>ML996085.1:12979-1212979 GCA_010093895.1 Myriangium duriaei CBS 260.36
TATTCATCCGTCGTTCCATTAACAGAGAAAGGATTACTGTATTGAAGTGGAACCTTGAACGGGAATTTGCACAGTCGCGATAGGCAATACTAAGCATATGAGACAATGAGGAAGATCAGTTTGCTTAGTGGAAATCCGTCCCTGGACTGGCTAGTCCTTGATGCGGAAAATCCACTTCAAAGAGATCATGTCATGAAATGATTTGTCGGAATGACTTTCTCCCTTGCCTTGTCGGTCCTTCGTGAATGAACCAGCCGAATCACGTCGTGATGGGAATTGATAAGACCGGATGACAAGGATGTCCTGATGATTACCATGCCCAGCCACCTGTGCGAGCTTGTAAGTCGGTTTCATCGTCGAGCTCGTGCTCCGAAGTATTGGCTACAGGATCGCTGGGATTTGACCGGTCTCATCCCTGATATATCCTCTCACACCTGCTACATTGCGGCCTGATACGTCCAGAACAAGGCTTGTAGTTATTGATGTATTCCCACTGACACGGCAAATATATAAAAGAAGATATCGTAGCATTATTAACAAGCTACGTGACGCATTTTCCGACACACCGTGTTCCGTGGGATTAATAACTCTATCATTCCTATTACCATGATTCTTCAGAAATCCCTTTCCGTTGCTCTTTTGTTGTTATCTACCAATGCTGCTGCTGCGCCATGTCACTATGTCATATCATACCGTCTGCAGAGGAACAAAGAACTGAGGCATGTGACGTATACGGAAGGCACCGTTCCAGATGGCAAAGAAGGCCTTGTTGTTCAAAGAGTCGGAGGATGGTCTAATGGCAAATTCCGCGCCACGCGTGCTAGCGGCACATTGATTATCAGAAATGTTTACGAATACTCTTCCAAACAACGAGCTGACGGTGCTCTTGATACAATCGTGCAAATTGTTAACGAACACGTATGACCTTAACGATCAAACGGTCTTGTTCTACTCGAATACTGATATCTGATAGACACAATAATGAGGTATCCTGTCCATACAGACAGTCTCTGCAAGTCAAATTCAGCACAAATCATATTCAGTCGACCATTCAGAGACGTTGAACTCCATATCGTAGATAGGACAATCACATTCATTTGCATAGCAGTCCATGGATAGATCCTTGAAATCTTCCATTCTTCTTCGAAGAATCGAGCAATCGAAGAGTTCAAGCGTCGTCTAACATGTTCGAGTTAGTGTGACTCCAACGGTATTGCTTCCAAAACTCCACTTCGACACTGTTACAAGCCAGCTCCTACGAGGTGATACAAAATCCGTCCTTTCTATCCATCCTTTCTCATAGCATGCGTACGTCTGACAGGTCGCTCTCGGATGGTCTGACCACATTACTTGTGGTGTTTGGAATTAAGCATCCATCGTTTGAAGCAGAGAGACATGCCAGGCATGGAGGGCTACTCTATCGAGATACCGATTTCAGTGTACCAGACCCTTCATAGACTGCTGAGCGGTCGCCTCTACGTCAATGATAACATGCAATATCGGCTAGCACTCGGATTCATCTACTTTGCTTCTGTATTAGCCGCGAAGGCTACAAAAGAACAGCCTACTGGGAATCATGTCGCAGCTGCACATTCATGGTTAGGCAGTCGAATTCCTCATCCTCTATCTTCGCAAGCCCTGATTGATGACTAGACTTATCACACTATCTGTTCGTATAGTACTTGTATCGAAGAATCTTGAGCAGAAAACTGTGGGAAAGGTAGCTTTTTCCAAAAGCAGAGAAGGCAATGTGCGAGGTGCTTCTTCAATGGGAGAAGCATGAACCATATGCCCTTGAAACGTCCAATTATCTGATTTATGATGTGTACACCTTGAGACTTTCAAGTCTGTGGACTGGCGACCCTCGAAACCCCGTTCTGCATGACTGTCGTCCACTCATGGTCTCGCGCCGACCAGACTCACAGTAGGTGGTCCAAATTCTATCTTCATGCCTCGTCATTCACATGGCATGATCACTATGCATACATGAGAGTGCATAAGTCCAGAGGATTTGTCCCCCATAGCGCTTAGGAAGATGAACAGTGAATTGGACTGGGTCTTTATGCGCAGGATCTTGATTGATAGGCACGTGACGGAGTTGATTTGGAAAATTTAGACATCGCGTTGTTCCAGCATCCCGATAACATTGTCCGTCCAAATGTTCTAAGTCGTTCTCTTAGAGCATGGCGAGCCAGTCAAACACCGAGACTCACCCACCACTGTGGTCGACGTGATATTTTTCCAGCGTCAACCAGGAACGCTCCATCGTCGAAGGAATGGTTAAGAGGTGAGAGCGCTCTCGAAAGAATCATGAGCAAGAAAGTATCAAGAACAACGAATGGGTACAACCGAGAGTTCATCGCTTCGCAGTTAGGCGAGTATATGTCGCGGTTGACAAACTAAACGCTGAGTACGCAATGACGTACCGAACGTAAATTTGATTTCCAAGGTTCACGTCACCAAAAGTGACCTATGTCACAACAAAAATGTTGCGATACTCGCTTGAACACAGAACGGAGCTCGTTCCAAGGCTATTGTGACAAGACCTCGTGAGCATGCGAAGGAAGCACGTTAAGGGTTTTAGAGTAAAGCAAATAGGTCAATCTATGCCTACGAATCATGTCTGATTAGAGCAAGTTGAAGACTTTATACATCTGATTGACTCATGCGTCCACAACAACAACGACGATCATTGCGCAACGTCCAAGAGATTATGTGTAGTCGGTCTGTATTCGCTCGGTCGTTCTGCTCAGCTGCGGCCGTGTTAAAAAAATACTTGATTGCAATGCTTATTTGCGCAGCCCCCAAGTTCCGAACCATTGTCGTTCGATACCGACCTTTAGTTACCATCCATCGGACAGATACATTCTCGTCTTCAGTCGTTTGAATAGAGCATCCGAATGGAAAGATTATCGGCGACTGAAAGTGAACAGTCCGATTGCCCCATACGAAAGCAGTCTGTTCTACACAGATCTTGGTGTTTATGCTATACTTGTAGCTTTCTCGTGCATTACATGGTCATCGATTTATCTTGCTCTAGCATTCCTTCTGAACAGCTGAAGCTTGGTCACGGAGTTAATCATGCTAATGGTCGACACTAGAGAGACAATTACAGGTGACGATAGAATTGCATTACTATTTCCAAGATTATTCCTATATATTTCAGCCACAAGTCGCACCGCTCATTGCAGACGATCAAGACTCCCACAATGTTCAAACAACTGCTCTTTGTCTTCCTTTTCTTGGTGAGCGAGGCTTTCGGGACGAGACTAGAATATACCATCAGGTACTGGGCCGACGACAATGTCTGTGTCGAGCATCGATATGGTTCTGTAGCTGAAGGCCAAGTGAACAACATCATATTACACATGACACAATGGTCAGGAGGCAGATATACTGCCATAATTGAAGCAGATACACTCATCGTTTCAAATGCACGCATATTCGATAATTGGGATGCTACTCAGGGCATCTTCCATGATATGTATATGGCAATTGCTAACAACATTCCCGGACAACGTCCAGGACCTGATGATTTAAGCAATCCCGGACAAGTCCACCAAAGCGGCCGACGCGGTGGTCGTCGTCGTTGTCATATTGGGCGGACTAATCAGCATCCATGAAGACCATGACGACGATGACGACGATACCGGCAGCAAAAACTAGTGGTTGTACGATAGAAGGGTTCAAAATGAAAATTCTTCGTTGGACAATATATCATGGAGAATTGGAATGGATCAAGAATTAATCGGGCATGCACAGTAGCCAACACTGACGTTTAAATGTATGGCTTAGCAAATGTGCCATTTGCTATAGCAGATGATCCTCGCCTGTTCTCTCGTTAGTGAAATACAATTCCACAAGGCCCCCACCGTTTCTCACGTATCACTAAACAACACGTAATATTTCAAATGTTCCGCAGCCCCTCCACTACAATATCTTTAGAATTCCGCCTGTGATATGTGATGAAGAGCTTTGACATGGGAATGTTTTTCAACAGCAACGATTGACAAGCAAGTCTATAATCTCTGATGTCTACTGAACTATCGACCAAGTTGACTCTTCGCAAAGCTTATTCAAATGCCAACTGCAAGGGAACATACTTCGCGCAGAATGTACATGAACAGCAATAGTCGTGCTAGGCAATTGTGATAAGATCACATGTCGCAGCGTATGGCCAGTCTATCACTATTTGCTAGCTGACGAATTGTCATGCAGCGTCAATCCTGTACTGGGTACAGTCTGTCGGGGACACAAAGTCCCGCGGAGGAGAACACGAGGTAGGCATGAGCAATATAGATTAATATTCAAGGCATGCTTGATTGATGGTGTTACCAGTCAACGGAAATCGAGACGAGGCTCGCTACGAACACTGCTAAAGTATGATGAGATACACGGTGTGTAAAATCGCATTGTATCCACGTATGCAACACACGATTTCTCAACCGCATCTGACAATCATTTACCATGACCCAAAACAGAACGGTAATGAGCGGTCCAGACTCTGTAACATTGCCGTCTAGTGGTCTGCCTATAGCAGATCCTGACGGCAGTAAAACATTGGCACCATCTTGGGATTTCTAGGATGAAATGAATAATTGCGTTCCGTGATCCATGTGTTTATGTTTGCTCGTACGATAACTGTGATATCGGGTGTGACGTAAAGCATTTCGGCGTCAAAGACTGGGCTATTCCTACTATATTGGATGCCTTAAGATACTTAACATAGAAACCATCATCATTAGTCGGAGCAACGGGCTTCTGATGATGTTCCGATCACGATCCGACTTCCCTAAATGGCCGACTGGATGTTGAATTGTCCGGCAAGGAGATCGCGAGGACCACAACCACCACCCACCAGACCATTAGTCCTCAGAGAACGCAGAACATGTAGCACAAGAAATTGCGGACGAGATCGGTTCTACAACATTATTTCACATCGGCTCTTTGACTACTTGTGCCGAATGGGTGGCACTTAACGAAAATAGTTTGGCCTCTCTCATTATTGATCCGTGGCGTGACTTGACCGTGAGCAAGAGTGTCATCTTTAAAGTACACGTCATGATGCCCGCTCAAACCCGACCATGCGATAATGCTACAATGTTCATTGGGCAGGAAAGGACCGTGTTGTAAGCTTTCTTGCAACACGGTTGAGAAAGCGTTGTCGGCGTCGATGTCGTTCGTATGCTTCATTACAATCATCATGTCAGTAGAATGTGATAGTCGAGTCCAGCCCGCGACGACATGATTACTTCCAAGCTGCAAACTGACTCGGTCAATCCCGCCATCAATTGACTCACTTTCAAGTGCGCTCTTCTTTTTGTTCGCCCACTTGATTCATTCGGTCCATAGGTGGTTGGGGTCGTGATCGTCTTGAGATATCACAACCGTTTTACAGAGTAGAGCTACATGTATTGCTGATCTGATCATGTGTCAGTCTGTCTCCAATCATATCGCTGTTCTGCAGTGGGAGTCCGATCTCTTCCGAGACAATTTTACTCAACGCAGACAACCAAAATATCATAAGAATCCTTCTTTCGCTCAAAATCGTCTCTTTTCCACTCGTCAGAACACTCTAGAATGTTGCCACATACCATTTTTGCAGCTTTTCTCGCCTGTTCCAGCGGCGTCCTAGCGACTGGACTAGTCTTTCATATTCGGTATCTGGACGACGAGCAAGAACAGCGGTCGGAATATCGCCGTGGTGCTGTTCAGAGCAGTCAGGGTGGCCGGATCGTAGGCAATATGCAAGCATGGTCTGATGGTCGATACACCGCAATGCGCCACCAAGGAAGTATTTGGGTTCAAAACGCTGCGGTGGCTGAGTCATGGACCGCTACCGAGGGTATGTTCCACGATATGTACATGGTTATTGCAAATCATGTGCCTGCCCAACCCCCTGGCCATGGCGAAGGTCAAGGTCACGGCGAAGGTCAAGGTCACGGCGAAGGTCATGGACGATAATGAGAGAGTGCTGCTTGAAGAACTGGTGGCCAATTTAGAGACAAGCTCGACCCATGGAGCTGCTTTTCGTGGCCACTGAAGGCAAAGGAATTGCTAACATTCTATCTCTGGGTCTCGTGCATCGATCGAAAGACATCAAGGACAAGCCAGACACCACCAACAAACGTCTTCATGTAGACTTAGAGTACTCAGATTCTGTCAATAGTCCAACAAGAATAACAACATCTGCTTCATATGTACCAAGGTCTCCATTGAAAGTATCTTGCATGTCACCGAACATGCCCTTTGTACAAGCAAAATTTACGGCTACATTGATGTTCTACACGTATAGTGCCGATTTTCCCCACGAGTGCGGTGTGCTTCTCTTCGCACAAATGCTACATTTCGTCAATCACATTTTGCGCCTGTTCGTAGGCTACAGAAGAGTCCCGGATCTTTTCCCAAACTTGACAACTCTCTCGCCACTTGACAAGATATCATGGTCTTACGGCGATGATCCCAGCGGCGAAAAGTATTGTTGATAGTGTTAGATGGATGAATCTGACCCTAATGATAAAGTTTGACATACACGCTCATTGAGAATAAGCCTATCATTGCATAGCATAGCGATTGAGCTTTGACCTTGAATTGACGACAAGACTGTATTACCACTGTAGTCCGGAAGCGGCCGTTTCAGATCATTTCGATTGTCCCGCCAATTCAATGACGCAACGCAGCGTGATTACGCTCTTCTGCGAAATGCGTTTCCTGAATCTTTTCAACCATTCGCGTCATGGCGACAAAAGCCACCTCATGTATAATTGTACATGTGGCAAATGAAACAATCCTTGAGCGACGAATAAGTATCGCCTCAAGGCAGATTTTCGGCCCTTCCCATCGAGGATTTCTGAGACCATGAGGACTCCCAGTGTTACTTCGGCGAAATTGTACAAGCCAGTAATTTCCCCTTTGGAAGAATACAAAAGAAGGAAATGTCGGCGATCTGGAATTACAGCTCTCATTCTCACCGTTCGCTAATCTCAAGAGTCAAGCAACCCAGGTCGCAATCCGGTCAGTGAAATCCTGGTGCATCAGCATGCCCGCCCATTTTGTTCCGTCTCGTAAACTGAATGACTAAAAAAGGACTAAGCATAGATCCATTTCATCGGAGAGACTTCGTCTACTTTGATTCTTGATTCTTTCGTTGTGGCGCACCAGTGCTTACAGCAATTATGAACTCAATTGCGTGACTCGACGCCAATTGGTTGAGATATTCATCGGTTGTCGTGTTGTGAAGATGTTTTAAGCAGTAATCTGAACGATGTTCAATCAGATTCAAGGTTTATCAGCTAGAGAGTACTCCAGCAACCTTTTCGGCTCTATTTATTTCCAAGTGTCCTCTAGTGACTGCATACCAACGATTGAATGCTTAGTCTATCCAGAGTATATAATGAAAATGGTGGGTATCATAATGGCTATCTTCTTTGCTTCCGATCTCGCAAGGAATGCGAAAACATGACAAGATTCTGTTCAAGCGACTCACCCATTCGGAGTGGGTTCGATTATTCGTCTTTAGCTTCCAGCAGATAACTAATCATCCACCAGGTATGCCAAAGTGGCCGTCCTTCCAAGGTCTACATAAGAGATACTTGGAATGGAGATTGTGAGGATGGAAGTTGCTACAACAAGCATGGCAGGCAATGCATGAAGATTTTCTTCAACAATGGAGGAACATTGATCAAATGTCCTTACGTATACCAAGTCTTGAGGTCTACTGTCGACCTTTCAAATGTTCAATCCGTCACTCTTTAAATACGTTTTCGATGCAGCTATCACTATTTCTCGGAACATTCTCTGCGATACAATGCTTCGCCTCCATATAATCTGTTCCCACAGTGTCTGCCCTCCCTCTGCTTTTGCCTCCGCTCACAATATCTGGTTCTTACATATCGAGTGATACTATGATGGGTTCTAATATGACGAGTTCTGGTAGAATTGATGCAAAGTCCAGTTGGCTTGCAGCTGAAAGACATTTATCTAGTGCCGGCTCTTGATTAGTAATAGCGATATGTCGTTGCTAGATATCAGAAGTCGGTGTTAAACTGTATCAACTGGTCATATGATCAAGGGGAAGGTTTTCAGCAGAACAATAAGAACGATTACGACGGGAATGACAGTAGATTGGTAGTGAACAGCAAAGCTCATTGCAAACAATATCGTGCCTGAAAAGCCAGCTTTGGCTATACGCAGGACTGAGCGCAGAAGCGTACTTTCTCCATCAAATGAACTTCGTTTCCATGGTTTTCGTTCCGTTTTGAGCAAAATGATGACCACAGAGCGCAATGCAGAGTCTACAACAACAGATACAAAGGGATAGGGAGGAATACCTCGTTCGGACTCGATGTTCGGATGATTTCGCGCGCGGTATGCGAGTACAGAGATATTGGTGCTTAAACTAAGATGGAACTCGTGGAAGAGCCTGCGGACTGGCAGTCCGGAGGACCCTCGGACGGCCGTCGGAGAGACGCCAGTAGAACCTCGGACGTCAGGTGAGAGTTATCTAGACGCTAAAAACCAGACAATCTTTCCCTGCGCCTTTTCCCATAGTGAAGTCCGATATCCATCATGAATGCAAAATCCTAAGCTCTAGGTCAGCACGTTATTTGTGATCGTCTTCATAGTCTCATTCGCCAGCCCCTGAAACCCAGCGGGTGTGTTCGTCTTCCCAGATCGCAGTCCTTCGGCCTTGTTCGCGCTGCACGACAGAAGGTTTAATGGCAGTACTAAAGGTTGCTCAGACTCAACTTACGGAGTAGCTTGGGGAGTCGAGGGTGTGGTAGGCTATGATGGAGGACATTTCTTCAGACATGCCTTGAGTCGCTCGGAGACTCGGTACGACGAGTCTGTTTTGAGCTATCAGCTCGTTCGTTGCCCAGTAAGCTTCATACTTGTCGTTGGACCATCTTGGCATATTTTCAGTGATTTTGGAGACTTTGTGATCATCAACGTCCCCGAGGAAATGTTTGTCTTTCCGGATTCCCTCTATATCCTTGTACCGACCAAGGAATCTGACCTTCGCAGACATGATACCGCTTACAAAAATGGAAGCCAAAAGAATCCTAGAGAGACTGAACATGTTGATCGCCTTTATGGAAGGAAAGCGACGAGGCTGACGACGAGACCTCGTCAGCTTTGGAGTAGATATATGAGCCTGTCCAGAATATTGCATGAGGATTACTTTCTCAGAGTCGGGACACGGTGCCCAAGCCGGTCAAGTAGGATACGGCACCAAGCTCGTCCCATTCCGTTGTTGAATTCGGCCCGAGAAGGGCGTCTTTGTTTTATGCCGAAGTCATTCAGAAGGCTGATGACTAAGGAGCCAAGTGGCTCTGAGTCTACAGCCATGTAGACACTCTGCAATAGACGGACACAGAAATAGACTGCATCACCCTACTCCGCAAACTGCATTGGCTGATAAGGTAGATCACCACAAAATCTGGCACGGATGCAAATGGGGAAATTGTCGGCTTGGTCCGCGGTCACCCACTGACATGTGACGCGATTGCGTCACATGTAACAAACTTTTCGAGCTGTAGGCCACTTTCGCTGGAAAAGAAATAGTAAAAACGTGACGATTTTGGTTAGATGCTGATATTCAATTACATATTCGACTTGTGTTTCCGCAACCTGTTGGAAGCGGGACTTGCCTGCTCAGTGGTCAGTCCATTCGTCATAGCAGTCTGGACTCTCGCCGGACCTGCTCTAGAAATTGCTGTTGAAACGGTAGCATCAGACTCTTCACTGGAGCTCACGCTCAATGAATGGAAATAGACAAACCATACGCTGTTTCTTTCTGGTGAGATCATGTCTACCCTGTACTAAGAAGCGAAATGGTTTCATAGCGATGCTTCAAATTGTTTTATTCAGTTCCAGGCATCGTTCATGCTTGATTGTGATTCCCCCGAGTCATGGTCGACCCTGCAGAGTCCTCGATGTGTACTTTGATTGCTCCCACAGACCTGTCTGCTGTCAAGATCAGCGCTTCAATAGCGTTTTCCAACGTGTAGCGATATGTGACAGGAGTCATTTGTCGACGATGATTCGCGAATAGCATGTGGCCACGGATGATGATATCGGTTGATGTACTTCAAATGAATCTGTTTTCTCGGTAGGTCTCCTGAATAACTTATGCTAAGACCAATTGACGGGGCCTCGGCAAGTGAAGCATGCATGAATGATACGTGATTGATGATGTCTCGACGGAGTCTGCAACAACCTACAAGCACAGCTATAATTAGATTTCTCCGGGCGGCAAACCTAGGGGAACTCAATAATCGTGATTTCAATGCCCTGGTAATCCCATCTCAAGGTGGCCTGGACATAATCGGTTCACTCGCCGCCAATACTAGGACTCCAAGTGTTCAGGGGTCATATCTATGTATTCAGTCAAATCGAGGAACAGTATTGAAAAAGATAAGTGTGTCCGGAGCGCACGAATCTATCGCGATCAATAAAGTCAAGTGCGTGAGGGGCATAATCCATGACATGTTCGAACAGTGAAACATTGTTACGCCAAGGGCTGCCATGCCGATGGCGATGCTGAGTCAACCCTAACAATGATGTTGTTATCGGAGTCGGAGGTGTACACGCCATTGGCATTGTGTACCGGCCGGCCAAGATAATGATAGCTCAAGAATTTATGGTCGCACACAAGATGTGGGATTGGATGCGGTTTTTCTACACGGGAAGAACTACGGGCCAAGTAGAAAAATGGTGTAGTCGTGCATTGAAGATTGCACACATGAAATGGACCACTGAGAAAGACGAGACTGGCAATCCCGGAAGATTAGCGTGGGGATGCGTGGGATCAAGGCTGTTGGAAACGCTGATCTTGTGATTGGTCACTTCGAGACCCTCGAGGACAGATGGGGAAATTGCGCTGGCGCAAAGCCCGCCATTGGTCGTGGAATGTCCGGTCTCATCTGTATGAAACCAAGGTCTGTGGTTCTCGATGGAAATCCCACGACATTTCTTTCTTCCTTTTTTCTCCCCATTTCCACCCATTTCCTCCCATTTGTACGAGGACTTGCCCTCAACAGCAACATCATGCGTTGGACATCGTCACCTACGTTTTTGATCCTGGCGCACTCGGTCTTTTCTACTTTTGCGTGGGACGTTAATCCAAACAGCTCCTCGTCAGTGATCGAAACGGCTGGTCTCATTGCGGATGGCCTCTTCAAGCGGTATTATAATTCATCAGCATCGACTGGCGACTTCAATCAACCGCAGCCATGGTACTGGTGGCTGTCTGGCTCAGCTTGGACAGCTTTGCTTGATTTCTCGTTCTACACACGTGACACACGGTATCATGCTGTTATCTACAAGGCATTGAAGGACAATGTTGGCGAACAATTTAATTTCCTACCCATATCGCAACGGGGCTGGGAAGCCAATGATGATCAAGCCTATTGGGCCTACACTGGCCTGACCGCCCTAGAATACAACTTTCCTACCCTTCAATGCATCAATGCTACAAATGGCAAGTGCACGAACTCATGGCTGGCTATTTCTGATAACGTATTCAACACTTATGTTACTCGATGGACATATGATAGTGCGACATGTCATGGTGGGCTGAAATGGCAATATAACATCCAGAGTAAAGGATACTATTATAAAAATGCAGTGTCCAATAGTGGATTCTTTCAATCTGCTGCGCGTCTTGCTCGTTATACTAGCAACGAGACTTACGCTGAATGGGCAATTAAAGTCTGGGACTGGTCTGTTGCGGTTGGTCTGATTGGCCCTATCTTCAACGTGTACGATGGTACTTCAGACGAAGGCCTAAGCAATTGTACTTTCTTGAACCAAGACCAATGGTCGTACAACTTGGCTTCATACCTGCATGGCGCAGCTAATATGTATGCTTTTAGCATTGGTAACACAACTGCGCAGATACAGTGGGAGTCACGAGTGCGGGGATTGTTGTCCGCAGCGAAGACAACTTTCTTCTATAATGCAACTAATGTCATGTATGAGCAGCAATGCGAGTTGACTTCATCTTGTTCCACGGACCAGGTCAGCTTCAAGTCAAGCCTGGGCCGCTGGCTCGGCAAGACTGCTGTGCTGGTTCCTAGCGTCAAGAGCGAAATCATGACTATGTTAACAGCCAGTGCTGTCGCGGCTGTGAGTAATGGCTGTGTTCTTACATCTGGGAATTTTGTTTGTGGTATGAAGTGGTGGACAGAAAGTTTCGATGGCTTCATTAGCTTTGGCTCGCAGCTCAGTGCACTCGAGGTCGTACAGAGCCTGGTGGTAGATAATGCCCCTCCTCTCGGAAAGGCACCCTCGTCGTAGAATCAAGATTGTGAACTCCAGGGAGAGCTTGTGTCCAGTCTGTGCGATTTCCTCACAAGAATGATGGCGACTTCGTCATATCGATCACTAATGTGAAGGAGCATTGAATTGAGCGTGAAGCATCCATCATTGTGGCTTTCGCATATCAAAAATATGGATCACTCTATCGTGTGTCTCTCCAAAGAGAGTGAGGCAACACATTGTCGGTCAAGCAAAACAAAAAGCCAGCGTGACTGCCAAGACTGTTGTGTGAAAGTGTATAGGTAAGGATGAGAATCTTATACAATTACGTGATGCCATCACGCCTTCTTCTCTAAGCCGTCCAGACCAGACAGGACGGACACCATAGCTTTTGCACTTTCAAAGACTGAGGCCGGCAATTATTTAAAGGTCACGACAGGTAACAGCAAGTATGGTTGCTCCGGATGGTCAGTTTTGGAGGTTTAGCTCTTATTGGGATTGCTTGTGTTGATATTTGCACATTGAGATATTGAAATGATAAGGCAAAGGTATCATATGAGCATTCATTTCGACTCTATCGTATAGAACACAAAAGCGACAGTGACCCGCTGACCATCGGCCGAGCCTAAATTCAAACGGAGACCTCCATGCATCGACGTCGAGCTAACTTGATCCTCCTCGCTTTTGCGACGAATCGAGCGACAGCGATCTGTATGATTGGGATGTGTGGATGGGAAGCCTAGACAGTAGTGGAGCTAAATCCCAGAACCTATCCTGTGCCTGTATAATCATTGCAGAGTTGGATCATGTTATCGAGCATGGTGTTGGCCGCATCCTGATTTGCAACTGGACGCGTGTTTGTGATGACCAACTTGTCAAGAGTAGTCCTACGAGCCTCATACTTATATCCAGACCAGTCTCCAATTCCATGTTCGATGTAGTCGACATCAGTATCACTGTACTCTGCTGAGCCGGATACATGAACAATGCTTCGCGGGTCAAGCCGGTAGCTCGCCAGAAATTGTACCTTAGTAGCGAAAGCTTTGGTAGCCAAGAGAAGAGCAGCAAGAAGAAAGATCTTGAAATTGAGCATATTGTCCTGAGGTCACAAACTTGATTTGACTCGGAAAATAATAGCGCTCAAGCTTGTATTGTAAGCTGAGTTGCTCCTTGCTTCTCCAATGCACTCATATTGTCTTCTATATACTTGATGATCTTGTGCTGCCTTATGTTGTCGTACACAAGTTTCACCGAAATTAGTTCCTTTTGAAGAGGCTTGACCAAGCTAACGATACCTTACCGAATATTATTGGCGCATTTGAAAACATCGGATCCAAGTAGTCGGGCTCGAGCAGCGCTCTGCCCAGAACTGACATGTAGTTGTTCTAGACCGATTGGATTCGGGGAAACATTCAGTATTGTGCTTTAAAGTCAAAGTATTCCTTCCCTTTGTCTTGGAAAGTATGTTGAACCATAGACTTAGTCGGGGAAACACGAGTAGTAGTTCCATCGCGATCGTAGAGGGATTCGGGAGAGCGCGAAGCGGATCCACATTAATGTCTCAAGCGTCCATCCCGTACTTCGCCAATAGCGGAGGACGAAGATTCCTCTGTGACCAGTCGTGATCTCTGTCTTCAGACTGGCAAGGGCCGTGCGACGGATGTTACAGCGGGTTTGGCATGAGTTGAATGTCGGATCAAGCAAAAGCTGCCGATGTGTATCGCTTCACGTCCCGCCGGCAGTCGAAAGGTATCAAGAGGAATGGTTGTGGTGCTGTTTCAAAGCTTAAGAAAATAACTTCCGACACAAGTCTCGGCTATGCATCGACCAAGTACTGAACAAGTGAATTGAGCCCGCCCAGCGGACCATTCAAAGAAGAAACTCTCGGCGACTGCGGCGTTTGTGGACTCTTTCTTTATCTTTCCGGCTTTCGACATTCGGGCAAAGAGTACCAGGTTATGGCCATACGTTGAATAAGACCATAGCATATTAGATTGAAGGTGAAACCGCTTGGTATCCTGAATTTACTCAATTGTTCTTAACGGACTTCAAGAAATGGAAGTGATGATTGCGAAGACAACCTTGATCAATTCAGATGGATAGATAAATTGTTGCAAGTGAACAACAAAGTATACTTTCCAAAGATCTTCAATCGAACCAGATACAACCACTTCGATCGCTGATTGAAAGCATTTGAGCGTCTGGCAAAATGATTAATCTGAAGCTCATCTGTTCAATTGTTCTTCTGATAATGACTCCCGTTCTTGCTGCGAACATCAAATATATCATACATTATCAGGAAGGCGAAAAAGTCCTACAAAGTATCTTCAGCAGTGAGATCGACCGTTCGTACATTCCACTGATTGTCAACCGAATGGAATCATGGTCTCATGGAAAATACGATGCGCGGGTAGGGGACAGATCACTCTTGGTCTATAAAGTAAATGCAGTCATAGATTATGACCATACAAGAGGCATGTTTTCTGAGATGAAAAGAGTCATCGAAAGAGGGATCCAGAGCAATGCGATAAGCACTTCTTAGACAATCCAGATGATTGAAAACACAAGGTTCATAGTGATCTTTTGATGCATCGATAGTTGATTATAGAACATGTTTGGGAGAAGTACCATAAGAGAATAGTTGGACAGTGTCACTTGAAAAAGCATATAAAGACTAGAGTTGAAGCATATGCTGGGTATGGAAGTCTTCCTGCATGAGCTACGATGTCACCAGATAAACTACAGCTATTATCAGAGTAAAGATTCATCAAGCGAGACTAGATGAAGAGACTCTTGCAGCTGAACCTGAATTTGCGTCTTCATTCAGTATGAATTGAAGATTGCTTCCATCTGACGTGTACTTCATACATGCCAAGAATGTCCATTCTTCGGGAAATTGAAGTGAACATACCATAGTCAACCAAGCCTCGTTTCTCTATTATGGAGCGCTCACTCGTCTTAGAGCCGAGTCGCGCTTTGTAAACACCTTATGCATGAATCAATTTGAGTGACAGCAGCTGAAGATGACTAATACCAAGTCGGTTATGCATAGGCTCGACAACAACACCCAAAGCTTCTTGGGCGAGACTTCGACCAGATGCATGCGTAGTAGATTCCCTTTGAAGTCCTGTGTGGGCTGCCGAGCAATTCTGAAGCCTCAAGTGTCTTCTGAGCCACGAGCTATTCGTCCGTACAATGGATGCCTCATTTTTTGTAAACCTCCAACTCGAACATAAGCATGCTCTGAACACATGTACTTCATGGTCTAACGACCAAAACAAAGAGTTCATGAAAACACCACGGAAAAGTCCTTTCGCCGGTCAATACTTGCTTCTCGAGATATCTGCCTGAATGTTACATTCATAAGAGTTTGTTCTCAACATCAAGATATCTTCTTGCTTTACACACCACCATCTCATATCAATATAGTGTATGAATATGCAGCAATATGATTTTCACCATTCCTACTCTCGCGTGCCTTCTTCTAACTGGCACATTGACTGCGGAATGCAAGTTTGTAGCAAGGTGCCAAATGAGAGGAGTGACGAGTCAGAGACTTGCTGATAAATGTCCGGATTGCGTAGTAACATATTGTATATTGCTTCGAACCGTGTTTATTCCGAGAATCCCATTAGCTGTAGAGTCTCAGTGAAAATTTGATCATCAATACTGGGTACTCTGGGCGCATCTGGTCGCCTCAGCCCAATCGGTCACGCCGACGAATCGGGCCTGCCTGGGTAAGCGATTCAAGTTCCATAGCATTTCATGATCTTCTTGAAACAGTGCTCGGCGGGAAACACAACCTGCCACGCTGGCACTTCCCACTCTCGGCCGTGTTCAAAAGCAGAAAGTTTCGGCAACTTGTCTGATTTTCGGAACCACTGCCAGTGACAGCGCCACAATTCGATAACACACCTATTCGAAAGCAATTTGACTGGTCCCAAAGACCATGCGACCTACTTTTGTCTGGTTCGTCAATCTCAAAAAAGTTGTCCCTACAGGGGTACTGACTCGGTATGATTGAAGTCGGAGTTGCCAAAATCGTCATCAAAGATGTAAGCTCAAGATGAGTGCCAAATGCTAACACGGAGTAAGGTACTGATTGTAGTCTAAGGCAGACAATCCTCAAATGCAAGCGGGTGTGAGAGGTGCACAGTGCTTGGTCTCGACTGCGACCGCTCTAATTCCTGGAGGTTTCGTCGCGTTACGTCAGTTTGCGTAACGACAGCCGGTGGTAAGAGTCAAACTCAAAATCTTCGTTTTGATCGATCTCAAACATGGTTAAAAACGCCAGCACATCGTAAGCCACATTGATAGTACCACGATGGCTTGTTGACTGATTGCATATCACTTCCAAGTCGAATTTTGTCTTCCAGTCAACGCTTGGCCGCTGAATGCGGATTCTCAAACCGTGGAAGAGAGTCTCATTAACGATCACCAAGAGACTGCTGATGTGTACTCGAATGACAACGTACATGAGACCTCTTCAGTCTCAACAGGAACTGCTGGGGATCCGACAGATGCATCAGCCCTTGAACAAGAACAAGACGTGGTGCCTTCAGCTGATACTGCCACAACATGTGATAACAGTAGTGCGCTAATAGATCACCATCACCTGATTCAGAGCCAAATTGAAGCCCTAAAAGCACTTCTCGACACTTATCAACGTCAAGTCCTTTCTCTACGATGTCAACGAATGAGCCATGCTGATCATGGCAGCAGACCAGAGGAATGCGAGGTTACACAACGACCTCCCTCCATTATTGGTTTGAATCGCTTCGGGCTAAACGGGCTAGTATCATCATGGTCGTTAAGTGCCCATGAAATGCGACTGTTCCATCACTTCATCACTCGGATAGCTCCATGGGTCCTGACAAGTACTATATCTGATATACCAATAAACTAATCAGTGATCAGATTGACGTGTGCGACAAGAATCGAACGTTTGGAGTTGAAGTCCCTCGACGGGCTATGCAATTACCACAACTCAGAAGTGCGATCCTAGCCTTTTCATGTCGTCATATCGCTCTCTTATCAGATACAAGGGACGACGAATCTCCCGAGCATGTCGGTAAAACTCTCCAGCTTATGATCACCATTCTACATGACACGGCTGGGCAATGGGACGAGAATCTTTTTGCAACCATGATTTTATTAAGACTTCACGAAGAGATGCATGGTGGGTTCCGAAGTATTCGTCTAGTAGAAGCAAATCTATGCTTATGATTCTGGCAGCGCATGATGACCAAAGGTGCCACTTATACGGCATCACACAGCTGCTGAACACAACACAGTCCTTCGCATCACTGGGTGGTTTGCGAGAGGCAGCCGCCTGGGTTTTCTTGCGACAGCGGATCTACGTGGCTTTTACTGAGCAACGCCCGCTCGATGTGGATCTAGAGAATTACAAAGCTTCTACTGCTTTTCATGACCAAGACGACGAATCATGGGCGAATCGTATTATTTATCTTTTTGCTCTTATACTGAATCAGGTACTCCAGTCGCAAGGCACTATGAATGTTGATGTACTGGCCGGACTTGACAAGGAGGTTGAGCACTGGATGTCTACTAAGCCATGGCACTTCTCTTCACTCTGGGAAAGCAACTTACAAGATGATACCCCAGGCAAGTTACAACCCTTACTGATGTCACATCCTGCACATGGTATGAATCTAACAAGCTTGTTGTGCAACTCTATTAACTAATCGGGTATAGTTGTAGGTTTACAATACTACAATATGGCTAAAATGACATTGACCATTTTCGACACAACTTCAGTAGTCGCTGGCTTCGACCGTCTCGAGCAGCAAAGAGCCATGGAAGTCGGTCCAATCAATGAAAGCGATTTATAGAACATTAACTGAATCGAAACAAGGTTGTAGTAAGAAGGCATCTACGCACGATTATGAGTTTGTCCGTAAGCAACGAAATAGTCGAGAACGCGAACTTTCAGACTAGTCACAGTTTATTCGTTTGTACGTTCTCGTATATCGTCTAGATCTTGAGCTGAATCTTGTCACAGGCGGCACATATTTTAGGGATCCTCTCGATCAACAAGTAGCGGTGGATGTCCTAAGAGAGATAAAATGTAGATCAGGCTGGAATACCGACTATGTCATAGAGTATCTCTTCGAACGATGGCGTACCTGATCCACGTTTAGCGTCACGATTCTGTCACATCAATATCCGAGACGGCTTATACTTCTGGTCACATGTAGGAGTTAGACAATACACTCGCTTCAGATTCTCCCATCGGGATTTCGTACTTTCTCCTCTACTTGTGTCTTGTTCATGGCGGGATCGTACATTATATAGTGTTTAATTCAAGATGTTTGGCTGCATGACATCGGACTGCATGACGTCGGACTTCATATCACGGTGAATCTACTGATTGTAATCATTTCCAGAAGGACAAATGATTCACAATAACTTAACTAAGTATTCAAACATCGGCTTGACCGATGTCAGAAAGCAGCCGAGGTCCATAAATGTTCAAGCAATGCAGCCTCTTAGATGCACTACTTTGTCGATACTCGTGTTTCTAAACGACGTTCGTAGGAAGTATCTGTACAGTTCTTCTACTGTATCAACAACCTTCACTCGTTTAAGAAGGTCTGTAACTGACTGGGTTACATCCTGGAAGTTAAGGGGTGCATGATGTTTCGACAAATGCAGGGTTGCGTTCTGTGTGAAGCACGTAATTGGCGTTATTAAAATTAAAAGAAGCTTATTTGTCCTACCGATGTGCTAATATATACAACTATAGACGATCAAATGATATTCGTACATCGCTAATGATGGGTCTAGAATACCTCTGTCCTAATTTTACGCGTTCCACAATCTTGTAAACTGGCATACTCAGACTAAACAACCAGTTTGTTGGCTGTTTGTTTGATCATTCTCCGATATAGCTCCCTTATGGGTCCATGCAGGAAGTTGCTCTAGATAGCTATTTGGATAAAAAAATTGTGGTCAAAATCTAGATCAAAACTCTTTCCTCTATAGCGATTGATTGCTGTTCTTTTATTGTAAGGAATGCATCTTCATTCATTTTATCTTATACAATGACATTCTCTCGGCCGCTACTGTCAAAGCCGCAACGAGAGCTTGATCGGTAACCCAGGATTCCGTATTTCCGATGTGGAAATACACCATTATTAGGCTCACTTACAGGGTAAAGGCTGCTGGTACGAAACATTCTTGACAGAAAGAAACGTTCTGAGTCGTGTCTGGTCGTACCGAGGCAGGAACAAGACGCGAGCAAAGTCATCGCCGATACTATTGCTATACTACATGGTTTCTTATATTTACCTGGCTGCTCAAAACTCATTGAACAGATAGTCGGACTGGCTCAACAGAGTATCGAGTGGTCTTGGTCGCAAGCTTGGCATGGACATGTTCTGAACTTTGCGCCTGACCTAGGCTTCACTGTGCTCTTGAAGGGTCCGCATTGGCTATGGCTGGGCCTGCCAATCTGCCCTTTTTTCATAATATGCTCACCCTTGGATACTGGTCGCAACTCACTCCAGGCGTCCGTGTTTTGCAGTTACTTCAAAGCGCAGCATCATGGCACAAATGACACTGGTAATCAGAGTGATGGGTCCGAATTCAGCTCTTCGACGAACACTCGTCATATCGGGCTGACTTTCCAGAAGCATTTTTCTGGACAAATCCAAACGTTCTCCACTTCATTTTCGGTGACAACGTTTAAAAGTCCGATCATCCTCGCTCGGGGCAATGAAAGGCTGTAAACTTCAGCTTCGATTCAATGACGCCTGACAGTGGTCCGACATACTTAAAACGGCCAAAATTAGACTACATATCATCTCCTGCTTGGGCTTCGGACCGTCATTACACGTTGGGACTCGTCACTCGTGTAGAGCTTTCAGACCTCAGTACTGGGATATCGACTGAATTATCCCCTGAGTACGTCTATTCCGCATTTCAAGTCATGAGAAGCATATTGACGAAAGCCACTTAAAGAGAAACCCAACAGCACCGATCGCTCTACCCCTATGGTCATTTCCTTTCGAAAGTGACGACATCGCGATCAAACTGAATCTAAACACTATAAAGTTCAGACTTGCGCTCGAGGCTATCACGAAGTCAATTTCGCATTCGACATCTTATTGATATGTTCTTCATCACCCTGTGCACAGCCTTTGTAGCTTTAACAGCTGGCGCTCTGGCTAGGAATGTTGTCTTCAACGTACGATACATAGATAATGATGGAGATGAAGCATCCGAGACACAACCAGGTGCAGTCATGGACAACGACGCTCAAGCTGTTCTAAACAACATGGTTGCATGGTCGAATGGAAGGTACAGGGCCCGCGAGCACCAGACTAGCATCTGGATTGAGAACGTCAACGTGGTCGCGTCGTGGGCTGCTACTGAAGGCATGTGGCATGATATGTACATGGTAATTGCAGATCATGTCAATCACCCTCCTCCAGATCCTAACGAAGGACGAGGCGGCCATCGCGGGGGCCGTGGGGGACGTAGGGGCCGTGGCAATCGCGGCCGACATGGTGGCCAGGGCGGCCATGGCGACCGACGTGATGGACATGATAGCGGCGATCACGTCGAAGACGATGTTGAACAGCTCCTGTGAACAATGGGAGCAGAGATTGGAACATGTTTGAATTTAAATATGTTCCAAGTGGGACATTGAGTATATTGGATGGCTACCGAGACTATCGTCGTTCCTTTCGTTCATAGAAGAAAGTATAATAGAGCACACTATCTGGGCGGTCCCTCCGTCAACGGGTGTCGATGTCTATGTACTAAACAAAAATGGTATTCAATCAAGATAGGCTGTTAAAGATGCTCTGATCAATTTCCACGGCTGCAGGCAAAGACATGGTCGCCCTTCTCGGTAAGTCAGTGTTAGGCGTAAGCCGTAATCGCGAACGTCTTGTCAAATCATCTTGTGAATTTTCTCGTGACCTCTTTCCGTTGTTCGGCAACTGATGCGTTGAGCATGTAAGAAGTGCAGCGCTTGCATCATGACAATAGTCTTGGAGCAGTATCGTTGACTCCGCGGATGATGTCATCACTGTAACAGCATTGCTACCAAAGGCTTGACCAAGAGGACCACTCAGTTCAGGTTCAGTCAACGTATCACCGTAACTTATTACATTCCTTCTCCGTGTACTCGGTCGATTTCGGAAGGAGCAATCGCCGAAAATTTCTTCTTCCGATGGTCAACCAACCACCTCAATGCGCCTGCTAGGCGTTTGATTAATGCATTGTGGAGACCCGTGTCGGTAACCTCTTCTTATTCCGAGACATGATCAAACCGATTCCTGTGAACGCTTTCTGCCTGCTACTTGGGGGCTGCTGGGGAGTGATGGACATCGCCAGCTATCTCTTGTTATGTTCATTGCATGAGGCTAGAAAGGTCAACGTCATCGATAGGACAGTCTTCGTTAGCGGGAATCTCGCAAACGGTAGACTCATCCGACTAATTTCAAAGTAAAGCCTGTACCTCCTTCGAGGTAAATAGGCTCACCAGGTCTCTTCCTGATCTTTCTCTTGACCGTCATTCCCTGGATATGCCATGTAAAGCCTATGTCGCTCAGTTAGATTCGTAACCTTTGCAACGGACAAGACTGCGCAACTCACGCAGAACATCTCCCAAATCGCCAGCACTTTCCGGTCACATCGCAAATGGTGATGGTGTGCCGCTTTCAGTCTCTTTCGCAACAAGGAGCTGTAATGCAACATTCCGTCGTCCCTAACACCATTCCCCTTGGTGGTTCCTTCTCGCTGTAGACCTGTTTCTCGATGTAATACATAGGCAAAGGCGTTCCTCAGATCACTTTGCAGTCACCAGTGCTCAGGGACTTCCAGCCATTTTCTGTTCTTCGGCATGCTAGGGCAGAGAAATATACTGCGAGCCTCGATAGATTGGTAGACAGTGGATCTATTACTCTAGTGTTCATCTAGTTTTAGGACATTGGATCTTTGTCATTCCGTTACCGAAAAAGACTTTCTTACAACTCAGTCCTTGATTTTTCCAACAGCTTCCAGTCTCACAATAATCCTCCCAGGTTCCGTCTAACGCAGAACAGTAGCTGTTTTGGTCACCCCGACCGCTATGACAAATCTAATAATGCAATGTTAGGTACTGAAAAGGGATCAGGTATCGGATAGACTGACTCCCATGGACTTCCAGGCTCTCTTCTCGAGCGGTGATTCCTCAGTCAAATGCCCATGATTTGCCCAGGCAAGAGTAGACGAAGTAAGTACGAAGGCTGCAAGGGTCTTCATATTGCTGTTCTGCCGAGATGGTCGTAAAGGTCTTGCCTCTGTTACTACAGCAAGTACAGTAGGATGTTGATGTGGATTTATAGCCGAGATACTGATCGTACAAGTGATGAAAGTGGGTAATCAAGCTGATATCTGTGCTTGAGTGCTGATTCTGCACGGTCTCCGTGGTACGGTCATAAAGGGCGGCCACAAGCAATTGGAGAGGAGATGCGATTCTTGTGGTACAAAGCTCTATCTCGTTCAAGACTCTACAAATCACATCATATCATGACCTGTTTAGGAAGTGTCTTCCGACTAGCACGACACAATGACGCCGCGTCCGGCACTACTTGATGACCGCTGTTTGATCATGCTCGATGCCAATATTTTGGCTTCATTAAGAGTCTCAAATCGGAACATGGTTCTCTATCAATTTCCGGAGCGACCCTTAATACTACTTGTGGAAAGTCCGCCCGGAATGCGGCAGTTCATTCATCGATACGATGATGAGATCTCAAAGGTCACAACTTATTAAAGCAACTTGGGCAATGCTCTTCCCCTTCCACCTCCAAACGATCTCAAAATCCTCCTATTGTGTATCTATCATGTTCAGCGCAAAGGCATTTCTCCTCACTATTATTCTGGCAGCCTACGCACTCGGGGCTCAACTCCATTACGTGTTATATTACAAAGTCCAAAGTAAGACCAAGCATCAGGCATATAGAGGATACACCATCGCGGACAACAAAGTGGATATCGTGGTGGAAAATATGTCTTCATGGTCTGGCGACAAGTACGATGCCTACAAACACGAAGGTGTACTCTATGTAGTCAACAGTCCACCTGCAAACTCGTTCTACGCTATCGGAAACATGCTCGATGATATGAAAAAAGTGATCAGAGACAATGTCTGATCTGATCTCGACTTCCTTGTTTTGGGCATGAGGAAGAAGGATGTTGTGAGACGTCGTCTGTCACTTTTCAAAACTACAGAAGCGGGCTATCAGCTTTAAAAGTCACTTTTTTCCTACATTTTTGAATTGTTCCTGGTTTATCATAGGCTTTTACTACCATCTTTTACTCAGCTGATGTTTAAATTGGATATTTAGAAGCAGACTTTATCTTGTGATCCCAATATAGGAGTCTGGTTTGATCTGATCCGATTTGATCCGATTTGTCTGGTTCTAACAGGCCATGCACGAATCTATAACCTGTATCGAATATCGTTAGAACTACCAATTGTAAAGCAACCTCCACTAGAAGGAAGTAGTCGATGAGGATGCGTTTTCAGGTCTACGTCTCCACACCTGAAGACACGCTCAACATTAGGAGTACAGATTATCCTCCTACGCGACAAACAGTAAACCTGCTTGGTGAATCCATTGCCTGCTCTCTCCTTAAATATCATTTTTCAAGTGTTTTGTGCGCAGAAAAGTCTCAGGACAAAAACGATACTTGTATATTGTAGCAGCTTTGGCGATATCGGTGGATAAAACCCTTCTGATGCTCCTCTTGATAGCGACCTGAAGAACACGAAAAGAGCCATACTCATGCCGGACATGTTCCAGTTTGTAGAAATAAATGATCCGGATCATGATACGAGTTCATGGTTGGGCAGCACGCTTGAGAAGTCCGAAGAGTTCGAGAGGCGAATCGATCACAATCGTATCTCGGACTGAGGGAACACAGTCTCCCTTGACTTTCACGGCGTGCTCAAGAGACGTTGAGACGAAGATATTTCACAAATTACAGAGACCAATGCTAGCAATCAAATTCTGTATGGTCATTCTATTTACTTGGTCCAGCCCTTGACGTTCGATTGTTCTTGCGAAATCGCGATATCGTTCGTCAGGATTTGCTGACTTTCCGCCGTGACGAGCGTGTTGGTGTGGTCACTTCGACGGAAATTTTCAACGAAGACTGGAAGTTCAGGAACGTCCTGTGAGTATTGAAAACCTTCCTAAACTCGTACCCATCGAGTTCAGAGACTCAGTCGTTGAGCTAGTAGTGTTCTCTTCCCCTCCTCCCCTCTCCATCCCCCTGCTCCTCACTTGTCATAAGAATCAATACCCTCTGAACCCTCCATGGAAGGTATACTAACACTAACACTTGTCCTGCAGTACTTCCAACATCATCTCCGGCCCCTACCTGTTTGCCGCCCTCCTGTCCAGCTCGATGTTCCGTGTGTCGCTACGCACGGTAATTGTAAGACTGGACCTTCCTGACCATGCCTCCCGCCATATTGGCCACCATTGACAAACGCTGTGGGGAAGTAGGTGAAGGTAATGGGGAGAGTGAGTGATTGTATGTCGTGCACCAGAGCTTATATAGCTCAGAGTCGGAGACGGAGTCGATCGTGCTAGGCGGAGAGATATCGGTTGTGGCGATGTTTAGATCACGGTACAGGTAGAAAAGTGGGCGGGATCAGGAGAGCTGCCCTCGGAGATATGATCTGAATAGGTGGCCTGGGCGGTGGTGGTAAGGTAGACATAAGGTATTGCATTTTCGAACTTTTGGCACACTCCTAGGTTGTGATTTACCATTTTGTCGAGCTGAAGGAATAGAAAAGCAGACGGAGATGATGGTGAGTCAAACGTTGGGGTGCAAAGATGGCTCTCGAATGACGTTCCGTGTGCTGGCGTGAATTAAATTTTGGCTGATGGGATTGGACGACATGGACAGGCAGCGACTGACCGTAGACTAACAGTCGCTCAACACTGCAGTCTGCCTCCCGCCTCAACCATGTTTTCCTTTGTCTCAGCACTTATCCGCCCAGCTCCGTTCTGACGCAATTTCGCAGAGCTGTCGTCTCTCGCAACAAAAGATATTGTCTCCTTGTCCACACTCGGGGGAAATGCACCTTACAGGGCACTTCCGGAAAGCTGGAGAGCTGAATGTGACCATCTGTTGCGCCAGGAGTGCTGTAGTGTAGGGTGAACCATAATTGAACATGCCTGACATTCTATGCCTTTACAAGCGCTTACTGAGCCTAATACAATA
This sequence comes from Myriangium duriaei CBS 260.36, assembly GCA_010093895.1. Taxonomy (NCBI): domain Eukaryota; kingdom Fungi; phylum Ascomycota; class Dothideomycetes; order Myriangiales; family Myriangiaceae; genus Myriangium; species Myriangium duriaei. The sequence goes on from ML996085.1 coordinate 38,495, forward strand.
CTCCTACCATCTATGGTCACAATTTCCGGTTTGGTACAGTTTTGATTTAGGAAGTGAGTTAGCACATGCCTGTTGGAGGTTAAAAAGCAGCGCGGGACCATAAACTTTGATCTAGCCTGGAACGCTGACTACGGATGCACATGTATACAATGTATGAAGAAGCCATCTGCCGTTGAAAATGACCTCAATACGCGCGGTTAGCTGGGACTTCGTGCATGTGCAAAAGGATATTGTCTGAAACAAGGGTGATGCCATAGAGAGATCGACTTGCCAAAACAACGCGGCAGCTGGAAATCAGACAGAGTACAGTAGCTAAGCACATCGAGAGTGTTGTCAAGATATCAAGGCTCTCTTAGGTATTGCCGGCCTGTTGCCGGTCGTATCGGGGTCGCTTAAGGTTTCTGCCAGCAATCTGAAACTGGGAATTTGTCGAAATAGTCTAGGGTCCGCAGTACTCTATCTAGCTGATCAAATTGAGGTGTGCACGGACTGGGCTTGCGCATGCGGCGGCCAAATCTTCTACTTCGTTGCTAAGGTCCACAGCCCAGGCAAACAAGTGTTTGTTCAGCTTTGTGGAGAGTTCGTACCCCGAAAATGACGCCGTCTTTGTCTGTCAATATGCCATGAAGACGGATCCATCTATGGGTTGATACAATAGGTCTTGCGCCTTCCTCTATAGCGATTCTGTTCCGCTGATCAAGCCCCTCCAAGAACGACGGCTGTACATCATCACTTCAACTAGCTGATCAGTTTGGAGTATGCATGTGATGGCATTGCGCATGTGTCAGCCAAGATCTCTAGCTACGATAGGAATGTTTCGGCGATTTCCATATCCTGATATTCGTGTGCAACGCACATAACACGGCTTCCCGGACATTATGCAAATCATGGTTTCGAAAAGTTATTGGGAAGCACACTATTGCCATGATGGCCGGTATCAAAGCGAAATCAGTCATTTCGGAGCCATAATAGGTCCGAATTACCATTTTGAGATACTGAAACGACCCGAAGATTTCGTTGTGGTGCTCTAGACCCCCACGTTCGACCGTAAGTCTGCTGATGTTGTGATTTCATCACTCCGAATCTCTGCTTTGATCTAAAATTCCGACAGTGATGTTGTCCAACAGGTTGACGTTGACTGAGAAAGTATTAATCTCAACAACTTCTCCGGGCCAACTTTCCGAGACTCGTGGGTACAGATAGGAAAATTTCGCCGAAGATCATCTCAATCGGCTTCTTGATGGTTGTACATGGGACGGCCAAGTTGAAGCCTTTCGTATTTAAATACAGTGCTCCATTCTGGAAAAACAAACTTCGATTTCATCACAGCCCTACCAAGCAGGACAACACAGTTCGAACACTGCATTAAGACTTTGTACCATGTGGCGCACCGGCAGTGTCGCGCTGGCTTTTCTAGCGCTTTGGAACATTGCCACCGAGTCCGGCCTTGCTCAAGCCATTACTGCTGGACCTGAAGAGGACCTCCAGCTCAGGTAGAGAATCATTTTTCGATTTGAGCTCCTCGATACTAATCAGGCTGTTGTAGCACCGCTAGCGAAACGCTGGGCCGTATTTCTGACGATGGTTGTGAGCCCGTGGAATTTCACCGACATGTTTTGGACGGACCCAGATCCGAAATCGAAGACAAAGACTTGGAAAATTTGGTAGTCACGCCTACTTCTACGGAGGAGGATTTGGTAGTTCAAGAGCCCCACTTCCGTGAAGGGGACCATTGCCCGATCCCTCATATTCGACCCCCACCGGGTCATCCCCGCCCTCCGCCTCATACGCCTGATCCTCCCAAGCCCTCAACAACGAAGCGTGCATTGATGGCAAGATATACTGAACCGGTCGTCAACATTAGACCTCCCCCACCGGGTCATCCCCGGCCTCCGCCTCATACGCCTATGCCTAGGCCTCCTCCTCAGGCTCCTCGACCCCGGCCCAATCCTCCTGCTCCACGTCCCCCAATACATACTCCGATGCCGCATGGCCGACATCGTGAAACGCCGCCTGACGATTGCGTTTGAAACCTAAGACTACGCATGTTCGAATTTCAGAACCCTTAAGTGGGTGTGACGCGTTTATGAGGAACTTCAATCAATGGCCAAACATTGTATTTCACACTCGTTACGGACAACGATATTTCAACAACATTCATACCAAATGGGGTTCGGAGGTATTCATGAAGACTTGGGGAAATATAAAGAGTCTAGCGGCTGGCCCGTAGCTTTACAGCATTTCGATTTAGACCGAGTAGGTCCCTTTGAAGTATGCAGTATCTGTTCTGACTATTTGATATTTGTGCTCACTATCATTTGTCCATCATGCTTGACGAACGGGGCACCTTTGGGCAATTTGCTAAAGGATCGTACAATACACAACAAGAAAAAACAACTCAAATATTCCCTAGTGATATAAATAAATAGAAGACCATGGCTACCACTGGCATTGAATTACGCCAACGGCAATCAGAATACTTCCTGTGAGAGGCGTGCGATTGAGCAGAGAGAATATCATGAGCATTGCCAGCAATGTCATGAAGCCAGCTACATCTGCCAGCAAGTTTGGCACGGTGTGTTCCGGAGAATGCGTAACAGCGTGAAGGAGGCGTGTATAACAGCATACTAGCAACAGGTAACTGCTATTCGAAGCTGAAGAAAGAAAGAGATGCAGTTTATCGCGAGGAACGCACTGAAAACGCGGAGACTCGGCCGAACGTCAGGCTCGCCCTGATCTTGGGGTAAAGCATGTCATGGCCAACGTGCCAGGCCGTGACATTCCAAAGACTGATATAGAGAGGTCATATCTGCTTGTTATAGTCTTCCGAATTCCGTCCTGAACCGATCCCATTTGTGTCCCTTTGATCATTCTGCTTGGGTGCCCACTTTAGGGTGCTATCCGTCCATGTTGGAGAATGAAACAGTGGGCTCAGTACGAATTCACATTGCAGACGACTGTATTCATGCGCAGCGAAATGCTCGCCCAGCTGGGAAAGAGCATAGATCTTGATGTGGGCCACGCAGTTGCTCAGAGTGCAATTACTCGCAGGACATGGTGCAACAAAGATGCGTTCTTGCTGCACTGCTTGTATTGGAGTTGCCGAAGTATACTTCCGAATGCCGATACCTGAACGTATACGGCTGCAGAAATGCCACGATGAAGCAGGTTCAACGCCGTCTAGTATTGGGTAGCTTTTCTGAAAGTCGCATGCAAAAAAGACAAACTCAATCCTAAGCGCGGATTTGCAGCGCAAACGATTGCTACGATCCGTTAAGCCCAACGGTCATGAATCAACATCGCAAGTTCATCCAGATACTCGGACATCCTCGGCCGAAATTACTCCGATGTTTTCGCACATCGATGTTGATATGCCAACAACGCCCAAATAAACGATTGCACATACCGTTGCGCCTCGCTCAAATTCTGGTTGGAATACTTCAACGTCTCTCCCATCTCCCCGGTTCGTACAAACAGCCCTTCAAGCGACCGTTCGACCATCTGCTTCGCAAAGGCTAGGGACCGGATGATGGTCCTGCTCGATCGAGGGTCACGAATCCGCAATAAGGGAAGCGATACGCAAGTCAACGTCTCCGTTGAGTAGGCGTGCCATGGTTTGTAGCCCTACTCTGCGACGTCCTGCAGCATTGCGAGACAGCCTTGCTGTTGTGTCGCGATACTGCCCCGTGCGCTTGCTGCTGAGATTCCTCATCGGGGTTTCTTTGGCACCATAAGCGATCCGGGATATGTGGAAAATCTGATATGATGCTGGCCGATTCTGACGTGCGACCAGATTTTAGACGTGCAGTCCTTTCTTGTCCCACATTCTGTTTGTCCACACAGCACGGAACTACCGATTCGTGTCGAACGGCCCTCACAAGACCCCATGATCCGTGCCGTTGAAACTTTTCAAGCTAACGGGCGTTTGTCGCAAGTGCTGGGCCACGCGTTCAACAACGTTTCATCGCAGATCTCTCGATATTTGAATGTAAGGACAAGCGTATAAAAGAACTTGCAAAGTGCAGTCGCGTTCTCTGAAGATCTATCTTTTCCCTAAATACTACGACAAAGCAAAATAAATCTTTCTTATACCGAAGCTATGATTACTTCCACCACGCCAAAGGAGAGCCTCAATCTCGTGGCTCTTGCCTCCGTTCTTGTCACCATATCTTTCTTACTTGTGGCTGCGCGACTGTTCTCCCATACGGCCATAACGCGTCACCCCGGCGTAGACGATGGTTTCATTGCGCTGTCGTGGATTTTTGCAGTTGGTGTGCTTGTTTCCTTCATCATGCGTAAGTCCGCATTTCTATTCATTCTCCTTCAGTGGATCATTGACAGGTTGAAAGAATCTCGCCATGGGCTTGGCTATCATACTTCAGATCTCGAACCTGAGCAGATTCAGAACTTCACCAAGTGGCTCTGGGTCACACTTTGGACATACAACGGTGCTTTGTCCTGTACCAAGTTTTCTCTTCTCTTCCAATACCGCCGAATTTTTACGACTCCTTGGTTCCAAATGGCTGTGAAGGTTCTCCTCGGCCTGATGACAGTGTATTCTCTATGGACATTCTTCGGCTGCATCTTCTTCTGCTTTCCAATAAGCGAATTCTGGACGCACTCTGGGAACGGAAAATGCCTCAGTACCTGGCCTGTTTTCCTAGGAAACAGCTGTGAGTACCTCTTCCCCATCTCAAATCGCCAGAACACCCCGTGCTGAGAAAAACAGTCATCAACATTGCTCTTGATCTCGCTATAATCATGTGCCCAATGCCGGTGCTCAACTCTCTGAATCTCCCGCGAAAGCAAAAGACAATCTTGATGGGGCTCTTCGCCGTCGGTGGCTTTGTCACCATTGTCTCAATTGTACGTGCGGCCATCTTCATTCATTCAAATGGTGCCACGGACTTCAGCTGGATCAATGTAGACCTTGGCAGCTGGTCAATCATTGAGATTTGCGTTGGTATTATTTGCACCTGCGTGCCATCGCTCAAGCCGATCCTCGATACCGTACTGCCTAGATTATTCTCCAGCACTGGTGGGAGCAAAACTAGGAGCAGGACAGAGCAGACTGGCCATCGAATGAGCCGAACCAAGACTCAGACCATGACTGGCAGAGACATGGAAGAGGCTGGACAAAAGGGAATCGAGGTCACTCACATCACTGAAATCGTAGTCCAGTAAACGAGTACTCGGCAAGCTGCGGAAATGAATGTGTATGTGTGATGGGCGACTTGTACCACGGGAAATAAGCACAAGACGTACCATTAGTGATTTTCAAGACACAAATTGTGTGGATAAAGTGCGAATTCTTGTGTCGATACGAAATTCGGGTTTTCACCGTTCTTTGGCAGGACTGTGTTGTCAAGTGTGTAGAATCTGGATGCGCAGTCTGGTAAAGCAACAAGATCCGGGTGAAATGTGCCCTGTGCTTGCGAAGTGAGAGAGTGCACATACGGCTAAAGTGGAGTCAATGTATGAAAATAAACATGGCATAGTGGATGAGATGTCTGAATAGTGTTTGAGGCCGTGGACGGATACACAACTGTGGGGCTGGGACCGGAGCTACCTCCAGGACCAATTACGTACCAATATCAGCCGCTCGTACTTCGGTATTCATCTTCATTGAGCTTACAACAACTTTTTGAATCAACTGGAGTCGTAGCAATCTGTGACCTTCAAGCGAGAACCCACCATGTCCATTATGTCACAAGCAAATCGGAGGTACGATCTGCCGGAAAAACGCAGTCTCTGCTTCCTGTCCCTAGATGGAAGTGGTGTTCAAAGCATTTCGTCACTTTATATTTTGAGAGGATTACAGAACATTATCTTGATCTAAGAGTTAAATGTTACATTAATATTGAAATCTTGAAAGAAACAGGCCGGAGTTTTGTATTCTCGATAGAATCGTTACTCTATCGAGGGAGCCAACAGATAGCTCTGGAAACGGGTCGAAACTTTGCAGCTATGACAAAGTGCTGCATGGAGTATCAGCATACGACCATGACAAGTACGTACATAAGAGAGAATATATCCTGTCGCAAATTATGTTTGTCTTGTCTTACAACGATCTTCCATTCATACTCCAACGTCGCCTCTGCCGCAGTTCGCTCTCCAGTCCACTTCATCATATCATTGAATATATTCAGCTGTCGAAGCCCACCGCATAGAAAATGCTTGAAGCCAGATATCCTTCTGAGAACCGTCGGCGGTCAACATGAAGTGGCAGAGGACAGCCTTGATTTTGTGCGCCGTGTCATGCACGTCGACACTGGCTACGGTCGGCTGTTACGTCGCTTGTGTCATGATCGGTGACTTCGACGGCCAGACCACAATATATAGAGGCGACAGCAAGGCTGCAAGCCTAATCAACATCAGCATTCATCTCGGTATCTCTATTTTCTTCTTGATCTCGCTGAGTTTCGATTTCCATATGCGAATCGTGAGCACACCATGCTCTGAGTATATCAAATATGCGCACGACCACGGCCAGTGGATAGGCATTGGTATCGACTGTCCCAGGGCATCTGAAACATATACCGAAACGACGCGGCCCTCTTTGGTTGCTAGGTTCAATCAGCTCTATTCCTCTCCAGCTATTTCTCCAGTCTGCAGTATATTCTCCGGCGACCGGGACTGAACTCATGATGTTCTTGGTCAGCTTTGGGTTTGCCGAAGGTTCACCGTATGCATTTCCCCGCGTCGCACATTCCTTTGACGATACCACCGACTGGCGTAACGAAAAAGCCTCGGTCGGATCGCTGGTAGCAGAAATATAGCATAATGTCTCCTACTTCCAATGAGAAAAAACTCGATATATAGTCATGTGGGCGCACATACATACGACCTAAGAATGGTCTTCAGCACTACCGACATTAACCAAAGTTTGCATAGCCATTTCACTGACCTCTGCACTTGTCCAATGGACAGCGTCTTCATGGACATTTTCAGAGAGTTGTCTAAGGATAGCTCAAATCCATAGCAGTGGATATGGCGTCAAAGACGGTTCTAATCATACGTTTCGGTATCCTTCGACTTTAGCTTCAATTACACGGATGTCACAGGTCTTTACTGTCTGGCAATACATCTCGCCCTGCAAAGTCGAAGTTGTCAATACGGTGTTCCTCGTCGTTTGCATTAGCATGATTGCAAAGTGCTTTTTTGTTCCATTACTGTCTTTTTTACTTTTCAGGTTACCAGTCCTATTCTATGTCTTGAAGATAATATACATAAATGTGGACTAGATGACATAGCTCAAGAAACCAATAAACAGCACAAGACCGACCGTCCTGATTCCCGATACTCGGTGAACGTGACAAGAGTTCTTCATCGTCCATCCAGTCAAGTTGCAGACCCATCTCGATTGACCATCTGGCCAAGTCACATTACCATGGTAGGGATACACACTGAGGGTGTCAGGGCACAGATCTCTCCCAAGATCCATCGTGACTCTATCTGCAAGGGTCTGACTTCCATGGGCCGCGCATTGTACAAGTGGTCGTGTGATGTTTGACTGCGGCGAGCATGATAATTCATTAGCTGGGTTTGAAGAAGTAAGTGCGCCCAGAGGAAGCGCGCACGGCTCTGAATTGGTAAGATCCGGAATCATCCCGTCAGGAGAGATGGTGAAATTGACGAATCTACTGTGTGATTCGACGCCGTCCGAGTAGCATGCATTTCTGGTGTACAGGTCGAATCTCAGTCCTAGACTCAATCCAGAATTTGGCACAAAAAACTCTTGTTTTCTCCAGAGAGGGTCGATATAAATGTCATCGGCTTGAGGATCGCCAGCGGTTTTTCGATCGTGGAGATAGCTTTTGGAATGAATGGGATCACTTCCTATGTACGCGCCCGTAGAACTGAAGAGATTCAGCGACCAGACAAATTGAAAATCCGTTTCGTTCCATTGGATTGTAGCATTGTGTAGCTTAAGCACAATAGGAAATGGAAAGATAGACGAGCTGTATACTGTATTGTTCCGTGGGAAGATAAGATCAAGTTGAATTGGAATATGACTTTCAGCCCTGGCCGCTGCGAGCAATAATGTGCATATAAGCACCCCTCCAAGCCAGGAGTCCATGTTGGTAGGCACGAGATATCAGTACGCTTTTGAGGTTCTACTTTGAAAAATAAAAATGGACTATCGACAACGTACTTGGTTGGAGCCACAATGTAGAAGGTGATCGAGAAGCGAAGACGCATGGCCCGGATATGCCAGTCCCAATACTTCAGTCATCTTTGTTTCCCTACACGAGGGAAGCACCTGCCGAACTCGGCAACGAAAATCTTTTCAATTGTGTAATGAAATTTCTGGACGCATCTGACAATTTCCGCGGTAAGCATATATTGGGAGGCCTTGTATTCATATGCATTAAACTTCTGCATGGTGTGATCGGGATCCAGTCGCGGACCACACTGCCAAGCTGCCAAGCTGTCGAGCTGTGTAGTGATCGAAGCTCATTGTTCTCCTTCCCGGATAGACAGATTTCAAGTTTTGTTCGAACGGCTCCGAGCTCGTGCATATCTTATTCAACAATTCTGGAGCGGTCTATGAACGAAAACTCTGCATAGAGTGATCGAGAGCCAGTGGGGCGGTAAATCGCCAAGGTGCCAAGATGCCAAGTGGCCGAACTGCCGGAAATTACCGCTCTCATGGTACGTTTGGACAGCCGAGGAATTCTGCAAATCTTGCAGTTTTGAAAATCTCACATACGGTACCTCGCCATGGCTCATACAAGCAGACAAGCCAGGATTCCAGATCTCAGCGGGATATGTCACACTGTGTCTGCATTCATCAATGAAGAGTCATCTGCTGCCGACATGTTACGTTTTCCTAATCTATACGCGACTGTTCTCAGTCTTTTATGGTCTAGGGACTGTGTGCGCTGGTTAAGATTTGAGATCTTTTGAGACCACGTAGTAATGGTACTCTCACTGTCACAGATATTCTTTCATGCGCGCGTACGAATAAGTATGTTCAATGTTGCACGTGTGTTCCACAAAACATGCCAAGCTTTGTTGGACAGGTTTCAACCTCGGCGTGATCTTTTCTGCACAAACAAGGGAGGCCTTGTACCCAACTTTGCAAAGGATGCTCAGCACAGGAACAAATTGTCACTCTCGCGACAAACTTGACAGTAGCAGAGTAAGTTCAATAAATTCTTTGCTACTGAGCTACAACCAGGTGCTTCGACCTGCCCATGGCCGTGTACGCTATGTACGCCTGATAGCTTCGCTCACCTTTGCGTTCGAGTATGCTCATTTCCGAGAAGTTCACGAAAATTCTTCTACGACGATCAATCCAGGTCATTCTTGACCGTCGGAGATCTGCGCGCGACCTGGTAAAGCAAGTTGAACCATCGAGTCCATATAAGATCATAGGATACGCTTCCCAGATGTACTGTCAAACGCAGCTTTCGAGTTTCATTCACTGCAAATATGGGTTACTATTTTCGCTCGTTGTCCTCGTTCTCGCCATTTTCCTTCATCTTTTGTTCCATCTTTATTGCTCTTGTCTCTTCATCTTCCACAAGTCCCCAGAACTATTACGATGCTAACGGCACTCCGACCTGCCCTCAGACTTGCCTGCTAGCAGGACCTGTCGCGAACAACTGGACAACTTATTCAAACGTCAATCAAGTTTTGACTTGTAATCGAAAGCCGAAGATACTGGACTTTACCATCCGCAACCTCCTTCAGGACACAAACACCACGTCGGTTATCCGAGCATGCATCTCGTTTGTTGGCGAAGACGTTCCTCGTCAGCGCAGTGATGCAATCGACCTACTCATGGCCGATGCGACTGCGTCACAAGTCGGCATCGAGTTGGAGGTATCTGCGTCTCAGCACAGAACCGACGTCATCGTTGATCAGATCGTGACTGCAGTGAGGGAGATACAGGGTAGTCTGCTGGGCAATGACGAGACGACCGCAGCCAGCAAGATCAACAGCACTACCTTGTTCGTGCACTATGGGGACACTGTAGTGGGGGTCTACGTCGGTGGCCGCTTGAGCAAGAAGGGCATCGCGGCCGGGCCCCTGCAAAGCTTCCTGGATCGTGTGACAAGCCAGGCGAGCATGCCTCCTCGATCTGCTCTTACTCAGCTCTGTGGAGAAGGAAGGGACTCGGACTTCACCTTTGGTGCTATGATCGACACCACCCTCGACACTGCACTTTTCTCTGTCCAGCATGCAGTCATGTCGTGGTCGAATTCAAACTGTAACCCACTTTTAGATGGAGTCCGATCTGTAGAACGTGCGGTAGTCTGGACCACCGCTGGCTTGGAGATACTAGTGGACGGTACACTTGACAGGAACCAGACATTCCATTCAAGTGTCGCCCTGAGTGCTAACACAACCTTGTCACGGCGAGGAGTTGGTCGTGCTATTGAGCCCCGGGCCGACTGCCGCACCTTAACTGTCGTCTCAGGAGACGGCTGCGCCTCCCTCGCCTCTAAATGTGGTATCAGCGGTAATACTTTCACGGCAATCAACTCACAGCCGAACTTCTGTGCGACTCTACAGGTTGGTCAGAGGGTATGCTGTTCACCAGGCTCGCTACCTGATGTTCGACCAAAACCACAGTCTGATGGGACCTGCGCATCGTATCTGGTGTCGGCCGGGGATTGGTGTGCCAAGATTGCAACCGCCAATGGGTTGACCGTTCAGGACCTGGAGGATTACAATCAAAACACATGGGGATGGAGTGGATGTAACTCGCTGTTCGCCGGTTCAAGGATGTGTATCAGCAAAGGCGATCCTCCAATGCCAGCCTCCATTCCGAATGCTATCTGTGGGCCTCAGAAGCCCGGTACTCGGAGGCCTATGTCAGGCTTTCCACTCGAAGGACTTAACGAATGCCCGCTGAAAGCATGCTGCAATGTTTGGGGACAGTGTGGAACTACTGCAGCATTCTGCACTAAGGCTCCGCTTAAAGCGCCAGGCACAAGCCAACCGGGCAAGAACTCATGTATCTCCAACTGTGGCACGGATATCCCGAACAGGGGTACACCTCCATTCTTCTTTCTTAACATTGGCTACTATGAGGCATGGAACTCCGGCAGACCTTGTCTGCACATGGTTCCTTCACAACTGCCATCCTCGTACACTCACATCCATTTCGCATTTGCCGCTGTGACAGCGTCGTTCGAAGTCTCACTAGCTGGAGTCCAATCGCAATTTGATGCTTTCGTGCAGTTGAAATCAGGCCCAAGGAAAGTCATAGCTTTCGGCGGCTGGACTGCTTCAACAGATCCCAGCTCTTTCAACATATTCCGCAACGGAGTGAAGCCTGAAAATCGGGAGAAGTTAACGTCCAATTTGGCAAACTTCATCAATAGCCAGAATGTCGACGGTATAGACCTTGATTGGGAGTATCCTGGAGCCCCAGATATCCCCGGTATCCCACCTGCGGATGTCATTGACGGGCCGAATTATCTCGCAATGCTAAAGCTTCTGAAGAGCAAGCTCAATCCAGGTAGTACTTCAATGAATCCACTCGCATGTCACGGCAAATGCTAACTGGTTTTCGCAGGAAAGTCCATGTCGATTGCAGCCCCGGCATCTTATTGGTACCTCAAGGATTTTCCCATAGCAGAAATCGCCGGCGTTGTTGACTATATTGTTTACATGACCTACGATTTGCACGGACGTGAGTATAATTCTGAAGGCATGCATTCATTACGGATATTGACTCTCGTAGAATGGGACTATGGCAATGCCTGGTCATCGCCTGGCTGTCCAGATGGCAACTGTCTCCGATCGCACGTGAACGTGACGGAGACCATGAACGCACTGTCCATGATCACGAAAGCTGGAGTCCCAGGATACAAAATCATGGTGGGTGTAACAAGCTATGGTAGATCTTTCAAGATGACCACTCCGGGATGTGAGGGTCCACAGTGCACATTTGTGGGTCCTCAGTCAGCAGCCAAGCCAGGTCGCTGCACTCAAACCGCTGGATACATCTCCAATGCTGAGATTGAGGAGATCATCAAGACCAATCCGTCAGCCAGGACTTCCAGAATCGATAACTCAGATGTTCTTGTCTATGACAACACTGAATGGGTATCCTACATGAGCGCCGAAAACAAACAACAACGGACAGCATTTTGGAAAGCAATGAACTTCGGTGGCACCTCGGAATGGGCTATCGATCTCGCAGAATTCGTTGCTGACACGCCTGCGACTTCTGCTGAGCCTCTGACAATCGGCAGCGATGCTGCGTGGGCTTCAATGAAATGCCCCGATGATTCTGCCACTGACCAAACCGTCAATTCAAAAGAGCGTTGGGTTAAATTCGGAGCTGACAAGGCTTGGGAATGGGTTCTATCCCAGTACAAATCGCAAAAACCGAAGTTAGGTGAAAACCTAACTTTTCCCGAGTGGGTCAGCCATTTGCTGTCCGGCAAGGAGGCATTCAAGTGCGGGTCACTCAGCGTAGCCAATAATTGTGTCAAACCTGACTGTGCAGGCAATTTGACACCTGCCGGCTACCTGATTCTCAGCTCATTCAATAACATCAATAGTGTAAGAAATACACGACCTACATTCAGACGCATAGGCTGACTTAGCCAGCTCTACCAAAGCCTTTATGATGGTGTGACTGATGCTGCAGAAGACTTCTCACACTTCCAAGGCCAGTTCTCAAAAACCTTTGCTCCCACAAAGAAGAAAGATGCCAGTCTCGATTGGCTCATGGATTTTGTTGACTTCGGCCTTGGTCTTGCCGGTGGAAAGGTTCTCGGAGCAGGTAAGATGTTACTCAAAACGCCTTCGTTAGGAGAGGTATTGACATGAACTCCAGCTTTCAGAGGGTTGAGCGATCTTGCCGCGGACTCACTGAAGGAGGCCGTTCTGAAGGGCGTCAGCTGGGGGGTGGAGTCATTAAAAAACCAGTAAATATTTCCTGCTACCTGCTTGTTGGAACCCATGTCTCACTGATATAGGGATTTTCCTCGACTAACGGAATCCGCGGATGCCGAGATCGGCGCAGCCTTCGGATTCATGTTCGAGATGTGGAAAGATCGGATCACTGCTATCAACCAACAAACCTTCAACGGTACAGACGAAGGCATTGCTTATCTCTCCGCGTTATTACAAGATGGAAAATCAGTCAACCTGCATGTTATGGACCGTGCTGATGTGGACAAGATCTTCAGAAGAATCTTCTACGCTCACATGATTCCTCTGGCGTGGACACTGCGCGATCACAAAGTTGCTCTTATGGACTCTGGTACGAACTGCGACACGGTCGGTGGTGGCGACTACAAATGGGTCATGCCCAAAGACAAGGAAACTGCATCAGTTTGTGATGGAGGCAAGATGTTCTTCCTGCTCTCCCCAGACGGCACGCAGCGAGATTGTGAAAATCTACCACATGATGTCGTGCATTGTAATAACCAGACCATGTCGGTTCCCCCTGGACTAGATAGCCTCGATGGCAAAGCTTGGGGTGGTATTACCAAATCAACGATCTCTTCAAGGTACAGTTCCAAGCAATTTTCTAGCCGCTAAGCTCTGTACTAACGATCCTTCGCAGCGTTAGGATGCATTTCCAGCTACAAGCTAACCAGGGTCTTGACAAGCCAGCCGACATGACGTCACAAGGTGCCTTGGATGCCATGTACCGTGTCATTAATGATGACAGTAGCGTTGGCCTACCTGCTGGCATTGTCAACCTTCCAACTTGCCCTGTTGCAGAAGCCTTCAAGCACTGGACGAGCGGAGAAGATCAAGATTATCCCTCCTATCCGTGCAACAGGAATTGAAATCGAGGGTAATAAAGCAAGGATCACGGTCTGGAAATCGTATGGAGTAAGCACTTCTATTCAGAGATTTTATACATAGTAGAGGGTGGTGGTGTATGCACCATGTGCTGCCACACAGCGCTATAGATGCATTTGAAGCGATAAGCAACTCCAAAAGCTCTACTGTGAAACATGATTCGAAGTGAAATTCAACTGCTCGATATCACTACGCATCAGGCCATGGACAAAAACATCTCTGAGAATTTTTCTAGGTTTTGGGAGAAGGGAACGAAATATGACCGTTCGTTTGCCTGTAGGCAAACGTGGTCGCTTCTTCCATTGATCGACTCGTTCATCAAATGTTGACGACATCCCATTTCAGCCCCAGGAGCTGTGACATCGTGCTCGACAAGGAACAACCATTTATGTAACAGGTATCTGTACAGCGTCTGTAGCAGCATCGAAAGTATGCCTTCAAGATAAGTGATGTGAGCATGGCTTATGATCGACTCAATAGTTATAGATGCTAACTGCTAATCTGATGTGGTCAGGATAATAGGAAATATATATTACAAGTCATTTGATTGTAGCACTAGACTATAAAGATAGTTGACAGTGCGAGTTCGTTATAAGTCTGTCGCTACATGCTCGATTCCTTTTCGGCTCATTCCAAAAACCTATCAATTTCTAAGGGTCATCGTCAAAAATCAGAATCACAAAGACATCTTTTCGCTTCTTAGCATAAGGAACATCACTAATGCGCGGTTTATGTCGAAACGTTCGGGTGGCAATGGACGGAACATGCAATTTGCCATCGCCGACTTAACGAGAACATCCTCACAACTAGCACGATCAGCGTCTTTGCGATCACAGTCACGCGAACCGCTCCGCAAAGAGTTGCTTAAGTTCCTACAGTCATCAGTTGTAGGAGAAATGTATCCATGAATATCAAAACAACGATGTTGGCAAAACCTGGCACCGCAACAATCTTCACTGCCAAATTGACTCCAGTAAGATCGTACACGGGAACGAATTTTGACTTCATACTGAGGCACAACATATTGAAAAAACTGGTCAGGTCCAGGCTACCAAAAAGGTCTCTCTGACACCCAAAGCCATTACAGTAAATGTGCCTGCCCCGAATGGTTTCACTCTTGTTGGAGTACTACTTGAGCACAACCAAAGCGTTGTCCAAAAAAGATTCAAAGGTGATTCTTCCCATGACCATTGTGAGATTGCTGCTCGGGCCGTATCAAGAAGTTCGCACAAATCGAGCAGCACGAAGTCAACCAGCAGCGGGATGCTGACTTCTACCAAAGGCAGTGAAAAGAAGACTGTATGCAACTTCACAACCAAATGCAACTACACTTTGACTGCGTCGACTTCAATTACAGCATTAAATATTGTATCAGTCACGATATCTCTAAATCGTACCAAGGCATCGAATGTCATTGCAACTCGTTTCAGAAGAAGCGGTATAACCACAGCACTGAAAACTTCAGTCATTTCGATCATGATCAGCTTCACTGTGACCGTAGTTGCGTCCACCATCACCGCTTCTGTGCCAGCATCTTCTACGTTCCTGGCATTTTCCACAGAGAATCTCCTTGACCATACCGGCTCTTGTAGCAATACAGATAATACGTCAAGCAATGGCAACTCTGGCAGCAGCGCTACTGGGGAAGACAGCAGTG
Organism: Myriangium duriaei CBS 260.36; assembly: GCA_010093895.1. Classification (NCBI taxonomy): domain Eukaryota; kingdom Fungi; phylum Ascomycota; class Dothideomycetes; order Myriangiales; family Myriangiaceae; genus Myriangium; species Myriangium duriaei. Next base: position 53,937 of record ML996085.1, read on the forward strand.
TCACCTCAGGATCAGGTGGCAGCTCCACAGGTGATTAGACCGACGACCATGACAGTGGCTCGAGTATGAAAGCAACAATGACCACGGTAGCTGATCTGGGAGAGCAAGAGTGTACACATGCGCACTGCCTTGCCGCTCTACCTACGTATTCGAGACATCTCCTCGGTGGGAATCAGCAACGTGACACTCAATGAGGAGTTCGAAGCTCTGATCAGCAAAAAAAGGAGCGCCAGCATGCTGTGCTGCTTGCTTCGAGCTTCGGAACCGTGCAGTTAGCTATGTTGACAACACCCGGGTTGTGTCAAATTGTTGTGACAGCTAGCTGTTTGTGTGTCATGAGCGACTCCGTGGCATTTTCTTCCGCCGTGATCAGAGCTTTCGGCCTGGACATGGGTATACCATAAATAGTGGAAGATGCGGTGCTTGGGCTGAGGGTGGCAATGCTGAGACACCTGCCATTACAGCAGGTCCCTCGGAAACTACGCTTACACAAGCTCTGGCGTTTAGCACAGACTTCTGAGGGTGTAGGACACTGATATCGGATATTCGCTGCACACAACATAAAACAACAAAAGAAAGAATCCTGTAAGGGACAAACAAATTGATCGTGAATGGCACATACGCATCTTGAGTCATAACCATTTCAACGCTCATTTATCGACTAGAAAGACAGGTCACTGCTGGGACAAGAGTGTGACCAATAGAACAAATTGCTGAGTCGACGTCCACGCTAATGCCATAATATCAGTTTGCTTCAAATATTCATTAACATGAGTCAGCTATAGCAAGTACGACGATAATCTTGTGTTGGCCAACCTCAACCTTATGAAATAGAATCACAGCTCGTATTTGATGACCAACAGATGATTTGTGTGTTGCGTCCGTTGGTCAAGGAGCGCGCGTATCCTAACAGAAACATAGGAATCAGTTACTTCTCAAGCACAACTTCCAGAATCGATAGCAAGCTACCGGCAGGCTTATGGATCCCTTTGAGCTTGAGGCGCCAATGTGATTGGTCTGACTCATTAGTCTCTTGCAATAGGCGTTGCCAATCGACAAGCTCTCTCTCGTGCGAATTGAAAGACTGCATCATGGTAAGATCTCGTACTCTCAGCAGCCTTTCCTCGAGTAAATCAACAGTGCTTGGCTCTGGAAGCACGATGTCCACAATGAGAAGCGTACTTGCAGGATTCGCCGACATGGCTGAGACTTGACTTTTGAGAATCTTGACTGCATCATGATCGCACCAGTCGTGGAAGATCCAGCGGAAGAGATAGACATTGGCGCCAATAACAGTCTGCGGATCAAAGAAATTATAGCCTTGAAAGGTGATTCGGGTTGCTACATCCTGCGAAATACCTTGCAGCAACTCACTCCCATTCGAGATCGTAGACTCAAGGTCTTGCACAACGAATCGGAGATGGGGAAAAGTCCTCGCAAGTGCGATGGTGATATGGCCATCCGATCCGCCGACCTAATGCGTCAGTCAAATAATATTTGGCAAGGACATTGGAAACGCTCACATCAACTACTGTCCCATGACCTAGACTTGACCAATCGAACCCATTCACAACGTGCTCGGGGTTATTGCCTGGGCTTCGGCTTGAATTCTTCATATGCCTTGCAAATTGTTGCGCAAGATCTGGTCTCGTTGCTAGGAAGTCAAAGGCGGGCAGTTCGGTATTATAAAGAAGATTTCGTGAAGTGTGGTTTTTCTCCCTCGTGTTTCCCCATTTTTCGGTGGCTTCCACTAGCTTACTTGCGGTGGGTGAAATGACCTCCGCAAGAAACAAAACGGCCACAGCTTTGACTTCATAGGGCCGTGGCCCGCACGTACACGACTGCCAACGGCCCAAAAGAATTAAACGGTAGCCATTTTGGTTAAAAGTTTAACGAACAGTTTGTTAAACTTTTAACAATCATTCAACCATGGATTGTACAACCCTAACCCTATCCTTTGAAATCATCCAAAGGGCTAACCCTAATCAACTAACCCTAACCACTATCCCTATCCATCGTTGAAAAATTGGTTAAAAAGATTGTTAAAGATAGGCTTACCCTAATCCTCGCCGCCGCTCGCTAACCCTAACCCTTTGTTTCAACAACCAAGTTTAACGAAACTTGGTTAAAGTTTTAACCAAATTTATGGCTACCGTTTAATCTTTCCAATTTTTTGGTCCGTTGGCAGTCGCGTACGTTTCGGCAACTGTCATAGCCTCGTTTCTTGGCAAGGACAGTTTGCAATTTTTTTCCGCGTTTTCTTCCACACATTGCAGCCTGTGCAGCCTCGTATGAAAACGTGGACTCTGCCTTGTAAAGAGCAAATGCCTCGCTGTATTTAGGAGCACCACCTTGTATTGGCTCCGACATCCTGGAAATTCTGTTGAACAGAAATTCGGTCTCTGTCCATTGTCAAACCTTCCAGCATAAACTTTCAGCGAGAGCTGCATCACTGAGAAGACAGTATGCTAAAAGGTATACCTGATTTGTTTCAAGCGAGTACTCCCTCGAGATAGTTCCTGGCTAAGTTCTCCTTTAGCGACTTTATCAACGATACAGAGAAGCAATCTTCTGATGGATGCCTGCAAGCAAGGTGACCTTGCTATACTCCAACCGTTAGCGATGTCTTTTTATGGTCAGGATAAGCTTGATCCGTGCCATCAGCCTCGTCTGGTGCCTCCTCTCCCGACCGTCTTATGCGCAGCCGCCAGGAACGGCCAGAGCAGTGTCCTTCGCTTCTTCTTCGACAAAATTCCCGCATGCCGCGACAATCCTCTGGGCGAGCCGTGGAACCCAAGCATTCATGTACATGAACAAGACATACCCACCCAGTGGAGCGTGGATAGCTGGCCAAATATGGTGTCTATTGCTGCGGTGCAGAGCAGTAAACCTGAAGTATTCCAAACCCTGCTCACCTACGGCATGAACGTACAAACTGCACCAGAGCGCTGGGTGACGCCATTTGAAGTTGCTCTGGAGCGCCATGATTTTACGATGGCTCGGTTCTTACTGTCACAGGGAGCCTCTATCTATGGTAATGGCGGAGCGCTTGGTAATACGTCGTCATTACGCGATGCGGCGAAGTATGACGACATCGACTCATTACGATTCCTCTTGGAACATGGTGCAAAGCTTGATGGTACCAATGCGCTTCAAGGATCGGCAGAAAGTGGCTGTGTACGTACGGCCGAATTCTTGCTCGAAGCTGGAGTTAACATCGATGAAATCTTCGAGCAAGTCTACTACGAGCGAGGGGCCGAGGTTGAGAGTCGGTGTTCAGCCTTACACACCGCCATCAGATGGAAGCAGGCCGATTTTGTCCACTTTCTTCTCCTGAGGGGTGCTAATGTGAATGTACAAGACGGTATTCACCAGACTCCCGTTCAGTTGGCTGAGAGAATGGGTGAAATTTGTATTTTAGAATTGCTACAACAAGCACAGTGAGGCCCGTGTTAGAGAACATGTAGTCAAGCGACAGCAAATCGCACTGTAGCAGTGACGATGGACGCGGAAGGTGAACGGTTCCTCTAGCTGCCGTCTCAAATGCTCTGTTGCATCGAGCAAATTTCAATCGAGTCTTTCTGTATGGCTGGCGCTGGTTACATTAGCCATACAGGTGTAGCGGTTGTTTGCTCCGAGACACGTCCCGATATGATTGCAGAATGCGAAGTGTATTGAAATCTATAGTTTCTTGAGCTGGAAAATCTTACGCACAAAAAGTATGCTTGTTACACTCGTTGGCCATTTATTGATTTCGGCATGGGATGAATGGTACAAGTTATGAGAGCAGACATCAATGTTGTGGAAGTTTACCTCCAAGTCAGTGGTGCATATGATCAAGCGGTTGATCTAGTAGAACAATTCGAATACCGAATTTGGACAATCATACAGGCAGCACATGACCATAGCCACCTGCAAATTCCATCGAACAGTTCTTCACTATCTTTCTTATCCAACAAGTGAGTGTTTTACTCACGAACATACCCGTAATGCTCAAAATGTCCGGCTCTAACAAGCACGATGATTTTATGAGTCGTTTTTGACCCAGTGCTATGTTTTGACAGAGCCAGTCCTTGCTACAGCGCTTTAGAAAGTTCGAAGGTTTCTCGCATATCTTTGTATGCTTTGTCAGTATCGATATTCTGCATCAACCACTCTGGAAAAGATCTTTTCTGAAGTGTGAAGGTTTATGTCGTCTGACATCATCCAACTGTATTGCAATCCCCGAAAATGGTATTCGCATACTCTTGTGCTGCAGCTGACTGCGGTCTTTTTTCTGAAATTTAATGGCGTTGTCTCCTATCGGTAGAAGATCAGCATCAAGATTCTTGGGCCGCGTAGATCTACATCTTATAACTTCTCTTTGTGGTCATCGTACGTCGGAAATTGTTGATCCGTATGCTTTTTTCTCTTTACAGAGAGCTCAAAGACTCACTCATCTATGCTTGACTATGTTGAAATGACAACATCAGCCTTCGGGGCTACGCTATGAGGGATCCAAAGTAGGCTTCGTTGAGAAGGGGCTAATTCTTGGATACTCCCCGTCATTTTTATTGCTTATTATCGGTGCACAAGGACTTCTCACTTTGATACCACCAGTATGTTTCATGATTCGTGCCGTTCGGATCCTGTGAGTGCACTACATTCTACTGTGTCAAATGCTCAGACATGTAAGGTGGCGATTGCACAGCAATTGGGGCGGTGATCTGGATGTTCACGATGTACAGATTTGGACGTCGCTCTAATTGACTAAGACACAACATTGACGGACGAGTTGGGCAATCTCTCGCTGAAGGAACATGTCTACAGACCGATCTTCAACAATATAGTCGGACTCACCTAAGGCTATAAACATACGGCTCCCGCTTCCTTGTATACGATCAAGCACGGCCGCCAGCTCATCCTCAATATGCATCTTCAAAGTCTTTTTGTTCATCCTATCGAAGCTCTGTTAGCTGCCTCGGTGTTTTTCGGCAAGCTCTACCCATGCATAGGTTCTATCAGCTCTACAGTGGCCAGCTCCTACGCCGTGATAGTCTCGCTCCGAACAATTGAGCTTCTATGAATCTATCCTCCCTACTATCGTGGCCACTGTTGCGGGCCATAAACCATTTTCTGGCTCCGCCACTGGCTTCGCCAGCGGCGAATATATAGTCAATTCTGACATTCCTGACTGAGAAATGTTACGAGCAATACCTACACCTACCTCGAGACGACATGCAACAAACTGGCCCAGCGGAAGTAAGATCAATACACCAACGAAAGTGCAAATCTGAATCAAGTCGCCAAACGAGAACCCATCAGCCTTTGTGCACGCCAAGCTGAGTTCGCTGCTGTGGGCTGAAACAAGCCAGCACCTGTCGATATCGAGGTCTTCTACAACAACGGAGCGCGCCTTCATGGCTATTTTCAAGCATAAAATGAAACTGAACCAAGAATCTAGAAGGGCAAAGAAGGTGACAGCATGCCGGAGATTGTTACTTTTGTCTTGGCGGCAGTCGCAGTGACACTCGCTGCTCGTTTCGTGTTCAACGATTGTCACAATAGACCTCCCTCCGCACAAAGCTACCTCTAGAAGCACTCTCGAGGCTTGGCGAATGACAGAGAACAATCTGTTGTGCCGCAGGGAGCGTCTCACTCTGCTGGTACTTCACCAGAGGCTGTGATGATGAGGACTCTAGATCATACAGAAAAGCTTTGTACCCAAACGCAGTCAGTCTGAGTGCTACACGCTTATAATGCCAGGCGCTCATGTGTGGACGAGATCGCTCGATTGAGCCAATCCATTTATGGACAACAGTTATGTTATTTTGACCACCAGTTCTAGCAGAAAAGAATTGTTGATAGAACTTTGGAGAATGAACGTACACAACAGGAGCAGTTTCTATCAATACCTGCCTTTCTCCGAGTGGTATTTCGCAAATTAAAAGTTGGGAAGAATATTGGGCGACAGCCATGCCAACGTGGCGAACGCAGGTTTTGTACCATCATTCCCTTCCGATGACCAAGCGCATGTGAAACGATGCAAAAAGGAGAAACCCCAACCAGAGACAGAGAGGGATTCGGCTTTACTTGTTCTGTCAAGCGTTTCTGGGTCAACTTCATGCTCGGGACATAATCATCTTCGCTGGCTGTGGAATGTCGGTTCGAGTAGTGACTGGTGTGACATGCATGCATTCCAGACGGTGATTTGCAAAGGGAAAGAGGTACTCCGAGTGAAATCGCAAGAACGATTTTTGGCATTTGTTGCAAGCCAATTCTGACGAGGCTGATAAAAACCGCCAGAGTGTTTCTACAGTCATATAAGTGGCAACGACATGGACAATACCATCACAAAATCTTTTTTCAACTTCCAATAAAACCCTCAGGGCGAACTCTATCAGCGGGCATATTCATCATGAAAATCACTTTTTTCTTTTCTTGGTATCGGATTTCTTCCATCCAATATCTTGTTTAGAGCTTCCACCAAAAACAAAGCAAAGGTAAGATGAATTTGGAGGACACACGACGTGAACAGATCGTAGAGGGGAAGATACCATCAGTCATTGCGCACTTGGGTGGATGGTCGAGTGACAAGTACAAAGCTACCAAGAGAAAAAGAAGAGGGAACAGAAGCTTCCTTCAGGTCGAGCCTCACCATCCTTTTGCAGACGCCGAAGCGGTACTTAAAGTTTTAAAATCCATGTAAGAGCTTTTGAAAGGGAAGGCAGGAGCGAAAGATGAAAGGGAAGACCTTGATAATATCGAAGAGGAGCCTGATCAAGACTCTACTCGATATTGGATCATTTAGCGAAGAGGCAAGTTGATGTTGGCAGCAGATATGGCTGATATGAGTCTGATATGAAACACTGAGTTGTGAGATCAGGCAACAAGGAGACGAGTAAGCATATGATTGATGGAAGTGAATTCATTGCATGAAAAAGGAAGAATGCTCCTGTTCTCACACCTTCAACGTGTTAATATAGGTGTCCAAGGATATCTTACTTCAAAGGAGTTACCCGCAGGAAAGGATCGGCAACAGAGTTGGGCGTTTGAATGAGAATAGACATCGCAATGTCGAATTGACCATACATGTATCCCAGTGACCGGGACCAAATAACGTTTACTTGTCTGCATTAGAGTAGCAGCAACCAAGGGTTCAGAAAATTCCCTTCTGCAGCCCGGTCTAAAAGTGGCCCAAGATGAGTCGGCTTTGGAGGCCCGTTTTGAGTTTCTTTTGGCCTTGTTGAAAGAAGTCACCGGTCACACAAAGCCACCTCCGGTGTGGGGCCGGTCCCTTGACCAATGAGGAACGGGTCAACCTCCGGAGATCTGCATCGCCCCAAGACTTCGCACAAATCCTGCCAGCGATAATCTCTCCTTTCAGTATGGTCAGTCCCGGATACCCCACAAACTAGTCCGAATCGAGACTTCATTTCTGAATGGAGCTGTCTGGCCGAAAGCGGGATTCTTACGTGTGTCGAGACTTTTTTGACCCCGTATTGTCGACCCACACTTTGCGACTTCCCTCCTGCAAAGTCATGATCGTGCTACTGTAGAGCCACAGCAAAATGCAACAATCTAGTATGTTGGCCTTTGACGATGTCGAGGAAGGATTGGACGAGGCAGAGCCCATGCTAGATGGATCCGTACGACGGCTTTCTACGGGAAGGCTCCAACGCATGAAAGTTCTGAGTACAAGATTTTGGCAATCCTTGTCGTCCAAAAAATTTCAGAGATTGATATTCTGGAGAAAGACGTCGTCTGGGAATCCGAACCAGGAGAAAGCGATCACTGAGATCAAGTTGCACCGTACAGCGTACTTGGACGGCCTTCGAGGATTCGCAGCATTGATTGTCACAATTTCCCATCACACAGGCTGGTCACACAGCAAAGACCTCAGTCAATTTCTTATTCTAGAGAGCCCATGGGGTCATAATGGCCAATACTACACCATTTGTGCGCCTTTGATCAGGAATTTGTTCAGTGGAGGTCATTTGGCTGTTGCAATATTTTTCACAATCTCTGGATACGTGCTTTCCAGTAAAGCACTGGCACTTATGCACACCGGAGACATGGACAAACTAGCTCGAAATCTATCTTCGGCTTTATTTCGACGCTGGGTCCGGCTCTATTATCCAGTCATTGTCACGACTTTCATCTTCATGACTAGCTGGCATGTCCTGAGCATAAGGTCCAGCAACACGATCCAGCCTGAGCCCGAGAAAACCTATATCGCTGAGGTTCAGCGATGGTACCGTGATACTAAGGTCTTCTCATTTGTCTTTGATCCTCAAAAGCCGTGGAATCCCTACAATGATCATACCTGGTCCATTCCTGTTGAGTTCAGAGGCTCTATTGCCATATTCACTTCCCTGCTCGCGTTCTCAAGTTTCACCAGACAAAAGCGCTTGCTTTGTGAGACAGTCCTGATCTTCTACTTTCTAATCATCGTGAATGGCTGGGCTTCTGGCTGTTTCTGTATAGGTTTACTGATCTGCGATCTGGATTTATTAGCTACTAGAGACGACTTACCAGAATTTCTCTCGCGGCATAGACCGAAAGGCAAATCTGGAACCCTGTTCTACTCTATTATTCTTCTGATTGGATTATACGTCGGAGGTGTGCCAACCTTGAATGATGTCGCGGAGCTCAGACAAGCTGCTGGCTGGTACTATTTGTCGTTCCTGAAACCGCGAGCCTTTGCTGAATACGCTCGATTCTATCGCACTTGGGGGGCTGGTTTCATCATGGTTGCCACAGTGCAACTACCATGGTTGCGTACCTTCTTCGAAACTCGGATCTGCCAATTTCTCGGGAAGGTTTCATTCAGGTAAGTATCCTTCTGGGACTACCTATGTATAATGAGCACAATGAATAATGTCTGAGCAGTCTTTATCTAGTTCACGGTCCAATATTATGGACCCTCGGAGATCGTTTTTATGCCGCTACTGGTCGACCCAGTTTAGGCACGGCCGAGTATGTAGCAGATTGGGTTAATCTTTACCAGCTTCCTGAATACGGACTTTATGGTCTGGAAGTGAATGCCGTCATTCCTTTCACCCTGCTCCTAGTTATCACCCTTGGAGTCGCGTGGGTTGCAACTAAGACCATAGACGAGCCGGCCGTAAAGCTTGGGCGATGGCTTTTCAACCTCGACTTTGAACGCAAAGATGAAAGCAGTCTCTAATATAGTGCACGATCAAGTAATGTATGTTTCATTCAGACTACGATGATTTCTCCTGGCCATCAGTCATGGGATCGCAACCCTTCTGCTTGAAGTTTTGCTGTAACACTGCATATTTATAGCGTGCTTTGAAATTCAATGTCATCACGATCGTCTGTCAAGCTCTACATCTTGCTGTATCCCTTCTTATCACGTTCTCGTAGGTTGTCAACGAATACCGGCTTTCCTACTCTTGATTTGCGTGACAAGTCACAGTATAAGACAAGGCGTCAACTTTATCATTAGAATTGAACATTAGCCAAGTAGTGCACTCTTTGCTCTCCGCTCTCTTTAAAGTGTGGCTTCACGTGAACCCATGGAGGTTTTTGGTCTCGGGATTGAATTTCGGGCCGATCCCCCTTCGAATTGGGGATTTCCATAGTTTCGCTTGTCTCAAACACTCCGGTCCCCTGTGTACAGCTCCGGTTGGCTGACAACGTCAGCCCACTTGCAGTTCCGGTGTACCTGGCTACCCGAAGCACAAACGTAGTTGTCAAACCATCTCACCACTCTTTGCAAACCTCCTTGCTATTCTGATACCTCTAAAACAGCTTGTCGCTTTGATCAACGGCAATTTTGTGAACTCACTGCATCGTTCCGCAGGACTCCTATCCGAAAGAAATCGTGAAATGGTACTCCGATCTCAAGTCGTTCACAACTGGCCTTCCCTTATGCTCGTTCTCACAGATGTATCATGCCGAGCAAATGTAGACCCACAAATTTGAGGTAAAATGTGCAATCTTGGACCTGGGTGCTTCTATAGCGTTTTCTCAGGTCTCGAGAAAGAAGCTTAGTATGCTGTCTCCTTGTGGGTGTGATATATCTGATGCATATGGTAGACGGAACACTTTACGCTTGCTTCCTTGAAGGTTAGCTTCTTTCTGAGATTGACACATTTTCAAGGTCTAAGCAGTTACCTACCTGTTCCGGTCAGTATGCTCCGGTCTGGACTGAAAGAAGTAAATCGCAAGAGTGGGGTATACATCATCTTTATCACGGGCTGCTTCATTGGCGGTGTTCTGACAGCAAGCACCGATGTGAGGGACCATTGAGCGACTCTAGTCTAGGCTCCTTTGAGCCATCTTGATACAGCGTTGGATCTGATTGCGGGGGGCTCTTCCTGTACGCTGAAGCAATGCTGCTTGTCTTCTAAGTGAAGAGGAACCATGGCTTCAAAGAGCTCTTCAAAATGGAATCTACAAATACCACGGACGTATATCTTTCATGCTCTATATACTGCTTGGAATAGTCCTTAGTATTCTTGGTGAGCGTTTGTATGCTGCCACTGGACTGGTTCTAGAGCAGCACAAAGTTGCAATTCTTGTTTAGATCAACAAATTCTACTTTTCGCATACTGATCCTATTGGCTTCAGAGTGGCCTACGTTGCCGTACGAGGCGTTCTACTCCTGCTCACTGTCCTAATCTTTGACCCGGCTATGAACTTTCCTACTGAGCCATGCGTGTGCCTCATTGCATGGATATATGGTCGATCATAATTTGGACGTTCATGTTCATTAGTAACTTTCAACAAAAGTATATCACAACCATCGCATGCTCTAAATAGACATCTGTGATGTTGGGCGTCGGTCATCGTTCTAGCAATGTTAGCACATTGATGAAACATGATCTGCGCCAGCATCTTAGGCGTATGTATAACATGTTTCACATCTAGTTCTTAGTGCTCAAATGTCCTTGCATACAAACCTAGGTCGATTTGCACTAGGCACCTTTCAATTGTCGACCGGGAGTTTTAGCGCAAAGTAATCTTGCGCCTTCCAGCAAGTTCTGACTACGACCTCTTACACGCTTTAACTGCTCTGGCTATAGTTTAGATTCTCGAGTCCCCAACAGCCAGCGGGTCCAGATTTTCATACTTCCAAGATGGGTGCTCCCACTTTGACTCCAGGTCTAAGCAATCGCATTCTATAGGTGACAATGATACATTACTTTGAGTCTATCTTATCGAGGACAGTTCTTCGAAATAAATGTGTATCCAAATACGACCGTCCCTTCAGACACGTAAGTTTGGTTGTCTTCATTGGTTGCGGAGGAACACTGACCTCAAACTATTGCTCTAGAATCATTACTCAAATTCCTCATTTACTCGATTGAGAATGCACCCAATACTTGATGCTGCTTCTAGCTACTCGATAGACTCTCTTTTCTTTCACACGCATATGATAATGAGATCTCTTTTTGTCGACATGCATAGTTCAAAACACCTCATACGTCATTTGACCTTGTCAACATGTAGATTCCTTGCTTGACACTTCTTCTATTCTCAATCAGGAATATGCACTCTCCTTGGTCATTATTTTACTTGAACTGTAGCCTTTGCGTTCCAAGTTTTAGCACATGCGTTTGTTCTTGTTATTTCCTTCTCCGGCATTGTGCTTGACTACCTTGATGGACATATTCAGTATCAGACTCATGATGCGAGAATATATCTATCTTGACTTTTGTCGCCTATTACAAACAGAATTCTCAACACATCAATGGAATCTCGACCATGAAAGGTTTAGCAATGGTCTCTTTTTTCCTCGGGATTTTTGCCCGGCCCCCAGCAACTCTACCCACCAGTCCATCTTGCTCGGGCCATGAGCTCGCCCGTGATAGCATAGGTAGTCAGACAGTCGCTCTTTGTACATGAGATCTGACTGCTATGATAGCTCATTCTGCCCCAATTCCTGCTCAACACAAATTCCGCGGAGGTCCCACTCAGAATCAAGCTTCTTCAGAAATGCTACGATTTGAACTTCAGCCACTCGATTATGATGCCAAATTTGGTGTCTGTGGCGGGCTTTATTATGCATATTGCTGTCACCAGACCGGAGGGTACTGGGATTGCTTCAATCGCAAGCTGCTTGCTCCTTGTATTGTCGATAAGACCTAATTGGTCACAGCTGGTCGAGGCCTTAGTAAAGAAGGCCTTCAAAGATTGTGCCATGCTACTACTTGGCACGGTTACAGGACTCACCTGATGTGCTGTTTTTCTGGTAACGACGTAAGTGACGATCAGGATTGAATGCTGCCACACATTGCTTACTACAGAAACAGCAAAACTGCTATGCTCCATGAAAGTCGAGGAAACATGTTTTGAAGTTTTTGCAAGTGGTGATACTCTCGCTCTTTGATGCATTTGGTGTCGTTTAGCGTATTCAACAGCTCTGGTCTTGGATCACAACATCCAACACATTCACACTCCTTTATCGGTCGATGCGGAAGCACAACATTGACTCTCTTTCCATCATATGCTTTCCAGATATGTCTTGCTACCACTTATGAAAATGAATTTATCAATGACAGTATGCACAGTAGACGCACGGGTAGCCAGGTGGAACTTCCATCTCGTGCAGTACATCAATGCTTGCTGCATCGATGTTGATTTGATCCTAGACGCTATGTAGCGCTTCAACTCGGCCCTACCAACCTTGCCAGTTCCTATTTGATGACTTATGTTCTCAAAGCAGTAGTCTGGTCTTACAGCCTCGCTTGGCTCTCGAATATCCTCTGCACTTCATCAAAACTTGAATAAATTTCTTCCAAGACTTGGCCGACCTGGGAGCGACGAGGCTGACGTCGAAAATCATGATAGGATCATGGGCAGAACGCGTGCGCATGTTTTCGCGAAAAATGGTGCAACAAAGGTATACATAATTGGACGCCGAATAAAAAGACTCGAAGAGACGGCTGCATTTCAACCTGATATCATCGTGCCCCTTGTAGGGGACGCGACAAATCAGGAGTCTACACCAGCTTGCTACGACCGTGCAGGGAATGACTGAAGAGGGAGAGCTTTTGCAAAGACCTTTTTGTCGGCGCAGCGGGCCGGATCGAAGGATGACTTAAGTGGTCTCTTGCTGTATCTGGGTAGCAAAGCGGGTTCATATGTTAATGGGAGTGTGATGCTAGTTGATAAAGGAAAGTTGGCCACAGTGCCTGCTACATACTAGACCGATACGCTAGGAACAGATTGTCTACGTTTTCGTGTATCACGAGTCAGCTTGAGCTTCGAGTCCAATCTCTAAGACTGCCATCACACTCCTGTATGGCTGTACGCCATTTTTGAGCACTAATCCACAATCAGCGATACGCAGCAGCTTTTTCCACTCGCCAAGCTCCCGCTCCTGAGCGTTGTGTGCCTAGAACATGGACAGGTCCCTGACTCGCAGCGATTCCTCCTGTAAAGGTCGTTCATGGCAGCATACTCGGCGGATGGGCGAGGGTGGCTTAAATAGCATTCAGGTCTGACTATATGTGGATCCGGATAACGGACATGGTCATAATGCATTGCTGACGTGAAACAAGCAAGAAGGACTGTTCCTTCGGGAATTTGGTATTGTTTGTAGATGATTTCGGCGTCAGTCAAGTTTTTGATGGCCCACGTCGGTACTGGGCAGAGACGTAGGATTTCCTTCACACACGCCCTGACGTATGGAAGTTCGCCTAGGTCCGTAAGAGCTGGACAACGGTCATAGCCAATGACTCGTTCCAATCCTTCATCAGCGCACCTCTGAGCCTCTGGTGTTGCTGTAAGATAGCGGATGAGGTTGTTCAGCACCACCGACGTAATTTCAGCACCAGCCTCAAATACATCACCCACAATCCAAGCACAGTCCTCGCCAGTCGATCCTATGGACTATGAATCACTTTCCAGTAGATATCTCCCGAGGCTCGAAGCAGCACTGCCACATGCAGATTCAGCTTTAAGCTGGTTCCACCCCCACATTTTGCCCTCGAGACTGACCTTGGCATAGCCCTTGGCCGCTCTACGTGAGGGCTGTAACCACTTTGGGAATCGAGATAGGAGTGGTAAGTCATCATCAATGAACGCTCCAGGCCGTGTGATACGGCCAAGTAGTGCAGATGTTGCGCCCGCGGCGTGTACGTTGGAATGATTCCATGACTTGATTCTTCGACCATGAGTGGAGGTCGTGACGATTGAAAAGGATACACGCCGTACGTGCTGATGGAAAGCGCCTTCATCGGCATTATCGAAAGCCAGCTTGTGCAAAAACTGTTTGACCTCAAACTCTTGACTAGGGATGAAGCTGAGGGTGGCCTTCGGGGAAAGGAGCCGGCGCATAATGGTCCGATGCGCACGCCATTTCGGCCCATATGCCATGGTGAACATACGTAAATTGCCCGTCACGAGATTGTGCCCAATTGGAGCTGGAATCTTAGACGATGTCGCACTAGACTGCTTGTCGAAAATCTCTTTGAATGCTTCGGGGCTGTTGACAACTACTCAGTCGTCTCATCCTTTTTTCACTTTGAAAATCTCGCCGTAACCTTTTGCCCATCGTCTGAACACTGCGGGTGCATTAGCTGGTATGCTTAGACCAATGCCTATGAATGGTTTCCCATTTGAGCCTGGCATTGTCACCAGGTTGCTGTCATCTCGTAATCGGTGCCAATGCCATGTGGGTAGGTAGGATAGGAGTGAGACTGAAACGATGAGTGTTTCGGGCGACATAGCTCCAATAGCGGGCTTTGTGAGTTTGAGGCTATGATGAGCCCCACGCGATCTTCGAAAAGATGGGAATTTATCTGAATGTTTGATGTGAAATACTTGCAATAATTTCGGTGACCGCCCGGGGATATTCTTCTTCGATTTAGTCTAGCTTACCTAAGAGGATTGATTATAGATGCTCGGTAGGAACTGAAAGGTCAGAAGAGAATGACAGTGAGAGATGCATTCGGATATGAACACAAGCAGCTTTTCCCTTTGGACATTTTTGTGTTACTACTCGAGCCTCCGATGAGACTGGAGAGCTGTAGGGAACAGGACGACAGATTCTTGCTCTGAGTATTGCCTTTTAGCAAAGCCATAGATCCATTGGCAACATTAAGTCATCACCTGTGCGCACCAACTGGACTTTAAGATGAAAAGAGATACTAAGTGACGCCAGAACAATACTGATGCAGTGGAGCATATCAGGTCAAGGAGGAGTATAGTAAGCGACAGGTCAGAATTGGAGAAGGAAATTGAAGACTTCATAGGAATTCAACTGTACCGAACCAAAGGTTATGGCAGCGCATGTCTGAGGGTAGCTGAACCATACTGACCTCATGATATATAACACGGTGGAGAAGGATAATGCGCCTAGTAATGAATCCGGACATTTTGGATCAAGCAAGAGGCAGGAGCTTCTCGTCGAGCATATGTACGAAGAGAACAGAGGAGGGTGAGGATGCAGTGGACGCCGCGGGGCCAATGCGAGATGAGGCCTATGACAGTTGCAGCAGGGGCCCTCAGAATTGTGTTGCACTGGAACGTCGACAAAGATGGGCCGGGCGAAGAGGAGGTAGGGCGCAAAAGTCCGATCGAGACTTTCCGAAAATTAGCCAAGACTTCAGAGAGCCTTCAAGAATGCCACTCGTTATCGGTGTCTCTCGTGGCAGTTGCGTAGCATGACTATAATGTACATGTTGATGAACCAAGGCGGGTTGAAACCGTGGTCTACGTGGTCCATGGAGGATGACTCCGATGTCGGCGCCGCTTCAGGCTCCGCCAATGATCCCGTGGAGGGAAATTACGCTCTGCTGCTGGTTTTGGGACAATACGTTGTATCAAATGCCACGGCCACGTCTGGAACCGCGCAAGTGTTCATCGACCACTTGGGACGGGGAGTTTGCCCAGGCCGAGCGGATTCCGACGAGTCAGCATGAGAGCGGTCGGCCATAGGTGAACAAGACTGGGACGGCATAGAATATGAAGTCCCTTGGTCCCGAAGCCGCAGAAATTGGGGGATGTGCTGTCCATAAGTTTGACAATCAAGTGTCATGCTCGGGAAGCTCCGTTTCATCTTATCTTATGCTAGACGCTTGTGGCCCGGCCAGCTTGTTATGTGTATCGGCGCAGCTAAGATCTTGGGACGTGACTGTCGATCCCGATCAGCCGAGCTACTCGGGCGAGACAGTCAAATTCGTCCTGCCAGTAGGAACGGCTCAATTTCGATACGGCGGCATGCTTGAGTAGTGCGTCGACTGCGGTGACTTGATGCACTGAGTGTTGCTCGTGATCTTTGGGAGAAATACGTCGTCCCTTTAGCAAGATGGGGTACCCACTAGCACAGCGGAGGCCATCGGCACCCACAATCGCTCACAAGGGTCACAGAATGACCAATAATGCTTGGAATTGCCCGTTGCCAGCTCATTTTGTCTTTCCGCACTCTTGCCATCTCACGCTGCATGGAGATCATTGCATGACCCAACTATCGATATACTCGCATCGTATCGGGAGCTGGAGCAATGAACAGTCTCGGTTGATCAAGGAGAGAATCTGGGGCATAATGCCTCTGGTGCGCCGGACAGTGCTCGGAACGTTTCCTAGCCTGCAAGAGTCAGCCGCGGGGATTGCAGACGTGGTTCGGAGATGCAGACCGCACTGCGCGAATGTAGATATGAAGGCAGAATATTACCCCGCTGAAGCCGACGAGGTAGTAGGGAAGACACAGTGTTGGCGGACAGTAGCATGCTGGACCGCGAGCTGGAAGCCCGTCTCCGCGTTCTATCCTCCACTGAGCTCGGCAATCTGAAGGGCGTGTGTGAGTCGGATGTTTCCGTCGGCGCACGAGCCTCCGTCACCCACAACACCCACGGCAAGTACCGCTGCGGCTTCCTCGCATCAATGGTTGGGGAATGCGACCACGATTTAATGAATCTCACATATTGGAAATCGTGATTTAAGACATATACCGGGCGTCAATCTGATTTTTTGAGCCTCAAGAATTTTGTGATGTGCATATCATTAGGCTCCAACTCGTGTATAGCCATGGAAATGATCAACTGCCTGGAATCACGATTTGGCCTTGTATCAGACAAAGTGGCGCGGGCAATGTCAAAGGAAGTATTCACCTCGGTCATTAGATGGTTCGGATAGAGGTGGAACAAGTGGCAGAAATCATATTGCATGCAAGCCTTACAGCCTCCATCAAACAATATGTCCAACGTAGTGCCTGCCTCACCCGAGCAGATTGCGATGAGGTAATCCGAGAGCTACCCAAGGGGTGTGCACCTGCCGGATCGATCAGTAAAGATTTTAATCACAGCTATGTTCTTCCGCAGTAAGATCCCTGCCCTACCAGTACCTGCCAAGAAATCTTGCTCACAAGAGGAAGTACTTATCCGAAATATTCTTAGCCATGCACAGCCTCTAGAGGTTTTCAAGGTTGACCAGATCTCGTCTTGGACACAATTGGAGGTATCTTGGCACAAATCGTCCTTGGCGGAAATGACGTCGCACTTAGGGCTTGTCGGCACGCTTTGCCGTTGACACTTCGATCTAAGATCTGCATGCGATTATCGGCTCGGTCCGCAGATTTCCACTCACCTCGGAACCCACAATGCATAACTCACTTTGGTCTTTGTTTCGTCCTGTCTCGAACAGACTTTTGGAACCTCTATCGAATTGCCAAGGGAGACCCTGAGGCGCAGTCTGACGCTTACAGATTCATTCCAGTTTGTGGCCAGATGTGCGACAACCCAATTATATTTTTAGCAATATGCAACTGATGTGTTGTTGGTTTGAGGCCCAGTCGAGAATCTGAGTTTGCACCGAACATGGTTACTCTAAATCTGTTAGCTAATCAACGTCATTCCTCGCTCAGGATGACCTCGCAGAAGTTATGATGTTTGGAGGTGTTGGTATTCAAAAAAGATTGCTATCACCCCATGTAGCGATCAAGGGACAGTCCGTGTTAGATTCGAGTCGGCTGAATATCATATATCTTTTAATCATATCGCTTTCAAGATATCTGCAATGTTTAACTAATTGTCATCAACTCTTGACAAACTGCAACCAGCTGGAGTTTCTACACATCTGTGAGCTATTTCATCGACCGGACCATGGTTCAGCTTGTGGCAGCGCACTCCATGTTGGTGTCCGTGTTGGTACTTCAGAGGATGGCTTGGTGCACCAGAGTTGGGGTTTCACGACCATGTTGGTTCTTGAATATGACATCGACCAAGCCTGAGCAATATCGCAGATCGTTTTATTATTAGATGTCAAGGGTGTGAGCATACCATCGGAAAACTATATAACCTCGTGATGGTCTTGATGTCGATACTGCTCCCATCTCATACCCCGATCCATCACTTCCTCGTTCCAAACTCCTGCCATGCAGTACTCCACTCTTTTCTTGCTCGGTGCCTCCCTTGCAGCGACCGTCTCCGCTGGCGATGCAAAAGATGCTCCTCCCTACTGTCAACCGGACAAAACCGACAGTTTCAACGAGTTCTCATGGGCCGATGTAAGCGACGAATGCAAAGCCAACGGCTCGGGAACCAATTGCTGCGTCACTATCATTCAAGGTGGCCCAACCAGCTGGGATCACCCTCAAGAAGGTGGCGGCACCACTGTCAGCGATCTGCAACTCACCATGGACCAACAAGCCGGGAAGGATGGCCAATTCAAGATCAGCAAGATCAATCACTGGACCTGCTCATTTCCACTCGCTACCAGTGCACTAAAAAACCAGATGGTGGTTACTCCTTGGCTTGATGGAATCAACAGAATCAAGGCCACAAACCCTACATGGAACATCGTCAATGCTTACTTCAATGCCGATGGGAATCAAATCTATTGTAACTATATCTAGTCACAACTGGAATTGGAGGAAATGCCACTAGATCACCCACAATGAGAAGTGCAGTTCCATTTTTATTCCGTTTGAATAAGGTTGATGATATCATTATGTTATGTGGGGCACTCCATATTCGTTGGATGGAATTGTTTCCATGTCTGCAGAACGAGGAGGTCCGCTGTCTACATGTGTGACCAGTACCCTATCACGATAGATGGCCTTGTCGTTCTTTGATCCATTCTACTTGTTCCTGGGAATCATTTTCACGAACATGTCTTTTGGTTTCGCAAACCAGTATCCACTGATTTGCCACTCCGGATGATCGGATGCCCATTCAATATCGAAATGCCTCAATAGTTGCGGCACTAATTTGGTCATCTCTAATAGGGCGATGTTCTTCCCAATGCACAACCTCGGCCCTGCACCAAAGGAGAAGAAATATCTGTCCATAGCGGAGAGCTGCTGTGGACTGCAGTGAACCCAGCGGTCTGGTCTGAAGCTTGCTGCGTCTCCTCCGAATATTTCTTTGTTGTAATTGATGACTGAAGGTGCCACACCAACAGCAGTCCTCGTTGGTAAGTGGTACCCGAGCACCTCCATACCTCCAGCAGGAACAAGACGCTCCAATGGCATAGGTACGCCTGGATGGATACGCATGGACTCTTTAATTGCTGCCTTCCTGGGATCATGGTCAATGGCCGCAGAGACAATGCAGTGGAACATCCACTCACAAGTAGGGCATTTGTTTACCAACATCGAAAGGCACAGCAGATTTTGCAAACTTTCCTGCAGCCTCGTACTCGTCAATTTCGGCCTGTAACTTCTTGTACGCTTCAGGATGTTTGATGAGCATGTACAAAACTGCTCTCAGTGTAATAGCGGTTGTGTCGGATCCCGCTAGGCTAGTTTGGCGTCAACAAAGGCAACCAGCTAGGGAATGGAGATAGCAACTTACACATTCATGAACAGGGTGTCGACTACCTGCTGCTCGTTCAAACGTTCGTTCATGGCCTTTTTCTGTATAGGAAGTCAAGCAGGTCTCCTCTCGGCTGTTCGGTCCTTTCTTGTGCAGAGTACTCATTCATAGCACTGTATATCAGCTATAGAGGCTATTAGTACCGGTAATGGAGAAAAAGCACCCTGGTGGGTCTGTCTTACTTTTCGAATCGGTACCAAAGGGCTAGCCTTTCCCATAGGTGTATATCTGGTAAGAAATGTCTGAAGATATGTGTTTCCGAGGAGAAAGCGGTGCAGCCATGGAATCTGTCCAACGATTGAGGCATAAATGATTCCGCCATGAAGCGGTTCGATTAGTGCAAGTGCATCTGTGCCTGAGTCGAGGTAATCGAAGGGCTTTGAGAAGGTAATCATGCCGATAACATCAAATGCGTAGTATTGCAGCCAGCTCCCGATATCAATCACCTCACCTGATCGCTTTCGCATCTGCTCAACGAAGAGTTCCGCGCATGTATCCACGAACGGCTCCATCTGCTTCAGAGATGCGATAGCATAAGCGGGCGCTATAGCGCTTTTCACACGCCTGTGATAATCCAAGTCTCTAGTTGAGAACAAGTTGAGGATGGTTGGGTTTGGCATATCAGGAAGTGGACTTTGAGCCATCTCTATCCCAAAGGCCTTATAGTAATCAGACTTCTCCAAACGTTAGCACTTGCCGTTGCACCGGAAAGACGCATTACTGTGCGAACCTTGTAAAATTGGGTGCCGACAGAATACAGAGAGCTGGCCGCAACAACATCTGCCAAAATGACCTTGTCTGGTGCAATTCGAACCACTGGGCCGTATTTGGCATGGAGCTTGCGATAGAAGTGGTGTGATTGGCCCTGTGCCACTTTCGAAACTATCCATAGCCTGGTGAACTTTGCGAGAAATGGTCCGGGCACGCTTCGCAGTCGGGTAAGGTAGGCGACCCTGACAGTCCATGCCAGCCAGACAACATTGACTGCCAGAAGGGCAACAAACCACATTGGCGGTGGGGAAGAGAAGATCCGATCAGCAACTTCGTGTAGAGGTACCATGACAGCGTCGTACTCGACGTCTCCTGCAGGGCGCACTTGGTTATCTTGGAGTGACAATGACTGTCTGTACAAGAAGTGAAGTGAGCCACTGCTGTGCGCGACGAGGGACGGAATATACAAGTGGAGCCCAAGATTTTCTGCTTCACAAATGCCCACTTCCCGACCGCATTGCCAAATAGACGGGGGACGGACTGGAGTTCGAAATGCGGAATACCAACCGTGAGGAAAGCATTCCGAGCACAGATACAGGTGCATTTCATTCGATCAACCGCTAAGACCTTGAAAATCACCTGTAAGACGAAAAATCGATTGAAATGCATGAGAGAGGACGTAAATATAAGATGTTCAACCTGTTGAATGGAGAATTCGTGAGCTGCGGATGAGGGGCCGAGATGTTCGGTTTGGAGCCGTCTGATTTGTGCAATGGGCACACACTCGTCAAAATTCTCGACAAAGTGGGCGTGATTTGTCCTGCTTGTGGTGGTATTTACCGAGGTAGCAAAGCGTCCAAAGTCAATGACAGCATCCTCACGCACCGAGACATGTCTACGACGTCTAGCTATTCCGGCTGTCACAGCCTGCATGCAAAGTGTTGGCGTTTGTGCAAACAAAACGAGTGATGGCACAGACAGTACACCTCGCCGCAAATGTATGAAGGTGCAAGCCTCTGCTGCAAGTAGCCGACCGAATGAGGGATTGGCTAATTGACCAATCTGCAGCATGTTTATGATTTCTCACAGCCACCCAGCAGACTGTCCAGCTTGACTCTCTGGTCATTCGCCATGGTCACGTAGAGCTTTACTGAACGCTTATTGGATGCCGCTGTGTGAAGGGTGATTTGAACGTCTAGCGCTTCGCATTGGTTAAGCTCCGCCGGCTCAAATCTGGGTGATGACAGAACATAGTTTCATGTGCGTATTATGCATCCAGAAAGGTAAGCACGCTTGGAAAGTTTCCAGGCGCCAATGCCATAATGAACGACTTACCGCTGGAAGTCATAGGTTTATTGTATGTCCCATGCATGACGACTCTAGCTCCTTTATTAAATGGCTGAGTCATGGTGTGTTTGGTTACTACATACCCCGATAGAATTCTATAGGGTTGGTGTCTGCAAGAATAACTTTCGAGCCTAACATATATGGACACAGAGTCCCTTCTAGGTGGTATCGCATCAATGCTGCCAACGATTTCACTCGTTTGGCACTCGATTCTATCGCCTTATGCGCCATCGGTACTCGCTTCAATTCCTTCTGCAGTGAGGACCATCATCTTTTCGTCAAAGCCGTGACCGGCAGCCTCGCAGAGGCTGGTCAGCGGTCTGTCAGTCCTGCCTCTTACGTGTGATGGACGACAAATTCAATCAGCTTCCCAAGATCGCCTGGAAACCTTTTGGCAACGGTCATCGGGCTTGTATTGAACGGGGCTTTGCCTGGCTGGAAGCAACACTGGCGGCAATTCTGATATTACAGAACTCTAACGTTCGCTTCGACGATCCTAGCTACAAGCTGCACATCAAGCAGACCCTCACAAACAAGCCCAAAGACTTGTTCATGCATGCAGGGCTTCGAGATGGTCTGGACGTGATTGACCTCGAGAGACGATTTAGCGGTGGCAAGATATCCTCCAAGCCTGCCGTCGGCGGAACTTTAGTAGCCGTGGATGACGCAAAAATGCAGGCAAAACCAATGTGCATCTTCTTTGGCGGCGAATCTGGTACATGCCAAAGTTTGGCCAACTTGACAGCCACTTCCGCTGCCATACACGGTTTCAAGCTCAATGTCCGCACACTGGACGAAGCCATCGATAATCTGCGTCAGAACCAACCAGTCTTGATTATCGCTTCCAGCTACGAAGGTGAACCTCCGGGGAATGCAAGACGCTTTTTCGAATGGCTCCAACACTAGCATGGCTTACCCGTTGTCGGGGTCAACGGTTCGGTGTAGGGTTGTGGTAACAGCGACTGGCGACCCACTTTTCAGAAGACCCCAAGAGGCATTGATGCCATGCTCACCGAGAAAGGTGCAAAGCGGCTCCCTGAGCGCGGAATCTGCGAAGTTGTCGACAGTGATGTCTCCAGCGAGTACGAAAAGTGGGAAGACGAGGTATTTTGGCCGCGGTGGTCAAGCTATGCGGTGTTCTAGATAGGGATCACACCCAAGCCGCCAAAATAGAGCTGGAGGTTTTCACCACCAGACACTTCCAATACCTCGAACAAGATCTCAAGGAGGCCGTTGTAGTAAATGATACCGTCATGGCATCTGTCGGATGATGGCTATACACAAACCATCCACCTAAAACTACCGTCTAACTTTCAGTACCAAGCTGGCGACTATCTCGTCGTCCTTTCACGAATCTGGTCAAGACTATTCTTCGTGTCATTCGACGCTTTAGTCTTCCATGGGATACTAGTCTGATATTTAGATTGGGCCCGTCGGTCCTGCTATTGGACACACCTCTATCCACCTACGAAACCCTGGCCGCGTACGTCGAGCTCTCCCAGCCACTAGGCGAAACATCGAGGCTATAGCGCGAGCCATTAAGGAGAACTGGAAAATCTGTTCGATCCCAAGGTCTTTGATCGAGAGATCACCGCCAAACATGTCAGCGTTCTAGATCTCTTGGAGATATCCCACTGCTGCTGTACTCTTTAAATATTACTTAGCTATGTTGCCGCAACTACGCGTGCGTCTATTCGTAAGTCACCGTGAGTCCGACGACAAAATGTAATTCACTAATTTCGTCGTACAGCATATATTCCTCAACACTTGCAGACCCCGGCACTTGCGCTCCCATTTCTCTGTGCTGGACAAAGACCCCCTTGGCCGATGGAGCGCAGCGATACATCGATGACGCCTCCGACTACCTGGCAACTTTGGCGCGGGGCGACCACGTTCACGTTGGTGTTTGGCCTTCTCACCCTTCATTCCATCTGCCTGTAGATATCGCTTGCGTTCCCAATGTCATGAATGCCGTTGGCTCAGGCATCGCTCCTTTCCACGGTTTCGCTCAAAAGCGGGCTGCTCAAATGGAAGGTGGCAGGAAGCTTGCGCCAGCATTACTCTTTTATGGTTGCTGTTCACCTGACATCGATGCACTCTATAAAGAGAAGCTGGAACAATGGACGAATCAGGGTATCGTCAGCTTACTCTATGTTTCCTCAAGAGAGCCGGAAAGCAGCAACAACCTCAGCTACGTCCAAGACAGAGTGTGGCAAAATTGCGAAGAGCTCAGAGCAGTGTTCAACAGGGCGCCAATCATATGTGGCAGTGGCAAGATGTGTGATGGGATCAAGGAAGGTTTTATGAAGATGAACACCGAGAGTCAACAGGCTGGCGAAGGTGACCAAGACCACGAGAAATGGTACGCGGCATTGCGAAATGAGAGGCTCATGACAGACTTGTTCGACTAGTGGGGAACAACGTGGCAGGCAGATTGACCATGAAGCCTTTGCATTGGTGCTATTCCAACATCGCCTGCGGACTGCTCACAGTGGCTCGAAGTCTAGCAATGAGGTCCAAAAGATTGTTGACGAGAAGAGGCCTTTCTTGTTGCGTGTTTGTGATCAGAATGTTCATGATTACCGCCATAACAGCCCCAGGATCAGACAGCGGCGCTGATTTGACCGGACCGAGTGGTGTATTCGGAGTACTTTTGTCAATTGAGGACGACTTGATGACTGGAACACCTCTATTGAGTGTGATAAATCGCTGGGTGGCTAAGCTCTGAGCAACGTCGTTCAAAACCACCATTTGCATATCCCCCTGCGCACTCGGGCTTGTTTGAGCGAGTACGTCGTCCCGAGCAGGTCGAGAGAGGGATGCATTGGAGATGACCCCGTATGTCCAAAGTGCAAGTGCTGCTTGATAGACTGCGACGGCGGTGAAACCACTGATATCCCGTATCCTCATGGCGTAGTGGAGGATGGACCCAGCATGCCAGACGGCCTCGCGCGCTGCATTTGTCTTGACCCACTCACGTAAGTCGGGATACACGCGCTTGGCCTCCTCGGACCCCTCAATTCCAGCAAACAGGTGAACCGTTTCGAGGGGCATTTGCAAATGCATTGATAGGACCTCGAGGAAGACAAAGCTAGAGCTTGCGGTCCGGGTCTCATGCAGTCCCATACGTATGCAGTCCAGCAGGCCTTTCAACTCAACAAGACGGGACGACAGCAACATGATACCACTGCTCCACTGAGGCGTCCCTATTTGCGAGATGGAACTATGCTGACGATACTCCCTGACCAACCCCCAGGCGGCTGAAATCAGAGCTTCTGTCGCTATCGAGCAATCAAATTTGGCTGTACCTGGCACAAAGTTTTCAAGATTCTGGAGAACATCGAGTATTGAAGGCGGTATCGTAGTCGGAGATAGTCCTTCCTTCTCGCGAGCGACATAAAGATCTCTCCACTTGATAGCGCTGCTAGCATGCCACAAGGCTTGGTGGTGCGGTAGAGGAAGGGCAAGCTCGGCGTAGCTGATGTTCGGGTTCGTAAAAAGGGAGATGGAAGCCTGTGAGTCATGGCGCAGAAGTGTGAAGGCCAAGCTGGAAAGTATCAGCAACGTTGGTCAGTGGAAGAGCTTTGACTAGGCCTGACCGTCGCCGAGACTCTAGATCTACCCAAAGCAGCCACTTGTCCTCCAAGTCTTGGCCTTCATCGTTTGCAGATGGAACCACGTTTTCTTGCAGCCTGCCAAAGAAACCCTCCCATAGTCAGCATCTCGTTGGTCCAGATTCGTAGAGATACATACGCCTCTTCTCATCATGGTTGCCAGGGGCTGCACAAAGCTCTCAGCAATTTCCATTTTGCGACTACTGCCGCTCCAGAGCCCGATATGGATGTTCAAGAAGTAGGCTTGCATGAGCTGCGGGTTCCTGATCATGGTGTTGTCCTTCTCGATCTGTATAAGTGAATTCAGCGCTGTTCATTTACTCGAGATCGCCATGCGCAAACATCCTACCTCGTTAGCAATGGCAGCACGAACGCCTTCCTGAAGGACTAAGCCAAATTTGCGCAATGCAGCATCTGGGGCTTGGACGGCGCCTGCTGCAATCATGGCAACTATCAGTACAGGTAGCTTCTGGGAAGGCCGGAAGGTGGGGGTATGGAAGACGGCCCTAGCACGTGCGTCCGTGGACAAAAAATACTGAAGAAGACTGTCTAGAAGTTCGACAGAGGGTAGCGATAGGACTGGTAGAGCTGAAGCATTGACGGAAATCATCAATGCAAGGATCTGGTCTCTGACTGTGTACGAAAGCGCTTCCGGAATGACTCTACTTCCTACTGCCAATCGGCGCTCGGGAAGCTTCTCTGTCAAGGAGAGATTGTTCGGAACATTGTCGGAGTGGACTGGATGGAAGCGCCACGTGGAGGGCCTGTTATGAAGAGAACCAGACGCGGGATGTAGTTCAGATGATCGATCGTAGCTTAGCGGTGACAATTCCTCGGGCGATTTAGCAAAGGGATTCTGGTGGTTGTAGGCATCCAAGAAACTCAGATCGAGCTCGTTGAGCTCAAACTCCTTGTCAGCGCTCATGTCGAATATGTTCCGTGGAGTCCAAGTACCGGAAAGTGTATTGGAATTGCCAGGAAGCTGTAAGGATTCGTTGCCAGCCATGACTTCCATGAGAAAGTCTCTAAGGTCGTTGCTAGTAGCATCGCCATATCCTTGGACGGAGAGGCCGAGCCAGTCCAGACTTGAGGTATCCAGCATCCCTGATTGCAGAAGCTCGGGTTCAACATGTTGAGAGTCATGATAAGTTGATGGGACTGGAGCCGGAATTGAAGTGGTGTGCTCCTCAAATCGAACATGAACATCTTCACCAGCGGTCTGTTCGGCTGTCGTTTCCTCCCCAATATCATACGGGACTGGACTAGCTTGTGAAGGCTGTAGTTGATCTGATACCGATTCGGCGTTGATAGACCTGGGCACTATCGTTTGTGACAGCTGGAGCAGATTTTGCGCAACGAGTTCGGCTTGGGATAGGACATTACTAGGGTACTGACACTCAATGTCTTTCGATCGGCAGCGTGAGCAAGGCTTCTCGTTGTCACATTTAAGGTGTATGGCAGCACAAGTTTCACATGCTCTGACCACGCGTGGGGAAGCTTCGGAGTCTGTACGAGCCGGTGCACGTGGTCTTGGGCTGTTGTGGATGGTGAGATGTCTACGGAGAAGGTCTCTGAAGGGTCAAGTCAGACATAGCTGACAGAAGCAGGAGAAGGTAGATACAAACGGTCTGGCAAAGCTTTTGTTGCACACCTGACACTGGTAAGGCCGTTCCTGGGTGTGTTGCCTCACATGGCGGGCGAGGTGGTCGATTCGAGTGTAAGCCTTGTCGCAATCGCCGCATCGGAACAGCCGTGCTGCAACGGCGGCAGTATTCCGATCCTGCTCATCAGACAGCTTTCTCCTCTTGTTGCTGTTGGCTTCTGCTAGATCGGTGTGCATCTCTGCGCAAAAGACTGCCACGTGGTAGGCCTCATGTGGAGGTAGCAAGGTGGGCAAGGAGAAAGTGGAGAGAAGTTGGGGGAATCTGGGGCGGCCGCGAAAGTGTGGGCCAGCCCAGGGTCCTTAGCGGGAATGTGTTCCCCCGACGAGAGAGAGGAACAGCCGCGGCAAAACGGACGTTCGATTCGGCAACTGCCATCCCGATGTGGGGGACGCCCATCCGCCATTTCAGACCCCCAAGCTACTACCGTCACCAACCGCACGTCAGCAGTAGCTGGACCTCGCCATCCTCTAGTTACATAGACAATTTTGACGACACGATGGCGATTCATGCGACGCCTGTCCATTTTTTCAGTCATGGGTAAGTTTCTGCGAGAAGCGCAGCACCTCTACTGACAATGTCTCGCAGGTCCACCATGATGCTGGGGGAGGAGTCCGAGAGCGCAGATTATTGGAAGAAATGTGGCGACGCAGCTCTCGCACACGGCATCAAAGGGGTAGTGATGATGGTAGGTCTATCTTTATACCTCTCTGATCCGTATTGACCCAACAGGGCGCCCACTGGGACTCTGCAGGCGACGTCATCGAGGTTGCTGCAAATCCAAAGCCGGCCAAGTCACCTGTAGCATACGTTGACCCTGCAAAATACAAGTCGTACGAACTGAACCCAGATATGGAGAGCGTCCCCCGCGTGCTGGCCCTCCTCGAGGATGCTGGTTTCAATGCCAAAGCAAATGATAAGTTTGACTGGATCCATGACACCTACCTCATCCTCATTCGCATGTTTCCTGATGGCTGCCCTCCTACCACCATTGTCAGCATGAACGCAAGCTACGACCCACATTACCATATGCGAGTCGGCAGCGCCTTGCGTCCTCTTCGGGAGCAGGGCTTTCTCTTGATTGGCACTGGCGGAGCAGTCCACAATCTCTACCGTAATGAATGGCAACCAATGATTAGATACCGTGACAATTTCGCACAGATCGTAGCTCCTGAAAAACCTCTGATGGAGTTTCGTCAAAGTGTGGAAGACTGCTTCCTCAACAACAAAGGACCTGCGCTTAGGAGAGCAATCACAAGACTGATGAAGCACCCGCAGTACCGGGATGCCCATGGAACTGACGATCATTTCATGAGGCAAGTGCTTAGAGCTGTAGCTGAGACACTATTCTGATCATCACAGTGCTTGTTATGTTGCTGGAGCGGCAGGTGACTGGGCAGACGAAGAAATGCCTGGCGGATCACTGGGAGCAGAAACATGGGAATTGTCCCAGGCAAGTATTGAACTTCAACAACTTAAGCTTTGGCTAACAATCACTTGCAACAGATGTGTAATTCTCAGTTCACTATCGGCTCGTGGAATACAGGCGATCAACGTAATGTAGTCAGTGCTTGAGTTCATTCAATCATGAATTTCTGGAATAAACATGTGGACCGTCGGAATTCTCTACTTTGATGGTCTGATCTGAGTCCTCTTCTTGTAGTAGGCTTCGTATTTTACATTCCTTTGCAAATTTTAATGACTTGCATACAATGACCGAAGTCGTGGACTAAAGGGTGCGTATGGGGAGTGCGATACGTCGACCAAATGTTAGAGGATGTCTATTTCTGAATTTGCTATTTGCGTTGACTGTCGGTATGCGGTCTCAAGTCTAGTCTACCCGTCTATCTTCGGTGGAATGATGGGCAGAGTCACAAAATTCACAAACTTCTCGCTAAAATGGACAAAGTTCGTGCCTTGCAGCTTAGCTTGTGATCTGGAAGGCGGGTTAGGGGCTTGTTTTCACGAGACCTCTTCAGCACATACCTGTCCTCAGGGTCATTGTGAAGGAAAATGCCACTGCCCTGAGTATCTCCGCTTGCGATCTCGAAGATAATTCTGCCCCCCTTCTCAACGACAACATTAGTAGGCCAAATTTCGACATCCACGGCATACACATCTCCAGGAATGATGGGTTGCACATCAGTGCTAAAGTAATCACGATGGGGGAGATAGTCTCGGTGCTTCGCATGTTCTTTGTTGACTTTCCGAAGAGACACACGAAGCCATCCTTTGGCTAGAGGCACAGGATCTCCCGCAGTGCCGGTGTAGAAAACTTCCTTGCCCTCGGGGGAGATATGTCGCAAGGTCAAGAAGAGGTCAATCTCAGTTGGCGTTGGACCAGTAGTGTCCGGAGTTACGGAAACATTAAGATGGGCGACTACGTGACCAGTGATCTCAGTTTCCTCTTCGAATGGTGCAGTTTGGAACTGCATGAGACTAGGGTTTTCTAGAGTGCCGAGCGCACGGTACCCTAGCTTAGCAGTCTCTTCCGGAATGGTCGTTGACAAGGTCTTATCTGGTGTCAGAAAGTATTTCGTCCATCTGGTGCGAGCGATGGGCCATTCGTTTTCTGTCCGGCGAGGATACTGTTGCTCGGCTCTGGCATCGTTGAAACCAACATCACCCTTGCGGATGACAAGATCGACCAGAGGTAACTCTCCCTTCTTTGACCATCCTTCTCTGTCATCCCCCTTGAGGAAAGCATCCAAGAAGGATTTCTGAATTTCAACCTCCTCGCCGTAGTAGAAAGGGAGGTCGTGTCGACCGGTAATGAAGCGAAGGTATTTGAATTCGGAACCTGCGTGAACCCAGCCTTCGACGTTTCCACGAAGATGCAGTAGGATACCTCCCCAATTTGCAACGGAAAGCAAAGGGACCTTGATGTCGCCCATATCATACTCTTTTGAGGCATAGTATGCGTCATCGCGGAAATGATTGGCTTTGTTGTCATCATTCTGATCGTTGCGGTTATAAGCCAGCTCATCGTTCGAAAGATCACCTTCGAGAGTGTCAGGGCCCCAATTAGAAGCTTTACGTCCTGGACGGCCGTATTGATTGGTGATGACTTGTCGATTCCACCAGAAACGGATGAAGCTGTTGGACAAGATGCCGCCATGCCTGCATCTGTCTCTATAATAGTCGCTCATTCCTTCCCAAGGCACGATGGCGCTCAGTCCACGGGGGTTTCGGGCTGCCACTCTCCATTGAGATCCAGCGTAGTAACTAATACCTAGCAGTCCTACTTTTCCGGTCGACCAACTCTGGTCCGCCGCCCATTCGACTACGTCGAAGAAGCACTCTGAAGTCCCTCGTGACATCGTGTCAAGCAAGCCAGGTGACTGGCCGAGTCCCCGTTCATCCGCTCGAACAACGGCATAGCCGTGGCGGGTCCAGAAGGCAGGATCTGGAGTCTCCCAGGCGCTATGCTGCGACTTGTGCTCGGGATTGACTTCTGAGAAACTTTTGGCATGGAACCTGTCAATGTGCTCAGTGACTATCAATGCGCTTCTGGGAGGACATCACTCACTCGCTGTAGGGAATGTCTTTGCCATATGGGCCGTATGTCACTAGAACTGGATGCTTTCCTTCACCCTTCGGCCGGTAAACATTGACTCTTACCAAACCCTCGCTGTTCGTCAACTGCACTGTGGCATTCTGCTCAAACACATAAGGAAATGATGTGTCGTCAATTGTATGCAAGTCGCGGATCTGATTCGGCATGATAGATGTCAAGATTAGCTTATTCTAGGCGACAAGTGGTAGCATGGGATGGCAGCTGCAGTGTAAAAATTAAAGGCATTGAGTGGGATGTTGGTGGTGCGCCGGTCCCCACTTCCCGAACGCAGGATAGCACCAGCTCCCCCACGCGGCTACCACCGTGAACACTTTGGATATCCAGCATAGTCGGATTCACATCATCGCACACTCTCAACAACGACTTTGCCGACACGTTTCTCTTCAGTGTATCATCATGGCTGCTCCAGTCATTCCCAACAACCTACCTCGCTACCAGCGGATCGTTACAACACACAACAAAGAGGGCAAAGCCATCGTTTCGGACGTAGACACAACAGCACCATGGCAGACAAACATCGAACACGGCAAAGCTCACTTCTCTCTGGGCTGGATCACTAATGACTTTCCCGTCAACACTGCCGAGGGTGCAGACATTCAGACCTACAAGAACTACTTGGAGAAGCCGCCAGGCATCGTGCAGAACTCTGGGAGTGTTTTGCGGATAGTAGTAAGTAGACTTGCCCACCATATTGCTTCTGCAAACTCATGCCACTAGGATGCATCGCCAGGGCATCTCAGCCCTATGCACCGCACCGTATCGCTGGACTATGGTGTTGTCTTGTTCGGGGAGATCGAGTTGGTGCTCGACAGTGGTGAAACCAAGATAATGAAGCAAGGAGACGTTTGCATCCAAAGAGGCACCATGCACGCTTGGAGGAATACGTCAAAGACCGAGTGGGCCCGGATGATGTATGTCCTGCAACCCTGCAGGCCCATTGAGCACGATGGAAAGAGTCTAGAGGAGGACTATGGCAACATGCCTGGAGTCAGAGCATCGTCCTGATAGATCTATGATAGCTTTCTTTGCATGAAACGTGTGTTGTCTTACATGTTAGACTTGCTGTATCTTAGCACTGAAGATCATGCACATACGACGCACGTTCACGGGTTCTGCACCACAATGGAATAAAATCATCTTGCAATTTGCTCTGTTTACAAAGAAGACCTAATCGCTCATTGTATCGTGGTTCAATATTCACCTCCCACCTTGAAGCGAAAGTACGTGTCATTCAACTTCCCACCTGTGGCTCTCCAGGTCTTGTTTAGTAACTGAATCCTGTCAGCCCGTGCTCATTTCCCCGATCGCACCCGTACCTACCTCGACTATCCGGATACCACCAAACATATTTGCGATAAATGCTCTTTCGATGCCATTCAGGGTCTGATTCCTGCTGGCAAAGTCGAGTTCTGTATTGACGGGTCTGTATGGTGGGACTCGACGGTATTCGGTGAGCCAATCTGCTGGATTTTGATCTTGGCCGATCCGTCTCGGCGGTGGATGAGAGCTCGGTGCCGCAACTGGGCCGCTGGCAGAGGCGCCACTATGGTGCAGTTCGTAATCTGCAAGAGTCCTAACAATCGAGTACGTTACGGGATTCTCCGTGGTTGTCGTGGACATATTTGCCGCAGCCGCAAAGTATTGTCAGAATGGACGAAGACGCTGAAATCCTGAATTGGCAAAGTTCGTTGTGTGAGCCCTCAAAGGGTCCTTCAGACACGCTGGAAGAAAGAGGCGGGGTGGTGCTTGCGGCCCCACCTGGTGGGGGATCTACACCCCACTCTCCTTTCCAAACACATACTCCATCTCCCGGAAAAAGTCGCTGCTCGTGGTGCGCCAGATCAGAGGGCGGATAATTTACTCTTCAGCGACCTTAGGAGTCTGGTCTTTGGAGTATTTCCCAGTTTCATACTAACTTGACGCATAGCACATGTCGCAACAGTCTCTCTCGGCTCTGCGGGCCGCCGTGGTCGACGGCCGCCTGAGGAACACTTTATACCGTCTCGAACAGCTCCAGAAACTGCACAAAGTGCTAGCGCAGGATGCAGACTCCATTCAAACAGCGATCCAGAACGACAGTGGATGTACTGCGGCCGAAGCGAGAATTGAATATTCGCTAGCTCTTAACAGCCTACGAAGCCGGCATCAAGAGCTCGATGCCGACAAAGCGCTTCATGATGAGTACCTTGTTACAAACAACCACAGTGCGGAGCATTTGAGGAATGGCGTTGGTATAGTCATCATACGGGCGGCGAGCCATACCCAGTTCTTTTCTATTGTCGCACCTCTGTCAGGCGCACTTGCTGCAGGCAATTGTATCATCCTCGAGGTCAGTGTCAAGCTTGAGCTTGCATTCTCTTCACACTAACCACTTGTTATAGCTGGAGCGCAATACTCGCACGGTCCCCGAGACTTTGAAAAAAGCATTGGAAAAAGCATTGGACAAAGACATTTTCGCCATCGTCGCCGAGGCTGTGCGCGATGAGAAGATACTGGCTTCGTCAGTACAAGTTTTGCAGGACATCCCGGGTACCACCCCCCGCCGAGACAATCAGATTGTTTCGCTAGCTGCCCCGACCATCGCAGTGGTAGACAGGAGTGCAGACTTCGAGGCCACCGCCAAGGCCTTGGTAGCTGCACGATTCTCGTTCAATGGCCGATCTCCATTCGCACCCGATCTGGTTCTCGTCAACGAATTTGTCAAGAAAGACTTGGTCGATGCTCTCATTCGTCATCGTGTAACCCTAGTAGAACCCGGCGACGTTCAACGTTCCGCATCTAGCAGATCTAAGTCCTTTCTTTCCGCAATACAGAACAATCATGATGCGCATCTCGTCACTTCCGACACTCGCGGGGCTATTGTAGACGTCGGAGCTCGGTGAGTTCAGCCGTCCTTGCTCTAAATCTGTTTTGACCACATGACTGATATGCGCAGGTCGGAAGCACTACTTCACACAAAGGTCGCCGAGCCTTGTTTGGTAATCCATAGTGTCAAAAGTCTGGATGATGCGATTGATTTTGTCAACGCAAGGTTCGTTAAGACCGAAAAAAGTCCCTGCAGAAGCTCTGGCTAATCGTATTCAGCAAGCGGATTTCTTTAGCGGCGGCCTATTACTTCGGCCATGCGAGCATGGCCAAGTACTTATGCCAATTCATTGACAGTCAAGTGTCCTACGTCAATCATATACCCTCTGAGCTCTTCGGTGAGTTTACAATCGGTTTGACAGGATTTGCTCTACTGACTTGCGGACAGTTGGACCCACGTTCCCCATTGGTCAAGACATTGAAACGGGGATACGCTATCCTTCGAAATTGTTCTCTATACCCAGTCCTGCTTTTGCTCCTCCCCCTCCAGGCTCTAGTGACCTGATCATGTCAAGCTTAGGCCCGTCCAACAGACGATCTGGACCGCTCTCAACCCTATACGCAGCTGCGCTTTCAGAGTTGCCAGTCAAAAACCGTGGAGTCATTTCGAGGGCAGGATTCGGCTTTTTCGAGCAAGCTATGCGTAAGTATAAATCAACGTTAGCAGAGATATTACGCCTGCTAATTCATTTCAGTAATTCATCTTGGCTTAGGACTACTGTCAGCCGTCAGTACGATATCGTACGGCGTTTGGTGTTATAGGACTGGGGGATTTGTCCCATTCAAGAGATGATGAATACGGGGAGAATGCTGCAATACATGATGTATGGACTGCTGTTAGTATTGCCCGTGCACAAGGTCAGACAATGGGCAACCACAGTCTGCGCCTATCCTCAAAGCTTCCAATCACTACGATCTAGTCTAGAGGTAACATGCAACTTGAGTATGCACCGTCGTAGACGAGGCTCGGAATTTGTTCACAGATTCTCTACACCCAAGGACCTCCCGAAAGTGGTGTGTTTATAGCAAGGAACGCGGCAAGGACGCGACCAATAGCGTGCCATAAAGGACAACTCATTGGCAGTGGAGATTGGGAATTGGACGATCTTCGCTGAGGATTGTGTTGCTTGACGGCCGGTGCTCGGAGGCCGATGTCACCGCGACTGAACTACCTGATCTCCAGCCAATCAAAGGGCTTGATGTTTTTCGCCTGGAGATTTCAAGAGCGGTTGAAAATCGCTGTGGACGCATGGCCCCCTTAATGTCTGACAATGTGGCGAACATGTACCTGCACCCACACTCCACGAATAGGGCACGATCACGAACCGCAACAGCCTGAATCAAGTAAGATGTCTGCTTGACGGTACTCAGTGGCTGCGTACTATTCTGATTATCTGAAAACTATCTCGATATCCCATCCCATTCCATCATAATCAGCATTCAACTCAGAGCACAGCCCCCCGAGTCACAAATGGTGCAGTAGCAATTCTCATCCTTTTACCAAAAATCCATACTGGAACAAGGATGAGGCCGAACAGGCCCATCAGCATTGCAAATCTTCCAAACGGCTCGGCTGGTCCCTTCTTTGCCACCCATGTGCCGACGAAGAAAGTCCATGCGAAGGCGATGATGGAACGGAAAGTCACAATCATCAGGACTGTACATGGTCAGTCATGCTATTGCTGGTCGACAAGGGGTAAACTTACAGCAGTCACTTGCCAGTGCCCCGTAAGCCTCGATAATATAGTTGAATCCAATTGATGGTGCAACCATTAGACCGAAAGCTATCATGCCGTAGCCGACGCAAAGGCCAACCCAAGCTTTGGGCGTAGGATGTTGAGCGCAGAATCCAAAGACGAGAGATCCGAAAGTTGACATGATCAGACCGGGTACCATCAAAGGTAGACGCCTCTCCGGCTCGCTGTAGCCATGAGTGTCTTTTCTGGCAGCTCGTTTCACAAGCCAGTCAGCACTCAGGTAGATATAAGTACCACCAAAGACACAACCTAGCAAAGCACCGATGTTGATCAAGCCAGCATTCTTACCCCAGAGATACGGCGGGGCAGAGACGACAGACGGACCGACAGTGCTGACCGTGACCACGAGTCCGACCAAGCCGGCATACATAAGCATGAGCATCCATGTGCCTGGAAGCTGAAGGGTCAGGTACGACCGCCAAAACCGTCGAACAAGACCCGCACGAGGTCTTGAGAATCCAAGTGAGCGTGCAAACGTATATGGTGCGTAGATTTGAACGGTGTCCAGACGGTTTAAACGAGAGACACCTTTCGACTTCTCGCTAGTCGCTTGAGTGCCCACCTCGTCGATACCACCGACCCGACGCATAGCCTCTTCGCGGTCGAACAGCGTCTCTGGGAGGAGAAAAATAGCCATGACAAGATTCGCTCCCCCGATGATGGCGGATATCCACATGGTCCATCGCCATCCAGGATCAACTGTAATGTAGCTTCCAATGACTCCTCCGACCAATGACCCGCCAACTAGCATGACTGTGTAAACAGCCATGGCTCGTCCCCGCTGATGGACAAAGAAAACGTGGCCGATAACATCGGGAGCTAAGGTATCAGAGGCTGCACCGCCAAGGCCCTGGGGTGTTCTCGCTGCGAGGAGGCTATTGAAAGTCTTGGCTTCGGTAGCCCAGATAGAAAAAGCAGTGAGCATCGCTAGTGACAGTATATTTATGGCTCTTCTTCCATATGTGTTGCTGAGAGAAACGATGAGAATGTTTCCGGCACCGGTCAACAGAACGTTCACCTAATAAATCTGTCAATCGATTGCGAACAATATGACCAGTATCAAAGCATCACTCACTGCGATAAGGTGGGACAGTGTAGAGAAGGGCACGACACCAGTGGGGGGGCCGTGATTTGAGAACGTTGCGAAGGCTGTGATCAAATTGGGCAATGCACTACTGATGATGGAACTCGTGATGTTGTTGATGAAGGCATAAAGAGCCATGACAGAAAGCACCAACACCTTCCGCCACATCGCCCAGTCGAGGTGATCAGCGGGATCTAGAGAAGGCTCCGGTTGAAGATGCAGCTGAGGACGATCGATTTCATGGTGTCCCGTGTCCGTCCGCACAGGTTCATGGTCTGATACATGTTCAGGGCTGCCACTGCACATATTCTTGGCTTCGTGACTCATCAACCAAAGGGATTGTGCCCGGAGGGACCGCCTGACGCACCCCGTCCGCCGGGAGCGAGAAGGCTTTAGAGAAATTAGGCATGGCAGGAGATTGTGGAAGTAAGAACAGGAACGATCCGCGGAATGCCCTTTGCTCATCCAGAAAATATATCTGGACTTGCGGTATTTACAAATGCCAGGAATAGTATTGCAGTCTATCGGGAACTGCGACAGGGGTTCACGCCCCAATTGTTCACCCCACAAATCCCCGCGTCCTCCACATCAGCTTCACGTTCAGTGGCGTTCGAGATCTGTGTCAGATGCGTTGAGCGAAACTCGGCATTTTTGTGCATGTCAAGCCGCCGTCAGATTCATAGTCATCCGCTATCAGTGGTAAATGAAAAACCTCGATGCGACCCCAAAGCGTACAGGCTGAGCCATATCGCCAACTCAAGGCCACGCTGATTTGTCCTTCGAGGGAGTGACCTTTGCCAAACACTGTCCAAATCCGACTCCAGGCCCACATTTCCCCACTAACTGAACTTCCTCGTTGTCTGCTATGTAGTGTCGTCTTGGCGTGCTGCCTGGCACAAACTCTTCCAACATACAGCCAGACTCGTGTGTACCAGGTCCTGATATGGTGCCAATGCCAAGGAGGTCACCGCTTCTCATGCCACAACCCGAGCTGGGTGCATTAGTACTGTCTTTGTGACGTTCCTGGATCAGATTTACCTTGATTGGTGGGCTATAATCTGTTCAAACGTCCAATCCATCTCTCTTACATTGGTGGTGCACATGACAGACTTGTGTCTCTGGCTAATATCTCCTGAAATTACACTGGTTTGTACATCGACCGATATGACCTTGTTTTTCGGATCCAGAAGATGTGGTGCAAGCTGGCCGCGCTCAATATGTCTTCGATCAACTTTGAAAGACTCCAAGGCATCAGGGCTGATCACCCAGGCGGATATTGTTGTTGCGCCATGCTTAGAATTTAGAGGGCCTACTGGTATCATTTCAAGCTGCTGGATGTCGCGGGCTAGCTCAATTCATTGGTATCAGCGAGCACGAGAGACATGGATCGGTCAATGCTTACCACTCCAATCGTTGATGAGTATGAATCCGAAAATATGCTGGGATGCTTGTTTGGCACTTAAAAAGTCCCCATAAGGAACCGGTTTGCCAATGATGACACCCATCTCCAACTCGTAGTCCAGGTCTCTTGACGGTCCACATGTGACTTGAGTCCTCTTGCCTTGCAGTCCTTCTATCCCGTGCTCGAAATACAGCCCCCGTGGACGATGTATCGGAGTGCCCGAAACGGAGATGCTCGAACATCGGCCAGCATAGCCGAGTGGCATATGTAGGTATCCCGGAGGCAGCCCTCTAGCCTGACCCATAAGAGCCTGACCAGCATTCCTATTGTGAGTGGGAGAGCACGAGAAGTCGGTGAAGTCTCCAATGACCACAGGTAATGCCATACACACATTCGTGACATGTTCCTTTGCATGACCGGGAATTTTTTCCTCGCGGATCAGTTGTTGTATTTGTGATCGCACCAAGCTGTGAATTGCTCGTCCAAGGGCGGCAAAGGAGTTGAGACTGCTTTGTAGAAAGACGTTCTGAGGCACTCCTGTAATGCTCAATTCGGCTAGAAAAATGACCGTGTTATCGTATCTTGTCACAGCTTGCAAAGAATCATGCCAAGTCGAGGATGCAATGCCGAAAGGAATGTTGTCGATACCAAAGTGGTCTGCGAATTCCTCATCGTACGAAGACATTCCGGAATAGGTCCAACAGAGGATGAAAACCTACAGACACAGATGCTTTCGACAAATATTTTCGTTATGCACTCCGGACTGAACGCTGGTCGAATGTGGGGAGTATTTGGCGGGGCATGTGGGGGGGTCCTCCCCTGATCTCCACATCCCGAACGCTGTAGCATTCAGAGACAAGCTTCCTCGCAGATAGTGGGTCCGGTGTTCCATAACTTGCAATAGACACATTCACGAATTTTGTTTCGACAATCTGTGAGCCAGGCACGCAGAAACAATTGACTATTCTAGACACTTGGAGATCCACGATGTCTTCCTCCAGCGAATCAGCACTAAAGATTGTGATTGTAGGAGCTGGAATTGGTGGTCTGGTAAGTCGGGTCCAATTAATGGCATTTCCCGAAGGAAGAAGCTCCATGATGCTGACGGATCATAGTCGGCCGCTGTGGCTCTCCGCCAACAAGGTCATGAAGTGGTCATATTGGAGTCGAGCAAGTTCAGCAACGAGACAGGCGCAGCCATCCATGTTGCCCCGAACTGTACTGGAATATTGCGACGCTTGGGACTTGATATAAGAAAGAATGGTGCTAATGAGATGACGGGATTAGCGAGATACACTCCGGATGGAGCTGTTCTGGGCGAACAAGATCTCACAGAGATCAATCAGCTATGGCAACATGTGAGTGCCACGCCTGAGCACGACCAACTATTTCTAACAAGTTATCCACAGCAATGGCTGCTGGTCCATCGAGCATATCTTCATACAGCATTGAGAGAAAAGGCCACTGGTGATGGCGCTGGTAAGCCAGCGGATTTGAGACTGAATTCGAAAGTTGCCAATGTAGACCCTGTGGATGGCGTCGTCACGCTTGAGGATGGGCAAATCATCCATGGTGATTTGATAGTAGGTGCAGATGGTGTACACGTTCGTCAAGTTAACTCATGTCTGTCCATCATAAGGAACTGAATCGCATCCCAGTCAAAAGCCCGCGCTGCCCTTGGTCTAGGCAATGAGTATATTCCTTACGATTGCGGGGACTCCGCTTTTCGGTGGATGGTACCAAGAGAAGAACTCGAAGCTGATCCCATGACCAAGGATCTGGTCAAGATAAAGGGTTGGTTGTATCTGGTCATGGGACCCGACAGACGCCTGGTCTGGTATCCCTGTAACGACAACAAATTGATCAATTTTCTGTTGATCCATCCGAGTAGCGAGACAAGAGCTGAGGGAGCCGGTAGGTACCTTCTTCCAGTCCTGAGAAAATAATGACTAATACACAATTTGTAGGCTGGAATCAGAAAGGTGACAAGAACAAGCTCATAGAATGTGGGAAAAGCTTTGCAGACAAGTATAAGAGGGCCATGGAAAAAGCCCCAGAAGATTCATTGAAGGTTTGGACATTGCTAGACATGAAAGTGATTCCAACCTGGACAAAAGGTCGGCTGGCTTTAATCGGGTGAGACGCACTCCATGCTCCATTGGCGATTCACACTAATTGTGAAACAACAGAGATGCTGCGCACCCGTTTCTTCCACATCAAGGACAAGGTGGCGCACAAGCTATCGAAGATGCTGTATCACTCGCGGCAGTACTTCCAAGGGGCACCTCTTTCGAAGATATCGCAGACAGAATCAGTTTGTACGAGCGAGTCAGAAAGGGCAGGGCAGACCGTATCCAGCACTTCACCAGACTCAGTGGCAAGTCGGCCACGGATGTAGCTGCAGCTGGGGAGAAGTTTGATCGTAAGTCACATGTGGTATTACGCGAGGAAGCTGCTTACCATTGTGCGATACAGCCGTCCAATTCAATTTATATAACTTTTGCCATGACGAATGGGACCATTCAACCCACGCATTGCGCAAGCATCTGTGGTCGAAGCATCCATACAGATATCGTCAGCCTCTGTAGGTATGTTCTACTCCTGCTCCCCGTCCCTAACTGACAGCTATGGAGCTCATTTGGTCCTTCGCCCGGCCCGAGAATGCCTCAAAATATGCTACCGGGCACGTTCACCCATAACAAGCAAAGTCAAACCGTTTACACTATGCGTTTCAAAACAAGCCGCACG
This sequence comes from Myriangium duriaei CBS 260.36, assembly GCA_010093895.1. NCBI lineage: Eukaryota > Fungi > Ascomycota > Dothideomycetes > Myriangiales > Myriangiaceae > Myriangium > Myriangium duriaei. The sequence continues at coordinate 94,472 of ML996085.1, forward strand.
TACCTACAGAATCTGTTCCCTACAGATCAATTCTCGTTCACATCCCCCGGCACCTTTGCGCAAGCATCCCTTTCGTGCTGCTCGTTGAAGAATATGACATGGCTTGGGGGCACTGGGTACAATCATCTTGGACTGTATGTACACGGCGTCCAGTACACGAAGAAAAACGGTGAGAAGCTTCACGGGACCTTTATGCCTATTCTATTCGAAAGCTTGACCGATCCCATCATAACTGGTCAAGAAGAGATTGCCGCTCCAAAGTGGGGGTGTGACATTGATATCTCGACCATAGGCAACTCCCAACTTGTGAAAATGAGTTGGCGCGGGACAGACTTCTGCCAACTCCGGTTCGATGACCTAGCGGAGCAGACATCGGATGACTCTTCAGCTACGATACCGAAACCACAACCGGACGATGGTATCCTCTTGTACCGATACGTACCCGCAGTTGGCGAGCCAGGCAAAGCAGATGCAGAATATGCTGTATTCGATCCGCGAAATCCAGAACAGTGGGATGGCACAACAAAGAAGGTCGCTGTAGAAGGGCCGAACAGTATTAACGGAATAGATGGCCGATCCAAATTCCCTGGTCAAAGCACAGATTCCAGCAAAAGTCTTTCGAAGGTTGCACGCAAGCCTGCGATTTCAATTTCAGAGGGAACATGGCAGACTCTACCGACGATTCATCATATCGTTAAGGAGCTATCTAACATACCCATTTATCGCATTTTAGAATCGAGTATCAATAGTTTGGACAGCGTGGGCGATGTGTCCGGAGCGAGGCGCGTCTACGAAGAATAGTATTGTAGGCGAAACTAAATTCAAATTTATTGATGGTCTTGTTCAAGCAGGGTTTTGATGGTTGGACCGGGTGCATACATAATTCATGCCCTTCAATATTGCCAAACGCAATTGACTACGAGAATTCTGCGTTTCCAGTTGAAGGTCCGGATTCGATCAGCGGATCCCTATAGATTGCATGATTCATTCTATCCGCGTTATCGGACTTGACTTAGCATTGACCACCCATGCGTTCGCCCAAATTCGTCGGATCACTGGCAGCCCGTAGCGCGCTTGCCCATCTCTCGGCCCTGGTTATCATCATCAAGGCCGCTCCAGCGTTTGTCTGAAAACCGCTTCCAGTAGTCCTTGTTGACTTTTTGACCAGTGAGAACAATTGCTATGATCTGTCGGAGATTGCTACGATTACGACGTGTCAGATAGGCATACGTCATCTTGGGCGACCTTGTCGTTGACTACAAGCATCTGGATCTGCCCTTCTATATCCACATCATATGAGCGACAAGGTCGGGTGCTAAGACAACTACTCAGTCGCGAATCTGACTTTTTCGGCTATATCGAGCAAAGACCCCGGTAAGAAGTCTCAGCAGGACGGCCCTACTTACGGGACTTCATGCGAAATACGCGTATCTTTCATTTGGCGCTCATGAACAACGTTACACGTTCGCAAAGAGCACATTAGTGATTAAGTCTCATGATTGCCGTCTCGCCCGCGTCTCATCTTCGACCAATTTCTCGACGAACGCGTAATCATTGACGTAGGTAGGCAACTTCTTTAACCTTCATTAATCATGTCGGCCTCTATGATGTTTTCATGCTTTCTTCCAGAGTTATTGCTTTAATTAAGTCGATCGCAAGTCGAACCTCACGAGATCGCATTATGCTTATCGCGGGTAATCTTTATGCACAATGAGCTCAAAAATCGAGCGATAGTGATGTTTGCGAATCGTCCTACCAGGACGAGTTTGGGCTGGATATCTTGAAGTGCAAGTGGTATGATATGAGATACGATCTCAAGAACGATCTCATTCTTGATGTTCTCAGCCAAGAGTTTGAGGTAGTGAAAAGGAGACCAACAGGAGAGGTGCTGACGACAATCATTGCTGCCCTGAAGATCGACAGACAATTGTTCGTCACAAATACGAGGCAGAAATCCGGAATCGGGGAAATGCCATGTCAGCAACGAACCGTCCAGGAAGAAATGCTTGAGATTGTAGAGCATATTGATCATTATTCTTGTATTTCAAATACTCGGGCTCTGTCGTAACGTTCATAGACGTCGTGTTCAGGTTCGTACGGACACCACATAAGTGATCGATGAGTCGTGTCCATGGTGAAGAACAGATCTGAAGTTATGAGTATTTGCCCAAGGACACCAGAGTCAGGCCAAGGTGCCGAAATCGTTGCAAATGGTAACATTTGCACTGTAGGTACTATTAATGATGAGAAGCGTGTATAAGCCTTCAGTGCAGGCTCCGTGTTCCAAAAAAGTGTGACTAGGGCCGCTTCAGCCATCTCTTGCGAATCATGTGGGATTGTGAGGCCTAAGTCGTGGTAGACTTCGAGATCCTCGACAGGAAGCTCGACGACACCATCCTCACGGCGTGGCAAGGCGCGCAAGCAGTAAGCTCGTTTGAACATGTCCAGCCATTCTGGATGATCTGCTGCTGTTTTGTTAAGAGTATCAGACGTGCCGTAGATGATCGACCGCGCGTGTGCTTGAAGCGCACTGTCGGATATCAGAATTTTCTCGTTGACAAAGTCCTGCAAGTGAAGGATGAGATCTTGTGGCTTGAAATTACTCCTGGTAGCAATCTGCACCTGAGTAGAATCGCTCGAAGCTTCGGACTTCTGCGCCCCGATCAAGAACGGTGGTATAGCATTCCGTACTTCGCCAATGACCGCCGTATCTAGGCCACGACAACCTTTCCAGTCACTCATACGATAGCCTTCTCGGTAATGATTTCCGATATGTACGTTTCTTTTCGTCCATGAAGTAAATCTCTCGCCACAGAAGCCACATCTACTATTGACATGGCTGGCTTCCAATTGCCACTCATTCATATGGGGCAGCAATTCGCAACGATGAACTGAACGGAGATGCTGACGCAGATGATCCTTGCGCAAGAATATCCGTGCTCGCGTCGGCCTTGCTTGACAGGTGCTGTGGTTGTGTTGTTCGAGATGTTCGAGGCTTGGGTTACTCTGATTGCAGTAGACGCAAGCCAAAACATTATCGAGAGCATCGAAGCGAGTCGGTTCTGCCGGGCAACATATGAACCTCTTCAAGGAGAAATGACGAGAAGTCTCATGTCGGGTCCAGTCGTACCTCGTCTTGAACTCTTCTTCGCAGAAAGTGCATTGAAATAGGCGTGGTTGCGTTGCCTGTGGCTTTCGTGTACGCGAGTCGATAGCCCCACCAAACTCTAGGCTACGTATCGTCATAACATCCGATCGTACATGTCTTCTTCCTCGTCTTCGGATATTAGCGAACCATGTCTCTAACTGGCGGATCTCCAGACCGGTAACACTCTTGAGTTGTGCTTTGTCATGACTGCTCGGGTACGCGTTATCGCCGTGCGCATTGACCCAATCATCGAGCGCCTCGAGTGCGACTTGCGAGAACCGAACTGCTTGTCGCTTCGAGCATTTTGCCCTTGGCTGATCAAAGCTGCTTTCCATGGTCGCAAAGCAGACACAGAAGAAGAATAATCAATGCTGTCTTCCGGGGTGAGTCAGCGATTCGCTGCCGGGAGAACGGTGAAACTCTATTTCTGGGACCTGTTCCTGATTACAAATCGTCCAGGCTTGACGCTACCACGCCCTTCTTGACATGACGCCTCCTTCTTGGCAGCCGCGCCCTTCTTGACATCGCGGCTCTGGGCTTCCCCGATCAGGTCCCGCCGAATTTATACGTCCAGACCGCGCGCCCTGCTTGACATGGTGAGCCTCCGACACACCCATAGTCTTACTGAGAATTGCGCGGCTTCGCTATCGTTTCGTAGAACATTGCCAGAAGTATTTATGCCATGAGCTTACTCTCATTTTTCGCAGCCGTCATCCTCTAATATTTTCAATCCGTTATCATGTCTTCACTCGAATCTACTAGCCTTTCCGCGACGTGTTCATCCTAACTTTGACAAATAGAGTAGAACAATGCTCGTCGAAATAGTGCAGATCGAGACTATTCAGTAGTGATGTATCGTAAAGAAAAATGAGAGGTGGAAAATCTAATTTTGAAGTCTAGGGGGCAGTAACAATCAGTTCGTATGTCGAGGCTAGATTGCCACACATTCCTGTTCGTAAAGCCATAGCTTGATCGTTAGCCTTTGACTACCCTGCATGATCGATTGGCGACAGACCGTACAGATCAGAAGGATCGGGCCTCGGTGGACATTCAAGCCTGAATAGTCTGTTGGCGATAGGACGAATTTGAATGTGTCAGTGTGGTAACAAGTGACTCTTCCTGATCCTCTGTCTGTTCAAGTCCATCCATAAGCGATCATTCGGATGATGTCGGCTGTCACTCGACAGTGTATGCTCTGCACCATGGACGCTCATGAACTATAGCGGGACAGCTTCAACAAAAAGTTGCCTATGCGACGGCTCAATCACGGTGATAAGTACCGCCTGTCATCACCGGCCCGGAACGTAGGGACGCGAGACCATCAGACTATGCTCGAACGCGCAAAGCAGTTTTCGAAGCCAGCTAACACGATCTGAATGACTGTCACTGCAGATGCCGGCATAGTGCTGAAGCGAATTACGTAGCGGGCGTGCTAACCAAGCTGATAGCCTAGGTCGTTGCTTCTTTGACCGATATTTCAAGCGTAGCTGCGCGGCAATGTTATGGGGTTGGGCAAGGACTATTATTCATCAATGACTCTACTACTTGCTTACTTAGTGTCTGGTAGTTGAGAGTATCGGACATAGGGGTACTGCTTTCCTGTAAAGATTTTACCACCTGGTGAGGACTGCCACTTCGACTTGGCGATATACGCACAGTCGGAGCTCCCAGAGGAGTGTATCACAAATCCTTGACCCTCTCGTGTCTTTTTTCTATCTTCCACTGCCGTTGTAAGCAAAAGGTCGCCTCTTGCCATCTGGTTCCTGAACTACTCCATCTAGAGCTTGCCTGAGGAGGTAAACTTTCGTGCCGTGCGCATCTGGAAGAGTATGGAGGCGTTTGAAGTAGAGAATTAGTCCAGCTACATGAGCCGCCGCTTGAGCAGTTCCTGACCGAACTCCGGTTGCATGCTTGCTTCTTGGGGTAGTTGACACAATCCATGTTCCGGGAGCATACATATTCACTCCTCGACCCCAATTTGCAAACTGCGCACGCCTGCGACTCTCGTCAGTGGCTGACACTGTGATTGCGTAGGAAGATTCGCCTGGCCGTGCGGATATCTCCTTGTTCTTGTTACCAGCGCAATCGACCGTAGATACTCCATCCCGGAAAGCGCTATTGATGGCTTTGCTCAGCGCTTTAGAAAATCTACCAGTAACTGGCAGCATGATCACCCCCTTCTGGGTCCGCCTACTATCAATCATGTTGTTAGCTGCCCAGATATATGCATCAAGCACTTGAGAGACTACAGCCCAATGAGGATGATGGTAAGCCTTGACAGCGATAAGATGACATCCCTTGACTACTCCGTAGGTCCTGCTACCTATGATGCCCGCAATATGTGTTCCTTCTCCATTCACATCGAGAGACACTTGATCTCCGATGTTGACTGCGTTATACCCAAGGCTGGCACGGCCTTCGAATTCCGCGTGTCTTATGTTGATCCCTGTGCCGAGGACATACGCATAGGTACCAGTCATAGCTTGTGGATCGTAAGAATACTCGTTGGAGTTTATCATGATCCGGCGATGTGAAATGAGACTCAGGCTGTAGCCAGCCCGATGACGCGGCGGCTCTCTCGGGGGTAAAACCATATTCCAAGCCTGATCCGGCTCGATCGTATCAATCTCAGGATTTTCTTTGAGGCGATCGATGATAGATTTGCTGAAAAACCCCGCATAGCCTTTGAAGCCCGGCATCTCATACCGACGGACGACGCCTTCGCAGCGCAAGTTATCCCCCTGCGTACGACCGATGGTGACGCTCTCGATGTGAAGAATATGCTCTGTCAAGTTGACTTTTTGCTTCAGTGTTACCACATATCTATCAGTAAGATTGCGCACATCCGAGTCATTACTCAGACATTTATCCACAGCGCTGATTGGTTCAGCGAGAATAGCACACAGAGTGGACGCGAACCAGAACAAGTGCATGGCTCAGTAGAGATTGTGAAGTCGAACAAGCCTTTGTATCGATTTGGATCACAAACAGTATTGTGTACGAATGCTTCCACTATGAAGGAAATATAGAGGATATCTTGTTGCAACATAGTCGCAAATCACGGTGGCTACTGAGCCACAATGTTCGGACTGATCTGACCACACGCTGCATTCCAGTACTAAATGAATGCCTCGGCAGCTGTGTTATTAATCAAGAAATTACACGAACATGAAGCAAAGACAGGGGAGAAACTTGAAACCTGTAATCTGAAACATGGTTGGTCGGCATCTCGACACTTTCTCGACATCTTACGTGGACAGAATTGCGGCAGGAAAGACCGAATTTGGAGAAAAGTCAATTCGATTACAACACAACAAGGGACATACAGAAGAATGACTCATGATTGGCGAGGATGTTGATCAGGCTCCGCAATATATCCGTCGGCGAAATCGTTGTTAGAGAAATCTTGATCAAGTTCTACCTACAAGGATGTGCTGGACCAACAGTAAACTATGAATCAGAAGCCCTGCCGCAAGTAATGATCCTAGCTTCAATCTTTGTCCTGGGCTAGTGTGGTCCGACAGGGACTCATCACGGGCCTGCGTGCACACGAGGCTGTACCACCTACAAAGATGGCCTTTTATTTCTCGCTCTCATATCCTCAAGACGAAGTCTTCGACGTCCTGATCGCCTTTACCGGTGACTTCAACAGCATTCTGTCACAAGCACTACATTCTCCCACCCGACAGCTACACTTTACTGATACCGGGTGATCATTCCCCATAAGACTGAGTACTGGACGGTTTAGCGCTGTCGGGTGGCTCGCGACATCTCAACATCTATGCGGCGACTGACCTCTTCCTCATGATACCGTCACCCAATCTCTCCATCAGATTTATAGGCTGCAGGCAAGCCAACATACAGTACGCCAAGCGTTGCGCCGTTCGCGTGGTGGTCGTGAGACCTCACGGCTGTGTGATTATTATCAAAGCCGATAGAGACGGCTGCTTGAAGCTACCTGGCGAGAACGTAGAGGTTGGTGAGGATCAACAAGAAGCAGCCGAACGCGAAGTGAGCGAAGAAAAAGGCTGTCGCGTTGTTGTTGACAGGGAGTGTATTGCAATGACAGAGGAGTACCGAGACGATCTTCATCAGATGTCGTACTGCTGTGTCACCAAGCTGCTCGAGGACGATGGTCTTACAGCACTGGCCGAGGGAGATATGGCAGACGAATTGAGACATGAGTGGATCCTTGCAGGCAAAGCGTTCGAGGTGGTCTCGGTAGCGCAGCCAATCACGGAGCTTGGTCGTTTCATCAGGTCAACCCATTAGAACATATCCAATCTTCTATGAGTAGAAAGAATATCCTACCGGCGGGCGCGGAATGTTTGATGTGGAGAAGGCATGGCGTGTTCAAGGACGCAATGAACATGACGAATGACCCGATTACACGATTATTGAGTAGATAGTATGTCATCGGACTATGCATTTACAGGTCGATTTCGACTGCTTTGCATGCACTGAGTTAGCGAGAACATTTCCTGCAATGTGCCCTGAGTCATTGATTGTCTGGTTCATATCTATGACGTCCGAGCCAGAGCAATGCAGCTGAAACGAAGATTCTCATCTTCCCCATCAGCACTCAACTTGATAATCCTCTTGATGCCCGCGTCAAGCGCTCGCGAACTAAGTACGTCCTCGTCTTCGGCAAGACTTCCTCTGTCCAGAGGACCCTTCCTGTCCCCTTCAAGTTCCCACAGCTTCCCACCACTCTTGACAAAGCTCACAAAATGCCCACCATTACGGCCGTCTGTCGGATTTGCAAAGCTGTTGCCGGCCTGTTCGACCGATTTGTGAGCAGTTTCGAACGCCTCGCTGTCGTACAGCATCTGGGCACGATCGATCATGTTCAGCGGTATAGCTTGACTTCGTAAAGCCGCGAGATCAGATCCCGGCTTGACAAAGTCGACGGCTGGACCATTGATCAGACTATGAAGGAGACCGATGGAGCCGCAGGCGTTGCCAATGGTCTGCTTGAACCAGATTACCGGCTCGTCAGGGCCGGAACTCGTATAGGGTCCTTTATTAGCGTCTTCGTCCTTGCGGTTCTGATCCCATCCAGGTGTAAGAGGGATGATGACCAACAGGGCTAGGGCAGGTCGGGGGATATGTGCGAGTAGTTCGGGGTCGTCCAGGGAATAGACATCGTAGAATTCAAGCTCAGACGATAGACCCAACTTCGCTGCCAATTGGTTCATCACATCTGGATTGTTCTCTGCAATCAACGATCAGTCTGAACCCCATATAAGTAGTCCTTGAGGATTGAGATTTCTTACCGAGCATTACCCATGTCTTCTTCGCCATCGCGGAAAATCAATTGACGGAGAGTGTCGGGAATCCAGGAAGAACGGCCGGCAGGAGATGATGTCGGAATCAAGAATCACGCTCTGTGATCTATCATGGAGCGAGATGCCTCTATCGTGAATGAAGTCGCAAGATGAATTGTAAAGGCAACGATTATGCGACAGCACTTCGTTGCCGCCTGGCTCCGTGTATGCCGAGACGAGGGGGCGCAGCTGACGTAAGCGTCTGCGCCAAGGCTCAGGTCACAGATCCGATAGCGGGCATTTGTAATAAGATCACAATATTATAACAGCAGTCTATAGACTCTATACCAAGTGCATCAGAAAGCAGCACGGGCATTTCCCTTGAGTCAAAGTCTGGCCTTGGTGCTTTCTTCTCGGCCTTTCAGGTTGGGATGAGGTGTCTTGACGGGACGAGTCACTGCAAAGAAAGCAAGACCCTGAGACTTGGTGGAGAACTGAGAACTGTAAGCAATCTATGCAATTATGACATGAGTCACCATGGGCACGAGCCTTGACTTTCGATCCGACGTAGAAAAAGGCGAAGTCTCCGGGGACAAGATGATGAGTTATACCGGTGGCTTCATCCTATTGAAAAGTCAGTTCTGTGAAATAGACAGAACTACAATAGGAAGCATACCAGGACATCTATCTGACCACTCAAGACATACTTGGACTCTTCGAATGTGTAGTGCGCAGGTCGATCTGGTCCGGCCTCAATTTTGTAGAATCCGGAAGTGAGATAGGTTGGAGAATTGGTGGTTTCGGTCCGGATTCTGTAGAATCACTATATTAGTATACAGTCTTTTGGTTTTCGAGCACGACTAACGAGTGGAAGTCAGCGACGGTTGCATTCTCGCCGTTCGGAAGCGGAATGAATTCGTGGCCGGCGCCTTTAACGATGGTGAGAGGGACTAGTTTTTGCGACACTAGCAGAGATGTTAGCAATGCAAAGAGGCTCTGGTCGAGTGACAATTCAACGAATGTACACACTGATTTTCGTGGTATCTGGAGTTACAAGGAAGGTGGGGAGGGCACTTACACGCTGGATGGGTTCTGGGTGATATACTTGACTGGAGGGCACATCGGCAGCGCTTCCGACACTTTTGTAGAATGTTGCCGGGATCTGGTCCGATGTAGCGTTGCTGCCCCACTATAAACGGGAACATTTTCCTATCCCGGTGACATTTGCCGAAACTAAACTGATGCCTGCCACCCCACCTTCGCCTCATTCGCCACATATGAAGTGATAGCTCGCATCATATACATGCCGCCCAGCCTTAGAGACAGTGTAACTCTGAAGCACCAACACTGAAAAGAAAAATTCTTGATGGCTATAAGTTAAATGCAACGAATGCTTTGCATGATAAATAGTTCAAATCAGCTACCAGCTCACGAGTGCTTCATTCACCATGAAAGCTAACCTTGCCACTCGAATGTCGGACGACTAGGTGCTTCCCCGGTCTGTGGTCTCTGAGTTGGAGGACTGCTTTTCTCAACTACCGAAATTATGATCTGGCGCTTGCCCCTCGTGCAAAGACTAAGAACAGACTTCATGGTTGTACTCCAATTACGTGCAACCTTCTCGATCATTTTAGACTGAGAGACACGGGCTATCACTTGCTTGGCACAAGCTTTGGGTCCATGTGGGCTGCTGACTATGCTTGCCCCAGATCACTAGGGAATCAACCACGGCTAGCACAATTCTGAACTAACGAAAAGAATGCAAACCAGAGTCCCACCATCCCCTTCCCAAAATCCAGACCCTGATACCTTTCCTCGACCCAAGAGGAGGGAGCGTGTTGCATGATTTCTGCGCAGTCCAAATTGATGGGCATCTTCTGTCCCTCGTTCACATACGGACCGCGATCAATCCGAGCTTGCTGACCTCCTCCTGACCTCCTTGCTTGCCGGGGCCGAGCTCTGTATCTAACTCAACATGATCGGACTCTTCCAGGCGTGACAAGTCTTCCGGAGAGGATGCCGCAAATATCATGCCGAACAGAAGAATGGGGAGTGCACAGGCCATCTGAGTGATGGAAATGCAGAAGAAGAAGTTGTAGTAGGGAAAGCTCGCCGTTTCCTGAATGGTGGTAAATGTCGACTGGTACTGGCGGACAACGGCGAGAAAAGGCCCGTGTATCGCAACCAAGAGGAGCGCCATGTAAGCGTGGGATATTCCCCACTCGCCAGGATCCATGAAGGGCACCTTATTGATTAAGGCAGGGGAGATCAAGCCGGTGAGTGCGTAGAGAGCCAAGCACAAGAGCAGGACAGCGATTAGCATCGTGAGAATGATCCCCAGATATAGAAAATTGATGAATCCGCTGGGGATTGAAGCTTGAATATTCTTTGCTTCACGCGAAAGGGTGTCGGCGACATGCGCCTAGGCGGCATTGAGACCGCCGAAGACCATTGTGATCATGATCAGGGTCAAGAAGGGAAACCTTCGACGAGTACCAGACTCCATGGTGGGCATTGCGACGTGCAGTCGAGGTTTCTTGATTGGGAGAGGGTGATGAGAGAAGGATATTAGTGCCCTATGATGAAAACAAGAGACGGTGAAGGATGAGACAAACGAGGAAGGAGGCGGAAGACTTATAGCTATCAGCCTTGACATCATGTGAAGACCTTCACGACCGTGAAGTGAAAGTCTCGCGGCATGTGAACGCCGTGAATTCGACCACGAGCTCCAATATTTCACGAGATTCGATGCCGCTTTCGGGGTGTGCGAGGCAACGTATCCAGCCTCTGCTGAACTACGGAACTTCGTCGTAGAAATGATCGATGGGAGTCTGGTGATGATATGGAGAAGTGGTGAGTTCGGTGGAAGAAATGTTTTGCTAGCAAGAAAGTCCCGTAGGCGGACAAATGGTTGAAATTAGAATTATACAATATGGAATATGGAAGGCATTGAGATGCCTGAGATCTAATCATGCTAAACCGTCACCGGCACAAGCTTCCGCACACATTTTCCCGAAATAATCATCGTCGACATTCAAGAAAGCACCTTGTCGCCATTGACACCCAGACCGGCCTGGCCGTGGAGGACAGGTTCGCCGTAGATAGGGAAATCAGTGATGGCTGGGGTCTGTTCGACAGTCTGGCCGGTCACAATGATGTCAATGGCACCAATGCTGGTCATAGCCTCGGCGCTGATGGCAGATCCGTTGGTCCAGGTAGCACGCCATTGGAGCTTTGACTGAAGCGCTGGGAGGGCGACTGAAGGATCAAGGTCAGAGACAAACTTCAACAAAGGAGAGGTGACGATGGCCTGGGTGGCTGTGACACCAGCGTCTTCACCCATCATTGGGGACTTGGATGCGGGATTGACGAGGATAGGGGTGATGGTAAGAACATTGCTGTCAGTAGCCCACGCATTGGCGTCGGTGGGAGGGGCGGTCATGTAGAAATAGATGAAAACGGAGTCCTCCAGTTTCTTGGTGTCTGCGGCAGCGTTGATCATCCAGTTGTAGCTGGCTGCGTTTCCGGTGGAAAGCTGTGTGTTCCTTCCAGAGATGCGAGAGCGCTTGGACAGGCTTCCATCGGGGTTGTACATCTTGTTGATAACGGCGGTAACGTTAGCTGCAAGGGTCTTAGCGTCGGCGTTCATGCCCCAATCCACGACCTCGGGATACGTGTAGCCGAAGTCCCTTGTGCTGCGGACATTTGCAGAGGTATAGAGAGATCCATTGGTGTCACTGTGGAAAGGGTACAGAGGATAATTCACATCTTCCGTAGTACCCTGGGCAGTGCTGTACGAGTCCATGTTGGCAGGATAGGGGACGACGTAGAGGTCAGGGTTGATAGCTTGCCAGATGGAGAAGATACGGTCGACATTAGCGTGGTGGAGCCAAAAGATAGGATCGAAGGCGGCCACGGAAATATCAGACATTTGACCTCCATTTCCACCAACCGTGGTATGAATCGTGTTATGAGCACCTTCAATGCTGTTGAACCTCATGCGAAACTTGTTGGTGATGGCTGCGTTGGCAAAACGAAGGAAGTCTTTCTGTTGGGACCACAGGTTGTAGACTTGGGAATGCAAGCTGGAAGCAATGTTATCGAACTGTTTGTTGACGAGGGCAGGCTGACTGTTGCCTCTGTTGTCTGGTCTTCGGACTGTCGTCGACAAGGATCCTTGTGGGAGTTGTGAGAGAGTGCTTGGACCGAACTTGTAGGTGTACAGGGGGTTGGCAATTGTCTTCTGACCTGTGGGAGTGTTGACCTGGACTGTTGGGGTGTTGACGATGGCGGGTATCTCGGCCGTCATGGACCAATCCCAGTAAGGAACACGGAGAGTGTTCGCAGCGGCGATGTAGTTGTTTCTGACAGCGGCAGGGTACTGTTGCGCGATTGTTTGTGTCTTGTTCCACACGATTTGCTAATGCAGATGTGTCAATGGCCAGCCACTTGTTACAAGATCGGGTGCACATACCTCGAACAGTGCCATGTAGGGACGATGCCACGTGGGGAACAGGACCGAACTGTGGGTACAGTACCCTGAACCCCCACCATTCCCGACCGCGCCATCCCAAGGAATATTAGGCTCGCCGTGAATACCAGCCACTTGGAAATATGACGTCAAGAGACTAGCATCATCTTGAGTAAAGCTTTGCATTGCCAGGATGTACAGATCCCACGCGGCGCCGGACTTTTGAAGATCGTTGATGTTCAATCGGAATGGACGAGCACCAGTGGTAGCATCGACACCACCAGTGGCTCCCTTGATAGGGTAGGTTTGGGCTGCGATTAAAGAGGCATTGAGGAGTCCACCATGGAGGAATTGAGTGAACTTCATGATGCAAGGAAAGGAGTAGAGATTTTTGAGCTGGTGTCAAGATATCAGACAGAGGAATGCTGGTAAGCTTGAACGAGGCTTCCGAACTGTTGATGAGTGATTAATCTGTCTCAGAGTGAAGGAAGTATCGACTTATATAGCTTTCGATCATCAGCAAAAGCCGTGACATGTTGTCCTCCTGGTACGGCATGATCACAGCCCAAAGCGTCCGTGATTAGCCGTTATGCTTGGGCCTCAACAGCAGTGGTAATTACATGCCCAGTCTCGTGGCGTCTGTCGATACGAGGAGGGGTCATCGAGATAGAAAGAAAACGGATTGCCTATGACCCATTAGCTGGTGAAGTCTTAGGAGTGTGAGCAAATGTGGACGTAATGGAAACCGAAAGTAGCCGAGATGCGTAAAAGGTTATGATGAAGGAAACTGGGGCTGTGACATGTGAACGGCATTCTGGATGTGAATGGACCGTGGATTAGTGACGAGATTTGCAGAGCCGCATGTCAGTCGACGTATGAGGACATGACGGTGGCTTAGATGGTCCGTGGGTGGTTGTTGATGGCTCGAAATGGAATTGTTCGGCTCTTGAGTTCGCACATCTGAATTTATTTTTGACTCTCCCACCAACGCATCGAGGGTCTTCCCTGGCTCGATCGGACCGTGCCTGCCGTCAAAGTTTTCACAATCGAAAAATCTTGACGCTGCTACCGAATCGACACAGGAAATGGGTTGGTATTGCAATTTCATCACGTCTTCGATTCCCCCTCTGCTGTTGGTAAGTCGAGCACTGGCAACTTTGAATACGATCAGGATCTTCAGCTTGCGTGCCGCGCTTCAGAGGGATCATGCAAGGCCTCGATAGACGATGTCTGGCTCACTGACCAAGGCAATGAGCAGCCTGCTCCACGCCGAGCTCCATGCCCAGCTCCACGACGAGCCCCACTTCTCTTTTTGGAAGATCGCTTCTGCATCGTCAGAAGCTCTGATTGGCCGACTGTCCCATGCACTGCTACTCCAAAGATTCTGGCCACCGCTTGGCTGGCTCCGGCCCGTCGGCTGCCTACGGCTCTGCGGGAGTACCTGAAAGTTTGCTCTGGTTGCCTTCGCCTTGCGGCTCAGCTTTGCGCCACATCCATGCGGCACTGAAATTTCCTTCGGCTCTCAGCCTTGGCCATCATCAGGCCACCGTGGTGGGCGACCGGAGTTCAGCTGCGAAGAATTTTTCCAATACGGAGATCCTTCCGGGCGTTCCGCGGGCACATCCGCTGGGCCCATGCGCGACGGAAAGCAACGCCGACCGCGCCGGGACCTGGCTCGAGATTCTGATCACATTTCCATTGCCTGATTGGCGGACCGATGCCGACGTATGGAGGCCCCAACACGTGTTCGCTACCACGTTCGACCTTTGCGGATGCTGCGTCGATAGTTGCTGATCCGTGGCTGCTGAAATGGTTGGCCTCGATTTCCGACAACTTCGTTTTGCAGATTTTTCAATACTCCGGAAAGCCTATCGTGATTACTGTCCTCTCGCTGTAATTTTGCATGGAAGCCACCAACTTATGTATGAGGATTCCAAACCGCATCTGCCCATATGGGGAAGTACAGCTCCCATGGCTTCTGATCGAGGAGGCATCGCAGCATCGTTTTTGGACTGCGGAGATATCCGCAAATGCTAACGCCTTGCGTTCCATCAATTCTGATCACTAGCGGCATGATCTCCTTGGTCATCACTCCAAGAGCAGGACCTTGGTAGAGAGTCATGCTCGTCAGTCCCGTATATCGCTCAAGCTCTTACGTCTTCACGACCTCCTCCAGATGAGCAATGAGCCACATTGCTTGGTTCATGTAACCTTTGTCCGTCCGATTCGATTGTTGCGTGACTATGTCCAAACTCTCATGTGTTGTACAGACGATTGAACAAAGCCTTCTTGTAAAAAGATTCAGATAGCCACGTTGGCCATTTGAAGGAACAAAGGTTCGACCCATAACATTCGACAAAGGAACGTCAAACAAACACCATCAAATATTGATTGACATATATCTTGCAAGGGTCGAGCGTGATGATATCTTCTTGTTATTACACTCCTAAACATTCGAGTCCATACACGAGTCTTCTATAAATTTCAAGATAAAATATGTCATCTATCGATATTCAGGCTATGCACTTTGAGACTCTGTCCGAGGAGGATATCTATGAGCTCAACAAACTCGACATCACCGCATGGCTCAAGGATGACTTGGAGCACAAGGCCTCTTTTAGCGATGCTGAAGTGACTGACTACTACCTGCGTTTGCGTGCGTTTCTAAGAAGAGTACTTCTTGGCTACAAAAAATTCGGATTCGAGATGGAACTTGCTATCATGGCCGGCCAACTCCTTGCCAATGATGCTTTCCGCGACGACATTATCAGTCTTGGCAGAAAGAAGGCTCGATTCGAAAACATCATTGATAACAAGCGGATAACACTGTCTCTTACTTGTCATGTTCGTAATGTCCTACAGGAGATGATCGTGAAAGTGGCGAAGGACATGAAATCTGATGACGCGGACGCTATCAAGACGAAACCATTTTTACAGTGGTTGACCTGGAACCAAGCTTTGAGGAACACCTCGGCCATGATCGAAAAGCTTCATGAGCGCATGGAGTTCGACAAGCAACGATTCAAAATGTCTCCATCTACTTCTAATCAGATTAACGACGCTAGTTCACAGTTAGATTCCGATTCTGGTTCTGATTCTGACTAACCGTATATGCAGTATCGATCAAGATTATATCTATAGTAATCGTAAGTTCGCCGCATTGTTCGAATAGAATCTGTCGTAATGAAAAAGATAGAAGTCGCATCGCTTGAGATATATCGTTTCAAAATTTTCATATTGTACATGCCCTTCTGTATGGATGCAGACCAGTCTACCCATGGATGAACATGTTTTCACAAAAGCATGATCGCATATTGAGAAACATCATAATGCGTCACAACTTGGGATCCCGAGCGAAAATATCAGCAGGCTCTCAATGACACTAGGTAGGTAGTTATTGTTATCATTTTGTCAGAACCTTGAGTTCCGGCTGTCTCACATCGGAAGATAGCAAACTGAACGTCCCTCGCATTGAGCACGCCAAGACTATATGTGTGACAACACCTCAGAAAGGCGGAGCCGCCCGATGCTCAGAACATTTCGGGAACCTCTAGGATTCAAACTCTTGGCAGGATCAAATCAGAGAGTGGAAGTGCATATTGGTCGTAAGCCTGTCGTCATCGAACGAATGGTATGTTGCCATGACCTCGGAATTGTTCCGCTTTATTATGGATGGGACGCTGATTGCGCAATCTTTGTCGGTATATGCCGGCTGGGGCATCTCGGGCCGTCATTATCGGTCGTCTCAGAAAAGCAGATAATTGAAGGGCAAGCACAGCACATGACTCGAGACCTATGGAGGACTTGGATCTTCGGCTTTTCATTCACGGCTCCTTGCATCTCCGGAGCTTGGGTACCCTTGGTTCCCGGTCCTCGTTGTTTTCGTATGCCAGCCCCACATCTTTTCGTCATCCAGTAGTAGTGGCCTTGGTGCCGACTACCCTTCAGAGTAACATCGTCCGACCTCTCCAACCTTGTTTCGTGGACACGGCCAATGTGGAAGTCAAACGCAGGAGCGCACCCCTCATGCCTGGGTGCTTAAACTTCGAGAAACCAGACTGACAGGATCAAGCCAAGGTTCCGTCTTGTGCTTCAAATCCTGTCTTTGACCTTCTCTACCCCTTTCAGACTTCCACTACAGAGTTGACCTGTCACTTTTTCCCCAGAATATGCACACCTTGTCGCATGAACAAAATTGAACGGAGTCGAGACCGAAGCCTATGCTTTATGCATAAACCCAGACTTAAACGGCCCATCAAGCTCGATCACCGCGAATTCTAGGTTTTGGAAGCGAAGGAAGTAACAACCTTACTTGCATCTGGTCAAGTTGGTGAAATTGGAGGCGAAGTCAGCTTCAACTCGGCGATTGCCACCAGCACAGTCTCGGAAACGTCTCTTGGCCAGTTCCCCGGGCAATATTCGCATCGTCCACTACTGGTGAATGTGTCTCGATAGTAGCCTCGATCACGTCTCACTGATTTCCAGTGTATCTGTGAACTTGCTCAATGTTCCAAGTTCGATAGTGGTCTCGTACTTGAGACAAGTCTTGTCGTTCGGTTGGCAGGCTACTGGAACCGTGGAGCCTACGCATCTCTGGACTTCTGGTCCAAGTTGTTCAAGTGCTTGGGATGAACCTAGAGCTTGGCAATGTATAGCTCTCATTTTCAGCGTCAGTCACCTTTTTCCCGGTCATCATATGGCAATACTGGAGCTATCTTGATTTGGAGACTGAATCAGTATGAAGAACCACGGGCTTGGTTAGTAACACTATCCCTTTTCATAGCATGATCCAATCCATCTATTTCATTGTGCGTTTACATCGTCATGGCCATTCCTTATCCTTTCCTCTGGTCAAGCTGCTCGACGCAGAGGAAAGGATATGCACTTCCAAGTACCCCAGCAATTCTCGATCTTGATCATCCTAGGTCGTCGGCTTTGCCCGACAAAAGTCTTGACACCTTCCTCACTTCCATCTTGGCAAGACCTCGTTGGAACCGCCCTCGCATGTGTGCCGCGACCTCAATCTCTGAGGACTTGTCTAGCCTCCGAATCAATCTTCTTCTACTCGGCGACAACTGGGCAAGGCTGCGAGCGATGTTGGCGGAGAAGTTTTAGAAATTTGCTCGAAGTTTGCCTGCTCCAAACTTATAAAGTCCTACAATCCTCTTTGTTGAATGCTCAAAAAGAAAATCAAATAGATCGATTACTCATTCCTTCATTGATTCTGTCTTCCAGCCTTCCACTTCCTCTCGTTCAAGGCCGCTCACTTAGGCCTATCTTGCTCTTCCTTTCAGTGTCTATCGCACACAGCCACTCAACATGCCTCCAAATCTTCTCATTCACTCCTTTACCCTCTTGCTAGGTTCTTGTATTGCTGCACCGTCTTATCATACCTTTGATAACACTATGCCCAAGCGAGCAATGGACAGTGTCACAGACCGGGTCCTTCGCCCAGCAGTTCACTGGACAGTTGCCGGCGACGATCTCAATCATGTGCATGCGAAGGACAGCCACGCGCTCTATTACGCCGACTATGAGAAGGCTGGGGTCGATATGGAACATCATTTCGGAACCACTGCCGTCAAGTATACGGTTCCAGCAGTCAACCTCGACCACTCCGAGTTCCTCAATCTTGACAAGACCCACAATTCGGCTACTATCAAGTTCAACAATAGTGCTTCTTTCGATGTCGCGTTCCAGTCATGGCATGGCGACAAAGTACTGTTGCTTACGTACTCTCCAATCTGCCCCGCCTACAATTCACACGACTTTTGCTATGTTCTAGCTTCTCGTCTTCATTTCGACAAAATAAGTTTGACAGCTACTGCGGATGCTCGAATTGTCGATCCTACCGATTACGTGACCAGTGTGAAATTTGAGTACGGTCTGTATAGTCCTCAATTGGCGCAGGCATCCGTTTCCACCATTCGTAAAAGAGACGGCGCTCCTTCTCCTAACTGTCAGGCTGGTAACGATGCTTCCAAACTACCAATTGTGGACCTTGGACCAGATTTCGACAAACGCTTGGACGACTGCCGAGGATACAAAGAGGCGTCCGTGTTTGATTGGTATTTCTATTCGACCCTGATTGGAGCCAATCAACAGGCGAAACCTGTCTTGGAACCCATTTCGAGCATGAAAGGGCATGACCAGTTGATGGACTTTTCTGCAGCTGTTTCCACTGCAAAGTCCAAGGCTCTCAGCTCTGCAGCTCAGACTTCTCGGGAATCAAACCCTGTCACAGTCGAGAAACGTGACGGATGGGATTGGCTGCCTGGCAAAATTCCCGGATTGAATTCCCCCATCAGCCTATCCTTCAACAAGGAAACCTCCTGGAGCGTTCCGCAAAAGGCAGCGATGGACGCTTCACCCTGGGGACAATCTTGGCTCCTGAAGAAATATACTAAGCAGAAGACGTCGAAAGGAAACGGCAAAGGGTCTGGTGGAGTCAATGCCGATGGAAGCATTTCAATTTGGTGCGTAGATTGTGGCACGAAGGGGTCTGTCACATTCTTCGGAAAAGGTTCATGGGACGCCCAGCACGGTCTTAGTGAAGGATTCGTCACAGCGTCACTGAACTTAAACATTGGATTTGGCCTGGGTATGGAAATTCAGGCTGTCATGGAATCCCACGGTGGCAAGGAGATTGGATCATTCGGGATACCTGGTCTTTCTTTCGGCATCATAACGATTGGGCCACAAATTACAATCGGCGCAGATTACTCTTTCCAAGCTCATGCTGAAGGTAGACTCCTCGTTGGTGCCAAATTTGGCTTGCAAGATGCGAATATCAAGCTGGACTTTGTCAATGCCAAAAATTCTGGATCCTCTGGATGGACACCCCAGTTTGTCCCCATGTTCGAGGCTGCTGGTCAGCTAGCAGTGGCTGCAGAGATAGGACTTCCTCTCGGCTTGAAAATAGGTGTCGATATCATGAAGGGCAAGTTTACTAAGACCGTGGGTTTCGAAGAACGTCCTGCTCTTGCCGCACAGGCAGAATTTGGTACTTCTAACAAGATAGTCAACACTCCAGACTGCACTGGTATCTCTACCGGACTGGATATCAAGTACGATCTGTATGGCCAGATTGTTGATACAAAATACAGCTTCATGAAGCCATTCGTCAGAACCCTTGCTCACAGCTGCATCAAGTAAGTGGTTTACGTTTGTCACTTTGAAAAGCATAACTAACGGTAACTAGGCCATCAAAGGTATCAGGGCCTATCAGAGCTGGACCCGTCGATCCCGTCATCACTAAAGACGCATTTGCTGGGTTTAACACTACTGGGGTCGATGGCAAACCTATCACCTTCAAGGAGCTTGTCGACTCGACCCAGGCGTACTCGCTTACAGCATGCCCCGACTCCAACGTGTATATGCAACCCCGTTCGCAGGTCCTCTCTTTAACCGCACTCAGTTGTGCCTCCGTCTTTCAATATCGATACAACATGATCGTAGGCGACGGCAACAGTCGAATGTTCCACTACTACATAGACTCTATGAACAGCATGGGTGTTTCCAGACTCCGCATCCATGATAACCACAATATACCCGACGGAAGCGAGTTCGCGACGTTTGTCCCGTCCAACACCGGCAACCTTGGGGGTCGGGTCGGTGGCGGTAAGGGTGATACTAATATCTACATGATGGTGAGGAGCAGCGAAAAACAGGGCTTCCTGAGATTGTACCCTGCGCTTTGCGTCTACCAAGATTCCGCCAAAAATCCTCCCAAGCTATTCGTCATCAAGGATCCCCACACTGGTCTCGCTACACTTGAGAGTAAGGCTGTTCAAAACAGCATCACTGGTGGAGCCGTCTCCAAGTGCTTCATTGCTCCACTTACGGTGCCAGGCAACAAGATCTCCGACGGTAACAAGCCTATTGGAGCCCAGAAGTGAAACAATCACGCAAGCTTTGTTTCAGCTTCGGTCAATTCAAAGCATATAAATGGATTTCTATCGGGACTTTGTTACAGTTCTGGCTAAAGATGTCAATCTCACGCCGGTCGTCGAGTTGGCATCTTTTTGTTCACGGTAATGGGCTGATTTTGGGGGTGTCTGGTAGAACCTGGCGTCGGGTAGTCCTTGTGTAGAATGGATATGATTGAAGTTTTGGAACTTTAGATTCGCACAACAGTGAATATGTCTTGCTGGCGAATCTTCTTCCGTCGAAAGATAAAAAGATATCAGTGAGCCACAAGGATAGCTTGAAGGATTTCTGGTCAATCTGAAGGGCAATATCAGAGTCTGTAAGTTGGCCAGCGATGTTGACCACTATGATAGGCTATAACTTCGGTAGACTTGTTTTTGCTAATAATATCAAGTCCAGCCTGAATTTTTCGATTACGCAGTGGAGAATTATTGAGAATTTGATCAACACGAAAGAATTCTCTGACTAGATACTGTCCAGTCTCTATCGACCCAACCGAAGTGCTCTATTGCCGGATGCGACTTAATTGATGACCACACAGAGTCTGTCCCACTACACATGATTAGAGCAAGCCATTCAAAATATCGATTGATTCCGTACTCCTGTGCTGCAACATCGGGGTGCTTTATTCATCTTTCGACATACTCGTGTAAACCACCACGAGCTCCTCTGCTTTTTCACTAGAATGGTGTTAGCGGACCCTCAGGACAAGCGCTCAAGCAGAGCCAACACTTACTTGGAGTACAGTTCACGGGGTGCCTGCCAGCCGAGTCTACGGAACAGCAATGTGGGCGAGAGTAAAGACCTTTTGTACATGGAGGGACTCCTGCGAGTGCGCTAGGGAAGAAGATAACAAGGTAAAAAAGTAGGAACCTCATCCTGCAGAACACTCGAACGCGAATCCGGAGATCAAAAAAAAGAGACTTTGGCAAACAGCACCTATTATATCATTGTTACCATCTGACGCACGGAAGAAAAGCTTCTCAACAAATGGCAATGGGCAAAAAGCAATCGATTCGGCCGACTGATCTTGACATTGGTCAATGATATTCGGACCGTATGCAGGCCAAGTCAGAAATTTTCGGCGTCTTCGACATCCACACTTCATCCCAACCTGGCCAATTGCAACGCAGTTAGTACGAAGTAACATGACTGAATGTACCTCATTGGTTGTCCATTTCCTCACTCCTCCAGGATTAAAAGCATGACCTGCTTTGACAGTACACATCCTCGAGACTTCAGTGCCAATGGTACAATCAATTCTGCTCGATGGCCTGCGGCGTTCTATACGAACGAAACAAAATTCATAGTGGACAGCATGAGTGACAACATACTGGGAGTATACCTTACTGGAACTATACAAGGTACTGTGAGCTTGGGAAGCGGAGCTGGAGTAGTATACGACAACAATCCTGTATGAGGGTTTTGGGAAGGCTCAGCTGAGCCGGATCGCTGAATCTAGAACGTCACGGCTTCTATATCCAACGTCGTTCGATCCAACAACGTTTCCACGAGACCTCACTATGAGGGTACAGCTTTATCACTTGCCATAGTCGAACGCTCGCAATGGTTTGTCTTCCCCATCTCGCCCGTGCTTCGATCCATACTAGTGCTAATTCTGGTCATGTTTAGAACTGTGAACAGTTCTACATTGAGCTGGAAGGGAAGTCCTCTGCATCGTTTGCTGTTTGATTTGGACGAAAACACACAGCGAGAAGCTTACGGACGAGTGCATAAACGACGAGGAATTTCAAAGTCCATTGGGATATGAAAGTCAGGATGACTTACGAGTCTAGCGGTGCTGCAAAGTTCAGAGTCTGTTGAAAAATCTTAGGTCTGCTGGCAAAGAAAGTCCTAGCCATCGTGCAAGGTGCTCCTTTCTGTAAAGACCCAAATGTCTCATGATTCAGGTTTGATAGAAGCGATCGACGATATGGGTCAAGACACTACATGAAGCGAGCATCCACAATCTACGATTATCTCAGCGCTCACGCATTTGCGCTTCAGCAACGTCCCTCGCCCACTCGCTAGGATCTCCACGGTAAGGATTGTGTTTGTCCTCCCTTCCGTAACATCTCCCCTTACCGCATGGTCCAAACCACCAGGATAGCAGCACGATCCCAACTAAGGCGACCAGAGCTGCAATGACTATGCCAGCGATTGCTCCGCCACTCAGGGTGGTGGAAGAGCTTTTCGTATGAGAACCAGATTGGCCTGCACTGTCTGTAGCGGTGCTACCTGTCTGTGGCGTGGCTGTGAATGCTGAGCTGCTCTGTGCCAATCCGGCACTAGATGCACCAGAGCTAGTGGTAGCCGTTGGGGTCGAGGATAGACCTCCGGGTCTTGGCGATGGTGATGATGAACTGGATCGCTGAGTTGACCCAGCTAGACATGTTAGTACGACCGAGAGCGTGATAATGATCTTGTCACGTACCTGTCGCGGGTGGATTTGTGGCTGTTGCCAATACCCTTACTACAGACCTAGAAGTTGTGTCACAGGCGTAAGATATGCCTGTGGCGTCCGCATTCATGCTCGAAGAGCGGGCATAACTGTAGCAGACGGAACTTTCGCCGGTGCTTCGATGGTCAGCGAGGAATTCACCAAAAGAGCGAATGGACGGACCACGAAATATATGATTGGTAGTAGCTAGAGCAATCTGAGGTTCCTAGTGCTCCACAATTTTGGTGGCCGCCTGGGAGACAGCCTATATAGTCATTGGTGCAGGTGGCTTGGTTGCAACAAGCCCAATTCGCTAGAATTCCCGTAGTGGTACAAGAGTAGTCTGAGGGACAGGCGATCGGATTTGCTTTGGATCAGTCAGAAGTGTAGCCCTAGGAAAGGAGGAAATTCAATGTACCGTAATCACCGAGAATGTATCCACAGACACTTGCTGGACGACTGAACGATACTGAGGTTTGACGCGGCTGTAGGACTGCAGCGGCAGTGATGAGGGGTTGAAGTGGATGCATCGTCGATCAAGAGTTATGGCGATGGTAGGACGACGGAGGTGTCGCGGTGGCAGCGGAGGCAGCGGAGACAGCAGAGAACAGCAGAGACAGATAAAAGATCGAAAGGCCAGATCTTGGACGGCAAAGTGAACTCTAGCAGACTTATCATAAATTAGCAGCAATTTTAGCATGCAGCTGAAATGCCACAGTATCCGGCCACTATGCCGAATCTGGACGGCGATTATCACAGGAGCCAAACGACCGTCTACACTGCGGCCTTAGCCAGCCCGCAGATCTTGTTGGTCAGATCATACCATATGCGCCGGGATCATGCCGCGATATTGTTGCCACGCAATGGCACCTTCCTCCAGATGCACCTGCCCACTGTCAAGAATTGAGCTGTGTCAAGAGAGCGCAGGGACGAGGCGTTACTTGCGCGTGAGGGCGATATTGTCAACTAAAATGGATCGACAGGGGTCTCAGCGTCAGCTCATGCATCTCCGCTTAATGCACCCGGATGCGGTCAGCGCTTGTCCAAATGCGGGAAAGACGTCCGAAGTCGGCAGTAACTATTCCACATCAGCAATAAGCTCGTCCTCGCTTCCATCAAGCACTGGGTCAGGTCATCCGACCCGTCCGAACCCTGTTCTTAATCGCACCACCCACCGCTTGTACATGACAACGAAACATCGATCGCTTGGGTTCTCATTGGATAGGAATGAAGACCGTCATGACTCGAGGTCGCACACGGTGCAGCTCATGATAAACGATAGTGGACGCCACCACCTTCCTTCGTTCTCCAATCTCAAACAGAACCTGTTCCTGTAGAATGCGCGGCTTCAATCTCAGGAAGGTCAGTCCGCACGGTCTTCAACATCATCACCGTCCACAGTGACCTCATCTTTGCGATCACAACCCGGATTCCAGTCACACGAGTAAAGACCAAGGCATCGAGCTACTTTGCGGTTGTTGACCTATCATTGACGACAATATGCCCGAACGAGGATTGCGACTCCTTACGCTCGACGGCGGTGGTGTCCGAGGACTTTCTTCCCTCATTATTCTTCAATCGCTCATGGTGTCTATCAATCGAACAAATCCTCCAAAGCCATGCGACTGGTTCGACATGATTGGAGGCACAAGTACGGGCGGACTCATAGCGATCATGCTTGGGCGGCTAAAGATGAACGTTGATGAATGCATCGAAGCTTATCTGAATGTTATGGACAAGGTTTTCAAACGGAAACACGTCGTGGTCAATGGAAGCCTCAAGATCCAAGGACGATATGACACCCAAGCACTAGAATCTGCGATCAAGGATCTCGTGAAACGGAGGCTGGGGTGTAGCGAAGCTCTACTGGATAATCGTGAGGAGCATGCAAAGCGATCGGTGCACTCATGTCGGGTTTTCGTTTGTGCCGCGAGAAAAGAGACCAGTCAACTAGCCGTCTTCACGAGTTATGAATCTGACCCTGGCGGATACGACTTACTCCGACGTACGAAAGTCTGGGAAGCGGCACGAGCGACTTCCGCAGCTCCAACCTATTTTGACCCTATAGCCATTGGTCTTTATGGGGAACTGTTCGTTGACGGTGGCTTAGGCAACAACAATCCCGTGAATTGCATGTGGACTGAAGCACAAAGAGCATTTGCCCTGTCAAGCACAATCCCATCTGACCTGCAGATGACACAGATGCGAGATAGGGTAACCTGTCTGCTTTCCATTGGTACAGGTCGAGCACGGGTCACTGGCGTGCATGACTCCTGCTTAAAGTTTGTGGAGACTCTCACGGCTATGCTTACCGACTCCCATCGCATCGCCATGGGTTTTCAACAAGATCGCGGGCGGGAGCTGAACAGTACCTCGACCGCTAAATATTTCCGCTTTGACGTTGACTCCGGTCTTGACGATGTCGGACTTGAAGAAAAGCAAAGAAGAGCATTGATAGCAGGCGCAACTCGAGACTATCTAAGTGGATCTGCTAGCCCTCAAGTGGAAGCGTTTGAGCGAACCATGCAGAGCATCGAAGCTCGTGAGTTCAATCGAGTTTGACCTCAATAAGACTGGCAGACTGAGATACATCCCAGACTACATTGGTGTGGTTACGGAGCTGAACGATTCCTCAGTCCAATTACAGTCCCACGTGCTCCAGCAACACCAACGAACCATAGCACCAGCACCCGGACAAGCTCGATTGACATTTGAGTCTCTGACTGACGAAAGCAAGTACCTCAAGCGCAACCAGACGGTCTACTGGCGTATGCTGACGGAGCAGTCTCTCCAAGTGTACGAGCAGATCATCGACAGCGTGGCTGGTCGTGGAAACGTCTCTTGTATGTCTACTCTTGACCGCTGTTGTGTCTGTACTTACCCTAACAGTGTCACAAATTCGGCCTCAAATCCCTCAAGGCCGACTGCGTAATGAGTATCTTCCACTATACTGGACCTTTCTCGGAGGAACTCCTCACAAGTCCCTTGAACGGGGACTGGGACTCGGCCTGTTGTACATGTTGCACGTCCGGCATGTTCTACACTACGATGCCGAGATACCAAACCCGGAAGGTCGTCTGCAGATTCTTCGCCGCATGGATCGTTGGGTCGAGTGTGCATGTGGTTGCAAGCGTCATTGGAACTTTTGCCAGGATATAGGGCTCACAAGGACTTATGATACCACAACATGGAAAGAGTGTTCGGCGTTGAAGTTCAATCAGAATAGGGGAAAATTGAAAGATTACTTGTTTAACAGGAGAGGGGGTGGCTATGACACGGAAAACCGCAGAGCTTGGTTGGCAGGTTGAGGCAGCGGGGAGTTGTGGTACGTGTGCAGGGGGGGTTCTAGGGTGGCCATCTCGAAATATGGAGCCAGGGCCACGACGTCATGACAACAGTCTTGTTGTTAGTAACACTCAGAAATCTATATGGATGTGTATTGTCATTGTTTTGTGTTTCCTGCCTCGGCGCGTCTTCTCATTATAATCGCGGAGTTCATTCGGTCCACCTTTAGTCTGAAGGGAGATTACTTGATGTAATGTGCTCAAAGCCAGTCACTAGGATATAAGCAACGCCGAAAATGAATAAGACTGATCGTTCAACTATACGATAACTGGGTCATGATGGCAATTATTCGGCACAAGGTTTCTACTTGTCCCTGTATGGTTCCATCCAACATTTGTCGGAGTTCTACTTGAATTTCCCGCACGGTCCGACTATCCACCCTTGCGTTATTGTGGATTTCATATATGGGGTATCTCTTATGGAGCATGGGTACATTCTCCGCAATCATGCATTAATCCCTCATGCATGTGATCACACGCATAGTCGACTCATTTCAGACCTACTGCACCTCCACTCTTCACTTATGGCAATCTCTAGGTCTTGGTCTGTTGTTGCAACGGCTCTTTTCGTCGTCGTCAGTGCTGCAGCTCTAAATGGCACTGTCGACGTAGCAGACAGATACATTGTGGTTTTGAAACAGAATGTCAATATCACTAATCACTTGAGCTTCGTCGAAGGCGCACACGATCGCAGTGCAGATCGCTATCCATTCGCCGGACTAGACCACAAGGTCGCCATTGGCAACTGGCAAGCCTACGCGGGCCACTTCAAGGCTCCCTTTGTCATTCAATTGGAATCTCATCCCGATGTGGCATATATCGAACCTGATGGAGTCTTGCGGGCGGCCAGCATTCAACATCAACAGGACCCAAAGGAACATATAAGCGGTCGTGCCACGCAACACGATGCCACAATTGCTCTGAACATAATATCGCACCGAAAAAGGAATGGGTTCGACTATGTGTACGACAGTTCCGCAGGATCCCAGACCTTCGCATATATAGTCGACACTGGTATCGATACAAGTCACGAACAATTTGAAGGCAGAGCCAGGGAAGGTTATGTCGGTAAAGGCCTTGTCCGGGGTGATGAAGATGGACATGGTACTCATGTGGCAGGATTGATTGGTGGCAGGACCTTTGGGGTTGCTAAGAAGTCCTACATGGTCAGTGTGAAAGTTATGGGATCAGAGGGTGCATGCACTGCTCGAGCCTTACTGGCTGGCTATGAGTGGGCCTATAATGACATCGTGAGATACGGCCGGGCAACTAAGTCTGTTATCAATGTATCAGTCGTTGGAGTCAGTGCTAGACGAGCCATAGGCGACGCAATCGATGAAGCTGCCAAAGCAGGTGTCACAACGGTTGTGGCGGCGGGCAATTCAGGCAGTGATGAACCATGGCAGCAGTGGACGGCGAAGAGCGCTATCGTGGTCGGTGCCACTGACCTTTTCTACAAGAAAGCTAGCTTTTCCAACTATGGCGATGGTATTTCTTTGTTCGCCCCTGGGATCGTACAGTCTTCATGGATCGGGCGGAAGAATCCTTTCAAAACTAAGAGTGGAACGTCCCAGGCTGCGGCACTAGTCTCCGGTGTAGTGGTACTTCTCAAAGGGCAACGTAGTCTTCGAGGCGCTTCAGTGACCAAGAGAGTAATTATGCAGCTTGCGACGCGAGGGCCGATCAAAGACCCAAAGGGATCTCCAAATCTGTTGTTGTATAATGGCAGTGGGATGTAGAAGGCCATTGACATACACTTGATATTTCATACGAAATTTGCAGGGCAACCACGCAGCCCACTCAAATTCTAGTTAAAATTTCAGATGAGTTGTTGAAGCTTGAGTGGTGAACACATGAAGCGATCTGAATCATTGTCCAAACCTAGATTTCTTCGTCGATGGTTGGGACAGGCTAGATGCAGCACCGTTGTTGTTGTGGGGTGATCATGCTGCAATTTCATATGACCTGCGCACCGTCGAAGCAGCCGATGATCGCAGTTATTGAATTTAGAGTTCGAGATGCAAACGGCTCGGCTACAGCATACAATCGACTCCTGCGCCATTTGTGTAATCCAGAAGCAATGCGAGCTTATCAGGAGGATATAGGTCGATATTGATCATCATCTAATAATAATTTGATTGATAAAATGTGATTCCTGGTGGAGGTACAGCGCTTTGCTTCAATCGCCGAGAAGAGCATACGAAGAGACGCTCACCTCCAATTTCCAAATTGCTGGCCCGTTTTTGTTGCTACAACGATAGGAGGCAAAGTTAGACTGCATCCAGCCCTAACGACAATTCCAATACCAAGGCTGTGACGCCTTCCGGAGTTGTCACCGTGCTGCCGTATAATTCTTCTATCCTCGTATTCTTTCTATCAGCAATCTCCTTTCGCCTTATTCTATCTTCCATTTTGGTATCCCACAAGTCGTCTCCACCATGTCGTCCGACCCTACCACCGTCTCGACGGAGTCCCTCCTCCACTCCATCCATGAACTCCAAGTCACCGGCATCGCGTTTCTGACGCTCACCATCTTGTCGGTAGCTGTACGGATGTTCGTTCGTATCAAAATGATCAAGAAGTTTGGCCCAGAAGATTGGGCTATGGTGGCTACATTCGTACGACAGCATTTTCACGCTCGACGTACAGTCAACTGACTCGTTCTTAGATGGTGACCGTCGCTCATATCATCGTATCCATCACCAATTGCCAACTTGCCATTGATATTATCAAGGGCGATGTCAGCAAGTATCCGTTGTATAACAATGTGAGTCTGTCAGCTTTTCTCCGCTTACTCCCTGCTGACATGGTGTAGTTATTCCGAGCAGCCGGCGCAACATATGTTGCCACTCTCATCTTCCTGAAGATTTCACTGTGTTTTTTCTTCCTCCACATCTTCTCCCATAAGCGAGGGTTCAGGATCGCCATCTGGGGGATCATGATACTCTCTACCATCTTGGGCGTTATCTATCTGCCTTTGGGGTCCTTTACGTGCGCTCAGTTCAAGGTGTTCCCGGGGATCGTCAATACTTGTGCGAAAGGAATTCAGCGCAGCGCCTCGGTAACCTTTATTATGTTCTCAATAACCAACATCGTCGGTGACTTTGTCCTCGCGGGCTTGGGCTGCTCAGCGCTGTGGGGCTCGAAACTTCCGACACCAACTAAAGTCCTGGCTGTGCTTCTTCTCCTCCTTGGTTCATGTGGCGGTATAGCCTCGACTATCCGGCTTGCGATCTTCCTCACTCCTGCCAACCTTGCTACCTACACACAGCAGACTCTGGCATTGATCCGCTGGATTCTCATCGAGTTGTCTTTCAGTGTTATTGCTGCAAATCTAGCCATGGTCAGACCTCTTGTTCATTCGTTACTGGTCAAGATGGGTTTCGTTACCACTACCACTGGAACCACTTACGGCACAGCTCCACGCATGACTACTGGTCGGGCAGGCACGAGGAATACCGACATAGAAGATCTCAACGACGCTGATGTGGGACCAGGTGGGAGCAAGACTGGAATGACGACGATTGTAGTGAGTGAGACTTAGTGCGGGAAGCGGATAGAGCGAGGCTCAGATTGGAGTAGAAGCGCGACAACGGTCCGTGTTATCCTTTGTTTGTATCACCAGTTTCGAATATGTACGAATAAAGTTAGCTTCCCAGAAGTGGTGGCGCCAGATGCTTGTCAGTATGATGTGAAGTAGCTCTCAACCTTGTTATGCGTAGAATGTAAGGCTTGACCAACAGCACTGTGTGGCAGATTGAGGGGAAGTTTAGTGGCAATATTTCGCAGAGAGCGTCAAATAGTCCATTTTGAACATCCTACAATATTGGATCGGCATGATACCTGCGCTGTCGAGGAATGATGCTGGAGAATATATCACTATATCGAGTCAATAAGATGAATCAGGTGCATTACTATTAGTGTATATATAGTGCTTAACTATTATGTTGTATGAACCTCTCCTTCTCAAATTCATGTCTGACCCCTCTACAACATGAATGTGGCAAGACCGACGATAACGACAAGGAAGCTACTGACTGCGGTCTGAGCAGCAGCACCTTTGTAGGGCTCGACGGAAGCAGTAGACTTTGGAGCAGATCCAGCACCAGTAGCGGTACTATTCTTAGTAGCCGAAGCGGTCGCGGATGCAACAGTGGAAGCAGCAGAGCTAGTAGAGAGGAAACCATTGCAAATACCGTTGTTGCAGGTGTTGGTAGCACATTGGTTGTCAGCCTTGCAAGCGGCGTTGAAGGAGCCACATGTACGGATAGTGAAAGCAGTAGTGCCGTAGCATTGAGCGCCATTAGCGCACTGGGCGTCAGCCGAGCACTTGGCACCCAAGCCAAGAGAGCCGGCGGCAGCGGTGACGGGAGCTTCGCCAGACGGTTGGCTGCCAGCAGTGCCGGTGATGGTTGAAGCTGGAGCAGAGGTGGACGCGGTCGTCGATGCGGTGCTGCTACTGCTGGCGACGAAGCCATTGCAAAGACCGTTGTTGCATGTGTTAGTGGCGCATTGACTGTCGGATTTGCAAGCAGCATTGTATGAACCACAGGTGCGAATGGTGAAAGCAGTGTTGCCAAAGCACTGAGCGCCATTGGCGCATTGTGCGTCAGCTGAGCAAGTGGCGCCGAGTGCGAGAGATCCAGCAGCAGCGGTGACAGGAGCCTGTCCGGAGGGCTGGCTGCCAGCGGTGCCAGTGATGATGGAGGCCGAAGTTGTGGTCGAAGTAGTGGCAGCGGATGCTCCAGCCATGGCGGCGGCGGAGGCGATAATGATGGAGGCACGCATGTTCAAGGTGATATGAAGTCGATCTGGTGTTTTGTTGAAAGGATGATGCAGGGGAGAAATGAGGTATGGTTGTATTGAATGTGTGAATCGAAGAAAAATCACAGACGACTAGTAGCCATATTTAAGATCTGGCAGTCGGTATAGATCTGCATACACCAAAGGTGCCCGGATGTGAATACGAAACGTTGAGACTCTTCTTGGCTCTCGTGACTGACGTCAAAGCTCGTGTTCCCTGCGACAACTCTCGTGTTGCATCGCATCGGTAATAAACTTCCTTCGAGAAAAAAACGATGTTTCTCCTCCGCATTTTTAACACCAATCGGGTCACATCAAGCTGTCGGGAGGACCAAAAATAACATGCACAACGCGAAACTCTAAATTGCCGCGGCGCGCAGAGCCGAGGCCCTGAAAGACCTGGATCAGGGGCAGCGGCAAATCAGCTTCCGTTTTCCTCCTTTGCACATTAAGTCATGCCATCACCCCCCCCATCGTCGTTGTAGACCATTTGACGCAGTACTATCGCAGCGGTCCTGCGGTCTATTCGTTTAGACTCGTAAGACTATGTGACTGCACAGTTGTCCAACTTTGGACCTGGGTACTCCCACACTCCCTATCGTAAGCCATTGTACTACACGGTCGGGGACGCCGGCTGACCGTTAGCGATTTGTCCTGTTTTTGAGTCTTTCATCTCGGAGGCAGTTGGCACAAATCTCTGCCTCAACGTTGCCTTACAAGACACACATGCACAATTTCAATTTTAATTGGCATAAATAAGTGTCCCCTTTGCTTATTTGTGACCGCGACCCGCTTATGCGTGTTGCATTACCACTCGTCTTCTGGTTTTCGGAGAGTACCTTGGTTCCGATATGTTCATCATTGGCATATTTGCATTAGCCTTGTCGGCCTTAGCCGCGGCTGCATGCTCTGAGCAGGATGTTTCGGTGATCAAATCTTCAAGCACGCATCCAGAATATTTTTGCGACTTCTATCTGTCTCAGTCCGTATGATTCTGGCAGATCATGAGCCTGTACTGACTTCCGTCAGCAAACGAACTCGCACACCCTTCCCTGCTCTGTCGGTCAAGCAGACTATGCAAGCGTGCCGCTGCATGGGAGCTTCGCGAATGAAAGGAAGCGTCAAATTACCCAATTATCCTGTGAAACCCAGCACCTGCAACTCAGTTTTTGAAAATAGTATAAAGAGCAACTTCGAGGATGCCTCAGCCTTCTGCGAATTTTTTCTTCCTTGGTCATCGTAAGGAGTTAATCTTCTTACTTGGCATTCGATTTGTACTGATAAAGGTGACAGTCATTACAGTCTGTCACCCATCAAAGGCCTGAACGTTCCGGATATCGCCCAGGCGTGTAGCTGCATCGTAAAAGGGCAACACTTCTGTTTCAGCAGGAACATCAAGAACTTGCGACATGACACGGACGCACGGCCATTTTGCGAATCTGCTCTAGCATCCGTTTCGACGAGGACCGTAACGCATACGCCTACTCTCACCACTACAGTCGTGCATGATGTCTTCGTCACTCAAATTTCAACCATTTTCACGCCGTCTGTTGATCTAGTGGTCGACTACAGCACATCGGTTGTCCCGTCGGGCATGTCATACCCTATCTATTGCAGCGTCGACACAAGTTACCTCCACCCGAAGAAACGCGATGAACCAGCTCTTGCCGGTCTCGATATAGAGGATGTTGTCATACCTACTCCCGGTTGCCTGTCTAGGCAGTCCCCTGCTTATATCACTTCAGCGTGTAGATGCCTGAAAGCTTTGCCGACCCATACTCGCCATGTCAGGGTGACCGAGACGGCATCTCCAAAAACTGTAAGTTGCAAGACGCTGCCTATATACATGCTGGACAGTTCTAACAATGATGCTTACAGATTTCAGTAACCACAACGACGACTATTACCTACGTAGTGGATGTCACCTCAATTTCCGGCACTGTGACGGAGACTGCGACGTCTACAGTTGAGCCCACCGGTCTTGCAACTCCGTACGATGAACAGAGCGCTACCGGGGGTAATGATAATGCTATTTACGCGTTATTCAAAGGTCTATCGCCGCAGTATAACAGCTCCAATGTGCTCGCATCATGCAGCTGCGACGGAACCGAAAACTGCGTCACTACCACGCCCCTTGCGTACAATAACACCTGTAGCAGTGTCCAGGATTGTAACAGTGCTTGCGAAAATCTCCTTTACCTCCAGCAACAAGCCAGTAGGACTAGTTTCCCGAGCAATGCTTGTGCAGGGACGCTCTACGATAGTGAAACTGGAAATTGTACCTTTCTCAACTTCAGCCCGCTTATTGATGGCAGCTGTGCTGTACCCAGCAATACGACTGTCATCATATCAGGAAGTTTTGCGCAAGGACATTAATGAAGCTGAGAAACGAAAAATCGGCAGAGTTCGTGCATCGCATGTCTCTAACGCATTCACTTAAGCAAGGGCCGAAAATTGGCCGCAGAAACATCATGGCTTACTCTCCATGAAGGGTGATGATCGGCGTTCCTACAATATTGCAGTCATACTGGTCGCTGGTGCTCGTACAGATGCCTGCTGGACAGTATGCTCCTGCCCCTGCGATGACTTGGGTATTTGGGTTTCTATTCAACAACGGAGACGTGCAAAAGCAGACTGGAGATTGAATCCATTGAGGTATGTTTCAATGACGCCAACTGTACAGACAACAAACTTGAAACTCAAGATCTACACACGGACACTAACGACTTGTGGTAATGCAGAGAAAAAGTTCTCGATCTGTTCATGATGATGCTCCATATTTGTCACTGATTTTACAAACGTTGACAAGACTATTTGATTTTCACAGAAGACAAAATATATCGTAGGAGATATTTTGGAAGCCAACACACTTTGACAAGCCATACTGACGGCGAAGACTGTTTGGCTTGTTTCCGGATGGATGCTGAATGGGTAGATATGTTGACCGCAGGGGAATACCAGTCGAAGAAATTTTCTGGACCTACTTTGGTACCCTTACATGTAACACAACCTCTCCGAACGAGCTGCTGCCATAAATGTGTTGTCAACTGCACCTCGAGCAAGAAGAAACCTAAAATTGGCAGAGCTTCCGTGCATTGGAATTTGGACGGTGTTCATGCTTCATTACCGATGTAGGGGCAGTGTCTATTCATATTGCAGGTCGTTGAGTATGTGGGATGCGCTCTTCTCCGGCGCAAGCACAGTCCTAAGTTTCGGCTTGGAGCGACCCAGACAAGATCCCCAGCGAGCGTTGCCGAAAACGTCGCTTTTGCATGAGGGTCTGATGCTTCCCCGATCGTTTCTCGCCCATAGCGTTCAATAGAAGGCGAGCGTAAGCGTGCTTCGTCAGCTCTCTGCTGCGAGATGCGTGGGTTGGCACGGTTCACTCGTCTCCGTTGTTATAGAAGCGAGCTGCAGAAAAGCCCTCGGCAAGAACGATAACTTGATTGCTGCATGGCCCGAGAGCCCGAAATGTATGGTTCGGATCATCGCAAACTATAATCCAATCAAAAACAATATGGCTTAGCGAGCAGGGCCAGAAGACTTGAGATGGGGCAAGGGGATCGTTGCGAGCCTCAACGGCCAGTTGCTGGTGAAACGGTGATCGGCGATGTTCCCAGTCTGGGGTCAAGTTCGTTCAGTGGAGATGAGCGGTAGCGTAAGCTTCAGGTCGGGGTCAACCGTTCTCCGTAAGGGCTCTGCCGTGAGCGTTCGCTCTCCCGTGCGACTGACGGGCTTGGACGACTTTATTGAACCATGTCTCCTTTCTTGCGTGTCATTGCCCACTCCCGGCAACTCCGCAACCTTTTTTGGTTCATCTTCCTCTAGCCGCTCAAGCGAACATGCAATAGCGTCACCCATTTACCAGGAAATGCGTTGTCAAAGCAGCAGGTTTCAAGGACAGCTGATGACAATACGAGGGTTCTCTAAAGTACCTCAGCGAAAGGCATTCTTCTGTCTCTACGTGTACCGGTTATTATTTGTCAGGTCGGATTCTCGGTGAGAAAAGCTGCCAAAGACTTCGTTGGCAAAGATTGCCGACAGTCCCTGCGCTCTTCACTGCCGTATTACAGATCAAGCAAAAGCGGCTGCACTGGGATGAAATGGGCCTGTACATCCTTCTTCAAATGGTCGTATGCGCATAATATGCAGCGTAGACGATCGCCATGGTCCAAGAAATATGATTCCCGGACTTGCTTGCAACAAGCGTGCATAGTGATGAACGATCACAGGGCTGAGTATATCTCTAAGCATCCAAGCATTTCTGCTACAGAACCCGAAAGTATGAGTTAAGTAGACAACTCTCGGGCGGTGCAGCTTAGTGGGGCATAAAACCGCTCGGAGTAAACAAGGGCAAACCTAGGGCTGCGGTTCTAGAATATTTTATACTAATTTGAAAGCTTACGTGTGTCGCAGAAGTCAATCAATCGAATGTTCTCCGGTTTATCTGCGAGCGACCACCGACTTTCGTAAATGTATCCGTTATAGTGAATTTGACCCTGTCGTTCCCCCGAAAGAGCCAATGCACACGGCAACCCAAGACGTTGAACTATTCCAGCTCAAACCGCAGATCGGAGCTCTTTCGGCGCATGATCGACAATTTTACAGCGTCATAGTGCATAGCAGATCTCTTGACCTGGAGGTAGCAGCTCATCGCTGAGTTGCTTTTCCAAAATGGCGACGTCTGATACCTTCAGGTACAATGCCTAGATTGGCAGGACCTCATGTGCAGTCAAGCTGAAATCGTGGAAGCTCGGTCAACATCTTATCTCCCCAGTAACGTGCCGTTGTCTGGTTGGTACACGCGTCTATCTTGAGTATACAGTGCGAACCTGTTCTGTCGAGGCAGTTGGACTGCGATATTTATTAACCGTTGAGCGTCTAGCTTTATTCGATTATTCCCGGCAAAGGGTTCCCACGCCAGTGTCCACCATGCACTGGGTTGTGTTGTTTTCGATGTCCGATACCTGGCTCTTCATCGACACCTAGGTCGATCTCCTGTTTGCACTCAATGTATTTTGTTGCAGCGTAAGTGGTTTTGATTGACTGGGATAATAGACTTCTTCCCCACTAGGCTAGGTTCCTGCCGAACTCGCTTTTGGTAGGTGAGACCACGGCCGTTATACGCCTTACCAGCGACGTTGCGAACCAACGTTTCCGCGGAAACCTGATATTCTAGACAGGCGTTCGATAAAGTCAATATACTATACCGGTCACATAGAATCGATACAATATAAGTCTGGACTTCATCTCCGAGGAATCATGCAGCCTCAACGAAGCAATTTGCTCCCGCTCTCAATTCCGTTCCTTGCATTGACATCACCAAGATGTTGGCCGAAGTGACCACAGGGGTGGCCCAGACCACAAACTACATCTTCATGCCCATCGCTGGGTTGATCCTCATTCTGCGCATGGTGGCGTCCAAGTACCAGCCAAAGCCATTCGATATCTCCTTCTTCGTCGTGGTTCTCTCATTTGTGGTCCTGGTGGCCCGAACTATTGCCACCCACTACACGGTCGGACTTGGAACAGCCTCCGATGCCCTCACCGCTCAGGAGAAGGGCAACCCTTTCTCCGCTGATAAGCTAGCACACGTCAAGGAGGGTACCTTCTGGTCACTCGCCACACGCGTATTCGAGACTTCCTTCTGGTGGCTTCAGACTTCACTTCTGCTGCTTTTGTACCGTCGTCTTGTTGCACACATCAAATGGAGCAAAGCCGCCGCGCTTGGAGCTTGGATCTTCCTCGGTATCTCCTACTGTGCCATCATCATTACTATCTTCACCGAGTGCCACCCTCTCCACCTCTACTGGGACGTCGATATCGCTGCTCGCAAGTGTGACAAAGCCTACCGCACTACGATTCTGCAATGTACCAGCCTGATTATCCTCGATCTTTCTCTCATGGTCATTGCTTCGCCTGTCCTGTTTGTCAAAGGTCGAAGCGTCGTGCAACGTGTCCGGATTGGTGGCTTGTTCGCACTTGGACTCCTCTGCACGGTGTTCAGCTCCTTGCGCATGGCATACATCTTCGCCGAGGGCTCGTCTCAGGCTGGAAGAGCTTTCTGGAGTGGCATGCTTGTTGTCGTTAGTGCCTTCGTGGCCAATGCTCCTATCATCTACGGCAGTCTTACTTTATTCACCAAAGGTGCCGGCAGCAGCAAGGGTGATAGCAGGTATAACACTGGGCCCTCAAATGCTGCAAGGATGACTCGGGACAACAAGTCAGGAGGTTTCGGACTCGACACGAAGGTCAAAATCACAACCACCGTAGCAGTTGTTTCAGTGTCAGAGAAAGAAGGAGGTAGTGAGAAGGATCTAGAAGCTGGCCCTGTCACTGTTGTAAAGACACGGGAGGATTGAGCGAAGCGCCCATTCTATTGAGGAAATATCAGAGGCGTTAGTCTAGATTGTCCTAGTGCACGGCTACACAAATACAAGGCGTCTATTCTTCGATCCTCTGATCCGCGTCATGATTCAAGGAGTTGCCTCACTTCCTGTGTACTTCAGGGTGGTTTGAGCCATTCAATTGCAATAGTCGTTCTGTCACTCCCAAGTAGTCGATTCAAGTGCTCAACTCATGCTGTCTTACTCATGATGCTAGACCGCGGTCGACCTTTGCGGGCTCTTGCGCCGTGGGTCGCACATCGAATCCATTTTGAAGATCCATTTGAGTTGCGCTTGGGACAGCGCAATTTTCGAAAATAAAGAAAGCCCCTCACATCGGTCCGAGATGACCGGCGAGTTTGAGTGGCTCCAATTTCGATGTTCATGACTAGAAGGGACACATCAGTTTGTGGTTTATTCCGAATCCGTTGCGAGAAAGAGGTTGTCAATGACAGGACAAGTGATCAGTCCTGACCCTTGCAAATGAAGCAGACTTCGAAGGTGATTGATAACACTCATGATCTATGGTCACTAAGTACGGCTAGGCTTCTACACTTTTTGACTGATTCTCATGCTTTCTGTCATACATTTGCAGGCAAGGAACGTCCCGTTACATTTTCTAATTTGCAGCAGTGCTACCAGAAAATCCATCCCTAACCGGTCGTCGACCGAAGAGCCGAGCCACGTGAACTGACAAGGAAGGATATGACGGATATCCGGACCTTCATTTGTTCTGACATGTATCTGCCGGTGTCGCCTTCGTGAGTTTGGCATAACTCATGAGAAGACGGGCACTCAAACTAAAGACACCGAGTTGCTGCATGGTTGGAGTAGACGAAGACTACCCTGCGACATTGACCTATTGAGTCTGGTCATATCCAGTATAATCGCCAAGGACTCTGCTGTACTGTGTCAGCTGCAATGTAAGGCCAAGAAGGTCTCTCACCTCGGTCGAAAATAGGCCTTACGGTTGAACATAATACGGCCCTTCTTTTGATAGTGATTTTGACCTGGCCACGCCGGCCCGATGATGAGACGATCCAAGGGACAATGGATACCTGGACAATGCTTTAATATATGAACAAGTTTCAACCGATGATTATTGATATCCATGCTTTCTGGAGCACCAAACATGCCTCGGCTTCTGCGCTATAGTCTGATCCTCATGATTTTCACTATCGCTTTCGAAGGAGATTTCTCTAGTGCCATTACTGTCGCCGCAGACCTTCCTGGAAGCTATGAAGAATGCCCTTATGAGTTATACAATTCGCCACAATGCTGCTTGAAGATTCGACCTCAACCTCTTGTCGATAGAGGATGTGAGTCCCGTAAGTTGGACAAGAAGATTGAGGATGGCTATCAGCGATGCATGCGTTCTGACCTGGCACTAGCTGGTGTATATATCAGGAGTTCGAGACATTTCAAGAGAATCTGTGAGGTCATGAAGAAAGTGCCAAAATGCTGCATGATGGGGGTTAGGTTACGATCTCTCTGGAATATTCCCCGATCGTTTCTGACTGCAAATAGTCTCGAGGTCAAGTAGTCCTCTGTGCTACACCGACCGAGATGCAGGACTATTAAGCCGATAGATCTGACAGTGCATCACCTCAGGGTGCCCAGTAGAACAGAATGGTTTTGGAACATGCCTGGCTAATCCGACAGATGCTTAGGCCAAGAGACCATTCATCGCCATGCTGCTGACTAGAACCGAGAGATACACCGTATTATCCCCGAAATTGCAAGATAATTGACATTTCATAAATCTTGCAGCTAAATGAGTATGTCAACTTATGGCACACGTCAACTTGACATTACACTTGCTATTCTCTTCTTGAGTGTCTTGATTAAGATGGCAATCTTGTGCCACTTAAGGAGCAAAAGCAGTGATTGCAGCTAGATTTCGCTTGGTCGCGACGTAGTGCCGTTTTATTGTCCATACACATATGGGAGTGATGAAATCTTATCAGATTGTTTTTCACTCCGTTAAGCATTTTTCCGCCGATGATAGGGCCGTTGCAAGTTTATTGAGTCATAATTCTGTAAAGAAGCTCTATAAATAAGCTGCTTATTGCGTCTCGTGAACAGAAACGAGCATGAGTAATCAGTCCCCCCTTCAGCTTGTGGAATTGTCAATTGTTTCATCCGTGTTTTCATACAATGCACTGTTATCAAATCGTCAGTGTCATCATAGCAACCATCTGCTGCACCATATCGTCCAAGGTTATTGTGCATGCATCGAATCCGTTCGATGTATCAAATCGGTACATCGTCACATTGAAATCTCAAACCGATTACGCCCAACACATGAGCATGCTACAGTCTCTGCACGTTGAATCGCAGCATGAGAGAAATGATACTCAAGACTTCTCTGGTATCACTCATAGCTTTAAACTGGGGAAATTCCAGGCGTATGCTGCTCAGCTTGCTGAGTCTGTTGCCTCGAAGTTGAAGCATCATAGTGAGGTCGCGGATATAGAGTCAGATCAGATATGGACAACCTCTCACATGTCTGAGCTTGACGATTGCGCTTCCATTTCTCCTCACGAGAATATTAATATCGAATCAGAGTTCCTTCCGTCTTCGCGAGCTGGGGGACTAGTAAGGCAAAGACTTGTGACATGGGGTCTGCACCGGATCTCACACCGAGATTTCCACGATCCACGAACTTACTACTATGACAAATCTGCTGGTCAAGGTACATTCGGCTACATCGTGGATTCTGGTGTTAGGACTACTCATAACGAGATCGAAGGTCGAGTGTCTCTAGGTTATAATGCATTCGGTGTCATGCCTTTTGTCGATGATAGTGGTCACGGAACTCATAATGCAGCTACTATGTGCGGCACCACATTCGGTGTGGCCAAGAATTGTACTCTCATCGCTGTCAAAATATACCGCAAAGACAAGACTACGTTGGCTACTGTTCTCGATGGCTATGAGTGGGCCGTGAAGGACGTTTTGGAGAAGAGAAGACAAGCAAAAGCAGTGATCTTCCTCTCCGCGAGTACACAAAGACTTCATGCATTTCTTTATGATGGCATCTGACAGTCCCGCAGGCGGATCGTTTTCCAACTCCATGAACAAGGTCATCGACAGCGCTTTTCAGCTGGGCATCACCACAATTGTGGCTGCAGGGAATGATGGGGCAAACACCAGAAATGTATCGCCAGCGTCTGCCAAAGGTGCCATTACCACTGCTTCGGTTAATTTCGTGCGAAGGCGCTCCAAGAACTCCAACTTTGGTCCAGACGTGGACATCTTTGCCCCAGGGTCGACTATCCTTGGAGCATCGTCTAGCTGTGACAACGGAAAGACGATCATGTCAGGTACCTCAATGGCAGCAGCTTTTGCGTCAGGACTCGCACTCTACTTCAAGGGCATGAGAGACTTGTTTGATGCTGAAGCTACGAGATTCTTCATGCTTCGTGTAGCTACCGTTGGGGTAGTTGGAGATCCGGCCGGATCCAGGAATATTTTTGCGTACAACGATAGCGGGAGGTAAGAAAGGTTTCAGGGATTGGGAGAAAGATTCTGTAGAAGTTTTCATCCCAAAAGAAACACCGAAAATATGGACCTGCTCGAGACTTGATCTGAAGCTGCAAAACTCTCGGGCAATCCAAGACAATCCAAGATGACAAGATGCGTTGATCATCACCATGTACTGCACATTTGTAAAAACTCTGAAATCCTCATGAAGTTTTGGCGGTAAGAAATTCGCCAACTAGCTTCAGAACTTTGTCTTGAAGCTCTTTGCTCTCCAAGTGAGCCATGTGTCCACCATCTGAGATTGTGACCCAGCGCACGCGAGGAATGCGCTCGAAAAAGGGAGCTTGAGTTATGTCCCGTGCGGAAGTGTCGAATTCGGCGTTGTACAGTAGAGTCGGGGCACTTATTTGCGACAAGCGAGATGTAAGATCCCATCCGACCATAGAACCGTCATGTATCCAAGCTGAGGCTCCCACCCTGACATGACATGGTCATTGCGAGTCCGCCTGTAGCGCTGTAAGACTTACATGGTTTCAGTAATCGGTGTAAAGTCGATCAATTTCGCGTACGACGCCATCATCTCGGGCGGAGGAGACTTCATACGGCACAGGAAGTTCTTGAAAAAATATTCATCCGCGGCTTTATACGCAGGGTTGTCGAAATCTCTTATTTCCACAGCTTCAGTTAATGCTTGTTGAAGATTAGCCGGGAAAAGTGCCTTCATATTCGCAAAGCTCTGGATAATGAGCTTGTGACTCGGTGTTGCACTAGCAAGTACCAGTCTTTGAAGTCCTTTGCTTTGTGGTCCGGCGGCGAAAGCAGGCGCTATCGACCCGCCGAAGCTGTGTGCCAAGATGTGAAAGCCGCAATCACGCAAACGCAGATGATCGACAAGGTTGCTCAACTCGTCGATAAAGAGGTCTTCTTGCCAAAATGCCCTGTTTCCGGCTGTCTCTGGTAGGTGTGTTGATAGACCACAGCCGATCTGATCATACATCACTACAGGGATGCCATACCGGGGCCAAAGCTCTGCAAAAGCTTCCAGATAGTCGTGGCCAGCTCCAGGACCTCCGTGAAGACAAACAACAGGGGTCCCTTTCGTGAGATCGCCGAAGATCTTGTAGTATGTTGAGCATGGTCGGTCTAT
Source organism: Myriangium duriaei CBS 260.36 (assembly GCA_010093895.1). Taxonomy (NCBI): domain Eukaryota; kingdom Fungi; phylum Ascomycota; class Dothideomycetes; order Myriangiales; family Myriangiaceae; genus Myriangium; species Myriangium duriaei. The sequence goes on from ML996085.1 coordinate 136,893, forward strand.
CGCAGATACCTCCAATTCGGCTCTGCCTTCTTTGAATCCTATTTGTGACATGATCAATCATCAAAGAGGGTCTGTCTGACTTGTACAGAACGCACGATCATGGAAGTAGTGTACGATGAAAGACGCACGATATCTCACAGAGACGATACGATGACAGGGTTCATTGATAAAGGCAGACAAATTTGTTGCAGCCAATGACGTGACAAATTCGGCGCACCTGCTAGATCAGGCCTTAGCGCCGTCGCGGTAAGCAGCCTCATTGGTGCGGAACGCAACGGTCGGCGCTCGGCAATTATGGAATGTTCGACTGGAACTGGACATAGATGTATGTAAAGAAAGTGGAGAGCGGTTTGATCTTATCAACAAATTCACGTCGGCTGAGTCGCAGGATTGGAAGTCTCAGCATCAGAATTGACTATGAAGACGGATTGGCCGGCTTTTCAACCGTCCGTCCGGAGATGCATCGATGAGAAGGTATAACTTCGAGCATCTTTTAGAGTTCGGACCTTCTCACATCTCAAGATTGCGGTTTGAGAGATCGGACCGAGTCGTAAAGGACAATGTTCCTGGCCTGAACCAGATACAGTCGGACCGAGGTAGGCATACTTGCAGTGAATATTGGAAGATTTTGAGGCACGACCTATGGAGCTTGCACGCTTCTGCCAGTATATTTAGCAGTACAGCCAATAACGAGCATTAAAATCCTCGAGTCCTGCATTCACACCTACATGATACCATTGTGAATGTTCACAGTCGCAACATAGAATGTTTATACACGGACCTCTTTTTTTGCTCTTCCTGCTTCTGGATATCGCAAACGCAGCCCGCACAGCATCAACTTCACTGGACCATGTTGGCATACAGCAAATCCCGGAGCCCGCGAACGATCCTTTCTACTCTCCACCCATAGGCTTCGAGAAGCATCCACGAGGTCATATCCTGCGGTCGCGCGAGATTTCCGCAGCTTTCTTCGGCCGGGTACCACATCCGATCTCGGCATGGCAACTCCTGTACAGGAGCACCGCTATCAATGGGTCCGCGATCGGAGCAGTCACAACTGTCTTCAAGCCAGCATATCCCAAAGCCAAACGTGACCGCTTTGTAACCTATTCCGCAATCTACAATGCAGCAGCTATGAAATGCAGTCCCAGTTACCTATTTCGTAAAGGCTCGCGTAAAGGTATCAATCCATTCGATAACCTGCTAGTGGATTTTGAGTTTGTTGCTATACAAGCGTATTTAATTCAAGGATACACTGTATCAGCACCTGATCACGAGGGTCCAGATGCTGCATTTGGAGCTGGTCGTCTATCCGCCTTTGTTGTCCTAGACAGTATGCGTGCTGTCATCAATTTTGGCACAAAGCTCGGTCTCACGACCAAAAAACCAGCTATCGTCGGAGTAGGATATTCTGGTGGAGCTATAGCTACCAGCTGGGCAGCAGCATTGCAACGGAATTATGCACCCGAATTGCTAGTCAAAGGCTGGGCTTTCGGAGGCACGGCTACGAATGTGACCGATTTGCTGCTCAGAGTTGATAACAGTATGTGGTCAGCAGTTGCTCATACTGCGTTCGTGGGTATCCAAGCTCCTAGTGCGTATCAACATGAGCTTGGGCCCATCTTCCAACAAGTCCTTACTCCAAAAGGTCGAGAAGTCGTCCGAACCACCACAGCTAATTGCCTACAAGGTGGTCTCAACAAATATCCCTACACATCTCTACTCTCCTTCGATCTGAATACCATGGGCCCGGAATTGCTAAGTCACCCTGCAGTCACAAAAGTTTTCACAGATAGCACATTAGGTCTCCAGCGAAGCGAGACTCCGATAGCCCCAGTGCTCGTCTACCATGGCAAAAAGGATGAACTCACTCCGTACAGAGATATCGTGCCAGTAGTCGACGAGTGGTGCAAGCGAGGGGCAAGTGTGAAGTTCTCTACATATCGCTATACCGAGCACCTCACGACTAATCTGGTTGGATTACCTGAGGTCTATCTGTTTGTTCGTCGGGCATTTGCAGGATCCCTCAAAACGCGATGTTCCCGTGACGATCAAAAGAACACGACGCTGAATCCAGCCGATCTACCCAATGAGCTACAGCCTATCAAGTCCAATATGACTCAACTCTGGCAGCTCGCACGACGATGGGATAAGAATCCACGGTCTGTGAAGAGCACAGACCCTTCCTAGACACTGCGTTGCAGCCACAAATGGGCAGAGAGGCTTGATGGCAAGTGGGGCAAAAGACTTCGAGATTGCTGTCGTATGCTCACCTGCCAGTTTCACCGTCCATTTCACAATGGCTTTGCGAACTCTGAAGCACCATGATCACCGTACGAGCAACCTTCAGTACTGGAAACTTTGCCGAGCCTTCACTTTGTAAATAGTCCGGACCTGCAGGCAAATAAGACAATAGTAGAGTCAGCGAGGTTATCATTAATGACGTCGACCTTCAGATTATAGAGCAACAGATTGGCTTGCCCTGGCTCACACAGGAATTACTCAGACTCAGACAGAGGCTTTATATATTCGCTTAGCAGCAGTAGTCAGTGTTGTGATGTGGAATGAGTACATAAAAGGACTTGAAGTATATTCATTCATGAAGCAAGAGAGCTTGTTTACCCAGCATGAATTGGGCAGTGTATGAAGCACCTGCCTCGAGTTTTGGAGGCCTTTCAAGATTTACGAAGGTCGAGAGCCTGTATGGTATGTAAGTCAGAGGCGTACAAGTGATTGTGAAAAGAGACTGACCATATCGAACCAACCTCCCCCACCGAAAGTGCACTTGCTGGGTCCGTTATTGACAAATTCAACGCTCTCATAGAATTTGATCAAATGATCGTGGGCGATGATGACAACATTCTGCGTGTCTGCCACACACTTCTCCAGATAGTTGATGTACGCAGATATCAATGCTCGACCCAGCTTTCTGCCTTGATATTCTTGGATAATACACAGCGAATGCACAGCAACGTTCTTGCCATTTTGGTCGTGTCCAACAGTAGTGTCCGTCTTCGCATCTCTGCTCATCTGATCTGGTATCTCCATCGCACCCTCAGTGACACTAGGCTCAGATGTTCGTGTGGCAATGACGTGCCCAATCAGCTTTTCCGATATCGGGGCTGAGGTTGTGCCATCGAAAAGGCCGAGGCACAAGTAGGGACACTCTTTAAGTCGGTAATGGAACTTCTCGAAGGTTAGTATATCAATATGAAACACTTTCCGTTCTGTTCATGAAATGGCACCTTTGCCTCGCTACAGCGTTCTTGAGATGGAAACACTGATTCAACATTCACACAGTCCAAAACGTCCGCTGGCGTAAGGGGACGCACGCCGAGTCGCGAAGCCAATGAGGATTCCTTACAAGGCCAATATTCGGCGAGTAATTTCATCATGGATGATTGATCAGAAGCTATATGCAAGCTTTTCCAAGGGAACTTGATACAACAAGAGGTCTTACTCGTGGACATTGCAGCATGGCACAGGTTCTTATCTGCCTTCCGCAAATGGCCCGAAACTCCGATGTGGCTCCGAATCCCTGAATCGGACTGGCAGATAAGTGGGGTCGTGTCCGCAACCGCCGTTTTCCTGTGTGGATACAGCTTTACTAATCAGCTCCGGTCGCCAAGCTTTGTGGTCCAGCCCTTTCTCCGCCTCGAGTTAGTTGCTGGAAGCTTGCTGGAAGCACCTCAGTCTTGCGTTATGCTTATGATGCACATGCTACCACGACTTCGAAGTGTGGAGTTTCTCCTGAACTAGATCCATCAAGACCAAGGGCCCTCTAATTTCAGTGTCCTTGTTACCAGCTTCGTTAATCACACCATCATCGATTAAATATATGCGGCACAGATGTAATTATTGTGTACATTGGACTACTTCTTGAAGCACACCAGGGGTGCCCTTGTACGCTCACATACAAATCTTATTTCTCAAGACAGTGGGGCATAGTAAATTGTTTGGGAATCCCTTTCATACAGTATACCACATTTCTAAGCGAGATTGGCCTGGAAACAGGTTGCGACCGGCATATATGCTCAAACTTGAGACTGAGGCTTTGTAGCGCCAATCTCATGGCTCATTGTACTGATCTGGGGAAGTGTGCTGACCCGTGGTAGACACGTGGTCGAGGACATCTCACCGAATCCAGGCTGATGTCGGCCCGGGCTTCAGGTTGACCCTTGCACGCTACAGTAGAACCTGTCTAACATTGATATGCAATTATTATACGGATCAATGTGGGACGCCTGAAGGATGCCTCGAATTGTTATAAGAACGAGCCTAAGTCTGATTCCCTTGGAAGCATGGACAGATAATTCTCACAGTCATTGTTGCGCTTCTTTCGGGCAAGCCTCCAGATTTTCAACAATTGGTGCCGTTAACATGAAGCTCTACATCTGCTATCTAGTCTTGCTGGCAAGGCTGGGTACTTCGCTGGCCTCAACTCCCAGCCTGGATGCACTGACTAGCGTCGAAGCGTCCAATGATTCATGTTCAGAAGACTATCAAATCCCAGATCAAATATTAAAGAGTCGGGAGGAAGCTTCTAAGCTACAAGACTCTCCTGATGACGATTCCATCATGGATCCCGAGAAGCTACCAAGGCCAAAATTACCGAATCTGCCGAATCTGCCTGATCTAGGCGAACTGGGGAAGATAATCGGAGACCTGCCCGCTCTGGCGCTCGATATCTACAAGGTCTTTGAGAAGAATGGGCGCAACCTCGTCAGGGATGTGATAGAAGAGCTACGCAAGCATAACATCATTGGCAGAAAAGATAAAGCCACCATTCAGATGATACAAGATGCTTTGACGCAGCTTTCTGTTGTTGCTCTTACAACACCGCCCAAGAAAGGATCTACCGGTATGCACATTGTGAACGTGGGCGCAGATGATGGCAAGAATGGGAAGGTGAAGCGCCACAGCATTAATTTAGACACTCACTCCGTGGAGAGCGTTAGCTGGGATTTGTCCGATGACGAAGCGCACGCCACTGGCAACAACTTCGGCAAGCGGAGTATCATCAGTGATGATCTACGGGCTCAAATGGTAGCCGAAGGACTCGGGAATGTCACTTTCCTCCATGCTACTTCCGCCGATGCTGAGGAAAACACAGCTACACCAGTTTTGGCTTACAGCACGAACGATGACGTCTCTCACTACCATTGGCGGCCGTCTCGAATGCATGCACTATCTCGCATCATGAGCCGTGACGACACCTTCGAGAAGCACTATCCTTTTTTCAACGCAGTTGGTGCTGGATTCAAGATTAGTGCGCAGTCGTCTATTAGCAAACAAAACGCTCCTTTCTCGGCAGAAAATGCCAAGGCTATTGCTGCCATCATGGTCAAAGACTTCCTCCAAAAGGAAGGCTCGCACTCTGCTGTGGGGTATCAAACCAAGTTCAAAAAGGCTAAAGAGATTGGCCACAGGTTGTGTTATATCGCCGAGGCCAAGAAGTTTGAGTTGAAGAACGAAATCGATGTGTGTTTTGGGAAGAAAAAGTAGGAGTTTGTGGTCAAGGGAGACACTTTAAGCAATGAGTTTAGCAGAGTTATGGGAGGACATGCGGGAGTTGGTGGCTTGACTCTTGGGATTGACTACTGCCCACTGCTTATGATTCTAGAGAGGACAGGTGAGAAAGATGAAACCTCGCAAAGCGTTGATCGCTAACGTGGAATTTACACCTGCCTTCATTTTGTTATCTTCGTTGCATCAGTGGTGTGAAAATTGGTATCGGTTTAGTGCTACCACGTGCATCGACTATCCACGGAGAAAAGGACATTTCCCAGGTGTTGGCCATGAGCCAATCAAAATAGAGCACGAGCGCGGATTCGTGCCGTCGGCATGAAAAGATCCAATCGTGAGACCGGAATCGCGACTCGTCCTGAGCCCCGCACTGTGGTCGTGTACCGTTTACCCAGCATGACTGCGGGGCACGGCCAGCCTCGGCATAACCAGGGTCTCGGAGTAATCGGAGTGTGCGGCTCTTTGCGGAGAAAATGCACCACAAACGGTTCTAGAACAAAAGGGGAACAGGAGACACATCTTCTTATCGGAAATCAGATACCCCTCACACACGCAGCTTCGCACACGAGCTAGAAGACTCAGCATGGCTTCCACAACCACTCTATCCGAGTACCTCTTCACTCGTCTTCGCCAACTGGGAGTTCTTTCTATCCACGGCGTCCCAGGTTTGTCCTTTAAATTCCGTGTGATCAGTTGCGTCTCCTGACAGATTCGAGGCGACTACAACCTTACACTGCTCGATTATGTGGAGCCGTCGGGCTTGAATTGGGTTGGTAATTCCAATGAACTCAATGCAGCGTACGCTGCCGACGGTTATGCCCGGACCAGAGGGAAGCAGCTCGGAGCTGTCATCACGACCTTTGGTGTTGGTGAGCTCTCAGCCATTAATGCCATTGCTGGAGCCTATGCCGAATTTGCCCCCGTGGTACACATCGTAGGCTCGCCCACGAGATCCAATCAAGAGTCTCGACTCAAGATTCACCATACGTTCAACGACGGCGAATATAGGCGCTTTGCACTTACGCACGCTCAAGTCACAGTCGCCCAGGCCTATCTGCACGAAGCACGAACTGCTGCAGAGCAGATCGATTTCGCTCTTCAGGAGTGTCTGCTGAAATCTCGACCAGTCTATATCGAGGTCCCAGTTGACATGGTTGATGCTCCAATCTCGACCGAAAGACTGGCAATGCCCATAACTATTCCCGATAGCCTGCCTAGCAAAAGCTTCGACACCACGCTTACCAAAATAATGGAGAAGATTCATGCAGCCAAAAATCCGGTGATAATAGTGGATGGAGAGTGCAGACCTCTTCGTCTCACCGAAGACGTCCAGAAATTTGTCAAAACCACGAAATGGCCTACCTGGGCGACGCCTTTCAGCAAGGGTCTTCTTGATGAGACCGTGTCGAACTTCCACGGTATCTACCGTGGGAGCTTTGACGATGCACCCGTCAAGGATTTCATCAACAAGGCTGACCTGGTGGTGAACTTTGGGCCCCACCACAGCTCGACGAACACTTTTGCGTATACCAGCAAGCCAAATCCTGAACTCACAATCTCATTCACCACCACTGGGGTATCGATCGGCAACGAGCAGTTCCGAGATATTCCCACTAGAGAAATCCTAGCAAGGCTAGTCTCATCGCTGGACGTATCAAAGCTACATCGCTATGAACCCTACCCCGAGCTGCCCCGCGATTATGCAACTTCGATTTCTGACTGCAAAGGCACCATCACCCAGAAGCATGTCTGGAACGTGCTTGCAAATTTCCTGAAGCCTGGTGACATTCTGATGGGCGAGACTGGAACCTCCGGGTACGGTGTCCGAGTCATGCCGCTACCAAAGGATGTCCAAGTGTTCAACCCTGTGACTTGGCTATCGATCGGGTACATGCTGCCTGCGGCCCAGGGCGCAGCACTTGCCCAGCGAGAACTGGTCGAGGCTGGCAAGTGGGCTGGAAGCGAGAAGCCTCGAACAATTCTGTTCATTGGTGATGGAAGTTTCCAGATGACTGCACAGGAACTGGGGACGATTATCAGGCTCAATCTTGATGTCATTGTGTTCCTTGTCAACAACGATGGCTACACAATTGAGCGATGTATCAATGGCCGTAACCAAGGTTACAATGATGTCGCAAGGTGGCGGTACCTTGACGCGCCAAACTTCTTCGGTGCCGCTGAGGACACCTTCACTGGTTCGGCTACAACGTACGAGGAGTTGGATAAGCTGATAAGCAATGAACAGCTCATCTCAGGCAAGGGTCTTCGGATGGCAGAGATCTTTATGACCAAAGAAGATGCGCCCGAAGGACCATTGAAGCATCTGCTGGAAATGCAGAAGGCTAAGGAGGGTAAGACTACAAAGTGATGTGCTATTAGTTCATGGATGTCAGCCATTATATATGATCTAGAATTCTCAATGCAATGAGTTTAGCGTGCGAATAAACTCGATCATTGGCTACTGAAAGGTAGAGCCCTGCGGCTGCACTAGCGAGGGATGATCAGCAAGCTGATCCCAGAATCTCATGCCAAAATCCCACACGTCTGAATCCACTGCAGCGCCGAAGAGCGAGAAATCTTCGGCATTGCCAAGGTCCGTGCTACCAACATCGATTTTGTTCACTCTTTCTTCTTGGTCCAGGAAACCTTCGATTGTTCGGGCTGCTTTTGACAACAAGTCGAAGTTTGGCTCCTTAGAATTTGACAGAGCTCCTCCTTGGATCTCTACCACTAAGATGCTGAGATCACGCAATATCTGGGTCTTTGGTACCGGGAATGGGGTGCTGGACCGCTGATGTTGGAGGAGTGATAAAAGTAGAATTGCAGAAGCCGGAAGACCATAATGAACGACCTTCCATAAGAAACCGGTTCCCGAGTTGACCAGATAATCTCGACATATGACAGCTTCGACTACAAGGGAAAATATTTTACAAGCAATAATTGTCATATCATGATCAGGCTCATCCATCCTTTCCTGCGCCACGAGTCGAACCAAAAAAAGCACATGCAGATAAGTCAAGCGCATGCCAAGCAGGGAATCCCGCTGAAATGGACTACCTTTGCAATACTTCAGTGAACCCTCAAGCTTGAAGGTGTCAGGCAATTCCTGCCAGAATGTTTCTGCACGAGTCAAAAGATCACTGGACAATTCAGCTTTCGTTCGCGGCGACTCATGAAGAGGCTTACCAGGGTTGGGTCGTGTCCGCTGAAATATGCTTCTGGGAAAACAGCTCTAGAACCTCCTCTTTCAAAGAGGCGCACAATCCTGACCAGTAGGCATAGACACTCATTCTAGAACATGAGACTGTTTCGTCACTCTTTGAACCAATATTGTAAACCCCCCAGTGACGCTGCACAACAAGCGGTATCGAGAATTGACAGAAGCGGCGACTTAAGCGAGGTGGACGACCTAGAAATATTGCGACGTTTTTGTCCGCAGCATAGATGCGTAGGAATGCTGATCTGCGCATTCGAATGAGAAAGTCAGGTATCTTGTGATAAGGCTGTATATCCTCATGATAGCCAAGGGCGAGGGTCGAGGAGATGACATCACCGAGTCGTTGCCATGAGCTGTAACTTTGATCGCCATCTACATAAGAGTGAGCAATAAAGTTCTCGTACTTCAATACAAGCTGGAGGTCGTGAAGGCAGTCGAGCGAGAGACAGATCTCTGTGACTGTATCGAAAAGGTCGAGGGCAAGCCGTCGAAAGTGGTGTTTTTCGTCGTTGGTGGTGTAGAGAGGAGGAAAGAAATCGATCTCGGTGGTGGCACTGATTATTGCCGCGACAAATATACCTAGTGTCTCCCATCGCACATTGATACCGGTGAAGTATGATTTGTAGACATCCAGCGTGGTGGCCATGTCAACTTTGAGCGGGGATCGGGAATTTCGTAGAAGGCTCGTTGCATCGAGCGGCCTTGGACCAAGGATGGATTTGACGAAGCTTTCGACACAATCGTCCGTGAATGGCTCGGCAGCTGCGAGATTGACCCCCTTGGCTCGCCAGAAGGAAACTATTAGGTGAAGATTCTGAATTGAATATTGTTTGAAAAAGTTGTCCATTTTCATAGCGCCATTCGTTGCAAGAGCGTTGTGTGGGAGGCACTCTTGCTCGACTGGATCACTGACATCATTGATCCTTGAAGTACTGATACCATTATGGGTTTCGGGGGATACCTGGCTGAACAGCGCAGTGGAACTAAGAGACCCAAGAAAGCCCGGGTTTGGGTAATGGTTCTCCGGCATCGAAGACCTAGCCGCAGTATCGGCGAACGGGGAAGAGTACTCCTGTCTTGCTATTAGTGTTGATGCCGGCGTGTCGGTCCTCCGTCGCTTGAATGGAGCGCTTCTGTAGATGCATTCATCGCCGCCTGCTTGACACCGCTGACACACCGGCTTTTGGTGATCGCAGGCCAATTTGGACAGCCTACACCGTTCGCAGGCTGGCTCTCGGCGGGCCATCGTAGAGCTCTAGATGGTTGCAACAGAGACCGGCGAACTAGGGGGCTATATACACTTGCACAGTCCAAGTCGTCAGAGCAGTGCTCAGCATAGTCGCCGAGAAAACGAGAGTGAATGTCTCCGCTTTCGCCAGGGGGTGCCGCCGACAACGGAAGCGGCATTGTATTCGGCTATCTGAGCCGGATCTGGGCGGCCCGGCCCGAATCTCCACACTCGGTGTCTGCTCCCTTGCGAAAATTATTCGTCGAAAGGTAGAGGAGCACGAGGTGCTCTCATGCTCATTATTTCATATCTAAACTCGCACGCCTGGCCAACAGTATCATTCAACACTCCTGTCGATAGCTGCAAGTGGTCCCGAAGTTTCTACCCAACTAATAGCTTGCTGTTAGTAGAAAACTGTGATACTACAATTTTTTTCATTGCTAATTTTCCGTGAAGTCAGTCGACGAGCTCAATCTCGCAGACCGAGTATCCATCCGTTGCCACAGACCGATGGAATAATTTGAGTATCCTGCAGAATCCTGGAGCGCCTTCTTCAGGCTCTCTATCGGCGAGCGTCCACAGATGGACACGACAGTCTTCAGGAATGTATTGTGATATCTCATAGTAGGGGCTTCGTTGAGCGGACTGCACTTCAAAACCGACAATGGCCTCGCACATTGCCTTTCCAAGCTTCACAGTCCAGGGACCTTCCCGTTCCGGGCATCGATCTAGCATGTTCATTGCTGCCTGCCGTATCGTAGGATCGCGACAACGGGCAACAACCAAGACTAGAATGTATATGGCACCCAGACTTAACGAGAAAGCGGCATGTTCCATATGCGGGACTCCGTGCATGTCTTCGAGGCTACCGAGCTGATCAAGCGCAAATCCCATCAGTGAAATTATCTCGGAAAAGGAGGCTGTCTCCAGGTCGAAATTCGTCTGTAGCCGACTCCAGGAGCAACGAAGGAATATCCGTTGCATGGTACACTGGGCTTTTGCGAACGCGAGTACGGCAGAATCCCTGCTTCCAAGGAAATCGTCCGAGGCGATAAAACCATCGAGTACAGTCATCAATTTGCTCTGACGCTTCCTGAGATTGGAGATTGATGACGATATAGTGGAAATAGAGAATTTCCGAGAGGATACACTATCGTTCCTACGGTCGACTCGAGGCCAATTCACAATGCTAACAGCCTGCGCAATACGCAGGCTGACCGAGTCGATTTCCTCCAGAATAGCTTCGATACTTGACAGGTCGATTGATGCGGGATCCACGATGACTTCGGTATCGTAAAAGTCTCGCAATTCATAAACCTGGTCGGACGGTGGATTGAAGAGGATAGCCATCAATGCATATCTCTTCATAAATTTGGCACATTCTCGCAGATGTGTCGCAAGAATAGGGTCAGACACCGTCGTACCAGTTATACGGATACCGTGTTTGAGATGGACCAGCATCTCGTCCCAAGATCCGCGCAGTGTTTCGAGAACGACTAGCAACAGACAACCAAACGCGGCATTGCCGATATTATCGTTGTCCTGCATCGCAATTGCTTCTCTAAGTACGCTGATAGCTCGCATACGTAGAGCGCCCCTCGAATCGTCCTCTAACGGGTCGTCATGCTCTAAAGTCATATGTTGGTGCCCGATCGCCGCTAGGAGATGGAGTAAACTTGGTTCTTTTTTAACGGCTTCAGTCAAATAAGTCCAGATTGCATTTGGTCCTGTCATGTTACAAATTGGTAGCGATCGATACACAAAGTACTCGAGTCCAGCTCTGGTGCCGTCATCGATATTGATAGCCATATTGTCTACCGCCCTTGAAATTGCAGTCCTCTCGGATTGCTGACTAAACGAGTTGCTCTCCTGAATAGGACTTTCCTGGATACATACTCGACAGCTGCGCCGGCAACGATCACAGATTGGCTGCGTCTCATCGCATTTCACGCGGCGCGACCTGTAGATTGACTCAATGCACGTTCTGGCAGTAGCAGATGCTTCTTACTTGCAAGTACGACAACCAGCGCGGGACTTCTTGTGGGCTGCCCGAGGCCTGAACCGTTCGTTGTCCTGGAGAATTGAGAAAACTATTTGCTGTGGCCTGCTCATGGCGTACGCTCCACTGAAAGCAGAGGTCTGGGTTCACTAACGGAGCTAGTAGCCGTCGTGGTGCCTATGATGTGCGCAGTAGCGGAACGTGGCAAAAGTTGCGAGAAAGAAATGGTCAGTGTCACGAAACTCTTGGCGCTCCGGACATTTGTGCCCATTCGAGATGCGGAAGGTAGATTTGTATTATGCACATTTTAGCCCCCCTGAATAAGTACGTCAAGCCCACGGTAATGCCTCCGTACTTTTGACGTTGTCCAGACGTGTGGAAGCGATTGGAAAATTCAATCAGCACGAGTACACCTGTGGTTGTTGAACCTCCTGCCGTGAGGCATCACACATACGGAGTGCTGGCCTCCTATTGGTCAATCGGACTCCGAGGTTCAGCCATGCCGATATTCCGCCAATAAGACCATTTTCACAGCTCACAGATGGCTAGCCTTATAATAGATAGACACAACCAATTAGACTCCTTTTTAACCCCTTTATTGCATGCAATAACCTGTAATACCAACAGTGGTGTTCTTCGTAAAAATGCCTCGTCACAACCAACGTACCTGGACTTGATACACGTGTCGCCTCAAGACAGCCAATTTCGGCGCTTCTTCCCGAAAAGGAGCCATCAAGGTGGATTACGGCCGAAGTGCGGGATGAAGAATATTTTCAATCGAGGCGATGACGATCATCAACACGCAACATGCAAAGGTTGGTTAACGTGCTGGTGGGAGTCGAGCCACGAAATAGTTTGCTGTTACGGGCGAGTACTAAAACGGTCATGGCGGGGCCGGGCTGACCGGTACGAATACGCATTGCCTCTTTCGGCTTCATATTGTGGGGGGCTATGCACTCGCCCGGGGCAGATGCGGAGTAGTTTAAGCTTAGTCCCGGTGACATATGCATGGCCGAGACCGAGCTTGGGGGCGATGATTTGCTGATGGCCATATAGCCTGCAAATGAGGCCGAGACTTGTTGTGCTACAGCCCCAGACTTCTCGAATGCAAGAAATGAGCGATCCCACCTACAACACCAAGAAAAAAAAGTCATGGCTGAGGACTTCGAGGTCAAACGCCACAGCAGTATGGATGAGGAAGTTCCCCCCAGCACACAGGCGACCCGGGGCGCCGATGAGCTCGAAGCCATTTCCACGATTTCCCGCGTGCCCGGAAACGCCAATTACTACGAAAAAGGAGGCTTGCGCACCGAAGGTGACGGCTACGATCACACCCAGCAGAATGAGGTAAAGAAGCTAGGCTGCATATCGATGTGATGCTAATCAAGTCTTTCCTTTAGGTTAATCTCTCTTTCGTCTTGGTCCTGATCGGGTGTGCCATCGGCCTCTCCAGCTCACAGGTCTATGCACTTCTTTACCTTACCATCGGCACAGTTATCGCTGTCGACCTTGGACGTCCCGACCTCTTCGTCTGGATGCTCAGTGGCGGAATTTTGGCCATGGGCTCGCTAGCACCATTCATCGGTCCTTTGGCAGATCTACTCGGACGAAGATTCATTTTTCTAGCAGGCTACTTGGTTTCAATTATTGGCTGTGTTGTATGTTCGGCGACACCAACAGCAGAGGGTTTCGTCGCGGGACAGGTGCTCTTAGGGCTTGGGGCTGTCACTCTAGAGATGTTGGCTATTGCTGTGACATCTGAGATCGTGCCGACCTCAAAGAGACCGTCTTTCCTGGCACTGATACTGCTACTCATCATTCCGTGGTCACCTGGTACATACTATGCAGGACTTCTAATCAAGCATAGCTGGCGATGGATTGGGCTTGTGCTTGCCATCTGGAATCTGATCGGCTTGATGGTCATTTTCTTTGGCTATCATCCTGGACCTCGAGTAAATGCACTGGGCCGGAGCCGGAAGCACATCGTTCAGAGAATCGACTTCGTCGGTGGCTTCGGTGTCTTCGCCGGCATACTAATCTTCTTGTACGGACTGAACAGTGGAGGCATCACTAGTCCTTGGAAGAGCGCACGAGTCCTAGCACCGTTGGTTCTTGGGATTGTGGTTCTGATCATGATAGCCATCTACGAACACAGGTGGGCGCCATATCCACTGTTTCCTCGACGTATGATACATTCAGCTCGGCCTTTCTGGGCGATCATTCTTGTTATCTTCAGCGCAGGTGTTAATTACGTGCCGTTAGTGGTATTCTGGCCCGTCGAAGCTATAGCTGTATTCCAAGGAGACCGAGAGACTGTCAGCGTATGGACAATTCCGATTGGTGCTTGTATCCTTGGGGGCGCAATCTTCTCGGCTTTACTCTTGGCTACTTTCAGAAAAGGTGCTCAATGGACGATCTTACTGTTCTGTTGTGTTCAGACTGTTGGTACGATCCCTTTTGATGCTAATTCCAGAGGCTCTTCTGACAATGACTTGTTTTAGCCACAGGTTGTCTTGCAATCGTGAACAAAGACAACGTCAGTTCTGCCTGGGCTCCTCTAGTCCTTGCTCTGTTTGCAACTGGGGGTGCTCTTGTGCCTAGTCAATTGATCATTACTACAATCACACCGGACGATCTGATCGCTTCGGTCGCAGCCTTCACATTGGCAGTTCGTGCACAGGCTCAAGTCATTGGCATTGGCATTTTCTACAATGAATTCGAAAAAGTTGTCACCAAAAGGACCTATGAATATGTTGTCCCAGCGTTCATCAAGATTGGATTCTTGGATGCCGAGACACGCCAGACAATCACTTCGATGATGAGTTCTCTAACATCGATTCCACTCCGCGAATTCGCTTTGGCGTATCCTCAATTGAAAGATCAAATATCATATGCCATAGTTCTTGAAGCTACGACTGATGTCTTCGCTGCGGCTTTTAAACACATGTGGTACATCACCATTGCGTTTGGTGTTTTCGCCTGCGTCGCAAGTGCCTTTATCGGAGATTTGTCGCAATATATGGATAACCATGTAGCTGTCCGGATGTGAGTCTCTAATCCTCACACAAGCAGGGGTCGTGATTGTAGTTAGAGAACAAATAGAGAATCCAAAGAGGCATTTACCATTCTCCATACACAGATGCTTGGCACTGACCATTGAAGAGCGAGCATACAATCGCCAGCTTCTGAGAAACGGCCAATTAGAGGCGTTCATGACTTACCATGTCATCACGGATGTGTCACAACGAAAGATGCAGGGCGATCGAGGAAAGGCATCTTGAAGATCAGAAGCACAGATATAAGGATCGGAGTGAGAATCAGCAATGACTGCGAATTTGCGAGAACAAGGAGGCCTGCACTGTTTGCCACTACTATCATAAAGTATGCACGATGCATGTTAATACCGTTCAGGAAGTTTCCCGCAATGTGCAATCTTGATCACGCTGCCGGTATACGAGTTGCCTAAAGAGGAAATTCGTATTCGTACGACGGGATCTCGAAGCCCCACACATCCTGCCCAGGGGCTGTCTGGCAAACTAACAGGTCGGTCGTTTGAGGTATAAGTACAGGCATATTGTTTGAGATGATCAACAATGATTCACGCACATCATTGTCTTTTGTCCATTGTTTGCCACAAGTATTCATTCTTGAAATTTCTACAACTTCCGGCATAGGCACACAACTACGTAACGCGATGCCAAGCAGCACCGATCTGACCATGGCTCCTCACGCTGAGAACAAACCAGTCATCTTTGCCCCGCAAGAACCTGGACTATCGGACTCTGAGGCACAGAAGAAAATGCCAATGATTCCGCAGTGCGTATGTATGTATCGGCTCAACTACCCACTGCTGATCGCCATGTGCATATAGGCTTCCAAAATTCGACGATCCGTACGAAGCCCGTAAATACTGGAAAGGCCGTCTTGCTGCAGCATTCCGTATTTTCGCCAAGCTCGGCTTTGATGAAGGAGTTGCTGGTCACATCACCATTCGTGATCCAGTGGAAGCAGACACTTTCTGGGTGAACCCGTTTGGAACCGCCTTCGCTCTTATCACTGCATCAGATTTGATCAGAGTCAACGAGAAGGGCACAGTCATCGAGGGAGGAGAGAACAAATTGTTAAACACAGCGGCATTTGTGATCCACTCGGCAGTCCATCAAGCTCGTCCTGATATTATGGCCGCTTGCCATAGTAAGCTGTTTCTCCGACCGTAATTGATTTGGAAGCTTCGCTGACATAGTAGGCCACACAACTTTCGGCCGGTCGTTCTGTACGTTAGGTCGTAAGCTTGATACTATCACTCAGGATACATGTGCTTTCCACAACGACCACGTCGTGTATGAATCGTTCAATGGTGTGGTCTTAGCAGCCGAAGAAGGCAACGGCATTGCTACTGCGCTTGGGAACAACAAGGCTGCATTGCTGCAGAACCATGGTCTGCTGACTGTGGGCCAGACACTCGATGAAGCAGTCTTCTGGTTTGTCAGCCTGGATAAGTGTTGCCATGTCCAACTCCTAGCTGATGCTGCAGCTGGATCACGAGACGAGAAGCCTATAGTCATTAATGAGGAGGATGCTATATACACTTACAAGACCGTTGGAAGTCATTTGGCGGGACATTTCAGTGCCAAACCTCTATTTGATGTCATCCACAAGGAGACTGGAGGAGATTATCTTGCTTAGATCAAAATGAATAATCGATTTCAAAGTGAATTATCCGCAAATTGCACGTGTTGATTGCTGTAGATCTTCATTGAAAGTACAATTGGAGGATGCATTTCTTGGTTTAGCAAAGCGGTATCCGGAGATCCATATAAAGCTAGATGACAGTGTATCCGGACCATCAATCAAACCACAAGGAGAGCCTCCAGATATGACCTTCGCGTGGACTGAATTGAATTTTAAGTGGAACTAGACGGAGGAAGCCGCCCGACCGTGGTCAGGTCAACCGCCCGAGGTGAAGTCGCATTATGAGCAATCTGGACAACAGTAGCGCTGGAGCGTGGGATAGGTGCCGCCTCGGTGGCTAAAGCTATCTATGAGTTCAGCGGCAGGTGATCCCACAAATTGAAGTAAGATCACCCCTACGTGGCAAGATCCTTGCGAGATCGACACCTTAATCCAGGTCTTCATGTAAGCTAGCTGAGTTGGCGAAGTTCCTGTTTGAGGCAACCAGTGACGATGGCCCGAGAAGACACCCCTGTCCAATGCTGAGAGTTGATGAGGCGACAGTCCGCACTAATTGAATTTGTCGGATCGATTAACAGAGTTCTGTAGATCCGCGGACAAGATTAGGTCCGCGGGTTGATGGCACACCCGCGGATGGCTGTGGCGAAGCCAAAAGACCCACCACGTACGCAAGCGTTTGAAGAAGCTTCATGTCTCGTAGATACCACAAGGTCACGGTTTTATGCTGGGTGCCTTTGATGTGTGGATCAGGTAACGCAGAAGGACGTCAGTAGTAGGGAGCAGTTGGTTTCGGCCCCAGGACAGTGCCTTCACCATCGGCCGATACGGACGCCGATCGACCGAGCCCCCATTACATCAGCGCCGTTCCGACTGGTGCAATTTTTGCCCCCTGTCCTCCCGAATGCCATTCCTTGACTATCGCTTCAACCCGCACAAGCTGACTACATAAATATCATCTATCTCGCAGATTCCCCAACCGAGCCTGTGCTAGCGCCGCATCCCGTAATGTCAGAACTCATTCCCTCACCACCAGGGCTGCCTGTTCTAGGCAATATCTTCGATATAGATCCATCCGCCGTTACTGGCTCGATAGAACGACTGATGACACAATATGGGCCATTCATCAAGCTGAGATTATTAGGGAAGGACCAATTATTCTGTGGCAGCTACGAGCTGTTCAATGAGCTCACCGACGACCGCCGTTTCCGCAAAGCCGTACACAAGTCACTTGTAGAGGTCAGGAATGGGGTCGGAGGTGGTCTCTTCACAGCCTTCCCAGGCGAGCATGACTGGGAAGTGGCACACCGAGTACTCGTGCCTGCTTTTGGGCCATTGCCGATCAAGAACATGTTTGACGAGATGCATGACATATGCAGTCAAATGATCCTCAGATGGAGCCGAAATGGATCAAGTCACAAGATCGTCGTCTCAGAGGATTTTACCAAACTCACTCTAGACTCCATTGCCCTTTGCGCTATGGACACTCGATTCAACTCCTTCTACCACGAACAACTGCATCCCTTTGTTCAAGCAATGGTCGATTTTCTACTTGAATCGGGTTACCGAACAAGACGACCGGCTGTAGCTCAGATGTTTTTGCGAGAAGCGAATCGGCGGTACGATGCAGATATTGCAACTATGAAGTCAGTTGCCGCAGAAGTCATCGCACAAAGGCGTAAGTTTCCGTCGAACAAGCAGGATTTACTGAACGCCATGTTGCTCGGAAAAGACCCTCGGACTGGAGAGGCCATGTCGGACGAGAGTATCATGAACAACATGATCACTTTTCTTATAGCAGGTCATGAAACGACTGCCGGTCTGCTCTCGTTTACCATCTACTATATGCTCAAAAATCCCGAGACCTGGCGAAAAGCCCAGGAGGAAGTAGATCAAGTCTTGGACAAGCATGCAATGGAGTACAAACACATTCCAAATCTTAATTATGTGCAGGCATGTTTGAGAGAGTCTATCAGGTTGTCGCCGACAGCACCTGCGATAGGGCGAGAGTCAGCCAGCGATAAAGACGAGATCATTGGTGGCAAGTATCTGGTTCCAGCGGGTACTTCGGTCATCTGCATGCTCTCCAAAATCCAGCAAGATCCGGAGATATTTGGTGACGACGCTATGTATTTCAAGCCGGAGCGCATGCTTAGTGATGCATTCAAAGAGCTGCCGGGGGCAAGCTGAAAGGCAAGTTGAAACAAGTCGAGATTGGAAACAAGAATGGTACAGTGCTGACTTGAAAAGCCGTTCGGCACTGGGCCGCGAGCATGCATTGGCAGACCGTTTGCGTGGCAAGAAGCCGTCATGGCGCTCGCAATGGTCATTCAGAATTTTGACTTACACATGGTCGATCCGGGCTATGAGTTGAGGATTAAGCAGACACTCACAATCAAGCCGGATGGCTTTGAGGTGTATGCGACGCCCAGGACTGTGCTCGAACCCGGGCAACTTGAGAGAAGGTTGTTTGGCGGAGCTACATCACAACGACCAACGGATCACCTCGGGGTCAAGAGACCAACAGATCAACGAGCCAAGCCTATGACGGTTCTGTACGGTAGCAACACGGGCACTTGCGAAGGTCTTGCTCAAAGTCTGGCGAATTCAGCCGTTGGGCATGGCTACTCGGCGTCTGTCGCAACTCTCGATTCGGCTCTCGGAGGGAAGGTGCCGATGGATCAACCAGTTCTGATTATCACCGCATCTTTTGAAGGCGCTCCTGCGAATAACGCAGGACAATTTGTCGACTGGCTGCTGCACGTTGATGGAGAAAAGATCAAAGGTGTCAAGTACGCAGTATTTGGCTGTGGTCATAGCGACTGGGTGTCTACCTATCAGAAAGTTCCCACCTTGATCGACGATGAGTTGACCAAGAAGGGGGCAGAGCGGCTGACGGAGCGTGGAGAGAGTGATGTTGCTGCGGGCAATATCTTCGATGACTTTGACAGCTGGATTGATGGGAAGTTTTGGCCTGCACTATCATCTGGATCAAGTGTGGAGGTGGACATCAATCCATTGGACGTTGAAATCACAAGCTCATCCCGAGTGTCAACGCTGAAGCAAGGAGTCTTCGAAGCGCTCGTAGAGCAGTCAAAGCTCCTATCGGGTCCCGGCGTGAGCGAGAAGCGCATGATCAGCTTCAAATTGCCAAGTGGGATTTCATATATCGCGGGCGACTACCTCGACGTGTTACCTCTGAATCCACTCGAGACTGTCAGTCGGGTGCTGAATAGATTTGGTCTGGCTTGGGTAAGTGGCAATATATCACGAAGATTGTGCCGTCGCTGACAATACTCTAGGACTCTGACATTACGATTAAATCAAACTCGCATACAACCCTACCTGTGGGTACCAAGCAGCCAGCTAGCATACTCATGGGTAGCTACGTCGAACTTGGCACTCCGGCTTCGAGGAAGCAGATCCTCACGCTGTCTCGACTGACCCAAGACGAAGTATGCCGAAAGCAGCTTGAAGGTCTTGCAGCGAACATATCCCAAAGTCGGATATCAGTGCTAGATGTGCTCGAAGACTATCCTCAATTGCACGTTCCATTCGGCTTATTCTTATCAATGCTGCCACCCATGCGAGTCCGCCAATACTCGATCTCATCATCACCAATCGTCGATCCGACAGTGGCGAGCATCACCTACAATGTACTCAACGTTACAAGCGACGGGAAAAGCAATTCGAAGCCGTTCCTCGGAGTGACAACAAACTTTCTGAAAACACTGCAGATTGGAGGCAAAGCGCAGATCTCCATCAAAAAGAGCCACTACAGTTTCCACCTGCCGCCAGACCCATTGAAACCGATCATCATGGTATGCGCGGGTACTGGACTAGCACCATTCCGGGCATTCGTAGAGGAGCGAGCAGCAATCATTCGTGGGGGACGTAAAGTCGGTCCTGCGATGCTCTTCGTCGGGTGCAAGAATAGATACAGTGATGGCTTGTACGCCGCGGAGTTCGAAGCATGGGAGGGCCAAGGCGCCGTCAAGGTTTTCTACGCCTTTTCGCAGGACCAGAGCGCCAGTAAGGACTGCAGGTATGCCCAGGAACGGATATATGCGGAGAAGGAGCAGGTGTACGAACTGTTTGAGCAGGGTGCGAAAGTCTTCATCTGTGGGGCGGGGAGGCTGGGGAATGCGGTCAAGGCGACGAGTAAGAAACTTTTCATGGAGCGGGCCAAGGAGCGTGGTCATGAGAAGACAGAGCCGGAGGCGGACGAGTGGTTCGAGGGGCTGAAGGTGCAGGAAAGATGGTCCTCGGATGTCTTTGACTAGGATTGATGTCAGAGCTTCTGCCAACCATCTTTGATGGCAAGTCCTAACACAGCAGGTACTTGCTTAAGGATAACTGCTCCACACTAGAGGAGCCGCCCCTAGTAGCCTGTCTATATTGACCCTCGGAATCGACTTGCTATCTATGCATCACTTGAACATACCTATCGAATTTAGAACCTGCCTCCCACTCAGACTTTCATTACAGATGTCTCACCTCAATGGTCACGCATTTTCCGAACACTGATCGCCTCGGGTTGATTATCTTGCGCCTTCTACCTCATATGTGTACATACTCGAAGTACACTGAGAACAAGCGGAGGAAGCCCTTCAAGTTAGCACTTAAACAGTTGGAATCGCGCCTAGACTGTCGCTAATGCATCTTGTCGTAACAAATACATCGGCTTCATCAGATAGATGTTACAGATCGAGACATCTGAAACTTCTATACTTAGGTGTAACTAATTAGTGACGCATCCTCTTGCAGTTCGTTTTTGGTCTGAAAGATGGCTCTGTCGTACGTGTTGAAATTACTCAGAAACCCGTGCCGCGAACTATAAAGTCTCCGAGCACTCGGCTTGATATCCGATTGCTCGGATGAAGCCAAAGATGGGATCTCCAAGCAACGATTCCATGGCACGACTACGGCCCGATACATCCAGACCAATAAGCGTGCCGCAACAAGTATGACCTCGGTACACTCTTCTTGAGATCAAGTGACATTGGCTCAGTGCAAGGACCCCGCACTCCTGGCTCGTGCTGAAGCATTGGCTCGAAACCGGAATACGACAGCACGGCAGCGTGCATCGTCTTCTTGGTACTTGGGTGCCTGGATGCCTTGCAGTAGCGCAAGTCTAGACGTTTTCTACACCTATCTAGACATGCAGATGTATCATTCATTAAAGTACGACAATTCTTCTGCACAGCAACCCCACGTCGAGTGGTTGATTGTGGATACCGTGTTGTATGAGCCTGATGTCCCCCACACTCGGCTCGGCAATATCCTAAGTGTGGCTGGCGAAATCCACAAGTCTGCCACCTGGGTTAGCGGGCCGGCACAGAGGTTTCCGTGATGATTTCAGTTTGGGACAGTGTCAACCAGATATGCGACCGATGACTGATCAATTTGAGGTCTGGCCGCAAGAATTGTGCATCATCCTACCTGAGCTTTTTTCGTGGGAAATCTGAAGTGAAGATCAAGAGGTCGAGTGGACGGTCGACTGGAAATGTCTTCGAGTCTATCCGGCCCAAAGCGATCAGTTGTGAGGCCCAAAGAAACAGTGCAGCTTGTCCGGTACGGAACGCCAGCTTTCGTTGAAGAAGGACGACTTAGGGCCACCCGTGGGAGGCCGTGGGGTCAGCAATGCATTTCCCAAGAAGGGAGAGTCCAGTCATTGGTCGTCCAGGGTCAACATGTGATGACCAGCAGCAGCGACAAGAGCCACTTTTAATGCGGGGAAAGTGACAGATTCACTACCCACGAGCGAACCTCGGTTCGCCCAAAACCAACAGCCACGGTGGAGTCTTGACATTGACCCCAGGCCGACCATGGAGACATGAACAATGCTTTGTGATACCGACTTGCAACATTTTTCCAGGATTGCGGTGGGACTTCGGTGATTTTTCATTCGCCACCACGGTCGTGTCGGCTTGTGGATGGTTTACGGCAGATTAAGCTTCTGGTCCGGCACCGACCAATACCGACAGATCGCCCCGGACGATGATCTTAGTAGCAACCGTGCATACACCATCGTCAATGCACTCTGCAAGCCATTGGACAATTGTTGGCATCATTGTCCACAAACGGACTTGACGAGCGAACCTGCCAAGTTTTTAGAGAGAACCGGTTCACATGATCAGGCCACCCAGAAGATCGACGCAGAATTCACCAAACGCTTTGACAAAACGCCAGAAAACTCCTTCCGTAACCATGTTGAGGTTGCTGGTCTGGTACCTTTCACGAACTCAACGCACCCACTTTCATGTCAACTCCTTCCTGATCCGGTCGTCCGCTTCTGCGAAAAAGTCTTTGCATCTTCACGAGCCGTGTGACATTGCGCTTCGCTCGATCTTCTCTGCATCATCAACATGCAAGCACTCTTGAAACATAAGTCGGCCAGAACCCCCACAAATCATCTCTTGCGAGCTGCCAACTTGCCGTGACGATGTTGTTTCACATCGTCTGTAGTCGTGGCAATGCGGATCACCACTGTTACCATACCAGATCCAAGACAATATCGACACCCCCGGTTCCTGCGGATGTGCGGCAACCTTTCGGCTCGCGGCAGGCTACAGACGCATTCCCCGGGATCCGAGCAACAAGCGCCACCACTACCACCACCTTATCGTTCGGATCCTCTGCCGCCGCCCCCAGACTGTCCCTGCGCCGTCTAGTCTGTTTCTAATGCAGACATGCAGAAAAGTCGACCTGTCCATCCCGTTTGCTGGTGAATCCTTCGAGCCACTAGCCAGGCCACAGTGGTATATACCCTCATGATGTGACTCTCGAGCTGTCAACCAAGCTTTCGAGCACTGTCTATAGCAGAGTTGAAACCTCTTGGGCAGAGTCAAAGCTCCGCTGCCACCCCCGTATCCCTTCGTACAAAATTCCCCGAGATCCGGCCAAATTTCACCACAACACCTCACTTCCCCACACCGCTCCATCTCTGTCCAAATATCTTTTCAACCGTCTCTCCTTCCTGTGTAGACGACCTCAGTAGTGATTATGCACGGAATTCCAAACCCGCGTGGCGATGCCGGGCGGGCATGGGTGCTGACGCTCTTCGCCCTCTCGACTTTGGTGTATTGGGCGCGCATGCTTACGCGCATCTTCATCATCAAAGCACCTGGGTGGGACGACGCTGCAGCAACAATTGCATGGGTAAGCATACGACCTTTTAACCGCGGGCACACCAATCACTGACGCCTTTGTAGCTATTCAACATCGGTCTAGTTGTCGCGGAATGTCTTGGTATTTCCACCTACAGTACAAGGTAAAGTTGACTTTTGCGCTGACACAAAGCTTCAGAGGTCCACTTCGGCGTTGGTCTGCATATGGCCCAGATCCCTTTACCTCAGCTACAAGATCTATTGAAGGCATTTTGGACCTCAATCCTGTGCTACAACTTGACACTTTTCTTCACCAAAGTCGCAGTCATTGCACAGTATCTGCGATTCTTCACTCAGCCGACGTTTCGTAAAGTCACGTATGCAGTCCTGGCATTCACGGTCACGGTTTCCCTATACGCCGTCATCACCTCAATCATCCTCTGTATTCCAGTTCAATCGTTCTGGGATTTTTCGGTCAAGCAGAAATTCTGCATGCCACATGCTGTTTCCTGGTATTCCATCGCTGTAAGTAATGCAGTATTCCTTGGTGGCGACTTGTCGGCTGATTTCGATATAAGGCTTTGAATGTACTGAATGATATCATGATTATTATTCTGCCGATGCCAATTCTCAAAGGGTTGAACATGCCTTTCAGACAGCGCATCGCACTCATGCTTGTCTTCGCCCTGGGGTCGTTGTAAGCTGCATTAGACTTTAGATCACATGGATTCCCCACTAATAACAGCACAGCGTCTGTCTGATATCGTTCATTCGCATCAAGCAGCTACACGACGTGTCTTTTTCGCCGGACATTTCCTATTTCAACGTCAGTGCTTCGACCTGGTCAGCTGTCGAATGTAGCGTAGCAATCATCTGTGCCAGCCTTCCAGCTCTCAAAGCCACTGCCACTCGATACTTCCCAAGGCTATTTAACTCCATTCACGGCTCAAATCGACGACCTTCGAGCAGCGACCACGCCGATCGCCCAAGCGCGCATCGAAACTGGGGCCGCAAGAATGGCTTTGGTTTCTCATCAAGATCGAGCGAACGGACTAAGATCTCCGCCGTGAGGTCGGCAGAGGCTGAGGGGCCGTACTCTGAGCTAAGGCAGCTCAACAGCAGTGGCCAGCATATCGACGAGGAACGTCAATCACCCTCCGACGGTCAAATCGGCGTGACGACAGTGATGAACCAGAGAGTCGAGCATCTCAATCCTCGCGACCGCGGATATCCAGCCGCTAACAACCTCTACCATGCAGGGAACAATGGAAGTGAAAATGTCTTGTTCCCGCCAACGGACTTGGAGAAGGCCCAAGGTGACAAACACCACAACTTCACCTACTACCGTCCTTGACGCAAGACGGACTGGGAGACGCCAATGGGGCGACATGACTGATTTATATGATACCATGTTTGCAGTATCTCTGATTTCCAACTCAACAAGTAGATAAAACGCTCGATAGCACCTTCACTAATACAACGTACATATTCAATCAAGATGCCCGAGATTTGAAAACGACGTTTGTAGCATTATGTGACAGAATGATTATAAGATTCGGAGCACCTGGTGAGTACAATCCCTTCGGACAAGAACGCCCCTAGTAGACTATAGGAGCGTTTAGACACAACCTCTCAGAGCTTGGAGCTGGTTCCGCCTCTCTCCCTAACAACACGGTCAAACTGCTCCTGCGTATAATCCCACAACCTCTTCACAGACCCCTCACTTCTCATCTTCGCCAGAAGCGCACTCGATGCAACTTGCGAACTATCCCCCTGTTTCACATCAACCAAATACACCCCACTACCCTTCTGATCGTTCGACCCCAACCCCACCTCCACCTCCTCCGGTAACGCCACCGTCTTCGCCACCCCCGTCCCAGCACTCTTCGGGGGGTACTTGGCACTCGTCGCCAAAAAGACATGCCGTTCCCCGACCTCCCGCTCAGGGACATAAATCGCCCACCCCAACAGCGTAAAAATCATCCACATCAAGAAACTCGGCACGGTCCACTCGCGCGTCAGATTCGACCTCACCGCACCCGGATAGCTATGTATGAAGCTAACATCCGGCGCCTGTTGCGCCAGCGCTTCGAGGCTGAGCGTCAGCATCGAGATCATGGACGCGCGGGTCTTGAGGCTCATGGACCGGAGCTGGAGGTCGTCCCAGACGATGGGGCCTTCGGTGCCGGCGGCGCCGACGGTGATGATGCGACGGAGGGAGGTGGAGCGTTGCAGGAGGGGGAGGAGGTTGGTGGCGAAGCGGGTGCGGGAGAAGTAGATCAGGGCGGCCATGTTGTGGAGGTTTTCGGTGGTTTCTGACGGTGTTAGTTAGTGTTGGTCCAAAGTATGGTCTCTAGGGTAGGTATGAAAAATCTACCTTTGCCTGCTTGGAACCCGCCCTGGGTCTCGAAGAGGAGGTCGACGACTTGTTCACGGTTCTTGATTTGGTCGCAGATGTCGTCCACGTTCTTCATGAGAGTCAGGTCGGCTTGGAAGAAGGTGTATCGCCCTTCCGGGTTTAGAGTTTCGCATTCTTTCTTGATGCGATCTGCTGCTTGCTGGGAGCGTCCGACGAAGTAAATGCGAGGTTTGTTGGCATGTTGGGCGAAGGCTTTGAGTGTATACTCTCCAATGCCACTCGTAGCGCCGGTGAAGACAGCAACAAGTCCGGGCGGGAGCTCGGTGGCGATGCGAGCGTTCGATGCTTCAACGACTTGTAAAGAGACCATGACTGTTAAAGCTGTTGGAACGATGTCAATTGATGATGCTCAATGTCAAAGCCCGTAACAGCTCGCCATCTATATACTCATTGACGATCTCGGGGTTAAGCCACCGACTTTCCGGGTCGGCGTCCTCCTTCCGCCAAGGGTTCCTCCGACCCCGCGCCAAGCCGGGTTGGCCACCCTTATGTCCGATGCACAAACAGGGACGAGCTTGTTTCCCTTTGCGACCAGTGCTACATCGTATGTCTTCTTGGGTAGTGATCTCTCTTGCGCGATGCAGGAAGATTGCACAGACGGCGAAAACGGAGGTTTGATCAGGGCGCAGTACTGATTGACATCGAGTATACTGTTACACAACCGTGGCGAAGGTGAGGCGCAATACTGTACACTCGCCTGTCATGTTGGCTTGTGAGGCGCAGACGAACTGATTCGTGGACTAATAATGCGTCTTGGCAGCTGAGATGTTCAGCCATAAATTAGTTGCATAGTCCAGCTGATTTTTGATACCAATATTTCCTGTGCCCCACCGTTTTTAACAAGCACTTCCCAGCTTGCACCTAGTCCAAAATGTCAGGTTTCGAAGTTGCTGCTGGGGCGGTAGGATTTGCTGGATTCGCGCTCCAAAGCGTACAGCAACTCGCAAGTGTCATCGGAGACATCAAGAACGCACCAGAAGAACTCGCGGGTATCCGTCGGGAAGTCTCCTCGCTTGAAGCCGTCCTAATCAGCATTCGTGAAGAATTCGGACGGAATGATACCGTCAGCGATGCCTCCGTCCGTCACGGCAGCGGGTTGCCGATCTATTTGGATGCCTGTGGCAAGGACTGTCAGAAATGGCAACAAAAGATCAAGGGGTGGACAAGCCACAGCACTGACGGGCATTTGAGCAAGCGAGACACCCTGAACGTCGCACTGGTCCACAAAAGCACCTTGAAAGGGTTTGGAGACCAATTACTACAACACAAGACTGCGCTTAATCTGGGTCTCCAGATGTGAGTTTTTCATTGTCAATTGTTGTTTCTAAATAGCGCCTGAACTCGAGCAGGGAGCAACACTATCTGTCCACAGCTCGTGATGCCAATTTTGTCCGCGCCAGCCAGCAAATCGTGTCTCAATTCTCGGAAGACAAGGAGCGAGTGGAAAGCAAGTTGGACCAGCTGCAAGCACGATTTGATGACCTCCAGGGCTTGGGTACCTCGGACGTTGTCGAGGCCAAATTACGTGACCTACGAGACCAGGAGGGCATCCTCAAGACAGCCATCAAATTCTATGAGCAAGCCACAACTACATTGAACAGTGATGCCGCTGATGTGAAGCAAAAAATCGGAAAAGTTACCACCGAGAAAGGTTCACAAGCTGAAGTCGGTATCGTCAACACAGCTACCGGCCGCTTTCAGATGGACCAGACAATCGGCGATGTCTCTACAAGCGACGGCAGCAACGCGTTTGTTGGATACAGAACGGCGGCCACAAGCTTTCGGCCAAGAGGGACCAACGACATTGATAGTGATGACTTTATGAAGGATTGAGGAGATTTACACGCAAATAAGCGCAAGAATGATAGCGAGACAGATAGCCACCATCTATGAGTTTCGAGACGTATCAATAATTTCATTTACAAGATCCAATATTTGCCGAGAAGTCAATGTATCCCTTTGAAACTTTCACGCTGAGTTTAGTAGCGAGCTTGATTAGATAGTCCCTGGTGGCTCTTACGTCGTGAAATTTTAGAGCGTAGCTCCATTGGGCGGAACGGTAGCGTTCTTAGGCGTGAAAATATTGATGGCCTGAGATGTACGCACTCAGTCGTCGGATGCATAAGTCAACAGAGTTGGGAGATGTAACACTTCTAAAGTCTATGCCGTTTGATGACATCCTGACGAATGGATTGACGAATTGATTGGCTGAATGAGTGATACATGAGACTAATCTGCGATCATAAGAAAAGCTTGTTGAAAAGAGAGGTAACAGATATGGTAAGGAGCGACCTAGCAGAATGAAGAATAACTCTCTTCTTGCGTACGGCCAGGTCCAAGTATACAGGGTAAGAGTGAGATATGCGTGTCGATGAGCAGAGAGGTGGAGGGTGTGAAGCAGCACAGCTCGGCACAGTGAAGGACAGACGTGATGTGCGCGCTCGTATCGAAGTGCAGAGAGTGAGATTGGGAGTCGCGGCGTAGAGAGACTGCTTTGCCCTTGTCGACAACTGACTGGTGCGTGTGTGTGTTTTGGTACTCGTTCTCCGGTGTAAGTAGCCGATGCACTTCACTGCAGGCAATCCATCGTCCTTCTGAGACCAATCCAGAAACTCGGACGAAGAGAAGGTGTCCTGATTCGTCATTTCGACGGTGGTACACGTCACTACGGTGTCACTGTTTGCCGCGAGCAGCCGCAGTGCTAAGGTCAGATGCTGATCGCGGTGCATTGCGATATCATCAATTACACATCATTGGTGGCTGAGAGCTGTTATAAGATGTATTGTGATCGATACTCTACCGTCCTGTAGTACGTTATATAACCGCCACAAAAGCTCAGCCGTAAATCTCCCAGATACCTAGAGCCCTCCCTCCTCGCTCCTTCTTGTTCCTCTTAGGGACACCAATCTCATTCAGCTTCAGCATCACCTTGCTCACTTCGGCAAACATGGTGACCAGTTCTGTCATCCGGCCCGCATCCACAAACGCCTGTCTGAGTGCGGAGCGCTCATGGTTGGCAACGATGGTGGATATATCCATAGCTGTGAGCAGCTCATCGCGGGATACAATGTGGCCGGCAGTGCTCAGGACGGTGAGGTATGCGATGACAATTTCGGGAAGGTATTTGGCACGAATAGCGGCGTTCCGCGCGGCTTCTTCATCTGTGGCAGCAGCATTAGCGGCGGTGTTTCTCATCAATTCTCAGAAGCAGGAAGACGAACCATCCTTCGCATCGACGAGAATGCCATGCAAAAGCGGTTCCACGCTGGCATTGACCTCTTCCAAAGCTCTCTTGACCTTGGCCGGGACACTTGCCGGTTTGGGCAGCTTATGGACGTACTCGAACTCGACCATTCGCCAAGTATCCAAGGCAGCGATAGCTGATATAAGCATAGTCACATCGTAATAGACCTGTGCTTCTTTTTGCATAATCTGCACCTCGTACAACTTCTCCTGAGTGGTCGCCACAGACCCGACCTGTTCGGCGTTCATTACGTTGATAGGACGTCCAAGTATGTTTGTCGACTTTGATCGGGAGAGCTGGTCGAAATCAATATGGTCGACAATGGCTCGAGTAGTGGCAAAGTGACCGTCAACTGAACTCATTAGTCAAGCATAAACGGAGTTTGATGAAATCAAATGACGTACTTAACAGCTTCCGGCAAGCAGATGCCAGAGCAGCAAATGTGACAGACCAGTGTCCCTCGACGAGATAGAAAATCTCGAGCCCGCTGACCAGTGCCTTGTCATCTGCACTAAGCTCATGGACGAGGGCACCACGTTTGATGCGGCGAGACGGGTAGAGATCCTCCTTAGTATCTTCGAGCATCTTCAAAGATGAACCTGTGCGTACCCTATTCTGCAGTACACGGTCGAGCTGGTAGGTGTACTGGCCGGTGATGACAGCGATGGCGTCAATGTTGAAAATTTGAGTGATCTTGATGAACTCCATGGCATCTCTTGCATCCTGATTGTCGGCAATGACTTGGGCGAGGGAGGAAACGCACCTCGCTTCAGCCATCATCGATCCGTAGAGCGGGGTGATGTCTCTCTTAGAGACAGATCGAAGAAGCTGGATGTATCCTGCAATAATGTTGTCAAACTCGTCTCCATGGTCGTCGGTGAAAGTAGATTGATCAAGGAATCTCATCATGATCAACATGTGGGAGACGATCCTCAAGGCATCAGGGTCTTTGGCAATGGCGACCTCGGAGAGTTCTCCGGCATCGGACCGGCGGACTGATTTGATGACAACGGACGGCTCATCTTTGGATGCTTCATCAGCGATTGCTGTGCCGACGCGAAGGCAAAGATCGTGGAACGTATTGGCGATGAGACTCCCTTGGACAAGTTTGAATGCCGTGTGTGCTTCCCTGGAGGTGCTGTGATTTGCATAGAGATTGGCAATCAAATCTTTTGAGGAAGTGGTTGATGTGGCAGAAGTCTGGTTGGGAATATCCTCATTGAACCCGTGCTTTCGAATGAACTCCAGCGGCATTTGTAAAGATTGGAACCCGAGAAGATACTGATCGAATTGCGACAGAAGGAGATTGTTGAACAGAGCAAAAACATAATCGTTCCATGAGCGGCAGGCTTTTTTGACAGTCTCGAGATCGCCACCGAGCAGGCCATACACAGCGGCTTCGTACGTGTCGGTCGCGTCAGAGCGAGCAGCGATGAGACACATGCGTCTGAAAAGCACTCCGGAGGAAGGGCCTGAAGAGGCAACTGGATGTTGTTCATCGGTGGCAACTCCCATGCTCAAAGCTTTCCAGCCCTGGTTGCGCTCTACACACCAGGCACAGATTTCTGCCCAGGGCTTACCCTGACGAAGCATCTCGAAGCACGCCATCCACATTGACCGTTCGGAAGTAGAATCGCCTTTTTCCAGCGTCCTGCCCTCTCTTGCAGGTGCATCTGGATCTAGCGAGGAGACCAGTAGGTCGGAGCTGTCTGTTCGACGGAGGTCCAAGGCCATGTCATCGGCCATCCGGACTCTCTTGGCGCCCTTGATGCGTTCCCTAGTCTCCATCCAGCCATTGGTCCAGGTGGAGACTGACTTGTTCTTCCTGTCTTGATCCGGTGACAAAATCTGCTTGATTTCACTTTCGTTGTCTGCGGCCTGCTCGAGCCATTTGAGGACCAAATGCCTCTCCTTTGCCGTGTCATTGCTAAGCACGAAGCACTGCCAGAGCTGATTGTGATTCATATATCTGTGGGGCTCTCCAAGCTCTTTCAATTGATCCCTCTGGGCATCGAGTTCTTGGTCGGAGGGATATCGAGATTTGAGGATCGCGCGGAACAGATCCCAAGTGTCGGCCTCGGCTTGCCATTGTTGTAGGGTTTTATGGCTTGCGTCGTCACCGCCAGTGTGAGCACTTGCAACAGAGCCCGCTCGACCAAAGAGTGGATCTTGTGCGGCTTTTGCGAAACTGTCACGGGTGTCGTGTAGGCGCTGGACTTGGTTCTGTTTCTTGAGCTTCTTGACCTGATCGATGGCGTAGTCGCGGTACTTGGTGCATAGGCGGAGAGCTGCGTCGCGTTTGGAATTTGGCTCGTTCAATTGTTCTCTGAACTGGTCGAGGGTCTCTGCAAAAGTGTCGACTTCCTTGCCCACACGGTCGGCAATGTTTTGAAGATCGACAAAGTCGTGGTCTGCAGCGCCATTGGTGGCGAATTCGGAGGGGAAAAGCTCGTCATCAGAGTCATAATCAACCGACTGCTCGCGTTGGGAGAACCTCTGTTGCGGTCAGCGCTGTCAAGAGCATTGTCACGATCTGCCATACTTTTCTGTGGACGGTCTTTGAGACGGTGCGGCTAGCTTTTGGCTTGATAGGAGCCATGATGCAGCGTGGCGAGCGGCAGTACCACAACCTTCTTTTCGAAAGTGTCGCTGTTGCTTTAGCTCCAGCTGTCGCGAGGTGTACGGCGATAATAGTGAAGACGATAGCAGCTTCGTGGTTGCACTGGAGCTTCGCGTTGGAACAAAGATGAAAGTTTGTCTTGGCGCTTGACTGCTCGGCTGCAACTGCCGCGGTACTCGGCTGGTCTTGCCCTCTGAATCTCTGCCTGACCGCAAACCCGCACGTGACATTCTCACAAGCTGACTGCATTTGGAGTAACCAGATCCGGGATAGCGGCTCCTGAGATCCAGCTCCGACTCCGTCGGGCTGCAGACAGGCGCATTGAGCTTGAGCAAGCTGCCGACATAAAGCGAACCGCCTTCGCATGTTTCAAAGATCGTGGCTGCTTCGCCGAATCGCTCGTTTGAATATTTTGAGCCCCCATCAAAGCCTTCAATTGCATAGATTAAGGAGGTATCACAATATGGATGCCACCACGAAACAGCAATACCTGGCGGATGACCCACCCACCGTGGTGCCACTGTCCATCAAACCGCACTTCGAAGCCTTGAATTCGCAAGAGAAACTGTATGCTCATTGGATTTCCCGGGCATCTTTCAGTGGCACTAGGATTGTGCTACGTCAGGTCTCGCATGAATCAGAACCGATATACGACCTGATCATTGCTCTCCATAAGAGCTGTGGCGGCGACTACGCTTCTCTTGAAAAGAAAGCCGGGCTATCAGATGAAGACATCAAGCACTACCTCAGCTATGCTGCCATGTTTCTTGGGAATTCTGGCAATTACAAATCCTTTGGTGACTCCAAGTTCATCCCCAGACTGTCGAAGGACAAGTTCACCGCGCTCATCGAAACGGACCCTACCGCGGTGACTCGTCTGAAAACGGCCGGTGGCATACAGGCTCTGTACGAGTCCGCCACCGGGCTGATGCACCTTGGCTACCCTTCCCAGGGTCATCTGTCGACCTACTATCCTAACTCACCAGACATCACAGTGGACGAGATCGAGTATGTCTCTACCTGGCTTGCAGACCGCAAACTTCTGCCGGAGAACACGAGGTTGGTGAAGAATCACGAGGGTAACTTTGAATGTCTCATCTCATCAGCAGTAAATGAGCCCAAGAAGCGTGATACTGAAAAGCTCCAATGGGAGCTGGAGGGACCTCTCAAAGGTAAATGGCTGACCTTGGTTTACGGCGACCACAGCAAGGAGATGAAGAACATTTCCGAGAGCCTTACAGAGGCCTCCAAGGTAGCCGCAAACCAGCATCAGAAAGATATGCAAACGGCATACGTCTCGCACTTCCACGATGGATCTATGCAGTCGTTCTTGGAATCGCAGCGCCAGTGGATTCGCGACAAGGGACCCACCGTCGAATGCAACATCGGCTTCATCGAGACCTATCGGGATCCGCACGGTATTCGGGGCGAGTGGGAAGGATTCGTTGCCATGGTCAACAAAGAGCGAACACGAGCATTCGGCAAATTGGTTGAATCAGCACCATCGCAAATCCCCAAGCTACCATGGCCGAAGGAGTTCGAGAAGGACAAGTTCTTGTCTCCTGACTTCACAAGCCTCGAGGTCCTCACATTTGCTGGCTCTGGTATTCCTGCTGGAATCAACATTCCTAACGCCGACATCATCCGCCAGACCGAGGGCTTTAAGAACGTCAGTTTGGGCAATGTATTGTCAGCCAAGGCGCCGGATGAGAAAGTCCCGTTCATCCGAGACGAAGACATGGACATGTACAAAAAGAACAGTGATCTGGCATTCGAAGTCCAAGTTGGTCTGCACGAGCTGCTCGGCCACGGCTGCGGTAAGCTGCTCCAAGAGACCGCGCCGGGCAAGTACAACTTTGACGTCAACAACCCGCCCATCAGCCCAATCACCAACAAGCCCATCACCACCTGGTACAAGCCCGAGGAGACCTGGGGCAGCGTCTTCGGCGGTCTGGGTCCAAGCTACGAAGAGTGCCGCGCCGAATGCGTCGCCATGGCATTGAGCTGCGACTACGGTATCCTGGAGATCTTCGGCATCGGCGACGGAAAAGAGGTCAGCCCATGCCACGCATTTATACACACGAATTCAAAGTACTGACATAAAACATCAGGACATCGACTCCCCCGCCGGCTCCGTCCTCCACGCCGCCTACCTCCAAATGGCCCGCGCCGGCATCGCCGCACTCCAATACTGGGACCCCGCCTCCCGCAAATGGGGCCAAGCACACATGCAAGCACGACACGCCATCCTCAAAGTCTTCCTGTCTGCCGGGCCCAAATTCTGCCGTCTCGACTACAAAGAGACTTCCGACGGCATCAGTGATCTCACGATCCACATGGACAAGACGAAGATTGCCTCGCACGGCCGACCCGCGGTGGAGAAGTTCCTGCAGAAGCTGCAGGTGTACAAAGCCACTGCAGACCTGAAGGCAGGGAGGGAGTTGTTCGAAGGCATCACAACGGTGGACGAGTGGTTCGCGGAGAAGGTGCGGCCGGAGGTGCTGCGGAGAGCGCAGCCGCGGAAGGTGTTTGTGCAGGCGAATACGGTCGTTGAGGACGGGGAGGCGAGGTTGAAGGAGTACCCTGCTACGGCGGAGGGGATGATTCAGAGCTTCGCTGAGAGGGAGTATATATAACGCATAGTCGAAGGTGCATCTAGAGATGGGTAGTAAGGAAAAATCTAGACATGGCCCAACTCCCCCAGAGCCTTGAGAGCTTTGCTCTTCATGACATTATTCTTCTCTATTGCTGCCTCCCTCACCCCTGGATCCGAAAACGAGCACCAGTACGGCTGATTTAACTCGTTGTCGGGGTCTGCAGGACCGTCCTCGGGCTCAGCACAGAAGTCCTCAAAGTCCATGTTGGCGATATTCAGATTTGCCCAGGTAGTATCGGCACTGCCTCGCGGGAGCCTCATCTTCTGGAACTCGCGCCACTGGCCCTCTTCGTCCATGCGCCGGCTTAGTAGGACACAGGTCCCGTCCTGGACTGCGCGGTCGTCGATGACGAAGAAGTTGTAGTAGTCGACTTCGGTGTCCTCCTCGTTCTGATATTCGGTGGCGAAGGTCTCGATCTCTTGCAAGGTCTTGCCCGCGAAGTGGTTGTCTTGATCCTTCCAGTCTAGGATTGGTGGTTGCAGCCTTATGGACTTCTTGGCGTCTGATGGTGACAGAGCCACCACATATCTGTCATCGTTTGTCTCGGTGTATTCGCAGAATTCGTAGTCACGGAGCTCGATAGCGAGGCGGGTTAGAAACTATCGTGTGGTCAAAATGGCGCTATGCTCTTGACTTTATGGAGGTCTCAGGCACAATTGGTATACCTTAGCGTCTACGCCGGCAGTAGCTGTGACAACGAGAAGGGGATCTGACATGGCGGCCAGTGGGCAACAAGACAAGTGCTAGAGCTAGATTCTTGGGATATATAGTGAGACGAGCTTTGAGTAGGCTTGGAGATGGGCCATGAAATTGCGTTTTTATCTGTGTCGTTCGAATTTCCAGGCCACAGACCTGCCGCCTTAGTGTCCTTGCATGAGCTACAATTCCAAATGCTGTCTCCTTTAGATTGTTAGAGCAGCATTCCATGGTGAGACTGCCATCAGGCTGACAACTGCGTCGTCTGATGCCCGATACGGACACAAGTGTGGGGCAAACCCGAGTGCTGCCTGGCGTGTGGTAGGATCGTGACTGGATGCCTTACAGAATGCTTGCCAGCACTTTATCCATTCTTCAACATCTTTGCATCTTGCATAATTTTTTCTATGATGCTGATTTTTGTGTCGGCGGAACTTGACGGCCGTAACAAGTTGTTTATTGGCAAGTAGCCGAGGCAAAATGATGCAGAACGTCACCCCGCGCAAATGCCGGCCACGGGGATAAGTGCCCCTCCAGATCTCTGGTGGCGGGGTAATGGTGATGTATCCCCTTCCCCTTCTGCATGAACGTTCAACGGCCATCATTACCAGATCGGAATTTCTTGAATTGCAAAAAGCACCATCGCCTGTTTGCTCGATCAGTTTGATCTCAATACTATCCCATCATGGACAGATTTCCCAACCCAGAGGACCTGGATGCCACGAGCATTCCTCATCCCTTCTTCGAGAAGGTAGATACAAAACTTGGAGCGAAGGCGATCTAGGCTGACAAACGCAAAGATGACAGAGGAATTGCGGGAGCAGGCGAAGACAGGTAACGATCCGCCGCCTGCGTTTGAGAATCACGCTGGGGTCAAGCAAGGCAGAGCAGGCCGTAGTGCACTCTTGGATGCCACCTACGGCGAATCCCCATCAGGAGTCAAGGAAACCGTTCGTGAGATACCCATGAGAGATGGATTCCAGAGCAACATCCGCATCTATCAGCCTGCAAAAGCGGTTGAGGGAGGTTCTCCAGTGGTCATGCTTTCGTTTGGCGGTGGCTTTGCAGTAGGTCGATTAAGTTACAATAGCTTGCTACTCGGACTGACCGTGTATAGATGGTAACAGACTCAAACCAGTCGATGTCACTACTAGTACTAATGAAGCTGTAGGGCGAGAACCGAGCACCAGGTCCTTACGCACGTGGTTTGGTACAACTGTATGGCGCTGTAGTGATTAATATCAGCTACCGCTTGGCTCCTGAGAACCCCTTCCCGACAAGCATCAACGACGCATGGGATTCCTTCAACTGGATTGCAAAGAATGCTTCATCGTTGGGTGGCAACCCATCGAAGGGTTTCGTCCTCGGCGGCATTTCAGCTGGTGGCAACATCTCTGCGGTTGTGACGCAGAACGCTGTGGAACAAAATTTCTCGCCTCCAATCACAGGGGTGTGGTTGCAAGTCCCCATAGTATTTCCAGGCCCCGACCAGGTACCCGACAAGTACAAGGCTTTCTTTAAATCGCGGGACCAGAACGCAGTGGTACCGGTCCTCAGTCTTCGATCCATGCAAGGTGTTGACAGGATGCTGAAGCCGGATCTCGACTCTAAGTGGTATAGCCCTTTCAACGCAGAAAATCCTCACAAGGGCATCCCTCCGACTTACATTCAAGTCAACGGTATGGATCCGCTGAGAGACGATGGCGTCATTTATGAGAAGGTACTTCGTGAGCACGGGACCAAGACTAGACTGACGGTGTGGCCCGGGTTGCCGCATGCTCACTGCTCTTTCTTCCCAAAGGAGGAGTTCTCAAAGAGTGCAGTCAGGGACACTATCAAGGGCTTCGGCTGGTTGTTAGATAAGCCCGAGGCCGAGGATCAGGCGATTGACAATGCGGTGGCGCCAGCACCGTCAGCTGGCGGCTGATCGGACTGCTCGATGCTGTGTTGGAAGTCGGCCGGCTTTGGGATCGTCTGGACATACATCAAATTCGCGGAGTTCGTACCAGTTGCACTAATGGTATCGCTCTTGGTCAGTAGAGAACATACACAGATATCGGTTAGATCAAATACGATAGACCATGGTCTAGAATACACAATATCCACCATGGATGTCTCCGACGGTGGCGGCTTGCGTGGCCGACTAGTTGGGCCCAGGACAAAAGTTACCATTTGTTCAGTGCGACGGCGCTTCAGTCCTCGTGGCGAAGGCATGACAGCGGCGGGCTTTGGCCGAAGAGCTTGTTCGCGATTGACGCAACCGAGTAGTCACAAGCCGAGACAGGATGACGTTTGGTGATACTCGTTGGTTACACGTGGGTGGAGCCCGTCCTGTCCCAAGCATCGTAGAATCCACGCGGCGGCGGACACTGCCGTAGGCCGTGGGCAAGGCAACGTCTGCACAATATATGTCATGCGGTAATGTTTACTGGCGGTTCCCTGTGACACACGGAGCGCAGCATGGTAGGATGTGAGCAACATGACCAGTAGATGCACGATTGGCGGAGCATCGAATACGACATGCATATGCAGGCCACGACGCACCACTCTTGGCCGTGCGCTAATTGGTTGAACTGTCGGCAAAATCACGGTGCTGGCAGTGACGCGGAGAGTGGTCGTGTGGCGCGAGACAGACGCGAAAAGCTGCAAGAGGGAACGGGAATGCAGGATCAGGGATGGGACAAGCTCCGAGTGGCGCATGTTTGCCGGTGGGCGAGAAGGTGCGACTGGAGCTCCCAGACCCGGGATCCAGTCAGATCAGAGTTCGCAGGAGAAGGAGGAGTGTGGCGGTGCGCATGCAGGGAAGGAAAGGGACGCGCACGCCCCCCTTCTCGCTTGCCCCTCGCTGCCTGCTCTTTTTACCCGGAGTGGTCAATAATGAATCTGTGGGACAGTGACTGAAGTTGGGAGCACAGCACTGCCAGATACGAGCTGGTGGGAGAACACAGCGCACAGTTGCCTAATCGACAGACACAATGAACACTGCACTGCCTGCAGCATGCAGCGATTACGCGTTCTCCGACATGCACCACAGCTGAAGCTGCCAAAATAGACGAAGACTACGACGCTTCCCACCCCAAACAAAAACGCCCAACGACGGTTTCGGCAGCCACGCCCGGAGCCGCAGATCCTTCAGAGATCCCCACCATTGGGGTTGTTCCAGGTTTTTGTGGGTGCACATACTTTCGTTTTTTCCATGCACCTCGCGCCTCCAGAGCAACCATGTTTCAATCTGTTTAAGAAGCCGCGTCTGCTCTTCCGACATGTTTCTTACCCCAACCATAACACTCTCGCTCCTCGTCCAAAACAACCTCTCAGTAACATAAAAAAGGCCAGCCTGCCATTCCATCCAACGGTCAACCCCCAACCAAGCGCGAACCATAAACCCAAACATCCCTGCAGAGGTCTAGTCGTTTCGCCCCCCGTCATCGCCGTTGACCTTCCACCAACTCAGCCTGTAATCGATAATAAAATCCCCTTCGCACCTCTCCGCCAACGGCATAATACCAGCATTCTCTTCCCAGCCACCACGACACTCGCTCGTTAGCACTTCAGTCTTTCGCTCTACACCACCAATTCCTCCAGCAAACATGCTTTCCGCCATCTCCATCCTGGCTCTTGCCACCCTCGCCGCAACCCAGACCACATCCTCCGCTTCCTCCAGCGCCGCGTCCGTCGCGTCAGGCTCAGCTTCAGCAGCTTCCTCGTCCGGCAGTGTCGCAACAGGCACGACGAACTCCGCCCTCGGCTCCGGCTCCGTCGTGACCATCACACCCTCCAACCCCGCGACCAGCTTCCTGACCCAGACCAATTCCTTGGGTGTAGTGACCGGCCAGCCCTCGGTCATCACCTCCCAGCCCGCCGCCGTAACCTCCCAGCCCATCGTCGCCACCATCCCCGCCGGCCTGCCCAGCGGCATCAACTCCGTGCCCATCGCAAACTCCACCATCCTCGTCTCCGTCGGCAGCTCCACCACCGTTATTGAAGGTGGCGCGACTTCCGCTGCCTCGGGCTCAGCTACCGGTGGCAGCGGCAGCGGCAGCACCAGCACCGGCAGCTCAGGCTCGTCGACGACCGGCACCGGCTCCTCCAGCGGCGGCAGCGGTACCAGCACGACCACTGGCTCGGGGTCCGGCACCCACAGCAGCGCAGCGGCAAGCAGCTCTGGCGCAGCGGCGCATAACAAGGTCTACATGGCGTCCGGGGCGCTGGTCGGAGCCGGCGCCTTCTTCGTCGCTTTCTTGTAGATAAAATTTGATATGGTGGCAAAGAGTCGACTTACGAATATCTCATGTCTTTCCCTTTTTCTTTTTTTTGGCGGCATTGCTCACGCTCACTCTCACGCACTCATTCTGCATTCCGAAAAGGAGACAACCATGCGCTGGCGCTTGGAGGGAAGCAGCTCCTGGACTAAAGAGCTGGTAATATCTTTTGGTTGGAATAAGGCATTGTGGATGCATGCATACTTCGCTGTGCGGAGGACGGTAACCGATTATTGTAGATAGTAAATACAAAATGATGCACTCACTTACTCACTTACTCATTCACTTGTCATGTACCCTGGTTCAAAAATAGTGTCTGATTGCTTCCGCTGCGATGCTATACATGCCAGTTCCACCCATTGCCCATCAGCCCTCAAAGCTATACCGCAACCACTCGCCCACGGCCCGCAGACTCTCCCACCTGACCCCCTCATCCGGGCTCTGCATCAACTGCATGACCCTCGCCTTCAGCCCAAACTTCTCCAAATGCGCCCGCTTATCCGGCACCGTCCTCACCAACCACGCAACATCATTACACCCGACCGCCAAAACCGACCGATCCTGCGCCCACTCCTTCGACAAGATCTCAGCGAGCTTCCGCGCCAACGCACCTTTGTCCTCCTCCACGATGCGCGCCGCGTTGTCCCGCCAGAACGTCTCGTTGCGGTGCGGCGGGGACCACCGCAGATGGCCGGATTGGACTTCGGCCGCGTATTCGTCGAAAGTGGTTTGGGTCTTGGTGTACTCTTCCACGCGCTCGGTGAGGGACTTGAGGTCGTCAAGCAGGTCCGTGTCGTTGAGGTGACGGCCGGAGAGGTTTTTGAGGACTTCTGGGAGGCGGGCGGTCATGCCGGCGGGCATTAGGGAGGGATTGCCAGAGAGGATGTTGTGCAGGGTCGAGAGGAGGAGGCGCGTAGTCTTTTCTTTGGGGGAGATACGGAGCAGGCCGATGTAGAGGGGGATGATGTCGTGTTCTCTGGGAAAGAGGTTAGCAGGGAATTTGACGAAAATCAAGGGCGAAGGACGCACTCGTCAAGACCTGGTCCGACCAGAGTTGACTCAAATGATAGTTGCCAGATGACCAGAAGTACGTGGTATAGCAATTGAAGGCCTACTCCTCCGCCGAGCCCAGCGTCTATTACGCTCCGGATTGAACCCTGGCTGCGCAGAGTCGAGTCCGAATCTTTTCCGCCAGTCGCACTCCTCAGAATGCCGACCAGTGGATTCACCGTGTCCTTGCGCTGCTTCCAGAACAGTTCTCGTGAACGCTTCGCCCGCAGCAAGGCGGAGTACTCTTGCACCCCGATGTCTTGGAAGCCAGTGTCCGTGCTCTTGCAAAGCTTAGAGATGTATGTGTAGAGCCGTGGTAAGGCCTCGTCAATGGCTTTGTTCTGCTTCGGCTGGGCTGCGATACCGTGCGATAGCAATGACGATAGTACGGAGGAGGTCAGGAGTGGTATCGGGTCTTCGATATTGGACGATTGGTTGAGTAGGGGCAGGAAGGGTGCGTACGGGTCCTCTTTGCTGACGAGATTATCCACGAATCTTGGTATGTCTGGAAAATGTCAGCAGGTGCAACATGCTTTCAAAATCTGTGCCACCCACCATCTATTAAATCGCCAGTCAAAACCAGCATGTACTGGATAATATCCGTCCGCTTGGCGGCTGCCTCAAAAATGCTAGGCGAATCGCTTCCGCCTAGCAGCAGCGACGAATAGTCGTCCAGATCGGCCTCAATGGTCTGACGACGCTGCTCCTTGCGCACCTTGTCGATGGCTTTTATCCGCTTGAGATCGTGTTCTGTGATTGTCTTTGCCCTCATTGCACCCTCCCATGATATCGGCCGTGCTCTGATGTTGTTCTGCAGCGACAGGATGTACGCTGGAGGATCCATGATGGGCGACAGATGGCAATGCAGCCACAGATCCAATTGTCAGACTGCTGAGGGGAAGAGTAGGTGGGAAAGTGGTTGTGTATGGAAACGGAATGCGGACGATGTCATTGCTTGAGGTTCACCATCTCGTCTGCCAAGCCCCGCTGCTTTGCTCTCTGATTCGCTGCACCGCATGCTTGCCGGATTTGCGCTGCAGATGCTTCAGTCTACGATATCAATTTTCCGGGCATTTCCTTCACCAATCACCGCCCAGCAGGAGCTAATAATCAGCACCTGAAGAACTCGGACTGGCAGAGTCGCGCTTCCCCACTTCAAAACTCTATTATGATGCCATCGCATTGATCATTAACTGGTGCTCGACTGTCATATCGCCTCAGGCTTGATTGCCTTTGAATCTCCCCATACTCACCAATACACACTAATTCCTTCGTCAGTCATTCGATCATGACGAGTCTCAAAAGGTCATTTGATGCCACTCAGCCTGGCTCGGCGTTGGCCGGGAAGACCTTCGTTCGCTCAACGAGAAGTGGCAAAGTCCAAAAAATAGTCCGCGAGGTCTATCTCAGGCAGGACATCCCTTGCTCTTCTAGATTATGTTCGGCTTGCCGGTCTATTGCTCCTACGGGCTTTCACAAGCGAAGCGCTCCATTCGTGCTCTCAGAAACGCCAGCCGGTACCAAATCGTACCCCCATGGACATTACCTGATTCCTGATACAAATGCTTTCATTACCGGCATGGATCTGTTCGAGACCGAGACAGATTTCAAGGACGTCATCGTACTGCAGACCGTGCTTGAGGAAGTCAAGAACAGATCTCTACCCCTCTACCACCGTCTGATCAGCTTGACCAAGAACGAGGACAAGCGCTTCTATGTCTTCTTCAACGAGTTCAGATCAGAGACTCATGTCAAGCGCAATGCGGGCGAGACCATCAACGATCGTAATGATCGAGCTGTTCGTCAAGCGACTGCCTGGTATCAGCAACACATAAAGGAAGCCGTGTCCGCACGTGGCTCCCAGAGATGTCCGGCGGTGGTTATGCTGACAGACGATCGCGAAAACTTGCGCAAAGCCAGAGACGAATCCATTGAGTGCGCAAATCTGCGAACTTATGTGGAAGGTCTCGCGGATGCGGATCGGCTGCTCGACATGATCAGTGAAGGGCGAGAACGCAGGACAGCGAACGTTGGCGAGAATCTCTACCCGGAATGCTTTTCCATGTCAAAGATGCTTACAGGCATCAAAGCTGGGAATCTGCATCAAGGGACATTCAACGTGTCCACCTATAACTATCTGGAAGGCTCCGTATTTGTTCCGGCATTTGACAAACCGCTTCTCATACTTGGCCGGGAGAACAGT
The DNA here is from genome assembly GCA_010093895.1 of Myriangium duriaei CBS 260.36. Taxonomy (NCBI): domain Eukaryota; kingdom Fungi; phylum Ascomycota; class Dothideomycetes; order Myriangiales; family Myriangiaceae; genus Myriangium; species Myriangium duriaei. Next base: position 179,812 of record ML996085.1, read on the forward strand.
AATAGGTCCGTTTCTGGGGACATCGTAGTCGTCGAAGTTCTACCCAAAAGCCAGTGGAAGCCGCCATCGTCCAAAATTCTCGAGGAGGAAGTCGTCAACAAGAACGATAACGCTGAGGCCGAGGATGACGAGACGGTCATAACAGATCAAGAACGAAAAGCGCTACAGGATGAAGTGAAGAAAACTCATGGTACTGCTAGTGAGGGACGAGCACAACCCACCGCTCGGGTTGTGGGTGTTATCAAGCGCAACTGGAGGCAGTATGTCGGTCATGTCGACCGCGACTCTGTACGTTCCGTATCTAAGGAATCGAGGACCGCACAGACGGTCTTCCTCATCCCCATGGATAAACGAGTACCGAAGATCCGCATCAGGACTCGACAAGCAGGTGAGTTGCTCGGCAAGCGTTTGCTCTGCACCATCGATTCATGGGATCGCGACTCGAGGTACCCAGTAGGCCACTTCGTCCGTAGTCTTGGCGAGTTGGAGACAAAGGGTGCCGAAACGGAAGCACTGCTGCTGGAATGGGACGTACAATACCGACCATTCCCTAAGGTCGTACTGGATTGTTTGCCTGCCGAAGGTCACGGCTGGAAGGTGCCGGAGGACAAATCAGACAAAGGCTGGCAGAATCGGCGCGACCTTCGGGATTTGCTTGTTTGCAGTATCGATCCACCCGGTTGTGTTGATATCGACGACGCTCTTCATGCTACTGAACTTCCGAATGGTAATCTACAGGTCGGCGTTCACATTGCTGATGTCTCACATTTCGTCAAGCCAAACAATGCTATGGATCTGGAGGCAAGCATGAGAGGTACTACTGTCTACCTAGTCGACAAGCGCATCGACATGCTTCCGATGCTGCTCGGTACTGATCTCTGTTCGCTCAAGCCCTACGTTGAGCGCTTCGCCTTCTCGGTGGTATGGGAGATCACCAAGGACGCCGATATTGTCTCAGCGGATTTCACCAAGTCCGTCATCAGGTCACGAGAGGCGTTCAGCTACGAACAGGCACAATTGCGCATCGATGATGCAACTCAACAAGACGATTTGACGAAAGGCATGAGATTGCTCTTGATGTTATCGAAGAAGTTGCGACAGAAGCGCATGGACGCTGGTGCTCTTAACCTTGCAAGTCCTGAAGTTCGGGTCGAGACCGAGTCGGAGACATCTGATCCCGTGGACGTCAAGACCAAGCGTATGCTAGATACAAATTCGCTCGTCGAGGAGTTCATGTTGCTCGCCAACATCAGCGTCGCTCGCCGGAATTTCGAAGCATTCCCACAGACTGCACTTCTCCGTCGACACGCCGCTCCTCCCAAGACTAACTTCGATGAGCTCGCTAACCAACTTCGCGTCAAGAAGAACATGGAGCTGCACGTGGACAGCAGCAAAGCCGTTGCTGACAGCCTCGACACCTGCGTTGATCCCGCCGAGCCCTTCTTCAATACTCTCGTGCGCATTTTGGCCACTCGTTGCATGATGTCAGCAGAGTACTTTGTCTCTGGCACCCAGAGCGAACCAGAATTCCGTCATTACGGTTTGGCAAGTGAGATCTACACGCACTTCACCAGTCCCATCCGTCGATACGCCGATCTGGAAGCCCATCGCCAGCTCGCTGCAGCTATCGAATACGAGCCACTGGACCCAAGTCTGCTCAGCAAGAGCAAGCTTGACGGCGTATGCAAGAACATCAACGTCAGGCATCGCAATGCTCAGATGGCTGGGCGCGCCAGTGTCGAGTACTACGTCGGGCAAGCCCTGAAGGGCAGAGTGATTGACGAGGAAGCTTTCGTGATGCGCGTCTTCTCCAACGGCTTCGTAGTGTTCGTGCCGCGGTTTGGCATAGAAGGCCTGATCCGCTTGCGGGATCTAGTACCGCAGGGCGAACCCGAGCCGGTTGGTGAATTTGACTCGGAGAACTACTTTCTTGAGGTCAGCGGCAGCCGCACCGCCAGGATCGACCTCTTTGCCAAGGTCCAAGTGCGCATCAGCGACGAGGCGGAGGAGAGTACCGGCAAGCGCAAGGTGAAGCTTGCTCTGTTGTAGAATCCAGCCAGAATAGACATGTCACGCCGCGATTGGCTCTGCATTCCCCCTCTCATGTTCCCTCTCTCTCTGCCTTCGTGCCGCTCTCTCCTTCGGTGTCTCCCTCGGTGCATCAGGCATAGGATCCACCAGCCTCTCCGTCCCTGGCATATCCCGCTGCTTGGGCGCCATCTCCTTCTCCAGCCTGTCCAACTCGTCCTCCACCTCATCCTCATCCGCATTACTCATCTGCCCCACCAACATCTCGCTGACCTCCTGCTGATACGCCCGCGCCTCTTCATTATCCGCCATGATCATCTCCACCTTGTCCAGTCCACCCATCTCCTTATTGATCTGCTTCAGCACGCTCGTCCCTTGCTGCAGCCCAAACAGCACGTCCTTCTGCACCAAAGCAAACTCCACGTCCGACGTCAGCGTCTCCAGTTGCGCCAGTTGTGCGTCCGTCTTTTGCAGTAAGGATTCTTGGTACTTCTTCTTGCGCAGGGCGAGTAGCGCGCGCTTCTTGTCCCCGGCACGGAGGCATTCACGCGCGATCTGAGTCTCGCGGCCGGTCAGGACGGAAATCTTCTTTTGGTATTGCCGGAGTTTGTCTCGCTGGTTCTTCATGTCCAGGATGGCTTTGTCTTGGGCGGTGATTTTGGGGGTGGAGGTGCCATTGCCCATCTTCAAAGCGCCCGATGAAAGGCGACTGGAAGCGGAAGAAGAGGTGGGAGAGAAGGAGGGATGTGAGTTGCTGGGATATTTGGACGGCGCATAACACTGCAGATAGTGACAGGGTGCGGCATGTGACGAGTCGCACGGTGTGCACAGGGCAACAGCGGGCGTGACGTCGGGGTATCATGACTCCGGCTGGTACAGCCGGCTGCCCACAGTTGGGCCCCGCGACGAGTCATGCAGAAAAAGTGCGATACCATCCGCGAGCATTTTTATTGTGGCCATTTTCTTTTGCGAACCACGAAAAGACTTTTGTCGGATTCTGGTATCAAGGAAATGGCGAGGTCGAAGGCGGTGGGCAACCTCCGGCGCGGGATAGATAACGAAGTCTACACCGTAGCTATTCGGTTACTGGAGGATGACACTTTAGAGGCAACAGTGCCGGCACTATATCAAGCTATACAGAAGTCGAATTCTGGCCTAAAACGAAAGCCAAAACGCCTTATAGAGGACAGTCTGGAACGGGTATTAGCGGCCCTGGACGACAATGAAGACGAAGAAGCAGTTCTGGAGGCCGAACATAACAAATCCCAGCCTCCACAGGATGCCAACATCATGAATAAGTCGCTTACAAGTGCCTGGAAAGTCCCTGCACCCGCGACACCAAATGGTAACGAAACGCCAACTACTGCACCAGAAGCGTCAAGGAATGCGTCTCGAGCCCAGTCGGCGGAGCCACAGCGGAAGCGAAAGCGGGAGGGCACGAAGGAGGCCATTCGAGAGGGCACTACCCCTAAGGTACGGGCTACGCTATCAAGTGCACGGTTTGACGACCTAGGAGGTGTGGACGACATCGTCAAACAGCTAAAGAATATCCTCATTCTTCCTCTGCGCAGACCTTTCCGTTTTGCTCGTATGTCACTACCGCTTCCACGAGGTGTTTTACTCCATGGACCCCCCGGATGCGGAAAGAGTCAGCTTGCGCGAGCATGTGCAGCTGAGACTGGCGTTCCGGTGATCGAGATCCAAGGCCCTTCGATCGTGTCTGGCATGTCTGGCGAGAGTGAGAAGCAGGTCAGGGACGCTTTTGATGAGGCACGCAAAGCTGCTCCTTGCATTCTTTTCATCGACGAGATCGATGTCATTGCGCCAAAGCGGGAAAGCTCCCAAAGTCAGATGGAGAAGCGCATCGTGGCTCAATTATTGATTAGCATGGACAGCCTTGAGATGGACAAGGAGAACGAGGACCAGAAGCCGGTCATTGTCCTGGCTGCCACCAACCGACCTGACAGCTTAGATCCCGCTCTACGACGGGGCGGGAGATTTGACACAGAGATCAATATGGGCGTTCCCAATGAGAAGACTCGTGCACTCATCCTCCGAGCTCTCACCAAGAACACGCCTCTAAGCCCAGACGTCGACTTCACTCGCCTCGCTCGTATGACGCCAGGCTTCGTTGGAGCCGATCTACGAGATCTAGTAGGCAAAGCCGGCGCCTACACAAACGAGCTCTACATGATCGCTCTCGAAAAACAAGCCTCATCCCTCCCGCCCAACGGCTCGAGCAGCATTCTAGAATCAAACGAGATGGACGTCGACCCTCCAACTCTGCCCTCAGAGACCGCTATCAGCGAGGAAATCGCATCCTACCGCCGCGTCATCGCCCGCCTGGACGACCCCTCCATCCCGGAACCCGCCGGCCACGAATCCGAATCCGTGTGCATGTCCGCCTTCCTCTCCGTCCTCCCCACCATCGTGCCCTCCGGCAAGCGCGAAGGTTTCGCCACCGTCCCGGACACCACGTGGGACAACATCGGGGCTTTGACCTCCGTTCGACAAGAGCTGCAACTTGCCATCGTCGAGCCGATCCGCTTCCCTGAGCGGTACGCTGCTGTTGGGCTCAGTGCGCCGGCCGGGGTTTTGCTATGGGGTCCGCCAGGATGCGGAAAGACACTGCTGGCGAAGGCGGTGGCGAACGAGAGTAAGGCGAATTTCATCTCGGTCAAGGGGCCGGAGTTGTTGAATAAGTTCGTCGGGGAAAGCGAGAGGGCGTTGCGGACCGTGTTCACGAGGGCTAGATCATCGATCCCGTGCGTGATCTTTTTCGATGAGTTGGATGCGTTGGTGCCGAAGAGAGATGATGGGGGGAACGAGGCTAGTGCGCGCGTGGTGAACACGTTGCTCACGGAGCTGGATGGGCTGAGTAGTCGCGAGGGGATATATGTTATTGCTGCGACGAATCGGCCGGATATCATTGATGAGGCGATGTTGAGGCCTGGAAGGTTAGAAACACTGCTATTTATCGATCTGCCTGGGCCCGGGGAGAGGGCGGAGATTCTGGAGGCGCTGGTGAGGCAGAAGCGCAAGGCTGGTGGGGTGTGGCCAATGCAAATGGAGCTGGACAAGCTGGCGAATGGGTGTAAGGACTTTTCAGGTGCGGATCTAGGCGCTTTGGTGCGGAAAGCGGCGCTTGAGGCGGTGAAAAGACAGTCTAGTGAGGTTAGCATTGGGGACTTTGAGAAGGCGCTGCCGGAGGTGCATGCGAGTGTGACGTCGATGGAGAGGTATGAGAGGTTGAAGAAGAAGTTTGGACTTAATAAGAAGTAGAGACAGTAATACCATATCGTTTTTGCTCTTTCGATACTCGCTGGCAATGAGATGCGTTGGTGATATTGTGGGTGATTGGGTGTTGGTAGCAAGGGAATACGGGGCGGTCGAGATTCGGGGCATTTCGTTGGAAAGACTTCGGGAAATTCATTCGGAAGAATATTGGGCAAGGGTACTGGAAGAAGACCAGGGCGAATACCGAGACAGATACTCGTACGGATTCTGGGACGAGTAGTGAGATGGATAGCGGGAGAGATGCCGGATCTGATGTCTGCACACGTGCTTCAACGAATATTGGTGTGGTTGGCGCAGAAAGATCCGGGGCCTTCACCGCCAGATATCGCACCACCGTGAGCTTGAATGATCGTCGAGCAGCGACTGCGAGTCGTTGCGGTATCATGAGTCACAGCGGAAGCGAAGCATCCACTTCCAGGAATCCATGAGGTGTAGTGCACGGCCGACGAAGATCCATTTCTTTTGAAGGAGTCGATGGGCACTAGATTGAAGAATTTCAAGAAAAATAAGATTCAAATAGTGCTAAGGTGAGAGTTACTTTGTATGGATCTGCTCAATGTGATGATTATTTGTACATGATAAGTGACAATATGTAATTCTACATTAAGAACAAAACCTGTTGCTCATTCCAAATCCAAACCCGATCATTAAGCCTCCGTAGCTTGAGCAGCCGCCAGCATCGCATCGACAGACGCAGACCATTCCCTAAAGCCCCTGGGAGAATCTTCTGCGAAGAATGTCTTCTGCATCTCCTTGCCCTTCTCGATGGAGGACAAACCCCGTGGGAACATCTCCGTTTCATATTCCTTGGTCGCTTCGTCCAGGTCTTCCAAGCCGTGCTTCTTGATCTTCTCAGCAAGCTCATAGCTGTCGTACATGGCGCAATTTACGCCTTCTCCGTTGGGCACGGCAAGATGAGCCGCGTCTCCGACCAAGGTCACACCAGGGACAGACTTGTAGGGCAGACAGTCATATGGTAGGTGGTAAAGAGGCCAAGAATGAAATTCCCCCGTGCTGTGTCGGATAAGGTCCGTAGGCTTTGTAGCCCAGCCTTTGTAGTAAGTGTCTAAGAGGTGCTGACGGAAGCCGGGCGAACGTATGCGCTCTTTCTCCTTCTTCCATTGGTCCTCAGCCGTCATGGTCCCGACGTAGACCATGTATTCTCCGGTGCCGAGTCGCTGCGATATGAGCGCCTGGCCACCGGTCAAAGCTGTGTAGGTTCCTTGACCAATCATGTCGCAGGCCTTGGGGTAGTACTCGTCTGATGGCTGAATGCTTGTTTGGAAATAACAGTATCCTGAATATATGGGCTTTGCTGGAGTGATCTGTGCTATGTTAGTCTTGGGTGGCCCTCAGTGAGTACGTGACGAAGCATACCAATTCCCTGGCCTTTGACCATGCGCCATCCGCTCCGACAACCAGTTTGAAACCCCTTGAGACGGTCCCGTTGGCTAGGTGTACCGCCATACGACCGTTCTTCTCCTTCTCAACCTTCTCCACCCGAGAACCCCATTGAATAGTATCGGCAGGAACGGACTCAAGTAGTATACGACGAAGATCTTTGCGGTCGATTTCCGGCCGTTCAGCGTGCTCGCCGAAGTTCTTGTCCCAGAGCATGTTGCCGTCTTTGTCAGCCGCCTTGAATGTCTGTGCGTCATATCTCGCCAGAGCCTTGAACTTGTCGAAGAGACCAGCTGCTTTGAGGGCCTTTTGTCCATCGTCGGCGTGGACATCTAAGGTCCCGCCAGAGGTGATTGCTGTGCTACTAGCGTCGCGTTCGAATACAGTGTAGCTGATTTTGGCAAGGTGCAAGAGGCGGGCGAGGACGAGTCCGCCGGGCCCAGCACCCAAGATAGCGATCGGTGGTGCCATGATGAAATGATTGTGGCTTTAGGAGATATTGAGGATGTGATGAGGAATGAAAGATGTGGATAGCCTGCGGAATAGTGCCTGCCTTTTATAGACTTACCTTCTTCCTAACGAGGCGCATCTCGGCCACGAATTGGGGTCTAATTCATGATAGAAGTGTCCGAGTAGCCTTCGAAACGTTCTGGTCGGACACGTCTAGAGTCCGCTCGGGAAATTCTATCTTCCGAGCAATCACGTGCAGTCCGCCGTTATCCCCGCGTGGGAATTCCCAATTCCCGTGTTGGCCACCAACTGGGAGCTGCGGAGATTGAAGCTTGTTGCAGGTATTTTCCCAAAATGTCTTTGGCGGCAGACTTGGGTAACGACAGGTGCTAGTGGCCGCTTGCATGCTTATAGAATGCGCCGAATCATCAGTAAATCTATTGCTACTCCAAGGCGAGAATGTTCCAAAACAGATACTGGTCGACGCAAGACTATGCGCCACGAACATGTCTGTCTTACCTCGGAATCACACTATCGCTTATTAGCATACGCCGATTCCGTGTTATAAAGTCCATTTCATTCATGATAATTTATTTCAACAAGTGTCCTTCACTTCTCAGTACGAAGACTACAAGTATTTGTTGGCCTCCATATCAACGCCAGCATCGACAGCACCGTCCATTCCTTGAGGAACACCCTCCTTAGTCAAGAACTTGTTGACCTCTGAGCAGTACATGTTAGTATACTACCAATCGACGCCTGTTTAGCACACTCACCAGTGTTGATACCAGCATCCTCCCCTGCAGTCTTCATGCCGCTCATGAAGCCGCCGCCGCTGCTGCCCTGGTTGTTACTTTGCTGCTGCTGTTGTTGATCATTGCCTTGGGACTGGTCGTTCTGGAACTGGTTGTCCTGCTGATTATTGTTGTTGTTGCCGTCAAAGGCGTTCTCTGCGTCTCTGATGAAGTTCGACATGGCTGATAGGGATTGATTGAGTGGGGGTTCGGTATTGTTGCAGGTGTTGTGGTTGAGTAAGGGTGTAAGACGGAGCGATTGATTGTGGCAGCATGATGTCTATTAAATATCCCCCAATTCTTCCATGATATCAAGCTATGGAAGCTATGGCCTCAATGGCCCTGGTCAAAAGTGACGTATGAGGACCATAGCATTGCGTGTCTCCGCTCTTCTAAGAGGCCGAGAGCTACGGGGCGCAAGCCTCGCAGCCCCTGATTACCTAGGAATGGGTTGTAGATCGTAATTTGACATGTCTATGTCAGCGTGTAGGAATGGGCAATGACGTATAAAATCAAGGACTGGGCACGTCGAGGGACAAAAGCTTGTCGTTGCTTGGAGAATGCTTGTTTGTTTTAGCTCTCCTGCATCTGTGCCTGGACCACATGGTAGACTTGGTCAGCCTCAGGTGTTTAGACGTCAACGTCATTCTTCCGAGAAGGACCCCGGATGTGGCGTTGAGAAGGTGCCCCGCAATCGAGGAACGAATGACAGCAGCTCCACAACTCACCACACAAACATACCCAAGGACTGAGCAGGATATCGCTTTCAATGCCAAAGGACATCGTTGGTTGATGCTAGGGTCTAGTCCACTGCATCACGGAGCAAAGAATTTACATGCATTGATACAAAGGAATTTGTTTCTCATGACCAAACCGTCATGGCTCTGTAGGCTGCCCAACGAATTCCTCCGTATCAATGCCCGTAAGCTATGTGCTCCATTGTCATAGATGTCAAATCATACGACCAGACTAGAAATTATGTGGCATTCCAAATGCAGGTTCTTTGGTTGGGTATTGTACGAAGGGTCGCTGGAAAACTCGCTGAAAGAGCGGTTGGACGAGTCGCAGTACTATCTGTCTGCGACTCACGATCGGTCACGACCGCTCGACTCCTTCGTACATGTATAGTTGGACGAACTTCAATTGGCCACGGGGGCTCGTTCGTGGCAAGTCCAATCCTTTCCTACACGCAACAAATATCTTTACCTCGCCTCCCAATGATTAGATAACCCCATCCATCACATTTGCAAGTCACATCAATGGCCTCTAACGTCCCAGCTTGGAATCTTCATGGTTCCATGCTCATGCAGATGTCGATGCATATCAAATGCATTCCACAATAGGTGCGGCTCATGGCCCCATCCCCTCTTCAAACAATGGAACTCGGCTCTGTCGAGGTAGTCCGTCAAGATTGGTTGGTACTCGGGGTGAGCACACTTTTTGATGATCTCCCGAGCACGTTCACGTGGTGACAGTCCCGTCACAAATGCTAGGCCTTGCTCGGTAACAATGACATCCAGATCGGCTTCGGTTTGGTCGACGTGCGTGGAGAAAGGCACGATGCAGGATACACCATGTGGGTCGGTCTTGGACGGCCTTGTGGACGGTGTATGCATGATAGAGTATTTGCTGCTCCGGAGGAAGTCTGCTGATCCGCCCATCCCATTCAACATCCGACTTCCCATGACACAGGTAGAGTTGGCATGAGCGTAGATACTGGGCACTGTCAGTCTATGACACTTTCGTCGCCAATAGAAACAATTCCGCTTACTCCACTTCGACCGGAGTGTTCATACCGATGATACCAAGGCGACGGATGATTTCTGGATTGTTCGAGACCTGTTGTGACCGCAAGAGCAATTTAGGGTGGTACTGCTCCCAGTTGTCATAGAAGCGCTTGAAGCCTTCTGGGCTGAATCTAATACTCGTAGCCGTGGCAAAGTCCAGGTGACCTGAATCAAAGAGATCAAGAAAGCTGTCCTGGAGGACTTCGGTCCAGACTTTCAGATTGCGGAAATTGGCTCCACCACTGGAGAGTCCGCCAATGACAGCGTTAGCAATATTTCCAATGCCAGACTGTATTGGCAGTAGGTTCTGCGGGAGACGGCCCTGTGTGACTTCGTGTTGCAGGAACTCCACAAGGTGCCCAGCTATCTGCTTACTTGTCTCATCAGGTGGGGTGTTCGGTTGTGTTTGATCTGGATAGTCCGATTCTACAACGGCCACCACCTTTTCCGGATCGACGGGTATATATGGGGTACCAATCCGGTCCTCGGGAGCCATGATGAGATACGGCTTTCTCCTCGGGGGCAGATCAGTCATGGTGATGTCGTGCAGTCCTTCCATGCTCGGAGCGGCGGTATTGACTTCGATGATGATTTTAGCGGCCATTTGAATGATCTCTGGGCTGGCTCCCACGCTTGCTCCAGGAATAATGCCACCCTCTTCGGTGATGGCGCTGGCCTTTGAGCTGGTTAGCTTGATGGGAAAGAGATAGCAGTAAGGTAGTTCCAACCTCTACGACTGCTACATCGAGCCGTCCGCCAGGTTTGTCACGAGTATAGAAGCCATACATCAGATCAACAGGGAACATGCTAAGATGCTTATCAAAGAATTTGATATTGCCACTGTTGATTCCTTTGGCAATCTCCTTACCGACCTGGTGAGGGGCTCGCCGCTCAATCATGTTGAGCTTGGCCCATCGGTTCTCGGTCTCCGCTCCTGACGAGGCACCAACGAACAGATTGTATTTGAGCTTGCCCTGCAAGCCCTCCCGCTCCACATAATCAGCAAGCGCTGTAGGGACCTTCTCTGGACAATGCGTCAGTACCATGACCGCGAGGCAGCGAAGAGAACGCACTCGGGTATCCGACACCAGTGAAGCCACTCCAACCCACGTAGGCATTGTGCGGAAAATATTTCAGGCAGTCTTCGGCGGTTGTGACCTTCTTCAGGTAGCTTGGGCGCCGCACACGGGCTTTGAGGGCGGAGGTGACAGCAGCCATCGATGAATGGATAGGAAGCAGTCAGGGACACACAGCAACAGCAGGATTCACCTGGAGCTCCAAAGAGCAAGAAATGCAAGATCAAACTTGGTAAAAACATACATTAATACTACTTGTGGAGCTGGGCGAACGGAAGGTCAGGAGATAGCCAAGGTTAAATGGGTATGCGAGATGCAGGTCATTATTCGCCGTCGAATTGGTCATAGGCAAAATAGCGCAGGTCGTCACGTGCCATCCGCTGAGATCCGGGGTAGCTGAATCATGTGACTCTCCTCGAATTGAGTTTAAATCTCGGCTGTCTCCTGACGGCTGCGCGTCACTGTTTCGTAATATTGCCCTGTTCCTTCTGTCTTTGAGCGCCCCCGCTCGTCATGGGCGGTCATAATTGCAACGGCGTTGCGTGCCTGCAATGCAAGACACAGACAAGCTGCCGCGGGTGCACATGCCCCAGAAGCTCCAGCAAGGTAGCTATACAAAAACCTGAGCTCCTCTACTTTGTCTCTGCACCTTTCATTCTCGACAATTGCGACTGCACTTTTTCCTTTAAGTAACGCCACCATGTCTGCCTCAAGACCAGCAATGCGCTCGATGATGAGACCGGGAGTTTACTCTCGCCAAGTCCCAAGGGTCAATCGCACAGCTCTTCGATATCAGTCGACCTCATCAAATGCGGGCTCTTCCGGCGGAGGGTCGCATGTGGCCAGCGGTCTTGCTGGTGGCGCACTGGCTTTCGCCGCAGCTTACGGTTACTATTCTTTCTCGGCGGCTGGACGCTTTCACAGCGGTCTTAACAAGACAGCTGCAGAAGCCAACAAGTATTACAATGAGGCCACCAAAAAGTTCCAGGAAAGCACGCCCGACGCCAATGAAGCCATCGAATACCTCAAGAAGACTGCCTACGGGTACGCTGCCTTCATTCCTGGTGGTCGTGGCTACGTTGATGCGGCCTTCAAAGACATCGATACGATGCGAGAGAACCACTCAGACGAGGTGGACAAGATTCTCCGCGAAACCTACACGGATCTGCAGAAGATCTCGAAAGGCGGCCTAAACAGGGATACCCTGCAGCAAGCATTCGCGGCGCTTGAGAAGATGTCAAAACGTCTTGCCAGCGAAGCAGGCGACGCATTCTCAAGTATCTTGGACAATCACCCCGGCCTCAAGGACAAGGTTGGGGGGAACTTTGACCAATTGAAGAAATTGGGTGATAAATACGGCCCTCAAGCGAAAGAGCAAGTCGACCAAACTTGGCAGGAAGTCCAGGATGCCTTGAAGGGAGGAGTCGGTGTCGAGAGCATCAACAAGATCCGTCAACTCGTTGATGACAAGATCAAGAAGATCCAACAAATGGGAGATGAGGCTTGGCAGAAGGGTTTGAAGGAAGTACAACCACTACTGGAGAAGAATCCCAAGGTCAAGGAGCTTGTCGAGAAGAACATCGACGCGCTCAAGAACGGGAATGTCAAGGAAGTGTTCGACAAGGTACAGAGCAGCATCAAGTCAGGCAATATCGAGGACCTTCAAAACTACGTAAACCAGGCTAAGAATAAGGCGCAAAAGGAGGGGTCGAAGATTAGCGGAATCGATCCAAGCCAGCTGTTCAACATGGTGCCCGGCGGTGACAAGATCCTCCAGCGATTGTCACAATTGAGCGAAGTTGCGGAGAAGCACCGTGATGAAGGCGAGCAGCTGCTAAAGGAGACGGTGGACGAGCTTCACAAAGTATTGGCCGACAAGGGTAAAAGGGCCGAGGAACTGATTAACAAGGTCAAGAAGCAGTCATGATGACTGCGAGATCCATTGATTCCGATGAAATAAAAGTGCGTCGCTGTATGTATTTCTATAAATCCTAGTCAGATTTGAAGTTGACGTTGACCTGACTATCGACGATGCACTGGTATTGAAATGTATGATTCACTCCAATTGTGCCTCGATACTCAGGGAACTTGCACAACCCCGAAGACCGCCGTAAATCCGGCAAAGCGGCTCCGTCTAGGTTGTCACACTGCCTGCATACAGTAATCTCCGAACCCTATGAGATGAGTTCCATGCACCACCTGCAGCACAACAGCTTATTGATGTCGCGACAAGCAAGGGTCATGTGTGTCGCAAGGACGCCTTGCGGGGCCGGATGCCAGGAGCGGGCAGGTGTGCTTGAGAATGGTCGGAGTGCCAACCTTGATACAAGCTTGGAATGGCACCGTAAAGTTTGACCTTGCGTGGCGGCGAGATTTTTAGTGAGCAGGACGGCGGCATGTGAGGTGCAGCTGTTGGCCGGAGAGATGGTTTTGTGTATTTTGACCTTTGACCGTGACGGTTCCTTGTCCTTGCTCTGACTTCCGACCGCCATCATATTTTCATTCTGTCTCTCTAAATCTGGCGGCATTTCTTATTGAAAGACTCTTCACGTAGCTACGCAGACCTCGTAAACGCGACACGAGACTAACGGGGGAAGCTATCCAACGCTAGAAGCTGGGCCTTCCGCCATCAAAGCCATCGCCCCGCGCACGCCACTGGCTGCGTTCCCCAACCTCCATCCGCCTCAATACGGACACTCTGTCCCCAATTGCGACGTCACACCCACAACCAGCTGCTCGATTGATTCTTCAGATTCACTGCGACCACTCTACAATTGCCAACATTCTTACCTCAGCTTTACAGTGTGAGCAAAACTCGACAGCCGTTCGCTTCGAACGGCCAGCAAGGCTGCTGCACGAGCTTAACCGTTCCTCTCCACCATGAATCCCTGGCTTTCTTGGGCGATCGTGCTCGGCGCTGCCGGCGTTCTTTACTGGCACTATACGCGAAATAACAGAGCTCAGACCGGACGAGCACGATCGAACACCGGCTCAGATGGTCCTCAGCTTGTAAAGTCGACCAAGAAAGAAGAAAGGGCCAAACGCAAGCCAGGATTGGCCAACAACTCAGAATTGAGTGGGGGAGAGGCCTCTGTCGCATCAGCCGTCGAGAAGACCAAACCTTCTGCGGCTGGCTCAGCTACACAAAAGAGAGGAGGCAACATAAACTTGTCAGCTCCGCTCACTTCTGCCATCCTCCCAGCCAAGGAGCCCGAGGAGGATGCCTCAGACAGGCAATGGGCGGAACAGCTCGCAAAAGCTAGGAAAGGCACAAATCTGACTGTGCCCTCCAAAGAGACGGGGCGTACAAGGACTGTCAAGACCTCTGGTGCCTCTACCAGCCCAGAGTTCTCATCCGATGCCGATGATGATCTGACCCCAGGCATATCACCAACCCTTCAAGCAGGCGATGTCTCTGACATGCTGGAGCCCACACAGGCTGGGCCGTCAGTTCTCCGCCTGACAGAGCCTACCAACCCGGCTCCTCAACGCGCTCCACGCCTTCAGAAGGAGTTCCAGGTCGCCGAGACCAAGAAGCAACGTCAGAACAGGAGGAAGAACGAGGAGCGCAAGGCCGCTAACCAAGATCTCGAGAGTGACCGTCAGGCACTTCTGGAGAAACAACGTCGTACTGCCAGAGAGGCACGTGGTGAGCCTGCCAGGAATGGTCTTCAGCAGTCACAACCCCCAAGCAGCAATGCCTGGACCAGCAAGCCACAGACTGAACAGACCGCCCCCAAGATTGAAGGCGCTCCCGCTGTTCAGCCTCTACTGGATACTTTTGATCGGGCCGAACCCCCCGCCGTAGGCAATGCCCAGGCTTCAGTCGTACCCGCCACCGGTACAAGCACCCACAACGAATACAGCAACGGCATGTCGGAAGAGGAACAGTTCAATCTAGCATCCAGGATCAGCAACGACTCGGATGGCTGGGCTACTGTCGCCACGAAGAAGGGGAGGAAGCAGGCAGAGGGTCTGGCACCGAGGACTTTCCAGTCCTCCACTGCGCCAGTCGCCCCCAGGGTGACGAACGGATTTGCGAGCCTACCGGACGAAGAGTAGACGTTGGTTCGAGTTGGGCTCACTTGATTGACACGCTCACGCACACGCATCTCGCAAAATTGTTTTTCAACCGTATACCAAGACGGGCTGGATTGCTCCGGTCGTCAGAGGCCTATCGAGTACGTTTTTCTTTTGCATCAGGATGGCAGACATTTGTACCATGAAAGAGCAGGCCACGATCTGCATTTTATGCAAGCATCATCTTCTTGGCCAACTAATTGTCGCTCGAAATATGGGGTCGGACTCTGCGGGGTTTATGGCTTTGAGGGGGTCGGTGTCTACTTTTCGAATTATATCGATCCAAGTCCAGCGTAGCTTAGTAGTGCTTGTCTTTTCCGAATGAAAAAAATGCTGCTATCATCTCATCACATTTTGCCGTAACCAAGTGGTGATTTGAGCGGGGATGACGCCGTGTACACCAAGTACGGTAAGTCCACCTGGATGTGCGAATGAACACATTGTACTGGCCGGCAAGGGCTTGTGACACCTTGTAGCCGAAGCCATAGAAGGCCAAACCGTAGCCTGGGCTCGTGGCCTCACTGGCCGCAGTATCAGCAGGTTTGCCGCCGAGTTGATGCGGTCTGAAGACAGGCTTGGAGCTTGAAGCCGAAAATGGAAGGCGGTCGGCGGAAACCTTGCCTCAGGCTGCAGGCTAGAAGTGCACAAATACTGCATGAGGAATAGTGATTGAAACCGAGTGGCCAGCTGTCAGATCGGGCTCCTCCTTTTATTAGCGACACCACCACTGGCCCGCGGCTGCACTACTGCTCCAGCTCGTGCGCCCCGCCGAACTTGCAACGTCGACCCGAAACCAGGGAGAGGCTTTATTATTGCTTCCTTCCGGTCGTGACCTTCTTTCCAGCCCATTTCCTTCGCATCTCCATCTCCCGCCCTCTCCATTCGCATCCTCGCCATCTGCACCGGTGATTGATCACCATCTCCAGCTTCGCAATGTCACAAATACGCGGTACGGCCGGTTACCACCTTGGGGGAAACCAGAACAACTTTGGCGGCCCCAGCAGACAAGATGCCACCAACGATCCCAGCCCATTGGATGCGATCCGGAAGCAGACAAGCAAGATTGAGGACGTCCTTGATGCCATGGGCGAGCCCATCAAGCCGTGAGTGCACGAGGATCTCACCGCTACCGGTGCGAGCTGTCAAGCTGACAATGTTCTGTCAGATATCTCCCTGCCATTGGCCGCTTCCTCATCGTCGTCACATTTCTAGAGGATGCATTGCGCATTATCACGCAGTGGTCCGACCAGCTGACCTACCTCCGCGACTACCGTCACAGTACGTTTCCCATTCCCGCGACAAGACTAGCAGTCACAGAGCAGCAGAGAAGAGAAGCAAGGCTGACAAACAATAGTCCCCACCGGAATCACGCATCTCTTCCTCATCCTCAACGTAGTCGCCATGGTTGTCTCCTCCACCATGATCATCCTCCGCAAGCAATCCGAATACGCCGTTGCCGGACTCTTCGGCGTCGTCGTCGCCCAAGCGCTCGGCTACGGCCTGATCTTCGACCTGAACTTCTTCCTCCGCAACCTGTCCGTCATGGGCGGTCTGCTGATGGTGCTGTCCGACTCGTGGGTGCGCAAGCGATTCGCTCCCGCTGGACTGCCGCAGCTCGACGAGAAGGATCGCAAGATGTACTTCCAGCTCGCGGGTAGGATTTTGCTCATCTTCCTCTTCGTTGGCTTTGTGTTTGCTGGCGAGTGGAGCTTCTGGAGGGTCATTGTTATCCTGATCGGTGCTGTCGCATGTGTCATGGTTGTGGTTGGTTTCAAGGCCAAGTGGAGCGCTGTCATGCTTGTGGTTATTCTCAGCATCTTCAACCTCTTTGTTAACAACTTCTGGACGGTAAGCGAGCAATCATGCAACTCGACACGGGCAAGTTTGCTGACGCAAAATAGCTGCACCACGCGCATCCTCAAAAGGACTTTGCCAAGTACGACTTCTTCCAAATCCTCTCCATTGTGTAAGTCCACTTCTCCGCTGTACATGAAGGCAATATGCTAACAGCTAATCCAGTGGTGGATTGCTTCTCCTGGTCAACATGGGCCCTGGTCAATTCAGCATGGACGAGAAGAAGAAGGTTTACTAGAGATGCGGCCGCGACCCATCCACAGACCTGAAGTCGAGAGGAGGAGGAGGAAGTAAGAGCAAGGGAAAAGGTACAAAGCGTTCGTGGTGAATGCATCAGCCATGGAGTCTGAATTCACGAGATGTAAGAGGGACAAGTTCTACGACAAGCCATGTGAGAGAGAGCACCGCAGTGCTCAAGAAATGCCTGCAAATATCTTGAGGAGAAATCAAATGCAATAAATTCATCTCTGTCATGACTGGCCTCTATTTCTGCCCTGTGAGAGTGACTATGCGATTGACTATACAAACAAGGATCCCAATTACCATCCAATAAATCAGACACCAGACACCAGATTTGCCCTATACAGATCCACCTCCCCACTCAGTTCCTCGTGATAGTAACTTGACCCGGCCCAGTAACAGATCCCGCCACCGCGACAGTAGTCTTGTTATCAGCAGTAAGTCCCAGCATATCCACCGCCCCCGCGCCCTCAACCCCAAACACCCCTTCCGCCCTCGCCCCATTAAACACCACCGTTCCAAACCCCGGGAAATTCTCATGCCTCTCCCCAGTCGGCCCATGATCCTCCACGATCCACTCGGCGCTCTTCCCGCACAGCGCCCTCGGCTGGCCCACAAACTCATGCCTGACCGTCATATTCCGGGTGACGTTCTCCACCACGGCGAGGCCGGAAGTATTCGTCCTGCCCGCCTGCACCGCGAGCCGCACCTCGTCGCCCGGCGCAAAGTCGATGGCCGAGTGCGGGAAGTACACGGCGGGGAGCGGGTACCATTCGTACCACGCGTTGTAGGAGTTCGCCGTGCCGTTGGGGCTGTAGACGAATTGGATGCCGGTCTGGAGGATGGTGGGGCACGAGGAGGTGCCGTCTATGCCGAGCCAGATGCCGCCGTCGTTGGGGGAGGAGGTGGATATGAGTGGTGGGGCGGAGAGGGAGGGGACGACGAAGGTGCCGGAGACGGAGGAGATGGAGGTCCCGGAGAGGGCGGCGCCGGCCCAGTTGGTTGATTCGAGAGGCTTGGGGGTGGGGATGGGGGATTGGGAGGTGCTGGTTGTTGCGCGGCGGTGGGGGGAGAAGGGTGCGGCGAGGGAGGTGGCGGAGAGGAGGAGGAGGGAGTGGGTATGGGTATGGGTGAAATGCATGTTGAGACTGGAAAAGTGAATAAAGGAGGAGAGGTATCCGTGTGGTGGATGGGACATAGAGGAGATATCGTGGAGGAGGACGGTCTTATACCTTTTGCGACTTACATGCTGGAGACATTGTAGATGACTGTGATGATGTATAGCTCTGATTCATGCCCCATGGCTGTGGTCAAGGACGGAGGCAGAGCAAGGATGCTTTTCATCCTGCAATCCAGCTGAAGGCGGAGTAAAAGGAAGCATAACGGTGCAATAGGTAGTAAGGGAAAGAGTGACGACAAAGCAAGAAAGTTTGTAGATCCTCCCAGGTCAGTTGCAGGCATCGCAGGATGAGGCCGATGGCATGGAGATCTGGATCAAGCCTCCGTGGCTGTGAACAAGGATTGCGGACTAAAACAAAGGGAAGATGTTGTTGATGCTGACACCTGAGCTAAAGATACAGTGGGAGCTGCCATTAAGGAACAAATCGGAGTCAAGTCCTTGGGGCTGTGATTGTGAAATATGGTAGAGGGAAGAAAGTTTGAGATCCTGCTGTTCAGCTGAGGTAGCGTGATGCGTTGAAGTGAATCTCAAAAATCAGGCCAACAGTGAGATCCTAGGGCTGTGATGGAGGGCCAAGGCTAGTGCTTATATATAGGATGCGGCGGTGCCAGAATCCCGGGTGGTGTTCCTTGTGCATGGCCTTGCTGCTGCCCCAGATCGAGGCCAGGAAATGTCTGACGAATCAAGGCTTAACTTTTCACAGCAATCCAGAATTGCTCTTGAAGTCTGAACGATTATACAACCACCACGCCCTAGGATTTCCTTAAGCATGTTGCGGTTGAATTCCGCTGACAAACGGATCTTGGGTCTGGAGGCGGAAAACCCTCGTCATCGGTGCCGAAAACCCGTCCCGCACGTGATTTTTGACTTTTCAACATCAGAAGAATGGAACGAATATTCCGT
The DNA here is from genome assembly GCA_010093895.1 of Myriangium duriaei CBS 260.36. Classification (NCBI taxonomy): domain Eukaryota; kingdom Fungi; phylum Ascomycota; class Dothideomycetes; order Myriangiales; family Myriangiaceae; genus Myriangium; species Myriangium duriaei. The sequence goes on from ML996085.1 coordinate 198,902, forward strand.
GTCGGAAACTCCGACGACTCCGTCGAGGGGCGTATGTAGGTGTCGTAGATTTCTTTTATATCTTCCTCTTACCCTGTGCGGCCCGGATGGTATGGACGGATTCAACCAACCTCAGTCATGACCACCGAAGTAGACAGCATCACCTCCTCTCGCCCCTGCTCGGCCGACGAGGTCGAAGTCCGGGGTATAGGCGATGGCCTCCCTCCGCCTTCTAACGACATCCGCTACATCTCCTGGGACGGCCCCTCGGACCCGGAAAACCCCTTCAATTGGCCGCGCAGCCGCAAGCTGCTCATCACCGTGCTCTGCCTGGTGGCGACATTCAGCTGTAACGTCAATGCCACCGCGCTGACCGTCGCGTGGCGCGAGACCAACGCCTTCTACGGCATCAGCGATGCGCACTTCCCAAATTCGTACTGGACCATTGCTTCCTGGACGTTGGGCGGGTCGGTCTTCATGATGTTGTTCCTCGCACTCATCGAGGATCACAGCGTCAAATGGGGGTATCTGATCTCTTACGCGTTGTTCATCATCTTCACGATCCCGCAAGCCGTGGTCCAGAGCTTCGCTGGCGTCGTGGTCCTGCGGTTCTTTGCGGGCGGGTGTGTCTCTCTCGTCGCGAATTGCATCGCGGGGATATGCTGCGATATCTGGGCTGGGGAGCGGAGTCGATTGGTGCCGATTGCGAGCTATGTCACACTGTATCTGCAGGGCTCAGCAGCCGGACCAGTGATCGGTGCGGCGATTCTGACCAGATTTGATTGGAGGTGGATCATCTGGCTGCAGGTCATCTGGAACGCAGTGTTGTTGCTGATGCTCTGTGCAACGCTGAGAGAGACGAGAGGGATGATTATTCTGAGGCAGCGGGCGAAATTGATGCGGAAGGCTACTGGACAGAAGGTATATTCGGTGCTAGAAGTAAAGGAGCAGGTCAGTGTGCTGGAGACCCTGAAGGTGTCTGTGAAGAGACCATTCTACCTCTTTCTGACTGAATGGGTGGTCTTTTCGTTTACGCTGTGGTCTTCCTTCTCCGTTGGACTGGTCTATCTCTTCACACAATCGACGGAACTGGTCTTTAGTCAGCTCTATGGCTGGTCGTCTGTCCAATGCGGCTTTGTGCAGGCCGCCGTTGTTATTGGAATGCTGCTCGCTTGGGTCACAAATTTCTACTCGATACACCTCTACTTTGCCTCATCAAAGCGAAACAAGGAGAAGCCCGATCAGCCTATCCCAGAGGCTTATCTGTACTTGTCGGTGTTTGGATGCTTTGTCGGTATCCTGGGCGGCATGTTTGTGTATGGATGGACTTCGTACCCGTCTGTGCCATGGATTGCACCAGCAATTGGCCTCGCAATGGTTGGATATGGTATCAACAATGTTGTCATCGCAATCGGCAACTACGTCACGGCCTGCTACAGTAAATACGCCATCAGCGCGGTGGCTGCTGTGGCTTCAGGCGAAAACATATTTGCCGCCCTGTTGCCGCTGGCTACTTCGGCCATGTACACTAAACTCGGGCTCCATTGGCCAAGTAGCATGCTTGGTCTCTTCGCTATCCTGCTTGGACTGGCTCCCATTGTGATGATGGGCTGGGGCCAAAGCATTCGTGCCAAGAGCCCGTTCATCTCGGAGGCGTGCTATGAGGATGAGGATGTCTCGGACAAAAGTAGCGAGCCGCAGACAATGGCATGACAAGAACGCTAAACAGATTGGTGCATGTACACCAGACACATAAATATGATAATACTAGACTGCGAGGTTTACGAGTCCATGAGGGGTGGGGATAAAAGCTTATTGAGCATTTTGCTGGGCATTGGAAGGCATTGTCGTTGAAGTATACATAGCTGGGGTTTTATGTGACTGAACTACATCTGATTTTTGGCCATGCGCACTTTGCTGTTTTATTCATGGAGAGTGGTATTGCAGTGACAGCATGTGATCGTGGATCTATGTTGCTTTGTCTCCTGGTCATGGCTTGGGATATGGCCAACCAACCGTGCGGGATGGGGACACAAATGTGATGGACCGTATATCCATTGGGCGTGAATGATTGATCTTTTGTCCTAGTGAGGAATTTTTCTTACTACAAGCTGGTGTTGAATTTCTAGTAAATTATCTGATTGATAGAGATATATTGGTCATCATGACCATGTATCTGATCTAATGAGCGCAAGCTTGCGGCGGTGATGCACCCGGATTTGGAAGCTCTCTCCGGCTCCAGGATGCGAACTCGGGTGCCACTTCCGAGCACTATATCTTTGTACGACCCGGCATCAGATCAGAAGTGGCAAACAAATCTTCGAACAATACAGCGACTGGCGGTCTGTTCCTACATCAATCAAAAAATATCATCAGCGTTTTCGCACCCTTGACCATTCCTTGAGGTCCCACATCCTGCAGCCAGACAGAATGAAGATCGCCATCCTGGGATGTGGTAGGAGAAGACGAGATATGGCCATTCACCACCCAATTCACTGACGATTCACCCAAGGTTCTATGGGCACAGCCCTACTAGAAGGCTTTCTTGCCGCTGACAAATCTGCACCCGGAGACTCTAGCTGGTCATACAGTGCAAGTGTGCGATCACAAGCATCTGTCGAACGGGTGAAACGAGCACTTGGTTCCTCCAGCGAGAAGGCCGAAGTCGTGGCCAACGACCAGACACGGCTCGCTGAGCAAGCCGACGTGACAATTCTGGGGTGTCAGTCTCAAGATCTCACCACATTGTTCAAGGTCTCTGGTCTCTTGAAGGCGCTAAATGGAAAGCTCGTGATCAGTCTGCTCGCCGGAGAGTCGGCGGAACAGCTGAGGAAGACCGCCCGCGAGGTCGGCGGTAATGATATTGACCTTCATATTGCGCCGGTTATCCCCAGCATAGGATGCACGGAACAAGACTCTGTCACATTGGTTGCGAAAACACCAAGTCTTACGGAACAAGAAACTGGACAAGTGAAGACTATTTTCGAGAAGATCGGTGTGGTGCAGTATTTCCCCGACAGCCTCATGAATGCGGCTACAGCGGTCGGCGCTGTGTGCCATGCCCTGTCCATAGTCGTGAACGATGCGATCGTGGATGCAAGCGTGGCAATGGGGATTCCACGAGACATGGCGGTGGGTGTCACAGCGCACTCGCTCAAATCGTCCAACAATTTGCTTGCAAAGAGCATGACCCCCGAGTCGCTCAAACAAGCAATGTCGACTCCCAACGGCATCACCATCAACGCGGTACTCAACCTCGAGAACGCCCAGATTCGATCTGCTGTCGCTGGGTCTGTACAGAAAGCGATTCAGCACGCAAACGCCATGTCTGGCTGATCGCAGAATAACGGACATGGACGAACAGACAGATGTGGGACGGGTCTCGGAGTGCATGGAGTTCAGAACAGCATTTTATCTTCTCCAACTCCGATGAATTCAAAGCCCTAGTCCCAAAACGCACAAAAATCCCCGAGGATGCTTGTTCATCCTGATACCCTCCAAAAGTAGCCAATCGGCCGTTGCAGACGCGTATCCACCACATGTATGCTGCCCCGTTGCGTCACGTGGGCCACCACGCCGAGTCCGAAGGGTGCGGGGTAGACGGGGTCCCTATCGCCCAATGACTGTGCCGTGATTCTGGGATCTGCTATCGAAGCCGAATGCATCTTCACGCCCACTCTCCCCTAGTAGCACGCCCGACTTAATTCACCTCCAAATCATCGGCCCCTGAACCGACTCTGATTCTCACACTTCTATGGAGAGGACCAGCGAAAGCCCGCCAAGGAAACGCGCCCGCAAAAGGACCTCGAACGCGTACGTCCCTTGACCATTCACCATAGTTCACCACCCACTTCTCCCCTCCTCGACTGACTCTTGCCAGATGTGCGCGATGTCGTCAGCAAAAGATCAAGTGCTCAGGCAACCTGCCATGTGACCACTGCAAGAAACGGAGCCTCACATGCAGTTTTGACGACAGGTACCAGCGGGTTTCGATAAGCCGAAAGTGAGCCACCGTCTGCGAGATAACACATACTCTGTCCGTAGTAGTTGCTGACCTTGTCAGTTTTCTTGCCCAACTTCAGCGACAAGCCTTCGAGCAAGGCGCGAGACGCAGCAGCACGCTCAACGACGACGAATCAAACGACACTGAACATCTTGATCCTAGTCTTAGAAACACCCAAGACGCCACAAACTTTTCAAACTCAAATGAAAGTGCCGCCAACATTGATTTCGACTCCACAGGACACTCTCGAGTGCGGAGCATCGAGTCAAACATACGCCAGAGTCACGATCGGCCGCGACAGGATGGGCTGATAGATTTCGAAGCCGGTATGCCCTACTCTTCTACTAGTGATTGTTGTTTTCGTTAGGGAGCCCATTCATTCGGACGGCTGACTCATTTCCAGTCGCTGGACGAATCACTCCTGCACAGTCACCTGTGCCGGCTAACATGGGGAGCGATCAAGATGGACAGCAAGTGGATCAATCAGAATCGAGACCCTCAGAGACTTCACGGCCATCTGAAGGTATTTCCGATAAGCCAGAATGGCCTTTGACCAATCCACTGTTATCAGCGTCCGAAGGGAGCCCTTCTTTTGTCTTCGACAAGATTGGAAGGACGCGTAAGTCACTGTCCCGATCAACCCTCCTATGATCAATATTGATTAACATCTAGTCTATCTTGGTACTTCATCCAATTGGGCATTTGGTAGAAGAGCCCTTAGTATTGCCCATCAGCGCAATGTCGGTGATTCGCTACCCACAACAAGCCTTCTGTTCGATGGAGTGACGTACGACCTTGGCTGGGACGGCCGACGAGGTCCTATCGACTTTGACAAGAGCATACTGCCCACGGCAGATTATGCTCTCTTTCTTATCAATGCCGTCAAGTTTCATTGCAGTCAACTCTATCATTTGTTTGATGAACAAGTCTTCATGCGCGAATTTACTCGATTTCACGACGACCCAGCAGCAGTCGAAAGAGACTCACCGTTATGGTATATTCACTATCTTCTCATTCTTGCATTCGGAAAGGCGTTTGTGGTAAGGACAGGAAAAGGAAGGCATCCTCCTGGAGGGGACTTATTCGTGCAAGCTATGAAGCTTCTTCCGGAGTTTACAACGACATTTCTATGCAGCGATCCAGTCCAGGCTGTTGAGGTCTTGTGCTGTGCTGCACTTTACCTACAATGCATTGACTCAAGGTGCGCAGCTCACAACAAGGTATGCAGCTTAGGAGATGTACGGTCAATCGACGTTGACTAATAGCATGCAAAGATCGGGCAAGCATTGCGGATTGCCCTATACTCAGGCATGCACACCGAAATGAGCGATCAACATTTGTCCTATGAGACTTTAGAAAGGTGTCGTGAGGTATATTCCACTTCAATCGCAATTGTCGTTACCTTTCTAATGATCAAAGGCTTGGTGGACAGTCTACGTCCTGGATCGGCAAATGTCTTCGCTTTTGGGCTCACCATGCTCCATCTCCGATGACGACATTTCGGCCTGTCTACCGTTCTTTTCAGGATCAAGGCAGAAGTTCGCTGCTTTGAATGTTCAGGTGAAGTTGTCCAAAGCCACAGCTATGATCTTACAAAGTGAGTATCGAAACACAGACGGGGAAAGAGTGCTACTGATACAGTCCGTCACAGCCGTCTACGGCAGAAACAAGAACTTTCTCACGAGTATCAAAGGTGCTCTCAAAGCAATTGCGGAGGCGAATGACGAACGGGTCAGTATTTTCGCAATAGACCTCAAAGGAGGGGCGGGTAGTATTTCCAGAGTCTCTGCCTATTTACATCTGTTCCATCACCAGGTATGCTTTCTTTTCATGGTTTCCTCTCCATCTCACTCGATTGACTTGTCCCAGTGTATTATCCTTGCAACTCGACCTTTGTTGTTCAAATTCTGGATCGAAAGATCGGGATCCACGGCATCTATACGCATTCCATCAAGTGATGGCTCAAGAGCTCTCATGAAATCATGTGTCGGCTCTGCGTTACAGAGTCTCAATATTCTCGAGGCTTTGCAATCTCATAATTTGCTTGGTAAGATGATTGTCTTCGTACATGGATTTCAAAAACACTCTGCTGACCTCACATTCCCATCATACAGAAAGTTTCCTACCTTTCGACATGGAACTTGCCTTTTCCTCAGGGGTCGTGCTGGCGCTTGCCGAGGTAGTCGACCCATCTTTGATGAGAAGCGTGGGATCATGGCTGAATAAAGCATTATCTGCTCTCGAAGAGATGAGCACGAGAGGAAACCTCATTGCAAGCTACCATCGTTCAGAGCTGAAGCTGCTGCACGAAAATCTTCACCAGATCATGACAGTGCCAGCAGGTAGCCTAGCGACAGGCTTGCATGCAGGTATCGGCTCTGCTCCAATGACTAACGATGTTCCGAATTTGCCTTACGAAGGGTTGGATGGTCAATCCCACATATCGAGCGAGAACATGGGAGGGTGGCCCACGGATGATGGATTCAGTGGCGAACAATGGACGGACGTAGTGAATTCACTAGATGAACTCACTGGGCTAGATGCATTGGAATCTGCCTTCTTCGTTCAGATGGGTGATCCTACTCCACAGTATTGAATTATGATCATTCATGAGCAGCACAGTATGCATTTTATATCATGTAACCAATACAATTGCCGTGGTCGAGACTATTCTGCGAGTCGTGGCCCATTCGGAAAGCAATTCCACATCGCGTCATGCAGATGAGCCGTCATGATAGACAACTGTGCAGCATTCTCGAAGCCGACATCAGCCTTCGGCTGCATAACCGATACACGACACACCAGGGGTCGGTCGGAGTAAGCTGGTATCGGCACGGAAACGGAAATGATCCCGGTGATCCAGATCGTGCCCCGCATGCGCCGATCACGCGGGGTGAAAGTGGCAGAGCTGGGGAGTGGGGTAACGATAACCGTCTGATACGACAATAACCGGTCTGCGAAGCACCTTTGCTGGTTGTTGTCGGCATACGGATCTGTATCCGGTCATTGTCCAGATCGCGCCCCCACGCGCGTGAGCATGCGGGGTTGGGACCGACTTACCAAAATCGGACTACCCACATCAGGAGGGGTAACGGCCCAAAGGTGGCGGGCATATCAGATAGATACGAAAGATTGCCGAGCTGGACCTCACCGAATGTTTTGTCTATCTTAACCAGAGCACGCTCATCCTTCTGGCACATACACACCACTACTCTGCTCACACCACTCTGATATGTGGACCACAACCACTCGCACATTCGCCCAACGTACTCTTGCATCCCATTGTCGTCCGACATGGTGGCGATCAGCTGGCGAGCCCGCCGGCGGAAAGTTGCAGCGAAAATCAATCACTTCCACCGTGCCTTCTGATGCAGTGCCTGCCATTCATGCACAAGCACTTCGACTGTCAGCAGAGCAGGGAGTTGGACCCTCTGGGCTGCAGCGAATGTCGACTTTTCAGATCTTAAGAGCAATTCTACTCGGGTCATGCTTTACATCACCTGTACTATCAAGACCTGCTTTGGGCGTAATGAGATGGATGGCGCATTCAAATTCAGTCCTTCTCAACCCTGACAGAAACCCGATACTCAATGCAATCGTGAAACCACTTATCTACGACCAGTTCTGCGCAGGCACCCATCTCGAGGGCATACGCAAGACTACTGCTCGAATCAAGGGCATGGGCTACACTGGCGTTATTCTTTGCTACGGAAAAGAAGCACAGGTTCTAGGATCCAACATACACGCTACAGGGGAGAAGGACGCCAATATGGAGGCTGGAATAGAGCACTTCAAACTTGGCAATCTGAAGACCTTGGACATGGCTGAATCTGGTGACTGGCTCGGCATTAAGTGAGTCTACTATCACGTTTTTGGTGATAACTTGAAAATCTAATACATTTGCAGAATGACTGGCGCCGGCTCTGAAATCACGCAAGCACTGATCAAGAACGAGGAAATGCCTGCATCATTTCGACGCGCAATGCAAGAGATCTGCGAGAAGGCACGGCAGAAAGACTGTCGTATTTGGATAGATGCCGAACAACAAGTTGTTCAGGGAGCAATTGACGCGTGGACCATCGAGCTTCAAAGAGAATTCAATCGCGATCGAGCTCTGCTCTACAACACTCTGCAAGCGTATCTGAAGGGCTCTCGACCGAAACTTGAAAAACAGCTCGCGATTGCGAGGGAGGAAGGTTGGACTCTGGCCATCAAACTTGTGCGAGGAGCTTACATGAGCACCGAGAACAGGGAATTAATTCACGACACTAAGGAAGACACTGACAATTCGTACAACAGCATTGTACGCGACCTTTTGGGAGGCAATGGACTAGGCATTCCACCAAACGAGCGACCTAAGGTGCAGCTTTTCCTGGCTGGCCATAACCCCGAAAGTATTGCAAAGGCAGCAAACTTGATCAAGGATCTATCTTCGCAAGACCGGCTGGCAGTACTACCCGACTTTGGTCAATTGCAAGGCATGGCAGACGAAATTGGTTGCAAGCTTCTCCAACATTGCGAGGGTCTCAAGGGTTCGGGCACGTCATTAAACGTGCCTCATGTCTACAAGTGTCTTACATGGGGTAGCGTGCAGGAATGCATGCAGTACCTTCATCGGAGAGTTGTTGAGAACGCAGGCAATTCTGCAAGGATGACGGATGGTATGACAGCATACACTCGGGAGTTGAAACGGCGTATGTTCGGACTTGGATCTTAATTTCCCGGTCTCATATGCATATGAATGAATTTTGAATGTCAAATCACGGATTGTTTTTCCCTTTTCGAGTTACGAGTATCGAACTTAATGTCTTTGAGTGACGCGTGTTTATTTCCGATGTGAAATCCGACTGTCTTTCGGGTAATACACGCGTCTACCCCACGTCCAAGCCTTTTGTCTGACAGTCGCTCAGTTGCCGACCATCGGATGTGAACCCGACGTCGCATGTGATCGAACCCGGATGCTAATCCGTCGGCGCGATACACCTCGAACTGGCCGTGATTGCATTTACCCACAAGGAGATCATTCCGACACGGAGTTTGTGCTCAGTAGTCGGCATTGAGCAGGCATTCATGCATGCAAGCAGTCATTCAAGGTAAGGCAATCTAGAAAACCAGCTCAGAGGAAGTCAGTAAGCATCTCTCCATCTACTACTATCTCCTTGTGGTCGTTCTCCATATAGCACAAAGCACTTGATAGAGACCGACCTTCACAATGAGCACCCAACGCCACCGCTATAGCGTCCCTCCCTCAGGCTGCTATGTCCCAGCAGTGACATTCTACACCCCCGACGCTGTCCAGTCGCTCGATCTCGCCGCACAAAAGAAGTACTTCCGCTACCTTTCCACCACCGGCCTGCGCGGAATCGTCGTCCTCGGTAGCAATGCAGAGACTCTCCTCCTCACCCGCGAGGAACGCATAGCACTAGTAGAGACCGCCCGCGCCGCCGTGCCCAAAGACTATCCTCTCATAGCCGGCATAATGGGCCACTCTACCGCACAAGTCATCGAATACGCCGCCGACGCCGCGGAGGCAGGCGCCGACTACTTCCTCCTCCTACCGTGCGCATACTTCGGCAAACAAACCACTCCTGCGGTGATCAAGTCCTTCTTCGCCGACATAGCGCCCCATCTCCCCCGCCCGACCCTCATCTACAACTTCCCCGCAGTCACTAATGGCGTTGATCTAGACTCGGACATCATCGCCGACATCGCCCGCGCCAACGACATCTACGTCGGCGTGAAGCTAACCTGCGGCTCCGTGGCCAAGATCGCTCGTCTCGCCGGGACATTCCCGCCCGAGCGGTTCGCCGTCTTCGGTGGGCAGTCCGATTTCCTCGTTGGCGGGCTGGCGGTAGGCAGCAGCGGATGTATCGCGGCATTCGCGAACATCTTCCCCAAGTCCGTAGCGAGACTATATGATCTGTACGCGAGCGGACGACATGCGGAGGCGAGGAGGTTGCAGCATGCGCTGGCGTTGGCGGAAGCCCCGACCAAGGCCGGGATTGCGAATACCAAGTATGCGGCGGCGGTGTATACGGCGGGGCCGTGGGCGGGAGTGGAGAGGGCTGAGGAGGGTGCGAGACCTAGACATCCTTATAAGGAGCCGGGGAAGGAGGAGAAGGAGAAGATTAGGAGGGTGATGGAGCCTTATCGGTGGTTGGAGGATGGGAAGGGGAAGGGGAAGAGCGAGGAGTATGTTGAGAGGGCACAGTTGTAGTGGGAGTCGTAGTGGATGGGTTAATGAATGTTCTTCGATCATGACTGTCGTTGTACTTTGAGAAGACTGAGTGACTAGATGGGTGCTGACTGAAGACTCCCTTGAGTCGAAGAATGCAGTCACCAGACAGCCCATAACGGACGAGGTTAATCACAGAATGCTGCTCCTGAAGAACTTTGTGTACGGAGGTGGTAAAACATTCTAGAAGACTTCATGACATGATTACGTACTATCCAATCTATAAACGAGAAAGAGATGCACTCGCATATATCCCATATCTACTCATCTACAGTCTCGCCCTGATGAGCTTGTCCTTCTCCTTGATCAGCTCCTTCAACTCCTTCGCCGTGCCAATTCTCCAGCTCACTGCCTCGCCCCAATCCTTATTCCTCAAGTCTTCCGTCTTCCACTGCCACCTCTTGAGTTTCTGCTCCCCAGCGCTCAACAAATCCACCACCCACTCCCCAAACACAGGCATCATCTTAAACCCATGTCCTGAATCTCCCGACACCACAACCAACGACTTGTCCGTCCCCGGCACAAAATCGACACAGTACTCCGAGTCCGCCGTATCCGCAAACCAACAGAGCTTCTGGTCGACAAACGGCCTATCCGCCATCCAAGGGAACATCTCCCTCAACAATGTCCTCAACTTCTTCTCATCCTCCGCAGGTATAAAGTCCTGCGGCGGGGGCAATCTGTCCAGCGGCGGAAGTGACGTCCCATCCTGCCCCGGGTTTGTGTATCCCGTTCCTAACGGACACAGCTTAAACAACCTCGTCTTCGGATCCGGCTCAAAGAAGAAACCCAAATCCCTCACATTAGTCGTCGGCATGCCACGGAGGTAATTACACTCGTCCTCCGACAGCTGCACATGTGCAACAGACCAACACCGGGCGGTGACAAACTTCCCCAAATCCGGGACGAGCGTCGCCCCGTACGACCCGGCAGCAACGATAGTCTTGTCCGCGCGGTGCGTCTTGCCGTCGGCAGTCTGGACCGCGACGACGGCTCCAGACGGGGATTTGGACAGGGAGACGACTTTCCCGGCGGCTTCGCCGAGGACGAACTTGATCCCCTTGGAGGCGAGGTACTCCCATATCCCCTTTAGGGCGTCGGAGGAGTGCGCGTATCCGGCGAGGCGGTTGAAGTACCCCTTGAACCCATTGAGGGGTCCCGTGGCTTGCCACAGGTACTTCCGCAGGGCTTTGGAGTCTTTGAGCGAGCGGATCTCGGGGGCGAACTCGGGGTGCGATGCCACGGACGACAAGGCGGCTTCGAGGTGGTGGATGGCTTTCTCGGGCGCGCGGCCGGAGGCTGTGACGATGTAGCCGGTCTGGTGGAAGTAGGGGCCGAAGAGAGGGGTTTTCCAGCGCTCGATGGCGCGCAGGGCGAGGTCGGTGTAGAAGGGGTCTTCGTATTCGGCGCGCACGATCTTGTTCAGGTCCCAGGCGGCGGAGTAGCGGGAGGGGATGGTGTCGGCGCGGTCGAAGACGGTGATGTCCGTATAGCCTGCTTCTTGCAGGTGCAGGGCTATTGAGAGGCCCCAGGCGCCGGCGCCCACGATGTTGATCGGGGAGGTGTTGCGGGGCATGATGGATGGATTGTGGTGAGGGATATGGAGTGGAGGGGTAATCTGGGCACAAGTATGGATTGATATGGCACTAAATACAGACTCGATATTCTATTCCTATATTCCGTGGTATGTCCATACTCCGGACAGTTTTACCCTGATTGTATAGCCGATCTAAACACGGCATTCTAGATGGTGGCGGGGTTGTGATGCGGCAAATGCCCCGAATGCACGCAGGGCGGGGCACGACGTATCTCGGATGCGATCCCGGGGACCAGCCGGAGGGGCATGGCGGGGTAACTTGGGGGTAAATCATCACGCACCACCCGCTACTGAATCCGCCAGATCATTCCGAGAAAAACATCCCGACCAGGCGGTATTGGATATCGGCCCATTGATGTATTCCGTATTTACGGTGTTTCTGAATGCATCGGTGTAACGTGATCATGTGCTCGATGAGTTCCCAAACTTGTGTTGTAGGTCATTTCTTCTATTGAAGGTCAGACTGCGATTCCTGGGTATACACAGCACATAGTAGAGCCATGGCGGATAGCAATCGGCAGCTGTCTGATCAAAGCCCGCTGCTTGCCTCACATAACAATCACAAGTCCTACGGAGGCTACAGCACATTATGGGCGAGCATCGCCAACGATGCTTTGAGCGCCTTGGCTGCTGGCATGACCGTCGCGCCAGCAGTATCCATAATCGACCGGTGCGTATACCACCTCATACCATCAGACCAATCTGACAGTTATCATATTCAGTGCAGTAGTTGAATCAGTCTCTGGCCGCAACACCATGATGCGCTCCGTCTCCAACTCACTCTGGTCCCTCTTCACACGACCCCACCGCTTCATCACCTCCCGCCCCTTCGGCGTCATGCTCCTCCTCTACGGTACGACCTACTTCGTAGCCAACACCGTCGACACCGCCTCTGCCCTATACCACAACCAACCACCCTCCACCACCACAGCCGGAGTAGCCAAATTCCTCGGCCCCACAAGCGTTAACCTAGGCCTTAGCCTATACAAAGACACCCAGTACGCGCGCATGTTCGGCCAGTCCCTCGGCTCCTCCCTCCCTCGCACGCTCAGCAGGACCACTTACGCCATCTTCGTCACGCGCGACTGCATGACGCTCTTCGCCAGCTTCAACCTCCCTGCGCTGATCGCCCCCAACATCCCAAACTCGTGGGAGGGATACGTCTCTAAAGCCGCGATGGCACAGATCGCTTCGCCGATGCTGATGCAGATCGCGGGCGCGCCGTTGCATCTACTGGGGCTGGATTTGTATAATAGGAGCGGGAAGGTGTCGGCGGGGGACAGGTGGCGGAAGGTACGAGAGGCGTGGCCTAGGACGGCTTTGGCACGCATGGCAAGGGTGTTGCCTGCTTTCGGGATTGGGGGGATCGTGAATACGAATTTACGGACGAATTTGATGAAAAGGTTGGAGTAACAGACGTTTAGACCGGATAGCTTTCTGTTACACTGTTGCAGCAGCTTTGGCGTTGAGTGGACTACAAGTGGGACTGTGCATCTCCTTCAAGAATGTATACGGTTGGTGCTTTCCATCTTGCACGTATGCATTGCAGAATTCCTGTGAGGCGAGCTGGTCGTAAAGTCGTAAAGATACATTGGACTTTGGTATGTAATGCAGAATAGTATGCTGCTTGACCTCCTGAGGCCGGTGTTCAGACACTAGGAATGCAAAAATGGTTGTCTTTACTGCCAAATCCGCCTCCTTTCCAGACGTGGAGTCTTGACTATGTACTCAGATGCAAACAATCATGACGAGACATGAATTGAACCGCCTTTTTTGTTACAAACTCGTTGTAATGCTCGCCCTCTCTGTCTTCTGTATAGTCCGCTATGTAGAGTTGGAGTTATCCGCGCAGGACCACGGGGATGTTCCTCCGTTCTTCTTGTTGCTCTCGATGATGCCCACGACCGATCCGTAAGTGCCAGCAATCATAAGGAATGTTCCGGAAACGACGACGAAAGTGCTGAAAGCGACCATCAGATACCACTTGATGTTTCTCTTCGCCTTCTCAATGCCCCAATTGTCATACAGCCACATGCATCCCATGCATTGAAACGACATGAGTGTACCAAACAAAGCTCCGACCAGGGAGACGAGTCCTCCGAAAACAGGGATGGCGCTCGCAATGATATATGCAACCAGTGCAATGCAGAAAGTGCTTCCAAGCCAGACCATCCAGTGTGTCTTGGTGTTCTTGGAGATATGCTTAGTGCCGCGAAGCAGGTGGACAAAGATGTATTTGGCAGCAATCTGATTGCGTGTCAGCTAAAGTCAGGAGAAACAGAAGCAATCAACTCACGTGCGTGACGAAGACAGTTGTGAACAGCAGACCCGGAAGCGCCAGGCCATAACAGATCTTCTTCATGAGGTGTCCAGCAGAGCCCAGCGCTGGTGATGCAACGTAAGAACCGCAGTAATAGTAAACAACGATGCCAATCACGGTATAGATGACAGTAACTCCAGTTTGGCAGATGATCAGAGACCGAGTGTAATGCTTCGGCTCTCGCATTTCCGAGACGATAGGGAAGAAGCCTGGGGTACCGGCATATGCAAACACCAATGCAGAGACGGCCGAGATGGCATCAGGAAAGCTGGGATTGGACGCGACTTTCCAGTCTGATGCCCAGGACCCAGTCTGAGGTGCTGCTGCAGGGCGGTCCTGTACACCGACGGAAACGGTCAAAGTGAAGACTGCGAATAGTCAGAAAGCGAGTCTTGCAAATTTGATATCTTTGAACTCTTACTCGATGTCATAATTCCGAACAGGCCAAGCCACGCAAGCCAAGTGATGCGGCCAAGCGTCTGGATGCTCCCCAGAAGGAAGGCAGCCAAGAATGCGACAAACACAAAAACGGCGGTGCATGTTCCGTGTACGGAGAGGGCGTTCAGCGCGATGGACAAGCTGAGCATACCAGATCCGGCAACAAAGATCCAATCTGTGGTAAGACGAGTCAGTCAAATGGTGTCAGGTGGACTAGTCTCCAATCGGCTCAGGACTCACAGAGCACAAAAGCGCCACCGAACACAATCCGGCCAGTCTTTCCGAACATCTTCTGGCCACAGTCGTCGATACCGTAGACATCCTTGTGGCGCATCTTGAACACGCCCACAATGTAGTCGGACCACGTGGTAATAGCGGCTATGGTCCAGAGGCAGATCAGGCCAGGGACCAGGCCAATCGTATTGAATACCGAGGGGATGGACAGCACACCCAATCCGACCTGCGACTTCATCATGAGTGCAGCAGTTCCAAGCCACCCAACCTGTACGCCTGTTAATCTGTGTAACCACCGATTAGTGCAACGCGGCTGGACTTTACATTTCTGTAGTTGGGCCCATCTTCATTGATGTCTCCGAAGATCTCATCATGCACCCCGTATCCTCCTGCATCTTCCACAACAGTGGCATCAGCGCGAGACTGAGTAGCCTCAAGGTCGGGGTAGGTTTTCTTCTCGTCGGACATGTTGTACAACCAAATGTCAGAATGACTGAGTTAGGCTTCCAATCCCAGGGTGAACACCTGGGGAAACGACTTCCTAATAACGGAATAAACTGTCAACGTGGTTGAGAAGGTCTAGACGATATGGTTGTGCATGCCGATAAGTGGTCCCCAACCCCGGATGCAGCGAAAGGGCTGGGTTCTTATCGGGCTGCGACCCGGTCTGGGGTGGTGTGGGAACGCGGGGATATTCCATGGTCCTTGATACCTTTGACATGCCTGACGTATGCGCGAATACTTGTTTCGGGTCACTGTTTATCCACAGTAATCAGACCCGGGAGGAAGTGGTGTGCCGAGAGTGATCAGAGCTGCAGGGGTGTGCATCATTAGGCAAGCCACACAGGGTTCCAATCAGATAATGCCAAGATAAACGAGGTCTTGCCACTCGGGTTCGTACCCGATGCCGGTCCGAGCAACGTCTCAGATCCCGACGGCGCGACTGGTGGGCTGATAATGACGGCGGAGTGTGCGGGGAGTAGGTATGCGGGGGCAATGCAATGCGGCAAAGCAGTCAGCACTTCGTATCGAAAACTTGCTTGGCCAAAAGGGGAAAATTTGTGAGCGCCGCGCATGGTGTAAAGAACATAAGCGGGCCACTATTATGTATGGTGTTATTGCCTACAGCAACAGAAAGCACGTGACAGATGTTTCAGTTCCGCAAAAAACCCCGGAGGGTCGACATCTTGGCAGCCATCATGCCGGAGTCGTTCCCGTCTGGTCTGTCATTTCGTTTAACTTCTGCTCGACGTCATCCCTTGCCTCGTTCCACTTGCGCAGCTGTGGTCAGAGACACAACATGGATCATCGTGAAAACAGTGTTGGCAAGAAGTTCGGACCTCGCCGGACTGTCGCCAAGTACGAATGCTGGAAGCTCATCCATCCGCGGACTTGTCCACGATTGTCCCTGCGTACTATCAATTCAGGCGGAGCACGATCCAAGTAGAGGAACAGGCAGCTAATCAATCTGCCGAGGCGCAAACAGAGGCGAAAGAAGGTATTACTTTGTGGAGCTCTCTTGGGCGTGGCTAAACTTTCCAGCAGCTGCTCTGCCATCTGCCCCAACGTTGACTACCCGAGGTCCCTATACATCTATCTTTTCTCGCACACAAATCTGCCACAGTAGTGTTCGAGCTCTCGGCTGAAGCTCGAGAAGCTTTACAGATACCTCTGGACGATTATAACGATGGCGAGGCTCACATCTCGGCGCCCGGACCAAATGGACTCATCGTTTCAGGCAAGACAGCATACATGCTGACGACATATACCCCAGGCGAGACCTTGGAAACACGATCAACACAGCACCAGAAGTCAGGTATATAGGAAGAATTGACCGCGATATTTGAACGAATGCGAGAGCATGCAAAGCCATGTGACATGCCACTGGGTGATGTCCAAGGTGAGGGTTGCAAAGATGCACGACGGAGCAGCTGCTGAACGTGTACGGTAGGCCCTCTGGTCCCAAGCCAGCATATATCCAAGCCGTACAATCATGGAAACAATTGCCGCAGCCGAGGCCTGCGTTTTCACCCATGGTGATCTTCGGCTTGCTAACATTCATGTCACCTTTGAGGAGAGGCAATGTCATCTCATTAGCCTTCTCGACTGGGGAATGTGTGGCTTCTATCCAGAATCTTGGGAAGCATGCAGGACCACGAATCTTTTGAGCGCCTCGGAAGAATGGGACTGGTACATGTACCTACCCGCTTGTATTGCACCATTGTCATTTTCCTGTCTATGGTTCATCAACCGCATCTGGGACCGCAGGCTCCATGACGGAGCGCGGCTTGTCATGTTCGATGAGCGAGCCACTTCGGCTCCTTAGCAGCCCAACCCTGTGGGACGAATTGTACGACAGGGTTGCATGCAACTACAATTGTTGCATGCAACCACAGTAGCTTGTTCCAAAGCAGGCTTGCAACGTCCACAGGCGACGCTCGTCCTCCATGATGTATGATTCATGATCTGTTATCCATTCTACCAGAAGCAGAAGCATAGAACCTTGCTCTGATGCTTCAAATGACTCGTGTCATAATAAATAACATCCATGTAGGTCAATCGATGGAAAAGCTTTCTTTCTTTCGTACGATCCCTTCTTTCCGTGCAGGTACCATTGGGGGCTTCGCTGCCGTGTACCGGCAGTACGATGTACACTACTTCCACTGGTCGCTCTTCATCGGCAGTCCGAGTCAAGATATACACGAGGTAGTGGGCGAGCAACCGCATTACAACTACAACCATCTTCATGCAGACCCTGCATCGAGTATACGCCACCGATAGAATATTTCTGTTGGGTATGTAAAGCAAAGTAACCTCGAGAACATCATTGAGTTGCTGACGAACGTAAACATCGACAATGGAGTAGCTCATCTGACTTGTCAAGATTGGGTGCTGGAAGCTCTGGAAGTGCTGTGCGGTGAATGCATCCTCGATGAAGATGATGAAGACTACAGGTGCGGCGTGGAGAAGGCGGAGTCAGAGTACTTTGGACCTCAGTGGGACAGGTGACCGTGATGACAGATGGCTAGCGGACAGCCCGACTACTCATTGACTTCGATAGCCGGTCAACAGCCTCACGAATGATTTCGCAATCCTAGACCTCATGAGAACCAAATGCACCACGAGTCTGAAAGCCACAGAGTACTGTTTTATGTCATCATTCGATATCACAGACACTCGTACGTAGAGGAAAGCAATGCGCTGCTCCAGTCAGGGGGTGCCTATCACCCCGATATGTACTAGATAGAGTTGGACGAGTCATGGGGTGGAATTTTGGACTGGCCGTAGCCATACCCGAAGACCGAGTCGCCGCACAGCACGGTAGACAAGCGCCTCCAAGAAGCGCCTAGCGAGTCGCGGGGCAGGAGGGTGGGCATACAGCAAGTCCTTCCAGTGATCAAGACGCCACACGACAAGGTCGACGAGCGCCCTGACTGGTCACATGGCGCAAGGCTGGAGTTAATGCAGCCCTACCAACGGACGAAAACCCTGCACGGTAAGGCCGGTGAGTACCACGACAGATCACAGGGGAAAGAGTTCAGCATTCTGTAGCCCTATTAACGGACCAAGCTACCACAAATTAAGGGCAACAAGCACCTTAATGATGAAGGATAGACACCTCTGTCAGCTGAGAAAGGTAGCTCAGCTCAATGGCGGCGTTCCCCGATGCTTCCAGGATTGAAGTGGCCTTCATGTGGTTGAGCTCGGGGAACGAGGCAAGAACGAGAGCGTTACAGAGTTCTTGAGAGATAGTCGCTGCGGTGCCATGACCAGTATTCAGAACCATTCACCCTTGAAACGAGGAATTGATCTGCCATAGTCGATCCTCCAAAGCCGATTAGAGGCTCGAAAGTCATTTCATGACACAAAACCGCTACCGGAACCTATAGACGGAATTAGATTTGGGTCTAAAGAGTATCACATTCAGCGTCGGCTTTTGGTATCCGCAACGATGCAAGGCAGGCTTGTCGGTAGACTCGAACGAATTCCTTCCTACACCAATGCCGCAAGTAGCCCATATCACGATTCGGATGCGAACCCGACCCGAAGCGAAGCCTGGAAGTCCGACCCCGATTTGAATGCATCCGGCGGGTCAGAAGCCGACGAGTGCGGGGACGAGGTACTCCATGCGGGGCAATCTGATGCGGCATCGGGGTTGACATGGAATTTTTTGTTGCTTTATATTGAAGAGCCCCGCGCCGAAATGGCTGCGGCGGCACAGGATACCCACAATGCTCACAATGCCTTCTTACATGCAGAGTGCAGGCAGAATCACAAACGCAGCCATCCGCAGCCGTCTGCGGACAGGCGCTGCTCCTCTGCTAACACGCTCAATTGCTACTGGTGGCCATTTCACCGTTCCCAAGCCATACAACGAGAAGAACGTAAGACTTGCGTGTGGTAGAAGACATACAATGTGCTGACGTCCATAGTACGACTACGAGGCTGGGTCGCCAGAAAGGCAAAAGCTTATCGATGAGCTCAAGAAGCAGAGGGGTCAATTGCCCTTCTCGGTGCCAGCTATCGGAGGCAGAGGCGCAAAGGCTTTGGGCAACGGCAAGGAAATCTCCATGCCCATGCCTTCGGAGCATGGCACGACGTTCGCCAAATACGACTCGGCAACCAAGGCGGATGTGGAGAAGGCAATCAAGAATGCCCTGGCAGCCAAGCAGCAATGGCAGGACATGCCGTTCACAGACAGGGCGGCCATCTTCCTGCGTGCTGCGGAACTTGTCTCGGACAAGTACAGGTATGAGATCATGGCCGCCACCATGCTCGGTCAAGGCAAGAACGCATGGCAAGCAGACATTGACGCTGCTGCCGAGCTGTGTGACTTCTATCGCTTCAACGTCGGCTTCGCTCAGGAGATCTACGACAAGCAACCTACGATCAACTCTCCCGGACACCACGGCAGGACCGACATCCGACCACTGGAAGGTTTCGTCTATGCCGTATCGCCTTTCAACTTCACCGCCATTGGTGGCAACCTGATCTCAGGTCCCGCGCTCATGGGCAATGTGGTGGTTTGGAAGCCTGCACCTATGTCAGTCTACCCCAGTCATCTCGTCCACCAGATCCTTCTCGAAGCCGGTCTTCCCGAAGGTGTCATCCAGCTTGTCAACGGAGACCCAGAAGTCGTCACCGAAGCCGTCTTCAACCACCGCGAGTTCTCTGCACTGAGCTTCATCGGCTCATCGGCTGTGTTCAAGTCCCTCTACAGCAAGGCCGCCAAGGGTGTGGTGGAAGACAAATACCGAGACATCCCTCGCTTTATTGGCGAGACCTCCGGCAAGAACTTCCACCTGATCCACGGTTCAGCCGACATCCCCAATGCCGTCAAACACACCATCCGAGCCTCATTCGAATACGGTGGTCAGAAGTGCTCTGCCTGTTCCCGCATCTACGTCCCAGAGAGCCAGGCTGAGTACTTCTTCAGCGAAATGAAGAAAGAGCTGAAGGCAGTCAAGGTTGGACCCCCCGAGGACTTTGAGAACTTCACCGGTCCTGTCATCAACAAGCAATCATTCGACAAGATCACCAGTGCCATGGACGCCGCAAAGTCGGACTCCAGCCTGGAGACGGTTGTCGGTGGCACATACGATGGTAGCAAGGGCTACTACATCGACCCCACTATTTACAAGTCCAAGGACCCCAACCACGAGCTGTTCCACAAGGAGCTCTTCGGACCAGTCCTCGTCGCCCACGTGTACAAGGATGCCGAGTTCGAGAAGACCCTCGAGCTGCTCGACGGCCATGGTGGTGGCTTCGCTTTGACCGGCGCTATCTTCGCCACCGACCCCGTTGCCATTCGCCAGGCAGAGCATAGGTTGAGGTATGCCGCAGGTAACTTCTATACCAACTGCAAGACGACCGGTGCCGTCATTGGTCAGCAGACATTCGGAGGATCGAGAGGCAGCGGCACAAACGACAAGGCTGGCAGTATCGGTCTGATGCAGCGCTTCACCAGCCCGAGGACGCTCAAGGAGGATTACAACAAGCTGCACGATGTTCTGTACCCTAGTAATTTGTAGACCATCGGCGCTTGTTTATGGGGGCGGGGGAGTTGCATTGCCGGTGCACAGTCGTCTTGGATAATGGGTATTTCATAGACTAGCCAGGAACGATCATGTCCTTGAATCTTATCTCCAAAAAATGCACGTAACATTCATCTGCCCACCATCACCATCCAACACCTCATTCCGGGACTCACTCCCTCTTCCACAGCCCCCGCACCCCCTCCTCATCCTCCCCCAACACCGGATCCCGCCCAGGCACCGGCACGCTCCACACACTCTCATACTTCCCATCGCTCTCCCCTCCAATCGCAAAATCCCACTCCGCCGCGCCCTTGGGATACGCCCCCATCATCACGAAACCCTCCAACTCCAGCCCCTCGAGCTTCCCCTTCTCCGCCTCCGCAATCCCATGCCCATCCCCGGGGCTCAGCAACGCAAACTCCGCCGGCGTCGTATCGTGCGTCTTGTGCGCCACGCCGGCTGGGATGATGAAGACGTCCCCTGCTTTGGCCGCGATCTCCACGCCGCCGGACTCGTGGGCGTCGCCGGAGGTAGAGGCGTCGAGGTCGGGGGAGGTGTCTGCTACGCCGAATCTAATGGTTGCGGTGCCGGAGAGGACGGCCATGGCTTCGTGGGCGCGGGAGTGGTAGTGGGCGCGTTGGGTGGGACCGTAGCGGAAGATCCATTGCGGGGACCAGGAGTTGGAAGTGTAGAGGTTGTAGAGGGAGACGGCGGGGGAGGGGGAGGTGAGTTGTTGGTCCAGGAGGCCGGGGTAGTGGAGGAGGGGGAGGGGGGAGTTGGGGATCAGAGCCGTGGGGCGGAGGTGGTATTTTTTTACTTCGACCATGGTGAGGTGAGGATGGGGGTGAATTGAAGTGAGGATAGGGATAGGTTAGAGAATAAAAGAAAGGGGGATAAGATTGATCGAGGATACCTTCGTACAGTTGCGGACTGTATAAAGTACTTTGCAGTATCACCGGATTTAGAGGTGCGATACGGAAATCATGTCCGTACCACGGAGGTGAGATGGAAGGCAATCCCGGGCATGTTGTTGAGTAGATCGGGACCTTGTAAATTTGTAATCACCTTTGACGACTGCGGGGAGCGGGGAAGAGGAAATCAGGGCTGCTGGTTCAAGGTGGTTGACAGTCGATCAGTTATGGCAGACCAACGACTGGGAATGCCAAGTAGGGCGCGCGCCACCATCGCCTCCTCGCTACTTTTATCATTTTCTGGACAATTTTTAAATGTAGTAATTTGACGAGCGTTCTTGAGCCAATCCTCTAATCAGTCTGAGTGATTGTATTTTATTGGCAGTGAATAGAAAATGTCGTGAAACACTTGGCCGTGTTGCGGCAAAACAGTCCATAGCGGCTCACCGCCTTTGGTGCGGCAGAAAAAGTGGACTGCAGCAACTTTCTGTACCAAAAGTTTCGGCGAGCTGGATAGACACCGGCAAACAAGAAAATTAGTCATGCCGCCTCCACGCAAGAAGCAGCGTCAATCGCTGGACGCTTCTGCTGCTGTTCCAGCTCCAATCAAGCAAGACTCTGCTGAAGTTGTCACCGCAACACCGGACTCCAAAGATGCTAAGCCTGCGCCTCCGCAGCGGACACTCTTTATTCGGTCTCTCCCGCCCACTACAACTACAGAGAGCTTGACTGCTCTCTTCTCACAATCACGCCCGATCAAGCATGCCACCGCAGTCCTTGACCCCGACACCGGCAAATGCAGGGGTTATGGTTTCGTCACATTCGCCGACGCCGAAGATGCACTCGCCGCCAAAGACGAATTCCACAACTTCAAGCTGAACGGAGAGCTAGGAGAAGAGACTGCCAACGCTCCGACCGAAGAAGAGAACGCACGTCTTGCGAAAGGGCGCCGCTTGAGGGTCGACCTCGCCGAACAACGACACCGGCAAAAGACTTCGCGCTTTGGTGCCGATGGCCTCGAGACGGATGCCGCAGATGCAGCGACCGCCAAGGAGAAGCTCGCCGAGGAGAAGAAGATGAAGCGTGATCTGGAGCAGGGAGCGAAGCTGATTGTAAGGAATCTCCCGTGGAGTATTAAGAGCGGCGAGCAGCTGGGCAAATTCTTCGAGAAGTATGGCAAGCTCAAAGGTGCGGTTGTCCCGAGAAAGAATGGTGGACTGCTGCAGGGTTTCGGCTTTGTCACATTCAAGAGCAGGAAGGCTGCCGAGAAGGCCCTCAAAGAGGGAAGTGGCTTTGAGATAGACGGAAGGGCAGTTGCTGTCGATTGGGCTGTTACGAGAGACGTGTGGAAAGGCGCACCTGCTGCTGATGATGAAGAGGAAGAGGACGAAGTAGGGATCAAGACGGAGGATGAGGATGAAGGACCTGACGTCAATGGTGACGGCGAGGAAGTTTCAGAAGCCGATCTTGATGACGAAGACGACGAAGAGGACGTCGAGAACGATGAGGACGTTGAAGAGGACGAGGACGAAGAGGACGAAAACGAATTCGAGGAGGAAGATCGCTCAGGCACTCTTTTCATCCGCAATCTACCCTTCACTTGCACCGACGAGGAACTGGAGGAAGCTTTCCGCTCATTCGGTCCCGTGAGGTATGCACGAGTGGTCGTCGACCAGGTCACCGAGCGATCCAGAGGTACAGGGTTCGTTTGCTTCTACAACGTCTCAGACGCAGATCAATGTCTTCGCGACGCACCACGGCAGACCCAGCAGAAGCCTGCAGACACAAAAGCCCCAACCACATTGTCGGTCCTTCAAGACACAACGCTCGACCCGACTGGACGGTACACCATCGACGGACGAGTCGTCCAAGTATCGCGCGCCGTGGCCAAGTCGGAAGCCAACCGTCTCACAAAGGAAGGCGTAGCAGCTCGCTTCAGCCGTGACAAGGATAGGCGTCGGCTCTATCTCCTGTCCGAAGGTACAATCAGCTCCAAGTCAGCGCTATACGAGCGTCTCAGCCCTACCGAACGTCAGCTACGTGAGGCCAGCGCAAAGCAGCGCCGCACTCTGATCGAAAGCAACCCGTCTCTCCATCTGAGTCTGACACGTCTGTCAATCCGGAACGTACCAAGGACCGTCACCAGCATGGACCTCAAACAACTCGCCCGTGAAGCCGTAGTCGGGTTCGCCAAGGACGTCAAAGCCGGCAAGCGTCAAAGATTGTCCAAAGAAGAAGTGGCGCGAGGAGGTGAGGAAATGCGCGAAGCCGAGAATGCCCGACGAGAACAGGGTAAGGGTATCGTCAAGCAAGCCAAGATTGTGTTCGAGGGACGCGAGGGCGGAAAAGTCGAGGAGAAGAGCGGTGCTGGACGGAGCAGAGGTTATGGATTTATCGAGTATCATACTCATCGCAATGCACTGATGGGTCTGAGATGGTTGAATGGTCATCAGGTCGACTATCAGGCGTTGCAGAAGGTCAAGGAAGGGAAGGGCAAGGAGAATCAGAAGGAGGTGCTTGAGGACAGGAAGAAGAGGCTGATTGTCGAGTTTGCGATTGAGAACGCACAGGTGGTGCAGCGGAGGAAAGAGAGGGAGGTCAAAGCCAGGGATAGGGGCAAGGGTGGGGACAAGGAGGAAGCGGAGGGTGGCAAGTTTGGTAAAAAGGACAAGAAGGGTAGGCCTGTCAAGGCTGGCAATAAGAGGAAGCGCAATGACGACGATGAGGCGAAGGACGAGGTGGCGGACGAGAAGCCGGATGATGATGATAAGTTGGCGAAGAGGCAGAGGATCATCCAGAAGAAGCGGATGATGCGGAGGGCGAAGAAGCAGGGCAAAACGTGGAAGTCGTGAACCATGTAATACCTGTCCATAGCTTACTATCCACTAATGCTGGGAGCATATTTTCGGAGCTATCTTAATCACTCATTTCTTGACCCCGTTGATCTTGTCGAAGCATGGAAATCTCATCACGGTTTGGGCCCTCTCTCTACACTTCTGATTCGCTGCTTGACGTTCTGGTCGGAGTTTATACGGCCTCTTCTCTCCGCTCTTTGCATCTTGTGCTATAGCAAGTTCTTGATTTCGAATCAACGGTCCTTTTCATTCCGCAGATGATTCCTCTGTCGATGATAGTTCCATGACTGAGCTGTGCAACCTGGAGCTCGTCCCTTAAGGCTCCCGGCTGGCGTCTGCATAGTTGGCCTGCGGGAACCCTGCGGCACGTCTGCTCTTCTTGACCCGGATCAGCGTTATGGATGTCATCTCAACCCGTGATCAGAGGAGGAAAGCTCGAGTGGTCGGGCCTGGATACTGAATGCTATAGCTCCTGTTGCACGGGAAGCCGGGCTCATTGGTTCCGCAGACGAATGGGTATCGTGTCGCCAGGCGACTCGGCTTCGTCCTCCCGCGGCTGTGGATCATGAAGCGTAGTCCGAGCTTGACTGAGCTCACGTCGTGCTTTCTGGACGCAGGTTTCCGAATAGCCTGCGGCTTCGCCGAATTTGATCACTTGCTCGAGAAGGGGGATAGCATTCCCGGTCTGGCCGTCAGCCGCGTAAGCCTTCGCCAGTTCGTGCTCGGCGTCGATGCGCCATCTGTGGTCATCTGCGCGCGTCCTTCTCCAGATACTTACAACACGCTCCAAGAGCCTGATTGCGACCTTGACTTGGCCATCGGCGCAATGTACTTTTCCAAGAAAGGTTTCAGCATTGAGGCGGTACATGTTGTCCTCGGCTTGCGTCCTGCCGTAAACAGCCACAACATGCTCCAATAGATGGATCGCTTCTTTGAATTTGCCAGTCATGGTGTAAGACCATCCAAGCTGTGTTTCAGCAACGAGGCGATACAAATTATCCTCAGCGTTGGTAGCCTGACGAACACGAATCACATGTTCCAACAGGGGAACAGCATCTTCGGCCTGATCGTTTTCATTGTACGCATTACCAAGAGCACCTTCGACGTCAAGTCGGAACTCGCTATCCTCGACATGCGAAGAAAGCACTTCGACGAGCTCTTGAAACACTTTGATCATATCTTTGATTCGACCGCCGGCTAGGTAAGTGTAGCCAAGGACCCGTTCGCAGCCGATTCGAAGCTGGTCATCCCTTGCTAGTGACCTCCGGATATCGGCAGCACTTTCTTGCAGTTCGATAGATTTGCGGACTTTGGTGTCATATAAGTATAAATATGAGAGATGGAGCACACTCCGGAGCCATCTACGAGGATCCTTAAGCCGTAGGTCCGGCAGCGAACTCACACGCTCGAGAAGTCGGATGCCTTCTTCAGTTCGACCAACAATTGTGCATGCCCGAGAGAAATATGTTTCGGCGTCGAGACGGAGTGGGTCATCTTCCGCTCTTACGCTGCAAATCTCAACGATTTGACTAAGAATTGAGATAGCTTGTTCAGCCCGACCATCGTTGAAGTACGCCTGTGCAAGTAGCAATTCGATCTCAAGGCGCTCAGGGTCACCCACAGCAAAATTCAGACCACTCCAAGTGTTGCAACTCTCAAGACATCGCAGGGAACCTTTGATACGACCGTCGACTAGGAGACATTGGCCGACTCTGAGGCTCAAGGTCAGGTTGTCCTTCGACTTGATGACGTGGTTCTTTTCAAGCGTAGAGAAGGCATGTGGCAGATATGTGCTCCACACGCTACGTTTGTCATGTCCAGTCTCTACTGGGAAGACGCGTGAAATGTGCTGAATAGCTTGGCATCTCGCCTCCTCTGTGAGATTGTTCCTCTGGATCCAGATCTTGACTCCCAGCTGGACCAGCCGATGCATGTCATAGACTTCTGCAGCATCTTCTCTTGTGGATATGAATCCATACGCACTGAGAGTACCAATCGAAGTGTCCATTTGCACCTCTGATCCGGCGTGAGGTAGGATTGAGTGCGGTATTGCTTTATGTTCAATACAGGATAAGAATGCCAGTAGTTGAGCAGCAAACTCGTCGTCGACGCGAATTTGATTAAAAGACGCAAGCCAAGTTGTAGCCACAGCTTTTCGTGATCCGGTCTCAGTGTCGTCGTCAAACCCTCTGCTCAGCAATTCGACCAGCTCTTCCTCTGTACTCCGCAGCCGACCTAAGTACTTAGAGAGTGTCGTCGTTCTGTTCCTATTGAGGTATGCTGTTGCCTGTATGATAGCCAGAGGAAGGTACTTCACCTCCTGATACTTGAGTTCGTCCAGTAGCTCTGATATTGCTGCATCCTTTCGAAGAATGTCGGGTCTCTGCAATGATCTATATATGAGAGCTCGTGCATCTTCTTCATTCATCATCTCCATTTCCTCTACGAAACCTCCATGGCTGGTAAGGATCAGAGCAACTTCATACGATCGAGTTGTAAAGATAAATAGTCCGCTCTCTTTTCGAGGTAAGAATTCGAGAATCTCCCGAGTGGTATCCTTATTATCCATGCTGTCCACTATGAGCAGCCAGGGTCCAGATGCTGCTGAGCTTAAGAATCGTTTAACTGCCTGCTTTGTATCTTCCTCGTCATTTAGGGCTGACCTTCGATCAGGTTGAAACTGCATTATCTCGCCGTACGACCTGTCAAAATCTTGGGTGCTCACAGCTGATACCCAAATGACGGAGTACTCTATCATATTGACTTTGGTCCAGTAAGCCAGCTGCAGGGCGACCTGCGTTTTGCCGATGCCACCAAGACCAGAAATGGCCACTCTTTTATGCTGGTTCTTGATAAACATCGCTTGCTGGATGTTCTCCAGCACATTGGTGCGGCCAATAAATCGTTCATTCTTCTGGGATGGGATATGATAGAACGTCATAGCCGGATGATCTGGAAGATATGAACGGAGCGCTCGTTTGAGAAGGAGAAATACATACGTTTTTGCGTGCCACGGTAGAAGTAATTATGAACTAATCACGATCAGCGCAGAGATCTGGAAAGATAGTTGAGGATTCCGTCAAGCATTCATTGTGGTGCATGTGTATGGGCTATGAAAGTTCAGCTGCTCTCACCCGTGCTTCGTTCATAGTATTGAGCTGCTCCCGTACCAAAGCTCATAGAATTACGGCTCATATTGGCGCCCGAATTGATGTTGAATTGGTTGGTGGGACGACTTGTCTCTGCAGATGAAGAGTCATCGTTGGGAAGAGACGGCGTAACAGTAGAGATCTCTGTGCTGGCCGACTCCAACGATCCAGATGGGCGGGTGATGTTGAGTATGTGGAGTGTTTCCAAGAGTTGTAGTTTGTCCAGTATTTCCTTCATAAGAGATTCTACTCTGCGTTTCTTGCCAGATGACAGGCTCGTGACAGCCTTCTTGTAGCGGATCAGGGCGGTATCCCCATCCTCTTGGATGACTCTCTCAAAGACAGCAGTCATTGCTTCGGCGTTGTCCTTGCAAGTCTGAACCAATTGTCTGATGTTTGCCAGATCATGGTCGGTGAGAGTGCGAATATGTGCAAGGGAAACATGAGCGGACTCCAGGATCAGCACGACCAGAGGAATGTTCTCCGATACCTTCGCAAACGCCGGAACGCCCAATCTTTCGGCAGTCTTGTAAGTGTCACGAGCTTTGTCGAAGATGTCGATAGTTCCAGCAATCAAGCCGACGATGAGACCAACTTCAGCGCCGCTCATAGTCGGGGCTGATCTTTGCTATAGGAGTGTGGAGCTCTTGCGGACAATCTTTCTGTGAATTAGGCTGACAAGGCCGTGTACCGACCAGCCAGCAGTGTCAGGAGTATGCTGCAACATCAAAAGGCCCCCCGCAAATTTGCAGACCGCGCTGGTGATTGATTTGGCTGCGGAAAGGGTCGCAACCTGATCGAAGGAACTGAGATGAGAACGAGAAAATGGATGGTGGAACAGTGTCAACGGGGGTGGGAGCTGACGGTACGAAACGAGGCGGAAGTATCGGACCTACTCATTTGCAGGAGATCGGATATGATTGGAGAGAAGTGCTGGCTGCGTGTAGGTACATGCGATCCGCTGCCAGGCTCAGCATACTCGATTTACCAATCGCAGCATGCCATCCTTTGGTCAAGTCAAGGTCACAATGTACAATGCAGCCATTCGACGTCGATGAATGCCTTACATTGTTGCCAATCCTGTTTGCATGTTATCGCAAGGTCGCTGCGAGACTTAGGAGTCTTTCTTCAGCTTGTGAATTTGCCACTAATAACAATAAAGTCATGTAGAGCGTGATACGGAAATAGAAGGCTAGCTAAAGCTGTCGTGATGGAGAAGTCAGATCCTCTGCCAAGACCAATAACTCACTACCCAGCCCGGAGTTTTCTCCACAAACTCCGAACCGCGGTCTTGGCTTTCAGCGGGCATCAAATCGCATCATCGGCTATCAAAATCAAGCTCCATATTGATAGCGTCGCTGTACTACGTTGCTTTACAGACATTGCAAACTCTACCTGAACTAAATCGTATCCCACGAAATTAGCCAAGCACCGGTCCATTCAAGAACAAATTGTCGCATCAATGTCCTTCGAACCCAAGACAAAAGTCGAGCTGGCTCCCCCAAAGGACGACATCATCTCGCTAGAGCACTTGGCCAAGTGCGACGGGCAGCACGAGGGATTTCCGACATATGTGGCTATCAAGGTACGCCAATCGAGATTATTCCCTCCTGCAGATCGTCTCTGGTTTCTCTTTCGAGCGCTCAAGCCGCAGCCACGCCGAAAGTGGCGACAATATCCACATGGGAACAATGGCTGATGGCGAGCAGGGCACCGTCTTCGACGTCACGGGGAATAAATCTTACGCTCCGGGGGCGTCTTATAGCGGTAGGTGCATTTGCTTTCTCCTTCCTCTCCACGGCTTGACAGCAACAGCTTCCCTTGCTCTGTCATTCTTCGTTCATATAATTGAAGAGTACGCTGAGCTTCTTCCAGTATTCGCCGGCAAGGATGCATCGCGGGCGCTCGCACAATCTTCGCTGAAGCCCGAGGATGCGCGGCCAGATTGGGAGGATTTGACTGACGAGCACAAGAAGGTGCTCGATGACTGGTACACGTTCTTCAGCAAGCGATATAACATCGTTGGGAAGGTGGAAGGGGCGATGAACACTGGAGCGTCGAACCTGTGAGAAGAGAGTCATCAATCATGTCTGTAACTATTTGAATATGTGAGGAGAGATTCTATGTCCAGCTTGACCACAGCTGCCCGTGCCACATCACCCCAGACTCCCCCTATGGCGTGACAGGTTTTGCAACCATAAGCCCAACAAGACTCTTCACTACCTCCGCCGCCGCCAAACCTGTAATCTGTCCCCGCGAGTCATAAGCAGGCGCTACCTCCACCACATCCGCACCCACAACTTCTACCCCCTCCAGCCCATCCAGAACACCCAGCACCTCCCGCACGCTCCACCCACCTGGCTCCGGCGTCCCCGTCCCTGGCGCAAAAGCAGGATCCAACACGTCCACGTCGACGCTGACGTACGCTTTCCTCCCGCCCACAGAGTCTAGAATACGCCGCACCACGCCGGCCACGCCTAAGCTGTCTATATCCCGCGCCGTGATGGTAGTGAAGCCGCACTCCCTATCGTGTTCCATGTCCTGTGGGGAGGACAGCGCGCAGCGGATCCCGGCGTGGGTGCTCCCCTTTGGACTAAGCAAGCCTTCAGCAGCAGCGTGGTGAAAGACCGTGCCGTGGTTGATACTGCTGTAGATTGTGGAGGCGCCGAGAGAGGCGGGGGTCCAGGTGTCGATGTGTGCGTCTAAATGAATGAGTGTCAGAGGGCCCCAGATGGGGCGGAGGGTGCGCAGGGCGGGAAGGGTGGTGGTGTGGTCGCCTCCGAGGGTTATGACGCGAGGGATGCGGTGGGTGTGGGAGGCGGCAGGGCGGGAGGTGAGAATCTGGTGGGCTTGGGAAAGCTGGTCGAGGGCGAGGATGTTGTCGTGAGGTGTGAGGGGGACGTCGCCGGTGTCAACTATGCGTGCCCAGGAGGAGAGAGCGTTGCGCTGTGTGTAGATGCTGGTGTTGAACTCAGGGTGGATCCGTTGTGAGGCATGGCGGACAGCGGTAGGCCCGTCGCGGGCTCCGGAGCGGCCGGTCGTACCCTACAGGCGTTAGATCAACTGAAGAATTATGAGGAGTGGAGTAGGAATACTGTATCGAATGGTGCTCCCAGGATGGCAATGTCGTAGGGCTCGACCGGTTGTCCTTCGGGTGCAAGACCGTGGACGTACGGGAGATTAGCAAAGGTGCTTAGGCCGTAGTACTTGGCGGTCGTGATATTATTGGGATCCCAGGTATCTTTGGAATCCTGTAGACGTGGTATGGAATGAGAGATATGTTGTCGAGTGCTGACAGAGCAATCACGACGGAGCTGTGCCTTTGCGAGACATAGTAGACGTTGCCAGGCCGAGGAGATTAGTCGAGGCTGCAACGTCATCTCCTGGACTTCAATTCTTGCCCTTTACTACCTACGTTGATCTTCTGATGTTGGTTCTGGAATGGATGTTTCAGTGATTGGCATAGCAGGCCTGAAAGGATCACAATCTTACACTTATTGGCAAGTTGAAGGCGCAGCCATCGCTATCAGACAGCAAAAATTGAAGCGGTCATTGTGATCCTCGGGCTTTCAAGTGCGGATGCATCCAATTGTGGAAATCCTTCGCGACATACTGGTTTTACGCGATGATAGCGCAGCTAGGTACGAGCATACCCAAGGACCCAACTGCTCGGCAAACTTTGGGCTACGAAGGTACCGAACCGGCAATGCTGAGCTCGGGCCGCATCCACGGAAAGTAATCAGGAGAAGCCTGCTCAGCCGTTGGAACCTTGATGTATTTATAGAATTCTAACAATACATATGCACACTCGTCGCTCATTCTAACGATACATACGCACACTCGTCGCTCTAAGGTTGGCGATGATAAAAGGATGAAATGTCGAAGTGTGGAAAGGTTTTGTGGTCGGTTCCGTGCCGCATGCAGATTCTACACTGAATAGCATTTTTCCTTCAACAGGCTTCTATTTAACGACTGCCCACACTTTTCTCATAGACCTCCCCTGCGATGGTTCCGTTGCAGAATGACAGCTACACCTTCAACCTTTCCTGCATTCGCAAAGCTACCGTTAGAGCTCCGGAGGCAAATATGGCACTACGCACTTCCGAGTAGTATCAAGCCGACCTTATACGAGTATCGTGCAGGCTGTTGGCGTCCCGAATTGCAATCGCCACTTCCTGATTCTCATTCTACAGCCCCTAACCGGCCTCGGACAGATGTGCATTTCAGATACGATCTTTGCGGCGAGATGCATTACCGCATTCCACTAGCATTCGTAAACCACGAAGCTCGCGCCATGGCTGTGGCCTGGACGCGAAAGAATGCCAAGAACTGTAGCCATTGCTGCCTACAGGCAGAGGCCGGGGGAACGCCTACAGCCATACATCCTTTCAATCCGAACTTCGATGCAATATATGTCGCTAGCGATGTATTTGAAAATTTCACCTACGAGCCCATGATGTGGATACGGGAGCCGGATCTCCGTGGGCATAGAGTTATCATATATCCAGCCGATGTGAGGTTCTTGGCTATACCTGAGTCGCTACTTAGAACCCGTGCGGAGATGGTGGCCCGGATCTTGGGGCACTACTGCCGCGTACACGTACTCCTAGTCGTTGTTGAATCTTCACATGGGCTGGGACCGTTTGAGTATGGCAAACAACACTGGGAATTTGTGAATTGTCCTGGCTCGGTCGTTTGGGACACCAATGCTTTTCGATCACATGGGTTTTGGGCCGCCGAGCTGGAACCGCTGCACATGCTCATCGACGAGGCCGCGAAATAGTTTCCAGAAGAGCCCCATTGGCAATGGGTTCAGAACTTCAAAATCCAACCGGTCGTAGCTGTCAATGGGGAAGGGACCTATGTACAGAGACTGTGATTATTTGCAGGAGCTAATTTATGTAAGAATGGCATGCCATATCCCTGTACGGACCCAGATGGTTGGGAAGACATGACGAAAAGCAAGATCGGCTCCTTTCTGAGTCTTTTCCGCGTTTGTCAGAACTTACCTACATCAATCGGGCGGAAGCTCAGCCCTCGCTTCCAAGCAGCAAATAATCAAGTGACCATAGATGTTTTTCGTGTCCAGACAACTAACTCACTTCCAGATGCATTGTACTATCAGCTTGACGTCGCAGCCAAGTACGAGCAGACCGCGGAACACGGGGAACCCAGCTGTTCGGCAAACTTTTGGCTATAAAAAGTACACAAATGTCAATGCGAGGCTCGGGCCGCAGCTGCAGATAGCCAAGCCAGAGTAAATGAGAACCTTGCCATTGAACGGTGGCAGAATATTGTGAGATGGGGCAATTGGATAGATCATGAGCTCTTCGGAGTCTTTCTCAGCATCCCATCACACAAGGATTGCCTTGTTTACAGACTCGACTTTGCCTGTGAATCACGACCCAACAGTCAGGTTTTGGATATGCCGATCTCACGTGCTTGTGGATTCAGGTCGGTGTTGTACCCTGCCCGGGATCGACTCAGCCGGGACCGAGCAGCCAATGGCACAGCCCTGTCGCGCTTCAGCTCATCATTTTGACTCTGGGGCTGTTCTGCATGTCAGCCTCCACTCACGCAGAAATGGAATCGCGGCCTTAAGCCAACTCGGCTGCTTCTCATGCAGTAAGCCACTCTTTACTTCGTCATTTGCCTTTCCTTTTCCTTCATGTCCTCGTGCCAATCGCCTCTCGTTTCTATATCACTGGCATAGTCATCATGTCGGCGCCTACATACGGAACTGATGCGCAAACAAAATCCCCGATTTCCGAGTCGGGAACACTCGTACATGGGCACTCGACAAAGGAAGCCGTTGATTCAAAATCGCACCCGATTGACGATGGACTCATGCCTGTCGAGCAAGATCATATGAAGGAAGTCGTTAGACCCGATCATTCCGCTCCACAGGTCGTCGAATATGCGCCTTACTACGCACCAAATTCCGCCGTTCAGCAACCACAAGAGCAGCAACATGGCTACTACCCTCCTTCGGGGGATGCAGAGGGCGCTCGCGCCGGAGCACCACCCCAAAAGAGTCGGAACCGGAAATGGCTCATAATCGGCGGAGTAATTCTGTTACTCGTCATAATTGCTGCAGTCCTGGGTGGAGTACTGGGTACCCAGTTGAACAAGAAACAGTAGGTTTCCGGAAATGCCTGGTGTTAGCACACAACTTATCAATTCCTGTAGCAACGATTCCAGCAGCACCTCCTCCTCATCGCCTAGCGGTACTGGCCCTGTGACCGGTTTCGCGCAGGGTGTCAACAACTCCGGAATTGCTACAGCATCACTGACCGACGGTCAAGGCATGCTTATGTACTACCAAGCCCCGAACAATTCCATTATCGAGGCATACCTCCCTAATGGTGTACTCACCGCCAGCAATACCGATCGAGATTATAGCAAGAGCAAGGCGATTGTCCCAATTCTGGATATTGCCCAAGGTTCGCCCTTGACAGCACTGACATACACAGTCAACAACACGCAATACGTAAGCATTGCGCAGGCTCAATTAGT
Organism: Myriangium duriaei CBS 260.36; assembly: GCA_010093895.1. Classification (NCBI taxonomy): domain Eukaryota; kingdom Fungi; phylum Ascomycota; class Dothideomycetes; order Myriangiales; family Myriangiaceae; genus Myriangium; species Myriangium duriaei. The sequence goes on from ML996085.1 coordinate 233,177, forward strand.
TGCATGAGTTCCATCTACTGATGACGCCGCAGAAACAACTCTTCTATGCCAATTCGCAGTATCGCATCATGCAGATCAACGCCCCCGGCATGAACGCAGCGTGGGGTGCACCAACTCAAGTCTCGCCCCCAAGTAGTACGCAAATCCTTAACAATGGCTCGACCGGTCTTGACGCATGTATCTCCACTACTGGAAGCCTCAAGGGTGTTCGTCTTTACTATTCCTCGGCTGCAGGCTATATTCAAGAACTCAGCTGGAACTTTGGCGACCGCGATGTGACCAATATGTGGATCCAGCAGTACCCCTTCAAGGGATCTGATCCGAAAGCAGGTGTTGCCTGTACTCTGCACCAGAATGGAGACGGTACCACGACCGTGGACGTCTACATGCGGAACTCTACCACCAAAGATGTCGCCCATTGGTACTACATCTATGTGAACCAGAACCTGGGCGGCAGCTGGCAAAAAGGTAAGAGACAAAACATAGCATAGCTTCGAGACTGTGATCGATGGCTGACCTCATTTTAGTGACCGAAGACGCCTTACACAATGACGACGCCTATAACTTTGCAGATGGCGCGCCAATTACCGCAACGCTCGATTCCACCAATGCGAACCAGTACATCTTCTACGGCGGCTACGATGGAGTCAAGATGGCCTCCGGCACAGTAGCAAAGAACGGTAGCGCCAATTCTCGGGTTTCGACCAACGTCGGATCTTGGACTTTCCCGCAGCTGGCAACCTACTATATCAATAGTGCTCCTCTGATCTTCCGCCAGTACCCAAGTGGGGGTTTCAGAGTGGTTTCGTTGGCGTCTGATGGCACGCAGTCTAATAACAACACTATCTATCGGTGATTCGACGGTTGAGATTGAGGGTGGGAAAGAAGGAACGACAGCCAGAGGTCATGGCGAGCGTACTATTGCTGGCTCAAAGGGCGCTCGCTTCTAGCTCCAATCATGTTCGCGCGCAAAGCATCTGGTCTGCGAGAGTGACACGAACACTTACACGCACGGTGCATACGGTAAGACTACGGCTCAGGCGTCGTTGGAGAGCAAATAATAAGACTAGCATATCCGCCAAGTTGGCGGCATTATCAAATGGCATATGAGCTGGGCCGGCGCAGAAGAGAGTTGAGCCTACGGAGAGGGATATGACGAACGATGCGTTACCACGCTGCATCGAAAAAGCATTGAAAAGCATTTACGGGGCATATCCGTATCGACCTTTGTCGCATTTACATCTCCCGTCGCATTTACAGAGAAGAGCGTCATGTACATAGCATACACACCTAATTAAGAACTTACACCTCTGACCAACCCTCTATTCCTTCCCTGCCCCTGTCTCCTCAATAGCTTCAGTCCAGCTCATCTCCTCTGCCTTCCCTTCTGCTCCTTCCTTTGCCCCGTCTTCCTTCCCACGGGCGTTCTCCCACCGTATTCCCAGCGCACAGAGTCCGCCCGTGACGAAGCCGGCAAAGTGCCCCGCAAAATTGATAGACTTTGCCACGGCTCCGCCACGCAAGAATGCGATACCGTCCAGCAGCGCGAAGAAGCCCAGAAACAAGAGGCCGGTCATGGGGAGGTGGTATCCGAAGAGCGTCACATCATGACTGTTCCATATCAGCACATGCCAAACAACATTATGAGGAGAGGGAGGAGAAAGGAGAGACGTACTCGGCGCGAAACAAACACGTCGCCGTGACGACGCCATACACAGCTGATGAGCTTCCGTATGTGTAGACCGAGAAATTGCGACGGAGGACGTGTGTCGCAAGAGAGAGGAAGTTACTCGCCGTGCCGGTGGCGAGGAAGATAGCCAGCAGCGTGCCGCGGGAGGTATCGTCGTGCACTAGCTATGTCAGCAACCCATCTCATGCTCCAACAGTGTCATAGGACCGATGAATGCAGTGAGAGAATTTAGGATGTGGGGAGGGGGGCTTACGATATCGCCCGAATGCCACTAACAAGACAGCGTTCCAGAACCAATGGCTGAATTGGTGATGCGTGAAGCTCGCCAGCACCATCCCACTCGCCCTCGGCTGCGCAGCCACAATCACGAAATACTTATTATACACCCGCCACAGCTGCGGTATCCTGTACCCCACTGCCACCAGCAACTGCATGCCTACTAACGCTCCAAGCGTCATTACGCTCGCCGGGTAAGAGGGGTACATCCGCGCGCTATCCGGGGGCGAAACGTACGCTTCGTGCAGCACGAGACAGAAGGCTAGGGTAGCGAGGGTGACGAGGAGAGAGGGGCCTAAGCGCCGTGTGAGGGACATTTCGGGCGCCGACGTGGCGGAGGAGAGTTGTGCGCGGGCGGCGTAGTGCGCGACCCAGGCTGCGCGGGAGCGGCGGGCGAGGGTGGCGCGGGAGGTGGCGCCCGAAGAGGCAAGAGCTGTGTCATCGGATGTTGTACCCGTGGTACTGTCTTGAGATGTCGTTGAGGAGGAGGAAGAGTTGATGTTGGCCTTGGCGGCGGTAAGGGCGGCCTCTTCTTCGCGCTTGGCCTGCTCTGCTCGGGCAGCTTCTTCGGCGGCGTATGCAGCTTGGTTACTCTTCTTCATGGCGAGGAGTTGCGAAGGGCCGTAGACGTCATCTTTGGTCTGCTCCTCAGGCTCGACAGCGTCATCATCCGTCCTTCGGTAGAGGCCGAGTTTCTCGGCGCGGGCGACGTAGGGCTCGGACAGGGCAGCGATCTCGGACTCGGCCCAGGCGATGCCTGCTGCGGACTCGTCGAGCTCGGGCTGGACCTTGCGGAGGTACTGGAGGGCGGCGAAGGCAGACTCGGGAGAGATGCCTTGCGAGGAGGGGAAGGTGATGCCTAGGTCGATTAGGGAGCCGGAGTGCCGGCGATAGTTCATGAGGCGGAGGATCCAGTTGCCGGTGTCGGGGTCGATAGGGGAGGAGAATATTTCAGAGAGAGCAGAGGGAGATAGGTCGCCTTCTGGGAGCGGGAAGCCGCCTTCTGGGTCGTAGTCACGCCATGTCAGTTGGGGTTGGTCGGTTTGAGGCTCCTCGGTGGCGACAGGTTTCTTGTCGCTTTGTTTTTTTGGAGACTTGTTGTGACCTGATGACTGTGAGAACGATCTTGCTGGGATAGATGACCGGGGCTGAATCCGATTGCAAGATGGTGGAAATGTCCTAGGTATCCTGATCGATGTTTCGTGGTTACACGGGGGTTCTCCAAAGGAGGTCCACCGAGTAAATCGACGACATTGCTGCAAACCCAAAGAGATGCTGCTATTGACCTGCAGAGATGGAGTGGCCCGCAGTATTCCAGAGGTCAAACAGACGGCACTGCGCATGGCTACTTCGTCCACTGCGATTTCTCGTCTCTATTGCCCGTGGTCGGACATAAAAAGTGCAAGCCCGTTGCCACGAGTGAAGAGTTCGCCGGTCCGCAGTAGGCACGGACCATGCGTTCATCGCATTCGGAGCTCTACAAGCGCTGCAGTCATTACCACAACTTTTGCCTCTCTGCGGAACCTGTCAAAATCAAGCACACAAAATCATGTCTTCAGATGCCCTCCCCATCGATCCAACCGCCTTTGCGCAAGCCCTCGAATCTCTCCCACCCGAAACGCTGCACCTCAAAGCCGCCGAAATCGCGAACAGCATCAACCACCTCAAGTCGTCCAACGAGCAGATGCTCCCCTTTGCCGACGAAGGCGACCAGGACTGCAAAGACGCTATGTTCGAGAATTTGGTCGTGATAGGGCGGATGAACGAGCGGATACGCATGTTGAGGGAAGAGGTAGAGAAGCGTGGACTGAGGTGGGCGGATGCCGAGGTGGAGGACAGTGAGAGGCGGGTGAATGGGCATGTGCTGGAAGAGGGAGATGCGGTGGTTGGGACTGGGCAGAGGGCACAGAGTGGACGTTTGACCGACGAGGAGCTCAGGAGGAGGCTGGCGGAGCAGATGGCGCAGGATGGAGAGGACGAAGAAGGTGTGCATCTGTGAGAAAGGTGATGAGTACGAGGTTATAGTGGACGGCGCCCTCCAGGTGACATGATACATGGACTTTGGAACGGACTCACTTCAATCTTGCGGTACCCACCCACCGAGTACGGCTTCAAGATGGACGACTTCGCGGGCACACGGATCTTCTGCCTGTTGAGAATGGCGCACGCCAAATAGCCTCTCAACAGATCCTCCATCTGGAGAAAGAACCTTACAAGATGTTCGCGGACAGGCAGGTATGAGGAGATAAGCGCCACGAGCACGTAACGACAGATGCCATCAGAGTGCAGACTTTTACCGATAGACGGCTATGGCGATTCCGTTGGTGCTCGAAGGTTCTCATGACGAGATGAAGAGTGCGGAGAATGAAAATGGCTAGTCATCAAAAGGGCGGGTCGCATTACACAACGCTGTAGACTGGCAAGCGCGAGTGAACAGCACAAACGGCATGAAGGATCTCAGATCATAGCATTTTCCCATGAATACCCACTTCGCTATAATCGCAGCATGAATCAATCTCGAGTTAACAGCTACTCAAACGCAGCCAAGTCCAACGGCACGCTGCTCCCTCGTCCTGCCCGATACCGCTTTGGCCCACCCGTATATTCCCTAGGATTGGGCAGGGCGCCGTCCGGCTGAAATTTCCACTTCGGGTTATCGATATTCACCCTGCCGGACGATGCTTCCCTTGAAGGGCTAGGTGAATGGCTGCCACCGTTCAGTGTGTATGCGGATGCGTCTAAGGGTTTGCGACTAGGTGCAGCAGACGGCGGTGGCGGCGGGGGTGACAGGGTAGCGGATGGGGGAGGAGGTGGAGGAGATAGAGCAGCGGATGGTGGAGGAGGAGGAGGAGGAGGAGGCGCTGCAGACCCGGGCGGTCGAGGTGGTGGTGGCGCTGGTGACGCCGGTGGTGATGCGCTCGCTGGACTGTGTCCGAACGCGTTTCGCGCCGCTTGCTGAGCTATGGATGGATGTGGTATAGAAGGCGGAGGTGGCGCTGAAGGTGGAGGTGGCGGTGACCGCACGGATATTGCTGGAGCAGATGGTGCAGATATCGGAGGAGGCCGTGGGGCAGCTGAGGGTGGAGGAGGTGGAGGTGCTGGTGGTGCATGGCCCGATGGGGGAGGGGGTGCTGACGGCGGAGGCGGAGGTGCAGTGCCCGACGGTTTTCTGTTTGCTGGTGGCGGGATTGGTGGCTTCTTGCCTAGCACGAGGGGCTTTGGCTTGAGCGGTAGATTTGATGTAGATGCTCTTCTAGGATCGTTCGCTCCCAAGTCACCGGGAATGCCAGAGGAAGTCGAGTCCACATGAGATACAGGTCGGAGAGTTCCCTTCAGCGCTGCCACGCTCGGAGGAAGCGGTGCGCCACCGGGCGGAGGCGGTGGAGGAGCGCCACCTGGCACTCTGGGAGCAGAAGGTGGTTTTAGAGCGGAGAACGCTGGGGCGGCTGGCGGCCTGCGCGTCACATCCGAGTCGGATAAATAAGGTGAATCGTTATCAGCTCCAGTGCTGACGCCGCCGCTTTTCCTCAGCTTGGGCATGCCCCCAGCAAACAGTCCACCCAATTGAGGACCACCGCCAATGCCGCTATCTCCGAGGTCACTCGCAGCTCTCGCTCTTCCAACATCTGGTCGTGGTGGTGCTAAAGGCGATGAAGTCTTCGGTATGCCTGGGACGGGTGGTGCGCCCAATGGGGAGGGGCCAGCGCTCTTCTTCGCTCCCAAGTCGGGACCTGAACGATCATTTGTGACCGTTTTGCGAAGCTGTCTTCCCTTTGCAATGTCCCCAAGCAGGGCTCCCTACACTATTGTAAGCACTGTCCATACCGCGAAATCCTCTTAGAATACATACCCGACCTGCAGCCGCAGCCGCGGGCGGGCGCGAAGGAAGACCACCAGGTGGCGGCGGAGGAGGGGGAGGGCCTGGTTGCTCGTCAGCGTCGCCTTGGCCTGTGTTTGGCTATATCATGCATACCTCCGGCACCGCCAGGTGGGGGAGGCGGAGGAGGTGGTGGAGGAGGGCCAGGCATGACCCGGCGTTGGTTAGAACAATTTCAGCGGTGTTTTTGTGGCGGTATTGCAAAGACGAATGGGTTTGATCAAGTGCGCAAAGCAGTTGAGTAGTTGTAGGATTAATCAATGGTGGGAAGTTGAAACGAAATGGAGTTGCCTTGTCGGACGTCGTCACCTCAAGCTGCGCAGCCTCACGCTTGGAAAAATGATCCCCACTCTGCCGCTTCATTCTTCTCCTCCTACAACAGCGACCAAGACATTTCGTCGCCAATGACGAGACCACGGAGGCTCAAGGCACTCGTTGAGCCTGTGTTGCTCTTCAATCGCACAAATGCAGTCGCACCGCTGCGGGCCCAGCAAAATATTATCCACATCTGCAAGCGATGCATAGCACATTCGCCCATTTGTACAGAAGCGCTTCCTGCCCAGAGTTCTCGAATTTACCGGCCACATCTGTCTACAAGAGCGTCGCTTCGATATCCGACGAGACGCCATGCTTCCACCGCTGAGAGGCATTCCCTATCGGTGGCTATCCCACGCACCTTGGAGGAGCAACATGCGCTGGTCAAAACTCTTTATGTGGAAATCACCCAAGACCCAGCGAAGACAAGGACAATTCCGGATGAAAAGAGCATCATGCGCGTACTCGGCACATATGAGCAGCTGGTCAGTAGACTGGTCGAAGACTCGCACGCGGTACCAAAACCGGCACTTAGCGAGACTGCTCAATCACCTGGCAATGCTACATCGGCCATGCTCAAATCTATAGACAAGCAACAAACCGGCTCCAAAGCGACCGCAGCAGACATCCTGGCCGACATCTCAATCAAAGCCACAAGCATTATCAGGACGCCATCTATCTTCATTACCGCCCCTGTACTCAAATCATACATTAGCCTGCAATCCCAACTCAACCGCCCTCAAAACTTTCCCTCCGTCTTCGACCTGTACCGCAACAAGCCTTCCCCTCGACCTTCAGATAAAGCACCCTACATGACGCTCGCCGCACCCACGCCGACAGCGCCTTCAGTAGCTGTAGACAAAGACGTGGCTTCCACCGCTCTCTCCGCAGCGATAAAGCTGCACTCTCTCCCACTCTGCCTCGACATCATCGAGTCAACGTACTGCACCTCAGCCTATGCAAAAGGCAAGGTTCTACGCAACGCAATAGTGCCTCTCGGCGGCGCCGCACTAGCTCCAATGGCTGCTTATGCTTTGGCATCGCAATTTGCTCTTCTTCAGAATACTATGGATTCCGCGCACGCCACTACCGTCGCTATGGCCGGCATCATGACTTACGTTGCTACGGTGGGAAGCATGGGTTACATTGCGGTTACTACGTCCAACGACCAGATGGTACGGGTGACGTGGGCGAGCGGATTGCCCTTGTGGGAACGCTGGGTAAGAGAAGAGGAACGCGCAGCCGTCGACCGTGTAGCGCAAGCCTGGGGCTTCAGGAACCGGGTACGGTGGGGCGACGAGGAGGGACCAGAGTGGGACAGCCTACGCGAGTGGGCTGGACTGCGGGGGATGGTGCTGGATCGTGTGGAGTTGATGCAAGGCATGCAGTGATATAAACAAACAGCCTGATTATAATGTACAAAACCACTTCTTCTTCAGACATCCACAATCTACAGCCGCGCAAGATATGCTGCGATCTCGGCGGGCGCAGTCTTCTTCCCCTCCACATACTCAGACGGAAGCGTCTCCTTGACACCCAATTGGCGACACTGCACCTCCACCTCCCCACCATCAGCAGTATACGTCCGTCCCACAACAACCACAACAGGATATCCAATCAGATCCGCGTCCTTAAATTTCCAGCCCACAGGCTTCTCCCGATCATCAATCACCACATCTCCTCCCCTCCCCTCCCTCCTCAAATATCCCTGTATTACTCTCGCCACCTCCTCCGCGGCCCCCTCATTCCCCTTTCCCGGAATAACCACCACGCTGAACGGCGCCACTCTCGCCGGCCACTGCAGCCCCTTCTCATCAGCCTTGACCGCCGCGATCGCAGCGACCAGTCTTGACACTCCGATCCCGTGGCAGCCCATCTGCACATTCACCAGCTCGTCGGCCGCGGACTTCACCCGCAGCTGGAGGGGCGCGGAGTACCGGTCGCCGAGGTGGAAGGTGTGGCCTACTTCGATAGCCGGGACGATGGAGAGCTTGCCCGAGAGGCAGGTGGGGCAGATGTCGCCGGGCTGGAGGGCGGTGAGGTATATCGGGTGGGAGTCGATGGTTGCGCGGACGGGGACGAAGGGAGATGAGGGGAGGGCAGGGACGACTAGGCGCGCGTCGTGGAGGAGGATCTGTGCTGTGCCCTGGTGGAGGGAGTCGGGGTCTGCGGAGGAGAGGTCGAGGTCTAAGTCTGGCAGGGCGGCGCGAACGGCGTACGTATTGAGGGTGTTGAGGCGAGCGGCAGTGCCGTCGAGGGTGTAGCGCGGGTAGAGGACGCGGATGAGTGTTTTGCGGTCTTTGGTCACGCAGGTATAGATGTCGGTTTCGACTTCGTTGACAGGGATATGCACGGCGGAGGAGGGCATGTCGATGATGGCGACTTCCTCGTTCATGGTCTTGCCGCATCCGTCGCAGGTGATGATGTGGTCTTCGCCGGTAGGGGAGGGGAGGTGGTATTCGTGGCTGAGGGAGCCGCCCATGGAACCGGAGTCGGCTGCCGCGGTGAGGAAAGGGATGCGTAGGTCGGTGAAGAAGGAGTGGTATGCAGCGCGGACTCGGTCGTAGGTTTTGATGGCGTCTTCGACTGTTGAGTCGAAAGTGTAGAGGTCTTTCATGAGGAATTCTCGGCCACGAAGGAGTCCTTGTCTCGGGCGTGCTTCATCGCGATATTTCCGAGTAACTTGGTATAATCGGAGAGGAAGATCGCGGTAGGAGTGTACTGAATTGGCTACCAAACTGGTAATCTCTTCTTCGTGAGTTGGCGAAAGGAGGAGTTTCGCGTCTTTGCGATCCTTGAATCTAAAGAGCTCCGAGTCCTTTCCTGTAAGCCTGCCAGATGCTTTCCAAAGCTTTTCCGAAGAAATCGTCGACATTGAAACTTTGGAGGCTCCAATTTGCTCCATATGATCGTCGATTAACGATTCCAATTTCTGCTGCACCCTGAATCCAAGCGGCAACAGGTGAAAGATGCCTGAATGGGTCTGCCGAAGGAATCCAGCTCGGACGAGGGTGGTGTGGACATCTTCGGATTTGTCCGCTCCTTTGATTTGATTCTCTGTTGGCGTCCAGAAATTTGAGAGACGATGAATTGATTCGTGAGAATTGGACGAAGAATGCCGTGCTTGATATAATATTACCGAGGGAATCTGGCCTCTGTTCTTCGTAGCCCGCCACCACAAGCTGACCGAACCCCGATTACCATTGATCCAGACATGACGCATATGTATGGTACCAGATACGCCTCAGCGTATCACAATATAGGCTCTTCCAAGCATTTACTCGTTCGTCCAATGCAGTTCGAGAAGAAGTCGGCCACATGTTATAGCTGTCCGGCCTTTGCGGACTTAAGGGCTTGGCGATCAGGAAATTCTCGGCTTGCAGCCAAAAAGTTCAATAACTTTTGATATCGCTCTCCAGACACCGCCCGCAGATCTCTGCACGGCAATTTTCACAATGGGGAGGAAGCGAACGGCCGCTGAGGCTCGGAAAGATGCCGCACCAAGCAGTGGCGCCAACAATACCCAAGTCAAGGTCAAGCCACGGGTAGAGAAGGAGAAGGCGCCGAAAGCCATTTTGGTAAGACGACTTATCTGGCGACATTTTACAAGGGTATGCTGACCGAGTGGAATAGACTGTCACTCCTCGTTCCGACTGGTATTCTACCGAGCTTGCCTCTCTACCAGAAGTCAAGTCCAGCAGCAATGTCTCTTTGGCCGCGATCGACAACCTCGCTCAATATGCTCAGACACTCTTGGAAGCGGAGAATAAATCGTATAACCTCGCCAACGACACCAAGTCATCCTCCCAGAAGTTTGCGTCTACGATCATGGCAGCCGGTACGCTTGAGGACAAGGTCTCAGCACTCACCCTGCTGATCCAGGAAAGCCCATTGCACAATATGAAGGCTTTTGAGAATCTGCTTGGACTGGCAGCAAAGAAGAGTCGGAACCAAGCCCTGATGGCAGCTGCGGCGATGAAGGATTTGTTGGGAGTGGGAAACGTCCTTCCAGACAGGAAGCTGAAGCCCTTTTCCAAGCAGCCCGGCCTCATATCTGCACTAGGTTCTGGTGGACCCTGGACGGTTGGCAAACCTTTGCCAAACGGACTGCAACGAACACATCTGATCTTGTGGGCTTTTGAAGATTGGTTGAAGAAGCAATTTTTCGAATTTCTTAAAGTGTTGGAGTCTTGGTGTACGGATGAAGTCGAATATGCTCGCTCTAGAGCCATCACATACGTCTGGGAGCTTTTGAAGGACAAGCCTGAGCAAGAGGAGAATCTGTTGCGTCTGCTTGTCAATAAGCTGGGAGATACTGACCGAAAGATCGCTTCACGCACATCCTACCTCCTTCTTCAATTACAGAACTCACACCCTGCCATGAAACGAATCATCATCGCCGCTGTTGAGAACGAGTGTCTCTTCAAACCCAGTCAGAGCTTACACGCGCAATACTACTCGATCATCACTCTCAACCAGACAATCCTGGGCAAAGCCGACGAGGACATCGCAGGAGAGCTACTTCGCATATATTTCACCTTGTTCATTCAACTACTCAAGCCCACCCAGAAAGGTGCGGGTGCTATCGTTAAAACGGACCCTTTCAAGCAGCAGGGAGGTGGCGGAAAGCCTGGTAAAGCAGCTGCGAAAAAGGCAAAGGCTCAAGGCAAAGCTCAAGAGAAGGTCGTGGCATCGGAAAGCGAGCTTCGGGAGAAAATGACGGCACAAGTTTTGACTGGGGTCAACCGCGCTTTCCCCTTTGCCGACTCTAAGAGCGTCAATTTTTCGGAGCAGATTGATACATTATTCAGGATTACGCACTCCTCCAACTTCAACACAAGTATCCAAGCATTGATGCTTTTGCAGAAGCTTTCGTCACGAAAACACCATGGTGTTGATCGGTTTTACAAAACTCTCTACGAGTCCTTGCTTGATCCCCGCTTGATTACGTCCTCGAAACAGATTCTGTACTTGAATTTGCTCTACAAGTCGCTCAAGTCTGACGTCAACATCAAGAGGGTTCAAGCGTTTGTGAAGAGACTAGTTCAGATACTTAATCTACACGACGTACCATTCGTTTGTGGTGTTTTGTATCTCATCAGCGAATTGGGCGACACTTTCTCGAGTATCAAGAGTATGATGAAGGAGCCCGAGATCGATCTAGGAGATGAAGATGAGCATTTTGTTGATGCGCCAGAAGAGGGTGGAAACGGCGATGTGAACACAAATCAAGCAGAGACTAAGACCCCACCGCAGACTTACGATCCGAGGAAACGCGATCCCGAGCACAGTAACGCAGACCGAAGTGCAATATGGGAAATCTTACCGCTGGTGGCGCACTATCACCCTTCTGTCGCTCTATTTGCCGAAAGCCTGCTAGAGACCAAAGCAATGCCGCCCAAGCCTAACCCCGAATCACACACTCTCATACATTTCTTGGACAGGTTCATCTATCGCAATGCCCGGACGAAGCAGGCAGCAACTCGCGGATCGTCGATCATGCAGCCTCTCTCCGGCGGGGGAGCAGCAGATCTCCTCATCAAAGCGGGCGAAGGAACCAAAGCTATGGCACCAGTCAACGCGGCTAGCTTCTGGACCAAGGATATTAAAGATGTCCCCGTTGACCAGGTTTTCTTCCACAACTACTTCAACCAAACAACGAAAGGCAAAACAGCTGCCGCGAAGAAGAAGGCCAAGAAAGCAGATGCTGATGGTAGTGAGGACGACGACTCGGGCGAAGATGAGATATGGAAAGCCCTGGTCGACTCTCGCCCCGAGGTCGAAGGGCTGGATGACGACGACGATATTAGTATGGGCGACCTCGAGTCAGCCTACGGAGACAGCGACGACGGCGATGCTGAGGTCGACGCGGACATGGACGGTGATGGTGGAGTCGAGATTGCCGACTTTCCAGACGAGGAAGACGAGGAGACTGGCGGTGCTGAGCTGGACGGACAGGCATCGGATGAGGAGCTGGACTTTGAAGACGATGACGCCTTGCTGGACGACGATGCTGACCTGCCCTCTGACATTGACATTTCTGCTTTCGACGACGAAGAAGAAGAAGCAGAGCCCAAGGCGACCAAGGCGAAAGGTGGCAAAGACAAGGACGACAAGGGTGGTAGGAAACGGAGGAAGCTCAAACACTTGCCAACATTCGCATCGGTTGAAGATTATGCGCAATTGTTGGCAGACGAGCCCGACGAGAACTATTAGAATACTAGAGATACCCAGCAAAAATGCTATGCGTATGTTATGTAGTTTAATATGTGGGCAAGGACATGATAAATTGGTGACGGCACGACGCCATCTCCGCAAGGTCTCAGAGGCCGGACCAGGCCTAATATAACCCAATGCTCCCTTTCATCCTTCATTTGTTTCGCGCCCCACGGCCCCTCTCATCCCCTCGACAAAAGTGCAAAATGTCCAGCGCGCTTCCTGGCAGCAAGAAGAGCCGTCACAAATTTCGGTACCATGGGAATTGAGCGCAACCATGTGATCGGAGCTGGGATATGCGCCGTTCTGAGCTGGCTGCTCATTACCGCCGCCCTGCCCTCTTTGCGCTGGATCCCTTATGCATTCGTCGCCGGATTTCTGGTCGCGCTACTCTCAATCGTCTATCTCTTGGTCGCATCCTGCCGCCCCAGTCAGCATGGAGCTCGACGGGTTGTTCTCCGTCCAGTGCCGACCTTCGTTATGGCCTCGAACTGGGACGGACAAAAGGCCGATGTGAACCTCAGATCGCAGTACATCCGGCGCAGACTGTTTGAGAGCCAGCTGCAGCTCTCTTTGCGCATAGACGGGCTTCTAGACTTGATCACGGACAATTTCATCACGGCATGGTTTGTGAATATAAGCGCAAAGCGACTTTTCCAGAATGAGGTGGACAGGGCAATACGCGACGCCATCGCTAGCATACAGATACGTGTTCAAGACTTAGACATGATTGAAATCGCTGTCTCGAGGATTGTTCCGATCATTACTGCCCACATGCAAGAATTCTACACGGCAGAGCGATTGGTACGGGGGAAGAATTTAACAAGAGACATGACCGAGTCTGAAGAGTTGGACCTGGCAATAGCGGGTAAATACAACGACGGGAAGCTGCACCAAGCTGCGTCTCTGGCCTTTGCCGATACCAAGCTGATGCAGCAGGCCCACGTTCGGAAGAACATCGAGAAGATCCTTCCATTGGTGTTGTCTGAAGACATGCTCTCTAGCCCGGCGGTTTTGGCTCTGGTCCGCGAAATAGTGTCCTGCGCAGTACTTGCGCCAATCCTGCTCATCCTGGCAGACCCTGATATGTGGCATCAGATCATTGAGAACTATGGCAAGTCCGTACTGCAGGACAGGAAGAACGTCAGAAAGCTCAGAGCGGCATTAGACGAACATGCACCAGCCTCACCAAGAGGACGAAAGACCATTGAAATTCCGCGCTTAAAACCACATGATAATGAACGACAATTCGAGCGCTTCATTCGTAATCTCAGAAAAATACCAAATTTGGCAGAGGCGAGAAGGTATCGCAGTGAGATCATCAGCCAGATCCGCAAAGGAGTGGATAGCAATAACCAAGACCCTCTCTATCTCAGGAGGCTGGAAGCCGGCAAGAGGATCCTTGACCAGAAGATTGCATCCTTGGCAAGTCTCGATGCAAGTATACAACGACCTAACTTGGCTACGCAGCCTTCTACCGTAAGCATTGATTCGGCCAACGGGTCCAGCCAGGCTACTCTCAAAGAGATTTTACATAACGCGACCGCGCTATCGTATTTCATGGAGTTTATGGACCGACGACAACGAATGAGGCTGGTTCAATTTTGGATTATCGTAGATGGCTTCCGTGATCCTCTGGAAGGAGACACTGATGAAGCTGAAGTCACACTTCACGAGAAGATGACGTTCGAGTCGTCTGACCGTATGAACATAAAACAGCTCCGGGATGCCTATCTCCAACTACCAGAGCTTCACGTCCCTTCCTCTTCCAAGGAAGCCGTCGATGCTTATGTCAATGCTGGGAAGACTGCTGACTTGATGTCGTATGTCAAAGCAAGGCGTGCGATTCTCCGAGCCCAGACTGCTGTATACGATGAGATGAAGGAGGAGCATCTCGAGTCTTTCAAACGATCAGATCTGTTCTACAAATGGTCGGCTTCGGAAAATCAGATACAGTCTCCAGTCATACAGGAGAACGACGGACAGTGGCAAAGCTCGCCTCGGCCGTCAAAACCTGAAAGGGTGCCATCACAAAGACCTGTCAGTGTCAATGTCTCGGGCATGAGAAAGGAACCTGAATTACGAAGGGCGGTGATGTCTTCCACGGACTTGCAATCTAAAGCCAAGCAATCACTCGCCGCGAATCTCGGTCGTCGCTCTATTGACGATAACGCATCTCGACCACTGTTTGACGATGACGTTGAGGATGAAAGAATGACCCGGTCTGTTCCCTCCTTGGGGGCCGGGGAGTCTGATACCGATTCCATTGACCAAAATCAGGACTCGTCATCTCAAGTCGTTGATGCAATGCAGAAAGAACTCGACGAGATCATGGAGCAGCCAGACAAGGACTGGGCACTTGCGGATGCAAAAACTAAGTCGAACAATTCCAGCGACTCGCCAAGGTTTGCCGAAGAACTCTTCCGATCGCCCGGTGATTCTCACGTCAGACCCAGCATCGCATCCTTGGGATTAGTCACAGGCTCGTCAAGTCGAGGAGTCTTCACCGACGACCTTTTCGGTCACGAAGAGGAGAAATTCTTGGAAGACGAGAAGGACGACCCAGAAATGAAGCCGATCGAAGACGACATCCACGAAGCAGCGCCAGGAGACCTTGGTCTGACAGAAGCAATCAGCGTTCTCGGCAATGACATAGAACGACTCGTCGCACAGGAGAAAATCGTTGAATCACTGACGAAGAAGGCTGAGCTCACCAACAATGCAGCAGAGTTAAGGATACTAAGGAAATCGAAGCACAGTCTGCAGCGGGAAATCCGGCGGAAGGAGATGCAAAAGCAGCAATACGTCGTGCAAGAAAGCGACAACAGCTTGTATGGTAGGGCAGCTGTGAGCATCAAGTCAATCATGGTTGGTAAAGAGGAGGACGGCCATGAATTCGCCATTTGTATGTTGCTTTATTCCCGTGAATCTTCACCCACACTAACACATTCAAGATGTCATCGAAGTCCGCAAACAAGCAGGCGACCAAATGCCCGCTGCAACCTGGACCGTCACCCGACGCTACAGCGAATTCCACGAGCTCCACAAACGTCTCCGGAGTCGCTTCGAATCCGTCCGCAACCTCGAGTTCCCTCGGCGCCAGACCCTCTTCACCCTCCAAAAAGACTTCCTCCAACGCCGCCGCATCGTCCTCGAACGGTACCTCCGCGTACGTCTCCTCGCTTTCCATCTCTCCCACTTTTTCTTTCCTTCCCTTACTCATTCCCTCCCAGTCCCTCCTCCTCATACCCGCCATCTGCCGCTCTCGTGACCTCCGCTCCTTCCTCTCCCAATCCGCCATCGTCCCAACCGACGGCAGCCAAACAGCCAACCAAGCCGACCTCGTAACGCGGATATACAACTCCGTCTCCGACGGCATGGAGGAGTTCCTCGGCAACCTGCCTATGCTCGATCAACTCACCGTGGCAGGGCAGAACCTCATCTCCGCTGCTTCGGCGCAGATATCTGGCGCACCTCCTCCGCCCGTGCTGTCCTCGTCCACGGACGCGGTGGTGCTGCCAGATGCGGAGGAGGCGGAGGCGGAACTAGCCGCGTATGATGAAGCGGCGGAGCAGCAGCCGTTCGTCAAGCCCATCTCGGACTTGTTCCTCGAGACGTTCGAGTTGCAGAAGGGAAGCGCGTGGCTGCGTGGTAGGGCAGTGGTGGTGGTGCTGCATCAGCTGCTGGGCGGGACAGTCGAAAGGAAGATAAGAGAGGCAGCGAGGGGAGCGACCGCGGAGGAGCAGCTTGTGAAGTATGTGGATATGGTGAGGGACATGCTGTTCCCAGGGGGGAAACTTAAGGCTGCTGGAGCACCGAGGACGGGGGCGGAGAAGGCAAGGAGTAGGAAGGAGGCGGGGGAGGTGTTGGGGGGACTGGTGCCGGATTTGGCGGGGAGTGTGGTCGGACGGGGAAATGCGAGGGCGGCGAGTAGGAAGGTGGCAGGACTGGTGGGAAATGGGAGGTTGAATACGCATCTGGTCATGAGGTTGTTTGATGAGGTGGTAGCTGTGGTGTTTCCGGAGGTGGCGGGGAAATGATACAACTGTCGGAGGAGGAGAAATGGGAATGTATAGTAGCTACTCGAGAGTGTGGTCGATATATATGGTGAGGCTTGTGCATAAGTAGTAATCTCTAATACTTCTTCCTCTACTTGGTGGCCTCTGCCTGAGCTTATGCACGGGTCCACCAACCCGGGCCCAGCTCCTCGTCTTGCTCCGGGAAGAAGTCTTCAAAGTCCAGATTCGAGATCCACAAATTCGTATAGATATCCATGACCATAGACCTGGGCAGCCGAGCCTTGCGAAATTCGCCATACTCCCCATCTTCGTCCACGTGGCGACTGAGCAGTACGCAATCCTCGTCCCGCACTGCTTGATCGTCGATGACGAACAAGTCGCACAGGTTGGGGTAGTCGTCTTCGTCGTGCTGGTCTTCCTGCTGTTCCTCGCGTGCTTGGTCCCGCAGTCCCTGGAAGTGTGTGGCGAAAGCCTCTACTTCCTGCAGTGATTTGCCTGCGAAGCCATTGAGGTCGTGGTTGAAGTCGCGCAGCGTCGACGGATCGAGGTCGACGAAGTCATCTGGGTCTGATGGGGAGAGGGCCAGGATGAAATGGTCGTCGTCCGGGCCGGTGTAGTCGTAGTGTTCGTAGTCGCGAAGGTCGAGGGCGAGGCGCTTTAGGAACTGCTCGGCGTGAGGATGGGGGCCTTCATTGGGAGAGTGTGAAAAGAAAGTCATGTGCTTACCTCGACGTCTACGCTTTTGGCTGTGACGATGAAGAGCCCTCGCTCTGGCATCTTTCAAAGTCTAGACGCTGGACTTCTCACACACGTACGCACGGGATGAGATCAGCTTTCTGAATTATGCGCCTAATTGACTGACAGTATACCTGTCGACGGCCAGAATTCTACATGCTATTAAAGTAAAGATTGAATTACAGATAGGGGTGGTGAAGCTGAGCATCTCTTGTGTAGTTCGGTGACGAAGCCAAGCCCCGGCGGGTTCTCAAGGTTCTGGTAGCAATGCTCATCATATGCAAGACAAGACGAAACGACAGAACATGATTGATCATAGAGCAGACAATATAATTGTCGTCGACAGACTTCCCAGAATTTGTACAGAGCACTCCGCGACTAGCAATTCCTAGCCATATGGGAGTGTCTAGCTCCGTTCCATCTAGATCTTCTCCAACAACAACTTCGCCCCGGCATTTCCCTTCTCCCCCTTCTCTCCTTTCGCCGCCTTCTCAAGCTTCTTCTTCTCCTTCCGTAACACCTTCAACACTTTCTCCCTCTTCTTGCCATCCAGCTCATCCGTCTCTACCATCGCCACGACCACAAAACTGCTTGGACCTACCGCCCACGCCGCGAGCTGCTCCTGCACAACATCGAACAGCGCATTGGCAAAGCCCAACGGTCGCGCTGGCTTTGTCACCGTCTTGGTTACTGGGTCGAAGCGTCCGCCTGCTACCAAGGCTCGGAACATACGCCCTGCACCGGGGTTATGCGCTGGATGTGAGGAATCGATAGGGTCGCCGGCTGCTGTTGCTGTCAAGGCTGAGACAGCGGCTTCAAGGGTGGTAGGGTCGGCGATGGGAGATGTGGCGAGGAAGATCTCTGTAACTGCTTGGGAGCCTAGAGGGTTGGTAGCCAGGGCAAGTGGTTGGCGATTTATAAGTGCAAGGAGGGCTGGGGCGAGGTAGCTAGTGAGTTCAGCGCTACGAACTATGGGAAGTTTCTTCGATGTTGTGTTTCGAATTTCATGCACTTCGGTCAGGAGAGGCGTAAGGCCGGCTGGCATGAGCCATTTTGCGTCGCCAGCAAGGGGGTATAGGAGTGGTACGCGAGCGGTACGGTTGGTGAGAATGGCAATGAGGCGATCGTCGCGCTCATTTTCGTCGGAGATATTCTCGAACAACAATTCGGAGTAGATGGCTTTAGCGGACATCTTGGTGTCGTCGGTGACCTCGAGTGCCGCCAACAGGACCTGATATGCGTGTGCATCAAATGCCATCATCTCCATGACCTCCTTGTACACACGAAGGATCAGTTTCCTGTCCTTGGCGCTGCCGTATGCGAGAGCTAAGCATACGACTTTGCTGCCGTTTTGTGTGAAGGCCAAGTTCTTGAGCAGGTCCCCGCCGCCAGATGGGTCGTCCAGATCACCCTTGAGGTTTTCCAGAAACTCGCCAGCCTCTTCGGAGCCGACAGGCACATTGACGAAATACTGATACATAGCATCGTGAAGCATGGTAAATCCCGTCATCTTTTTCTGAATGAGCTGATTGACTAGCTGGTGCAGGTGTTGCATAACAGGTTTGCGTTTCTCGGGGTGTTTCTCCAGCAGTGCAGCCAGATCCGCCGTTGGCTTCTCCGATTTCTTGAGAGTATCGTCCTTGATCTTGTTGTCGAGCGCAAACTCTGGTCCGTACCACTCGATGAGCATCCTGGCCTTTTGCTCAGATGTGGCAACCTGCCGGTAGATATCGTCAACAATCCAGGCCGCCTCTGGGTGGTTGATGAGGCGCTTGATATGACCGTAGAACTCTGGAATGACAAGATTCCGGATCTCCTGATCGCCTTCCACCACGATTTTGGCTACCATAAATTTACCATACTTGCTCTCAACCAGCGCGCGCATGTCCGTCTGAAGCTCCCGAGTGATGTTTAACCTTTGCTCTTTATTCGCATACTTCAGGGCGCACTGAATGACCCTGACGCTGTCGTGCTTGAAGACAAAATCCCGCACTCGACCGTTAATGATAGCGTACAGCTCGGCAACTAACTCTTTGCGTTCCTCTAGTGGCACATGCGATTTGCGCCGCAATCGTTCCCAAATCTTCTTCGATCTCGAGATGATGTCGGCATTTGGTTTAGCAGCCTTGCGTTCTTTGGCAAGGGCACGCTGGGCGGCATGTGCCTCTGCAGAGGAGGTTGCTACTGCAAAACGGTCAGTCATGCACACACAAAAGTAGTGACAGTAGCTATACATTTGAACTTCTTGTCGTCGCCGTTATGATCCCTGGGTTGCTTCGAAGACCCATTGTAGCCGTTGGGCTGCGCACGCGGTCTGCCCGAAGAGAGCTGATTGTTGGCTTCGTCGTCAGAGAAGTCGCTCGCACTTTCGCTTGGAAATTGCGCTGTGATTTCGTCCGTTGGTTTTGATTGCTGCTTGCTCGATTTGCTGCCAGACTTTGCGGTGGCAGAGGTTTTCTGCTTTTTGCTCGTCTGAGAAGCAGTCGTCTTCGTTTCTGCGCTCCGCTTCAGACCTGCCATAATGAGTAGTACTTGATGTATAGGAGAATATATAGGAAAAAAGTTAGAGCGGCAATCGATACTCAATGAATGCTCTGCAGTCGTAAATTTTGGGCGGTGAAGATTTTCTGCCGGCGGAGAAGTTCTGACTTCACTTGCCCGACTTCACCTGGCTACTTCGTTCTGGCTACGACAAAGCTCGACTCATTTTACGAGATTGTTCTGCCTGTGATGCCATCCGTACTTCAGATTGACAATTTTTGACCTTGTGAGAAATTTCTCTGCCCAATCCTTGCTCTCAAATTCGAAAATTTCTCCTTGATTTCAGCATAAATACGATCACCAATTCGTGTATTTTCCTTGCGTGGTCAAGACGTGCAAAGCAAAACTGCTAGTTGATCATGCGTGCATATGTATAGACCTGGTGGTGTGGTCGCTACTCGACTTGACCTCTCGGTTATTCTTGGACGAACTCTCACCACTTGATAATTTATTCATGCAGAAATGCGCGAAGAGGTATGCCAACGGAGGAGGGAGGGGCAGGAGGAGGGGCAAATAGTAGGCCATACAGCAGACCACTTCGCCTGCTAAACAGCAGCTGGCATAGCGCGCGATGTTGTCGAGCCTGACGCAAGCCAAGATGCCTTCTGAAACAACCCATAACACGCGAGGCAGGTCGCCAGCCACTTCACCCACTGTACTACTCTGCAAGATGTTCGGCAGGTAGCTGGCGATATAGCAGACCAATCCGCCGACCAAATATCGGCCGGCATTTCGAACTATATTGTCGAGCTTGTCGCCCACTATCATGCCCTCCGAATCGCTTCTCTTCCCGTGGGGCGAGTAGTAGATCATACAGTAGACCGATGAGTTAGCCGGACAGCGGGCGTGCTTGCGGACCGCAGGGTGGGACTCTTCGCGGACTTTTTTGTCTATAGAAACGCCCCGCATGACATGGGGCAGGTAGTAGAGCTTACCGCGTACCACACAGCGCACCACGGAGCATTCAAATCCGCAGGCTATCAAGCATAGCATCATGTTGGACATACTACTGTGGCATGACCTCACTGTAGAGCCATAAGAGCGGACTGACACGATCCTATACGCATCACCAAGCGAATGTCAGACCGTGCAGCATGACGACCTCTGGTTACGAGAGCTTGACAAGCTGTTCACAGATCAGCCCCGCACTGCCTTCAGCTTATTGCCTGCTGCAAGCCAGCCCTTTGAGGAGACCACGGGCTATACCATTCCCTTTTCGTGTGGGTTGCCTCTCCTGTTGCGCTATCACACAGAGCACGGGCCCACACACTGGTCAGTACTTATCCGATGCTTTTCACCATCTTACCTCTTTCTCTCTTTTCTTCCAATCAGAGAGAATGAAAATCACTAACATTTCTCGCAGATTCTTGCGCAATTTGCGCTCTAAGCTCGAGCTCGATCCTGATTTCATTCTCAAGTCCTCGCGCGAACAACCGAACGTCATGGCGCCTCTCGAGGCCCTACCAATCGAGGTGAAGTCCACAGCCAGAAGATCAATGATAACAGCGAAAGTCTCACTGACACCGCCTGTAGATGGTCTGGAAAATTGCATCGTTCCTGGACAGTGGACACGACTTCATCGCCTTCCACCAGTCGTGCAGCCACGTCCTTCAGTGTACCACACCGCACCAAGTCATCTGGCGTCGCGAATTTCTGAAGAAGTACGACAGCCCTGATCGTGGTCAGAATCGAGCATCCAACTCAGAGCTTTACAAGCTCTATAGGCTGCGGAACCATTACTTAAAGCCTACCATCGACTTCGCCAAAATCGGTGAGCGCGAGGCTCGTCGTAAAATACTCACTGTTCAGCACCTCATATTCCTCATCCTTGATTCAATTACCGATGAACGTGGACTGAGCTTCAACATACACTTTCTTCGACACTACTGCAAGCGCAGTAACTTCTTGACCACACTTTTCAACGCATCAATCACAGCACGGTTTCTCAACAACAATGACCGATCAGTAACGGCAATGGTCGATCCGGTCAACAGTAACAGATTCCTCTTCCCCTACTGCGTTCTTGCTTCCGTACTCTTTCCGTTCACGCTGTCTGGTCACGACAACATCTCTTCACAGTCACAATCCGCGAGCCACAATCGTCTACGTTGGCCCAACACGGGTTTCGCCATCTTTCCCGAATCTCAACGTATGATGTATAGCAACGAGGCGAGTGTCCCTCTTTGGCGAAACAGCAACAGATTACAGGTCACTGCGCTATGGCTCATGCATGCCACGGTCTTCTGGAGATACCACCTGGTAACTGACCAACCAACCACATTGTACAACAGCTACAACGACTTACCACGTGTGCAACGCATTCGCTGCTGGGACAAGCAATTAGTGCACCTCGCGAAAGCTCTTCCAATTGGCAAGGATTGGTTGGGGATATATTCCTCATTGCGTCCCACAGACTATGCCAACCTCCAACGCTCCGGCTGGGATGGCGTGGTAGAAGATCATTTCCCTTTGGATGCCCAAGGACTCCCTGAAATTTTGAGATACCATTTCACCTGGATCTCTGATCGGCAGCAGGTGTACTGGCCTACGCGATTCCAACAAGCTGTCCCTAGGGCCTGCAATTCGACCTACGAAATGACGGCACAGCATTTCAAAGTGGAAGGCAGACGAAGGCGTGGCACTCCGTAAGTAACACTGACATCAAATTTTCTGCATGATCTGACCGACGAGACGCAGAAACTTCGAGGCTCGAGGATGGCTTAGTCTGCTGCCGGCGCAGGCACAAATAGAAGGATGGCAGCGCTTCGTCATGGTCAACTTCGAGCGGAACCAGTTCGGAAATGTCGTACTCGACAACTCGTTCGCTCATGAAGGGATTGTGTTGCCTGGTGGGAAGGTAGTGCTTGGGCGATATTGGAACATATTTGATGACCAAGGGAATGGAGTGAGTCTTCCCCAAGTGTTTGATGCCACTTGCGGCGGTATGCTGACACATCGCTAGCAAAGATGCTACCCTTTCATACTGTGGAACGGCGACATCTTGACATTTCCATCAAAAACCTGATGACGATAGCAACGAGTAGTCCCCCATCGATGAGAGCGAAATGAGCGTTACAGAATAACGATCACTGGCAACGGGGTTCTTGATTTACTGATACTCTTAGTTACATATCGGCAGCAGGACCTCGTTCGCAACCCATACGATATATTGGGATAGTTGCGGGACCAGGGCACATCATTGGGGAAGCACATGGCTTACAACATCCGTTGTATGATGACGATAGCAGTAGCAGCATCACGGCATAGACATGATACACATGGCACACAGCATACAGCGCAAACCGGTACCATACTGGAGGGAGATACACGGCGCATTTCACCGCCAGAGAGCAACGTGCGAAATTGTACCATTAGATTTCTCACTTTTTCGAAGCCATGAAGGTGGCATACAATGTGCTTTTAGGTCTCTTCCCGCAACTTCTTGTCTCATTCGCCCACTCGACGATGACTTGAGTGACAACGTGCATCCATTATTGCCCCTGAATTGAGCTATAATGAGGGTGGCGGTGAAGTCAGGACAGAGGCTAACACGTGACTTTTCTGCCCCGCGGCTGGTATCGGCAAGTGCGAGCAAACAAAAAGTGGCCGAGGGGGCGCGTGGGGCTCGAAACGAATCAGACCAGAAAAAATCCAATTGGCGGGGCAGCGAGGGTCTCTGTCCATCACTATCGTAATCCCTTTTTTTTCTGCTGAGCTCCGTCCTCCTCAGTCTTACTGTCCTTGTACTCCTTCTTCCCTCCTATATTCCTCCCTCCGCTCTCACTCTCCAATCTTCCATCACTTCCTTTTAAACACTCATATCCATCATGTCTGCCCCCGCACAGAAGTTCAAGGTCGCCGACATCTCGTTGGCGGCCTTCGGTCGTCGTGAGATCGAGCTGGCCGAGCGCGAGATGCCTGGTCTTATGGCTACCCGTGAGAAGTACGCCTCGGAGCAGCCATTGAAGGGCGCCCGCATCGCTGGTTGCTTGCACATGAGTAAGTCGTTCAATGTTGATGAATTTCGACTTCAACTGACCACGCTCGTCTCGCAGCTATCCAGACCGCCGTCCTCATCGAGACCCTTAAGGCCCTCGGTGCTGAGCTCACCTGGACTTCGTGCAACATTTTCTCCACTCAGGATCACGCCGCCGCTGCCATTGCTGCTGGTGGTACCCCGGTCTTCGCCTGGAAGGGTGAGACTGAGGAGGAATACCAGTGGTGTCTCGAGCAGCAGCTCACTTCTTTCCCCTCCGGCAAGCCCCTCAACCTCATCCTCGATGACGGTGGAGACTTGACCGCTCTCGTCCACTCCAAGTACCCCGACATGCTCAAGGACTGCTACGGTGTGTCTGAGGAGACCACCACCGGTGTTCACCACTTGTACAAGATGCTTAAGAACAAGGGCAAGGAGCACGGCCTGCTTGTCCCCGCCATCAACGTCAACGATTCCGTCACCAAGTCCAAGTTCGACAACTTGTACGGCTGCCGCGAATCCCTCGTCGACGGTATCAAGCGTGCCACCGATGTCATGATTGCTGGCAAGACCGCTGTCGTTGCCGGTTACGGTGATGTCGGAAAGGGTTGCGCTGAGGCTCTCCGCTCCATGGGTGCCCGCGTCCTGGTCACCGAGATCGACCCAATCAACGCTCTCCAGGCTGCCGTCTCTGGCTACCAGGTCACGACCATGGAGGATGCTGCCCCCGTTGCACAGATCTTCGTCACCACCACCGGCTGCCGCGACATTCTCGTTGGCAAGCACTTCGAGGCCATGCCTGAGGACGCCATTGTTTGCAACATTGGTCACTTCGACATCGAGATCGATGTAGCCTGGTTGAAGAAGAACGCCAAGTCCGTCCAGAACATCAAGCCCCAAGTCGACCGCTTCCTCATGCCCAACGGCCGCCACATCATCCTCCTTGCTGAGGGCCGTCTCGTTAACTTGGGATGTGCCACCGGTCACTCGTCCTTCGTCATGTCCTGCTCCTTCACCAACCAGGTCTTGGCTCAGATCATGCTGTACAAGGCTGGCGATGCCTCTTTCGGCAAGAAGTACATCGAGTTCGCCCGCGCTGCTGGCGAGGTTGGCGAGGGCAGCACTGGTGGTAACGCCACCGGCGGCTCTACCGGCAGCTCTTCCGGCGGCAAGCTCGACATCGGCGTCTACACCCTGCCCAAGATTCTCGACGAGCAAGTCGCCTTCCTTCACCTCGACCACGTCAACGCCAAGCTCACCAAGCTCACCAGCGCTCAGAGCGACTACCTCAGCCTTCCCGTTGAGGGCCCGTACAAGAGCGATATGTACCGCTACTAGATGTCTTCCATTCTGATGGAGAAGTTGGGGAATTCAACACATTGGGGAAAAGCGAGTCGTCGTCTAATTGCCACCATGTCATGGCATTTTCCCTTTTTTGCATTTCGATTTGATTTTTGTTTGGCGTGGGAAAACCAAAAGGAATGATTTCAACATATCACGAAGGTTACGAGAACTTTTGCTCCGTAGATTATCAACAATGCGGAAAGAAGCAAAACCCAGCAAGAAAAAGGGGTAGGGACTTATGATTGGTCTCTGCTCTAGTGTTTAGAAGTAGGTAGAATCATACCTCTTGTATAGAAGCGACGGCGAGTGGACGGGTGGCTGCTTAACACTAGCTGCCTGAATCTGCTTGTCGTATTGTCCGCTACTTCGGACCCTTGTGTTCTGAGCGCTGCTTGACGCTTCTGCTTGTGTTTCGTCGAGCAATGCTCCTCCACAATGAGAGCAGCTGTCGACGTGGATTAACAGATAATGCCTTGTCCACAATCGATCCAGCTCCCTCGTCTGCCTTACCTTCCTGCCATAGACCATAGTTTCCCAATATACATCTTGTATGTCATATACCAGTTATCCCAGCGCGAAATCCCTTCTATGCAGCACACCTCCCTCCCTCCCTCCCTCCCTCCCTCCCTCAAGCCGCCCATATCGCATCATGCAGCCTAGTATTATCGAAATAAGCTCTCTCGGCCCACCCAAAAGCACACCCCACCTCGGCCGGCCTCGCATAAGCATCCGCATCATGCACGCCCTCGACCTCCGTGTAAAGCAGACACTCCCAGGCCGGGCTGAACAGGCCCATGGTCAGCTGCACCAGCTCCAGCTGCGTCTGCTGCGTGTAGTTCTGGTTGGCCACGCCGTAGGAGGCGCACGAGGATACGGCGTCCGGGACCGCGAGGGTGGGGTCGAGAAACGTCCCGGCCACCATGGAGATGGAGGTCGCGACTGTGCTGATGCCGGAGTAGATTAGGGAGTAGCTCGCGGAGGCGGAGGCGGAGGCTAGGGAGTTGGAGGCGCTGCCTGAGAGGAACTCCGGGGCGTAGAGGGTGCAGGTCGGTGTTGGGGAGGTGCTGGTTGTCGGGCTTGCGATGGTTGTAGATGTGGTGGTTTCAGTGGTGGTAGTGGTGGATATGCTTGTTTTAGTGGTAGTTGTACTTGGCAGGGGCGTGGTTGTCCTGCTTGTTGTAGTAGTGGTTGTGCTTGACGGGGCCGTGGTTGACGTCGTAGGTGTAGATGTGGTCGTTGGGATACTGGTCGTTGTAGTGCTTGTGTGGTCGACCATGGATGTCGCAGGCCGGTTCGTCGCGACGGGAGAGGTAGACCTATTGCTCAAGGTCGTTGAGCTGAGAGTGGTGGTAGTCAAGTGGGTAGACGTCCTCGTTGGTGATGAGACTGGAGCTTCGATACAGTTGCATGCTTCCATTACATTGGTCAATGACAACCCTAGGATGGGTGAACGGTCACGTGGCTTCGAATTGTAGAAGACACAGAAATCTTTCGAATGCTTGAATGCTGCCTTAACCCGAGAGGTATATTTGTATTTGCATGACAGAGAGCTCGGATCGAGCGGAGACCTAGATGGTGGTGGGGGAGAGCTGTATTTACCAGATGCCTTCAAAAGACAACGGCAGGAGGCATCCAGAGCAGAAGCGCCGATACCAGGTATGGGAGATTTTGACCGAGGTTCAGCAATAAAGAATCGACAGAAGTAGATCGGGTCCTTGACTTCCTTATGGATCCTCGTAACCTGATTATGATAACGAGAACAGTGCGGCTGCGCAGCATGGGATACTGAGAATAGCACACCTGCGAGACAGATGGCTAGTTGCCACATCCGATTCGTCATTATGCTGACTATATTCCCAACCGAAAAGAGAGAGAGAGAGAGCGCAATGACTGCGAAAAGAATCGAAAGAATGAAATTTGAGATGAACCAACCATCCGAGCTAGATATGTGTACGTATGAAAGTGCTCACTTACAATGACGGGCGCGGCCACTACACCACGAGTCGTGGTTCAGTCATACCGTTGATAGACCTAGAACAACAAATTAAACCCACAAGGCCGATAAGCACAAGAGTGAAACTTCAATAACACGATGAACGGATGAAGACGACGAAGAAGTTCACTGGAAATAACGGTGGAATTTCGCAAGCGCAGACCATTGGTGAAGGGAGGGTGAACGGCTTCGGGGATGCCGCTAAATGGAGATGGGGGTTTATAACCGACGCATGTCAGGTGTGAGAAAAAGGGGCATCATTGGCAAAAAATGTAACAAGGTTTCAGCAAGAAGTCAAATGAAAGTTACGGATATCTGAATAAATCCAGTCCTCGGTCCACTACTGTGATAGACAGGACCGGATTGGTAAGTTAATCTATGCAAGTCCTTATACTATGCCCTTTTTAAAACCCCTCCGTCCTCCTCCTAACCTTAACCTTCTTCCTCGCTGGACCCGGCGTCCTAGCCTGACTCCCCAATCCTGCAATCGGAGTCTGCGAAGCCCCCATACCCTGTGTGAATGGCGTGAACAGCTGCGACGATGCTATCGGCTGTGCCGAGAACGGCACCTGACCCTGTGGAGGCAGCGTTTGTGGCGTAGCGAAAGGCTGTCGCGGAAGTGCGGCTGGCGACATCGTCGCTGGCTGCTGCGACGACATCAGCGGCGGCGAGGACTGCGTGTGTCGCTCTTCTGGTACAGATCGCAATGCTAATTCCGTCCTTCCACTGTCGTGACCCCAGACTCTAAGTCCAGGGTGCTGCTCGGCTTGGCTGCTCTCGATCCGGGCGCGGTGCTCTTCCTTCTCTCTCCTTGCGCGGAGCTTTGCTGCTTTCCGCTCGCGGCGCGCGCGGTCACGCTCTGAGAGCTGGGACATCGACGCATGATGTTCGCGTTGTGCCTTGACGAGGGCACGGGTGGAGGACCAGCTGTACTCTTGCGGAGTACTGGCGGTGTTCCAGTGGGACAGGATGGACTCCGCTGTGCTGGAGAAAGCGACCGGAGTGCGTGTAGATGGAGTGACCGCTGTAAGCGACGAAAGACGAGACAATGCAGCGGAGAGAGTTGTCTGCGTTGGAGCCGCCGGAGTTGCAAGTTGCGACTGGGAGGACTGGAGCTGGGAAGACAGAAGCTGAGAGGGAAAGGACTGCTGAATAGGATCTGGCGCAAGCGGTGTTGCCTCGAACTGCACGACCGGCTTACTGGTGTAGCTCGCTAGGCACAATTGAGCCGCGACTCGCCTGCAGAGCTGCTCTCGGGCCAGACGAGCTCGACCAGGGACATCGGCTAGTGGGGATAGCCAACTTGCCACAATGCCATTGTATATGCTCTCCAGAGCGAAGTGATGTGGAATCGGTCCTGAGAGCGCTACACGCAGAAACTGCGCACTCGAGATTGGTGTGATCGTCTGCTTAGAGCCACTGCTCATTGAATGGGGCGCGTAGTGCTGGAGAAGCTCGTCAAATGCATTTATGCTTTCCTGTAGATCGCTGACTTGCAATTTTGGACTGGATGAATCGATGCTTCAGAGACGTTAGCAAAACCACGTCAGGAGGTGGACATTGATGCTTACAGGAGTTTACACGAGGACCCCTGCTGCCCGGAGTTGTTGTACTGCAGGAGATGCGAGGTAAGGTCGTCGCTTGGATTGGCGTTGCGATCCAGCAGAGTCTGGTAAACCAGCTCGAGATTAAGAGATCGCTTCCAGGGTCTTTTTCTTTTGACAACTTCTAGAGTCGTTTCAGGCGGGAGGAGGTTCGAAAAATCGTAATCATCATCATCCTCGTCTTCCACAACAAAGGACTGCTTGGCCAGTCGTTTTGGGGTGTGCTTATTCCTGCTTCTCCACTGTGGCGGAAGGATACTGTCCTGACCGAGATCGGTAGCCGGGGACACGGCGCAGAGCTGTTGGGATATGCTCAGGTCTCGATGTAAGCAAATCGTTGTCCAAAAGTTGATTCCCCTTTGCCGATACTCTTCTGCAAATCCAGAGTCTAGATCGTCCGACCATTTCACTGGCTGAATAAAGGTTGATGCCACGGTGTCCGTCATCTCTAGTCTCGAATCTGGGACCAAGCAAAGAGTCGATACTGTCGCGGGGACGAGCCATGACCCAGATATGTTATTGAAGAAGACACATGAACAACTCGGACTTGCAGCGGAGGAAATGACCGCCGCCGTGCCGCCATCATGACTGGTGAGAGATAATCGCAGCGAAGGATCGAGTGGGTCTCTGAAGTGTCTAACTTTGGATAGGACTTGCGAAGTGACGGCAAGGTTGCGCTTTTTGTCTGGTGCCACTTTCTCATCAAGCTGAACATGATAGATGAACATTGGCGTGAGAAGGAAAAAGCGAGCCGGATGCGATGGATCAACGCGCAAGTCAAGAATCCAAATCCCGCACTGTCTGCGAGTTTGTTCCACGACGACAATGCATGAGCTCCCGGAGGAGATATCAGCAAGTGTCATTGTAGTACGATTGCAGGCAAGGATGGTGTACTGGTCGTAAATCCAGATCACCCTTGACCAGCCGTCATATCGTGTTTCATCCACATCAACTTCAGAACCATCCTCTCCGTCATCGATGAGACCGCTACTAATCTGCTTCATCATCCTAGTGTTGCTGCCGTCGACAAACTTCGCAACCTCAGAGATCTCCCATCGACCAGCCACATTTGTGGTAGCTAGGTGCGTGGGCATCCACGGATTGATGGCCACGTCGGACTGTTGCAAAGCCTGCCCATGATGTGACGACACAAAGCTTTGGACGGAGATCCTGATTCTCGTGGCTTGTACATCAAACAGTCGCTGGCCGGCTTGCCGATCAATCTTGATGCGGAGAACGTATGTTCCTTGCCGCGTCCGGACGGCGGCAGTACCACGGTTCTGAGTCCCGTCTTTGCACATGGTAACTTGTTGGATGGGTGACGGTGACTCCCAGAATCCGTGCTCGCCGGCGATTTGAGGTACTTGAATGAAGTCATGTTTGTCGTTGGCCCAGCCCTGCTTCTGAGACCGCACAGTAATTACTGAAAGGCATCGTTTTCCCGCATCCGAGACGAAGGCCACCACGGTGATCTTCTTGTTGATAGAGCTGTCACGGACACTACCGAATGCCAGGAGGTCGCCCGTGCTTGGATCGTGCAATTTAGTCGCTTCCAGGATCTCGGACGAGGTCCGAGCAAGATCTGGCAGTAGAGCACCAGCTGGTGTGATTTCTGGAGCTCCATGGCCAGATGCCTTGAATTTTCTTGTAGTATAGTCTTGGTGAGCGTCATGTCTTTGGGCTGAAAGTGGCGAAGGTACGACAATCTGTGAAGCTCCTACAGCTTCGATGCAAACACACGATTCGAGTGGGCGTTGCCAATCCCATGTTCTTCGTTGGACAAAATAAGTTGGGTCTCCCAGCTGACCATATCCCAGGCCATCGTCATAAGTGTTAGCCATTTGGCAATATCCAAGGTTCTATATGCGCTTGTGAAGAAGGATACATGGCCGAGTCGAGGGGTAAAAAGTGAGAAATGTGTTGCTGAAAGATTGAGGAAACAGTCTCACATCAGACCAGCGTCCAAGTCGCAGTATATCGAGATATTAAAAAGCAAGGGTCCCTTGTCAGTGGCTGAAGATAGTGGTCAATAAATTGATGCCAAGATTTTGGGTTGCCGACCGCAGCTGAGGATTTTTGTCGGACTTCGAGCCGAGGATCCCCCGACTGTTTACTACTAACCTGATCGGGACGATGGGCATGGCGACCGCGACGTCCACTTCAATACTCATCAACTCTCCACTATTGCGCCAACTTCGAATCCATACCCGTCACCTTCCTTGCGCCTTCAAGCCTCTACAACAAAACCTACCAACTCATAATCATAACCTCACAATCGCAACTGCAGAAATGGCAACAACAATGACACCCCTCCGGCACGACACGCCCTTCTCCACCTCCCTCCGCTACGACTCCCCCGCCGACACCCTTCCCAGTATCGACTTTAACTTCGCTGACCTGCGCGAGCGCATGGCACTCTTCACCAGCAAATTCGACGACTTCATCTCGCGCGGGCGCCTACGCGTGCTCTCCGAGCGCAACGCCTTCCGCGCCTCCATCGCCGAGCAACAAGGTCCGTCCCTCTCTCCCTCCATCCCCTGCATGGCCCCCATACTAACACCACGCAAAGAATCCCAGCGCGCACATAAACAACACCTCGACTCCCTCTCCACCGCCGCAGACAGCCACGCCGACACCCTCGCCCACGAAGCCGCCGAAGCCGCGGATCTCGAATCCGCCATCGCCGCCTTATCCGCAGACAAAGCCGCCGCCGTGCGTCGCCGCGATGCGCTCACGGACCAGATCCGCGCGCTGCAGGCGGACATCGCCTCGCGACGGGCGGCGCAGAATGCGCACGCTAAGCACATGGAGAGCCAGGCGAGGCTGAACGGGCCGGAGTTGAGATTTTGGGAGCAGAGCCTCGGCTTGCGGATCGAGGGCGCTGGAGCAGCGGAGAGGATACGGTTTGTGTTTTGCTGCGTGGACGAGCGGGACGAGCATGCGGAGACGGACTTTGTGTTGGATATGAGGGGGGCGGGGTATAAGGTTGAGGAGACCATGCCGGCGTTGGAGAGCGAAGAGGTGGATGCTGTTGTCGAGAGGTTGAATGAGGGTGGGGACTTGGCTGCATTTTTGAAGGGAATGAGGACACTTTTTGTGCAGGCTGTTAATGAGAGGTGATGGGCAGGGATGAGCGATTGAACATAGTAATTGATTGACGACTGTTATGGGGTATAGGTTTTGTACGATTACAGAAAAACGATTGCTTCTACAAGCTCCTCCCGCTGTGTTTGCGGTCTTCTCTAGTGCAGGTCACCGCGTCGGATCTTGTGGTCCGTCAAAGTGGAATCCCTTCCCAGGCACGCCGAGTACAGTACCGAGCCCAGGCATAATTTCTGCCTGGAGAGGCGCAAAATCTATCCTCTCTCCGTCAACGCTGATGAAGCCCTGCTTCTGGCCTGGCCTCAATCGCGGCGATAACCGGAACGCCTTGATCTTTTTGTAATGAACGTCTGGTTGATCGAAGAACTGATTTTGCTCGATTGATACCATCAATTTTATAGCTGCGAGTCTTCCAATCGTCCCGTCAACATCGAACAGGTCCATCAGACCGTCGTTGGGAAGCGCAGCGGGGAAAAATGGTGCGTCAGCTGACATATGCACCAGGTTTCCGCAGAAGAAATTGCCCAAGTCCGGCATATCTGTAGTCACCCAGTCCTCGGGAACAGGGTCGTTCACTGTGCCATAGATGAGCTTCGGGAGCGTCGTCTCATCGTCGTGCAATTCCCGTGCGTGGTCGGCATCAGCGCTTGATTCCCCTGCCCCACCGTACCGAGCCTTTTTGTATTCTGCACGTATAGTGTCTTTGTCTCCGTACTCAACCTTGACCGAAACTTCCGCCGGATACACAGTCTTGCCGACCAGCCGTTTGAAGAAGCCGAAGGTAAATCTAGCGCTGCCCATCCAACGAATGTCCTCGGTGTCCAAATCGCATTCTGCCACTATGCCCCAGCTTTGACTGAGGAAACTGAGGATACGCTTCTCCCCTTGACTGACAGAGACCAGGTCCAGCGGCATCCGTGCAGCCTTCACTATCGCTAATGCCGCTACTGAAGGGCTTGTGGTGCCATTCAGGTTGATTGCGAGTGCATTGCCGCTTCCACCAGGTATTAGTGTGACTGCAATCTTCCGGAGCGCGCGTCGTGGGTATGCTTGCTGGGCAAGCCCATTGAACACTTCGTGGGGCGTGCCGTCGCCAGAGCAGCAAACGATCGCATCATATTTGTCAATATCGAGATCGCGGGCAATCTCTAATGCATGTCCGGAATGTGTGGTAGTCTCGGCATCAATCTCACAGCCTGCGGCTTTGAGGATTGGTTCCGCCTCCTGTGCGTATAACTTCGGGGCCAGGCCCTTCCCTCCATGAGGGTTGATCAGAACCTTGAGCCGCCTGGCCCGCACGGAGCCCCTATATGCAGATGCTAACAGTCGTGAAACCCATGCTTTTGCAGTTGGCGCGGTACTCTTATCCGCTAAGGTATATGTGATGTAGGCTGGCCGAACGGCTGTTTTAGAGGTGAATAGAGCATGTTTGATAGATACTTCGGAGCCGTCGAGGGTGGCATCGAGGATGTTGTAGTATGGGATCGCGAGAGTAGTCGAAGAGGCTAAGTTCGACATTAGCCGCCGGTAAAATGCTGTAGATCTTTATGAGAACTTACTCGAAGGAATGAGGCCGCAACAGATCTTGCGTCCACTGTGTGCCAGACCAGCGTCTAAGAAACACCATTAGCGTGTAGTGCGTAGTGTTTGCAGAAGCCAACATACCAGACACGACCAGTGCGTCTTCTCTCAATGAGAGACAAGCGTTTCGATCCACCTGGAGTTCTGAAGGTGTACTGCCTACATTGCTGTCTTCGGCGTGTTCGGAGGCTGCAGGGTCCATGAAAGGGTCGCTCAGTGACCTCGGGGGGTCGGATGCCATGTTTCTGCTGAATTATCCCGAGCACAGTGATTGGGCCGGCACGAGGCTTTGACACCGGGGCACCAAACGGAATCCGTTGAGGAATATCTTATGTATGTAGACGAATAAAGAGGAAGCCTAGAGTTCAAAGCAACACGGACTCCTTGACCCTTGGGGAAACTCGTTTGACAGGCGCACGTTTATACGAGTATACGCGGAAACTCCGCTCAAGACTTTCGGTTGTCCATTGAACGGCGGGTGTGGCTGATTAAACAAGACTGGTTAAACTTTGTTCATCATTGGTGCCCTATGGAAACAGTGCCCGCTTCGGCTTTTGAGTTTCGTCCCCCATGCTTCTATTGACCTTCCATCCATCGTGCAGATTCACTCCAGACCCACGTGAGCTTTCACAGCCGCTATGAAAATCAGGCCATCCATCAGGAGTTCCTTGCCCACGTCGTGCAAACTATCAGGCTGCGTGCATCAATCAACGTCATGGCACGCCGAATACGACACATTCAATACCCCGCTGCACTGCCATCCTTCATCTCGATCGCTCCTCTCAAACGTGCTCCGCAATCTTCCCGAGGCCTTTCAATGACCCCAAGCTGAGCGCAAGGCCTTGAGAACGGCTTCGTATCCGGACGAAACCGGTGACTGGACCGTTGTCGCCCTCCTTCTCCACACTCACGTTTGCAAGAGCGTCCTCGCCTGCGAGAATAGGTTAGTGATGTCCTCGAAGGATTTCATACTATGGCACTTACCAAACACGCTCCTCGCGTACAGATTGGCACTCAAAAACTGGCAGTCTCCGCTCAAGCTGGCATCAGGTGTCAGGCAACTCATGTTGGTGACCTTCATCAGGCCACTCAAGAAGTCGCGAAGCCCCTTTCCTGCTGGCAATTTGGTATTGATGTTGACCTTGTTCTCCCACTCGAACTCTGTCCACATCGTCCTGAACTGTGTCTCTGTGCATTGTGCGGGCTGGATGTAGTCCATAACATCAACATGGACATCATTGAGGATCACAACTGATGACTCTGTCGATGATGCGCCCTCGTAAATGACATTTCCAAAGATGACACCGGTATCGGTTGAAGACACCTTGACAGTGGCTTGCACGTTCAAGAAATCCAGGGGCGGCAAGTTTTGCGTCGTTGGCCGCTCCACTACCTTGAGATCGCCGAGCGTCGCAAATTCCACGGACAGATTCTGAAGGGTCTCCCGAGTCTGATTTACGAGCAGCACATCCAGGATAATGTCAAATTGGTTGACTTGGACGTAAGCCTCCGCGTAGACCGAGTCAGAGAAGCCAGTCAGTTGCACCACCCGGCTCAATTTGGACGCGATGTTCTCAGTGGCGCTGTCGCCGCCAGTGGCCTTGTCAAGGTCGAGTTGAACCTCATCCATACCGTCAAGCGCGTTCTTCTTGCTCAGCTGTCGGATGGGGACCACATCGTCGACTTGGATAGCATACTTTGCCTTTGCGACTGCATCTTTCTCTGCACGCTTCCTTTCTTCGACCTGAACCATATCCCTGAAAGCTTTGCGGGTGTCGTCCAAGAATGCATTCTCAAGGTCTCGCTTTTGCGCAAATTCGGCCAAGGATCGGACACACGACATAATCCTGTCGACCGAGTCCTCGTCAATTGGCATTTTGACAAATTGCGATTGACCGGCCCGGACAATCGAGATCATGATCAGCATGGCCTCGGCA
Organism: Myriangium duriaei CBS 260.36; assembly: GCA_010093895.1. Classification (NCBI taxonomy): domain Eukaryota; kingdom Fungi; phylum Ascomycota; class Dothideomycetes; order Myriangiales; family Myriangiaceae; genus Myriangium; species Myriangium duriaei. The sequence goes on from ML996085.1 coordinate 268,383, forward strand.
CGTAAAGCGTTGGTTCTAGCCTCATCCTTGGAGATTTCGCTATGCCGCATGACAAGCTTAGTGAGAGTCGACGAGAGTACAGCAGCGAGGTAGTAGTCTCCATCCAGGATGAGTTGACGAAGAGGGGGCTTTTGCGCCGCTTTAACGGCTTCCAGTTTCGCTTTGACGGCCGACTGGCTAGTGAGAGCACTTTCAGTTGCGTAGGTGCCATCCGCAAGCACCTTTCTTGATCCTGTAGGTTCGTTGCCTTTGCTGTGTCCATTGACTTGATCCCTCAAGTTTGGCTCACCATCAACGGCGGCCTCATCCAGAAGACGTTGCTCAGATGCGACAATCGGGATCTCGCCCAGGCTGGCACGAATGCTCTTCCATGCGTCCCGAATGTCGTTCTGGTCCAAAGAGTATTCACCAACGATCCACAGAGCTCCTCGGTAAACTTTACCGGCCCGCACCTCGCTTAAAGTAGTGACCAACCTCTCGACGATTGAATGTCGAAGATTTGGAAACCTTTCGACCACTTCCTTGACGAACGAGATGACATCTACGGCAGAGGCGTTGTTGAAGTCAGCAATGAAGTCCATAAGAACGCCGACCACGCTTGAGGCAACTTCGGAGAATCGGATTGCGCATGAATGGATGGCATGGATGAGGATGGACCGGTATTCGTTGTTCTAAAATAAGTCAGTGGTGGCAAGGTTGCTGAATGCGCCCAAATAATTACCTTCTCGTATTGTTCGTCAACGGTCTTAGCGAGCTCCTTCTTGAGCAGCATGATGACCTCTTCGACATTCTTGCTTGCAACCATGTCCATGGCGATGTCAAGAGCCTTCTTGCGAACATCCAAATCGGGGCTTGACAGCACGCGTAAGATCTCCATGATCAAGTCGTCAAGCACACCTTCGTTTTGTTTGCGCAACTGATTGACCTTTTCCAACACGATGAGTTTGACGTTGTTATCCGGCTCTTTGATGCTGAGTTCAATGAATTTCGCCGCGGCTGCTTTGACGGCGACTGGGTTGTTTGTGAGGGCGGTAAGGGAAGACGCAGCCTCATAGACCACTGTTGATTCTTTGGCCTCGAGCAGATCGAAGATGAGACGGAGATATCGGGCCTGATCGGCGAATATGGTCAGTAAAGATGTCAGGCGTACGGCCAGAGCCAGGGCATACCTTATTCTGAGCGTTGGCAACCGAATCTTTGCGAATAAATTCCAGCTCGACCAGTTGTAGCAGCTCATCGGCGTTCGGAATGCCCTCGAATACGGAGCTGAGGTACTCAAGCGCCTTGTCGTGGCTGATAGACTGAAGCGCAGCGAATGCATTACGCTTGCAGGTTGCATCACTTTCTGACTCGAGGAAGGCCTGCAGCAACTCTGGGGCATCCGGCATAAGCGCCTCGTTGTACTGGAAGATGGATGCTACGGCAAACACGGCGTTCTTGCGGACGTATGAGTGACGATGCTCTAAACAACCTCTTGCAGGAGCCAGCAGTGGTTCGATAAGCTCGGCATCGCGAAGTTTGGTAAGGAAACGCAGAGTGTTGCCGCGGATGTATTCGTTAGCATGTTGGAGATCCATACGGATACCGTTGCTACAATTTTGTGAGCGCCTCGTCATTATTATGGGACCGTATCAGCTTACCAGACAAGGATCATCTCCTGCTTCAGCTTGCCACTTGCGTCGTGCTTGGGGCAGACCTCGTAGTATAGGTAAAGCAGCTTCTTCAGGGGTTTGCTCTTGGACGGCATGACGAAGCGAATGATGTGCATGAGCAATTGCGGCATGGGATCACCATTGAGCATGATGGTCAATATGCGCCTCATAGTCTCGACTTTGGTCTCATCAGTGCCCTTCTCTAGCTGAGTGCGGAGGTCTTGCAGGGAAGGGGTATCAGCGGTGTTGTCCTGGTGGACCAGGCTGTACGCCTGGTCAAGGAAGGTAGCCATGACCGGCTGAACGAAGGAGGTCGGTGAGTATTTTGTAAAGGATGAGACGTGGTTGAATCCAGTATGTTATGAGGGGTGATTAGAGTAGGCGGTAGGTGACACTCCTGCCGAGAGGACCCCTATGAGCGGACTGAGGAGAATTGCGTGCGAAGTAGCGGTCAATGTGGTCTTTGCCAGACTCAAGTGAGATCGTTCGTAATGATTGTCTTGACGGTCGTGGGCTCAATGGCCTGGCAATGGGTGAGAGTGAATTTTGGACCTCGTAGCTGTCCAGCTGTTCTTCCAGCGGCCAGGCAGGAAGCGCAGTCGAAGGTGCACGGTCGGCGATATGTGCCACACACGCCAAGTCTTGGCGCCGTGCTCGATATTGGCCGCGTTCTTTCACCAGGACTGTATAACTCGCTAAATCATTTAAGCAAGACCCTGTCATTCGGAAAGATGGCATCCAGCGACCAATTCTATCTGCGCTACTAGTGAGTTGAACAAGAACAATGTCAGCTTCATTGCGGCTCACGTATTGCAGTTCTGGCCACCAAGGCCGCTTCGGTCATGAATTCTTGGGTATCACATCACAAGATCAGTGGACGTGGGACGAGATGTACTGAACATGACGCAGAGTTCGATTTCAAAGTACAGGGCAATGGCAAATCAGCATCCGCCAGATATGCGAACAACTCAAACTACCGTAATGACTCGTTGATTCGCAAAGAGAGTACGCCTTCTCATCTTTTGCGCTTTACAACCCCGAGTCTTATTAAACTTTTGACAGTGTGCGTGAGCTCGCATGTGGTCGAGGAGATCAAGCGGATCGTCAAGGACAGCGAGATCCTCAAGTTGGTATTCTGATGGTGGCGATTTAGGACGAATCTGACACTGCGCACAGAGAAGACGACACCAAATGGCCACAGAAGAACAAAGATGGTAGCCAGGAACTCGAGATCCGGCTAGGAAATGAGCATATTTCATTTCAGGTACTATTTAGCAATGGGCCGCCATTGTTATGACGACACTGACAAGTCGCAGACTGCAAAAATTGGATCATTGGTGGACGTGAACGAGTCTGAGGATCCAGAAGGACTGCGCGTCTTCTACTATCTAGTGCAGGATCTGAAGGCGCTGGTGTTTTCTTTGATTTCCCTGCATTTCAAGGTACTGTACTTGGCGCAAGCAGATCTGGCTAAGGCAAAAGAAGACTAATACCGGCGCAGATCAAGCCTATTTGAGCCGAGGGAATAGTCACACTGCATAGCAGTCGGCTGACACAGGAATTGACGCTTCTGCGGCATCGGGCCGGGGCATGGCATTTTTACCAGAACGATATTCGACTGCAGCACACGAGCCTGGCAACGACTGATGTTTGCAGATGATTCCCCGCACGTTTGAGGTGGGGACAAGGATCAAGCACGAGCAAAGAACGGCTGTGGTGGTCCAAGCGTTTGGGGCGGATGATGTGACTGTGCGACTTTGTGACTTTTGGGCGGCGGAGGAGCGGATCCTGTTTCGCCGCAATGCGACTATTCCAGCAGCAGCAGCAGCAGCAGCAGCAGCAACCCGAGAGAATGGGGGAATGGCAGTGGAGAATCAAGAAAATAGCAATAGAGTAGCTCATGCAAATGCGGAGTTACCGATGCATACTCGTTCGCATGTCCCGCTGTGGCTCAGCTGCTCGATGCTCAGCTGGCCATCCATCATCATCCCCGTTCCCGTGTCGTTATCATGAGTCGTTTGTTTAAGACGTCAACCGCCGACACCCGCTTCCACGCCTTTACCGGAGCCAACCCTCTCGTCCTTTAGCCTCTTGAATCACACCTACGCCTGCCCTTGATTTTTTTGCTACCACATCCTAAATGTCGAGTCTCTAGCCCGACCACCGCGTCCAACCTCCGAGCCGCATTCCCCACGTCCATCCTCACTCATCATGCCCAGCAGCCCGGGCCAGAGCGACGAAGCGCAAACCGTTGCTCCTCCGCCCGCGTTCTTCCTCAATCCGCACACGACCTGTCCACCAGAAGAGGATCGCACATCGCATGTGACTCAGGACTCGATACCATCGAATGACATAGCCACGATCGTCGCACAAGAGCAGCAGCAGCAGCAGACATCTTTAGCCCAGCCCCGGGAAGCAGACCATGAGTCTGGCACAGATTCGGAAAACGAACCGGCGTCGAAACGCATTGGCGAGATTGAGGAGGCCATAATGCGTGACTCGCCCAGTCCCGTAATACCACAAGAAGAAAGGAGCGAGCACGACGCACGGTTGGCGCAATCATTGTCATCCGCCACCCTATCGCCGCGGCCATCTCCCGAGTGGCCTGTGACCTCAGGACAGCAGCAGAGGGTGAGAATGGAAACAATGATGCAGTGGAGAAGTGAGACACCATACTGACGAAGTATGCAGATATTCCCCAATTCCACATCATCTTGCCTCCGACCCGGCAGTAAGTTTATTGGCACACAGCAGTCGGATCGGCAAGTGTACAACGTGCAAGTCGAGCTCAAGTACGTGGACATGGAAGAGTCGTTTTTGTGTGGCTATCTACGGATACAGGGTAATTACTGGCCGACTCTTCAAGCATATTCAGCATACTGACCTCTCTCTTACCAGGTCTGACTGACGACCACCCAACCCTCACCACATACTTCGAAGGCGAGATTATCGGCAACAAGCACACATTCAAAACTGCGCATCCAGAATGGGGTTCGTCAGAAAAGGTGGATATGCAGCACTGGGCACGCTTCCCCGCCTGGCGACCACTCGCAAAGCAAGCCAAGTCGCCAGCGTTCACATTCAAGAACTTCGCTCAGCGCGAGCATCTGTTCATGCGTTGGAAAGAATACTTCCTCGTGCCTGACCACAAGGTCAAGACTATCTCTGGCGCCAGTTTCGAGGGCTTCTACTACATCTGCTTCAACCAATGCTCGGGGAGTGTCAGTGGGATATACTTCCATGCCAAGAGCGAGAAGTGAGTGGCTTTCATGACCGGATAGTGCTCAATGTGTTGACCCGTCACAGATACCAGCAATTAGAGCTGGAACACGTCAACGACAAAGGATGTACTGGGGCAATGGAATTTCGATGATTTAGCGCGGCGTTGCTTTCAAGGACTATGTGAGATGGGGCTCTGCGGAATATGGGCAGGAGAAGGGTCATCACGGATCTGTTGGGTATTACTTACTCTCGAGGATCCTAATACTCAGAGGATCGGAATGGGAATAAGGACGAACCGGAATTCATGTCCCGCACATACGCGTACAAGCGGGAGCGTTGCTACCGCCACTCGATTACTATACTACTACTACTATCGCTCTCCCCAAACGCGGGTCACGAATGAGAAGGAATTTATGACCTGCTGCTTTTACGGGTCGAATCGGCGTTCACCCTGCTTCGTGCTTACTACTTTAGCATCCTACTCTGGGAAAGACAGTTGACTGTTCCGAACTACCTGCGGGCATTTTGAAAGTCCCCATGTTGAGCAGAGCGTGCCGTCCTGAATGCAAAGCCTTGGCTCTTACCACTTGGCTCGTCCTTGCCAGACACTGGCACTGGTCGTTGCTGCGGGAGTGACACACGCAATTTCCGTACCTTTACTTCCTGTAGCTTCTGTTGTTGTGCTTCTTGTAACATCTTCTCTTCTTTGCTTTCTTCTTCTTCTTCCCTCAACCTACGGTCCTTCTCCTCCTGCAACCACAGGACCTGCACTGGAGGTGGAGAACCTCTGTCCGCTGAGAGCGACGCACGATATCTGTTGAGCTTCCGATGGTACCGAACGTGGTCGTGCCAGTAGAGAGTGTCTAGAGTACCGGCGAATGGATTGTTGCTTTTTGATGCACTTTGCTGCAGGCATTTCGGGCCATTTGTCTTTGAACTCTGTGACATCCAGGCTCGATAGCGTTGGAGAAACGGGTAGCAGCAGCGCTGTGGCTGATTGAAAAGCCTCCGAGGTGACACTTCAGCAGCGTCATTTTGAAATACGAGACGGAGAAACGTCCGGTGTGCTGACCACGGATCCCAGGTTACTGCATGCATGCTTTGTCTTTGCGCACAGAAGATCCGCAAAACGATTAGACCATTGAGTTATCCTCCAACTGAGCCTGCTGCAATCCTAAAACTTTAAGGCACTCATTCTGCGCACAGGAAACACCGCTTCCACTATCTGACTTCTGCAAACCGTAATATCATTATGACAGGAGTCTGCCAGGACTGGCAGCAGCGTCGACTCGAGCTCCGGAAGCATGCTGCAGGAAGGACCGGCGCCCAACCTTCACATCATGCTGTCCGGTATGAGACTGACGTGACATGCTCAGGTGGGTGGCCAGCCTTCACGGGACTCCAGCACGCAGACGACTCTGCGCGTTATCAAGGCACATGCTTGAAGTTACAGTCAAATTCTCTTACGACACAAAGGTTCACATCATACCGAATACATCCCGAGCCAATGAAAAAATCGGGTCGACTGAATGCCAGCGAATCTACTGTATGTTGCGAAGATCTGGCAACCACAATTGCGAAGTGCTCGTACCCCTCCAACACCTCGTTCCAAACAGCCATCGTATGACTGCCGCCGCTTCGCTTAACCTCTTCCCTCACAACTTTGATTTCGATGGGGCTGTCCTTATCACGGTCACGGCTTCGGTCTCCATGGACTCGCAAAATGTGGTGAAATCGTTAAGAAGATCATACAGAGAGGATGTGGACTTCTGCGAGCGAAACTGCTCGAGCTTTCTGTCGTTAAAGCGCTCGAAAGCAGGGCCGATATTGTTCAGAAAATGATAAGCAGCAGCTTCGTCACCAATAGTGAGGTCAGCATTCTGGCATTCGACAAGACCCCTCGTGAAAGCGTTGTCAAGAGCCGCCGGATCTCATCATACGTGCGGTCGTTGTAGCGCTTAGCACTGTGACATCCGACGATTCTTCTCTTGAGTCGTCCAAGAGCTGTCTATCGTCAGCGCAGGCCGAGGAACCTGTCGTAAGCCTGTCACCAATGAAGGACGAAGGCGCTGTCATTGGGCTGCTGTGACACGCAGAGGAATTCCACATCAAGCCAAAGTTGGGCAGCGACCTGCCTCTTTGAGATGTTAAGCAGGTTTGCAACTCGCTGTTGCAGCTGGAGTATGTCAGCCTCTGCGCTTGACATGGCGGGATGGGCGTTCTTCCCGTATTCGTGGACGTTATATTCCTGAGTACCGAGCTGCAATACCATAACACGAGACCGTTCCGTTCGCATAGTTGCAGGGCCTTGAAGGGGCTTATTAGTGCGAGGCCGCGTTCGTCATGCTGCGTACGCGCACACGATCGCGATTAGTGAACGGATCGATTCAATGGGAATGCGTGCACATTCTCGTGGTCAACGTGTTGAGGTAGAGAGAGTGTGGTATTGATGAAAATTCGAAGACACTATATGACACTTCGCAATGTGAGAGAAATCACCACAACAGCTGTCAGCTCTCACACGCAAGATTATCACGTCGTACCCAGGTGAAGGTGGACCACAGCTTGTGCGCGGGCACGGTGCGCAAGCATTTCACATGACAAGCATCTGACCTCACACATAAGTTGTTGGAAGAAATTGCCTGTTTGATCGTGTTTGCTGAGGGTTTATATCGTCCGGTAACATAGTTAGATGCTTCAAGCCGGACGACCGAACTTTCCGGCGATCCGCCACTGACTCCTCCAACGACTCTCCCTACGCGTCAACCCGCATCTTCCACTGTTGACTTTCCACTGCTTGTCATCGCTCCCTATCCCGCTGAAATTCCCACTGGGCCACTTCTGCAACTTCGGTCGGTTCTGTCCGCGATGCTATCGCTGATCTTCTCGCCATTCCTCCCGTCTCTCCTCCAGCTATGTTTATTCGTTGTCCTGGCTTGATTATACGTCCACGTCGATATCCTCTGTGACCTTTTGCGAATTTCTGTCACCATCAACAATTGTGCTCTGACCTTCGTCTCCACCTTCCGGTCGCGATTCGATGAACACCTCATCATCATAACGAAGGAACCTGCAGAACGTGTCTCGCAAAGAAAGAATAGCAGATGTTCCGGTCCACTTCTCGACGAACTCTGGACATTCACCCTTGACGACTTGGAAAAAATGACACACGGCCATTTCATCGGAAATTCTGACTCCTTGAGACTGGCAACGGGCAACAGCAACCTTGAAATCTTCAACGAATGATTTTGCATCCCCCTCGTATTTGATGTTGATGTAGTCCTGGTACTCGGTGAGCCAGCTGGCGGGTGTCTGACAGCAAATGCAGCCAAATTGATCCCAGAGCTCCGCCGCAGACACCTCGTCGGAGATGTCAAGTAGTCGTTGGATTCCAGGGCTGCAGTTGGAATAGAGGATCACTTTGACCTCTGCGTTTCGAGGTGTACCGCCGAGGTAGTACTCATCGATGTGGTCTTCCCAATTTCGGCTCTTGAGATACAGTCTCATGAGATCGGCCCATTGATTCCAATCACGATAGCCTTGGAGAGGCGGTATCGCAAGCGTGGCAGGACTCATGGTGAGAATGAAGCGAACGATGGGGTTACGGTTTGGAATCGTACGAAATCGGAGCCGGAGAATTTGAGGGGAACAAGCGACCTACAATTAGCCCACGGATCACGTTCATGCAAGATGAAGGGAATCGAGGTAAATGTCGATCCCGATTCGAAAGCAATCTTAGGCGTACTCAGCAGGAAAAAGTAATAGGAGTCGTGAAGCGTGGGCCTCGCCGGAAACTTTTCTAAAGTCAGTGCCAGGTGGAAGTGAAGCTCGAAGTGAAATTGAACCCTGCAAAATTGCATGACAGAAAACCCGCGCCTGAACTGCGGGCAGGGCACGTTAAACAGAGTCATATCTCAGGATCGCTCGTACCGCACTTTGATTGATTCACCTTCGCGCTACATTAGATTCACTGACTACTTCTATCTCGGCGAACCAATCCTCTTCGCGGCCATAGACTTTGGTCTGCGACGCGTACCGCGATCTCTCGCCGTGCCCCCTTGAATCGCATCCCTCTATGCTCCTCCTGTGACCCGGCAACCCACTTCATGCAGCAAGTTTCTCACGATCTCGTCAAAAGGTCGGAGTCGTTTACTTTCGTGCAGTTTCGCGTCCCAAGTCGCACAAAGTTGAGACCGGTTGGGATTGAGAACGCCCAAGAAGTGCTCCAAGACCACCTTCTCAATCAGCCGGAAGTCAATTGCGGCATAGACATTCAATGCAACCCTGAAATCTTCGATGAGCTGTTTCTTCTCGGCGCGATGGTGGTTCTCGATATCGTTCGGCGGGTCTTGTAGTACTTGAAGTCCAGCAGACCTTCCGGCTCACAGAGGACGCAAGTTTGATGCCAGGGATTACTGACCGCGTCACTGACGTCAGAAATGTGAGAAGATATTGAACATGAAGGCTGCAGTTGCAGTAGATCGTGATGACTGCTTCGGCTTTCGCTTGGCTTTGTCTCTTCTAGTACTTCGAGTTCGGACCCCGAAAGCATCCACCCCGGAGCACCCTAGTTATGAACTGACTCCATTGAGGACCATCGTCAGCATGCGCGATGGATTGATTCTGAACGAGGTCTGCCGTGGACTCATGTTGCGATTCAGATATCTAACGCGAATCTCGGAAGATGCAAAAATAAGCTTGGAAAGTTGCGAAGAAAAGCTACGAAAGGTCGTGGTGATCAGTCTGTGTGTTAGCGAGAGAAAAAAAATTGCATTGCAAAAGAGAGCAAGACAAAAGGTGATCGTGTGAAGTGAATGTGCGAGAGGAAGTGAAGGTCAAAGCGGAAGCCCGGCCACCGTAAGAACATGAAGCAAGACTCAGTAATACCGCTCGCCACGTATGAATTGCATTAGGAAGCCCATGGACGCTAGGAATGGATTGTCGAACATGTCACATATTCATTCGACCCCTTCGTGCAAACGTCAATATTCATTAGTAGAGTGCGGACTCCGCATCTACACTGTCGTTGCTTGGTATCACCCCGGCCAGATCTCTCAGCAGCATCGCTAACAAACTCAGAGTGCCCTAATATCCTAGAGCTTGATCACACGCAAACTTCCGAAAAATGGTACGAATTTAAATTGAACTCTCGTGAGGTTCAGAAAGCCTGGTAGAGTGGCAGTTTGCATTCTGCGCCACAATGTGGCGGAACCCAGCTTGCAGCAACTTATGCACGATAAACTTTCACAATAGCTCTATCTTCCAGGGACCTGAGAAGCGAACAAGCATGTGAGCAGCAGGTGGCCTGATATGTGGGTCGCTTGAGGATAATGACAAGTGTGAGAAATACTGCCTTTCTCGTTGTGCCGTGCCGGACAAGCAATTGAAAGCGAAATGCCTCAAAAAATTCCGCAAAAATGGCGGACGATCGGTGATGGTGATGTGATGTGGTTCAGAGACAATACTCGGTTGTAGAAGATGTCTTGGGATGAGGTAGAGGCTACTGTCAGGCACATCTTATTGTTGGACGAGTTGAATGATGATTACCCATACTGAAGCTGGTATTGTGGGGAGGGGCGGGCATCGTTATTTCGCTGCGGCGTCGGATTTGGTGGGGGATTGGTGGTTCCTGACGCTAGGGCGAGCTTGAAACGCGCCAACATGGAAGCCCGAGCGAACTCATCGGGAACAGCACAGAATGCGGCTCCATTCCAGGCCGGTGATTAGTCCGTGCCCCCTTTGTGGCCCACACAAGGTTCTGCGCTTCCACCCGAATCCAACACCCTCTCGTCGCTCCTCTTGCGTCCGTTCCTTGATCTCCTGCGTCTCCTTGCTTCTTCTGCCTCAACTCTTTACGCTCTTTTCGTCTCATGCATGCCGTGTAACACCGACGAGTGTCGCCGGAAGCCTTATCGACCGCGCTCCTTCTGGTCGTCTGCTCTATTTAACCCTCAGGTCGTTTCATTCTTTTAACCCTTCAGGCACCCTCCGGCCCTCACTTTCGTTCTCTTGCGTTTGTCGCGACTTCCGCTCTTTACACCATCAGGGCCTCTTTCGAGACCACTCTTCGACGAGCCGCCCGTTGAACGGTCGCCAGCCCGATAACCATAACGACGACAAGATACCGTACCCCAGCCCTGCACCTATCCAACCGTTACGCGCCCGTTGCGCATGATGCGGACGGTCATTCCTTGAATCCAGCCTCGCAAAAAGACCAGAAAGCCACCCCAACGGCTTCTCTCCTGTCTTTTATCTACACGCAAGGACTCGTGCTCTGTCTAATTTCTTTTCTCCACTCTCGACCCTAGACACTCGTTATCGACTCGACCTTCAACGACCTCTTCCGCCGGCGGAGCGAACGACATCAACCCCTACACCCACTCGCCCACAACAACTTCGACCCACAAACCCCTGACACGTGCTCTAACGGCCCGCACTGCTACAAACGCGTCGCATACACCCAGCTGGCCTGAGCATCAACGACCAGGCATATGCTCCACAACTCATAATCTCTCGACCTTTTTCATAATCCGCCACCCATTATGGGTTGCTGCGCCGCCAGGGCCAAAGGCCATATCGACGAGCATGCCAAGTGGGACTACATCAATCTCGACGACTTCCATTCGACCTCCTCCTGGACTCCGATCAACTACCTCTGGGTCTGGATCTTTGCTGGCATTGGAGTTGCCGTCTTCGCCCTTGACTGCTTCACCGCCGTCAACTTGCTTATTCTCGACAAATGGGCTTCGCAGATTCAACCAGCCATCGACCTCAAATACTCAAAATGGATCTTCGTCGGCTGCATCATGTTTTCATTCGCCTTGTACCTCTACGAATGGGCCCGTGCCCTGCGTGTGATGCGCCGTGGTGGCATCGCTGAGAGCTACATGGATCCTCTAGCCGTACAAGTGCAGTGCATGCGCAGGAAGGGTTTCAGACGCTTCTTGGTCTTCTCCGCCTTGACCAAGAGCAAGAAGGGCACTGACTATGTCGCCTTCTTCGTTTATTTCCAATTCAACAGTAAGTGCTATCGACTTCTCCAGCCCTGGGCTAGACTAACAAAGACAGGCGCTGTGCGCATCATATTCGCAGAAGGTGGTCGGCAATTCGTCAATGCCGTCACACTTGTCTCCGTTGCCAAAGCCAACCTCGTTCCTATCGGCAAGCACGCCGCCAAGGAGGGCAGCTCCCCGGTCGTTCAGTTTTTCGCCAACATCGTCACTATGTGGAACCACGACAAGCAGCAGGCTCTCATTATGGGATCCATGACTTTCACCCTTGTCATCTGGGTTTTCTCCGCCATCTGCCTTATCAGCGCCCTCATTCTATACCTCGTCTTCCTGTGGCACTACGTTCCCCAGAGTGATGGTCGCCTCAGCATCTATTGCCGTCGCAAGATTGACCGCAGATTGGAGAAGATTGTTGAAAAGAAGGTACAAGCTGCGCTCGAGGACGCTGAACGCAAGCGATACAAGGCTGAGGCAAAGATGATGAAGAAGCACGGCAATGGTTCCGTCTCCTCCATTCCTTCTGTTGTCCGTCAACCAACCTTACCGAACTTCGGAGATTATGATGAAGAGAAGAGCACCAGTTTCGATCTGACCAGGTCCGACACCATGTCCACTCTTCCACCATACACATCAAGGCAAAACACGAGCGAAGGTCCACTCGGTATCCAGCGAGCGCCTACGTTGCCCACTGTCGGTGCTGTACCGCCGTTCGCTCCTCGTCCTACAAGACAAAATACGGACATGTCAAGCTATTCAAACCACAGCTATGCCTCGAATGCGCCACTCCTCCAGAACACAGGCGATATGGGCTATGACAGCCGACCACATTCACCAATTGGTGGTCCGCCCCGTCTCGATCGCCAGGCGTCCGATAGCTCACTCGGCTCGTTCCGCCCTCCTCCAAGAGCGATGACTAGCAGCCCACTGACACCACAGCGTGGTCCAAACGGTATGCATCCATCCCAAAGGCTGCCTCCCCGTTCCAATACCGCCTTCAGTGTGAACAATGAGCGTAACCCGATGTCGCGCGCAGGTAGCGCCATGGACGGACCTGATGGGTATGGCCCTCCGCTCAGGACCACCACACCCGGAGCCTGGTCTAGTGCCGAACCACCCTCATCTAGAATGGGCACGCCTGTGTCGGCTCAAAATCAGCGCCCACCACCCCAGCAAAGGCAGGTGTCGCGTCAGAGCTTCAACCGGCCATTCATGAACGCAGACCGACCCAGCTTCAACAATGGTACCCCGCCCCCAACCATTCCTGAGGTTTCCCCGCTGTCCTCGCTTGTAGCAAGCCTGACGCCATCTGCTACGGGTAACTCAGGCGGCGGCTATGTCGCCTTCAACCCCTACGCTGCAGGCACCACTCGCTCTCCAAGCGTGCCCGCCACTGTGCATGCCTCAGCATTGAAGCGGAATATGACCACCACTCCGCTCGAGATGCAGCCCATGGCTAATGGCAGAGGCCTACCTCCGCAGCGCAGCCACACGGCGCCTATTGAGCGACACCACAATGATGAGGAAGAAGGGTACTACGGAAACGTCTTCTAAAGCACTTTAGACGGATGAGGATGTAATTGTAGATAAAAACAACTGATATGATGCGGCACGATACCCCTTTACGCAAATACTATACTTTTTCGATTCTTGAATCCTTTGTCCCATGCTTTGTAGTATTCTTCGTGAGATTTGACCTCCAATGTCCTCCTTCACTTCTTGTAATGATACTTCTTAGCATAAACGATCGTTGCCGTAGAATTGACTCAGTAGCATCCATAGTCAGCAGACTTTAAGCTTGACGAGATGATATCTGAACTACTCTCAAAATCTTCTTAATTGTATTCATAGTCTCTATTCATCAGTCGTTGATCATTTCCTCGTCCTCTGCCCAGATCTTTCAAGACCCATCCTTCTCTTCACCCTCAAGCAATATCTCATGCCCGTCACCCTCCCTGACTTTCGTTCCCGCGGCGAAGCCCAACATTGCCCAGGTCGCCATGGCCCAGAAGACAGCTCCGACGACACCAGCTTTCAACCCATGTCCGTACGCAAGGCCACCAAGTAATGGTCCGAAAGTGCGCGTCAGGCTCGACGCACTTTGGCCTAGTCCATGCACCGTTCCTAACACACTGGGGTGCGGGCAGGCATTGTTGACCAATATCGTCGTTCCCGGGAGGGCAAAAGTGCGAGCTAACACGTGGACCGCCAGAATCACGACAAGCGCAGCCCAGAACAGAGTGCCTGAGGCTGGAGCCGGTGCGGCGAGGGTAGTGGGAATGAGTGCGAGGAAGGGAACGGCTGCATAGACGACAGGGAAGAATAGCAGAGCTAGGCGGTAGCAGGAAACGTTACCGTAGCGGAAGGATATCGTTGGGTAGAGGCCAAGCTGAAGTACGATGCCTATGGTGCCGAGAATGGCGAGAGAAACGCCTATCGCGGCGGGAGGGAGGCCAAGGCCGCCGGTAAAGATGAATGGGGGTTTCGGGTGGTACGACGGTGGAAGATGCAAGGAGGAGTTGGGGTCGACGCCTGTGGAGGAGTGCGGGATGTAGCGCGGCGTGGAGAGGAAAACGAACCATAGACTGTTGAATGCGCCGAGGTGGCTTGCCAGCATTCCGTGGGCGATTAGAACAGCGATCATGTTGGGCGTGAATATCCGGCGGAAGGGGAGTTTGCGTCGTGTGTGAAGAGGAATCGGCGTAGTGGGCTGTTGGAGCTCGATGTCGCTTGGGATGAGAGTTTGGTAGTGGTCATGAGAGGGACGGCAGAAGATGTAGCGCTTGATTAGGTCACCTATGCGAAGACCGAGATCGCGTTTTCCTCGTAGTGAATCGAGAGTCTGATAGTGCGGGTCAGTCTTGATACACTTTCCTGCCTCATAGGATACTGACCTCTTCCAAGCCAAGAATGGCAACGGTGGTAGCAATTGTCATGAAAGCAGCTGTCACGATGTTGGGCAGTGCATAGGGCCATCTCTTCATCCACCATACCCCGTGTTCACCACCTAGTATGCTGTTCTCGCCAAACACAGAGGGATAAGTTGCCAGTGGATCTGCTAGAAGACCTCCGATGATAGGTCCGACAATGACTCCAATGTTGAAGGTCATGGGAAGTAAAAGAAAAGCGCGGGATTGGTATTTCTTTTCCTTGATGATCTCGCTGATCATGGTCCTCATGACACCAACGTTTCCGTTTAAGGCACCTCCAAGTGCCCGCCAGAAGAGAGCGGTGTAGAAAGTCTGACTGAACCCAAAGCCCAGAGCGCCGATACTGGTCCCAATCAAGCCAATAAGAATGACACGCTTCCTTCCCATACGCTCCGAGTCAGCGATACGACCCCAGAGAAATGCGGTACAGAATTGAGCACCCGTAAATGTTGCTTGTAAAAGGCCTGCTCGGTACGAAATGATAGAGTCTGGCAAAGCTGGATCAAAAGATCTGAGCTGGTAGAACATGTAAGCTTGCAGCGAGGTCTGTGTTAGCGGCTCGGAGAGTCGAGCGAAGGTCAAGATGAACAATTGATCCTTCTTGGGTAGAGAGGACCACGATACTGGCTTTGGCTTCTCCTTAGGTTGTTCCTGCTGAAGCGCGTCGACTTCTTGTATGTGTTCCTCCTCTTCCACAGGCAGTGTTGCCAAAGTGGACCGATCAAGCTCTATATGTTTGTCCAAGAGTCCGTCTCCTTCGTCCTCGTCCTCGGAGTCCGTATGCGAGAATGAGCCATCGTCGCTGCTTCCGTACGTATCATCGTCGTAGCCGTGTTTGAGCTTCTTATCTGTGCTATTGCGGGGCGAGCTTGGGCTGGCTAGGTATGTGCTTGTGCTGTCCTGACTGCTCGCGAAAGACCGTTGTTTCTTGGACTTTGTTGGAGTCGAGGGCGGGTTCAGATTCCACGACATGCGGGGCGGTGGTGGGGTATCTCCGGGTCCTGCATGCGGCTCAACCAAGAACGCATGCGGGCCAAAATCACGGTGACACAGTCTGGTATGAGAATATCCTTGTTGACAGAAGTATTGTCAAGGTCAAGGTCAGATCTACAAGTACAATATTTGACCGCCTCTGCGTGTCGAAACCGTGAGGAGGTTGGTCGTCGAGACCCGCTCAAACTCTGCCGATTAGCCGATAAGTCGAAGTGAAACGTCAGTAGTCGCGCCTTCCGCGACCGGTCCAAAGTCGGCCATTCGGGCCCATCCCACCGATAGCGGCCGCCTTTTTGTAGCAAAATCGCGGCCTGGAGATGCAATCCTATATACGCCCTCGCTCCCAGAAAAGCATTCATAAATCCCGAGGTCGCGTGTAAAATCACCCGTTCTTTGGTCTCTAGAGCAATGACCAAACCAATCGCTGTGAGCTTCCTCAATCAAATGTCTGCATCAATATCCTGACCCTTGGCGTCTTTGAAAGTCCTGAGCCGGTGTCAGTGTTTGGAAGCACGACGGCCAAGATGCTTGCCAGAAACGTACAGGTGCTGTTCGTAGTAGTCCAGAAGCTGTCCGTGTCAGTGATTTACCACACATAATAAGTCCCCGGCAACTTACCTTTTGCGGGCACTTCTGTCGCACGAGTGACATAGGATGCTTACTCTTATGCCCGTCGTTGAACAGCATGAACACGTTGAGTTCATCGTCAATGTCGTCGCTAATGGTCTGAATCGACTCCACTTCGTCCTCCCAGGACCCGACCGGTGGTTTCCACTCCCCGTTTGCCTTTGCCTTCTTGGTGGGCCTGCCTGCGCGAGCCGCCGGCGCAGCTGGAGCCGGACTAGATGTGGTGGACACTGCCTTCCTTTTCCCGCGACCACCTTTGGGTTTCGGAGTGGGTGCGCCGCCAATCTTCTTGTGGTACTCCTCTAAGATGTCCTGAGCTCCCTCGATCCTGTTGCGCTTTAGTATTCGAGGTCGCTCGCCCTCTGAAACATATGACTGACAGATTCGCGGCTGGCTCCCAGGTCAGATCGCTCTCGTCCTCATAGCCTAGCCATTTGACGTGGTAGAGGACCACTCCCTTCAGTAATGTTAGCTATTTTCTCAATTGTGTGCCAGCTCATTGCTTACTTTGGTGCCGAAGTCGTGTGCAAGAATCTTCTCGACCGCAAAACTGATGACCATAAGCATCTATTCAAATTGAAGGAAGCCATGCTGTCGGCTCACGTCTCGCCATCTTCCTCATCATCTTCTTCCCGATCCTCGTTTGCGCCGTTTGCTGCATCCTCCACGATCTCCGACTCGGGTGTGAGAGCCTTCGCCGACTTCTTCTTCGTTGCTTTAGTTGGCTTGGCGGGGATTGTGTCCAGATCATCCGAGCCTGATTCCTCCGCCTCCGATTCGGGACGAAGTGGTGCTACAACGCCGTTAGTCATGAGAGCTGCAGAAAGCCCTGTTCCAGACACTTACGCGGCATGATAATGGCGATACGACTGTCGCCAGAAAGATTTCAGCAAAGGAGTGACGTCGCACAAGGGCTAGCAGCCGCAGCACAGTGCGATGGAGTCAGCGCAGTGAAGAATGACCCGAATTGAAGTGATCGGACTACTGAAGTGGTTCGCGGTCTGGAGCTTTACACGGTCGCGCGGTCTCCAGCCAGCCAGCGCGCAGCTCCACTCAAGCTTGCCGCGCATGACTCGCGCCGGCCGAATTCTTGGCATAGAGGGACGCGAAAAATCACCAGGAACGACTTGCTGCTCGCCGCGGAGAGCTGCTGGTTTGGGATTATCCATACAGCTCATTTTTCACGACACAACCCTCGCATTCGCTCTGCAGCCACCTTGAGATCTGACGAGTGCTCTGGCTAGGTTCAGCGACACTCTGAAAACACACAGCTCCGCCGGGAGCATCTCATAGCCTGCCATGGCAATGCGTAAGTTATATAGTTGACTATTCGAGAAGGGTTTGCACTGACCTCGCTAGAACTCGACATGTCCAATGGTGAGCGAAACCAGATCGGTCGACAGGAATGTTACTGAAATATATCCAGCGCAAGTCGCAAGAGACGAGAATGGCCGGCCTTTCATCATTGTCCGGGAGTGAGTGAAAGATCGACGAGGTTCCTAGATCAAGACACTGACGCTGAACAGTCAGGGCAAGAAGGTGCGACAGCACGGTAACGACGCGGTAAAAGAGCACATCCTCGCAGCCCGCACAGTCGCAAATATCGTCAAGACGTCTTTAGTACGACAACTCGAAACGAAAGAAAGAGATGAACAACGACTGACAGCGTACCAGGGACCTCGGGGCCTCGACAAGATCCTCATCTCACCGGACGGCGACATCACGGTAACAAATGACGGCGCCACCATCTTGGGTCAGATGGAAATCTCCAACCACGTCGCCAAGCTGCTCGTTTCCCTTTCACAATCACAAGACGCCGAGATCGGTGACGGCACCACGGGTGTCGTCGTACTGGCAGGTGCGCTGCTCGAACAAGCCGCAGATTTGATCGACAAGGGTATACACCCTATTCGCATAGCTGATGGCTACGATGCCGCATGCGAGGTCGCAGTGGCCAAGCTTGACGAGATTTCTGACACCATCCCATTTTCTAAGGACGAGACTTCAAATCTGCTGCGCGTCGCCCGAACCTCATTAGGCAGCAAGATCGTATCCAAGGCGCACGATCAATTTGCACAGATTGCCGTCGACGCTGTGCTCAGCGTGGCGGATCTCGAGCGCAAGGACGTAGATTTCGAGCTTATCAAGGTAGACGGAAAGGTCGGTGGTTCGTTAGAAGACACGCTTCTGGTCAAGGGTGTGATCGTGGACAAAGACTTCTCGCACCCGCAAATGCCGTCCGAGGTCAAGGACGCCAAACTCGCCATCCTCACATGCGCCTTCGAGCCACCCAAGCCCAAGACGAAGCACAAGCTTGACATCACGAGCGTCGAGGAGTTCAAGCGGTTGCAAGCCTACGAGAAGCAGAAGTTCGAGGAGATGATCAAGCAAATCAAGAATACGGGCGCCAATGTCGTCATTTGCCAATGGGGCTTCGACGACGAGGCCAACCACATGCTGCTCACTAGCGACCTCCCGGCCGTCCGCTGGGTTGGTGGGCCAGAAATCGAGCTGATCGCAATCGCCACCAACGGCCGCATCGTGCCCCGTTTCGAGGACTTGAGCAAAGAGAAGCTCGGCTCCGCTGGCATTGTGCGGGAGATGAGCTTTGGCACTACGCGGGAGAAGATGCTGGTGATCGAAGAGTGCGCCAACAGCAGAGCCGTCACCGTCTTCGTGCGCGGCAGCAACAAGATGGTTCGTTTCCTGGCCCGTCCTCCTTCCCCCAACAGCATCGCTAACTCTTCCCAGATCATAGACGAAGCCAAGCGCTCCCTCCACGACGCCCTCTGCGTCGTTCGCAACCTCGTCCGGGACAACCGAGTCGTATACGGCGGCGGTGCAGCCGAAATTGCCTGCAGTCTGGCCGTGGACGATGCGGCGCTGCGCACCCCGGGTCTGCAGCAATACGCCATGCGTGCCTTCTCATCAGCTTTAGATGCAGTACCCCTCGCGCTGGCCGAAAACTCCGGTCTCAGCCCGATCGAGACACTCGCGCACGTCAAAGCGCGGCAGGCGAAGGAGAACAACTCGCGGTTGGGCGTGGACTGCATGCAGACCGGCAGCAACGGTATGTCGACTTCACGATTCGTGGTGTGGCGATGTGATACTGACGAAAATACAGACATGAAGGACCACTTCGTCATCGACCCGCTCATCTCCAAGAGGCAGCAGCTGCTGCTCGCTACCCAGCTGTGCCGCATGGTGCTGAAGGTGAATAACGTTATTATCGCGGGTAGCGATGATGCGGACTACTAGACGACACTCCCGAATGCAGAGGAGACGAATAAAAGTATACTGAGAAGGCATCGATTGGTTGATTGGATTTGTCGGTCGAGATAGAACGATAATTGTGCTATAGAGAATACCCCTTATTCCACAACCTTTTGTCTTCCATCCTTTCACATATCCAGCTTGTGCCCAACAATACCAGCAGCCGCTTCCGCACTTCTGTGGCCTTGGTGCTTTCGCGGTGTGAATTGACTGCCCAGCCACGGCTAGGTCTTCGGCTTGGTTCCAGGGCGGCGCTTGTACTTCCTCGGGTCTGCCAGGGCTGTCAGTGAACGTTTCCACACGTGATGCGGTCAGGTCGAAGTTCCGAAGCACGGAGCATGAATGGATGGAATGAGCAATTGGGGGGCCAAGCAAAAGCGGTGTGAGACCGTGCCGTCGACGCAGCGCGTTTTAAAGCCTCTTTAGCCATCAATGGCAAAAGGTGAGGTGCTCTCATAGACCACGGCGAGGCTGACCGCTCGACCTAACGGAGACTACTCCAGGGTCCCCCTCCCCAAGCTGCTAAACGTGGTCATGAGTCCCATCTTCGTCGCACAAACCAATCAACCAACACAGATAACAGCATTCAGTAGAAGGGGTGGTGTAGTAAAGCCCTCGATTACGCGGGTCGAAGCACGACAACGGGACCTTCCGTCCCACGCTTACGGCCAAAAGATAAGGGGGACATGCAAGTAAAGACAGATTTGGATACGTACCTTTCCTCGACATGCGTGCTGGATCTCTCGTGCCTGTAAGAAAAGACTCTCATGTCAGCTTTTTTTTCTGGACTAAAACTTCCAAATATAAACAAAACCCCCCCTTCCCAAGTCGACAGTATGCAACGAGGTCACGAGCCGGGGGATGTAGGGCTGAGAGTTGCAGACGTCCTCTGCACATGACGCTCAGCCGCGACGGCATTGCTGACTGACAGTTGCCTCCGACCCAGCCTGCTGGGTCAGCTCGGGCCGACGCTGAAGCTGGGGGCCGGGGAGGGGTGATGTCGTATCCGTGGGACGTCGCGGCCATGCGGCTGGTGCAGGATAAGTGCTGCCGTGCAACCACGATGCCGGCCCGACATGGGTGGGCTGCATATGCAGGGCTGGGGAAACACAACGCGAGGAAATACGAGTCAAGTGACGTACCTTTCCCACCCTCCCAGAAGCCGTGGCCTTTCTTCCCAATGAGCGTCGAGTGACATACGCCGCAGTCTTCGGGACGGTAGTTTTGTTCTCTTGAGCCTGGGGTGGTACAAAGTCAGCCACTGACGCTCGTACGATGTAGATACTTCGGGGATTGCTGCTGCTTTCAGCTGCGTTCAGCCGGAGTTCGTCGCGCTTGCCAGCTGCCTTATGAGGACGGTGGTCGTGTGACCGGAAATAAAAGATAGCCTTACAATAGCCGCTGGGAGTGGTCAGTCCGGGTTTCGTCACGATGAACGGTACATCGATGATGTTCGCATGAATGGCTTTCCGCATAGAGGCAATGCGAAGCTCACACCATCTTCACATTCGGTTCACCTCCCTGAAGACATCGGCGTCGAAAAAAATCGGGCGAGACGTACCAGATCATGCGATTCGCAAACTCAATGACATGGTCTGGGTTGGCGATGTCATGACATCTGCGGGGAAACCGTTAGTCGATCGCCGCCACTGACGCGGCCGTGGGGAATTCTTACTTGTCGCAGGGGAACACTTTGGAACAACAGGAAAATCTGCCGAAGTACTCAGCGACGAGCCGGAGCATCATGCTCACAACAGACCCACCGGAACCAGCGATACGACTTGCCGTAATGCTGACACTTGCCCCGCCGTGGCAGTTCTTGACCTGCAACAATGCCGAGATTCTCTTTGACCTGCAGAAGCGAATGATCGTCAGGGGCAAGTCATGAGGACAAGAAAAGAATAAAGACGTACTTTTTTCCGAATCAGGCCTTGGGTCGCTCGTTCAGCTGCGGCGCTGACCATCAAGAATTTGACCTCTTGGATGCGGAAACCTGGAAGTGGCATGAGAGATGCATCACGAGGCGCTCAGAAAGCTGACGCACTCATCTTGCGGTGACATTCGCGACACACGGCGAGAGTACTGTCACCTCGGACCGAGACACATCCGGGTGTTGTGTATGCAGTCGAGCATTCGGAACACGTAGGGACAAAAGTGCTGCACTCAACGTTACGAAACCAGCTCATGGTAAGTATTGATCCCACATACCTAGGGAGCATGTCGACAGCCGTGCATCCATCGAGGTCAATGTAGCCCGCTCTGCTGGAATTCATGTGAATCAAGTCCATCCGATAGCCAGCGGCCAGACTACTGGCACATTTCTTGCAACCCTGTTCCTTCATCCCCGTGTGATCAGAATTGGTGTTGTTTCGAAGCCGTTCAAAGTCAGATTGCTCCTTGCACCGGTTACATTTGACCGTCAAGCTCAAACTCGTCAACTCGAGCAACTCAATACCATGAAGCTCCAAATTCGGAAAAGAGAGCAGAACACCCTTCTCTGCAACACTTGCCCTGGGTGTGTGTACGGTATCTGCAGGAGGTGTATCACCAGTCTCCTCCGCCTCCATGTCGCTTTCGTCGGAGTAGGAATCATCACTCGTGTCCTCGCTATCTGACTGGGCCTGCATCCATTCGAGTGGCCGCGGAATGATATGTACATGTGGCTTATCTGTATTTTCTGACGACGGAATATTCGGAGTCGGTTTCGAGGCAGGTGCAACATCTGCCTGAGACCCACTCGGGGCTTCTTTCGGGGTAGGCGGAACAGTAGCTTTTGGAGCGGTAGCCATTTGCTTCAGGTTTAGAGAGAGGTAGTTGACATGTGCGAGTAGAGAAGCTGGTGCCTGTGTTTGCGTCTGGACTTTCGACTGAAACGCCGCCTCCACGTTTGTTAACTCATCTGAGCGAGGTTCCGCAAATTGAATTCGGCAATGGGCTAAAGGGTACAATTGCGGCACAATTAATTGCAGGGAAGATGCTTTCGTGATTGAAGCCGGAGCATTGGGGTTGCGGAAGACCGTTGTAGGTAACGTAAAAGAAACCCCGTCAGAACTCTGGTTGAATCCAGGTGCCTTACCTAGACGAGCAACCAATTGGCGAATATCAGCTTGTCTCTTTTGAGCTGCTTCTGCCTTTTCAGTCTCCGTCCACGTAGGTGCCACAGGCGCTGCTGGCTTGGGCGTTGCAGGAGCCTTTGCCTTGCTCGGCGGCTCAATCGGAGTAGCATCGGATTTGTGAGTAGTCCCAGAAGGCCTATACAACTTGATCGTCTCAGCCATAGGCCGGGAAAGAACATCTGCTAGGGCCTTGTCGAGTCGGTTGAGTAGTCCGAGCAGAGTAGCACCCGGAGTCGCCGCCGCAATTTCATCAAATCCTTGCTCGACATTGATCTGGAAGCCTCTCGGAATGTCCTTGTTCAAGACCCGCAGCTTCGGTCTTGAGCCGTCGGGATAGTCCCGAGGCACAGAGAGAATACATTCGAGCGATTCAATTTCAAAAGGAAAGTCTGGGTCTGATGGCGCAAGTGTGAATGTGAACGAGCAGCCATTCTGCTCCGTCTTTTCAGACGGGGCAAATCGTCGACGGATCTGACCGAGCTGGAACTCGCGGGGGTCTTCGAGTTGCGCGGTAGGCACTGGGCGCTGCACCACCTTGGATGAAGGCACGGAGGGTGCTTGATACCGTCTTCGATTGGGCAGACTATGCTGTTGCGCCGACTCGGGCTCTGTGGAAGTCTGCTCGGGCTTCTGTGCCCGGTTCGTATGATTAATCACACCGGAAGGCGCGTTGTCATGCCTGAATGGGCAAGCATTGCCAGCTCGACATCCTGTAGAACAAGAAGTCAGCAGGACAGGAGCAGATGACGATCACGTTATGCAAAGAGCTCGCAAGATAAATTTTGTTGAGCAGCTCGTGTCGATAGCAGGCCGTAGGACGAGCGAAAGCTACAGCAGAGACTATGGGACGACAGACACCAGTATCCGGGGGCTATCGGGTCGCCACGCAGGCGCTGGCAGCACTCACCAGACTTTGTTGCAAAGTATCTGCAGGGTTTGTTGGTAGTGGTAAGCGCAGGTGTTGCGTGAGACGCATCCACTGCAGAGCCACCACCTGCGATAGATTGGTCGGACATGCCCCGTGGGGCAGCTGAAGGGGCGAAAGAGAGTTAACAAACCAATCGGCGGCGTGGAGGTCGGTCGGGGCGAGCTGGCGGAGCTGAGGGTAGCCTCGTGATTCGAGTTGGCACGGAGGCGTGCAAATGGCGGTGTAGGCGGTGTGGTTGAGCGTGCGTATGTATTTATGGTTGAATAGAGTTGGAGGGTGGTGGTTCGCAGCAGATGACTCAAGCCCAGTCGGCGCCGTCTCCTGCAAGCGCTTTGCTGCGCTGTCGATGCAGACGCCGGATTCTGCGGCTTCAACGGCAGCTTGGTACGCAGTACTTTGTCCTGCATGAGTCAGCACGATGATGATTATGTGCAGATGACTCAATAGCTGTGGCGATTGAACAATGTCGAGCTTGAATGGCGGAACCGGAGCAGATGCAGATACAGCTATCGCCAACCGGCGCAGTCTGGTCCCCCAAATCCAACCACCAGGCCCTAATCTTTAACAAAATCTGCCCCTAGTCTTGGGCAAAGAGCCCCAAAAGACTGCCAGCTTCTCCTCGAATTTCTTGTGCGGACTCAGGTCTCCGCCCGGCACTTTTATCAAAGGCCACTCACACAATTCTTGCGAGTGTCCATGTATTTAGTTAAATTGGACAGTTCGCGTATCATCTTGTCACTTGGTCATCGATGATCAGCGCGGCCTCTACGTTTCATGGGCACCGTAATGTGGTGTTATCTCAGGTGACAATTTCAACGATGCAGCAAAGCTCTTTCCGTATACTGTGTAAACCCAGGCATCTTAGTGATTGGTAATCTGCTTGATGACAAAGAACCTCCAACTCTGCGCTTGTGCAGCATCACACCAGTAGGCAGTTGATTGCAAATATCACATGCTGAAGTGTGAGTGCTTCAGATCTTGACTTGTGGATATTTCCAGCAGGGTAGGACCATTCGGGAAACAGTTGATTGACTCTATTTTGAGCTCTTGACTGACTCACGGTGACACAATGACTTTTCACGACGCGAAGACACCGATTCGGCAGCCCCGAACCGCTTTGATTATCGGTGCCAGTGGCTACATTGGTCACGCAGTCGCTCGGGGGTTTGTGAGATCTGGGTGGCGTACCTTCGGACTGGTTCGTCGACCAGAAGCAACCACGGAATTGATTGCCCATGAAATCATCCCGGTACTGGGGTCACTGTCAGATCCAGACCGCTTTAGCGACCTTATCCCGGATGCAATCGAACTCATAGTCAGTTGTACAGAGCAAGTACCGGGCTACGCAGCACACTTCGAGCAGGTACTGGCAACTGTTCGATTTATTGCCGCCAGGAGCCAAGCAAGGGGTGTTCGGCCACTGGTGTTATGGACCTCAGGTTGCAAGGACTACGGCACGACTGATGTCAACAATGCTACCGATCTGGCACCCCATACGGAGGATTCACCGCTGAATGCTCCGCAGCTGCTACAGGAGCGTGCTCAAATGTGTCCTCGAGTCTTCGAGCAGAAAGATGTGTTTGACGCTATTTTGCTGCGACCAACAAGCGTATTTGGTTTTACAAGCAGTTACTATGCTGGTCTATTCGATTATGCAGCGGCAGAATCCGCGAGAGGGGCCCAGACACTGGCAGTTTCGGCTGATCCAGAGGCCATCATGCATGCTTTGCATGTCGATGACTGCGCAGAAGCATACGTAACCCTGGCTACATTCGCTGACCGCTCGGCTATTGTGGGACAAGCATTCAATATTTCGAGTGCCAGATACGAGACTGCAGCAGAAGTCTGTGGAGCTCTGGCGCATGAGTATGGTTTCGCGGGCGGAGTCGAATTTGTGCACGAGAAGTCATCTGGGGCCTTGCATTTTCCAAAATGGTTGAAGTTCGTGGTCAACTATAGCCAATGGGTTGACAGCGCCAAGATCCGCCACGCTACTGGATGGCGGGATGTCCGGATTGCTTTCTCCAAAGACATTCAAGTTTACCGCAGATCCTACGAGGCCAATAGAGGCCTGGCACACAGTAATGCCGAGGCTGTCCAAAAAAGGCTCGAGGGAAAGCTCACAATACAGCCCGAAGTAAAGTAGGGTATGACAAGAAACGACGTTGGATCAGCTACTGATTGCTAGTGTCTGTCGTGAGTTAATACTTCATATACCAATCCTGCTAGCTCGTTTCTGCTGCAGATGACCACAGTCCGAGCACATCGGGCCTGCTTGTTGCCGTATCATCTCCTTGCCCCATTCGCTGTAAATCCTCCTCGACTTTTGTGGTCCGGGCTTCGATCGCGAGTCTCATCCGGTGTAATCGTACACAACAATGGCAAATCGATAATGCTTGATGCTGTGTAAGCCTGCAAGCTGGTATCACTAGTTCCTTTCCATTCCTTCCTCCCAATTACGCCCTAATAAACCCATATTTTGGACTCCTCACAGAATCCCAAGAAAAGACGTAACGCATAATAAGCGCCATTGATGATGGTGTCTGGCTTTGAATAAGATTGATGCTGCGCTGAAAAAAACATGATAGTACTAGTACAAGCCAAGGACGTCGAGGGTGACGACGTCATATTGGTAAGATGGTCGTTGTCGATCACCAGCCCTTGGAGTGGTATTCTCCAAGACCGGCGTGGAAATAATCATTATTGAACTTTGCCGCGTTCTCGTTGTTCGATATATGCGGCTGCGGGTCGGGATGTTGCTTCAGGTTCTTAATGTCGTGAGACGTGTGCCGACGCTTGAGCGCCGCAACATTCTGAGAGCTCTTGTGCTGTCTCTCCCATAGAAGATTCTTCCTTAGCGACTCGGTCAGCTCGCTTGAGAGCATATTGCGTCTGGTAGTGCGTGGTGACAATGCAAGGTGAGGGTATTGTTTCGCTGCATTCATGGCGATAGGGCGGGCTGCACTACCCTGGACGTCAGGACCATTTCGTTCCCTCGCCGCTGGAGATGCAGCGCGAGAGGAGCCTTCGAGGGGTGAGGTTTGTGTTCTACGTATCGCAGGAGTGGACTTCGATGCTGCGTTGTGCAGCGCCCGTGCCCTATCACCTTCATGCATCAACGAGGTAAGAAGAGACCGGCGTGAAGTAAGATTGGGGCGGGAGTCGACCTTGTGGAATACTGCGTCGTCTTCAGCATCGGAAGCGTCTTCGTCGCCGAGCTCGTCTTCCCAATCCGACGAGTCTTCGTCGTCGTCGATGACGCCTTCTGAAACATCGTCCTCGTCATCTTCATCCTCATCATCAGATTCGAATACCGGGCTGTCCTGAATTTTGCTGACCAGGTTGTTGTCACGGAATGAGGCTTGCTTCTTGTGCAAGCCTTCAGACAGTGAGCTGATGGAGCCCTTGTAGATGTGACTCTCCAGCGAACTTTCGTCCTCACCAGACGATGTGCCGAGGGTGAACATGGCGCCCTTCTTTCTCGCTTGCGTCGGCATGTTGCGGGGTGAGTTCTTCAGGATGGGAGTCGGCATGGCAGCCAGGTTCGTTTGCGATCTGTATGATGAGGGAGCGCCACCAGGTACGAAGCCACGAACGATGTTGTGGGTGCTCATCGCCGTGCTTGAGCTATCCGAGCCGTTGCTGTCGTCAGGAGATGCATCGGTGGTACTACTCGTGGTCACTGTTGAGGTGGAGGATTCGAGTTTTCGTGTGCGCAAGGGAAGGTTGTGGTGCGGGATAGGTGTGACTTCTGGCTCTGATGTCGCTTCGGTGGTGGTGGCGGGGCGACTCGGGGTCTTCTTGCATGCGCTGGATTCTGAGGCTCTCCTGGTGGTGTTATTGAGGGAGGTGCTGAGGACGGGCAGTGCGAGATCGTCGATGGGTTCTATCTCCCGTGTCTGCTTGATCGACACAACGATTTTCTCAAGGTCAACAGGGGATATGTGTTTCTGGGTGCGAGTTTCGTTCGATTCCAGCCGGGTGAGTTCCGGTCTTACCACATTAGTAGGCGATGAGTCGGTTGTCGCATCTGACAAAAAATCGTCCTCGTCGGTATCGATGGTGTCGACGC
Source organism: Myriangium duriaei CBS 260.36 (assembly GCA_010093895.1). NCBI lineage: Eukaryota > Fungi > Ascomycota > Dothideomycetes > Myriangiales > Myriangiaceae > Myriangium > Myriangium duriaei. Next base: position 296,203 of record ML996085.1, read on the forward strand.
TGCTTGCTAATTCGGGAACGCGGCGTTGGAATGCGGACGACTTCTTGCGTGGCGGTGATTCGCGTGCCGAGTAGGGAAGGTTTGATCTGGACTTTGCCTGTGGGGAGCAGCAGAAAGTCTCTCTGTTCCATAACCGCCAGCTCATGTTTTCTAATCGTTTCCCATCCTCGAGTGCGTTCGACGTCTTTGAAAATACTGCGGTGGGGAGGAAAGTCAGCAGAAGGAAACACGAGAAACACGTGCAGCGTGTGGCCGCGGGACGTCCAACATACCGGTCCAGAGGCCGAACAAGTCTTCTACCGAGCGTGTGTCGATTGTGTGCATTCTCTCGAGGTTGAGATTCAATAACGACTCCTGCGGTCGAAAAGGCATGTTGGCGGTGGGGTGGGACTGGATCCCCGTGGTATTGGAAAAATGGTCGGGAAGATTGGGAAGAGATCGGGGGTGGGAGGAGAGGTCCAGAAGTAACCCGATGGGCTGGCGCACGTGGAGGGGGTGGGATAGAGTAGGAGGACCAAGATGGGATGGACGGCCGGACTAGGACGGCGTGTGCCGTACCAGTACAGTACCAGGGCCGGCGAATGACGTCCGAGGGCCCTCGGCGGTCGAGCGAGGGAGAGTAGGCAGTCGTGGGCGGTTGAAACAAAGATGGAACAGGGAAATCCGGCAAACGTTGTCGGGGCGGTAAGCCTCTCTTTTGTGCGGTTGGGGGAAAGGCTAAAAGAAAGACGAGCGGGCGGGCGGGTCTTGTTTATCCATGGACGAACGGTGAGGCTCGAAGGAGAGGCGGCAGGCTGGGGAAAGCACAGCGAGGGCACGAGGACGAGGCACAGACAAAACCAATGTGAAATTGAAACCGGGGAGGACAGCGCTCAGGAGATGAGATGAGCCGGAGGGGGTGTGGCACGACAACTGGGAACAGAAATGGGACAGCTCGGGCGAGGGCATGCGGATTGGGAACGACGGTGCCACGACGGAGCATGGGCATCACGGCATGGGGCGCGTGAACAGAGCCTGCGAAGCGCCGACGTGGTCGACAGCCTGATCGGGAGATGGTCGCCGGCCCTGTCTCCAACATCGCTTCCTCCTGACTACTCTTTGTCCAGGGGATGCAACGATTGAATGACCAAGGATATTTGCAGCGTGTCGGTAGCATGGCTGCGGCCCGTCGACACGCGGACGACCAGCGAGGCACAGACGCCCCCACGACAAGACAAGACAAAAAAGAACAGACAAGCACGAGCGTCGAGCGTCGAGTCGTGGAGCATGGAGCATGGGGCGTGACCAGTCCCCAAGGAATCGATCTGGACTGCGCGACCGTCAAAACCGCCGGGCCGATGGCACTACGGGCGCCACCAGGGGGCAGCGGGTTGGCCGAAAGGTGAGCTGGGCAAGGCACAAATCTTGAGCGAATCCCACGTTTCAACCGCGACACCTGATGGACTGCAGCGAGCATGTGGACTCATGGACCTCATGGACCACATGGCCGCGTTGTTGGAGGCGCAGTGTGGCACCTCGGCAATCTTGAGTTCAGTGTGGGGGTGGAAATGGAGGCCATCTGGATTCAGCACACGCCAGAGAACAGCCCGGCTGAAGATACGGCGGACTGGACGCTGGAACTGCGACTTGGTCGTGGAACGCTGGACTGCACACGTGCTGGTGACTAGCTCTACTGGATCGCGAGGTGGTGTCCGCCGTAACAAGAGAATTAGGCCGAAGCGCACTCGCACCTTGTCAAACGGAGATCCGCCCTTTAGTGCTGCTGGGGGTGGGCCGCATTCCGCGGCCCTTGGGTGGTTCCTATAGCACAAGCCGGACATGGGTTGCTTAGAGTGCTATCTCATCTCGTACTAGCTCAGTGGCTTTTCCAGAAGCGCATCTCACATCCCACCCTCATCCCTGCCTTGTGGTCATTCCGTACCCTGTGGCTGCCGTAATCCGTTCGCTTCGCTTGTGCATTGCGTTGCATCGCATCGCATACCGCCACCGGGCATGCTGACACAATAGCCGTACGCCGAACAATCTCTCAGCTTCGGCGAATGCCTGAGTCCATTGACATTGTACAAATTCATGAGTGAGACTGATGCGATTCCGTTACCGGATGCAGATGTGTTGTACCACTACTATTGCTGTTTTTCCTCAGTCAATTTGCCATCTGCCATCTGCCATCTGCCACCTGCCTCTGTTTCCTGCCGTCGCTGTGTTCGGATTTCGGTTTTGCGTTTTCAGCGTTCACGGGTCCAGGGATTGAGGACCCTGACTAACGATGAATTTTCAGGTCATCAGGTGCTGAGTTTACTCATGTCAACCAACGCCGTTGGCGATCACCCTACGCAAAAACTCTGGAGAAATGCAAAAATGCTATACAAATAGCGGTACCGGATCGGCGGCGGGAATGTAGCGTCTCTTGGTCGGGGCCGCTGTCGCCAGTGTCCGTTGTCACTTGGTGTCTCGTGATACACCAAAATTTGCAAAGGGTTTCTAAAATCCAGACTCCAAACTTAGCGGTAAAGGAGACGCAGCACTGCGACGGCAGCAGTAAAACCTTTGCCTGGCTTCTGACAAATGCTGTGTGACCTTCAAGCACGCACGTCCTGCTCATCGGTCCGCGTCCTAAACGTCTCTTGAGTCGGGCCGGCTCAGGTACCAATGTCACTGGATGAAAAATATCCACCGGCGCCGCAAAGTCTGCAAAGAAAAAATGGATATGGTCTATACGACTCAGCTTGGCTCGCCGCGTGGCACGCCTGACGTTCTTTGTAAAGGTCATGCGGGTTGGGGTTTGACAGCCGTTGGCTGAGGCTGCGTGTCTGACACAACGAGCATGAAGCGATGCTTGCCGCGGCCTGCGCCTGTCCGCTCACTTGACTCGCCAGCCGGAAGCAGAAGGTGGCATTCCTGACGCCCAAGTCCGCCGTAGCCGCGGGCGCCGAGTTGACCGCATGACTCTCAAAGATTTTTCTACCCGTCGGCACCACGCTACGACGTGGCTGGGTAAGTGGAGATTTGCTAAAGTGTTTCTCGACCATGCGGCATTTAAAAGAGTAGTTGCGGGGCGATGCTGAGCTCACAAGCCACACGGCACATGTCCCATGGGATGACGGATCAAGACGTTGAGTGTTGGGGACCTGACGACCAGAACTGGACGAGCATTCCTGGGCAACGTCTGTCATCCAAGCCACGATGCAGAAACCGACATCCATGGATACTTGTACTTGCACGGCGAATGCCGCGATAGACGGCATTGGCATTGGAATTTCATGAGCAATTGAGCCGAGTCTGATCGTAACGGACCTGTAACTCCAACTTCCTGAATAACAGCCGTCTCCCATCACGGTAAGCTCGAACTTCAATCATGTTCGAAATGTAACAGTGATTATTCAACAACGACATCACCACGGCAGAAGTTGCGTCCAAGAAGAGGAGATGAATTGATGCAACTTGACCGAGTCAGGAATCCGTCCTCCCTGCTCTCGGAATTGAAAGGAGTCAGGGGCTTATGACGAGAAGACCACGGTAGTCCGTCCTCAGGCATCACCGTCATATAAACCCACGCTCTGACGATATGCCTTCCACGTTCAATGAATAGAGCCACACCGGACGTATGATCTGGATGATTGTTCGTGACCGCAATGGAGCTGATTCCATCCGATGACCACATTTCAAGAGTTATCCGTTAGCACGTCGTGGCCCTCGCTCCTCTAAACCCCATCTGGTGCCACCATGCATGGCCTGCGTTCACCATCCGCTCCAGCATACACGTTGCTCAGCAACAGACACGAGTCATAGCAGACGGGTATCATGATACCAAGGACTGTTTTCTATTGATTAAATGTGCAAGGTGGTTACGATTTACTTCTCTCATAGTCCGATTTGAGCATCTGCGGCTAGAAATAGATATACTATAAACGGCGAGAGAGCTATCGAACTTTGCATGACCGTCAATGATCGATAGAGATTATAGTCATCCGAAAATAGCACCCCATGCAGCGATCCTGCAAGCTCTAATAAGGCTCGCAAGCCGAGCTAGAGCCTTTCTACAGATGACTTCTTGTGCGAGCAGTCACATCAAATGTCGACATATTTTGATCAAGAAACCAATGATGTCGGACAATATATCGACTCAGCCAATAGTGTCGTGGGATTATGGCACCATACCACCCCCTGTAGATGGCGGTATAGTAACAGCTCCAGTGGCGACCCAGCCTCGGGCCATGTGCGCTAATGCACACCCATCACGCATGGGAGCGTTCGAGGTCCAAATGCGGCTTCAATGCGGTGTCTTACCGCCCGTGGCCGGAATTGAACAGCTCGAGTCACTTACCGCCTCAGTCCATACGAACCTTGAGATTAAGACCCAAAGCATACCGGGTCGAGAGCACCCGAGCAGCTGGAACGAACCCCACCAGGATGGGGGATCATGCAAAGCATGATTGGAATCGAATATACGATCCCGATAGTTCCCTTCTGGATGCGCAGATGTGCGTGTACCCCACAGTATCGGAACTGTAGCAGCAGCTTAGGAGCAGGGGTCCAGACAAATTCCCGCACATAGTCTGTCGCAAGGTTCAACAGGCCAGAACGCAGCTCCGACCCACCTCGTACTTGATACGGGAAAGAATCCCTAATTCCATCTCAGACTGATGAACAGTTGCCATATGTCTCTTCCTGCCGGCCGCTGTGACTAATTCCCCGAGCCGCGACGACTAGAACAGGGTGTTGTGTGTCAGTCCGTCACTCCGTACATGCGTACGCGGGTTCGGCAAGTCAATCTCGTATCGCCAAAACGTGGTCCATCTGCGGGGATAGACAAGCCGAGATTGACCGGGTGCAGCTTGGCATGTGATGATGGAGGGAACGCCCCAGTAAAAGCCGACATCTGGATCCCTTAGTCAGAGGTCCGGAAGAATATACACCAGGCAGGTGAGGACCGGTCAGACAGGCTGTCACGAGAGAATCTGCCGTGGTGATCTGGTCTGCCAATAATGACAGCCACGTCCACTCCGAGAAACAGACAAACGACTGACAATTCCATTCCTCCGTGCCTGCCCCCTCTTCTGGCAGACTTTCTGCATTGCTCTGCTGGCAATGCAGATCGCCACTTTCACCGTTGCAGACATCCTCCGGGATGCGAGCAGTACCTTTCGTTCCGCCCGTTATTCCGGAAGAATTAAAACTCGCGTTTTTGGTCTTCCAGCCCTCGCTCCGGCGCCGAGGAAGCCATGCATGCGGGGGGGAGGTTGTAGTGGAGGGTGGGTTACGTCTACCGGGAGCCTGGAAAAAAGGGGGTGCCGCCCTGTCACATGCACGCCATGCAGCGGACAGAGACAAACTGGCGCGCCGGGGAATTTCGGAACAACCGCCCGGGAACCCGGGAGATGAACAGAAGGTGGAAGGCAGACAGGGAAGAAGCAAACCACCACCACCAACTCTGCCTATTTTTCTTTTCTCTGGTCGTTTTAATGCCGTGCTAAAGCGGTGGTTGTCTTCGTCATGGCGGAATTTGCGATTGATTGCATTTGGCATGCCTTGACTCGGGGCAAACCCTGCATGTGACCAGGATCTTGGGGCGTGCAGGTTGATCAGCCGGTTGTCTGTGATTAATCATGATCAAACACTGCCAACGGGAGATTGTTGTCCGTGGGCGGTCTGACTGCGCCTGTACGTCCCTCGCCCACCGGGAGATGACGAGTAGTAGGAGGGGTGTGCGAAACAGTAACTTAGCAGTGACGGTAACACACATTCTGGCCCGCGTGAGGGCCACGTTAGTCTAGCGATCGTCATATCGCCCTGGTGCCTGGAGGAACTGGTGTGCGTCCAGTGGTGGAAACAAAGCCCGCGTCAGAGCACCATCAGTCAGGCGGTGGTCATGTGTCAATATTCTCGTCAAAACATCCTGCACCCGTCGGGTTGATCCGTCAGGGATCTGCATGGAAACAAGACCGAAAACGCCGGGGCCGTTGTCGATTGCGGAGGGGGATCGGAAGGGTGTGAGAGTGTGGAGTGGCCATGTGGCATAGACGATGGGGACCGCGGGGGAGGATCCCGAAACGGTACTGCCGGTACTGTACCCTGGAAGTACCCGGTTTGTCGTCCGTCATGGTTGACTTCACCAGTGCCGCGAAAAGCTCTGACGTCGTTGCCATGCTCCCAGCTCGTCTGATGCCGCTCGCCATTTTTCAGATATTTTTTGCGGTTGAGGCATACCAACGACAGACAGAGTATGCAATCCAATGCCGCAGAGCCTATCCTCCAATGTCGGGCCCTGGTATGTGTGATTGTGAGGTGACCGGCGTTCGACTTCATAACATGGATAGTGTACGATGGAGTCCGGTTTCCATGAGCAAATGACCCAATACAGTAGACTGCCGTATCAATGTCCTTGTCCCATGCCTCCAAAGTCTGTACGTCATTGTTGTTGACATCACACCCTCTCGTTGAACGTGGATCTTATAGCATTCAACACGGTGAATCAATTAGCATCTAGTATCATGTGAGGGGCTGCGAGGCTGTCCCTTGGTTCAAGGACTCGGATTGCCATCACCTACGGCCTGATCCAGACCAGCAGCCCTGCGACACCCTGAGTGACATTAAAGCACGACAGAATGGAAGAAAGACTAGTCTCCGTACCATGGAGTCTCTTGTTTGATGGTAAATCTCAGTAACCGCATACACGGACAAGAGGCCTCACGGGCATCATCTTACCCAGCATCGCATCCGTTATCATGGACATCATCATACTGAGCGTCGCGGGTATCGTTGCATCCATTATTACTGGTTGATGATAGACAATTGTCATGGGCAGTACCGTTTGCCATCACATGCTACACAAGGTATTACACAAGGTAGGCGCCTGTGTCACCACGATAATGCAAGTCTACCCAACATTGTTTGCTCGTCCTCCTTCTCCTCTCTCTTCCATCATTCGCGCAAAGAACCATATCACGCCATGGCTGCACCACTTGAGTTCCTTCCTGCAGAGATCTGTGGGCGCATCTTGTGCTCCACCGAGCTCGAAGACCTCCCAAATTTGGTTCGAGCATCCCCTCTCTATTTCCGACAGTACGTTCTGGACCGGACATCGATATTAAATCACTCTCTCCATGCCACGATACCTGGCTTGGTGCTGGACCTCTTGGCCGTTCAGCAGACTCCCCTTCCACAAACCACCGGTTTTGTGGATCGTGGAAGTTTTGATAATCCCAAGAGATACACGGACAGCGAATTTATGGACCGCGGTGACCGACAAGCCCGCCGGCGAGGCCCTTGTCCTCCCTGGCGAACGATGATCTTGTTGGACCACCATGGGCGTGTACGACCATATGGATAGGGAGGTACAGCGGTCTATTCAGCCTCGAACATACTTCGAAGCTCCGGTCATGTGGATGTGCCATGTGGGACAAGGATAGAACGAACAATGAACAGGGTTTGGTCGTACTCAGGAAGCACTGAGCGTACATCAACGCCAAAAAAATTTAGTCTATGAGATTGAAAGGGGCAATGCCTCGGAGGTCGGAGAGCGATGAGAATGGTGCAATGCGAATGACTTGGCCTGCTATGGCGACTCGTCTGGCTTCAATTCATAGCCCTCCAAGTCTTCGCATGATATCAAAGCACAGTAAAGATTTGTCGAACAATTTGCCGAAAGCTCTAGAGTTCGTCCTTCGACTGTGATGATCGTGAAACAAGCCTACCATGACCAATATCGCATAGTCGTTGTGTTCAATCTGATGGATGACATGGTCGATCAGTGCACCGTAGATTCACGTCATGATGCCTACAAGGTCTGTCTTAATCAACGGCTTATATTGAACTTATTCGTCGACGGACTAACAGTATGGCATTCATATTCGTTGCTTTCCAGATGCTTGAGTATCATGCAAAGAATTTCAGGGCTATCAATGACAATAGCCCGGTTCCATCACACAATGTTATCCCCTCGCATTTCTGACACTCCTCCGCCTCCCACATGTGCTGCATTATCCTTGCAGGTCCTTTCCTTGTGACCTCAGCGTTTGAATTGTAACATCCGAGTTGATCCCACAGGTTCTTAAGTGCAGAGAAGCCCTCATAGTCGTGCAAGTCGCAAATTGTGATATGTTGCGCTTGCGTTTGTGTACGATAGTGGATTACCGAACATGGTCTACTCTCCGTCTACCAATCTCTTGAGCAGGACACAGAGTCCTTCTTCTTTCTTACGTCGTTTGTCCCACATCACGTACCCTCGGGCTCGATTCGATCCGGGATGTATCTACAAAAGTGGTCGTGAGACTGTCGATTCCACATGAACGTAGAAGCAGAAGGTGGACTGCTGGAGTCATGAACGCCGGCAAAATGCAGAGTCCTGTCGTAGCATTTGATCGTTTGGCTTCTGCATTTCATGAGTGTGACCTGCCCTAAGCAGTCATACAGAAATGGACTGCTCCTCGTGAAAATAAGCCGTCGTACCAGTGATTTGGACTGCTCATGACTGGTCGTTTGAAATCGGCATCTGTAGAACAAATCTAGTAAGATGAGGGTCCGCAAGTAAGCGTCGAAGGTTACTTTAGGCCTGTTGGGACCCATTGGTGCGGACTGACCACCGCTTGAAGACGTGCTAGAGACAGGTCTTGACAAATCGTCCAAAAGTAGATCCTCCATGCCGTTACCAAGAATATCATCGTAAAAGGCCGCTAGGAAGTCATATGTACTAACGATTTCCTCGACCTCCCATGGGCTGAATCTTTCCACGAGCCAGAGGGCAATTTCAGGGTGCATTGCATCCCTCTTTCCAGAGAGGCTGCACTCTCTTCGGAAGCGATACAGTCCTCTGCATACCCGCAACCCCTCACTTTTGCTCGAAGGCTTGCTTGAACGGTTCGTACCTTACGTGGAAATCGGCGAGAATGAGATCGAAGGGCGATTTATACTGGGTGTCCGGCGTGATGTACTTTAGCCTTTCAGGCTGCCTCTATTCGCCGTAAAGCAGCCACAAACTCAAAGCTGGTGCTAGACATAGGGCGAGGAAGAGAAAGACAATGTGCACTAGCTCACCGTTTCTGGAGCTAGCCGTATATCTAGGCGGACGATTGGGTGAGAACTGAACATGTAGCGGATTGACCAGTTGACATAGCAGAATGGGAGATCGCTAGTGTCAGCGAACGCTCAAAACGAATCGAGATGAGGGTGTTGCAAGTCCGGTTCGTGCTTTGCTGCTTCCCCATCACGTTCGATCATCATTGCCGACCGCATATCCTCTCGCGATCCCTCCCCGCCCCTCTTCGACGGGCGCACCTACAACCTTTCCCTTGTCGTCGTGCTGATATGCGATCTCATAATCACTCCCTAATCCTCGCCATGTTCTGTGCGAGCGCAAGAACTCCGCAGCGGGGGACACTTCTCCACCAACATGGGCTAGATCACCAGTAGCGCGCTTGATGAGGCTTGTATCTGCCGCCGTGGTGGCAGGTGTTCTGGACTGCAGGTTCGATGCATTGCGCTTTGGCCGGCCCATTGGTCTACTCTGCGACACGTACTTCCCGGTGCGAAAATCAAACACTGGAGGCTCGTCTTCATCCGAGTCCATCTCTTCTGTCTCATCTGTCCCTCCGGTTGGTGCAGATGTGTCTTTACTATCCAGCAAAGCCTGGAAGTTACTGTTCCACTCGCCGGTCCATATACGGTCTTTCTCGTCCGTTAGTGCGAGCTTGAGCTCGAACGGCGTGATGATGGGCTTCCAGAAGTCTTTGCTTTCAATCAGACTGCTCTCCCAGCAGCCAATGACGACCCATCCGCCTACTTCAGAAAAGTTGGCAACTTTTGCCGCATTGACTTTGCCAACGACGAAGGTGTAATACTTCTTGCCCGCGGCGGTGATGAGATCTTTCACATGTTGCAGCACCGTCATGTAGTTTTTGACGGAAAGTGTGTTGATCAGAATTCCAAAGATAGGGACTGTGCTTAATTTCGTGACCAAGGCATAGCGTCGGCGGAGAGCTTGAGCAGTAGACCGATCCACTGCCTGGGCCGTGGGCGTGGATGATCCGTCCGTAGGGTAGATATGGATGGAAGAAACGCGCGAACCGAGATTGAGAAGCAAGGATGTTGGGGGATCAGAGATATGGAAAACAGAATAGTCCTTCAAAATTGTGGCATCTGCTTCCGCCTCTGTGGGCAAGGCTCGATTGGGAATGAGAGATGCAGGATTGTGAATGATCGAAGGCGTGAAAAGATTTGTGTAGCCTACCGCTTTGAGTCGACCTGCGACGGCATCTACATGGCCGTTCCAGGGAACATCGGCGAGCAATATGACCTTTGAATCTCTGTCCGCGTAGGTTTGCTCGAATGCTGCCACAACGGACTCGACGTTAAGAGGCTTTAGCGTAAAAACATAAATGACCGGAAGCCTTGCAGTTGGTGATAGGCAGGTTCTGCCGTAGTGGACGACCACTTCAGCATCTACGTGCTCGGCGGCGATTTCATCCACGCAGCAAGCACCGTAGGATGTGTCGGCTAAGATGGTGAGCTTCCAATTGCGTGCCTGGTGATCTGAAGCCAGATTCTCGGTCTGGAGGGAAGTCTTTTCCAACCTTTCATCAATACTCTCTATGTTCCCGTTTGAAGGGCCATGAGAATGATCATGTGTGGCGAGCGAATCTCTCAACGATTCAAAGACTCTCGGGGCATCCCTCAGCATATCATCCGGAAATTGAAGTGCGATTTTTGTCCATCCTCCAGACAGAATCTCTGAGGTCGTGCGGTCAATCTCGTAAATACTGCACAGTTCATCTTGGGCTAATTCCGCGAAGGCGGCCGAGTTGGTGGTCGTAGTTGGCTCCTGGAAGATATGCTCGTCGGGGGTCGAGAGGACTGGCGCAGCATCTAAAGCCGTCATCTGTGAGCTTGGATCTGTCGTCCCCTCGTAAGTAGGAACTGCGGTGTTTGACATAAAGAAAAACCCGACAGGCCTTTTCAAATTCACATTTGATATTACCAAAATCAATGCCAAGCATCAAGGTCAGATCGGCCAATCGGATTCGGAGTCGGCGGCCGCAAATTTCTGAGAAGAGTTCCCCGGGACCGGTGACATCTTTCGTCTCAGCTTTTTATCTCTGCACGGCACGAGCTCTCGCAGCTATCCATCCGCTCTTGTCTTGCGCGAGGGAAAGAACACATCCCCGACATCATCACGACATTCATTCCTTGTTGCAGAAGCCAGACTTCGAGCTTTTGGGTTTCTCCCGCGGAAACGAGCCAAAACCCAGTTTCCACCAGGAGGATAATCTTAATTCAAGCACAACATGGATCACTCACGAGACCCCTGCCCTTGGGTGGCACTGAACGATTTTGGAGGTGCTTTCTGCATGGGTGTATGTGCACTGCTTACTGAAGTTGAAGCGCATTATTCGCTAACTCGTGGCGCAGGCTATTGGTGGTGCAGGTAAATGATAGCTTCAGCTCCGTGAACGCGATTTTGACTGACTTATGGCCTTCAGTCTGGCACGGTGTTAAAGGGTTCAGGAACAGCCCATACGGAGAGCGCAGGATAGGCGGTGCGTTTCCAAAGAACCTGTTGCTGGTCTTAAAGCTGATTTGATTTAGCCATCACTGCCATAAAGGCTCGTGCTCCTGTTCTCGGCGGAAACTTCGGCGTCTGGGGTGGCATGTTCTCCACCTTCGACTGTGCTGTCAAGGGTATCAGGTAGGTTCAAGCACATACCGGCCGCGATACGCCTTCCCCCCAATACTTACATATGCGCAGGAAGAAGGAAGACCCGTGGAACGCCATCATCGCAGGTTTCTTCACTGGAGGTGCTCTTGCAGTAAGAGGTGGAGCTAAGGCCATGCGGAATGGTGCTATCGGATGCGCAATCTTGCTGGCTGTTATAGAAGGTGTCGGCATTGGATTCCAGAGGATGATGGCAGAGAACACACGTCTGGACACCCAACCCATACCCCAGGCACCGCCAGCACCTTCCGACAGCTCGCCCCGAGCCATCGCCGCATGAGACCATGTCACATCCTCTCTGGGTATTGCTCATTTGCAGCGCCATAGTACAACCTCTGTCATGTTAGCGGGCGTTTGGGAACAACATTGCTCCTCGGTAGAACCTCTTCACTCTCTGTCTTTGGCCAGGTGGTAGGCAGGGCTCAAATCGTACGAGTCTGGCTGCAATGATGTATTTTTAGTAAACATAGACATAAGAGCAAGCAGGCCAAGTCCTGTATCAGTACCAGGACAGATATATCGACAGAGCCCCGCTGGTCTATGTGAGAGTAGCAAGGGTCTAGGTCTTTTTGAGTCTTGAAATCCGTGCATGATATCGACGATAGTTCTGTGGGAATGCTCAGCTCCTGGAAATCTTGGAATCACACGTGACTTTTAGTATGTATTTCTGGATGGCGAGCGGTGATGCTGCTGACGCCACCAAGGACCAGTATAGAGGATCTGCGTACAGAACGCTGACAAATTAGTGGGGCTCGATCTATTCAGCAAGCTTTCAAGCTGTCGCAATATTCGGTCAAACGGAGATGATGACCTATCAACACTATAGAAACAAATTATGAACAAGGTGTCCTATTCTCACACTTGTAACACTTTTAATCGTGGGTCCTAAAGGGATCTTCCTTTCAATTCGTCCCCGGACTGCACATCGACCCATCTCGCTTGGGGTGTAAGAACATCATCATGGCCTTCTTTCAAGCAAACGACTTTCACGAGGGCGAGAAGATGATGCACGAGAAGCTGCGTGTGCCGGAGCGCGATAATCCCACTATGCCTCTACTGTCCCCTCAAGCAGCAAATATGCTCATACGTGCTCCACTACTCGCGGTAGGGACGCTGGACGCTGAGGGTAGGCCCTGGACGACTCTGTGGGGTGGCGAAAAGGGATTTTCTCGACCTCTGGGTAACAGTATTGTAGGAATCAGGACACCAGTCGCGGCCACTTCAGATCCGGTAGTTGAAGCACTAGTGGGTCATAAAGCTGATGGAGAGGTTGTCCAGGAAACTGGGAAAGGAAGAATGGTCAGTGGGCTCAGTATAGATCTCGAGACCAGGAAGAGAGTCAAGCTAGCGGGAAGAATGATGGCAGGAGCCCTTGATAGCAATCAAGAACCTGATACTGAAAATACGGCTGAAGCGCCTAGCTCTCGTCAGGGACTTCTCCAGCTCGTGTTGAAGATTGATGAGAGTCTGGGTAAGTAGACCCCATCCTCTCCGCTGTCAAAGGCTAACCATAATCAGGAAACTGTCCAAAGTATTTGAACAAGAAAGAAATCGTACCATCGCTCACAGCCCCGCGGCTCATCTCTGATTCTGTGCCATTACAGGACAACGCTGTGCATCTGATCCAGAAGTCCGACTTGTTCTTCATGAGCACCAAGCATTCCGAGTTCGAGATGGACACTAACCATCGTGGTGGACCTCCAGGGTTTGTCCGAGTCATTCCCAGCGATGATGGTCCGACACAGTTCGTCTATCCCGAATACTCTGGCAACAGACTGTATCAAAGCTTAGGCAACATGTTGCTCGACCCAGAGGCGGGCTTCTGCTTTCCCGACTTTGACACAGGCGACTGTCTATATGTTACAGGCACCACGCAGATTCTGTTCGGTCAGGATGCAGCTAACGTGATGCCGCGGTCCAATTTGGCTGTCAAGGTCACCATAACCGCTGCACGGTACGTTTCAGCCGTCTTGCCCTTCCGCGGCCATGGAGGGGAGGCATCGCCATACAATCCTGTTGTACGATTTCTTGCAAGCGAGCATGTCACAGCTCAACCAGATGACACCACAACCAACAGAGCGAAACTACTCGAGCAGATCCCTCTTACTCCAAATATTTCTCGCTTCCGGTTCAGTCTGACCAATGCAGCAACATACAAGGCTGGACAATACGTGACTCTAGACTGCTCGGAGCATCTTGACTTTGGATATAGCCACATGCGCGATGACGATCCCCGAAGCCTAAACGATGATTTCATCCGAACTTTTACGGTCTCCTCACCGCCAGGTCTGCCACCTCAGCCGACGAAGAGGCTCGCGGATGATGAATTCGAAATCACTATCCGCAAAGTCGGTGTTGTAACGGACTTCCTGTTCAAGCACGGTCTCAAGGGTTCTCGCAGAGCACAGGACTTGGATCTGGAAATTGGCGTTAAGGGATTCGGAGGGACTTTCACGGTTTCTCAGGACAATCTGGATCAGCCCATTGGCTTTGTCGCAGCGGGTGTGGGTATCACGCCGTTGATGCCATGCCTTTCATCATTGGATATGAAATCGCTACGACTCCTGTGGACGGTACGGATGGCAGATGTTGGACTTGTAGCCAGCCTCTTGGAGGAGCATCCGAAACTTGCACAGAGCCTGACGCTCTTTGTTACAGGCACTGCTTCAGGAGAAGGACAAGAAAAGTTATCATTGGAAAAGCTACAGAACAGCGATTCGGTAATTCACTATCGTAGGATGAAGGAGGAGGATTTGAGTGGGTACAAACAAGACACCGCAAGGTGGTATGTGTGTACAGGGACGAAGCAACGAGATGTGGTGTTGAAATGGCTGGAAGGGCGGGAGGTGACTTATGAAGATTACAACTTCTGATGTACGATGTACGATGTACGGGCTCAAAAATGGATAATTCGTACTGTGGACTTTCCCCCTTTGTCGCAAATTTTTGGGCGTGCGGGTGAGGGGTGGTGAAGCTCGGTGGGGGCAGGAGCGGTCGGAGCTCCCCTGATCTGCTCGCAGGGTCCGGTGACCGGGCTCCGGCCATGTGTTCATCTTCCGACCTTCAGCTCACCCTCGTATTCGTTTCTTCCTCTTCTCCTCCCCACCACGTCCACCTTTCAGTTACGCCAATTGACTCGATATATAAGCTCCAATGGCTTCACTTCAGGTTCCCAGCCGGCCGAAGTCAGGCAATCAAACCACAAAGGCCGTCGTGCTTGTTGGTGGTCCCAGTCGAGGCACCAGGTTCCGACCCCTTTCGCTCGAGCAGCCCAAGCCACTGTTCGAGATTGCTGGCCACCCCATCATTGAGCACTGCTTCAATGCTATCACCAAGATCCCCTCTATCAAGGAAGTCTTCATCGTCGGCTACTACGAAGAGTCGGTATTTAGGGATTTCATCAAGGATGCGGCTAAGCAGTTCCCCGCCATCCAGGTGCGCTACCTGCGCGAGTACACCGCTTTGGGCACTGCAGGCGGTCTGTACCACTTCCGCGATGCCATTCTCAAGAACAACCCGGATCGCTTCTTCGTCCTCAACGCCGACGTCTGCTGCTCATTCCCGC
This sequence comes from Myriangium duriaei CBS 260.36, assembly GCA_010093895.1. NCBI lineage: Eukaryota > Fungi > Ascomycota > Dothideomycetes > Myriangiales > Myriangiaceae > Myriangium > Myriangium duriaei. The sequence continues at coordinate 311,475 of ML996085.1, forward strand.
TGCAGGAGATGCTCAGGCTCTTCGAGGAGAAGAACGCCGATGCTGTGATTCTGGGAACTCGAGTCTCCAACGAGGCCGCAGCCAACTTTGGTTGCATCGTCAGCGATCTTGAAACGAAGCAGGTTTTGCATTACGTCGAGAAGCCTGAATCACATATCTCCAACCTGATCAACTGCGGTGTCTACCTCTTCAGCACCGCGTCCATCTTCCCCTCCATTCGCGGCGCCATGAAGCGTCGTGGCGACCGGCCGCGTCTCGTCTCGTACCCCTCGTCCGATGCTCTCGACACGCAGGACGTCTCTCTGAACCGCGCAGATGACGACGATGACGAGGGCAAGAACGAGGTGATTAGGCTGGAGCAGGACATTCTGTCAGATCTCGCAGACACCAGCAAGTTCTACGTCTTGGAGACCAAGGACTTCTGGCGGCAGATCAAGACCGCCGGCTCTGCGGTCCCCGCCAACGCACTGTACCTCATGAAGGCTTTCCAACAACAGTCCGAAGAGCTGGCCAAGCCTAGCGCGACCATTTTGCCGCCTGTCTACATCCACCCCTCGGCGCAGGTCGACCCAACCGCCAAGCTAGGTCCTAACGTGTCCATCGGTCCACGCGCTAAGATCGGCGCAGGCGTCAGGATCAAGGAGACGATTGTGCTCGAGGATGCGGAGATCAAGCACGACGCTTGCGTGCTGTACAGCATCATCGGGTGGGGCAGCAAGGTCGGTGCCTGGGCTAGAGTCGAGGGTACACCTACGCCGGTCAGGGAGCACAACACTTCGATTGTCAAGAACGGAGTTAAGGTGCAGAGTATCACTATCCTGGGTAAGGAGTGTGGTGTTAGTGATGAGGTCCGGGTGCAGAACTGTGTCTGCTTGCCGTTCAAGGAGCTGAAGAGGGTAAGTAACCTACCTGGTGAATTGCAACGTACGCGCGCTGACTCTGTGCTAGGACGTCTCCAACGAGGTCATCATGTAGGCGACTCCAGGATAAGCCAGCGATGCTGTCCATGGAAATGCAAAATGGCGTGTAATGGCGGCAGTGTATGGTCACTCTTCTCCAAAAATCATCCCACCACACAAGATTTGTGTCCGATAGAGGTTGAAACAAGAAATGCAATGCCCCGCTATGATATCCAGTATGCTTTTACGTCTGTGCACATCTAACCCGTCCCCATCCCCAGGGTAATTGGTTATCTACATCTAATATTCAATCCCTTTCTTGATGGCATCATACACCCTCACCACATCAGGGATATTGAACTTCTCATACAGCAGTCCCGTATGCGTGCTCCACCCAGCAATCCTCTGCACGGGGCTCTCCAAGTTCAAAAAGCAGTGCTCTTGAATCGTCGCCGCCACCTCCGCACCCACGCCTGCATTCACCATACTTTCGTGCACCACGATCGCCCGCCCTGTCTTCTTCACGCTGTCGATGACCGTCTGCCTGTCCCATGGGTATATAGTACGAAGATCAATCAGCTCGACCGACACGCCAAAGTCCTTCTCCGCCGCAACGATAGCGTCCTGGCATGTGTAGAGCGGGGTGCCGTAGCTGACAATCGTCACGTCCTTGCCCTGGCGCAGGACCTGCGCTTTGCTGAGCGGCAGCTCGTAGTCTGCGGCAGGGACGTGTTCGACAGCCGCGCGGTAGAGAATCTTGGGCTCCATGAAGACGACTGGGTCCGGAGACTTGATCGCCGCTAGCAAGAGGCCCTTAGCTTGGCTCGGCGAGCGGGGGATGACAACGCGCAGGCCAGGGATGTGCGTGAAGAGCGCTTCGGGGGACTGCGAGTGGTATCTACATCCTTAGATCAGTATCCTCCACCGTCTCATATGCGTGTTCGGTGGGGGGAGTCTTACAGCGCACCGTGTCCCACCACGCCCGTTGGCATTCTTACCACCAGTCCTCCGCACCCTTGCTTATCCGCGTTCACACCCGACCGATACCGTATCTTCGCCGCCTCATTGACGAGCTGATCAAACGCCGGGAACACGTAGTCCGCGAACTGCACCTCGGCCACGGCTTTGGCGCCCTCCATAGCCGCGCCAATGGCGAAGCCCACGATACCTTGCTCTGACAAGGGAGTGTTGAAGACCCGCTCGTCGCCGAACTCGGTCGCCAGGTTCATGGAGCACCGGAAGACGCCGCCGAAGGCTACGTCTTCGCCGAAGAGGAGGACATTGGGGTCTGAGCGCAGGGCGGAGGCTAGAGCGCTGTTGATGGCTTGGAAGAGGTTGAGCCGCGAGGTGCTGCCAGAGCGGAGGGCGGGTCCAAGTTCAGGGTCGTTGAGAGCGGAGGAGGCGCTGTGGTGGAGGAGAGGCGTCGCGCTGAAGTCTGTGGGGACATTGAGGCGGGCAGAGGGAGGATGTGTTGCGTAGCGGCGGTGGGAGAGGGGGATGCGGGACCCGCTGATGCGGAGGGGCCCGCGGGTGAGAAGTCGAGGTATCGATGCTGAGGGTGGCATTGTGGTTGTCTACGATGACGGATGGAAGGAGGAGACGGAGTAGAGTAGACAGAGGCAAGAAAATATCGTGGGTGGACGGTATTCCCCTGCCTCGTCGTGAGGTTGCGAGATGCGAGGGAGATGTGGGAGTGAAGTCGGCTAGAGGCGGCAGAAGATGGCCTGTTTTGCCTCGGATTTTGCGGAGGAGAGAACTTCTGGAGAGTTTTGCGGAGAGCACGCCCAATGCGGAAATATGTCAACTTTAAAACAATTGCATGCAATTCTGTATTGACAAGACAAAACTTCTACAGTCGACTCCTCTCTGCGATTTCCTCAATCGCGCTCAGGTCCTCTTTCGCAACCACCTCCGCGAATGAAGCCTCTACATCGTGTTCTGTCAGCCACGTTGTGCTGGGTCTGCTCTTCATCTTCTCGCGGAGAGCTTCATCGGAAGCTGGTGCTACGGCGCCTACCGAAGCAAGCACTCCTTCCAACAGTCTGGTAGTATGCGGACGTCTTGTCTTCTCGTATATCGTCAGAGCTTGATGCAGTTCCGGCGCTGAGGGTCTGTCGCCAACAGCTTGTGTCAGGACGTGAGATAAAGACAGATATAACGCCCAAGCATCATCGAGTGCCAATGACCCGCCTGCAGCGTGAGCTCCGCCATGAGTATGGGCAGCATCTCCTACCAACGTTACTCGATCTCCGAATACCCATGACTTGAGGGGACGACCAGCGAAGTTGGGGTATAGCCGCACTTGTGGTGTAGCCTCTGCCAGCGCCTTGACTACGGGGTTCCAATCGCTGTAGAGCTGTCGGAACAAAGCAATGTCATCAGCCGAACCTTCCTGATCCCAGCTTACTGTCGCAGGGTCTTGGTTCTTGGAGAATTTTGTCGGATCATAGTTTCCCACTGTAGTGTATTGGTTCTTGCCCAATCTCGAGGCAAAGAAGCTGTGATGCGGACCCCACCAGTGGGTTGAATCTGGCGGCAGATCCGGTATGCTCTCGATGAGCGAGGTGTCGAAAGTGGCACGGAAAAAAGTCCGCCCAGTCCAGTGCAGATGATGGTCGGGGTTGAATGTGGTTCGGACTTTGGATCGAAGACCATCTGCACCCACTAAGAGGTCGCCCTTTACGCTGGTTCCATCCTCAAAGGACACTTCCACACCGTGGCCATCTGCTTTAGCCGACCTGACAGCTTTCCTCAGGTGAATGATGTCCCTGGGAACATGCTGCAGCAGTGCCTGATGTAAGTGGCCTCGATGGAAGCGGGCTGTTTGATGTCTTTGGTCGGCCACGTCGATGAATTTATCTACACTGACAATCTCGTTCGTTTTCCAATGGCGATAAATCATGGGCAATCCGCTGGGACCTCGAAATGCAAGATCGTCGTCCAATGCATGGTTGACGCCCAATCGCTCAAGTGTACGTAGTCCATTGGGACTGAGTGCTATACTGGCGCCTATCTCTCTGAGCTCGGTGGCCTTCTCGTAGAGATTGATATTTATTGTCAGACCAGTGGCTTCGAGTCGTCGAAGTGCGATTGCTGTCGCCAAGCCAGCAATCCCGGCCCCAGCGATGATGACATTGAGCTCCGCCATTGTTCCTCACTCCTTTCTTCCAACGTACGGCTACAGTGCTACCTTATATGCATCTCGAAGGCTTACGAACAATTTTTAGTACTCGGGACGACTTTCGGTGCGGGATTGATCGGCGTTGTGCCATGGATGCGACGGATTTGAGCTCGCCATCACTGGTTGAGCCCCTCACGATAGCACGCCATACCATCCACCGCAGCACGCCAGACCTACCTCTTCAATATCGCAACCACTCAGGCAGCATCTACATGCATACTCTCCGATCCACTTCATGCTCTGATAACCTTCACATGCACTTTTTACAAGCCACTTCAAGCCACGGCCTCTCTTTGACTTTCCTTCAGCGCAACCTCTGGTTGCATTCCGTGATACCGGCACAAATATCCGTTGCAGGCCACGTCCTCTTCTCAAATATCGAACAAAAAAAGTTCTTGGCCGGCACTGAACGGCTCCGTACTCGGTAGCAGCGTACCAGAAATCATGTGAGTGAGCGTTCATGCTGCTGATCACTTCATCCCAATGGGAAAATACGCAAGAATTAAAGTATTGTACATTTGCCTTGCAGAGCTCGATGAATAAGTGATCTACAAAGGTTTGTGATGCTCCATCTATGCCACGTGCAAGAACTGGCCTTACCCTTCTACTGCTCCTACTGTTTTCGTTTTCACCCTCACGACTGTGCTGCTTCGATAGCTGGCTCTTTGATTTGCAGGGCACTCCCAAGGCTAGTTTTCCGGATCTGCAGCAATTATGGCCCCCCCAGACAAGCCTGTGCCGACTGAGAGTGTAGATTCTGCCAGCGATGTTGCAGTCGATGCTCCAAAGCTGCCCACAAGATATGCCGACGAGAGCTTCAAGCTGTTCTCCAAAGTCCACGTCTCTGACCCCAACCCACAAGAAGCGCAGAGGATCAAGAACAAGTTGGTCTGGAGAATCATTCCATTCCTGTGCGTCGGCTACCATCTTATGTATGTAGACAAGCAAACGGTGAGTCAATGCCTACTAGTGATCCTTCGATTTTCAGTACTGATGGTAGCTAGCTTGGGAGTTCAGCCATCCTTGGAATCCTGAAGGACAACCATCTCAATGCCAATCAGTACAATTGGTTGTCGTCCATCTTCTACTTTGGATATCTATTAGCAGAGTGGCCACAGAACGCAGCGTTGCAGAGGTTCCCCGTTGGAAAGTGGTTGGCAGCAAACCTCATGCTATGGTTAGCCAACATGCATATCACCATCCTGCTACAGATGAGCTAATAGATGCTGTAGGGGTGGCATCGTCCTTCTGCATATACCGTGTCAGAACTTCGCCAGTCTGTTCGTTGTTCGCTTCTTCCTGGGCATTGCAGAAGCATGCATTGTACCAGCGTTCTTGATCACCCTTTCCATGTTCTTCACCTATCAAGAGCAGTCCTACCTCATGCCAATCATGTGGGCATCTGGTAATTCTAGTCCCATCACGTCCGGTCTACTAAGCTATGGCGTCCTTTGGATCAAGACCGGAAATTTCGCTCCCTGGAAGTGGTTCATGGGTAAGTCAGCTCTGTAACCAACATAATCCCACTGACTAAGATGTCCAGTCATCACCGGACTCATAACAATTCTATTCGGCGCAACAGTATGGTTCTTCTTCCCTGACAGTCCTCTCCACGCCACCTTCCTTACTCCCGAGGAACGCGCCCAAGCCATCCTGCGCATCAAAGAAAACCACTCCGGCATCGAGCATAAGCGCTTCAAAAAGCACCAGTTCCTCGAAGCCATCCACGATCCCAAGACATGGCTGTTTTTCCTCCACGCCTGGTCTCAGGAAATGGCCAACGGGCTAACAAACCAATACTCCCTGATCATCAAGTCTTTCGGGTTCTCTACCTTGCAAACCACCCTCCTCGGCTGCGTAACGGGTCTTGTCTCCCTCGTATCCCTCGCGGTCACAGCAGCGGTTATGTTCAAGACCAAGAACTCCCGCGCCTGGATCTCGCTCGCTGGGTACGTCCCCGCGGCTATATCTAGTATTCTCCTGCTCGCGCTGCCATGGTCGAATCGATGGGGTCTGGTGACGGGGATCTGGATCCGTGGCACCGCAGGTATACCTTATGCTATCGTGATGATATGGGCGGCGAACAATTCTGCTGGTCACACGAAGAAGACGACTGTCATTGCACTGTATCATGTTGGGTACGGGCTGGGGAACATCTTGTCGCCGCAGCTGTTCCGGCCGAGCTGGGCGCCGAAGTATCACCCTACGTGGGCGATTCTTCTTGTGGTATGTGTTTACTTCCTCGAATGGTCATGGGAGACGTGGGCTGACAAGTAAAAGATAGCATGTATCCTCCCTTCCGTCGATATCCTGTTCTTGCGCTGGTATCTGGTCCGGGAGAACAAGCGTCGCGACGCGCTGGAAGCAGCGTCAAAAGTCTCGCACAAAGGCATCGTCGAGTCGGTGGGAGAAGACGGCACCAAGACGCAGACCGTGGTGTCTAACAATCAGCTTGATCTTACAGACCGGGAGAATCTTGAGTTCAGATACGTACTATAGCTGCCATAACGAATACAGTGTAGATACGAGCAATCGCAACACAGATAGCAGATCTATCTCTACGACCCACTGCTTCCTTTGCTATCTATTTTCCAAATCCTCTTCTTCCTGTACTCTAAAAAGCCCGTCTACAACTTACTCTTCCCAATACCCCACACCTCCGCCTCGCCGTTCTTGCCCTTAGCAGGCGTCTTGTTATCTCCAGCCTGCACATGCTCCGCGCCCTTACCCGCGATCTGACCATGAGGCACCTCATCCACGAGCAGCGCCTGGGACTTCTTCAGCGCCTCGATGGCCTCGCGCTCGATCCGCGTGACCAGGTCATGACAAGTCGGGATATCGTGGATCAAGCCCATGACTTGTCCTGCAGTCCACACCTATTAGTCTCTTGTCAGTCCAACTTTGCCTCGCAAAAAAAAAGCTATAACATAAAAGCTCGGGGTATACGCACGCCATACTCCGGGTCGCCATTGATGAAGACCTCCCTGCCCCTCTTCCCACTGACGTACGGTGCGACCTCCTCAAACTTGCCCTCCTTCGACTCCCTCTCGACCTTCACCGCCCCCTCGGTGACCTTATTCCTATACAATCTCGTCGTATTCCTCCACCTCCTAAGCACCAGCTCGGTATCCGTCTCATCCGCATTGACAATGGCCTCCTTGATCTTATGATGGATCGGCGCCTCGACGGTGCACATGAACCTCGTGCCCATATTGATCCCCTCGGCGCCCAAATTCAGCGCGGCCGCCAGCCCTTGCCCGTCGGCGAACCCGCCGGACGCGATGAACGGGATGGGCAAGGACTGCCTCGCCCTCGACAGCAGGATGAAGTTTGTGATGTCGCTCTCCCCGACGTGGCCCGCGCACTCGAACCCGTCGATGGACAGGAAGTCGACGCCGAGCTTGACCGCGGACTGCGCGTGGCGGATCGTGGTGCATTTGTGCAGCACCACGCACGGCGGGGTCGCGGATTTGAGCATTTTGATTACAGGGCCGGGGGAGTTGCCGGCTGTTTCGACGATGCGGATGCCTTCTTCGAGGATGACGCGAGCGTAGGCTGGGTAGTCAGGAGGGTTGAGGGCGGGGAGGAGGGTGAGGTTTACGCCGAAGGGGTTCGCAGTCATGGTTTTGCAGCGGCGGATCTCTTTGCGCAGGTCTTCAGGGGTCGGTTGGGTGAGGGCTGTTAGCTAGACGGGGTTAGTAGAGGGGAATGAGAGGGGCGAGGACGGGGGAGGATGTACGATGCCTAGTCCGCCAGCATTGGAGACGGCGGCGGCCATTTCGGCGTAGCCGACCCATTGCATGCCACCTTGGACGACGGGGACTGTGGAGACTGTCAGTAGGGGTCGTGGTTGTGTAGAAGCGGAGGAGGTGCTCACTCTTGATGCCGAGGGCTCTTGTGAGCGCCGTGTTGAAAGGCATTGTGACTATCTGCTTGTGCTGATGGTTGAGAGGAGAAGACTATGGGTAAGAGGAAGAGATGGTGAGGAGCCGGCGCAAAAGTACGGACAAAAGGGATGCAAAGGAAGTTATAACAATATTACCAGTCGTACATCACAAGGCTGGTCGGTCACTGATCACTAAACCGAGGTCTACTCCGCGCATTCCCACTCCCGCAAAGTTCCAGAAGGGTACACAGTACGGGCGTAGCGGGTGCCCCGTGCCCATCCGTCGGCCGACAACCAAAAGTCTGGGGTAACAGACATGTGATAGCTGCATATATTAATCCTACATAGGTATCTATACGAGTACATTTGAATGCACCTCTTGCTGGCCCCACAACTGTAGATTAGATAGTGATGCGCATTCTTGCAGCCACTGGTTGCTCCTCTTATTCCCTTCTCCTCCTCCCCAAGTTCAATACGCAGCGCCTATTGCAGACACCAAATCATTGACAGACCGCTCCTAATCCTTTCCTAGCAATGGGGTCGATTCGCCGCTCTTGTTGCTGCTCTTCTTCTTCTTGCCACGCCTCTTTCTGGGCTTTTTAGCCTTCTGTGGGGCTGCATCCTGTTGCTCATTGTCCGATGGAGTTTCGTCAATTTTGGGGGTGTTGGTTGCGCTTCCATTGCCGTTCTCGCCCTCGTTGTCCGACGAACTATGGGTTTCGAGCACCACCTTCTTCATTCCACCTACGTTGACCGTACTCTCGGTGATGCTGCCAGAACGAGCGGTGCGGCGGCAGCTACGCGGTCGACTGTCGTTCTGCAGTGATCCGATTGTGGAGGTCGAATTACTAGAGCCTTGGCGGCTGCTCCTTGACAAGGGGCTGGGCGATTTGGCACCTTCAGGAGCTGGCGATTTGGCATTGTCGTTACCAGCAGTAGGCGGGCGCGATACGTTCAGACGAGCTTGTTCCGATGCCTCTGCCGCAGTCTGAATCGGTGATTGCGCTTTCAAGCTTCCAGCTTCGATTTCTTGTTCGCTTTCTATGCGGATCGGAGGGTTGCCGCCGATCGTGCCGTATCCGTGTGCAAGGGCCATGACGCCGTCTTTGGCATCGTTCCCGGCTGAGTCCACCAGTCCAGCTCCGCGTCCGCCTTCGGGCGCACCATTGATCGAAGCAGTACGCCGAGGAGACCTGAGGTCTGACGCTGCCTCGGAGTGGACCGCTGCGCCTTCCGGTATTGTTCCAACTCCAGGCTTGATCTTGACAGAAGTGTACTTGGTGGCCTTTGGTCGACTCGCGGCATTGCTAGGGCCGAGATGCTTCAGATGTTCCTTCATGTCAGCTTGGGTTCCGCGCAGAGTGACGGGCGGGCCATGAGATCCAGCGTCCGTGCCACTGCTACGCCTTCTCAACAAGAAACTGGTTTCCCGAGCGACCTCGTTGAAAGAAGACTTGCGGCTGATCGGCGCTCTGCCGTTAACGCGTTCCCCATCAGGCCCGTCAGCTTCAGAATCGATAGCATGGTACTCCTTCGAATCCTTCGTGGTGCTGGGCTTAGTGTAGCGCATACGTGGTGCGGGAGCCATGCGTCGAATAGCGCGGTGAACATCGATGAAGACATCCGATTCATCGATGATCTCCCTGTGACATATTTTAGCACTTTGTTTCGATAGATGATCATGGGGAAGGAAGAGTACGTACTCGCCAATCAGTTCTTCAATGACGTCTTCCAAAGTGACGACGCCAATAGCTCCGTGATCCTGGCCAGGCGATTCCGAGACAAGTACCATGTGCGATTTGCCTTCCTGGAAGAAGTTGACAATGTCCAAGCAGCTAGTCTCCGGGGCAGTCTCGGGAAGGGTGGCGAGGGCGAAGTCCCTGACACGCAAGCAATCCTCCGGGTCGTAGGTGATCAAGATCTTGACCAACAACATACCAATGAAGTTCTGAGGATTCTCCGGGGCGTAGATGGGAATGCGCGAGTAGCCTTGTGTTAGGATGGTGTCCATCATAGCTTCATCGAGAACGGTGTCGACAGACATAGTGAAGACATCGTCCATAGGTGTCATGATGTTTCCTACGGGCTTCTCCTTGAGGTCGAGGACAGCGCTAATAATGGTCACTTCATCCTGGTTAAGCCTTTCAGTTGGGGACGGGCCGAGGGATTTGTGCAACGTGACGAGAGTCTTCAAGCCTGCTTTCTTGTAAGTAGTGCCATGGTCTTCGCCGAGTAACCAGTCCAGAAGTTTGGCAGTAGGCCAGGCGACTGGAGCCATGATCCACATCAAGACGAGTACGAATGGAGCCATCCAAGCACCGATCGTCAAGCCATATCGCACACATACGGATTGCGGGGCAATTTCACCAAAGATGACTATGTTGTGTCAGTCGCTGTGGCTAGGTGACAGATGCAATCAGTACTTACCAATCAGGACTGTACTACTGACCACAGCTGGCCATCCACCTCCCAGAGATCTGTCGAGCACAATTGGAAGCGTCTCATTTGTGATGACATTGCTGAGAAGCAGAGTGACAAGCACCCAATGTTTTCCCTTGTTCAACAAATTCAATACTCTTTTCGCGTTTTTCTTCTCGGAGCCCTCGCCAGAAGTTGCAATGACCTGCAGGTAGATTTCGTCCTGGCCCATCAAGGCAATGGTAAGTCCCGCGAAAGCACCACCAAGGAGGACAAGAGCAATCGCGGTGCCGAGGTACGCCCACAGCCCGGGGTCACCTGGATCCTTGCCCTCATCTTCCTCAGCAGCTCGGACGATCAAAGGCGCTGCATAAGAAAGAGCCGGGTGCAGTATCGAAGCGGCCAGGAGCTTGACGAGCGAGAACGAGACCGGTGACATTCCCGAGGAGGCCATGGTGAAAATTCCGCCCCGAGGGCGAGTGGAGGTCAAAGCTCCATTGGTCGACGACATCCGGACCGCGCAGGTGCTCGGGGGGTTTTGGTAGGGATAAGAAGGAGTTGCAGTCGAGGGTGCAAGGTGGTGGGTTGATGGTGAGGGACGAGAAAGGACGTTTGAGGGATTTCAGATTTCAGACGTCACTAACCGTTTGCGCAGAAAGACAAAGCAGAGAGAGCTGCACGGTGCTCTTCGGCTGGTGGCTTGCGGCTAGCCCTGACGAGGGTCTAGCCGCCGCCAATCCAGTGGTGGCTTGGCGCTGCACTCCGGGAGTCTATTCTGCGAGCTCCAGCTGTATTGACTTCACGTGCCTGCCACTCATATCCCCGACTATACTGATGTCCATGTACTAAAATCCTTGGCGTTGACTACATTGAGACACTGTCATACCTACAGTCCTCGGACCGAAAATCATAGTTGCCTCAATGGGTTTGTGCACATCTCAGTTCATTGTGCCTATCTGAATTCGGATCGGCGGTTATGTGAGGACAAGGTCACACGGCGGACTTGTAGCGTGGCTGTGATGATAAGTGTAGATATGCGCGATTTTATATGGAACAATTCTACAACTCAGTGGCCGGATCCACACGCCCCGCGCACCGAGCAAGCAGACAGCTGACCATAGGCAAGCAACTGTCTCGATACAACCACTCACTATGTACATCGCGATCTTCACAACCACTATCCACACGTATTTTACCTAGCCCATTTTCTTCCATCCCCTAATGTATTAAGCTATCCTCCCATGTCTCATAAAACTTCTTTCACCTCATTCTCTAGAATCCGAAAGGATTTTGCGGTGCTGTGCCTGATTAGCATCTGCCTAGAACCACAATTTGATGGTCCAACTTACTGGCATTACTCAAATTCGCCCTCCTCCCAGTCGGCGTCGGGGCCAGCGGCTTCAAGCCTGTGGTGCCGAATCTAACAGGCGGCGCAGGGCCTGTCTTTTGCGGCATAAGTGGCTGGGGTGAAGGAGCCTGGCCGAAACCTGTTTGCTGCGGGACCAAAGCCCCGTTGCCATTGAGCGTCATGCCAGGCGGCAGCTGCTGGCCTGGCAGGAGGCCGGGAGGTTGCTGGTTCGGATACTGTTGCTGCACGCCACCAAAGCCTGTGGGTTGAGGCTGGAGGTTGGGGTTGGTGAAGCCTGTTCGGAGTGGAGTCATAGCTGGAGGAAGCATGGAATTTGGCGAGGCGAAGGCCGACGGCGAGGGCTGGAATGGTGGTCGTGGTGGATCAGCGAACGGTGAGGCTGTCGGCTGCATTTGTAATTGTTGCGGCTGCTGGTACATGCCTTGCTGCTGTTGAGGGTAAAAGCCAGTCATCTGCGGTTGCATCATGCCTTGGAAGCCTGTGGGCTGGGACATCATGCCGTTCTGCTGGTACTGCATCGAACCATTCATCATTTGCTGCTGTTGCTGTTGCTGTTGTTGCTGCAAACTCTGGAGACTCTGTCCTGGTGGTGCCTGGTATCCTGTTGCCATCGGCTGCTGGTACCCAGTCATTTGCGCACTCAATGGCGTTGGCAGAGAAAATGCCGACATTTGCGGGTTAGGGAAACCTGGCGCTGAAGCGGCTCGTGGTGGCGGCGCAATTGCAGAAGTACCAGTGTTGAGTGGCGGAGCCATAGGCCTTGCTCGTCCTGTTGGCTGAGCTAAGATGTTCTGGGTTGCGGGTGCTCCGAGCTTGTCAAAGAAGGCAGCATCTGCAGTAGGTTTTGAAGCAGGTGGCTGTGTGGGTGTTATGCCGGCAGTCGGCTGCTGCTGATTTGATGGCTGGGGTGTAGCAACGGGCGTTGGCTCTAGTGCAGGTGACAGCAACGACAGCTCGTTCATCGAACCCGTGAGCTTCGGTGCTTGAGGTGGAGGGGCAGCAGAGACCGGTGTTGGTGCGGGCGAAGGAGCTTTGGGTGCGGCTAGCGCCTGTGCAGGTTGAGGCTGCGGCGACTTTGACGGCTTCACTGACCATGCATCGTCATCAAAGCCGGATCGAACATTGTCCTTTGGCGGTGCAGGTGGAGGGACCGGTGACGAAAGCGTGTCTGCGGTATCAGCAGGCGTAGCGGTTTTCTTGTCATCTTCGTCGGCCGACTTCTGTCTCAGAGCATCTGCATCAACGACATCACTCGCTTGTGTAGCTGGCGTCGGTCTTCCTTTGCGAGTGTTGTTCCTCAGCGCACCTCCCGGACCCGAAAACAAGCCACCGCCGTTGGCGTCGCCATCCGTAGGAGTGCCATTCGTCCTGCCAAACTTAGCGTCGAGGTGTTTCATGACCCGGAGAATATCGCCTTCTTTCAAGCCCAAGGTTCTCAAGAGGGGGGGTGTGACTTCCGGAAGGATTTCTTCGCCCATCTGATCCCTAGCAAAGTTTTGGGCGTACCGCTCGCAGATCTGTGGGTTTACGCCAGCGGCAAGGAAGAAATCGAACCAGTCATAGGTAGGCTCTTTGGTAGTGGTGATACCATTTGTATCACGCTTGGCCTGCCGCTCCCTGTCACGCTGCGTGTTGCGTCGTTTGATGTCTGACAGGGGTTTGTCTTCGTCCAGAGATACGCCCGTCATCTTTTCCACGTACTCAAGATCTTCCACCGCCATCTTTGCCACAGGAACGGCGATCTTGACACCGTTGTCCTTGTGTAAGTGGATCTTGTTATCTTTCAGGCCGAGGAATTCTGCATCGACTCTGAAAGATCCCGACCTGTCGGTCCAAGTACGCATACGTGAAGGGTTGGGTCCTATCAAATGGTTAGATCGGATAGTTGTCAATACTAGAGAACAGCATACTTGACTTGGGCGCTTCGTCCCGCTTCTTCTTATGCCGTTTGTCAGCATCTGATGGAGCCAAACTACTTTGGCGCGCGGGAAGCGAAGCACCAACACCATCATCCATGAATTTTGATTCACGATCGTGTTCGCGATGCTTCTTCGCTGCTTCCCTAGCCATGCGCTCTTCTTCCAGGCGATTCTGCTCGACAGTCGAACGGCCAGCGTTCACTCCGCTGAAGCTGGATGTTGGTTCAAGGGCGGCGGGTATTGTTCCGGTGATTTCAACGTAGCTGCTAGGGACGACACCTTCCTTGCCATTCTTGAGCCGACGTACCATCCACCACTCATCACTCTTGGTGTCGTCCAAGATAATGATCTCGTCACCGAGAGCGACAGTCACCTCATCATCGCCTTGGGCCATGAACTCGTATACCATGTGGCCCTTCTTCTGGCCACTGCTACCGCTAGATCCAGACGCGGCGGCCAAGACTTCTCTCAGACCTTCAGCCCTAGATGCGCCAGCCAGTTCGCCCAGCATAGATGTGATCTCCGAGGCAGTGTCCTTTGCGCCCGCGTGGAAGTCAACGCTTTTGCTGGGACGGACGAGCTCGAGGAAGACATGCTTGCCTTCAATAGAGTAATGTGTGAGTTTATCTGCTGTCCACTCCTGCTGAGGTCCATCCCGAGCTTTGGCGGGGGATATCGAGATCAGTCCACGAGCCAAGTTGATACCCAAAGTGGTAGGCATCTTCTTGTTCTTGCCCATACTTGAGACCATCTCACTCACGTGGAAAAGCTTGAATCCCCCTGGAGACTGCATCGGTTGCGATTCATCGTAGTGATCAGCCATAGCTCGGTTGTAAGGAGGCGATGCAATGACTCCCGCGGCCTCTTCGCGTCTTATAGGACGCGGATCTATCGGACGCGGAGCGTGTCTCTCCTCTTCTGGGGGTGCAAAGCGTACCTCTGAACGTGGCCTAGTAGGCATTGGAGGAGGCGCTTCCTCTTCCGACTCTTCTGGCGTGAATTGTATCGGTTGTTGTGTCGGACGAGAAGGCAGTGGAGGCGAGGCAGGCTCACGGCTGATCTCTGCAGGAGCAGGCGCACCTCCACCGGTCCGTTGAGCGATGATTCCTGCAAGCGCCTTTGCAGGATTCTGGACTGGACTCGGGAGTGGGCTGTCGTCGTCCTCCTCCGGCTCCGCAAGAGGCGGAGGTGGGGCAAGCTGCGTCTGGTTGCGCGTGGGCATTGGAGGGGCCGCAGGAATAGCAGCAGGCGCAGGAGGCGCGGCGGAGTCAGAAATTTCAATGTAGATAGCGGGCGCAAACCCGAACTTCCCGCCATAGCCTACCAACGTCCAATCCGGATCCGTGGTATCATAGACATCTAGCTGTGCATCTTCAGCGAAGGAGATCTCTTCATCAGTTTGATTCGTGTAGTCGTAAAGCGCCTTTGCTTTGTGTGTTGGTTGTGCCTAATGTGTGGTCAGATTGGCATACTGAATATCTTCAGGTGTTTCGAACACACCTCTTCGACGTAATTATTAGGTATCAGTCCCTCGGGTTCATCCTCCTCGTCACTCATCGCCTTCTTCTTAGCCCTCCACCAATCATCATCGGTACTCTTCTCTAGGACGAACAGCAAGTCCCCTTCTGTGATCTCAAGCTCGCCCTCACCCTGCGGCGCGTAGTCGTATACGGCACGGTAGACACCTAGGAACGCCATGGTGGGTGTTGTGTTGGATTTGGGGGGGTGAGATGAAGCTTGCAAGCCACTACTCCGGCCTCGCCTTGCAGCGCACAATCATGCGTCGTGGAAAGGCCGGGAGATGATTCCCAATGGCAGCAGGTGTCTATGTGCGACAGAGCAGGACAGGCTGTCGACAGGCCGACGGATCAGGAAATGGAACGGCGAGTTAGCAGCGTTGCAACTTTTTGGTCGACTCGGGTAAGTTGACCGGTGACGACGCTGGGAGAGGTCCAGCCGGCGGGTGCAGGTGTTGCGCAGTCGGAAGGTCCACGCGGGAGGTCGAAATGATATATCTATTGGTGTTAGCCGATCCGACAGAGGGACAAGCAGCGGATGCGTGCAGCGAGCAGAACCAGCAGGGTCGGGGATCGGAATAATGTCGAGGTACAAGTGGTGGTGGATGGTCGCATCGGTTTGAGTTGGACGGTGATCCTGCTTGCCCTGTGCGGCAACCGTGTGACGCTTGAAGCGGCTCCTCCTGCTGCTTCTGGCGCCTTAGCCCCGGCTTCGGGCGTCATCGTGCGTAGGCACATTGCTATTCGGATATTTCTTCATTAATATCGTCTATTACTGGCAGAAATCCATATTTCGGATGCTCAACTGAGAATGAATCTGATACAAAACCGATAGTGTATTCAAGAAGCAAAAAGTTATCCTCTACTGCTTCTTCTTGTCAAGCTCCTGCAGCTCTATCTGGAGCTTTTCCGGTATCTTTCCCTTCAGATGCTCTGGCATGTTCGGCACCGCGCCCCTTCTAAGCACATCCGCCACCCCTCTCTTAACTCCATCGTCCAGTCTGACCATTGGCCTGTATCCCAATCTCGCCTTGGCCTTCGTGATATTGTAGTATCTCGTCATGCAGCTGTATCTGACCTGCTGGCGCGTGAGGTTAGGCTTGCCCAGTTTGAAGATCCAGAAGATCCATTCGAACAAGCTCGCGATGAACAGACCGAACCCCTTGGGCAGCACCCAGACGTCAGATGGGCGCGTGCTATCTCCCGCCGCCGTCCAGCACATACGTGCAAAGTCGTAAAAGTACGTCGGCTGATCGTTGGTGATCAGGAATGCCTCGCCGTCCACCTTTTCAGTATCAAGTGGAGCCGCTTGGCCTTGATCCTCACGATCCGCAGTCGCCAACAGCCCTGCCGCAGCCAAGTGATGGGCATGAACCACGTTGGTGACCTCGGTGAAATCAAATAGGTTGTCGTTGTTGCCAATCTGGAACTTGGTTTGTCCACGGAAGTAAGCCGACAATCCAGGCGGCAGCAGCTGCACGTCGCCCACGCCAAATATTCCCGACGGCCTGACAGCGCAGGTCATGAATTTGGGGAACTCCTTGGGCCTGTTCGACTCCAGCACGTGAATCTCCGCCATCGCCTTTTACACTGTTAGTCTCGAATCTGAATTGGTCCATGTATGCAAATGCGTACCTTTGTAGTCGTGTAATACTCTGGCTGATCATCTCCCATGCAGTAAGGATACGTCTCATCGGCATTGACCAGATCCGACACGGTATCACTGATAACACTGGCGCTACTTGTGAACACAAACGCCCTGACACCCGACTCTTGCGCGACGCGGACCAGCGTCTTTGTGCCCTCGACATTGACCTTGTGCATGATCTCCTTGCTGGGCGTGTTGAAGTGCGGGCTAGCAGTATGCATGACCACGTTGGGTCGAACCTTGTCGAAGATCTCCTTCATGGCGGCATAGTCGGTGATGTCGCCAAAGTGGTAATCGACCTTGTCAATGGGCGTCGCTGCAGGCCGCAGATCCACGATTGCGAGTTTTGTGTATGCACCGCGCGATTGCAGCAGCTGGGCCAGTCGTGATCCAACAAAACCGCATCCACCGGTAATGAGGACTGTCCCCAAGGACTTGGTTACCTGCGACGGCTGTCCAGACATGGTGGGCCGAAGGGGATCTTGGCAGGGCAAAGGTGAGGTCGTGTCGTGTCGTAGCGTGGTTTGAGATCAATACCACTCAGCTCACTACTCAAGAATCGTGCGAGTACCTGAATGTCGTGTGTAGACTCAAAAGTTACAGGTTTGGCGAATACCAAACCAGTAGTCGAGGAGAAAACGCGAGCAGGCGGCGTCAAGCTTGAAAAATATTTGGCCGGGCATCGTTCCACTTTCCGGGGGCGGAAGACGCCACCACCACCACCAGCCGAACATTCACACGAGCACATTCACAATCACAATCACGATAGTCACGAAACCGACAAGTCAGGCTGGCTGCAATTCGAATTCGTCTTCATTCTCATATCCATTCCCTATCTCCCAGAGCCGCCGGTTTCACCAGAATAGCAGCATCACGATTATGACTTCTAGACGCCGCATGTTTACCCTTTATCTTTAGCCTTTCCCTGACTACTCCGTTTCGTACCATATCCATACGACCCACTCACTCCTTCCGTTTTCGAGTGCAAATGCCAGATCATGAAAGTCCTCGGGCACCTCGAAGAACAAGATCTCTTTGTCCCAAGTAAATGCTTTCGAGACTGCGAGAACAACGAAGGGGGGAAAGTGAAGCATGAAACCAGAAACCCAAAAATCTTGTGCGCTCCTTCAGGTATCGAAAAAGTGCTTTTCCCTGATGCTCGAGTGCCCACTATCCTCAAGAAGATCATTCGTGTATCCGGCAAGATAGCGCGATTGTCCTGATGTCGTCGTACTTCGCTCTTCAGTATGCGAGACGACTTCCAAAACGTTGCATGTACATCACTGCTAAGAGATGATCCTCTTGAGCGGCGACGCTGTCTCAGAATCTTGCAGAGGACCAACACCGATCCTAGTCAACGAATCAAATGAGCCGAAGCTCGGCGCTGTATTTTACAGCCTCCTCCGTCCGCCTCAAGAGCCTGTCTAGTGCACGCTCTGTTTTCTGAAACGGAGAAGCTCAGCCAAGCCACTAAGAGAGCAGCCATGGCGCAAGAACTCGTGCCTAGCAAGCTCCTCGGCCGTGGCGCGCGACTTGACGTCGACACACAAGCACACACTGAGGAATGCCTTGAGTTCCTTACTAAGCTTCTCGGGCTTCTTCAGGCGAGGCGTGCCGTTGGTGGCGATCAAGTATAGAGCCTTTAGGGGTTCTTCGTTGAGGTACGGAGGCTCGCTCTCGATCATCTCGATGGCCATGATACCAAGCGACCAGATGTCGACCTTAGGACCGTACTCCTTCTGCTTGACAACTTCAGGCGCCATCCAGTATGGTGTACCGACCATGGTGGCGCGCTTAGCGCGGTTGTCCGTCAGTTTGGCGCAGAAACCAAAATCGGTAATCTTGACATGACCGCGTGATGAGAGCAGCACGTTATCGGACTTGATATCACGATGGATGATCTGTTGGCTATGTAGGTGAACAAGACCCTTGCAAGTCTAGGTGACTGTCAGTAATCTGTTGAAAATGTGAGATAGGACGGAGACTGGTACTCACCTCGAGACAGATAGTTGCAATCTGCTCCTCGCTGATGACGTGGTTGTTGTCGATGATATCGGTCAAAGCACCACCCTCCATGAACTCCATGACCACCCACAGCTCGTTAGACTCCTCTACCAAGAACGCATCGAGGAAGTTGACAATGTTCGGGTGCTTGCTGTCCTTCATAACGATGATTTCGTTGACGATCAGCTCCTTGCGAGGCTGGTTGCGGAGGTCCATCTGCTTAATGGCGACTTGTGCGCGGGGACCGTTTTCGCGGACCAGCGCTCTGGCTGTGGGGGAAGTGGCGTTGTCACGAATGCGAGCGACATAGACTGAACCAGAAGCACCCTGGCCGATCTTCTTCTGCTTGTTGTACGAGTCGAGCGGCTTCTCGTGTGACACGACTTCGCGCAGTCGCTCCATGACCTGAGCGTCGGTCATTGTGGACATACGCTTCTCTTTCTTCTCCCTTTCCCTCTCCTCCTTGGAGGGCTTGGATGTCAGCATCATCTCGGCCTTCTTGACCGGGTCGATGACTGGTGATTGACCGCCAACCTTCGGTGTGACGTTCAATGGTTTGGGCGACTCCGCCTGGCGTAGTTGAGGCGATTGCTGTGCTGGGTTTTGGAGCTGGTTTCCTTGACCGTTCTTGCGTGGCCTATTTTGGTAGTCCAGACCGGCAGGCATGGTCGACTTCTTGGCTTGCCCTTGGGTAGCCCCTGTCATGCCCGAGACACCGGCGGGAGAGGTGTTCAACTGTGCTTGCGAGGGCATCTTCTTCATGCCTTGGCTTGAGGGAGGAGGGGGTGCTTGTCGCTGAGCAGCTAGCTGTCTGATCGGAGCAGGGCCTTGACCGAGGTTCGGACTGCCTCCGCCAGGCGCCGAAGGAGCGGCACGCGCAGGGTTGAATCTTGAGGGGCTTCCTTGTTCCTGGCCGCTGAAACCACCCATCTCCTGCTGGACCAGGGGTGTCTTCTTCTGGGGGATGGAAGCATTGTACTCGTCCTGCTCCTGGCGCCTTCTGTCTTCTTCACGAAAATACTCCTGCTGTTGCTGAGGGGTGCCACGTTGGGAAGGATGACCGGCAGGGGAAAGAGCTTGTGGAGATGGAGCAGCCTGAGTTCTGGGTGAAGCGACATTGTTGGTGAATCCGCCGAGTTGCATGTCGCGCTTGTTGACCTGAACATTGGGTGCACCCGCAGCAGGCTGCTTTTGCATGGTGTCAGTGTAGAACTGGAGAACTTCGACGACGGCCTGAGGATTCTTGGCCATGTCGTCCTTTGTCAGCGCGGACGAGTTGAGCAGCCTCTGCCACTCTGGCGGCAGACCGGTGAAACCACCATTGATGGGATCGAAGCCGACGTGAACGCGGTGAGCGAAACCAGTAGGTTGACTGACTCCGCCCATAGCTGGAGACCTCTCGTAGATGCCATCAATCCAAGCGTAGACTTCGCTGTCGGTGTCGAATCTACAAACAATGACCTTCTGCGGCGCCTCCTTGGCTGGAGATGACTGCGACGAGCCGCCGGCCGTCTTTGTGAGTTCGAGGGCATAGGGGTAAGATTCTGAGCGGGTAACGTTGACGACGTCCTTGAGGTAGACTGTGAAAGAAACCTTTGATGTGGTGTTGTTCTTGAAAAAGTCGAGTTGACGCTCCTTCAGAACGAGGAATTTGTCCGACCAAAAGACGCTCTTCATGAATCCGCCCTCCTCTTTGACTTTGGCCCAGCCTTCTTTGACGGTCGCGGAGTCATTGCCGAATTGGTCAAATGTTGTCATGGATCTGTTAAGAGATGTGCTGGACGAGTTTACGCTGGGGCCATTCAGGCTCATTGCGGACATGTTCGGCATGCTGTTCAGTTGAGGGGTTAGATTGAGTTGTCCGGGTGGGCGAGGGGCAGGGCCCGGGTTCATGAATTGACCCGGCGCGTAGATACTGCGATCAGGCATGACGGGTCAGTTTATTTGTCTGAAAATATACGGGAAAGCAAGCAAAGGAGCGGCCGCCGCGTGCTGGCGGCAGAGGAGTTGTTGATGGCGTGTTTCTTGGATTCCGGAGGTGGAATCAACGGCGGTGGGAGGGAGTCGGGCGAAGAGTGGTCGGGCGGATGTGGAGCGAGACCCTTTGTGGCGGGCTGATGGTGAGGCTGCAAGTGTGGCCGAAAGACTGCGCGAAGTGGACTCCTGAGCGCGCGGGGCGGGGCCAATTGCGGGTGTGTTGCAGCGTCTCGAGTGTGATGTGCGCTCTCTCTCCACTGCACCACGTCGCTTGCTGCTTTGCTGCTCGAAGCAGCCGGTCCGATAATATCACAAGTCACACCAGCCTTTGGCAGAAGGCGCAGAGGATAGGAGAAATGAATGAGATACTCACGGGTTCGTTGTCATTTAGGTCCCAGATCTGTGAAGCGGCAGCCACTCCTCAAGGAGAGCGCCGAGGTGCGGCGGCGGCGCGAGAGTTGTTGGACGGCCGAGCGATTGTAGAGCAGCTGTCAATCTGCAGAGGATGCAAGAAATCGATATGCGCTGCTAGATGCAGATGCAGTCGATGGGAGAAGTCGAGACGGATGAAGAGGGAGGAAAGGTGAGGTGGGATAGGTGAGGAGATGTGGATGGATGGAGCAGGGCAGGTGAAGTGAGGTGAACGTTGCGACGACCAGCCTCGCGTCTCTTTTTCGGCCTCTGTGAAGGTTGCCTTTCGTCAGTGAAGGAGAATGGGGCGACAACGAGGGGCAACGATGTCCAACGAGAACGGGTGTTTTAGTGGGCGAGCTGCCAACGGGTGGCCTGCTTTGGGCGCACAAGTATTTCTCTTGGGCGGTTCTGCGTTTTGTGCGTGACGTCGTGATCAATCATTCGCTTGCTCAATCAATTGGGGATGGTGGTCATCAATATCTATTGTGCGTCTGCGGGACGGGGTGCGGCTGGATATTGTATGTACGAGTATCATGAGCTGAAGCGCTGCACGAGTCTGTGGGGGGGGACGGCGGGTCGAGGGGCAGCTCGACCTTGAATCACGAAACACACAGTAACGGACACCAACTTCAATACGACAATTCAATGCGCTTCCATACAGAAGTCGGTCACGCCTCGGCGCCATCGAGCCAAGTTTTTTGATACCATTCCTCATCAATGAGAGCAGCTGAAACGCCCAGTCCGTACGATGATACAAGACTACAAGTGTGCGCTAAAGTTCGAGTAAAGTCCCCTTAAGTTGCTCGCTCCTGACGATCCCTGCGCCTCTACTGCCGTGATCTGCTGGTTGTGTGCCCTTCTCCCGCCCTGGCGGACCATACCCCGTCGACCCTCCCCGTGGCCCTACCACAGGGTAAAACATCCAGGGAACGCCCTTGCCCCAGATCTGCCTCCAGCAGCCCAAGCATATCTGAAAGCAAATATGAAGCATTCCTCTCTCTCTCTCATCGCATATCCACGACCTTCTGCCCTTTGCCTTTTACGTCATGTCTCCACGCCCATGCAGCCGCAACCGCAGCCGAACGCTACCGACCGCTTTCCCACAGGCACCGTGCAAAATGTCTTGATTTGGCCTAACGGTACCATCGTCGACCGGCACTTCAACAGCGATGTCAAAAGGATGGAAGGTATCTATAGCTACAATACCCGGTAAGCCGTCATCCGCTCCCCACTGTAACGTCCGCAACGGCAGCCATATCCCAGCCACCAATGCCCAATTGTACCTTTCCGTTGCTATTCTTTTTGGTCGTTTGCGTGGCATGTCGGGATTAAGCTCTTCGCCTACGTTATTGTCTCACCAGCAATATTCCTCGCCTTACCCGTGTCACGGTAAGTCATTGCATTAAGCAGGGCGCCTTCATTAGAATAGAACAATATCCAAAGGGTACAGATTCAGGGTACCGCATGTCCATCATCATTGTGTAATTTCGTGACTTCGCACTGTCATGTCTTTCTGCTTCGTCCGTTCCCCAGATAGGCAATTACTTCCTCCGCCGCCATGAATGTCTATACTGCCCTTGTCTCCTCGATCACAAGAACGCAGTGCTGCCACTCTCCTAGAGCCGACCGTTCGCGCCCCGGCTATCAGCGTCACCTGCGAACCGCTCCATGAAGCTAACATAGTCGTATTTTGGCATTCCCCTGTCCTCTTGTAAATCCGGTCCGCGATGCTCGGGCATGCTCTTTATTAGGTCGCTGATGAGCTCATCCGGGATGAGTGAGTGCCGCAGATCGAGTTCCGTGACATATGGCTAGAAAGGGATTAGTGACGAGGGCAGTGGAACGAAGCCAGTGGAGAACTTACCTTTCCGTCTGCAACCTCACGGAAACTCTCGAAGACCTGCTCTGCTGTGTTCTGATCCTCAGTGACATCCACCATGAATCGAATGAATTGCTCGAAGCTGACGGTCCCTGCGGGTCCCCCAGAGGTACTGCTGACTTCTGTGAACCGCTCATGCATCTCAGCTTCGTCATACACCAGACCCAGACTAGCTAGCGCTGCCGAAAACTCGAGCTCTTGTAATGAGTTGGACCCGTCGCGGTCAAAGTGTCTGAATACCGACTCAAATTCCTCCAGCTGAATGGGCGTCAGATTCGTCATGTTGCGAGCGACCATCTGGTTCTCGAGGAAAGCAAGCTTCTTGTGTACCGATGACCGAACCAGGCCAAGTTCGTACGACAGCTCGTCATACGTGTATGTCGTAAAGTCGTTTTCTTCAATGTTGGCTTGCTGGCATTGCGTGTCGAGATCCTCGATGAGTCCCAAGTATTCGTCGAGTGGCGGCAAAGATTCCGAGATCTTCTGAGTGTGTTTCAGCTGATCTTCCACATCACCCTCCAAGCCCGAAATGCCCGTGCTGAGCGTGTTGAGCGCCAGGGCAAAGTCGTTTGCCTTATCCGCGAACGATCGCCGTAACGAGTTCTTGATGTCCCTAATTGTCTCGTTTATCACTTGGCTCCTTTCCCGCTCGGACAGCATCAGCTTCGCCCACGCGTCGTCCAGAGCTTCCAGGCTGAGTTCTGCGGGTGGTTCATATGGCCGCAGCCGATACGTGCTGAGCTTGGTCTTGATATTGCCAAGCAGACTGACCAGCTCGCTCTTCTCCGCTACCCAATCGCGCTTGTGCGTGCGCTTGTAGTCTGTAAAGTCCTGACCTTGCTGCTTTGCATCGAGATATGTCCCAGTAAAGCTAGCTTCAGCCCAGCTGCGTTTTTGCGCCGTGATCTGCCGAAGGAGCTCCTTCATTCTTTTCTCGAAGTTGTTCTGCATCTCCCATGCACCTTGCATGTTGCTCACAAATTTCTCCACTCGCCTACCAGCATTCTCAACCCTTTCCATCTGCGAAAAAGCGTGAAACCAGTATGCGATATACGTCATGAGCGAACGCTCATCCGGCCTGGCCACGTCGCATACGTCTTCGACATCCAACAGGTCCGGTATACCAATCTCTTGCGATGCAATATCAAAAGCAAGCTGCATGTTACCCCTGTGGTCGTTTTTATCAAGCTTGTCGTAGTCAATAAGATCCGGCCGATGAATATCGAGCAACGCGCAACTAAGCCGGTGTCAGTCTCGTGCCTTTCGATCAGTTCTGTAAGAGACCCACAATGCCAATCCATCGTTCCAACTCGAGGAAAAGTCTCTCACATCCACCTCTTGATAGCAGGCCGTCTTTCTTTGACACCACAGCAGCAGTCCCTCCTTTGCACTTAAGCCCTCCTCGTTGATGTCGCTGATAGTGAAGCGCAGAATCAGAGTCCATATCAGCCCGAGTATGATCTTTCGATTCCCGTCTACAATGTCCTCAGCGCCGATATTCGTCAATTGGATTCCCCGGCCCTTGACAAAGTCGAGCGCCTTGTTTGCATTTTCGAATCGTTGTACTCGCAGCTTGGGCCGCGATGCATACCTGCCGAGTGATTCGTTCGACAGTATCTCCAATAGGTGTATCAGGATCACCTGGCGAGCGGGTGTCAGTGATGCTAGTCAGCCGAGAGATTTGGACTGTGGCTACTCACTCCGTCCGAAAGGTCAGCGACCAGATCCTTGATCTCGACATCTCGGACCTTGAGCTTGCTATTGAGCCTACAACACGACAGGCACCGCAGTCAGCCAAACACGTCTCAATGGCACGGCCTTCGAGGTCTTGTGCGCACCATTTTCCGAATGTCTTTTCCTGGACCTTCACCCAGCTTTGCTCCAGGACAGCCATCCCATTTCTCGCTTGATTATTTGCTCGTTTGTTCGTGTTTCAGACTGCGTTCACGCTCGAGCTAGTCGAAATGGAAGGTGGTCGAGGATATGGTCGGTCGATTGGTGATATGAAACAGGATACGGGTATCCAGGAAGCGTAAATAAAGGCTGGCGAAAGCTGGTGTGGCTGTCAGAGAAAACCTTAGCCTGAGAAACAGCTATATGAAGCGGTGACTCGGTAGTCTGGATCAGTATGTATTGGCTGGACGGGTTTTTAGGGTCCCAGGGTTTTTTGTCGTTTGGTCGAGGGTGACGGTTGTGGCCTGCGGGGCCGCGAAAGCACATGGACAAACAAATCAACACTTTGAAACACGAATCAGCTGCGGCACTACGGCCCTTGCCTGAGGTTAACCTCTCCGACCGATTCATGCCATAGCACTCGCTCATAATCACTCGGAGCATATCTGATCGCAAGAGCTCATATATAAGGCAATTGATAAATTCCAGATTATACGGAAGTATCGAACTTAGTAATATGAGCATTTCTGCTGCTAGTAGCCCTCCAGAGTGCTAGCAATGCAGCGCTTCTCAGACAAATAGAGAAAGGGAACCGACGTGACTCTCTGCTCCGTTCCGGCATGATCAATGGGTCTTACTCGTGTGCGTCGAACCACGATGCATCCGGGGCAGTTGACCAGCAACGCCGTCGCTCAGTATAAAATGACTTTTGTTTCCAAACCTCCCCGGGTATCGAGTTTCAGATAATGGCGTGTTCTCATCATTAGACAAAGGAAATTGTTGTGACACACTCATTGTCAAAATGGGTGTGAAAGGAGAATATGGATTATATCCACACGGGGAATTTCTCGGCTGCTTTCGGGATCGCGTGAGCCTCGTAGAGAGAATTGACACTGGGCGAGCTGCATGAGCGCGACATCTTAGCACGCAATGCCGGTCCTTCTACGCTCCTGCTGGCACGGAGCCGGACAGGGAGGGCTGACTTCAGGCTTTCGATGCCTCGTACAGCAGATTGTTGCAAGGGTCGCTCGTCTGCTGTCAGCGGCCGACGGGCGTGTTCATCGACGGTAGCACGCCCTGCGACAGTGGCCCGCTTAGCCAAAGCCGGGCGCTTATTTTCTGTCGGAAGAGGCGGAAGCGGAACGGTCGGAGGTGGGGAAGGCAGACTTCCACGTAAGGACGGTTGAGAGGATAGCCGGTTCGATCGCTGAGAGGAAGGTCGTAAAGACAAGCGATTTTCAGGTCCAGTCTTGGTGCTCGAGATTGACGAGGCACTCGACAGGTGTTTCGCAGCTGAAGGGGTAGAGGGAGAAGTGCTCTCGGTGCTGGAGCTTGTCTCGGCCCGTGCCAGTTCGGATTGGAGCATGGGCAGATCGAACAGAGATGACAACCTGTTGATATCAGGCAATGGCGCATCAGGCGCTTCTGGTGCAACCCGAGGGTTTTCGAAAGCGCCAGCTTCCCATCGCGACGCAAACTCTGGTGACGAAAGCATGGGAGTGATGTTTGCTGAGGCTCGATTGGCGGGGTGTTGGGCGAAGGACGCCCGAGGGGACATCTCGTATACACTGTCGGCAAGATACTTTCTTGGCGACGCAAAGAGAGAGTCATGTGGTGATGCGCAATGGTTCCTGCCGTGCCTCCACTGAAAGTCGCATGTCGATTCTGCTTCCATATTGTAGCAGAAATCGATGTCCTCCTCCCAAGTCTCCCCAGAAGACAAGCTTGGCACGCTTGTATCATATTGAGAAGTTGTGTTCGTCTCTTGTCCCTCTGATCGGGTAGAGAAGGAAGAGTACTGTGTATCTCTCGGACTGCCGCTCCTCTCTTCCTCAACCGGGCCCTCAGCCAGGTCTTGGTCAGCTTGCTTCTGCGGGCGGGTTTGCTTGACAGGTGATTGACCTTCAGCCTCTTCGGGGACCACGTCGAGGTTCCTGTTCAATTCTGAGGTTGGTGTCTGTATACCAGATGGGGCCATCCATGGCATCGGAGGCATGAGTTGCGCGTGCTCAGAAGCGCTGCGGAAGGCGGGGTGGACCATGGTGGGAGGGCTGCGTTGTTCGGCAATCAGCGACGCAAGGGAAGCAGATCGCGATATCACCGAAGGACGACGCGAGTCATCGCGGGATTGCGCACTTGCGTTGGACAGGCTGCGGGTTGCACGAAGAACTGGACTAGCTGATTCTCGAAGTGATGGACTGCGCGCGCGACTGAGAGCAGAGTCATGATCTGCACTGTTGGGCCGAGAACCTAGCGCGGATTCAGGCCTCTTTTGCGCTTCATCGATGTCTTCTGCTTTAATTCCTTTGAGGTCGGCCTGTGGAGTTTGATGGGCAGAAGCTGCCCAGAAGCTGAGACTTAATTCCTGGTCGCTGACAAAATCAAGCTCGGGGAGCTCCCTTGGTTGCGTGTGAGCCACGTGCTGAAAGTTGAACGGCGCAGAGATGGCAGCCTTCTTCAGCTCATGCTCATCTGCAGCGTGTCAGAATCGCATAAATACGGGGAAGGCGTGAGCACGTCTTGACTTACTCTCTTCCTCAGGTTGTGATCCTAAGCCGAACGGCGTTGAGGGTCTGCCGGACGAACTGCGCTCGACGCGGCGCATCCATCGTAGAATTGGTTCGTGTTTACCGGTGCTGCGCGGAGCTATAGATCTTCGAGAATTTTTTCTGGTAAGCTCGCCACCGCCAACGTAGCCAGTGTCCTTTAGATTTGAGGTCTTGTCCTGGAACAGTCGTGGCCAAGTTCTTGCGCCTTCAGGTCCCTGGCGGTCAGCATCACTATCGGGCGTGGCAATGTTTCTGGCAAAGAGAGAGTATCGTTTTCTAGACACTGGTCGATCGCCAGAAGAGAGGCGGTCGGGGTTCTCCATGATGTCGTGAACGGAATTCTGATCGAAGAATGGGTGCGAGAAGGCATTGACCAGAGCATCGGGGTCTTCGTACGTGGATCTGCGGTTGTTGCTGACAACAGAGATGACAGAAGCGCGTTTGTTGGAGTTATCTCCAAACTGAAGCCAGCGGGGTGCCATGATGCTCAGGCAACATAGAGCATTCTATGCCAGGCTTCAGATTGCGCCGAAGACAAAATTTCCAGTGCTGTGTTCAATTTGACCAATGCGCCAGTAAGTTGTATAGTAGTCGCAGAATAATTTATCTCGGACGCTGCGGTGTGTCTCAGCAGCAAGGATGGCGAATGGCGCGCGTGTTTCAAGATCCACCCGGAAGCTGACACGCAGTGTAATAGCGCCGACTCCAATATATATCACGAGTAACGAGAGGACCTGTCCTTTGAAAAAGAAAGAATTGCACGAAAAAAGAAAGGGTTCATGGAAAAGCGGCGATCGCAGGTCTATTTCTCCTCTCGGGATTCTGGAGCACAAGGACAGCTCGAGATGTCACAGGTTTGTGGTTTTCGGGGCGGGTCGTCAAGGAAGCGCACCGAACTGCTTGCGTGAGCGACTAGTGCTGTACCATGGGAAGCATGAGGAGGCGGCGGCATCACCCATGCTTAGGGTGGAGACTAAGCATGCACGCCGTCGCTTTTCTTGCGACCTGGCATCCTGCTGTCATAGCGCCTGACTCAAGCCTGCGGTTGGCTGGCTGCGGCCACCCGGGACATGTTCCTGAAGATCGTACCGCCCTTCCGGCTAGACGCAGGCGAGGAAAAGAAAGCAGGCCGCATTATTCGTACATATCACAGGGGGGAAATTGGATGCAGCAGCCACGGGTATTGGCAGCACCTATGCGGTTCTCAGCTCGTGCAACGCTCGGTCCGAGTTTGCTGCAAGGCAGTGCGTGGATGCAGTGACAATAATCGGCCAGCCCACCCCGCGTGCTGTTGAGCTGGGTGGCTGCTGCAGGTCCGCGATAAGTGGAGAGGGGGAGGTGGTGCAGAGTTTGGCCGAGAGCGGCCGCGCCGGTCGTCCGCGGATTAGTGCGCGGTACCGAGCCAGCATGGCGTGTGTGTCAAAGAAAGCTGGCTGGCTCAGGAATTTGCGACTGTGTGAGTGGGCAGAGGCTGAATGAAACGAACCAGGCATCGGCCACGCGAGAGTTGCTTGAGATCCCACAGAGTGACGAGATCCGAGCCGAGCGGGAATCTCGGTTGATGCGTAGGCCCAGCCGAAGGATACAGCAACAGCTGAAGCAGGCTTGTGTAAACATAATCAAAACAAACAAGACCCAGAGTTTCTCACATGTGTTGCTGGATGTTCTGGGCTGAGGAATGCTCGTGATCCCGCATGATCCAGCGTCGATCGCCTTCTCCGCACAGCCATGAGCAAATAGTGGCGGGCATCCATGCAGGCCGAAAAAGAATAGTAACAGCTAAGCTTGAGTGCGGCAATAGATACCAACGGCGGCGATTCGCACACTACCGGGTTTCCGGGTCTCTTCTCGGGCTGCATATGATAGACAGACCGGCTTATGGACGGACTGGTTTTGGCGTGAAAGAGACGAGGCCACGCAGCCGATCGACAAAGCCAGTCGCCGACAGCTAACTCGACAGCGCGGATCCCGCCGGCCACCAGGTTTTTGCATGGCAGGATCTCACACTAATCATTTCGTCGTCGATTCACCCGATCTCACCTGCGATGCTGCTTGTTGGATCGCTCGTCTCCTTACTTGCTTGTGGTCGATGACATGTCAACTTGTCTACCTGAACGAATGGCTCTCATGACGATATTGATGGGACCTGACCGTTGCGCCCGGAAATTTGCGCCTGCATGGTGAAAGTCCACTCCCGCCGGAATTTGCGAGCGTAGGCGAGGCGACGAAAAAGCACACAGCAATCCATATCTTTGCCGACTTCTGGGGATGGCAACCCGGCGCTCAAGTAAGGGGCAAGCAGGGATGGCACAGATGCTCCCGCCCAAGTGGTTGCATCGGCTCATCCGTCGGCGTTCTGGTGCCTGAATGACAACCGCGAATCCCTGTCAGCCTGAGTTCGTCAACGGACGCTTGTATGGGTAAGTTCGCGTGGTGCGATTCTTGAGGATGCCGGCGCTCGTCAAAATTCATGGTGGCTTCAGAGTTGTTGGCCTCATCAATTCCGATCCACCAGGGCTTGCAGTGAGAACGGTACCATTGTATAGCACTTGACTGCATCCTGACTAATAATATATGTTTTATTGCTGGAAGTTCGGTTTGCAGCGTGGCAGCCCTGCGTCGGGGGGAGCTCCGTTGTCGCTGATTTTCGAACCGACCCCACCACCAGCTGTATCGATGAACCCCATCGTCGCGAATAGCGGACCCATCACTCATCAAGTCCTCTTGCACGAACTGCGATCCGCAACATGGAGATTTTGGGACGATCAGTGGGGAGGTAGGGCGCAGAGGATCGCGATCAATCGCCCACAGCAGAGCGCAGCATGCACAAGTCGCTTGACAACTCTCGGAGCTTCGGGTGGTAGCTGCTTTCAGTCGAAATATTTGACTGACGATCATCTTTTGTGCGCGGCTGGAAGTGTGGGCTGCGATTTCGTTTGTGTGCCAGAGCAGACGTCGGACCTGCTTGCCTGATCCGCCGCGGCGTCTTCACTGGAATTGATCCCACCAAGCCAGATTAGGTAGTTATACACCAACACGGAAGGTACAATAGTACTTTACTGTGCGATATTGCACACAGACTAGTCGCGGAGATGAAAAGGTCCTGCCATCCGACTCATTTCAAATTCAAACGTCACGACATGCTGCCTGTGTCAGGTGCGGGTTCTCGCACATCCGCCATGAGTTCTGAAAAGATCTGCTTGCATCTGGACATCGTGCAGATCCGTCGATGAATAGCTAGCCCCGTGCTCTCTACATATGCAGGCCGCCGTATGTTCTTCTAGGCCGGTACACTATAGGATGTAATTTGGAGCGCGGGAGAATGCGGCACTTGCTCTGCAACCTACTCTGCTTGATCACCACGCTATTGTTCGCAACCCGCCTGCAGGTGTCACAAAGACCGGTCAGACCGACGTTGTGATGTACCACACGACTCTCCACGGCTGCGTGCTTCAGGGTGGTCGTCCAGTCATCATTGATTGTGCGTAAGCTGTGTCACGGCTGCTTCAGACTCCGATCGAGCTCCAGACCACTCAGGGCACTTCATTTGCCATCTTGAGTGAGTCGCACAGATTCTTGGCTGTATTTGCACTACAGACTGTATTGAAGTGGCGGGCAATGCAATGATAGTTGCGAAGATCGAAATTCGAGAATACCGCGACGTTGTACAGCGTCTCGTAAGGTCGATGGTATCACTGGACTTGCAAATGCATGCGATCTTCAAGGTCTGAGACATGCCACAGCAGAACGGATTCAAAATTGCCCAAATCGTATTCATGACACATCTGTGCCATCTTCAACCAGGCAACCGATCGAGAAGCGCGACTTGCCAGCCCTGGAACATTTGAGCTGATTCAGGCAGCGCTTGGTTGCCTCTCACAAGCTCGGCCAGAAGCGCAGTTTCGAGCCGCTGAGGAAGTGTGACCTCGTCAGTATGGAGGCTCTGTGCATCCAACTTCTGTGTAGGGTGTACTTGGGGGCTGTCATCTTGCTTGAATAAGACTTTCATGGCTGCGACCGGCAAGCCACCCTGCGACGACAGCGAATAGACCACGCTGGGCGAAAGGATCCATATCTATGTCGTTCGTGAGATTGATCATACTATGACATTGCGGTATGTCACTTACGTTGAAGGATGCGTATCTGCCGTGAAACTTACGCACACCGGTGCTCTCAATCAGTCCCAAGAGGTAGCAGGAGAGCCACTGGGCTAAGGTGGGTTTCGCATACGGCTCCGGTAGGGAAGGGGCCAGCGCAAGGAAGGGCTTGAAAAGTCTGAGGCCAGATGCCACCCTGTCCACTTCGCCGATCTGCGATTCGCAGTGCGAACAGATCACCCTGCTGTCAGATGTCTCCTCAGTTACCTGCTCACCGTTAGGAAAATGGCAGTCTAAATGGATATCATAGATCATGCATGAGCTGCAACTGGCATGTGTCTCCGTGGAATCCTGCGAAAGCCAATACTCAAGCAGCCGCAGCGAAACGTAGAGAGGACAACAACGGGGACCGGTGACCATCATCAAGCAAGTGTCATGAGAGGCTACCAGATCCAGTTGTGAGTGATTCTCAATTTTGGGGATATGTATCGAAGAACTTCCACAGAAGCGGCTTTGGCGCCGATGAAAGTACTCCTTCTTTCACCCCATCATGATAGGGAGCTGGACGGTACGAATCATGCAATGAGAGGTCAATCACTTACTCTGACGTTGGTACAGTCTTGTTCGGACACCAGGAATGAGAGCGTATCCACAAAGACAGTGCCGGATCGCGCAGTAAGCTTGCTAGTCGCGCTATAGCCCTTGGTCGTTAAAGAAGTGCCGTTTTCGCCTGGTTCATCCGGTTTGTGGCAATGCCACAGGTCCATCATTTCAGCCCATGTCTCTGATGGCAGGTCTTTGATGTCCGAGATCCGAGCCTCTGGTAGCACAAGCCCGCTACAATTCTTATCAAACCCATTAGATCCGCAACAGTGAATGCTTAAATTAATCCCGAGATTTTGGGCAGACCACGGGTTGGTATACTGGTCATCCTGGGAGTTGTTGTCGGAGTTTAGCGGCAAAGTCTTCAGCCGCGAGGTCTTCGTCTTTGCCGATGAATCTGGAAGGCAATCACTGATTCTGCTTTCCTGCACGAGGCTGGCAGGAAGAGTGACTGAGTGTTTCTCGCCGTTAATCTCAAGGCATATTATGCTGCCTTCCAAGTTTATGCTCGGCGCAAGTTCCTCTGTTGTGAGTTGTCCGAGTTGCACAGTGAGATTGATCGTGTGGACGAGGCCAAGATATTCGGCAAACAACAGCTGCGCCATTACGTTTCACCTTGGTCATTTGAACACTTCATCGAGTATCCGGCTTTTTCCCGTGTTTGTTTAGGAGTGTTATTGGTGTGGTCATAGGGCGCCAAAATAGAGTATATAGTCTGTCCAAAAAAAAGGTGTGAAGCTGGGTTCACAAGCAAAGCCGTCCCATACAGCCCGCCGAGGTCGGCAAAGTAGCACATCTCGGACACATAAACACATACTTATGGCTTATCACAGAAAGTATCAGGTCTTGTGGAGGTTGGCACAATATCTCATGTTGGATAGTTGCAGTCATAATGTACTCAGTAATACGTGCTATCGCTACGACTGTAATGCCCGCCCGTGCCTGGAAACGCTCCTACTGGCTCGCCTACGAGCGTTGATTCGTCACCGCTGTCGTCTTCATCACCAGTGAAGGCCCGTTCCGAGGGGTCAATTGGAGCTCTCAGGCGATTCAGTGTACTAGCGTCTAGCAAAGGCGGCTGATACTGCTTGGGCTTATGATATTCCCTTCCAGATGGCATGGTAGCCAGGAGAGGTTCGAAAGGAGGCACCGTCTGGACATTGATCTTCGCCGAGTCAGTAGAGATCCGTTGCGCAGAGCTTTGAAGCAAGCACTCACCGTATCGTTTGACTTGACCCATTTCGCTTCCAGCCATTCGACCACTCTAATCTCCTCAAGGCGACCTGCATCAAGACCCCAGTCGTCCGCTCCCTTCTCTAGTCGACGATCTTCTCTTCTCTCAGTCCAAGACTGCTTCAGACCGCGGAACCCTTTCCTCTTACCAGAGTCGTCATCCGACACTATCCCCAGCTCACGCTTGGCTCCTCTGAGCCAGGCAATCCCCTCGCCCGTCTTACCTGACGCCTCAGTGTCGATGCCCAAGAATCGCGCAGCCTTACCCCTCGCAGTCCTCCTGAGATCTTGGCAGTATCTGGCGAGATCATCGTCCACCTTGCCGGTTCCGAGCAGAAGACTGGATGCCTTGGCGGCATGATCTGCAGCAGCCGTACAGAGCCTTGCGAACAGATGTGCTCTTACCTTGGGAATGGTAGGAGCGGCGATCATCCACTCTTTGCTGTCTTTGTTGCGGTCCTCGGCCACCGCGGCGGCATAGGGATCGTCCTTGAGCACAACAATCAGTGTCGCTTCGGCCATGGCAAGAGAAGCAAGTGCCGAAGACGTCGATGGCGATACGTCTACTGGCGTTGGTGCATCTGAAGTTTCGTGCAAGGACGCCACATAGGTGTGTATGCTGTGAGCTTCTAGAAGGTGTTTCATGGCAGTAGCAATGGAGCTGGCACGCACTTCTGAAGTGGGGGAAGTCATACGCTGTAATTCGAACAGAACGGAGCGGGCCAGATGTGTGTAGGTGTATGCCAGGGTTTGTAGCACGAAGGCCAATTCATTACGAAGGCCTCTGACCTTCACTCTGGAGGGCTCGCGACCCGGGATAGAGGAAGACACAGTGCTCCTCCATTCTGTCAGCAGATCCTTGGTTTCGGAGACAGATATCTGAGCGTGTCCTCCGTAGTTAGTAGCTCCAAATGCATCCGGCGAGCTATTGTAGATGCTCAGAAGGTACGGTATATATGAGTTCAGGGCGTTTTGCACGGATGTGATGTTTGCAGCCTGCTGTGGTGGTGCTAGTCTCTTGTGTCTCTTGAGGATGTCTCGTACTAGGGCCCTCTGCGAGGTAGCCGAGAAGATCAGCGAAGGGTGAGTGGTGCTAGTGAAGAATGGAGCCAAAGAGGTAGCGGACGTGGTGGGCAGCGTGTACGGAAACGGCATTTTCTAGTGAAGCTCAAGCAGAGTTGCATCTGCACCCGACCTTTTCGAGACCGGAAATTAGACGATTATTTTTGCCGTTCACTGAGTACCTGTGCTGCGAATGGTAGTGTTTGACTCCGTGTTTCGCGCCTGCAGATGTTCGAATTCTAGTTGTCAGTCCGAAGTTGCAATGGAAGCCAAGCTGCACCAAGCGGTCGACGAGCGACCGGCGGTGATTCGGATTGCAAACGACCCGACAATTGAATATAGATTGTTAAGCCAACTGGAACCAAGGGACACTTTGAACGATCGGGAACCGACATGGGATCGTGCCCAATGCGATTAATACATTCGTTACATACAATACAGGGTATCAAGGTATACTACAAGCTGGCAATCATTACACCGGATCACCCTGAAGTCCAGGGTACCATAGTCTGCTTCCTATCGTCCCAGCGGAATGGCTGACCGAGACCCACATTGTACTGGTAGTAATTCTCAGTGCCGCCGCGTACCAAGGCCTTCCGGAAGGTTATATTTATCCTGCCTAGATCAGCTTCACCACTCTTCCGTTTGGGAATGCTATGTAGCCAATGCGACTGCGTCTTTCCTCGCATGAGTATCATATCTCCGGATGCCAATGGTAGTTT
Source organism: Myriangium duriaei CBS 260.36 (assembly GCA_010093895.1). NCBI lineage: Eukaryota > Fungi > Ascomycota > Dothideomycetes > Myriangiales > Myriangiaceae > Myriangium > Myriangium duriaei. The sequence goes on from ML996085.1 coordinate 346,745, forward strand.
GAGAGGCTTCGGTTCCGGCAAGGGGGTCTGGTCTGAAGGTGGTATGGGCTTGTGTTTCATCAGAAAATCCCTCTTCGCTCCCAAAGAAAAAGAGGCAATGGCAGGGTTGAGACCCAAGAAACGCTCATCATCGGAATGGTAGCTGATACTATCACTGCCGGAAGCATAGTAATTCACGAGACAGAAATTGTACGTTTCACCCGTGCTGCCCTCTGTGATCCTTCTAAGAAAATCCAAGCACTCAGGCAGGGGCCGTGGTTTACACTTGTAGCGATCCTTGGGAACAGGTTTATTGGACGCGGCATCAACTATACCGCCGTCGGCGGCGAAGCGTGAAGTGTCGTCAACACCAAAGACAGTAGTGAACCTAGGCGTATTTATCTGAGTCTCTACTGGGCCGCGTTTGATCTTGTACTGTACGCGATAGAAAAAGAGTTCCTGCCGTAAGAATCGAAATAAAGCCTTTTCGATAGACTTGGGTACATACGGCTGGTAGTACAGTAGATCTAGGTCAGGCTGATCGTTGATGAGCTTGCCCTCCGCATCAGGCGCGAATCCAAGAGAGTCAATTAGATCGGTAGGAAGGTGGGGTATGGGGAAAGGGTAAGTGCTATGGCGGGATGCCCTGCTGTCGTCCGAAGTGGGAGCGGTATCTTGCCGCTGCCGCTTGGAGTCTGGCGATTTGAAGAAGCCATCCAGTGTCTGCGGCCTTTTAACGCCAACGCTGGTGGCCATGGATATGGTAGAGGGCATTGACGAAGATGCAACTAAGCGCCTTGCTATTCTTGGAATATGCCTAAGGAGGAGACGTATCGTGGCTGTCTTGCGCCGCAGCGGCAGAGTCTTGTAGGACGAATGTATTCAGAGCGTGTATTGGTGGCTGAAGGAGTGAGCGAGTAGCGTGCATGGCATGGGCGGTTGTGAAATGGATAATCGCTGGTGGCGGTAATGGAGAGGATGGCATCCATGACGTCACGTGCGCTTGCCCATCGCGGAACGCGTGGTATTCCAATCAAGATCACGTGTTTCGGGCATCCCTTGCGCGAGACTACCAAATTTACACTGCTAGCCGCTGGATGAAACACCCACGGATTGGGCTCTGCCACGCTGTGCCTCGTCCACAATTCTGCATTCCTGAACTGAAAGTGCAGACGGCGAATCGACGCATATGCAGCGTCGGCGCATGACCTTTCCGTGTCGCTGTCCACGTTGCACAGATCGGCCCGCTTCCAAATCACTCTGCTGCTTCAAGCCCAGCCACCGCGACCACGACCGGTCTGTCTGTGGTCTGCCGGGACTATTCATGTCCTCCCATGCCAGCCATGGCTATTCCTGTCCTGTGCCACAGATCCAGAGGTCTGCCTTGCAGCGGCTTGGCCGCACAAGGCCTCCCTCGCTCTCCCAAAGTCTTCGACTTCGAAATTACTTGATCGTATCCAACCCGTGCAAAGCGTGGTAAGGTTACCTAAAACACTCGTTCTGCTGAACACTTCCCTGGGTCGACGTCGCTTTGACATGTTGATCCCTGTTTGCTTTCCTGTCATCTCATCTCATCTCATCTTGACTTCACCTACACTTCGTTTTTTGTTTTTCTTGCCAGCCACCATCTCCTTCACCCAACTGTCGCTCCTCCCTCTCCGTCACATCTCTGTTTCTCGCCGGACATACCTACCTTTGGACGCTTGGCCGCGATTGGGGTGCACCTTCGATTTGTAACGAGTGCCTGCACGTCTGCATTCAAGAATTACAGTCTAGTTTTTGACTCAGCATACCCCAGAAACTGGCACTTTTGACAAGATGGATTCCCTTCAATTGCGACAAGACTGCGCCGCGCCATTCGTCTTCTACTCTTGCAGCAATGGCTTCCGGGGCTGCTGTTCGTCGAATCCCTGCAATCCGGCCAAAGGATGCCCCGCAGCCGACACACCAGACGGCAAACCGACCATCATTAGCTCAGGTACGATGACCAGTACCGCGGCTCCAAGCTCGAAGACGACCAATTCGCCTTCTTCCACAACATCTACATCGTCCACATCATCCTCCAGCTCGTCAATCTCGTTGACCCCCGATCCGACCATCACTCCCGACCCAAGCTCATCCGCAACCTCGTCGACCGCACCCAGCGCGACTCAATCTCTACCCGCGACACTTCCTAAAGACGCCGACTCCGGACCCTCCGCGGGTGTTATTGCAGGATCAGTCGTTGGTGGGTTGATTGGTCTGCTGGCTCTGATAGCACTTGCACTATTCTTCTTGCGACGTCGACGCACACGCAATCGTCAGAGATCCACTCTCACACGCCGTGATAGCATGAAGGCTGTTGAAGGTGGTGGCGATGGCGGCATATTTGCTCCTTATGGAGGTCAGTCCCGTATCGAGAGTGTTGAATCGGCTCATTACTCACAGAACCTAGGCTTCTACCGTGGCAACGACAAAGACAAGCCCCTTAGCGCCTCTGCAGACAGCTCTCCGGAGCTTGATCGTGAGGAGCAAACCGAGGCACCCTACTCAGATACGCCCTCCACGCCTAAATCTCCCAATCGGCCCATGTATCGCGTCGTCAACGCAGAATCAGCAGCGACCACCCCTGTAGCGCCTACGCACCCATCAAATACTCCCTCCATCAATATCAATCCAGTCCAACTAGACTCTACAAGTGTCGCCCGTCCACCTGCAGAAATGGAGGGCGCTCAGCCTCCGGCAGAGATGGCCGACACTTCACGGCCAGCCTCCTATGCACCGGCGGCTTTTCCACGTTGGTCGCAGCACGGCCGCACGTCATCAGGAGGCACAACGACCTACAAACCCTACCGCCCACCCTCGGCAGTGACCAACACTAGCATAACCAACATCAGTACGCCTGGTCTGACACCCGTTCCCAGCACTGCTCAGGTATCCCGAACCAACAGTCACGCTATGAGCTGGAACGACCACACCTCGGCCACCGCACAAGGTGCTCCAGATGACTTGGCATCCAACTTCATCCCATCGCCGTTGGCATCGCCCACCACCAAGGAGCCTGAAGAGCACTCGCCGATCAGCCCTGCCAAATAGAAAACGCCAGCAGCATGCATTAAGGAGCCAACGGCCGCCGCTGCTCCACCACGGTCCGACTAGAAGCCACAACCGCATTCTCTTCCAGATCTTGTTGACTATCCTCATCCCTCCCTTTTCCTTTACCCCACAACCTTCGCAACGGAGACTACGGCCAAGGGAGAGGAACAGCGGCTAGTGCGGATTTCCCAATGACGATATTTCCTCCTCCGATTCATTTTCGCCGACCTCATCAGCAGCCGGTAGACATAGCGTAAAAGGTTCTGGGCAAAAAGAGATATATATATATATATATATAAACATGATTAATGGACCTTACTATAATCAACATGACTCCACTATACAGTGTCATCTACACAGCACATACATGACATACTCCACAACAAGGCTACCCTATCACTCTTCACTTCGTCCAAAAAACACAGGTATGTAAAAGCGGAGCTGTACACAACGCCCAAGTAGATATGTCCTAAATAAGCTAAAGCAAGTGTAAAGACAAGCATGGTATCGTCAATAGCGCCATATATACCCCCCCACCCCCATCACACAGCATGACAGCGTTTGTCTAGTTTCCTCATGAACACTTTTTCGTCCCCCTCCTCATCCCTTCTCCTCCCCTACGCTCTACCTCCTCTCTATCACCTAGAGCCCCCTCTTACCAGTACTCATACACCCCCTCCCTCCCCTTCCTTTCCTCCCTCTTCCTCCCCACCTCTATCATACCGCGGCGGCAGGCTCCCCTTATGCTCGACGTAGCTCTTCCCGTCCCACGTCTCGCCCCCATGTCGGGCATACACCACGCCATCCTGCGCCGCGGGCCAGAGTCATCCCAGCATTCCCCCTGCGGCCGGCGTGCCCGCACCCATAAACGTCGCGCCGGCATCACTCCCCGCTGTCGTCGTCGGTACTGCCCCGCCCTCAATCGCAGGGTCGATAGCCGCGTGCTGGGTGTTGGGCAGTTCTGGGACTGTGGAGGGCCACATGTGGTTTGGGAGGGAGGAGCCTTGGATGAAGGAGTCCCATGCGCCCTGTTTGGATTAGTCTCATGGCTAAGATATAATGAGGGAGGAGGGGGTGGGGAGACGTACCCAGTCTATCTCGATGCCGTTCATGCCTTCGAACATGCTGGGCGTGGCGCCGAACATTGCTCCGAATGGCGCGCCAGGGGTGTTGTCCATTCCTGAGTAGACCGGGGTGAAGCCCGATCGTTGCTGGTCTGCCATGGGTTCGTTGAGGATGCCTGCCATCGAGGCGGGGTACCCTCTACTGTCGTTCGAGGGAGGAGTATTGCCTGTCCCTGCGCTTGTAGGATTGCTATTGCTTGACTGGCCGTACTGTGGGCTTGGGGAGACGCCGCCGCTACTCAATAGGCCTAACGTCATGGCGGCGGCGGTCTCTGGGCCTTGATCGCGCTCGACATCGGTCATTGGTACGGCGCTGTTGCTGAAGATACCAGATAGGGGCGGGTAAGACGCTCGTCCGTTCAGGCCCATTGGAACGCCGCCTGGAACGCCGGCTTGTGCTTGTTGTGTGCTCATCAGCTTTTCGAGCATGATCTTGATCGAGGTTGATGCTTTCCATGCTTCAACAGACCGGTCGCGGAGAGAGTTCCAGATTGTCCTACTATGTCTGAGCGCTTCCAACATCTCTCCTTTTCGCTCTTCGATGAGATCGCTGGACATAGGCGATCCTGTTGTGCTGCCCTTCCGGCCAGAGCGCTCAGCCTCAGCGGAGTGGTGCAGCTCCAAGCAGACGATCATTGCTGCGAGGAGGAAGTCATTGGTAGTTAGAGACGAGATATACCACTTCACACTGTGCAGTCGACCACCTGGCTGAGATTCGTGATGTAGAGTAGCTTGGTGGCTGAGCATATCCATGGAAGCATCAATGCATGTGCGACGACTGTATCCGTAGCGTGGCGACTCCCTACCGCGACTGATGAAACGCCTGTGGAGCATACATTGTGACTTGAGGTAGAGCAGCTCAAGCGCAAATCGCTGCATTGTTACCGTGGGAGGCTCCATACCGCTCTCACGCAGAGGACGCATGCGCAGATGTGGCGGGTGACTTCCTCGTATCTGTCGCAGCTCGTTGTCGAGATGCATGACTTCTTCGTATGTGATTGGCGACGCTACTACTGCCAGGCGATCCGTGATAAGGCCAAAGACTTGAGCTAAGCGAGCTTTGGCAATACCGTAGCTGATGGGTGTCTGTTCCGTGTCAGGTCTCGACTCTGGCAAAGTTTGTAGCTCTTCGTAGAGTTCGTCATCGTAGAGATTGCGCGGGAATGCTGTATCAGTGAATTCGGATTTGAGCACAGCAGGAAGCCCGCACTGAGCGGAGAAGAGAAGGTCTGCCTGGCGAAGTAGCATCCATACTCTGCGGCGGATCTCTCCTTGGAAGGGAGAAATTGCAGGATGGGGGGCTGGATCTCGATGGTAGCCCATTCTCATGGCCTGACGAACAGCCAGGGAGACGAGGGTGATGACACCAGATTCCGGATCTCGAGAGCGCCCAAATTCTGCAAAGATATGGAGAACGAGAGCCTCTAGAATCTGTGGATCAGGCTCATTTATGTCAGCCAGGACGAGCGCTTGTGCGGTCAATCTTCGATATGTTGCCGAGACTTTCATCGAAATGCCCAGAAAATCGGGAGGCTCGTCACCAGCACGATCGTACGACTGCAAAGCCAACGACATGCAGGCAAACATCTTGGCGAGGAAAGGAAGAGGGGTCTCCTTCGGATTCAACCAATGAGCATCGTAGTATTTCTTGAAAGTCGGACCATGAATGATCGAGACGGAGGGATCGTTCGAATTGAAGTATCGACCGACCAAGACATCAGCCTGTACCTGGTTGGGGAACGCCGCCAGAACCTCGTCTTTGCTGGAAAGGCGGGGTGCTTGAAAAATGTGACTTCCGCCAGGCGCATCATCATCCTGCGTAGCTTTCACACGCCGCACCTGGGCTTGGTAGTCTTCTTTATGACTTGCGTAGTAATTCTTGACCTCAGCGATCTGCTTGTGTCAGTCTCAAGGGAAATAGGAAGTGACGGACAAATTTGCGGCTCACATTTGCTAGGATAGCATGCCAATGCGCGTCCGAAGCAAAGATTGACTTGCTGCCGTCCACTTTCATAACACCAAGGCCCTGCGAAACGTCGTTTACGTCGCTGTCCTCTTCTATCTGATCCTGCATCTCACTCTCGCCGTCCTGGTCCATTGAAGCGCCGGCACTATGCGTTGTATCGGTGATGCTGTTATTCCTGGCGTTGTTGATAGCAGCCTGCGCAGATGCCGTCGTTGAGCCCTGCCCGCTGGTCATAAGAGATAGCACCAAGTTCTCCAGCCTGTCAATCCTATTCTGCATATCATCCGGTGTCCCATTTGGTCCCGATGTCTGTCCTGACTTTTTGCGGGCGCTAGGCGCAGCATATGCACAGCTTGCAACGTCGCCTCGCTTTGTACAATTGTCGCATGGATGTTGGCGATTGCATTTCAATCTGTGGGCTTATCAGCAGCTATACGACTGGCGCATTGGTGGTTGTACTCACTTTCGGTGCCGACATGGCGCGCATGACAGGGGAATGCGATTTCGTTTCCGGACGACACGGAACTGGCCATGGTCTGGGGATGCGCCATTGGAGGAGTTGGTAGAGGGCGGGGTGGGAGCTGGTCCACCGGGATTCATGTCGGTGTTGTTGGACCAGTAATTGACAAAATGCTGAACAGAATAGTTGACGTCTTTTTGGTTTTCCTGGAGCTTCCTGTCAGGCATTCGATTGCGCTTGCCCGAGCAAGCCAGGTAGGTCCTTGGTGCGGGTCGCGATCGAGGTCTGGAGCTCGACGCAAAGCAGCCAACTGAGTACTGGATCTGGCAAGGGACCGAGTCGCACCGCCGAAAGTCCTACGCCAGTTTATATCGATCAAGATCCCAGTGAAGAGGTGGAAGCGCAGACGGCACGAAACGTGGGAAGTAGTCAAGGGAGAATCGCGACCGAGTCTTGAGGAAAAGCAGGTCGAGCGGTTCCCCGCGCGGTTTGGTCGCTTACTATTGTACTGTAAGTGCCAAGATCGGCCGAAGTTGTCCACCACTACTTTTCGCAAATGTCTGCGGCCAGTCTTTGAGCAGCGACGTCGAACGCCTATGACTCATCTCGATCCTGTGAGCTCGGACGCCTCCTTTTGTCCTTTTGTGTTGATCTGTAGGCACAGTGGGCGGTGGGCATAGCATGATCCGCAAACAGCAGCGAAAAGTCCATCGGAGATAGGCTTAAGTGCGCGACCAGCTTGGGCCTAGCGTTTCGGCTCTATCCGTACCGAGTCGCTCCGCTCAATTGGCTTTGCACATCGTTTTGTTTGCCTCAACACTACCGAGTCCACGTCGTCCCAAGCCAACATCAGGTCCCAAGACGACACAACAAAGATTTAAATTCTGACATTGATCATGGTCGGCTATTCGCAAAGATTCCAACTCGTTGGATGGGTCCTCTATGTCACGAGTGAATTGCATTGAGCTTCAACATCCGTTCTATCAGCACAGCATGCGATGCTTCTTTCCTCTTCTTAGCAAAAGGTAATCTTACCAGGCACCTGAGGCCGAACATTACGATGATGTCGCAGGTGAGTTCCACCTCCTCACAGAGAAGAAGCTCACTTTCCTTTTCTGCGATGTGCTGCTCACTGCTCTCGCATATATACCACTGTCTGGCAAACACCATGCCTGTAGAATCCAATCCATAAGTTCGAAGTCCATCAGGCGTCTTCAAAAAACCAGTCATAGACTTCTCAGTCCGGGTACTGGCAGCATTTGAGCTAACACGACGTTCCACTTCGTACCAGGTGTAGTAAGCAGCATCGTTGATTTTGATGTTATCAGGAGCCTGTACCACTTTGGAGCTGACGGTGCGAGGATCCAGGCTGGTCAGCTATCATGTGGTCAGTGCTAGTCAAATCTCGATCAGTTGCGATGTGAGTCTACTTCTTGAAAATTATGCAGTACCTGGATTGCAGTATCGGGGGTAATTTGCGAGGGGAGTGCGGTCGCATGTCGGAATTTGCGCTTCGTCGTTGGTGCCTGCCCAGGGAAAAAAGGAAAGAATGGGAAAAGGAGAGCGCGGGCCATGACGCCCCGAAGTCATTGACCTCGACGCGATCTGCTTGAGAGCGACTCTAAGCTTATACAGGTGATATTGGACTATATAAGTCGTGAGAATGGCGCTGAAACTTTACTGAGCCGGAATTCTGCCGATGTGGTGAGGGCATCGACGTTATTTCTCACATGCTTATTGATGTCATCATAATGCCTAAAGGTACCGTGTGATGACCGTGCTGAAAGCCTGAAAAGAGGCACCTCTTGTTGGACATGGTATTCAATGGTCGTTCTTCCGTTGACATCTTCTCCATACCACCTGATCTGTCATCACCGATCTTAGATATGAAGCTCCCAAGGACGAATAACATGTAGAGTAGTAACATTTGTCGTGCAGTGATCAGCGGTATCAGGACTACAGTCAATCATGTTATATGCATCGTTCGTAGGACACATGACAGGACAAGCAATGGAGAGTCTGATGACATGGCAATTGCCAGAGTATTTGACATTCGACATTGGACATTATTGGAAGGTGTCGCTGTAGCAGCGGACACAACCTTGTGAGGAAGCACTCTAGGACATGAACAGGGAGCCTTTTGGTACATGACAACAGCCATCTATGGCAAGCCCAACCACAGAGCAACCAGCTTAGGGAAGTTGGGAGTCTAAGCAATGTTAGCGACAAGAAAACTTCAAGTCGGCGACAGATGAAACTTACTCCGAGACCAGTGACAGGATCCCAACCTGTGGCAGCAGAGAAACCGGGAGTGCCGCAGCCCTGGTTGCCACCCTCGGTGATATCGTTCAATGTGTTAGGGTGGGCATAGATAGTGGGGTTGATGAAACCAATGGAACTCTTGCCGAAGGTGAGACGGAGCTCGTTCACCAAAGTCAGGATAGAGCCGAGAGTGGGCGAAGAAGCCGATGTGCCGTAGACGAGACCGAACTGGCCGTCAATCGCGATAACGTAGTTGGCACCGTTGGCTGAAATGTCGGGGTAGCCACGCGAGGTGCGAGAGTTGTTGAAGCGGTCCGCACCGTATGGGGGAGGGTGATTCTCGAACCAGCTGTTCACGGCGTCGGCCTGGTACTGAGGAATGGCAAAGTTGTTGCTAAAACCACCACCGGAGTAGATGACGGTCTCGCAAGCCTGCTCAGGCTGGACGCCGGTAGCCAGATCCGTGATGATGTTGGTGCCAGGCTTGACCTGGGTCGCACCAACAGCAGTCACGTACGGACAGGTGGCCGGGAAGCTGGGGTTGAACTTGCCGGAAGTGCCGTTGTTAAAGGTTCCGTTGGGGTTCAGGCACTGGCCGCCATTGCCTGCGACACCATAATCACCGGATGAGTACAGAACAGACACACCCATCAAGCCGAGCTTCATGTACTCGTTACACTGGCGCTGCTCGTAGAAGGGAGTAAGGTCGGCCTCGTTGTAGCCGTACGAGGTAGAGATGACTTTGGTAGCAGCGAAGCCGCCGCAGTTCTCGGGGCCAGTGTATCCGCCGGGGAGGGGGTCGGGGTAGACGCCGTCCTGAGTGGGGTCATCGCCTCCTTCATAGGTGCAGTAGCTTCCATCAATGGCGTCGAGGAAGTTGTTGAATGAAGCACCCTCAACAGTGTCTCCCACTTGGTATAGGGTAACCTTTTGTGGGTATACTAAGGTCATAGCATACTCGAGGTCAAGATTGGACTCGCCGTTGAAATTGAAAGACATATTGGTTTGCTGAACAACACCGCCATCGATCGAATCCAAGATGGGTCTGTCACCGATTTGACGGGTGGAGAAGTTCCTGAAAAAGTTGTCGAGATCACTGGGAACATAGGCCTGAGGAGTGTATTCGACAATACCATACGAATTCTTGGGGTTGGCGCCGAGGTTAGGAGGAAACTCGTAAAGAGCGCGCAAGCAGTTGGGCACAATCTGGTTGCTGCAGTTCTGGAGCTGTTGAATGATGTTGTTAGGCGAGATGTACTGGGTGAGCTTGGGCAATGATGCGAGACCGGGTTGGGTCCAAGGCTTGCCAATGCTGTGAGCAGCACCGGGAACTGTGCGCTTCTCCTTGGCGTCCTCCTTGCGCTTGACGATCTTGGCGTCAAAGTGGACTGACGGAGTCACAAGATCAATGTGATCCTTGAGGTGGGCAGGGATGCTGTACTCGTCGCAAGCGATGTGCGGCTGGCCAGACTCGCCGTGCTCGAACTTGTGGTAGGTAGTCTTCAGCAGAGACTCAGCCTCCTCGACGGTGGCGTCGAACTTCAACCAGGAACCGCTGTCAGACTTGCTGATGCGGCCTTCGCTGATGCCGGCTTCGGTGAGCCACGTCTTGACTGCTTGAACAGTTTCTTCGCTGAAAATCTCTTAGCGGTTGCAAAATCGCGACAGACAATGATATTACCTAGGGGCAAACATCTCCTTTACCTGCTTGGCAGTCCAGTGCTTGCCAAAGTTATCGGAGGTTGGGTGAGAGACATCCATGAGGTGCTCGTAGGCCTTGTCCAGGTTGCTCTGGGTCAGACCGATCCTCATGGGGAGGACAGCGTCCTTGTTGAGGCCAGCACGCTGCTTGGTCCAGCCATGCGGAACAATTGACCGCTTCTCATGAATGGCGTGAGGGGCATGGACTGGCGAAGCAGTGACACAGGTCACAGCTGCCGCAGCGGCCGCGAAGAGAGGAGAGAACTTCATGGTGCCTAGTCGTCAGGAGGGGGCAGGACGGATGGCGAGCGACCTTGACCAACCTCATCCTTAAGGGAGGATGGTCACTTTATATCTCCCCATCCACTTGGACCATGTCATGGACACGACCTCCTGCCTAAAGGAGGCTGTCCAGCACATGGCGCGCGTGACTGCATGATACTAGAGCTCGGCGTACTGCAAGGAATGCCAACGGACCCATGGCTGGTGCATGTTCAGATGTCGACCGTGCCGAATTGACTTCTGGGAGGGCAGAGCGAAAGTGATGATCTGCAGCGCTATGAACTTCCAAGTGAGATCTAGCGGCTCGGGATGGAGGAGCATAATGGTCGGCGGCTCTTTATCAGTCCTTACCAGGAGAGGATGGTGCTGGCATAAAGATCGGGAATGAGTGGCGGCTGAGGGCAGAAGTGATGACGGCGGCAATCTAAGGTATGTCAAGACATGCGCCAGGACCTACCTGAACCTCCGATGACAAGCGGTTGAGGCTTGGAGTAGTGCATTGTCACCCACCTTGAGATGGAAAGACGGCAAAGTCGATGGGAGGAACGGGCTGATAGTGGGGTAGTGATCATGAAGGCGCCAGGCGGAATAGGGCAGGTTGAACGCTGAGTGGTGGATCTAGTGGGAGCCAGTTCAGAGGCCAAGTCAGGGTCGGATCTGGTCAAGAAGCTTTTTCCTCACCCCCATGTCAGCGCCTGAAGTCCCCCGAAGGGCATGAATGCTGGGCAATCAATACGAGAACGTCATGCACGAAGACGTGTTCGAAGTTCTGGCACGGGGGGTTGAATCGCCGGGAAAAGCTGAGGGATTAACTTGTCAAATCACGATCTTCACGACGAGAAGTGAGGTCGAGATGCAGCATGCAGCATGCGCCACTCCTGCCGGATTGGGCCTGCCCAATTGTGGGCTTCGTAGGTGGCAGCTGCGCATGGAAAAAAGAAGGCACAAAGGGTACACGCAAAATTCATCCGTGGCTGCGTGTCACCGGGTGTTGTTTCACCGTCATCTATTTGGCTGTGTGACTTGAAATTGAGATTGCGCATGGCACACGGCATGCTGATAAGTGAGCATTGTTATTGTTGCTGCCGCCGCCGACGTGACCAACATCCCGCCCCTCCTTCTTATCGCTTTACGCTATCTCGAGTCAGGGACGATCTCATCTTCGGACCAATCATCCTTGGCCCGAGGCGTGTCAAGAGTCCGTCTCCGCACACTTGGCTCGTCGGTCCGGAAGACGCCGTAAGGTCCAATGGTACGCTGTCAGGCACCGATCACGCAGCATCAGGAACGCAGGGGCCAAGTGAATACCAACCCATGGTACACTGCCATAATCGCTAATTGCAACTTTAATTCATCCCAACCTCTCGCCCGGCTCTCGATTCTTGACCACGACATCAGAGTTTCGACTCGGTCGGCTCCCCGATGATGCTCAAAAACGCCTCATGGACATGCTCTGTCAGATCACCTGCTTGCAAGCTGCGGCCACGCTCCTTGAAAGCCAGTCTTGAGCACTCTCTGGTAATGCAACTGCCTCCATAAGCGGCCAATGCCAAGGTCTCTGCCTTGCTAAGCGAGTCATCGTGGTCCCAGATCTTGTCGTGGTAGGCTTTTCGGTATGCCAGTAAGGTGCCCAGTGAGCCCGTCAAAGTGTCGCCTTGGCCTCCGGCTCTCTTCAGTCCGCCCTCGCCGTCAGACACTAGCGTGTGCTTGCCATTGGAAATATAGTCCTTCTGGCCCTTCTGAATGATAGTTACCCCGCCGAACGCCACAGCAAGCTTCTCGCAAAGCTTGGTGGGGTCTTCACTGCCGACGTCGATGTTCTTCGCCTTTGCTAGCCGCCCAAACTCCACTACGTTTGGCGTAAGAATGCAGTCTTCATAACCTTGGACCAGGTCCGGCCTAGTTTGAGCCAGGTATAATCCATCAGCATCGAGCACAAACGGGATGTTGCGCTTGCGGGCTTCCTGAATCACCCGCGCACAGGTCTCTTGCATTGCGGGGTCTCGGCCCAGGCCTGGACCGATGACCACCACGTGCAGTCTATCCAGCATTTTGACAACTTCGGCGGAGACGCTATCGATTGTTTCTTTCTCCGAGAGGCTCTTTTCTGATCGCATGTAAGGATGCACCATGAGTACAGGAGAGTAGGTCTTGATCACCGCCGCCGCGCCAGGCTCGCAGATAACATGTGACTGTAAATTGTGAGTATCCCGTGCTTGACAGGCGCGAGCATGAGACCTACCATATCTGCTCCCAGCCTTGCCGATGCCATTGCTGAGAAGTATGGGGCTCCAGTGTAGTCTTCGCTGCCTCCGATGACCGCCACCCGGCCCAGCATGCCTAGTCATAGTCAGGATTGCGGTCAACGCATGTGTGGGATATACAAAATAAGCCAAGAAGTCTCAGCTGCAGAGCTCGTGAATAGATCTGGTATAAGGACTGGTAATGCATTGCGTGCGAATTATTGCTACGTTCCGAACTCACCTTTGTGAAACTTCTCCAGCATGGGCGGGACCATCTTGTACACCTTGCCAATGAGCTCTTTCTGGGACGGCATCTTGGCTGTTTGTTGTTCGCTTGTATCTGCAGAATTAATCAACAGTCGAGAGATAAGTTAGTTCGTAACGTCTCAGCTATTCTCGGGCATTGAAACACGTTCTCGAGGATCCAATCGATTTTAAAAAGCTATCAATGACCACAGAAGCAGAGCTTCAGTGACCACTCATGACGTAGCCCAGCTTGCCCCGCTTGCGAGGCGTCACACATACAAACCACCACATCACCACCCCACCACGACCATCCAAAAGCTATCCGGGCCGATCTCGCTGCACCACCGCGCAAACAAAGCTCAAGTCCCTTGACTTATCATCCAAAAAAAATCCAACTCAATTCCTCCAACCTCATTTACTACACCCTTCTACCATACGATACAGACTAAACGCCCAGATAAACCCAGCAACAATGACCGACAATCTCAATCCCACCGGCCCCTCCCAGCCATCGCTCGACGACGCCTACACCACCCCGGGCAACCCAGCCCAGCAAGAGCCCGCCGAAGCTGCCACCGCTCGCGCCAATGCCAAATCCCCCAGCGACCCCATGTACGTCTTTCTCTCCCCTCCCCCTGTCCTGTACTAACACATAACCTCCAGCGACCACCGCCGCCAAAACGACACCTCCTCGGACCCCACCCCCTCCAGTCTAGGCCAAGGCGTCCGCCGCCCCCACGCCTCCGGCGAAGAAGCCCAAGGCAGGACGCACGAGGACGTAGGGCGGCACAACGAGCTGGACGCGGAGCAGATGGCTGCTCCGGGGGAAGGGCGGATCGCCTCCGCCGTCGACAAGAAGCCTGGTGCTAGCGGGGCGCAGCCCGGGCTGGAGTCGGACCTGGATCGGAAAAAGGCTGAGCAGGCGCCGGCCAGAGAAGCGGTGAAGGACCAACGGCAGAAGGAGGTGGATGTTGGTGGGGTGTTGGGGCAGAGAGGAGGGCCGGCGAATCCGGTTGATAAGGAGGGGTATCCTAATGCTGGGTCTTAAGTGAATATTTACGTGCAAGGTTTGGGAGGGGTAGTGGCATCTTAAGCATGCAGGAATGATGATGGACAGTTATCACGCACGCACGCACGATCTAGCTTGAAGTAGTGTATGGAGAAAATAGGTATGATTACGACCAGGGACGGGGAAACTGCACGTGGTATATGTAGAATGAAAACCCCAAGAGAATAAGAACAGAGAACCATGACCCAAAGAAAGCCCGGCTTATGGTATCGCGAGTGTACTGAAGTGCCTTCCCATCAATCCCTGCTATGTCCACGCCGACGCTTGCAACGACATTTCCATCTAATGCGACACCGACAACGACGACGACGACGACGACGACGATTCGAGTCCTAGTCATCCCCAAAAAATGCCAGGATGGCCCTGACGCCGCTAGGCCCCATGCCGCGCGGCGGGTAGCACACATACACCGGATCCTCTTCGGCGCCCAGCTTCTCGCGAAACTCGGTCTTCTGCGTCAACTTAAGCTCCGCGGCGATAGCGTGGTAAGCTTTGGACAAGACCTTGACTTTGGCACCCTTGAGGTTGTGGCCCGGGGTGAAGCTTGATGTCGCACCACCACCGAATGTGACGGACGTAGCCCCCTCGTCGGCCACGGCCTTGAGGGCGTGCATGACTACCATCTCGATGGCGCCGGATGTGGCGTTAGGGAAATCCAAGCTGTACTTCACTTGCCATCCGTGCTCTGGGCTGAGTTGAGCCATGATAGTCAGGGCGCAGAGGACACCCTCTTTGTCGTACGCAAAGTGGTATTGTCGGTGCTCCATGTCTTGCCATGGCCGAATCTCTGTTAGGTGGACTTGCTTGCCTTTACGGCCCTTGATCCAGTCCTCTACCCTGGCGTCAACCTTCTGCTTGACATCATCCGGAATTTCTTTGCCAATAGGGTAGTCGTGGATCTTGACACCCTCCTTTTGCGCATGGCGAATCTTCTTCTGTACATCACCATCGTTGGCGGCTTTGTTGTGCGACGGATCAAGGCGTTGCTCAGCCGCGACGGAGAATGTCCGCCAGTCGTGCTTGGTCGCCAAGACCTCTTCGACCGCATGTCCACCCAAGACCCAGAGCGGCTTCAAACCCTTCTCTTTCTTGATAAAGCGAAGATACTCCCCAATCGTCTTTATGTACTGCTCTGGATGGCAGAGAGGATCGCCCACAGTGATGGCATAATCGCCTTGAGGTACGAAGCCGACAGCAGCACCGGTATCTCCAGCTCGCCAAATTTCCGTCCGAGGCTCAAGCCATGATGTGTTCGAAGCATCGCCATAATTGGCAATGAGCTTCTCAAGAGGTTGAAGATCGATCTTGGCAAGAGCGCGATCTTGACCTTCCCATGGTGGATGTAGAGTGGATGCTTCAGGGTGGCGGAGTTGAGGAACCTTAGGCTTGAGAGGGAATGACTTCGGATCACGGGGAAACATTGAGGCGTTCCGAATGTCGCCCAAGTTGAGCATAAGCATGAGCAACCGCTCCAATCCGATACCACCACCACCATGGGGCGGCATTCCCCATTCAAACCCGTTCAAATACTCCTCCATGGAACCCGTGTCTATCCGGAGCTTATCCAGGTTCTTTTTGAGCAACGCGGCATCATGAATACGTTGGCCACCCGATAGAATTTCCTGGCCACGACAGAAGATGTCGAATGAATTTGTGACGTTCTCATTGTAGGGGTCTGGCATGGCGTAGAATGGTCTGGCACTAGTGGGGAACTTGTCCAGGATGTAGTAATCCGTATTATACTTTTCCCTCACGAGTTTCCCCAGCTGAATTTCGTCCCGGGTACCCAAGTCCTCGTCTTCGGGCAACTCTTCTCCCTTATCGTTTCGCCAACCGGACTCATTCAACCATTTGATACCGTCGGAGAATTTGATGATCGGTGTCTGATCGGCAATGACAAGATCCTCATGAGGGAAATGTTTCTTCAAGATGTCGATTTCGGCGCGACATCTCTCGTAGATGCCTCTGAAAATGGTCTTGAATACAACGTCGAGGACCCTAACGACCTCGTGATAGTGTTCGTCGATAGCCATCTCAAGATCCAGACCAGTATACTCGGTCATATGTCTGTGCGTATTGCTGTTCTCGGCGCGGAAGACTGCTCCAATCTCGAAAACGCGCCTGAAGTCGGCTGAGATAGCCATCTGTTTGCCTAGCTGTGGAGACTGTGCAAGTGCTGCAGGCCTCCCAAAGTACTCGAGCTTGAAAACACTGGCTCCAGATTCTGAAGCACCAGCTTGAAGCTTGGGAGTGTGAATTTCGATGAAATCTTGCTTGAGAAGAGCCTCGCGAAAGAGAGTAGAGACAGCGGACTGCACACGGAAGATGCTTTGAGAGGCAGTGGTGCGCAAATCGAGAACACGATTCGCTTGTCTCGCTCTGTCAGACAGCTTGTGACGCCCATCTTGCTCCTCCTCGGCAGCTGTGACCTCAGCTTCCGCCACAGTGAAGGGCAGATGTTCGGTGGGTCGGCCCTCGACGTGAAGTTCGTGCACAGATACCTCGATATTCTTGATAGAGGCTCCGTGAACTTCGCCCTGTTCAGCTTTGGGTTCCTGCACAATAGCGCGAACCCTCACAACACACTCGTTATGCAGATGACCCGTCCAGTAGATCATGTGCTGAGACACCGAACCGTGCTCGTGAAGAACGCCTTGAATAGTGACAGCCTGCTGTCGAAGCTCCAGGAAAACTAGTTTATTGCTGATCTTGCGAATGTTTTGTATGCGGGCGCGGAAGGTGACCATCTGACCAACATCTTTGACGCTTAATTCCATAAGCTCTATGCGCTTCTCGCCAGTAGATTCTCCTGCATAGTTGTTCACGGGCAGGATCCCGTATTTGGTTTTCTGCTCTTCAGTCTCGGAAGCAGCTGCTCGTTCTTCGGCCTCCTTCTGACGCTGACGGTCGGCAGCCTCTCGCTCCTCGGCGGCCTTCTTGTGATGTTCCTTGGATTGAGCGCGCTCGAACTTGCGCTGCTGACCTTTGGTCATAGGCTCGCCGTCGCGGTTCAGTGGACGATCGCTGGAAGAGCTAGAGGAACGGCGACCTAGAACATTCTGGATCGCGCGGATCGGCGAGTGAGTGGACAGTCGCTTGCGTGACGAGTCATCATGGCTATGTCTCTCGTGCCTGACGGAGACCGCCGGGGAGGCAGTATTAGAAGGCTTGTTAGATGCCCCAGGGGATTCAGCACGGCCATTAGTGTGAAGATGAAGCGAATTCCTCTTGCTGCCCGGGAGACTGGTGGATGAATGGCCGGCGCTGTCGTCTGGGTGGGTGGTTGGGGACTTGCTACGCCGTACGCTGTGCCTTTTGAGCACGCTCAATGCCCTTTCCATGGTGGGCGAGCAGGCAGCGTGATAGTACTTGCACCGAGAAGCGTATTTGAGGTTGTGAGCAAGTGTGTACAAAGAAGGGAGGCGTGCATGGACGGCTTATGAGATAAGCCCTGTCGGAAAAGCGTGAAAAACAGCGGGTCGGACTGGGACGGAAGAATGGATGCAGAAGCCGGTGACCGAAGGGGTGGTAGGCGACCAGGAAACCCAAGGAATAGACCTGGTTGGAGAGCGAGGGATGCGGTGTCAAGGTCGCCGGTGGTGCGTGGGAAATAAAATTTGGATCACTCGATTGCCCGCGGTGCAGAGCAGAAATGACGTCGGGAGCGCGGGCCTGATAATTGGGCAGCCGTGCACACCGTGTAGGAACATCGATCTTTGATGCTGGATAAGATATGGGTAAGGACGGGGATTATCGAGCCACGGGTCACCAGCCACAATTACTGGATGGAGTACATATCACGATATGCATGTACGCAATTGTGCGCTGAGCGGCGAGATCAGCGACCTGTAAGCACAACCTGGCACCGATCGCCCTGGCATCGCCGGAAACGCCGGCGTCTACTGCGATACGCGTTGCCTACTGTACGAAGCTTGTCGTTGATTTGGGGTTGAGACCCGTGCTCCTACCGCTTATTCCTACCTACCGCTGCCTTCCGCTCGCTGTACGGAGGTCTGTCGCTCCCCGAGGAGCCCTCTCGACGTCAGACCTGTTTCTCCGCGGCCAGTGACGCCATATTTGCAGTGAAGCCAAGCGTCGTAGTACAAAACGTTTAGTGCACGAAGGCACAAGCGAGAGATGCTCTATGCGGATGCATCGTGGAGGTCAGTCATTGCTGGCGAGAGTCAGGGAGCACGGAGACTCGTTTCTGCCATCATCATGACCTAACAAATCCCAATGCTGGGCCCCAGAAAGCTTGGTTGTTTGTGGGCGGGCCGAATCTCAGACATCAAGACACCCTCTAGCTGAGCCCTACTCCAGTCTGGCGCGAAATAGTCTGCAAAAACAGGTTATTTTCGTTGCAAATATAGGGGCTCCATACCTGAAAAGCAATGTATCATCTCGTACGGCAGATGATGGCAATGGTACGGGATTTTACCAGAGGATATCAATGACCCAACCAGGTGCGATCTCAACGCTTGCTGTCAGGCCGCCATTCGGCGGGATTAGGTGCATGCAAAGCTGCCAGCTGGAGGCACGTGCTTGTCACATGGGCAAACACCCGGTCCTCGGACAACCTTCTCACGGCATCATAGAATCCTCCGAGCCATGCCACATGCTCGGTACCGTTGGTATGAGATGAGCTGAGGCAAGAGAGAGCTACAATGCGAAATCAATCAGCACCAATCAAGTTTCCTTGTACTGCCAGACATTGTACGTGGTTTCTTCGCAAAAACTCGATGTAGGTTCTCAGAAAAGTACAGGTCATAAACGTCGTGTGAATGCATATCGTGCCCCCGTCGGCTCGCCATCCTTTTGCAAATGCTCCAAATTTTAAGAGTTGGCCTTCATACCACTCTCATCCACGACATGCAACCTGCAGCTCATGTAGAACCGAGCACCACTTCAGCCATACCTTTCCCATTTTACCATGCCCATGACCCTTTCCTGGCCGCAGTGCCCCAAGGCGCTGCTTGCACAGGCACCATGCCTTTCTCTTGCCGCGCCCATTCGCGAATATACAGCTTGAGAGCCCGCCACCTAACACATCCATTGTGCTCTAGTTCCTGGCTAGTCCCGTCGTCCCTGCCAACGAAGTCGTCTCCTATACGAATGTAACCCTTTGGCATTGTCTTAGCCAAGTCGTCGTCTTTACGCAACTCCGCTATCGAAAGTGACGAGATCTTGGCCAATTCCTCGTCGAATGGCCGTGCTAACGAAGGATAGCCAAGTGAGAGGTAGTTGAAAACCTGAGTGATGAAACTGTCCGGATAGTCCCTGGCCATCAGCTCATCCAGTTCATCATCACTGTTGAGCACAGCATCGATCCGAGGAATTACTACGCCCTGCTTTTGTAATTTCGTTCTAGTGTGAGGCGGCGTCGGAGGGCGAAGGTGAGTGCCCGTCGCCCGATGAGCTAAAGACTCATCAAATGGATTGGCGGGTTCCAGGGGAGCAGGAGTGACTAGACCAGAAGGAATATTGGCAGACCCCAAGCCATGGCTATCACTTTGCGAGACTGAGCAAAGTCCAGCCCAAAGCCCTTTATCTCCACTCGGGAACTTGACAGGGCTGGGTGCCCCTCCCCACAAACCGTTCACTGTCCTTGGCTCCTTGTTCCGCGCATCCGCTTGCTCTGTCAGGTAACACATTTGACTGCGCAGCACATGAGATCCTTGTGTTATATCGAACCGAGCTGGTTCAGGCGACTGCGAGCGGGGGAACTTGAGGTCTGATCCGAGCATAGGAGGCCGAGCTCGATTCAGCATCTGTGACATCTCGCTATCCGGCTGGCTTATCCCAAGATCTCGCACTGTTGTGGGGTTCCACCAAGGAGAAGGGCCTTGCTCTTGTTTCTCGGTAGCTTTCTTGGCCTCTTCCCTCGCACGTTCAAGTTGTTCCTGATGCTTTTTCATGTCCTCGACTTCCCAGTCAACCCTTGTGGTGTTTTTCCGCCACGTCTGCGGCACTTCGATATCGTCGTCCTCATCATGACCCTCCCATGTCGCTGGTCTGTCGTCAATGATGATATCGTCGTCTTCATCAACATAATGCTCCACGGGTTCGTGGAAATCGGAGTTGGGGAATGCTGCTAAAGCTTGTTCCTGGAGCATCTGCTCGGCCCTTTTGACTTCCAGGTCGAGCATATACTTGGTGAATTCTGCACTTGGCCCCGCCGACTCGCCCACGTCCTTCTTGTATTGATCTGAAGTAGCCAATGGCGAGTCATTTGTCGATGGACTTGTGGACCGGTTTGGACTATCGCTTCTATCGCTCTCCGAACTCTCAATAGTTTCTAAATCAGGGCACAGGAAACTGTGGCTCCTGACATTCCCGTGCGAGGAACTGGTACGTTCCTTCCTCCGCTCGTGCGGCAGTGGAGCGCGGCGAACCTGAAGACCTCCAGAGAACAATGGTTCGCCAGCAGCATTCACCATATGTCCAGGCGTAACATCTGTTCTGAGATTGTGAGGAATTGGTAGCTTTTCGTCGGACGCTTTTCTAGATCGGGACGTGGTATCGATCAGTTGAGGCGAGAACTTTCGTGGTGTAGGCTTGATCGACACTCCTTTTGGTATATCTGCTGGTGTTTCATCGAGTTCCGAGTCTCTCCTTATTGGCTTGTTGGGCGATCGGTGCCGCCTTTCGGTGGTTTCTACGGGTTGTGGTGCGAAACGAGTAGCTTTCGGCTTTGAATCAGTATTGGGCGATTTGTGATTGCTTCGTTCAGAGGTTTCGACGGGTTGCACGGCGAATTTGCGTGCAGGCTTACTGCTCTCCTGATTTCGACTGCTCCTGCTTGAGGTTTCAGGCTCAATCGCGAATTTCCGCGGCTTTTTGGGTGCGTCTGATGAGTTGGTGGAAGGCTGCTCTTCTGCCTTTTTTTGCTTGCTTGATTTTGTACTGGTTTCGACTGGCTCGATGGCAAACTTCCTCCGAGCTGGCTTGGAATCTGATGAGGTTGCCGAGTCACCATTTGGATGAGCGCTCCTCCTGACGGACTGCTCAACAGGCTCGATTTGGAATTTCCTTGGTTTACTCTCCTTGACCTTAATATTTCCCTCCTCTTGATTGCTTCTGTTGGACTTGGACATATCCACAGGGATGGGCCGCCTTGAGATGTCGGAAGCCATGACTACGGCCCAAGCCTTCAACTAACAACGGCACCTTCCCAGCTGGTACATCACCGCAGGGAACTTGCTGCGGGTTTTATGAACGGAAATTCGTTAAGTGATAGAGATCGTGTACCGCACGAGCACTCGTTGGAGCGCTTGAATGTCGGTGTCCGGTTTGTTGAAGGACAGACCGGTGTTCAAAAGGGGTTATTTGTCTTGGGCAGGCGCTACCGTCGACTTCGGGCGTGTGAGGAAGGTGTACTCGACGAGAATGGACAGGCGTTCCCTTAGCAATAGGAGATGCTCAGATCTAGTCGTGCGTGACGAATCGTCGTGGATGTTAGAGGTGGCCGAATGATGTAATGGCTTTGTTGTGGGGCCCAAGGTCAGGCGTGCGGCGGGAAATGTCAATTATGAAGAAGCCTCGTTTGGCGATTACAGACAACAAGAGGAAGCGGATATGTTGTTGAGATTATTCCGCACGATGATATGGACCGAAGAGAAGACGGTGAGAGACGTTGCAAGCATGTGACGAAATCAGGCAAGTTGGGGCGTGGGGACCTGGACTGCGAACGGGGGCAAAAGTGTCCCTGGGAGCTCGGTTTGGCGTGCCTGGTGGCGGTGGGACCGGAATATGTCTGGGCACAGGCAGCTAGTGCCTGGCGACTCAGCTGCAGTCGGCCCAAGAATTAGAGGCTGCGCTGCCAATTGGCCGTGATAATCGAGCCGGCTTATCGATGCAGGAGTTGGTGGAAAACCGTCGCGAAGAGTCAAACTGCAAATATCAGAGCGAGATCAGGGCGTTGCTGACACCTGGTTCATCTGTGAGGGCCGTGATTCATCAGATTCATCAGCGGCTGAGGGGCACCGAGGTGACCAAAATTGAACCAAATTGGCCCACAGTGATCGACATGGGCTTGGTTGAATGGTGGATTTGGGGCCAGACCTCCGAGGCTCGCCCCACCGTCGCGTGCCAACAAAGAAAGATGATATAGACTACAGCCTTTACTCGTAGCTCTGCGGTTCGCTCTTCACTCCGCATGCTTCCGGCAGGCGAGCGGGGAGAGGCAGTCAAGCACTAGAGAGTGTGCCATTGGACCGTTTAACGAACTTGACAGCATCCACCTGTCCGCCGGAGGCGATTGTGGCGCCGGTGTTGCCTGCCCCGGATTCTGCTGCGCCGGGACAATTCGGAGGCATTGGACTTCATCCTCCGGACTCCAGGTCGTACAGTAAAGCACACAACCCCATGGGCACCAGCACCCCACGCATCCATCGCACTTGAGCACAGAGGATGGCGCCGAGTGGCATCTGCTAGTCTCGGCAGACCGCCATAGCCTGATGCAGGTGGCAAAGTCTATGCTGCAGTCCCCGCAGCCGCGCTGCAACCATCCACACTTCGATTCGTTACACGCACTCGTCCCTGTGCACCCTCACCCACATGGTTGTGTAACTCAACGGACAAGCTGGTCCACCTCTGCATCTTCTGAACAGCGCTCCTTCTACGTTACACGTCGCTTATCATGACACGGACGCGTCTACGTACCGCACAGCTGCAACGATATCGACGATCTTATCTCACTGCCCTGTGCATTACTATTTGCTGGTATGAACATGCATGATAGTGATTGACATGTGAGAATCTGGCAGTAGCATTTCCAAGTGAATGCTCTACCAACCATACACCGCAACGCCGTCAACCTTTAATCCCATCGATCGAGTCGTGCACTACGAATGGATCTGAGAAATGCCATTCACTTATGCTGTCCGTAAGATCACATGCTTCACATGTGGATTCAGTGAGTGATATTTCATGGTTTGCGCTTTGATATTCTTCAGTACACATCTGCTTGAACTCCACCAATCCCTCGAGTTTCCCTGGCTGCTAGCTGCATCTCGCAACCTCACTATGCCGGACCTTAATGGCATGCGTTGTACGGTCGAGACGGGCTCCGAAAACTCGATTTTGCAAGAATTTGCCCGCAGCTACAGCAATCAAAAGGTGGAGTGCTTCATCGCTGTACCGAAGGAGGACTCCAGCTTCTGCATACACTTCACCACCACTGGCTACGTCGGGCCTGGACTGGCTATTTTTGTATTCATTGATGGCCAATATCAAGCTAATCGCAACCAAACTGGAACACTATTTCCTCTCAATCCTACTCAGGTTTCTGCATTAGAAATCGACATTCGCATTCGACAGAAAGAAGAGCCCGAGCCGGACGGCAAATTCATCGTGGGTCGAGAATGGCGTTTCAGCAACCTACGCACCGGTAAGCCGCTTTGCAAGATATACGTAGACTCTGAACTGACTTTTGAAGTCTCATCAGGCGATGTTCCCCACATCGACCAATGCCTCATGGAAAACCTTGGAACCATTGAAGTCGTGGTGCTCCGCTGCGTTGCTGCCAGTCCACTGCGACCGTATTCTGGCACAGATATTGGCTCCCTTGATGGTGCAGGGGATCGTCATGGCTGGGCAAACAATGTCAGCACCGATGCTACTAGCCGTACAAGTGTACACAGTCTCGGCGTCAACACCCACAGCAAACGGTCACAGACAGCTCACAGCAATGCTCCATCAGAGACGGGAGTTATCGAATATGGGAAATGGGCAGCGGAAAACCCATTGAAGGGCAAATCAACCTCAATAGCTAACAAATCACGACAGAGTGGAAGACCAAGAAACGAAAACATTGCGGAAGTCCAAGGTTATTCCACGTGGGCCAAACGGAAGCAAGGCAGCGCACGCACAGCAGCCCCTGCCTGGACCATGCTACAGTATGACCTAGCTCCGCTTCAAGCAGAACCGGCCACTACAACGAACACCAAACCGTACTGGAACAATTGGAACTCTGGGGGAAGAGGCTATGGCGGAAGCCACGAGGAAGTAGTGGCAGCAAGAACTCGACGGCCGAAGGATCCCTACAGCAGTCCTGAATACGAACAACCTCTGATCTATGCAGGCTTCGCTGCCAGCCGGAGACTGAGTCAGCAAGCAACCACTGGAAAGGGGGCACGGTATCTTCACGCGCGGGCTCGGCCAGTCTATCTGGACAGCATGAATGCACCATTTGGCGTTTTCACTTTCCATTATAGAAGCAGTGACTTTTTCGAGGAACCCCAGCTCTCACCGACAACCAGTAAGAAAGGCTCCATCCCCAGACACCAACGATCCACAACAAGATCTCGAACGAGTTGGATGAAGAATGAAAATCAAGCAGCAGCTCAACAAGACGGCTGGGGAAACTCAAAGGCCGAGAGCACAATATTAAAGGCTGCATCAAAGTCTCAAAAAGGCTGGGATAACCACGCGATCAAATCACCGAAATCGCAAGACGACCGGGGTCGTGAGCCCCAATCATTCAAACAGCAGGATGGCTGGGGCCAAGAGACTCAATCGTCAAGGTCGCAAAAGGCTTGGGATATTGACAGCAGGGCTTCAAAGTCGCAGAATGATTGGGGCCGTGGAAGCAAGTCAAAGGCGGCGAAGTCTGTGAGGGACAGCATCCAGAAGTCAGTGAATAATTGGGACGATGGAAATCAAGGTTCGGTCAAATCGGCGAGGCAATCATCAGTCAAGAACAAGGCAAATTCGGATCAAGGTTGGAATGCAGACAACAATGCTAGGGATGCAGAGATTACCGAATGGTGAATGATAAATCTAAAAAGGAGCAGGAGTGTGAGGAGGGTTCGGTGGCACTATAGCCTCTATTCTGGTTAGATTGAGTGAGGAAGGTATTCAATGATCAGAATCGAAATGAGGCAAAAGTACCTAATGAATAATGAATGATTTGCAGTCAAGCAGGCTGGCGGGTATATGTGTTAAAATAGTGTATTTCCGTGTTGCAGGCGCTAAAGAGTGAAAGGGGTTTTGTGAAGCATGCAGCGCCCAACAGCCACCTCTCGTGTGGCTTGGCACGCGCCGACTGAGGTTGCTGCCCGCCCGCATCGAACCGATTGCCAGGGCATGATTGAATTCATCCACACATCCCACATTCCCCAGTCCTCCATATCAAACCCCACCAGCCTCACCCTCTCCTCTCGTCCCCCTCCCGTCTCGAATATCCATCGGAAACGATACCAATCATCACCGCCGGCCCAGTCCGCCAAATTATCAGTCCGCCTTCTTCTCCGCCCTTTGCCTTTCAACCGCCTGACGTAAGGCACGACCAGATCCATCCACCGTATCGCATTGGCACTCGTCCACAGCACTTGAGCAGCTGTCGCAGCATCCGCTGAAGGACAAAAGTAAGGCGGAGGGTTCTGGTCGACGCAGCGCAGCACCGGGAAGAGTGTGCATCATACATTTCGGTTGGCGAAGCACCCGAGAGGGCATAACTTGCGAAGAAGATGGTGGAAATGGATCCTCAGCAGAGTCCAACATGGAAATTCACACAGTAAGCGTCATTTCATCAAAATGCATTGCTGTCATGCTCTTATCCGTTGTTTTGCGAGCTTCATTTGCTGTCCCTTTGGCAAGCACTAGAATATGCTTCGTCCGCTTGACCCCTGGAAATCATGCGACTCGACGATTGACCTCTGACACCACACCACATCCGACTCGTTCGGCTGCGATGCAAATACGTAAAGGGCTGCGCTAATACAGAATAGGTGCTTCGGCGATAAAGGAGATGTCGAGGATATCACGGAAGGTAAGCTTCCGTTGGCACGCGGCCCCGCAGGACTCACATGTAAATTGACACTGTATCTTTAGCTGATATCATATCTACTGTTGAATTTGACCAGACAGGCAACTACCTTGCAACGGGTGACAAGGGTGGCCGTGTGGTCCTCTTTGAGCGTAACGAGAGTGTAAGGTCCACACTCTTGTCTCAAAGACTTCATCCCAGCTGACCAGCCTTGTAGAAGAAAACCTGCGAGTATAAATTCCACACCGAGTTTCAGTCGCACGAGCCAGAATTCGACTATCTCAAATCGCTTGAGATAGAGGAGAAGATCAACAAAATCAAATGGTGTCGTCGGCAAAATGCTTCGCACTACCTGCTTTCCACAAACGACAAGACTATCAAGTTGTGGAAAGTCTTCGAGAAGAGCTTGAAGGTAGTGGCAGAGAACAACCTGTCTCAAGAGCTGACTCCAGCTGGCGTTGGCAATGCGAACGGAGGTGGTCCGATCAGGAACTCGAATACGGCATTCAGGAATGTGTCAGACCTCAAGTTTCCTCGCATGACGCATCACGACACTGTTATCGCTGCCGTGCCCAGGAAAGTCTACGCGAACGCTCATGCATACCACATCAACAGCATCTCACCAAACAGCGACGGCGAAACATTCATCAGCAGCGACGACCTCCGGATCAATCTGTGGAATCTCAACATTCAGGATCAAAGCTTCAACATTGTTGACATCAAACCGGCGAACATGGAAGAGTTGACCGAGGTCATCACCGCCGCCGAATTCCATCCGCAGAGCTGCAACATCTTCATGTACGCTAGTTCCAAGGGGACAATCAAGCTCGCTGATATGCGTGAAAGCGCACTCTGTGATGCCCACTCCAAGCGTAAGAGGCCCCATTGCTACAACGTTCTACGCTTACGCAAGTACTCACCCGTCATATAGAGTTCGAGCAAGAGGAAGATCCCTCATCCCGTTCATTCTTCTCCGAAATTATCTCGTCTATCTCTGATGTTCGCTTCTCCAACGACGGTCGGTACATCCTGTCGCGCGATTACCTCACGGTCAAGATCTGGGATGTGAAGATGGAGAACAGGCCGGTCAAGACCATACCTATTCATGAGCATCTCCGACCACGACTGTGCGACACGTACGAGAACGACTCGATCTTCGACAAGTTCGAGGTTGTCTTCTCGGGCGACGGCAAGAATGTCATGACTGGATCTTATAACAATAACTTCATGATTTATCCATCGGAAGAAGGCAAAGATACGGAAGTGGTGTTGCAAGCGGATAAGAGTGCATTCAAGGCGAAGAAGGTGGGCATCCCGACACCAATGAACTCGGCGACGAGCCCTGGTGGAAAGGACGGGAAGAAGGGCAGTAGGGCAAACAGTCCCGCAGGTCAAGGAGCAAGGATGCGCAAAGAGACGGATGCGGATCAGATCGACTTTAACAAAAAGATCCTGCACATGAGCTGGCATCCATTTGAAGACAGCATTGCTATTGCTGCTACAAACAACGTAGGACACCTTCTACATCAGTGTGGAGTCATCTTGCTAACGAGAGTCCCAGCTCTTTGTCTTCTCTGCGCTATAGATCAATAAAGTACCAAAGATATTGTAATGCGCCGGCCCACGACGGGTCTGATCAAGGTCCAGGAATGCAGCATTGGGGAAGTAGGAGTGCACAGAGAGGGGCTTGGAGAGAATCAGGGAAAGGGGCTCTATTGTCAACCATTGAGGGGTCCTGATACATTGATGTTGTGGCTGATCTCATGCTTGTCGTCCTCCTAAATGGATTCATTCGGGAACCGACAACAAGGAGAGCGCCCTAATGCCGAAGCCAGCAGTCTGCCTCGACCTACGAGGCAGCAATACAGGAATGAAAAGGATGTAAAATTGTAAATTGTTTGTTCATACGATGTGAAACTCGACTCGTGAGATACCAGCGCACCTTTAGATGAGGGGCACGACCAAAGTTACGACGGTTGAAGGTTCCGAAGCAAAAGCACGGTTCAATGGTTCACCAGCCACATGCCGATGACGTCGCGGGGTAATTCCAGCCACTTCTCTTATGTGCTTCACTTCCCATTTCCCTCCACTTCATGGTGTTCATCAAGAGATTCACAGGCTGTTGACTGCCTTCGTTTATACACCATGTTCAATCGTACACCCACAGGACGCGGTTCGTCGAATCAGCCATTCTCGAGATACAACAGTGGCAACGGACGAGGTGGGCCCAGCAACAAGCCGCGTGGAAACGGAACTCCAAAAAGAACCACTGCCAAAGGACTCTTTGCAGACGGCATCTGGCAATGCGAGTGCAACCCAAGACTGCCAGCGGAGCACTTCAGAGTCAAGAAAGACGGCCCCAATCACGGCCGGTGGTTCTATACATGCCAAAACGCCCAAGACAAGAGATGCGGATTCTTCCTCTGGGACGAAGACGCAAAGCCGCGAGAAGAGTCCGCAGTGCTGAACAACTCCCGTACCGAAGCTATACATCCCACTTCACCCACACGCAAAGCCGCCGGCGGTGAAGCCAATCCCGCATGGCAACAGCAACAAGCTCCCCCACCCACCCCGTCCAAACGCAAAGCCTCCCCCATCGACCTCGACGACTCCACCACGGATGACGAAGACGAATTGATCTCCTGGCCCGCGACCGGTGCAGACCCCAGCACCCCGCGCAAAGCAGCCAAGACCACCGCCTACGCCACGCCCAGCACCACGCGCACCCGCCGCCTGCCGTGGCTGGACTACACCGCCGAAGAGACCGCTGCGGATCCTACGCCCGATACCCCGTCGAAGCCGCCTACTATTGCTGCTGGTACTGCGGCAGTCACGACGCCTGTTCGTCCAGCGCCGGGAGCCGGGCTGCCTACGCCTGAGTCTAAGGCGCCGTGGACGGAAAGCCCGGCGCGCGGTGCTGAGGTCGATGCGGCGAGCATGGACCTCACGGGGGAGGTGCTGGGGTTGCTGTCGTCGCATGCGGTGCAGCTGTCGGTGGCGGCGGAGAAGGCGTTGCGGGCGGCGCTGGGGAGGCAGGAGTTGAAGCTGCAGGGGGCGGTGAAGGGGCGGGAGCTGGTGCGGACGGCGTTGAGGGCTAGGGAGGCGAGGATCGTGGAGTTGAATGCTAGATTGGTCGGGGTGGAGGCTGAGAGGGAGGTTTTGAGGGCCGGGTTGAGGAGGAGGGAGGGGGAGGGTGAAGGGGATATAGTGGTGGAGGAAGGGGGTGGGAGTTCAGGAAGTACGATTTGATACCCTTTAGCTATTTCGGAGCCCGGAAAGCAGGTGGTGTAAAATAGGAAACGAATTTCATGATGTTTGATAGCTTCATTATTCTTGATTATCGTGCTGAACGATGCAGAGAAGTCTCAATGTAACGCCTCCCATGCTATGCAGTAAATGCTCAATCCGCTGCAAAAGACCTTTCCCACCCACGTATTACTAGTACATGCCTGCTTTTTTTCTTCTCCTAAGAAGCCTGATCCCTCGCCTCAAAAAATCCCTCCATCCTGCCCCTCCATCCCTCCATCCAGATCCTCAATTCCGCATCCTCCCCACCCCACCACTTCTCATGCACACTCTTCGCGCCCGCTCTCACATCCTTCATCGTAGGATAATGCACATTCAGCGTCGTACTCAGCTGTTTCCACGGCATGTCCCCCTCCCAGCTATGGATCTTATTCAGCAGGTTCTGCTCCGGGAGCTCCGAGTTGAACGCATCCGGCATGCGTAGGATTGAGATGTAATACCTCAATAAGTCGAGAGAGGGCTGGAGGACGAAGAACCCTGCGTTAAGGTATCGGATGTTGGGCCAGTCCCGCCCCTCGTCGGTCGGTGGGAAGTGGTGCTCGTGTTGGTGTTCTGCGTTGCCGGCGAAGACGTAGGTCGTCGGTGCGGGCGCGGTGGGTGTAGAGGGCCAGGTCATCGTTGCAGAGGTGTTAGTGTGGCGTTCGTCGGCGGCCGGGTCGGAGAAGATGTCGTCTAGCGGCGCAGCGAGGACCGTGTCGGCGTCTAGGAAGGCGATGCGCGAGAAGTCAACCAGCTCCCAGAGGCGCAGCTTGGTCATGACGTTGTCCCATGCGGATATACTAGGGGACAACCAGTCTGCGGTCAGGGAAGGGACTTCGACGACGATGGCGCCATCTTTGCGAAGGCGTTCGCGTGAGGGTTCTTTGACTTTGTCGGTGACGATGACGATGAAAGGGATGTCAGGGTCGGAAGAGCGGGTTTCGTTTGCGTGAAGGAGCTGGTATGCTAGAATACGGGTTGCGATGAGATAGTGGTCGTCTTTGTATTCCAGCTCTTGATCAGTTCCCGCTAAAAAGGTTGCGAAGGCATATTTTGACTTTACGCCCTTCAAATGAACTGCTTCAGGGTCTGCATTCTTGCCCCTTAGATGTGTTGGAGGGGTTTCTGGAGAGTTCAAGTGCAACGATGTCGAGATTGTCTTGTGCAAGGGAACTCTATAGTCGGAGAGAGAAATGATGGCAGCGACTGTGATGAGAAGGACCAGTGATGCAACCGTGCAGACCGCCTTGGACCGTAATCTCTGTCTCCAGTGTGTGCGATCTTGATACATGGTGGAAAGGAAGCGGGGTGTAGGGAGCGCCCTCGACTCGGACGTAAGAAGCATGGTTATCACAATGCGAGGATGTCGAGTAAGGCGATAAAAGAAGGAGATCAAAGTGAAAGCGAAGAAAATGGTGTTATGGGCAATGCTCACCTTTTGTCGCTCAAGCGGGATGCCTCACCATGGCCCTTGCATGGGTTACACGACCAACAATAGTGCAAGACCAAGTCTGCCCAGGCTCAGGCGTGCCTGCTCGAAGGAGCATACCCATTCGATGTACGAATCACCCCCCTTGCCAGTGCAAGATCGGGAGTGGCGCGCAGTCTCACACCCAACGAAAAGTCCATGCATAGTGGATCTTGTGCTCGTACGCATACAGCGGAGCAGTCGATCTGACAGATGTGTATTACACGATACTCGTGGCACTGTAAGAGATTTCCATGGGGTATGGGCGGCCCGAATACGATGATCCCATGAATAGTTCTTGAAAATAAAATTACGGGAAAGAAGCGAGAAATGTCACCGTCAGCTGAAAAGTGGCGCCGGGTTCGCGGGTTCACCGCCCTGTCATCATCTGGCGCGCGCCAAAGGATTCCCAGGGCCCTGGGCCTGACCTAGCGGAAATTTGACCGAGCCTGTCCTATCATGACGGTATGAGATGCAATCGCTCTTTCCTCTCGAGATGAACAAGAGCTGCAGTTGTCAGCCAAGTAGCGCTCCCGTGGTCTGGTCGAATGACTACAATTAAGCTGTCGAACAGCCACAACTACGACAAGGGGACTTGACCGCGAAAGGGTTATGGCACGGTCTGCAGATCTATAGAGTACTCCGGAGACCTCAAATGCCACCATACTCAAGTTGATAATAATCTTCATGTTCTCATATGTCTTCTGTCTATCTGACTCCTGGCATTGTCCAGACCCAACATCCTCACACCGTATCTACTGCTCTACACTATTGAAGTTATCCAACGGCGCCTCATGCTTGATCTTCTCCCATATCCCATCAATCCTCTTGACCGCCTCCTCCGGCAACGGTCCATGCTCTATCCCCTCCAGCGTCTCCTTGACATGCCCAATCTGCCTTCCCCCAAACACAATCCCATCCCCCTTCTCCCCTCTCAACACACTGTGATACACCACCCACCGATACGCCAACTCCGACCTCGTAGCCCCCACGCTCTCCGCCACCCTTCCCCACTCCTCCAACACCTCCAAATACGCCGGCCTCTTATACATCGCCCCATAAATCCTACTCAACGGATGACTCGCCGCAAACCTCCCCGCCCCCTCCTCAATCTCCGTCCTACTCTTCGCCAAAAACCCCCCAGCAATAGGACTATACGCGTAGAAAGCCATCCCCAACTCCCTCAGCGTCGGAAACAGCACCTCCTCCTGCAACCTCGCCACCGGCGAATAGTTCCCCTGATACACGCTCGGCCTGACCCACCCCTTTTCCCCCGCCAACTCATCCACCCTCCTCACATCCTCCGCCGTGAAATTCGACAGGCCAAACCGCTTGAACACTCCTTCTCTGTGCAGCTCGTCGATCCCCGCCAGCGTCGACTCCAGAGGTACAGTATCGTCCGGCGAGTGCAGGTAGAAGACATCGACCTGCCTCACGCCCAGACGGGACAGCGACGCCCGGCCTTCGCGCACGATCCCCTCGCGCGTCGCCGTGCCCCGCTGGAAGCCCCCGAAGGCTTTGGTGTCGAGCACAAAGGACGTGCCGGCGGCGTGCTCGCCCAACACAGACTCCGAGGTGCCGTACAGCTGGGCCGTGTCGATGGTGGTGACGTCGTGGGCTTGCAGGACGGAGAAGAGCTCGGATAGCTGGGGCGCGGTGCGGAAGTTGCCTGCGTCGCGTTGGATGGCGGCGCCCCCGAAGATGATCTTGATGGTGGAGAACATGGTGGGGGTGCGGTGCGGTGCGGTGCTGTCAGGGCTAATGGTGGGGAGAGGTGGGAATTGAGAGATGGGAAAAATGACATATATACTTCTCGTTCGACTTAGACATCATTATCAATTGTCGCGCTTCCGGCGTACTCCATGCCGATTTACTACAATTCGATGTTGGTGGTGCAAGAAGACGGACAAGCGGTGCTTGTTTTGGTGACCGAGGAGGAAATCCAAGCTTGGGACAATTCGGCGCGTGCGGCCTGTCTGTTTGCCCGAGCCTCTTGCGGTGCTTGGAAATCCCACACCTTCACATCATCTTGGCAAATACCGAACAGCATAAAGCGAGATCAACACTCGAGGTAGATACGGGCGTAAGGAGGATAATTTCGTGACTAGGTTTAGATTTTGTAAACATGTAGCCAACGCAAGATCATGTCTATGACCAGAACTAATATACACAGTAGCCTCTATGCTAAACTCCCATACGGTCCATTTCTAGCGTCAATCCATGATCCGGCCTTTCGAAACTCAAACTTTACTCCTCAATCATAGCTGCATTGCCATCGCTCAGCACCTGGTGACCCGTCAAGTCCCCAGACCGGACAATGCTGCTCCTACGCCTGCTGCTCACCACGCCCGGGAACATCTTCGGCTCGACAGGGTTCATAGCGTCTCCCTGTACGCCATTGGTTTCCTGAACACCGTCTGCAGCACCATTCATGGCTGGTGCCTGGCCCTCGCTCGGAGGTGCAGCGACAGCAGATATGGTGTCTTCGGCTGGCGCCGCGGGAGCGTCACCCCCAGACGCACTGTGCTGTACCGCAAGAGCAGAGGGGATGGTCTTGAGGCTGGCCGCAGTGGATTCGTGCAGTGCTGGCTTCAGGAAGCGGTCGGCATGACCCTGAGGGCGGAGATTCTCGTCTTTGAGCGGCTTCTGGTTGTCGCTGGCGGCGAAGCTGTATCGCTCCACCATCTGTCGCTCCATGACGAGCGTTTCGTGGCGGAACGCTTCGCGGATGTTGGGGACGTTGCATCGCGCGACGTCGTTACCTTTGACCCCGGGTAGCATCCAGTCCTTGCCTAACCAGCGCTTCTTCATCTCTTGCTCGTACCCGGATTGCATCACACTCCTCTTGGCCAACTCGCACATATCAATCGAGTTAAGCTTGTAGATCTGCGCAGCCACAGCATACTCTTCAATGAGAGGTTCCTTTGTGAAAGCAAACTGCAGCGGGTCGTCGGTAGATAGAGAGACGTTCAGGCCCCGCTTGAAGTACTGCAGGAATGGGTTACGTTCGTAAGCCAAGAACAATGCGTTATTGCTGAGAGGAGACATCGCCACACCGATCTGCTCCATGTAGAAAATGTATTGCAAGAAAGGCACCTTACGGAGCAACAGACCGTGAGAGATACTATGGCAGCAAAGAGTCGCAGCTCCCAAGTGGTCGGTGTCTCCAGCCTCACCGCAGTGCGGGCGGAGCACAAAGGTGTTGAAACCACGTTGCTTGCGCCACACGTTGAGAGACGCCATGTTGGCGAACAGGTAGTAGATCCAGTAGCTGTAGGGAGGGTTGTCACGGTTCGTCCAGTCCTTGGGCAGCGGGAACTTCCGGTAGAAACGCCTCTCGACCTTCGACTCGTCGTCAACTGAGTCGAATCCAATAACGCGCTGCAGGAAAGCATGGAGCTTGGGATGGGCGGCAGGATTGCGGGTGGCCTCAAACAAAGGTTCAAAGAGGTTCTTCACAACTTGTTCGTAGGATTCCAGGTTACCAGCAGCCTTGTAGACATCGTAGAGACGAGGCACCTGAATGAGCCATCTGACGTTAGGAGAGAATAAGTTGTTGTCGACTACCCAGGCGGCAAGCTTGTCCCACTCGTCCATAGTCCTGCCGTAGATAGAAATTCTCCACTCAACCATCTGATATTTGCTAGACTCAAGATCGGAGATGACTTCACGTGTGATTTCGGCTAGGTAACGACCTTTTATGTAGTTGTCTGTCTTGAGGAAGATGGTACGGAGACGAGATTCGCCAATTGGGTTATATTTGAGGTTGAATTTGTCGAACCGATGGAAAGAATCGGTGTGAGCGTGCATATCGAGAGTGTCAATGCTGAGGTCGTATGCAGTCAAGTTGATACTTTCGAAGACCTCCTTGAGAGTGAGATGTTTGCCGTCCCTGAACAGCACAACCTCGTCCGGACTCTTCTTCATTTTGCTCTTGATGAAACGGAGCAGATGCTTCTGGTTCATGCATGCGGAGTGGTGCACGTGAGTGTCGACTTTTCTGACATTGTAGAAGTCCCTATGAGGCACAGCTTTCGTATCCGCCACCTCTTGATACTCATTAAGCAATACATAGAGGTTGAATTTGCCCTCAAGATATTGCAATCTGCGGAAAGCGAAAGATTTCGTAGGTCCATCACTAGATACGGTCAAGAGGGTGTCAAGGTCCATGTAGAATTCTTTGATAGTCGGTACATGTACGATGGGCGTGTCCAAGTCAAGACTTTTAGCGTTTTCGTAGACTTGATAGACACCGGCGTCATCTAATTTGTATATCATTTCAGCCTCTTCCGGGAAAGGCTCCAACTCCGAGAGATTGAAATCGCTGCCAATGTCCTGGCCCATCTTCCGAGCCGGTTTCGCCTCTGTCACTTGGACATCTGGAAGCTCGACACTGGCACTCATATCACCTGCGGTCGGCCCAGGCCGGCCGAAACTTCCCTGCCATTCTGGCTTTGGTGGTGGTGGGTAGATATTCCAACCAGGCTCGTCTTTGGGGTTGTCCGTGGGCCCTTGAAGCGACAGGCGGATGTACTTGTGACGAATGTCCAGAATGCGCTGGATGTTGGAGTATATGGCTTGCAATTCACTAGTGATCTTGCTGTCGCTGGTCGCATATCCATCGGAACCACCACCGACACCAACCCCAGCTCCGGCACCATGAATACCCTCTTTTTCAAGCATGGGTTTCGCCTCATGCGGCAGCCCTGGGTGTTTATCGTGACGGCGGGCTTGCTGGTCGGCTTTGACGAACGGATCGATAGCGCGAACAGCCTGTGGATCCATGGAAGACCCGACAGTCATGTCGGGCATCTGGATATCAGGCGCGTCCGGGTCCTTCTCGGTGTTGGCTAGGCCGACAGGGGGTATGGTCCTGTACTGCGACTCTCTCCCTGCGGTGGCGGCCAGACTGACATTGCTCCTTCTGCTGTGAAGACTGCCCTTTCTGCTGAATTGGTGGTTGCGAGGCGCAGCAGGCGAGAAGCTGCCGTCTTGACCTTCCCCGCGCTGCCTCTGGTAGAACTGCTTGGCCTCGGTGTGGGACATGATCTTGTCCAGCGAGTAGTTGTAGTGAGTGGTACGCCTCTGTCGATCACGTGGAAGCATGCCTTCCTGCTCGGCCTCGTCGTTGAGTAGGGTGCTGGAAGCTGCAGCGCTTGGGCCATGATCCTGGGCGTTAGGATCTCCTGACATGGTCTGTGAGAGACTCAAGCCGGCGAGCTGCGAGGTGCTCATAGCCTCATCGTCAGAACCATCCTCTATGCTAGGGGAGTCGTATCCATCGTCGTTGTCAGACTCGAAGGCATCCTCGAAAGCATGGGCGCCCACTGGCCGCATCCTGTGATTTCCGCACATGGATACCGATGAACGAGAGGGTAGAGTATGGTAGCAATGCTAAGAGCGCAGGTCTTTCTGTTGGAACAAATTCTGACCAAGAGCTCAGAAAATTGGACGAAGGAAAAAGAGGTAGAGGCAGGCAGGAGGGCAGTAATGTATGCAGCCCCATGCTCGTCCCGCTTGGGGACCCTGTGCTTCCTTCGGGCTTCTTTTTGATCTTTAAACAACAAGGTTCGACACGAGCCACCGCGATTGGCCGACGGAGCTTCGGGACTCGCCTCAACTTGACAATTTTACATCGTCTCGGTCCTTCTTACTTAAAGGAGCCAGTAAGATTTATTTTGCATGATCGACTTATGGTTGATAGTTTATGCGCTTGATGTTTGCTGTGCACGACATACAAAGTCCTCTCAATCAAATGATACTCCGCAGCGTTAATTTCAGCGGTTGTCTGGTAGTTTCATGTTCTTGTATGATGTAACGATTGCTGTGCTATCTATCACTGGGCTCTCCGCGCAGGAGATAGCCCCACTGACACATCGGCACGCCTGAATCTGGGGTGAAACGTTCTTTTTTTCTATTTGGTAATATTCTCCAATGACTGAGACTGGCTCGAGTCACGGAATTGAGTCATCTACATAACTTTAAGGTACTAGCTAAGCTGCCCGCTTTTTTCTAAATTCCAGTTGCGAGATTCCCGATCTAAGTATCAGACTCCATTTCCCAAGTTAGCTACCCAAATGATCCATACAAGGCCTGTGTATCGTTGTCGAGTGATTGATTAGAGTTTCGTAGCATAAAATGTTTTTGGTGTTTTCAAGGGATTTTTGCTGTGGTCGCTCATTTAGAGCATCCAGATGCATAGAACCATGGACAGGAGTAGTACCACACCAGTCGCCGCAGGGCCTCGGGAGGCTCCAGATGTCGTCTGCTGCACAGGCGAGGACGTTGCTGAGCTACGGGTTGAGCTTGAGCTAGAGGTTGAGGTGATTGTCGAGTTTGAGCGGCTACCGGAGCTGCTCGCATAGCCCGACGCTCCTGTAGACACAGCGCCGGAGGTGGAGGAGTACTGGGTGGTCTTGGTGGAGGTGGTCATGGTGGTGGACGAGTGGGTGGTGGAGGCGTGCTCGGTGGAGCTGGCCTTAGTGGTGGTGGTGGTGCTGGCGCTGCTGGCAGTTGAGGACAAGGTCACGTTGGCATCAGGGGTGGAGTTTGCGTCTGTCTTTACTGTCTTCTTGTCGGAGTTGAGCACCTGAATTGACTTCCAAGAGCCAGAGCGGTCGGACCAGTTGTACTCGGTCGCAGGGTTGGCATTGGTGATGCTGACAGACTTGATGTACATGGTGAAAGGACCAGCAGAATAATCAGTGCGACCGCCGGCCCATTCAGCAGTACCTGCAGGGCACGATGGGCAGCCGCCAGCCCAGTTGCCAAGCTTCAG
Source organism: Myriangium duriaei CBS 260.36 (assembly GCA_010093895.1). NCBI lineage: Eukaryota > Fungi > Ascomycota > Dothideomycetes > Myriangiales > Myriangiaceae > Myriangium > Myriangium duriaei. The sequence goes on from ML996085.1 coordinate 384,450, forward strand.
TTGCATTGGGGTTTGCGGGTAGTTGCTGCCACCGTTGGCGTCGGCGTAGTTGAGAGTACGGACAGCAGTACCGTCGATGGACCAGATGATACGCTCTGCCGACCAATCGAATTTGTAAGTGTGGAATTGGGTCTGGGGAGTTGCTACTGTCTGGTAGACGGCCCTGTCGTAGGCGGTTGTGTTGCCTTTGCCAAAGTAGTCTGATTGAGCGTGAGCGGTGTCGCTCCCAGTTATTTCCCAATCCACCTCATCCAGGTCCGAGGACTCGAGAACGATCGAGCTGACGATGCCGACGCCCGGCGCCGCTTGCATGACAACCTCGACCGTGCCGAAGAAGATGTGGAAGTCAGTCTGAATGGTTGGTGCTTGACCGTCTTTGGAGATTGTGAACTCTGCACCGTTGGAGCCATAGTTCAAGCTAGTACCATCTGCCAGGGACCAGCCCTTGATGGCAGACGAACCTTTGGTGAAGTCGGTAGAGAAGCTTGAGGCGTCGAGACCCTCGTCTGGAGAGCAAGTCTTGTTCATAGGATTGCAGTCGGTGTAGGTCTGTGCGAATGCCAAGGGCATGGCCGCCAAGGCAGCGAGCGCTCCGAGAGTGTAGTGCATGGTGGTAGATGATCCGGTTGGTAGATGGGATGGTTTGCGGAGCGAGTGAACAAAGGACCAAAAAAGACAATAGCGATAGTAAAGAGCAAAGCGAATGTGCGGAGGTGTGAGCGAGAGAAAGCCGACGACTAGCGCACGACTTTGGATATGTAGCGGAAAAAAGAGATTGCAGGGGAGGGTGTGAGATGGGAAGGGCTGGAGTTCAGGCGAGAGCAAGAAGAACTCTTATACAACCTACCAGGGATCCATGCCCGTACCGTTTCAAAGGCTGTGAAGTAAGAATAGCTGGGCTCGCCATGACGACTCTAGCGTTGAGCGATAGCCTTTGTCTATCTACCATTGTCTTTCCGTATTCGTATGCTGGCACGGAATGGCTGGAATGCGGTGCTGGGCCAGGAACCAAAAACGGCGTGTGGTATCGATATGGCGCGTCGCCCCCACCGAGATGGCGTCAGGGACAGCTGTCACACCCAGTGTTGGCCGGAGCAACACTCGGAGAGGCAGGGGCCGCGCTCTGGTTACAGCCGCTACGGACCGTTTCAGCGACGAGTGGCTTGGGCTCTGTCGTTCGGGTGAAAGCCATCAGGAATGCGAATGCTGATACGAGCAGAAGAGACATCGTACAATTGCTCTGGGGGAACTATCAAAGACGAAGAGCTGACGTTGGGTGTTGTCTCACCCTGGCTGCAATACGATCGAGCAAAGTCGTAAGCAAGTGGACCTGCAGTCGTCTTCGGTGTCGCGGCTACGGCGGCTCTGCGGCGCCAGCCGTTGGATCCGACACGAACCAACAGCCACGCGGCGCCGCCGCTTTTTTTTCCTCAAGCAGGGGTTACGGGGTTCGCGGGGCTATGCAAAGTGTATCTCTGCAAGGACTACAATTCTCTTGATGAATCTGGCAGGGTGCCTGTGTCGGCCGCGCTCGGATGGCCCTGTCGATACATTTGCAATTACCAGAAGGTAGGTCTCATTTGAAGCAATACCAGCGGTATGGCTAGAGACTTTGCGGAGGAGTACGAGGTTTAGCAAATGGACGTTCTGAGGAAGATGGTTTACCAGGTATAAAGCCGGCCGCTGTGTTCCAGGCGTATGCAGGATACGCTCAGGGTACGAGAAAATCGGTTTAGCTTAAACGTTCCATGGTAGGAAAGCATTTCGGCAGCTGAGACACACATGATATGCTCAATCAATCACTATGCCTGATTCTTTACAACCACTAAGTATAGTAATCGTGTTCATCTGAGAATCGAAGAGTACGAATATCGGGCAAAATCTTAGTATTCGCAATTTCGAAGTGGGACGAAGTGGGCAGCCAGAGGAGCAAGCAGGTATGGGTGTATTCAACGGCGGGCTCACGAGTACGTAAAAGTGCGTGGGTGATGCCCAAGGACATGGGCAAGTGGATTGGGGAGCAAGGATAACGCGACCAGTCGGGTATATAGGTAGGCACGCAGGCCGGCATGCAAGGAGGTATACAGCTTCCACGGCAGGGACGCACCACAGACCACAACATTACAAATGTATAGGTTAACAATATAGATTGCCGGATGATCCTCCAGGCCTTGCCCGCTATGCACGCTTCTATGTTACATGTCCTTGACCTTCAACAAGACTCGTGCCTTACACTTCTTCATCGCTCTCCTCACCCAACAGCTCTCCCTCGTCCTCGTCAACCACCGCGTAATCCCCTCTGCTGCGTTGAAAGCTTCCTCTGCTCGTGTACGGCCTGCTGTAGCCGTAGCTCCCGCCTCGGCCAAACCTATTCATGGCTGCTCTCCACACTGATCCCACCAACATCGGTAGCGCAGCTAGGACTGCCACTAGCCCGCTAATTGCGAGCACAGGGTATTTGACTAGTGGGCTGTCGCTGTCGAGGGCTGACGACATGCCTGGTCCGCCATCTCCTAGCCGGATGCGGCCAAACTTGCCGTCCCAGTTGTTCCACACCCAGTAGCCCACTCCTGCTGCTACAGAGACGGGTATCACGATGGCGAAGAAGACGCCCCATCCTCCAATGCCGTTCTTCTTGGCGAATTCTTTCTCCTTCCCGGGGCAGGGGTGTTTCGTAGAAGAATCTAATTCCTTACCACCTTGGCATTTAGAGAGAGGAATCTTCCGGTAGCCTGTAGGCTCGGACCAGTCCAGGGCATCAGGGTTCTCCTTGCAGATGGCTGAATGATCTGCCGGTTGCAGCCCCTCCACGAGTGCACACGAGCCATCTTTAGTACGCTGGTAGTTGTAGTCACTGTACAGTAAGGTCAGACCCGTATCAATGTTAGTGTCACCTTGATGTGCTTACCATTCAAAATCCTGTCTCGCGCACTCGCAGATCCTCGAAACGTTATGCTCACGGTTGAATTCCTTTCCGTTGAAGCAGTCTCGATCGGCTTTCTTCCGCCAGTACTGGGTCACACTTCCAAAGAGGCAGTCGTCTTTCGACAAGGGGTGCGTAGGCCGCCACAAGTAGTAGTCTGACTTCGAGTCATCGGGATTCTCGCGGTCCATCTCGCACCTGCTATCGGTGAGTCCAGAAAAGTCCAGATTGATGGTAATCAGCTGGTCACGGTCCCGACCCCAAAGGATGAAATCTCTCGAATCATCGGCTGGCACCGTCGAGATTTCATCAATGATCACGTCGTGGTCGCTGAATTCATATTTGGTCCAAGTTTTGCCCTCGTCTCGAGTATAAAAGACCTCCTTGACTGGAGAACCTTGCTTGACGATGACAATGACAGAACCCTGATCACCATATTCCCAGGTGTATGTGCCCTTGAAAACTTCCTCCCACGTAATGCCGCCATCCCGAGTAATGAAAGTATCGCCTTGCTTGTATTCTCCTAGGTAAGGTCCAACATTTCCGACACCAATCATCAATCCAACGGCCGAAGGCGATGAGAAAGTATTTCGTGGATCGGAACGTTCCGTGTACCCATGAAGGTGAAGCGCACAACTCTCGATTGAAGAGTCCTTGCAATCGAACGATTTGCCATCGGAATCTTTGGCAGGAGGGTTGAGGTAGCCCCAGTCCGCACCGTCGTCATGCGTTATCATCGTGCGCAGCTTCTTTTTGGCACCCTTGGCCAAGTCCTCCACATTGGTCACAACATTGATAACCGCAACACCAAGTAATCCTTGCATCTTCTCGAAGTCGACATAAGCGTCTTTGTTGCGGTTGACATTATTGATGCTGAGCACGTATGAAGTGCCATTACTGTTCGATTTAATAATTGATCCATACTCCTGCTCAAATTGGTTGTTGACGGTAACGTGGAGAAAGATGGCGTGAGTCGAGCTGTCTAGGACCGTGTATGCTTCCTGATTGGCGACCTGGAAGTTACGAGGAAATTCTGCGTTGGCGAATGTGGCTCCATCGACGCTGGTGTCGACACGCAGGGAGTGTTGTTTTTCGTCATGGCGAGCTACCACAATAAATTCTGACATGGTGGCAAAGCTGACCACATCACTGTAGTGTGTGGTCCTGTGTTCGAACCAGTCGTCGCTGGCTATGAGGTTGAGCTTTTGCGTTGATGGGTCTTCGTCTTGATACTGCTCGCAATAGACCAGTTTTTCGCTGGTCTTACGAGTCTCGTGGCTTGCAAAGAGACATTTCTTGGTGTAGGGCAGCAGCGTCTTCCATTCCCCTCCGCCGTTGACGGAGACGTGGGCAACCGTGTGACACTTACTGGCGGAGTCGCAGTCCTTACCCCCAATCCACAAGAGCCATTCTTTGTTGGTAGGATGAAAGCTGAGGATCTGAACACGTTCGGTGTTGGGTCCTTCCGGAGCCTCAAAATCATGGATTTTCCTTCCCTGATTATAAGAGTAGTAAACTTGCTTAGAAGCGGTGATGAAGTAGACGACGTCTTTGAAGTATTGGTGAGGGTAGATGGCCACCACTTCCTCCTTCGGCAAGATATTCTCCCATGTCTTCCCGTGGTCATGAGTGAGATAGACCTTGCGTGAGCTTGTCTGCATGACGATCGTATCTCCATGTTCATCGGATGTCTTTTCCAAGTAATAATACTCACGAACACTGGAGTCCTCTTTGAAAACGGTCAGCTCATGGGGAATCTTGCCTGAGGCCGGTGTCTTCTGCGTCTGTTTGCACTCCCGATCGATGGGTTCATCTTTCACGACCCCATCTTTTCTGTTACATTCGTTTCCAGGGATAAGCCGGTAGCCGGAGCTTCCTTTAAAAGTCTCTGCCCCACTTTTGCAGGCGTCTGGCGGAGCGAGCAAAGGCCCCGCGGGAATGCATTTCTCCCCTGCCTCGTCTTTAACAAAGTTGTAGTCGCATTCATAGTCTGCATCGGTGCAAGCGCACTCCTCGAATTCAGGCTCAGGGTCCTTGAACTTGTAGTCAACGAAGCAATCAGAGTCGGCCTTGCGACGCCGGTAAAATTGTTTACGGCCCATCACACAAGTGGCTTCGCCCTTTGAATCAATTCGTGCTGGCCAGTTCTCGAAGTCCCGATCCTTGCAGTCTGATTCGTGGAGGCCGACGAAGTCAAGGAAGATAGACACATGTTTGCGTTTAGATCCAGTTCCCTTGATACCTGTCAAGAGAAATTTGAGGCTCGTCGAATCCGGCACGGTTTGCAAAGTTATGACCTCGACCTTATCCTCAAGTTCATATTCCTTCCAATCCTTGCCGTGGTTGATGCTGTAGGAGATCTTGTCTGTAGCAGCATCCTTGACCGCTACTAGGATTGCACCTGCATCGCCGAACTCGTAGAGGTGAGGCTCGCTGAGCGCTTTTCTCCAAGTAACACCCGCATCATCAGAAACGTAAGTGTCGCATTCTTTCCATTCCTTGAGGAATTTTCCAGTGTTGCCGACGCCCATGACAAGTCCCGGTGCTGGGCTGGAGAAGATACGGCCTGCATTGCGTTGGCTCGTGACAGAGTGCAGATGAAGCTTTTCATCTTTGACTTTGAGCGGCTGCCATGTGCGTCCGTCATCAAAGCTCATACTGGTGATAAGCTCTCTAACCACATAGCCAGACCTTTCTACATCCTGCCAGTTCTCTATGGTGTTTACCAACACTAAGCCCTGAATGTTCTGGATCTTTTCGAAGTCAACGATTCCAAACCGGTTGCGATTCGTATGAGCAATATTTTTGGTGAAATATGTGCCGTTGGAATTGCTGGTAAAGAGAGTGCCCATGGGAGAATCCCTCCGCGATGTCATGACATCAACTTGTATACTGTAGTTGGTGGATTCAAGAATCGTGTAAGCGTCCTCCTCCAAGCGATGACCGTCGAACTCGGCACGATGCCAAGTGGTAGCATCATCTGTCACGTATAGGACCAATTCCAGGCTGCCTTCTGACTTTGCGGCAACGGCGATGAAACCCTTGACGGCTGCCATGTTCACATGACCCTGAACAATACGACCAGCATCCATGGGAGGCTCAAATTCGTTCTTGAAATAATCATTGCTGACCACGAGCCGGTTGTCCTTGACATAATGGGAGAATCTTCCTTCCGCAATACACAATGTCTGATCTTCATCGTGATCTTCATTGCCGGTTGTGAAGATATTGGTAGTTTTGGCCCACATGCACTGGACAATCTTGTTCCGGAGCTCATGCAAGGTCTTTGCGCCGTCTGTGGTGTACATAGCCTGAGAAAGGTTAGCTCTGCTCGGTGATTGCTCCTATGCATTTCGTACCTGTCCAGTGCAGTCACCATCATCACAGCCTTGTGTTAGGAAGATCAGCTTGTCGGGGTTGGTTGCATGAAAGACGACTGGTTCCTGGCCACTCATGGGCTGGAATTTGGTCTCGAATTGCGACCATGTATCGCCCTGGTCTTTCGTAATCCAGTGCTCTTTCTCAGTGCTCATAGCCACAGCAACCTTGTTGTTGTACGGATGTGGCCGTATGTGCAGGTTGGCGCCTTTGATGTCTGTAATCTTTTTCCAGTTCGCACCGCCATCGGTCGAGCGATAAACTATTTGAGGGGCGGAATCAACGGCGATGACCACATCGCTGTCCTCGAAGTAGAAGAGGTTGTACAAGGGAGAATCGAAGGTGCTCTCGCTGACATCTGGCTGGTCCTTCTTCGCAGCGCAGGTGGCCACCAGCGCCAGAAGCAAGAGCCACAAGGCTCTGAGCGTCGTCGTTCTCATGGTTAGGGGCGTATGAAGCAAGGCATCAGGGTGAGAAGACGCTGATGTCGGGTGTCGGGCGACGATATGACGGAATAGCTGAAGTCAAGTCACACGAACAGATGTGCAATACCTAATTTAGGCAGAGATGACTTGGCAGAGCCGCGGAGCTGTAGTGAGAGATACCGGCCTCCTGGAAGCTCCGGGCGGCGAATTCTGGCTCCTATTGGTCAGATCCGGCAGTCTACGCGCGTCGCTCCGCGTCCTCAGGCTCACCTTTCCGCCTCACATCCGGCTCTGAAACCTGCAGACGATTTCGTAATTGCTGGCGGAGGACGATGTGGTATATGTCCTGGCTTGAAGATGTGCTGCATCGTCGAGTTTGACTTGACGTGCTGCAAGGACATTATACTTGTGACTGCAATGCTTGTTCCTAACAATCACCAGCTATTGCGTTAGCTTTTCTTTGTTCAGCAAGACTCTGGGCCACGTAGTTGAGCAACATGACCCGTTTGTACTTGACAATACGAATAGCTTGTCTTTCGACGAAATTCAATCCCAAAAAATTGGTTCAAGAATATAATTGATCAGCACGAGGACTTGACCTAGGTCGATGCAACCTGGATTCGCTATGGCGTGACAAATGGATTGCAATTCGAGTCCTCCACAGCTGTGTTAGCTAGCAGCAGTTTTCAACACTCCGGAAGCACGCGCTTATTCGTTCTCTGTCAGGGTCTGTACAAGACGTCGATCAGCAAGGCATCGCTTGCCCGATGTTGAGTAAGCCCTCACAGCATGACTCGGGCAAACCATTCCCCAGAGTGGTGGCTGGGTTCAGACCGAGGATGGCTTTTCGGCGAACCATAGGTTACAGCCAACCTCGGTGTTGACCATTGCATCACTAGAGTAGATGGCCGAGAACGAAAGTAAGAGCGCTGCGCCGGCTCATGTGTGCACACCATCGTATGCTCCAAATTATCCCCGAGATGCTTGACGTGTGCTGGGTACATCCCAAGCCCGAGTACTGTCCGAACCTCATCCAGTACCAAGTGTTCATCCTACAAGTGCAGATTTTGTGAAGCCCTTCCAAATCTCTCTGGTCAGCATAAATAAAAGGAATTAATGACGAGACTATCAGTTGTCCTGAACGACCATTGAGGTCGACCGAGCTGCACGCACGGCCTCGGTAGGCGATCTGGGTATATCAAGTCGGCTCACAGCATGAGTAGTAATCTGTAAACCACTTTGTGGGTCGTATATCTGTGTCCCGCGTACACCAAGACCGTCTTCTTGGATCCAAAACTCAATCAATGACAAATCACACTCGTGTAGCACTTGTATTCGTGACTATACTAGCCATAAATCCAATGCAAGAGGCCGAATGGTATGTTGTGTCGCATCCCAGATCATGCTTCCCGATAGTGGCACAAACGAGGAAGCACTCTGTATTCCGCGGCAGCACTAAATGTTATACCTACTGGTGTATCACAGGTCAGCCAAAAAAAAATCTACTGCCGTAATGCCCAATGAAAGCTGCCCTTGGAGACTGCAAATACTTTGTATGGTTTTAAGATGCCGCTGTCTGCTATGCTCGAATGCTGTATATCTAAGACATGACAACCTGCAGCGCTCTCCCATATCAGAGCTAGATTCTGATCTCGGTAAAGTAGCTGTACTAAGGGTGTGCTGTGCCTGCCCTGAAAGAATCAAGATCGAGTGCCATAGTAGTAGCCTTGAATGCGTAGCTCTCTCTTGTTCCTCCGAGTATTCGCCAACAAAGCTCAACGCATATTAAAGTTCAGGTCGCAAGGTTACATTTGTTGGTAGATCGGTCACGGGAATATCTGGTCAGCACCAACAAGGGCAGGTACTTCAAGCGGCAGGTACCTGCAAGGCTCCGTCTCTGTGATGCGCCATCGCTGCGGGCCAGAGGCGGTAGCCACAAGGCTCGCCGAGTGCCTGACCGTACGCTCGAGTCCGTTGTGTTCTAGCGGCGCCGCATTCGACATAGCAAGCCATAAGCAGTCCAGGCGTCGTGAATGGCGTCAAGGCTAACGATGAGCTCTGTTGGACAATACCACAGCGCTCAACACCAACTCAGCGTCAGTGGGTTTGGAGTTTTAGGACTAGTCCAGCTCGTCACCAAGCGGTCAAGCCTACGCTAATGCTGTTGGCCGACGGCTTCGTTACCACTTGCCTGTGTGTCTACGTACAGGAAAAAATGCTTGCGCGCCGATCGCAGGGTAGGTAAGGGAAGTCGGGACTATAGCCGGAGTTCCGACCGCTTGCATACGACCAAAGTGGGCGATTGTCAGCGGGAAGTACAGGTCGCTTGGCATGTCTTAGGCGGTGTCAGGCGGATGGCTGCATCCGATCATTTCGGGCCGGATGCTGCTTGAGTCTGGTGTTCAAGCGCGGCAGGTCGATCCTATGGACTGTCAATTTCGTCCGATATAAGCGCGAGATATGTACGCGCCGGTGGGCCGATGCCGACGCCGATCCCGCGAGATAGCAGGACCGCAGAGCTCAGAATGCAATAACTTGCAGGGTTCGTGTCGTGAGGGTAGCACAACACGTCAGGTAGATGGATCGATGGTATACCGAAAATCCGATTGGACCTGCAGATGCGCCTGGCACTAGCTATTGTGGCATGCAGCGACAGGCGCCCGGCCATTTGCGCGGTCCACGCCAAAGTCAATGGTGGAGACGAGGCTGTGTCTTCAAGCTCCATCACGGAATGCCCCCAATCGCCGGCAAAGAGTGGGTGGGATTAAGCTCTCTAGCTCAGCCCGCTGGGACAGATGGTGCTCGATTGGGGAACAAGCAGTGACTAATGGAAAGATGGCGTAGCGGACGATTTCCGCACCTTTCTTTGAGCTGCATCTTGCTAGAGGCGACCACAGCTGGACTCGGACAGGTCAGGGAGGCTTGGCTCGGCCCCGGCGACCAGGTTTTTGCTTCGAACATGACATGGTATAGTACTGAATTGTCAAGCATAGCACGGGTACGGGCATGGTAGGGCACATGGTGAGACGTCAACACATCCCTGCAGATACTAGAGCCACTGTTCGGCCATTTGATTTTCTGTGCGCACATGTGCGTTGCCCGAATTGCGCTGAACTGGTGGGTCGAGCGGGGAAAGGCGCAGTATGGGGCACCACAGCAGGATGCAGCAGGGTTGAGTGAGGTTTGGCTCGCAGCGGCTTAGTGAACACACCACCACAGGCTGACGAGGTTGATGGCGATCTGCAAGGGGTTTCGCCTAGAGCTGAGGCCAGTGGCACGGTGGCTCGGCAGGAACAGGAGGAATCGAGACAGCGAGGCGACCAGCTGAAGGGGGCAAGAGGGAATAACGCTGCGGCATAGGTCGGGCGAATTGCCTCTTCCGTGCAGACGCTATCCAGCGCCGCTTCAGTCATGGATGCCTAGTTACCTGGCCCTGCCGCACAACACGCCATAGGCGAGGTTAGGCGGCCTGAAGAGGAAGAGTTTCACATGGCGACTGGAGAAGATTCGGAGAATCCAATAGCTCGGATGCAGATCCGACCATCTCAGGGCACGCCTGGAATTGCGGACCAATGACTTTGCTCCATGGGATTCGAGCAATCGTGGATCTTGTACTGTACTGCACAAGGCTGTGGAAAGCGCGAGGCAGCCATGGTGCCAGATGACGTCTTTGCACGGAAGGGATAGGCAGGACTTGGCTGCCAGCAACGAGCGGTCAGCTGCGTGGGTCGGAGGCGCGACTGTCACCTGTCCACGTGCTTACCGGTCTGCTCCATGTGAGTTACAAGACGATTGTACTGTAGCCACCGCGTTCTGGTAGCCGAATCAGGGGGAATGATACCGTGGGATTGGCGAAAGGGAGATTTGTGAACAAGCGACGATTTGGGCTGCCGCCGTCAAGTGCGGCGCGGTTCGAGATGACCATTTCGGCGTAAATGCGGTCCATTGGCCATGAGTTCGATGCGAACCGTCAAGCAAGCAATGAAGATCACGGACTCCAGTCAGCAAGCCACGATGCGTTAGCAGGCGGAAGTGCAAGGCCGTGCACCCCGGAAGTAGATCTACCCGGTACTTGCTCCACTGGTACCGCGTTCGGCTGAGCCCGCTGCATGCCTGACTATCATGATCACAGCGGCAAGTCCAGCAGTCCAGGCATGGAATCGAGACGGTGTGGCCATCGCTCCAAACCCTGTCGATTACTTGTGCGATGATATCAGTGCATCTGGATGGCGTGAGCGGCACAGCTCCGTCCATGAAAGCAAGAGATGGAGTCTATTCGAAGCAGACGACGGATGCGCGGGGCTAGGGAGTAAGCGTAATCAAGCCACGCCCGTATTGCAAACGGACAGGGATGAATCTGTTGTACAAACACAACAAAGCGGCAAGCATGCACATCAACACGCACATACCTGGCAGCACACAGGGTAATATGCAGGCGATAATGCACGCCCAGTGAGGAGAGCATGGCTGCAACGGGGAGGCAGTTCCGACCGAATGCTCCATCCCGGTCTACTCGAGTGGGCGAGTGGCCTGAGTACCGTAGCTTTGCTGCCGCTGTGGGGACTTTAGTGCCCTGGTCTGCTCACATGCTTGCACGCCTGTGGGTGGAGCATTACTGGCCAAAGGCCTGGAGGCGCATCCGCGGTCCTGCCTGTCGCCTTGTCATCATTTTAAGAGAATTCGTTGCGGTAGAAGCGCCGTGAGGTTAATTTGAACGGTATGCAGTACAGATTGGCCACATGCGAGATTACGAACCAATCGGGAGGGTCGCAATAATGTCGGTGGCGGCGCCCGCAGTCGCAGCACATGGTAATGGTTGGCGTCTAGATAGTCAAGCACAGGTCTCGAAGGCATTGTACAGTACGAACGGCAGCTCCCGAAAAGTACTGGAGCAAGGACACAAGTAGAAGATGATTCAATAACGCGAGGTACGTGAATTACCCGCGGGACGCACTCCATGCGTCTACATGTCGACATACATGGCTGTATGTCGAGTCGTGACACGTGTATGCAGCAGGCGAGCTGAGTGAAGGCATGAAATCTGCGGCACTATTTTTGAATTCTAGCACAGTCCTGATCGGCTGTCGATAAATTGCCTGCTGATGGAGAAGTGCGGCCAGCCAGGTTAGCGCCACCAGCTTAAACAGCCCCGGAGAGGGCAGCCGATACAGGGTGGTGGCGTGCCGCGTGCGTGCATATGTTAGTTAGCGCAGCACTGGCAGTCCCCGATGCGGGCAAACTCGAGAACTTGAAAACGGCGAGGCTTGATATCAGTGACGGTAAGCCTGGTGGAGCGACGGGAGAAGTCAGAGTGAGTCGAAGCGGTCAAAGGTAGTAGGGCAGCAGGTAGGCAACTGTTGCGAGCAACGGCCTAGTTCCCGACTCACGATAGGACGGTACGAGATGCATGTGCTAGCGTGGTCCGTGACGATGACGGAAAGAACCAAGATGCCAGAGCGCAGTCCACGCGACGGCGCGCTGATGGAACAAACCAAATGGGCTCTTGACACGTTCTGGTGGATTGTGGCTGTGGCGAAGACTACGGAAGCGCAGGTCAAGGGGGGGTAGAGTGCAGGCATGCAGAAAGGCAAAAAAGCCGGGCAGGGTCAGGGCAGGGCGGGCGAAATGACCGAGCGTCGGTGGATATGCATGATTGGATCGACTCCAGCTTCGCTGATCGATGTCTGACTTGCTGCCGTGTGACAATGATGCTGCCATAGCACGCTGCTGTCTCTGTTCTCCAAGCACTGTACTCGACGTACTTGTGGAATGTTCCGTGTCGCATCTCTGCAATTGGCACTATCCGATCCCGTCTCAGCGCAGCTCAACGCCTAGCACATCGTAACCCAGCCCAATGAAAAGCCCCCGAACAAAAATGTTGTCTCGGGCCGGGGAGAACCACTGCAGCTGGCCGAGCAGCACCCAGTATCTCCAATGTAGCATCCACCTCATCCACGTTTCGGGCGACGGGTGAAAGCCAATTGACACGCCCAGTCAGATAGATGAGTCGTATTAGTTAGCATATTAGTCCATAGCCCTGCCTTGACTGGTTGCGGTCCGCTGCCGCCGTCGATCACGGTGTCTTTTACGGAAAGTTGCACGCCCCAACTCAAATCGTTCTCTTCCATCGATGTCGATCCCGGCCTTGAGCACCCCCCCCCAGGGCCATCACCATCTCATCATCCATCATCAATCATCTGCCACTTGCTGCGCATCTGTCAAACGACTCAAGATCGTCTACACTTCTCCAACATCCCCACTGTCCAGATTGCCGAACGTAAAATCTACCCCAACGACGATCCGGCTACGAATGATTCTGGCAGACGACTGTTCAGCTTGGCGCCTGCTCTCGGAGCCTTGGTCCTTGTAAGTTTTTGATGGACCGCTATCCAAGTCATGTCCCACGTTGCACCGTACCGCACAGTCACTGATCACACAGGATGTTGCATTGCTCCGTTCTGTAAATACCACCAGTGTGCCTATTTGTATGCCCGCCGCGCCGATGATCTTGGTGCGGCAAGAACAAGGCGCAGAGGCGCGCACGAGACGAGGACAAATAACCTCAACCCGGATCGTCTGCGTTCCCCGTGCTCGGTTTGACTTGTACAAGTCACTGGTACTTGACGATATTATGCGATGCAGTGGCCGGTTATCTCCAACCGACCGCTCGTGCGTCAAACTCTGTTCTGCGCGCGGTGGAGCCAAAGGAAGGAAAAGAAAGTGTCACCGTGTCACGCCGCACGCCGTCAGGCCTGCACTTTAACTCTAGAAGCTGGCCCTTGTTTTTTGAATTTTGACTCGGGCCTTGCGTATTGCCTGACCAGGTCAGTCCAACCCGAGCCTGATCTGACCACCCGCGACTGCTCTTGATGACCCCGACCTGACATGGTCCGGTCCTTGTATAGGCAATGTGGAGATAGGGCATGCACTGCTGATGCGTCTGTCCTTCACCTCATTTCTTTTCCCTTGGCTGCTCTACAAATCAGGCCTTGGCTGTCTGACGAGCCTCGAGTGGGCTGCAGCGGTGGGGGGGGGGAACATGGGCCGGATGGTGCAAATGCGTGGTACAACTGCTATACACTCGGCGCAAGGACCACTTCCAACCACCATCTCAGCATATGCTCCATGCTCCATGCTCCAACCTTCAACGCCGTGGACCGTGTTCATTGACTTTGTCGGAGTCGCACACATGCTGCTGGCCAGCCTGTCGTTCCTGCTCCGTCGCTCCTCGCCGTCCGTCCTCCGTCGCCCGTCGCCTGTGGTCCGCCGCCGCTTCTGCCGCCCAGGTCGCTTGTTAAGGTATTCAAGGTCCCAAGGCTGGTACCAGAGGTCTCCGCCGTTCCGCATTTGTCGCTGTGCCGCCGCCCATGCTTCTTGCCATGGCCATGCCCCCAACCCTCCTGTCCCTGCGCCTTGTACCTCTATGTCCATGCTTCTTCGCATGCCGGCTCCCATGCTCGTTCCCATGCTCCCATGCTCCACTCTGGTTTTTGCCTCCTCCAACTCCACCCCCATGCGACTTTTCCCTTCCCCAAAACCAATATCTCCCTCTATCCCCTGCCTCTGATTCAAGCCAGCCGTCAGCTGCCGTCTGGTTCGATCGCCCTCGCCCGGCTGAGGTACTACTGACTGCGCAACGGCCGCCAGCGTCTCGGTAGCCTTTCCGAAAACTTCTCCACGGCACGCGCACGATTGTCTTCCGCCAGATCTTTGTCTCTTCTTTCCTCACGACATCATCAGCGTACCGACGTTCCTTCTTATGCAAGGCACCGCTCCCGACCCAAAGCCTTTTGAATTCAATCCATCTTCCGTTTCTCAGATGCACCAACACCGCCGCTGAATACTACTCTACTACCCACTCGCCAACCCCGGGTCCGTCCAAAGCGCAGGCCACCTACAAGGACCCACGCTACACCACAACCGTCCAGGTATCACAAAACCCTGGCCCTCCCCTGCTGCCTCGTGTCTGTGTCTCTCCCGCACTCGACCATTTCGCCGCATCCGTCTTCTTCGTTTTTTTTGTTTCTCGCTTTCGCACTGAGCATTGCCTCTTCTCATCGCCGACGCTGACACCAGCCCTGCCGGGAGACCATCGAAGTCTCACCCCGGTATCCACTGCTCTCTACAGTCCTCGCAGCTGACCGTGTCTGGCTCCCGCGGACCGTTGCACGCACACCTCTACAGGCTTACCCGCCTCGAACGGCTTACCTTGCACCTATCTCGAGCGCCCGCCCCTCCTTTCAACACATCCGGCCGTTGTGTCGAACGTTGAACCACGCGGACTGTGCGCGCACGTAACTTGGGTTTGCCTTGGCTGTGCGCTCCTGACTTGTCACCGCTCCAACGGCTCCACGCGCAATCCGCACATCCATCACCACGTTCGTGCCGACTCGATCGATTCCACCCTTCCAGTCGTACTTCCGCCCCAATTTTGGCAGCCTTTCCAAACCGCTTCCTCGGGGGTCCAAGGTTCACCAGTCTGTTGACGGGCTCGGCGAATCGTGTCTCGTAACAATCACACAACGTTACTCGGCCGAGTTGCGCTGAAACCTAAGCCGCTCCCCCGACCATCTCCTTGACATATCTCTCCACGAATTCCCATCTACCTCAACCTGGACCACGTCAGCGGAAGGTGGATCTCCACTCGTAAATTTGGCCTGACACCTCACCCGGCCTTCACTCCAGCCTTTTCCAGATACACCCCACTGGGGTTTTCGGAGACGGCGGCACACTGAAGGCACGATGGAGTCTCCTTTGACACATCACGCTGCTCAGCAGCATTCTCCACCTCACGCATTGCCCTCCATCACCTCGTTGACGAATGGGCTTCCTCCCGCGTCTCAGCCCTCGCCTCATGCGCAACATCAGCAATACCAACAGCCCCCTGCCAGAGACTCGGGAGCATGGATAAATTCGCAAAGCAAACGTAAGTGCCTATTGTTCGCTTTGGCCCGCCCAGCTATGGGTCGCTAACACACATTTCTCCAGACTCGTCCCTGAACAATGGTGCTAACAACAATGGCTTGCACCTCTCTACTCTTCTGAATCCCGAAGAGTCTCAAATGCGTAGCTCTCTCCCCAGCACGCCTACTTCTGCGCGACTTTCGCATGCGAGTCAAGCCCTCCCTTCGATCAACCAGGGTTTCGAGTCGCACCCTCAACGCGACAGCCTTTCCCGACAGAGCGTCGACTACCACAACACAATGGAATCGCGCCGCAGCAGCGTCGACAGCCGTATGCACTCCAACTTCAACAATCTTGCGCTCAACAATCCCGCCATGTCGCCATACGAAAGTCAGCATGCCTCACAAGTGTCACTGGCCTCGAGCTTACGGCGGCCTGACGGTCAACAGCAGCTCTCCTCTCCTGTTGGCACTCGTTCAATGCACAGGTCGATCGAGCACGAAAAGACCCGAGTAGCACCCGCCATTGTCCCCAATCCTCGTCAATTCGGTGCCCCCGATCCTACCAGTGCCAGACCCACCCAAGGTTTCCCATGGGCGTTTCCCGACAGCACGGGGCAGTCCCCGGAAGAGAGGGCTCTGAGACGGGCTTCGAGCAGCGAATCGTCAGCAGAGAGCCAGAAGATGTCGCGGCAAGGCAGCTACGCAGCATCGTCGGTGCGGAGCAGCGTCCTGTCGGGCGAACTACCTCCTGGGCAGAGAAGATTTGAAGAAGGCATGGGTTTTCAAAAAATCATTGGGCCGGTAGGTCACGACGGTACACCGTCAAAGCAAGAGCTGTCCATGGGTCACCATCCCTCGATGCAACATCGCACAGTGACACAGTTACAAAATGAGCACGCTGCGGGCCTGTCGTCATCTGGCGGGTACAGCAGGACCCCGGAACTTCGAGTGAGCCACAAATTAGCCGAGAGAAAAAGGCGAAGCGAGATGAAAGATCTCTTCGAAGAACTGAATAAGGCGGTCCCCTCGAATGGAGGCGCGAAAGCGAGCAAGTGGGAGATATTGTCAAAAGGTACGTGCAACGCATTGGACTATTTGATTATAGGCTAATCAAGTTTCAGCCATCGATTACATTCGCGGCTCGCGCGATCAGGAACGAGCATTCCATGAAGAGATTGCACGGCTCCGGGGTGACCTCGAATACGCCAGGGATTTGCACAAGGATAACGAGGCACTGAGAACAGAGATCTGCGTCATGCACGAGCGCCTCCGTCGCATGGAGCCTGCGACACCACACATCTATGGAGCGTACACGTCGCAGCTCAGCCAACAAACTCAGCCTGGTGGCCAACCGCCACAGCAACACCATGGTCATCACGTAGGGTCTTTGTCGACGATGGGCGGATCGCACAGTCACCAACCACACCACGCACACGCTGGACCTTACTCTTCGATTTCACAATCCGCACCAATGCAAGGAGTCGAGTACGCGCTCCCAACACGCCCGAGTTACGAAGTCAGGTAGAAGGTGAAATGGAAGCGCTGGCGTTTGAGCAATTCAGGCCGCGAGACGGCAGCAAACATGCATTCAACACATTTCGACGTACAGGATGGCGTCACGCGTTCGTTTCTATTGCACAAATGAGAAAATCGCACAAGGCATTTCAAATCCTCGGGTTAGGATGTACCAAAAATTCGGCGTTCATGGCTGGTCATTTGGAAGAGAAGTCGCAAGGAAGAGAAATCATGTGCCTCGGAGAACAAGGCAAACAGGCTCGGTCGACCAAGATTCGGATGGAGCGCACGAACGATGTCGCATAGATACCCCAGAAGTCGATGACAAGAGGAAGGCTGCACATGATGGAAATTATTGTTTTGGGATCGCCATGTCTTATATTATATATACCATATCGCGCTTGATTGGCAGCAGAGAGGAGGAACCCAGCGCTGAGGGGGGTGCAGGAGTGAGTTACGCTTGGAATCTGTACAATAGAGAAAGTCATGGGGGCGATCGAATGGCAAGTCGTTGTTCGCCTCATCACTCATTTACTGTCAGCAATAAGATTCATGTATGCACGTCACCACCGTTCTTCTCCTCTATCCCTCGTGCACCCGGGAATAAGCTGGGCGCCGATCACAGTCCTGTTTCGCAAAGGCTCAGGTGATGGCGAGCAGAAACGGGACCCTGCATGACAGAGATCTACATGGGGAGATGATCGGTCCGGTGGTCAGAAGTCAGTTTGTCAATCAGTCACACGGCGCTGCCGAAGGATGCTCGGTAAGTGCGACCACGAGGGAAAGGACCCGCACGACGGTTGGTGGTGTGTGGTGTGGTGGTGGGTGGCTGTGTGTTATTTTATTGCAGAGGCAGGGATATGCTGGCTCTGATGGTCTCGCCAAGCGACCACCACCACTACCACCACCACCCCTCCCCCTCCCCCTACACTCTGGAAACAGTCACTAGACGAACTAGACGAATGTGGACTGTTGCAGTTCCCCTTCGGAGCAGCAAACCATCATGTCGAGTCATGGCCAGGCAGCACAGTAGATGAGACACGTCAAAGTCGATCTGTTCAGGGCGAGACAAACAGACCACCTCAGCGGACATGGAGCTTTCCGAAAACGGCCCACGGAACGTTTTGACCAAGTCGCTGTCAGGTGGTTTCAGAATTGAGCGCGGTGGCCGGTCCCCGGTGCACCATTTGAGGATCGTCCTTGGGAACTGCGCTGACGCCTTGGCCCGTGGCCTTGGTCTGCGGGCCGGGCCTGCGGGCGGCACTACCGGGCGAAAGCGAGGGCAGGAGGAGCTGGCAGAAGGAATGGGAGAAGGAGGTGGCAGACGCGATGGAAGGAAGAACTGGTCGAAGCTGCTGCTGCTGCTGCAGGTGCAAAAAGGCGGCGGCGGCGACCGCGGCGGCGCCTATCCTGGACCTACCTTGCCTGCACACGGAATGTCCGCTGTCTTGCTGTCGTCGCGGTTGACGACGAATGCACGGTCTCACTACGCTGTTGCTATTGCTGCGCCTCGGGCACACGTGCGGTGTGACTTCAGCTATGCTCTCGACATGGTCTGCGGGATATGGGTAATTACTGCGATATATGCTTTGTTGTCCACAGACTACGCCGTGCAGCCTCTCCTCCGTGAACCGCACTCGACGATTGGCCAGACTCCGACCTCGTGAAGCGCGCGCGCGCCCTTGGACGCCTCCCCCAAGCCTCCAGACTTTTTGCGCCTCCACCTTTGCACAGCAGGCGCTTCAGGCCCTCTTGTGTCTCTGTCTCTTGCTTGGCCCCGACCACCAACCCTGCTGCAACCCTCGTTCCTGTTACACTTCCGCTCCGCCTCACTCTCACCCACCCGCTCTCTCCACTCACCATCTGTATTTTCATCTTCCTCTTTCTCTTCCATCTCATCATCCTTCACACCCGACTCAAACAACCACAACTCCGCTTTCCCTCCCACCGCCCGACTTCGCACCGTCAAGTCCGTGTCGTCATCGTCCCATCTCCCCCACACCAGACCGTTATCGCGCGTCCGCCGACCTAGTCAGAAAAAATGTCGAACCAGCAATACTACGGCGGCCCCCAGCAGCCCCAGCAAGCGTACGTCTCTTCTCCCTATGCGACAGCTTCGTCTTTGCAGGATTCTGTCTTCGTTCCCCCGCGACGCACAGTCCCGTACCGCACATCTCAAGCTAACACGCAATTCAGGTACTACCCGCAGCAAGGCTACCCCCCGCAACAAGGCTACGGCGGCCCGCCTCCCCAGGTACGTTTTCTCAAAGTCAATCGCGGTGCATTGAGCGCAAACTGACACGACCGAAAACAGATGGGCTACCAGCAAGGCGGTTACCCTCAGCAGGGATACCAGCAGGGACCCCCACCCAAGCAGAAGAAGGACCGTGGCTGCCTCAGTGCCTGTATCGCAGCCATGTGCTGCTGCTTCTTGTGTGAGGAGAGTTGCGAGTGCTGCTTGGACTGCTGCGAGTGCGTCGACGAGTGCTGTTAAGCGCCCGAGGAGAACTAGTGGGTGAAGATACTTCTGGCTGGACAGAAGAGTGCAAATATTGAAAGATTGGTTCGGGACTGCTGCTCAGCAACGGACGGTCTAGAGAGGAAGGAGGGGTGATATTGGTGGAGGGTTTTCTTTTCCCCCTTGCAAAGCTTTATGATTGCTGCTTGACGTTTTCCGTCTTGCGCTTGTTATTCTATGTCTTCTTCTGAGCCCTCTATGCCCCCTGTGGAGTGTACCTGCGTGGACTGCTCTCGTGCGTCGTCCACTTAGCCGCTTTCGTTTGCAGCGCGAGGCCGAGTATGTGACTTATTTGTCGTGATATGTCGTCTGTATGGCTGCCCATCCACCATACCTCCCGCATCAGTATCATTCATGACGTTCCTCTCTGTTCTTCTCGTCGGTCCCATGCCCTTATACCTCACCCTCCAGCCTCCCGCATCATTACAGCTTTCCTGTTTTGAATTCCAGATAAGCTCATCCTCCCCTCCCCAACACCCTCCCGACCTCCCTCTCAAATCTCTCAATCCGAATCGGCATCTCCAAGCTATAGAACGGATTCCCCATCACAAACTGCGCATAAACCTCATAACACCTCCTCACCGTCCCCTCCGCCGCACCCTGCGCCGTGTCCGGACTCGTAAACAACAAAAACTTCGTCCCCGTCGCCGTCTGCTTTACCGTCAGTCTGAAATGACTCGACTCCAGACTCTCTATCCCCGTTGCCGTAGCTCTTCTCGACGGGCCCGCACCGCCCGGCACCTGCTGCTGCTGCTGCTGCTGCTGCTGCCCAGACGTCGTTGTTGTTGCCGCCGAAGACGAGGAAGACTGGAAGATGGCGGGGGCGGCGGACGGCGCGGGGAGGGAGGACGAGGGCACGGGGCACAGCGAGCGCGCGATGGCGTGGATCCCGTGGAACGTCCCGGCCAGGATCAGGTAGTCGTTCGCGGACAGCTTTTGCAAGCCCGAGGACACGGTGCGGGTGTAGATCAGGCCGCCTGCTTTGTTGATTATGAGGAGGGCGAAGACGACCCTACATCAAAGGTCAGTGGAGGAGGGGGGGAGAGGGAGAGGGAGAGGGCGGGGAGGAAGGAGACGGACATTGTGAGTGAATTGGGAGGACTGGGGTTAGAGGCGCATTGCTTGTTGTTGGGGTTGTGGAGTTATTGTATTCTTGAAAAAGATGCAGGTGGAGAGCTGGCGAGGTGCTGTGCGCATTGCTTGCGCTTCGAAGGGTGAGTGTGGTGTGAAGTGAAGATGCTGGAACGTTGTGCGGCGAGCTGGCTGAGGTCGGGGACGGAGATCTGGCGATGCAGAGTAAAGTCCGTCACTCCACGACTTTGATATTCACGCCATCGACGATGACTCGAATAATTGATACACTTGGTAAGTTATTTATCACAAGTATTATACACGGTGCTTATACTTGGTATGGTGCATCAATCAGTCTCACGGCCTTCTTTATCGCGGCAAGTGGTGAAACAGTGTACATACGACATATGTTCAGCCCTCCACCATACATACCCAAGCCCTTAAACTGCTCTCCTCCTAGCACCATCTCGAAAGTCCACCTTCTTCTCCTCGGCCTTGGCTTTGACCTCCGTCTGAGTCTTTGCAATCTCCTCCCCTTTCCCTTCGTCGGTGCTCTCGCTCGTGACGCTAACCTCAGTCTGCACATTGATTCCATCAGGGGTCGCGGTCTTGTTGAACGCGCCAGCCACCACCTTCCAGCACACCCACAGAAACCCGGCTAAGACCGCGAGACCAGTGCCGATCTCTACGTACCCAGTCTTTGACCTGTCCAACACCGGAACATCTAACGAAACATCCAACCTCGCCACCTCTTGACCCCCTGCTGTCTTGGGTGAGACGTGCCAGAATAGCGATTTAGGTCCGAACAGCCCATCATAGCCAAGATTGGTGCGGTCGAATGGATTGGTGGACATCTTGAGCCCTGCCTCAGCATTGCAGGCCCAGAATACTGACGGGTAAGGGATAGTCGTGGTACGCTTTCCAGGCTCGACCGTCGTCTCATGTGAATGTGAAAGATAGGCCGGGTACATGGCCGAAGCGTTGAGTGAGGGCTTCGGAGGAAGGTAGCGCAAATGTGTAGGGATGCTGACGGTCCATTTGTCGCCGGATGGAGGTTTGTCGTCCTCGGGAAGTGCAAGCTCGAGTAGTGCGGTTGATCCCCATTTCTTCACTATCCAGTCTGGAACCTCGAGGTCTGTTTCGCCGGTAAGGGCGTGGAGTGCAACGAGATTCTGAGACTTGAGAAAGATCTTGTCGGCGAGCTGATAGCGGTCTATGAACAAATGTGAGGGAAGATTAAGGTATGCATGCAGTACGCAAGATGGCGATGGCGCCTCAAGCTGATGTTTGTCGAAGGTAAGCTGAAGTGTCGGGTGCAGCCCAGTTGGCTGCTTGAAAGACGCCGTGAAAGAAAGACTCTCCGGCCCCGAGGTGGGCAGCTGGTGGTGGCGAGAAGGAAAGGAAAACAGTGTTGCTTCTATCACGCAATTAGTAGCGGTCTCTGTGGATGACTGACAGGAACATAACTTACTTGGCTCATCATCGTCTCCAAGCACTGTCAAATACCCACCAAGCGATATGTGCTCGTCCTCGGTTGCCTTCTCCCGGTTGAGGATACCAATTTCGACCCTGTCGTTGGCAGACCGCTGGCGTTCCCATCCACTATGGCGAGCAGGAGGCCACCTTGCTGAGACAACAAAAGATTGAGAGATGGTGTCAAAGTCAAAGTCTAAAGATGAAGCCTGTTGTAAACTCTCGATAGTATCGATGCACAGTTGTGGAGGAGACTTCTCGGAGCAGAAGTTGCTGCGAATATAGTCTTGAAGCGCGTTGACGAGAGGCAACTGCTGGTAGTACTGATACGTTGCCGAGATTCGGAACCGCCCTGCAAGGACCTGTGGTATCGAGAATGCCTCCTAAAGTAGTGCTGTCAGCCATGAGCTGTTCCCGACTATAATATACGGCTTACCTCTGGCTTTTCGCATCGAAGCTCCGGTCCGAAAGCACTTTTTATCTCGTCACATATGCCAGTGCTAAGTTACATCAGAGTCATGTTTTCATGGCTGCCGAGAAGTGCTGGAAGCTCACGTTGTCCGGTTGCCCTTGAGCGGTGTATAGAAGACGTGCAAGCCAGGTGGTAATCTTGCGGAGAAAGGAGGCGTATTATCGGCATTGTCCAATGATGCCCACCGGACATGTAGTTGATGAATGTCGTTAAGCACGGTTTTTAGCTATTTGAAATCAGTAGATGCTTGAATAAACCATCATAGAGCGACAGTATACCGTGGGTGGCAACTCTTCTTCGCTCAAAGTAATGCGCCATTCCTTCGCGGCATAGATGCTCGGGAGCTTGAGAGAGCTGGCCTTGACATCAATCGTGGCGGGATTGACTCCTGGTTCGCCCCCGGCGAGGATGTATGTAATTCTCTCCTTCATTTTGGGGGTCACTCACGTCATGGCGATGGGTGGATGCTGTGAATATGCTGGTCGGATGGAGGAAGCGGGCCAATCGGGGGCCCTGGTATTGAACTTCGATTTTACGTGCTACGCCGCATATAGAACAGAACAGTTGTCTTCAATCAGTTTTTCCCAGGCACCAGCTTTTTGGCCATGATTTGGTGTAATTGAAAAATTTCATATTGTCAGCCTAATGGTCCCATGACTGTCTGTTGGTTTTGGGAATTTGTCGCCCAGAATGCGTCTCTGTAGCCTAGCAGCAATCTTTCTCACTCTCCTTCTTGGCCTATCAACATCATTCGCACGCTCTTCCAATGCTATTCTATTGAGCAAAGTACGCACCCTCACACTTCGCCAAGGCAAACAGACCTCCCACCGTCGTGTTCCAGCGATACCTCAGCTAAAATGTATTGGCGGCAATGGCCGATCTCACTACGAAGTCGACGCCATGCGTTGCACCAACATTGGTGGCGAATATGATGGTGATGACGTCCAATGGACCTGTACTGCAAATCTTCCGCCCGAATTCAAGCTAGGCTCAACAGAGGTGCTATGCGAGGGCTACAGCTCGTCAACGGACCCGTATGTGCTGAAGGGCAGCTGCGGTGTCGAATACCGTCTACAGCTCACCGAGTTGGGGGAGCAAAAATATGGGTCTTTCAGCTCAATGAGCCGGGGAGACAAGGCTATATTTGTGGGTATGGTACTATGTGAGTTCATTTCCCACAACCTTTCAGAACGAGGCTGACACTCCCATAGTCTTCGTCGGCGTACTAGTCTGGATGCTGTACGACGGATGCTTCGGTGGAGCTCGAAACCGGCGTCAAGGTCGACAGGGGTTTGGCGGAGGATGGGGAGGTGGCGGAGGCGGCCCTGGTGGTAGGTCTACCCTTCAATGATGACGCAAGCTGAAGATTGACAAGCTCACACAGACGATGGCAATGATCCTCCGCCTCCTTACAGTCGCATGCCCCCACCAAAGGGAGGTTCCAATACTCAACAAAATCCAGGTGGATTCTGGACGACGGCAGCAGCGGCAGCAGCGGGGGCGGCAGGAGGATATATGGCCGGAAGGGCTGGTGGTAACGGCAGAGATCGTGGCAGATATTACGACAGATTTCAGGATAGGCACGACACTTGGGGAAGATCGAATCGGTCTTACAACGATCGGAGCGACAGTGGGTCTTCCAGATCATCTACGACATATCAGAGTAGTGGATTTGGAGGGACTACCCGCCGCTGACCTGGAGATGTACTCCGTTGTATTATCACCATTCCTAACGATGAAATGTAAACCCCTTTCGTGACTCGTTATTTATTCGTTATTTCATCTGTTGAGCCGGGAAGAAACTGCGAGTGTGATTAGCAAAAGTACTTCAAAAAATCCAGAATTTGCCTAACCGAGGACCTGCATAGCCACATGCGATGACTGTCTGTATGTCCACGTTACGAGCTTTAGCATAGGACTGAAGCTTCAGCAGAAGGAAGGTACCTGATCTGCGCGTTTCGTCAGCCCACAAACCCAGGCCACGCCTAGTATGTCGGATCACCTACACAGGAGGATCGAATTTGATAGCCACCTTGTTCTTGCCTTCCTTGATTTGGAACCGGACTTGTGTCACATCTTTCGACACCTGTTTGCTAGCATCTCCAGTCTGCACACCACAGCTTCGTGTCTGTCCGGAGCTTTGACGAGGGCCTCTTCGCAGTCTAGACCAAGTGGAGCTAAACCTCGTGTCCCAAGGACCTGAGTCAAGAGAATCCACAGTTTCATCACGCCTCCTGACGTCTTGTCTGCGTGCTCTGTCACTGAGAACGACTTCTGATGTAGGATCTTCTGGCCAACCGACTTCGTGCTCGTAGTCCATGGTGACCCGAAATCCAGACTCGAGAACGACTTCTTCAGTCTGCTCCGGCTGTTGCGCATTCAAGCGACTCAAACGCATTCTGGTTGTCGGCTCCAAGGGAGGCCAAAAAGAATCAGTCGGCCATATCCTTGCATCCCTGTTACTCACACTATTGGCGGCAGGAAGTGGCTGTGGGATGTTCTCGTACGTGGTAGGCGGGTGAAATGAAGGTGGCCAGCTGTTGGGATCTTGGGAAGACGCTGCAGCCAAAATCTCTGGGTCGTGAAGACTTTCAAATAGATCCAGCTGCTCTTCTTCATCATCATCGTCCTCCTCTCCCTCATCCGAATTCGATTGTTGTTCAGTATCGGAGGAGGTATCAAGATAAAGGGGCATCAAGTCGTTCCAAGTCATGGCGACACAGATTGTTCCGGCTCTGACACTGTATATGCGTCAGTTGCTCAGCCCCTACACTCAACGAGAACCACTTACGGTGCGGTAAAGCCGTCTCCAGGAGCGATGATGATCAACTTCTCTAGAGTGAAAGCAGTGTAGTCGTGGTGTTGGAGGACGATGTTGCAGTGAGACTCCTTGGAACTATAGACACTCTTGTCGTGCTTTAATATGTTTTCTGGGCCGTAGAAATTGGGTGATCGCTGTGCGCGGGAATGGACCCCACCATTGCAATCGCCCAACTCCAGTTTCAGTTTCCCAGGTTCGACCTGACCGTAATGACCATATTTGTAGCTTCTCTCATAGACAGAGCTAGTGACATCCAGCTTCCGTCTCTTGGCCTGTCTGGGACGGTCGTCATCGTCATCGGGTGAGTCCTCGCTTCGGGACCAACCACGACCCTCATAAGTGGGGGAGTGAGTGCCTGCAGTTCTGAACGTTCTGCGCCTCCTTGCACCAGGTAAATTTGACCATCGTTCGTGGCGTGCAGCGTCTGCCTGTGTCCTGCTATCTTCTCTCTGCCTCTCGAGGAGTCTGCCAAGACGGTCTAGCCGGGTCATGGAATGCTCCCCAAGTGTGATGGTTGCTGGCGGGTGGTCAAAATCGCCCAACTGTGACGCACAAGATCAGTCTTATATTATGCGAGATACCGGGAAGCTATGAACCCACCGTGAAGGACGAAAGAGGTCTTCTATCGCCCATGGTGGTTGTGACACATGAACTGTAGAAGCGGTGTCGGTGTCTCCCGCGAAGTCGGATCTAGTGGGGCGGGATATAGTTCCGTTTCTATGTGCTGGTAGGCGTGAGGATTACTCTTAATTCGAAAATTTTGTCGGGTACGAAGTCGTCCAGCAGATGAGGCTCGACTTGGAGTTGTTTCATGGATCCAGGCAGAGACATGGAGTGGAGGAGTGTAGGTGGTACAGTCGCGGATCGAGGTGTTGTACTGTGCCATTCGGCGAGTAATGTGACTTCTTGCCCGCACCGCCAGGCCCCAAACTCAAACGGCGGAGCTTGCCCGAGGCGCCTTGCACGTCATTAACCACCATTCACTTTGCATAGAGACAATTTGCCACTACTGGGACAGCATGACCAAATAACCCGGACATTGGATGATTATGCAAGCTCAAACTGTTATACTTCTAAACCAGTGTGAGCAATCTGTGCTGAAGGAGCGCTGCCTGGTTGGCGCCCAGTTTTCGAAATTGCCTCACGCCCCAAGCGTGGACCCTGCGTGCTTCGTAGGGACTGGAAAGCGCCGGACGGGATCGCACCCTCGGCGTGCATCTTCGAATCGCCCTGTCGGTCGAATCGCGGATGATTCTGTCAAAGTGATTGAGCCCGCTAGCACTCAAACAAAACGCAGTATCATTGTGTGGCTGTGATTGTTCGACATCTACCAGCATTGACATGTGTCGGCATCTACTCTTGACTGCTGAAGTCTTATGGTCTGTTATAAACACAGCCGGATGCCCATGGCCCTTCAATCATTCCCAGGATTATGTGCACATCATTTCTTTCCATACAGGGCGTAGAGGAGATCCTATTTCTTCCTACCCCTCTTCTTTGCCTTGTCCTCTTCTATCTTTTCCGGTGTCACGTTGGCACGGTCTACCACGCTCTCCGCAGGCTGGGCTTTGCCGACTCCAATGCCAAAGCTGACCGTTTTCTCGTTGCTCCTGCCACTCGCGCTGCTCCGGCTGCTCTCGATGCTCATTCGACTGCTCTTGCGGTTTTTGTGACTTAGGCCATCGTGGTCTACCCCCAACAGACTGCTTCCCGTTGCTGATGTGCGATGCGCTGTTGGCGATTCGTCCATAGTGCCGCTGGGTTCATCTGAAGACCACCATCCTTCTGGTTTATTGGATGAAGGTGATGCAGCCAGTAGTCCAGCAGAGCTGCGTCCGGCCATGACCGGCACTCCTCCGGAAATACTGTGACGTTGAACTATAGATGGATGGGGCGAATGACCAGCACGGAATGTCCGACGGCGTTCTGCGCTATCTGAGTCATCATCAGCATCGTCATCTTCAGAATCCAGACCTGTCGCCAACTGCGGCAATTTGGTGTTGGGAGTGGCCCGCTCGGTTTCAGAATAGCTCGGAAGTTGTGGTGATTGTACCGTAGCTCGCAATGCTTTGGCTTCTTTGACTTTGCTCGGACCCGCATGAAAGTCTAGCGCTTGCAGTACATGCGGGAAAACAAGCTTGTCAACGTCTGAAGCCCATAGGAAGTCCAAATGCTCGTAATGGGGAATCTCTATTGCTTCTGTGTGCTTCGGCAACTCCCGCATCATGATTTTGATGTCTACCAAGCTGTCGCTGCCGCCATAGACCAGTACGATTGGAGTCTTGATATTTCGAGTCGGGAATTTGGCAACCTTGTAGTACTTTGCTCCGCTTGCCATACTGATGGGAGCCTGGATCTCATCGTCGTACATCTGAAAAGTTCCTGTCCGAATGATCTGAAACCAATGTACCACAGATTTGACACTTGTGTAAGAAAATAAATGTGGATAAGCTGCCAGCTTTTGATGCGGAGAGATATTCTTTGTCTTCCAGCTGAAAAGGAAATCCAGACTCTTGTCGAGGACCCAGCAAAATAGAGCTGGGTATAGAAGAGATTCCCACATTGTTGTGCTACTGAGGATGGCTTTCCGCCCGAAGAGCAGGAAGAGCACTTCGGGAGAGGTCTTGACGAACGAACTGACAATGCCCGAGGCGAGCCCAGGTGGCGCCATTGCAGGAGCCAGGGCGATGAACACGTCAACCTTCTCGTTGAGTTGCGGATGAATCGATAGCGTCGCGAAGGCTTGTGCCGTGCCTTGGGAGAATCCAACATACGACAGAGATTTTTGCTTGGTTGTGTCGAGAATATAATTGATGCTGTCCGGGATGTCATGGAAAGCAAATTGATCGATTGAAAAGTTCCAGAACTCCCTGTGGGCCGGAGAGTGGTTGACAGACTTTTTCGAATACTTGTTCCCCCTGTTGTTTCCAAGCTGAGATGTTGTCAGAAGGGCATAAACAAACAAGGATTTCTTTTGCACTCACCCAGACATCGTAACCCTGATCTACCAGTGTAAATGGTAGGCAGCGCTCTTCTTCAGTCAAACAGACCCAAACCTCGCTGTTCATAAGGAGTCCATGGTGCAAATAGACAACCTTTTTCTGGATGCTGCCTTCCCCGCTGTTGACCTTTTGTTCCTCTTCCCCTCTGCGCCAACCCAACCTGTGTACTCCAAGCAGGTAGCCATCTCCTGTCTGAATGACATGCTCTTCCGCGTAGTAACCATATAACTCGCAGAGTTCCACAAAATCCGATGATTTTGCTATTGGAGACGACACGGATCTCTTCCTGTTACGTGATCTGCGTCCTTGAGGCGAGGAGAAGAGATTAAATATCTTGCGTGACAATTTGTAGAGACCACGGATTACGGCATCCGGGAGAGCAAGGGTGATCACGCGGGCTACAATCTCGAGTCCAACGAGAATGAAGGACCCGAAAAGGGCCAAATATTCCTGCCTGTTCAAGATCAGCAATGGACCGAAATTTGCGAGCAAAGTGGACGTACATGTGCAGACGGCCAATGAAAGGGACGTGAGGCATCTTGAAGGTTGTGGTATGGAGAGTACAACTTATATAGGCGCCAGACAAGGCCAATTTGCCGACATGTGAATGTGGTCAACAAGATCCGAAGACCGCAGCGGGGCAGCGCCCAGAACTGACACAATCGGCGCAAGTGGCTGATCGCAGTGCAGGCTGTAGGTTCGTGCGCCGTGCTAAATCGTTGCTTTCAGAATTGGCGCCCGAAAGAGTAAGAGCTTGCGTGCTTGCAGAGGTTGCAGGCAGACTGCAGGTGGATGTTTTGAAATGCGCCCGCTCGGATTGGGGATTGGGCGGGATCAGCCCCCCGAACCCCGAATCATTATTTCGGCCCTTTGCGTCATTGAACGAAGGACAGCGGCCGACATGTGAAAGCCAAGCGCTAGGACCAAGCGGCTCTGCGGACTTATCCGACACCAATTTCGGTGGATGGTCGAAAGATGAAGCTGGGCAGATCTCTCTCCAAGATTTGCCCGTCTAGCAGCTAGGTGATTTGCCAGTCCTTTCGACATTGTGGCGGATAATGGTTGTGAGACTTTTCAGCTTTCCAATATCAGATCAGCGATAGCAGCTATACTGGACCACCAACATGCCATCATCATGCAAAGATATTCGTGAGTGCGCTCCCCATGGCGTCCCGGTCTCCGCCACTAATGTCATGCACAGGCGCCGCTCTGGCAGCTTGCCTACAGCAGAGCGACTGCGTGATGGTATACCGCAACAAGCCTGCGGACTGCTTAAGAGAACCTCTTGTCGATACTCTGCCAGTCACATGTCTCCAATTAAAACGCGGCTACGGTTCATGCAAACGAGGCATGGTGGACATGAGGAAGCGCTTCCGTGGAAATCAACCGGTTGCAACAAGCGTCGAGCTGCAAGCTGGCGAAGGTAAAGGACAGCTCTACGCCGGGACTAACACGTTCCCGAAGGTCAAAGCGACGGATGGGAATGAGGAACCCAAAGAGAACGAATAGATTTGGACGAATGATACCCGCAACGACTCATGCTCGGGGATGGCAGTGGCTGCTAAAATGTACTCATACATCTGTATATTACAAACACGTTTTGGGAATTCTACTCTATCCAGAATACAGCTCAACAGATTCACTCCGCAACCTTTTGCTTTCCCTTTTCCCCCAGGAAATGGCTATACTTAATCGGACCCTCCAGATGCCAGTCTCGATCGCTACTAATATACACTTCGTTCCATCGGCTACGTTTCTGATCGGCGCCATTCACGAGATCCTGCATGGTCACGCCTCCTTTTGCTTCGATCACCGGCAGCGCTGACCTTTGCCATCGCCTGGTGAGGTGCAGGCTAGTAGCTGGAGGCTGTGATACGAACATTCTACGCCAAGACGCTTTCTCGTATCCAATTGCCGGGTCGCAGCTTTGCGCGGAAAGGAGTGCGTCGGCCGGGAATGAGACATTGATGTTCCAAGCCCAAAATCCTAAGCTGGCGTTGGTGTCTTCGTGCTGCATTGCGGAGGTTGGTTCGGCTGGTTCTCTGATCGAGAGAGACAGGTTGGATGCCTTTTTAGCAAATTCAAAGTCCTCTTTCGTCGTGAACAACAGTCTTTGAAGAGTCATAGTCGGATACATGCCGCCCATAATCTTCCGTAGCATGAGGTTGTTCAAAGGACGGGAACCCGGTTTGTCGTCAGCATAATGACCTTCGAGCTTCCAGTCCGGCTGGAGGAACAGCATCTTTTGAAGGAGTGGTGACGATGAAATTACCTGCTGCCATAACCTTGATGTTCGTTGAGCAAGTAGCAGTTCCATTCGCGGCAGGTAGGACAACACCAACTCCAGTAGTTCTGGTAGCTCCAATACTTGACTCATAGGAGACGCTCGGACTGCGTCAATATCCATGTCGTCAAACTGTGAACATCCTGGCGGGCTTGACTCCATGATGAATTTTAATGGTCGTTTGTATTTACGATTGCGTTGCTCTGGGTGCGACTTGCAGGCGGATTGTTATATGTTGGGTTGATGTCGATTTGTCAAAAGTGGCCTGATGTCTATGTGGTGGACGGATTCAATGCGCAGCATGTAGAGACAAGGGATGCGATTATCGCGTGCTGATTGCGACTATAACAACAGAGGGGCATTCAGAGGGGCAATCAGCGGCGCAATCAGAGGGGCATGGGCCTTCGTCATCGTGCACGAATGTCACGAGCCAGCCCCTTGCGTAGCAGATCGAACGATGCAAGAACACGGAGAAAAGCAAGCGGTACGGCTGAACCCAGAATGCGAAACGTCACATCGCACGAAGGGAAAGCCTGGGATGGAGGTCTGGGGTCTTGGTCAAACGGCCAATGGAAGGGTGGGTGGGGGATCGAGATGTAGAAAGGTGAGATAGCGCGAAGATAGCAAATGATACCTTGCGCCTTTCAAGTCACAATTCGCGACTACGTGTTGGGTCACTTCTCTCTTGCAGCGCTATATAGGACCAGGAAATTCCCTGAGATAATCGTACCAAGAGTTGTGCATGTGAGTATTTCACCATAGCGATTTTGAGGACGACAAAATTCGATAATGCGAGTATTTGGCTGGCCTGATTCGACTCTAGGCTCATTATAGGATATATTTACCATAAGAACGTACCATATCATCGAAATGCTGCAATGGTGTAACGGTATCATTGCTGCCTTCCATGGAAGGATCAACTGTTCCACCCCAAACTTGCGATAGCAGCAGACCTGGGTTCGACTCCCAGTTGCAGCAGTATTTCATTTTTTGCTTTTTATGCGCCTTTTCTAGGATTCTAGGTCACTGAAAGAACACTGCGCCTTTCGCTGGCATTTCTTTCGCAGATTGTCGTTGATCTGTGTTGGTAAGGTAGCGGAATTGAAAGGATCAGCTTTGCGAATGACTACGAGCGTCCTCGAGTATATCCGTCGCGCCAATGATTGGAGTGATAAATTCTTGCCCGTGGAGTGGAGTCGATGGGATCGATGCACGGATTTATGGCAGCCCTTATATCAATGACAACTTTCTTCGACAAAGCTGAGCAAGCATGTTAGATTCAAAAAGTTTATGATATTTGCTTGTTGTAGAGGACAATAATAACTGACTACAAAAGTACAGTACATATCTACAGTCATATGTCGTCTACAGCTTCGCTCCCTTGGCCCTTCTACTCTCCCGGTCCTTGTCCCTTATCAGGCGCCTGAGTATCTTGCCCGATGGACTCTTGGGCACGACGTCAATAAACTCAATTCCGCCTTTGAGCCACTTGTGCCGGGCCTTAGTCTTCTCAACATGACGAGCAATGTCCCTCTTTAGGCCAGCCTCACTCTCCTCCAGACCGACACTGGGACTCTTGACGACGAAGGCTTTTGGCACCTCACCCTCCTTGTCACTGGGAATGCCAATGACAACGCAGTCGTTGACGGCAGGATGAGTGAGGAGGTGAGCCTCGAGTTCGGCAGGAGCAACCTGAAGTCCCTTGACCTTGATCAGTTCCTTTATGCGATCCGTAATGAAGAGGTGCTCGTTGCCGCTCTTTGGATGCTTGCGGAATACAGCTTCATCACCGGTTCGCATGTAGCCGTCCACATAGGTTTCGCGAGTGGCTTTAATATTGTTGAGATAGCCCAAAGTCACAGATGGACCTTTAACCCAGAGTTCGCCTGGCTGGTCATATCCAGTAATCTCATTTCCTTCGATCGTCACAAGACGGCATTCGAAACCGGGAAGAAGGCTGCCGCACGATCCAGCCCAAAGGTCGGACGGATCTTGCGTAGACACCACAGTGCTCGTCTCGGTCAAGCCGTAGCCTTGCTTGACGGTCCATTTCGGGTATTGAGATTGGAGCTCATTAGAAGTCTCCTCACCTAGTGGGGCGGCCCCTGTGAAGATAGTCTTTACGGAGGACAAGTCATACTTTGCTAGCGTACTAGCTGACTTGGTCATCGTGATGATGATAGGCGGAACCAGGAAGAGGTCTTCGATCTTGAATCTTGCAATGCTTTCGAGGAAGGATGTCATCTCGAACTTAGGGAGAATAATGACGGCATCTCCTCTGTATATCGAGACATGACAGCATACGATAAGGGAATAGATATGGCTCATTGGTAGAAGCCCAAGAACAACCTTGGAAGTGTCGGTCGAATCTGCCGGCGCACTCTCTTTTCTCCACTTCGAATCGAAGGCATTTGTTTGGAGAGTATTGGCAATGACATTTCGATGGGATATCATGACGCCTTTAACATGGTCAGTAGACTGTGTAACATCATGGCCCGAAAGCAGTAATATACCTTTAGGCAGGCCGGATGTTCCACTCGAATAGCAAAGGAAGGCTGTTCGCTTTGTGCCCTCTCCTTCGCGCCATTTGTGAGCAGGGAGCCGCTCAAGCTGACTACCTTCTTTGATGAGATCGTCTGCACTCTTGATCCCTCGGCCGGAGACACCGGGAGCGAGTGCTTCCGGGACAGCCAGTAAGTAAATGCGATTCTCAGGTATGCCAACATTCTTGCAAGCTGCTTTTGCGATCTCGAGGAGGGGTAAGCAGGTGAAGAGGCATTTTGCGCCAGCGTCCTTCAGCTGATATTCGAGCTCGGATTGCGAATACTGTGCATTGGCTGGCGTTTGAATGCCTCCTAATCTGTGAGTAGCCCAAGCAAGAGTGATGGTATCAAGCTGCGCTGCATCAGCTTCGTGCTTTCCCAGTATCGTACAAAGAACTGACAGTGTTGACGCTGAAGACTCCAATAACCTTGTCGTATTCTGTACCGTCGTTGACTTCGAAGGCTAGCTCCTTGCTGAGTCCTCGTGCCAGAGCATCCACGCGATCCCTCACCTCAAGAGCCGAGTATGTCTTGCCTGTCAAACCGCAGGTAAAGGGATTGCGCGAGTAACCCAGGGGATACCGTCCATAGTTTTCGGTGAGCATAAACTCCTCTATCGAGACATTGCTGGGCGGCTCAAAAGGGAGCTTGGGAACCCAAGAGGGCGAGTAGAAAGGCATTGTGCTCAATTTGTGGAAGTTTCGGCGCTGCAGATAGATACAGAAGATACAAAGCCTTCGAAAGATAGGAATGACAGCAGTAAGGAATGCTTATAAGTAAAAATGAGGAGAGATGATCTCCTACGTTCGCGGTCTCGACGATATTGCGTATTTGGGGAAGATGGGGCACGTGGAGCACCTCGGCACGCCCAAACTCTATCGTACAGCTGCAGACAAGCGGGGAGCCTGACCCATAAACTCGGGACTTGACCCCATGTTTTCGGGAGCTGGTGAGGGGGCACCTTGAACCTTTTTGGGAGGTGGCAGGTGGCAGGTGGCAGGTGGCAGGTAGCAGTCGGCAGGTGGTCAGAGCTCCAATTCATATTTCGGAAGAGGGACGAAAGGAAGTTTGTGACCTTGTACAAATTCAAGGTTGCATACCATTTCCGCCGACGCACTCATCCGTCATGAAAATAAATTCTGCCCAGTACCAGGACAGGCATGCCGTCTGCGCTCAAAATGGTATTCTCGGATCACGGCCGCACCTGTTGTGTGCCGCCGGGAGGAGAGCCGGAGCGCAAGCTTTTCACTGCTTTCCCTCACTTGAGGCTCAGCTTAGCTGCTGGTAGGTTGACAATACGTTTTCATCACTCCACAATACGACTCCTCAAAAGCATATGTCTTTTTTCTCTGTATCTTGACTGTATGGCAATTGTTCGATACTCGTTCTCATTTCATCGTTTTCTTGAATTTATTGTGCACGTCCTCCCTTTACATGCTCTTCACTCGCCGACATCTCCCCTCAGCTGCTAGTCCGACTGGAACGCACAGGACGAACGACTGCGCAGCACTGTACGGTCTTGCATATCGATCATGGCGACTCCAATACTTACACCTCCGGACGACTTCAACCCGGCGGCATCCAAGGACATATCTGCTCTTTCGGATTCGTTATCAAGCAATCCATCGACATTTCCTTCAACACCACAACCTGCTCAGGATATCGTGCCAATTACTCCTACTCTTTCAGAGTCCATAAGCCAGTCCTCGAGCCTTCAAGACACAGTAGAGCGCCAGGATTTCCGGAGATTCTCGACCAGGAACTGCAAACCGGTGATTTACTACAACATCGAACAAGCTTCTGCTGGGATCACTTCAGATGAAAGCGACTCTGGGCGCGCATATCCGCCAGTGTCGCGCAAGCGCCGTCGCACATCAGATGCATCCGAGTCTGGTATTACAAAGACAAAGAAACCGCGGCCCTCAACGAAGCGAACTTCACCGGAGGGTGCCGGGACGAAAAGAGTGGCCAAAAAATGCAATGAGAAAGTTCACGAAGCGAAACAGAGTCCCGTGACCTCAAATGAGAAACAAAAATCTCGGCAATCGAAAAGGAAATTGTCCGAGGCAGAATCCACGGCTCAGGGTGCAGTGGCAAAGAAGAGCAGGAAGTCCAGCGAATGGAAAAGGAGTACGGTCTCCGCAGGAAATGCGACAAAGGGTGCTGTTACAAAAGGGCGCAGCAGACCTCCGAAAGCTTCGAAGCTCAACAGCCTCACACCACCTCTGTTAGATAACATCAACGTCAATTCTGTAGGCACTACTACTGCTACCGCTCCTCCCCACCACGGCACTGAAACCACCACTAGAGATACTGCAACACAGGATCGACGGAAGTCAAACTCAAATGTGACACCATTAGCACACTTCCAGACCCGTGCACTCTCCAACGGAACCATCATTGAATGTCCCCATTGGGATTTGCCGTCTGAAGTCAGTGTGCAGATTAATAGATCAATCCCGGCTCAGATGCAGACGCAGATGCAAAATGTTGACAACTCCGTGCATTCGTCACCAAAGCTTGTCAAACTTCTGGAAGCCTCTCGTCAGATCATGCGGAAAACATCAATGGACCAGAAGCCGAAAGCGAAGGGACATCCAGCAGTTTGGTCGGACAGCAGACAGGCACTCTGTGAGACAGTCCTCTATTATCAGGCTTGGCAGGGAGCGTGCTATATCAACAAGGGCGTGCTCTACTCGTTCATGTTCGATTCAAACGCCCACAAGAGAGATTTGATCGATCAAGATGTAGTTGTTGCGCGTGCTGGGGGTGCTATGAGTCGCGACAAGGCCACAAAGGAAATGTTGCAATGCCGGGATCAGTCTGAAAGTAATCAGTCCCAAGCAGTGAGAGCTGCTATCGCCTCACAGAACCCTGTCGCCATCTTCTGCGGTGCCGAGAACACTGACGTCTCTGTACGTATGCCGCATCGTTACAATAGTCTTGATTGGTTCAAGCCTACTCACGTATGGGCCGAAAAGAGCGTAGGCAGCAACAAGAAGGAGTACATCACTCTCAAGTACCGGTTCGAGAAACTAACCACCGGAGACAGCTGGTGGGTACCTGAAGACGGTTCTCTGGCACCACCACTTGGGTCCTTCGAACCTCCGAAAGAATACAGATGTTCGACATGCAACCATACATGGCAACAAGTTTATCTGCAAGGTGTGATGTGTCTAGAGCCATCTTGCGACAAGTTTTGGACTCTGCGTGACGGTTCTGAGCCTTCTGTGCTTGACTATGATCCCCGCTTTTTGAAGCAAAAGACAGCATGGCCTAACGAGCAGGAGCCTTACAGCCTTCAGCCAGCGCTTCCTTGCCCCGGAACAGGTGTCGGCGATGACACTACCTTCGCAATGACAAGAGGTATGTGCTGTCCAATGTGTGGCAAATGCACTTCAAGATATCGATGGAAAGGATGGTACTGTTCAAACGATGACTGTAAATTCGAGTACGCACCAGCACATCCGCTGATTCCGTCAACGTATCTTCGCGATCCTTGGCATCCTGTATCGAATACGCTGGCTTCTTCGCACAACTGGGCAGAGCCAAATTTAGTGTTGGTATCGTCTCAATACTCCCACAACTACCGGATCATGCATTATACAATGCCAGGAATCACCGGCCGGATATCACACTTTGTCGCCAACGACGTTGTCTTGAGAGAATCGAAAGGGCCGGATGAGATGTTCGAAGCACTACAAACCTTGGATTGCGGATTAGAACGACGTCGATTTGTCACCGGCACCCAGGATTACATGCAATCTTTCACCAACAATCACGGCATGCCGTACAAATTCATTGCCTCGGGCGACTCTGAAAGCTTTGATGGAGCACCCTGGCCACTGGCAGAGACTCGATCACGACTCAGCTGGGCAGCAAGGCTTATTGCAGACGATGAAGCAATGGATGCTGGATTCAATGAACTCCTGACAATAGGCTACTTTGGTGGCCAGAACATCAAGTACCACGACGATGGCGAGAAGGGGCTTGGAGAAACCGTAGCTTCGCTTAGTCTAGGCTATCCAGCAGATATGAGTTTCCGGGTCAAACACAAACATTGGACAGGCATGTCGAAAAGTGGAGTCTTCATCGAGACACGACCTCTCCCGGGCACTCCAAGGTTTGAAGATCGACTATTGGCATACGGTCGAATGCAGCAGTCGACGGTAGGTGAGCCGACAAAAAACAGCATCTCTGCAGCATCGAGGATGGAGAAGTTGAGGACCATCGCAAAGACTTTAAAGTTGCAGGACAACGTGAAGGACCGGAAACCGTGGTTGCGCTTGCGCTTGAGCCATGGCGATATGGTGGTCATGCATGGGCAGCAGATCCAGGAATACCTCGAGCATCAGGTCGACCCGACAGGAGTGTTGCGATTTGGTTTGACAGCTAGGACTATCCTACCAGAGCATCTCAAGCCAGAGGAGCGACCCAGCTATGAAGTATTGCCGGACGACGGGCATTACGATGGTTCGGGTATCAAGGACATGGTCTAGATATCGCATACATGGTCACACCGCAGCGGCACTTATCTAAACAGCCGCATGTTGATTAGCCCTAGATGAGCAGAGTCGAGAAGTACCTGCAGATAAAGTCGAAATGACCCTGACTCCGATCGCCATGATACCCGAAGCTTCCCGTTCCACCGCTTCTTTCAATTGCCACGATGTGCGCTGCTGTGTAACAAGCGTAAAAGGCGCATTAACCTCTATAAATGATTGAGATTACGGATCGTCACCACTGCTCAAGGACAACCAACACCCTTGACTCGAGCATCAGGGTTCGCAGTTTTAGCTAGAGCCTATCGGTCGAAGCCCCGCCATCGGGGCAAGTCCCACCCCACCTCACCGCCAGAGCAGCAAACACAACCCTGTAGGGCAGGCACAACCACAGGCAGCAACATTGTTGTTCATCACGCCACACTCGCACCCACCTTCCTTCTGCCCTGCAGTTCCGCTGTCGGAGCCAGCGGCAGATATAACTTATCAGGCAGCCTGATTACTTCCTTACTCAAGCAGCTATAACTACGCTATTCTCCTCCAATCCGAACCCGATTCGCCCGAGTCCGCCCATTCCACCACATCCCCGCAGTCCATCCGACCTCGCTCAATTTGAGCCCTCCCCCTGCCACCAACAGCCACATTGATAACTTCCCATAAGCAACCACCTCGAGAGCTACACCTGTTCTACCACAATGACAGCAACAATGCCCACCGCACCGAGTGCACTGCCCCACCCCAATCCCACGGCCTCGTTCTGGCACACCTCCCCCTCCTCCCTCCTCTCAGGCCACCGCTCGACCCGATCTCTTCCCTCCCGGGCATCCGTCGTCGTAGTCGGCGCAGGTATCACAGGCGCGAGCGTGGCATGGCACCTCCTCCGCGGTACCGGCGGCCCGGAGGACAAAGACGATGGTGGGGAGGACGGCGGGGTGTGGCTCAATCGCAATGGACAGAATGGGCATGTGGACGGGAAAGGCGAGGGCGAGACAGAGGAGGGGGGAGAGCAGACGGCGCCTCAAGTACTGCTCCTCGAGGCGAGGGAGGTATGCTGGGGGGCAACGGGGAGGGTAAGTCCATCGATTCCAGACCAGACACAGTTCAAGAGCGGGAAGCCATGAGGGAAGAAACAGTGATGCGAATTGCTGGGTCTATATACTAAGCCCATCCCAGAACGGCGGCCACTGCCAACCCCTGCTCTTCAAGCACCCCCTCGACGCCGAAATAGGCCGCTTCGAGCTGCTCAACCACGCCACCATCGCCCAACTAGCCGGCACCCCCGTGCCCCCACCGTCCAAATCCCCTTTCTATCCCAGTCCTCTCCACAGCAACACCGCGAAGACCTTTCCCTGTGAATTTGTCACCCAGCCCTCCGTCCACGCCTTCTTCTCCGCTCCAGAAGCCGCGGCGCAAAAAGCTAAATTTGACGCGCTCAAAGCGACTGACACGACTCTGTCATCGCATTGCGAGTGGGTCACCGATGCCGCGCGGCTAGCGGAGCTGAGAGTGCCTGACGCCCACGCGGCGGTCGTGACGGACGTAGCGGCGCGGGTATGGCCGTACAAGTTCGTTGCAGGGGTGGTGGAGGACCTGCTGCTCGACGCGGAGATCGGGGCAAAGTTCAATCTGCAGACGCATACGCCGGTGACTAAGTTGGAGCGGGGGGATGGAGAGTGGACGGTCGTGACTGAGCGAGGAAAAGTGAGGGCGAAACATGTTGTGCTGGCCACGAATGGGTATACGAGCCATTTGCTGCCTGCTTGGGCGGATCTGATCGTCCCGTGTAGAGGGCAGATGTCGGCTTTGGCGCCGAACAGGGAGCTGGCGGATAGGAAGCGGTTGACGACGAGTTATGGGTTTGACGGTGGGGTGCAGGACGGGTACCTCATTCAGCGCGACAATGAGAACGGGGGCCAGCTGATGTTTGGTGGTGGAGGGCAGTACGGGAATCGGATTGGCAATGCGGATGATAGCGTTGTCGACCCAAAGCTGTCGGAGTACTTGACGTCGCAGCTGCCAGTAATATTCGCGACGAAAGACAAGGCGCCGCTCCAACCTCAGCAGATCTGGACCGGGGTCATGGGATATTCAAGGGATGCGTTGCCTCATGTTGGTCCAGTGCTCGGGAAGGAAGGCCTTTTTATTGCCGCTGGCTTCACTGGCCATGGCATGCCCAACACATGGCTCAGCGGACGAGCGGTAGCTGAGATGGTAGCAGCGATAGCGAAGGGCGAAGATGTGAAAGATGCTGTCGAGCAGGCGAGAAAGGCAACCATGCTGCCCAAGTCTTATCTGCTGACTCGCGAGCGGCTGCTAGCAGCCCGTCTTATGCCCACAGTACTGGAGCAAGACCGTGCCAACTCCCAAGAGGCTGGATTGTATCGGGGCTAGCGAGGGAATGCAGATAGGCCTCAAAAGGGCGGTATAGATTCATGACGTTTCCCTCATGCGGTCTCAAACACCAGCGATACTCCGTCGTCGCCCGCAGTGACAATGTGCTTGCCATCCTGTCCCTGAACGAATCCCAGAATACCGCCGCCCTCGCCACCACCACGGTGACCGCGCCATTCGCCTGCAAAGCCCTGCTGAGCTGCCGCGGTGCCGCCTCTGACATCCCAGCGGCGCACGACGCCATCGTTGCCGACGGTGGTCAAGAGCCATCCGCGCTGCTGAGAGCGCACAAAGTCGACCTTGATGACGGCTTCCTCCTCATGCGCGTCACGAATGTGTCTGCGCACAGCGAAGTTGTGCGCCACGTCGAACAGCGCAACGCTGCCATCTACGCTACCAGCCGCAAGAAGAGTAAGTGGCGGTTGTGCGAAAGCAAGAGTCTCGACACCATCGCTCTGCGCCTGCAACGAAGCAAGGATAGTGCCCGCCTGGCCTGCGCTCGCAGCTGCGCCTTTGGCAGGAGCTTGCTTTCCACCAGCAGCCTTGGCCTTTGCGCCAGCCCCCTGCGTCGAGCCTGACGCTCCGGAAGCGGAGAGACGAGGAAGGCCGACAACCCGGATGTGGCCTTCTGCGCCGCCAACGGCGACGATGGCACCTCCTGGCGAGACAGCGACGCTGTAGAGCCCGCCTTCGACGCGGAAGCGCTCGTCGGAGGCGGTGAGGCCGACGACTGCTTGACCGGATGAAGGATCGGAGAGACCTGCTGCTGCGGCTTCGCCGAAGACGTCCCACACGTAGAGCGAAGAGTCTTCGGATACTGTGGCGAGGAGCTTGCCATCCGGAGTCCAGGCGCCGGCTGTGCAGGGGCCGGTGTGGTTGTAAAATGCTTGCACGATGGAGAGCGGGGATGAAGAGTCGGAGGCGTTGATGGTGTAGACCCAGACGGAGCCATCGGATGCGCCAATGGCAAAGGTGTTGGGGTAGTTGGGATGTGGGCAGGAGGCCAGCCAATTGATTTCCTCGACTTCTTGAGCAGTTGCGATTTGACCTCGTCCGGAGGAAGGACCACCGGGCGTACCAAAGACATTGATCCGGCCGTCCAGACCGGCAGTGATGGCGAAGGCGCCGTCTGGCAGAGAAAAGGCAATGGCATTGACCGAGTCGGAGTGACCCTCAAGTTTGAGCAAAGGCTGTAGCGATTGTCGCTCAATGGGCTGTGGGTCGGCCTCGTAGGAAGCGGGCAAGACAGGTCTTGGAGCGGGCGTAGCATCCCAGATGTAGGCGACGTCGTCACCACCGCCAGTGGCAACTATGGCGGGATTGAGGGGATGTTGAGCAATGCAGAAGATGCTGTCCTTGTGAGCGTCAAAGTGAGCGCTGCTATCGTTCTGCAGCGCGATCTCCTCTAGTGGCTCATCGCCCTCGTCGTCCGAGTCCATCTCGACATCTTCACCCTCGGGTACGATCTCGTCTGCATCGGCCTGGTCAAACATTTCGTCATCATCGTGGGGTTGGTCGTCTCCCTGTTGATGGGGATTGCTGCTGGACATGTTGAGTGCGAAAAGAAATATCAAATGAAATCGCTATGCAGGACAAGTCTCGTAAGAATTTTAGACGGCGAAAGCTGGAAATATATAGACTGTTGGCTTAGAAATCGATATTGGTGTTGGAAATTTCCTGGAACTTTTTTCGGGGCGCAGGGCTGGAAGCTTCGTCACCAATACAACACATGTGTTTGCACTGTTTGCTTAAGTATAAAATCATTGCTTTTCTATACCACCCAATGCTCTATAGTTGTATGAATAAGAAATGAGAATGAAAATGAGAATGAGAATCATATCGCCATGCAGATGTCATGAACCAAATGCGCAGAAAAGAATGCAGATCCTCTAGCATTTGGATTGGTCGTACACCCTCTTTCCATCCTTGCCAATCATGCCGAAGCTGGGCTTCATCCAGTAGTCCTCGTCCATGTACCAGAAGACGTTGACATCCTTCAGCAAGTTCGAGCACATGAGTCCGCGCCAGTATCTGCGCGCATTCGCAGGGCTCGCTACCGATACGCCTCCGTAGGTCGCGCCATGAACAGGCCAGCCGGTCTCGGTAATCCAGAGAGGCACCTTTGACTTGACCGAGTGTACGTAGTTGCGAGTGGCAGTCAGATTCTGCATGAAGACATTGACGGCGTTGTCGATTGGTATCGCCTGAAAATACGGGTATGCGTCCATGCCAACAAAGTCGGCCGCTTTGATCACATCGTTGTTGCCTGGGTTGACCCATGCCGTCCATGTGTCAACGTGACCGACTGGGGCCTTGACACCCTGAGCCCGCACCATGCCTCGTACATCGTAAATCTGGGCCGCGAGCGCACTGGCTGAGGTATCACCCCTGTATAGATCTTCGCTACCGACCGTGATCGCCTGGATCCAATCGTGGCCGAAGGTTGACATAACATTGAGCAAAGCTTGCTTCTCATTGCCGTAGTGGGTCTCGTCCTCAGTCCATATGCCGACGATGAGCTTTGTCTTGGTATTGATGGCCGCGGGAACTGCATTAGCCAAAGTGTTGCAGTCTGATGCGGCGTAGACGCGGACGGTCTTGAATGAACCAGGAGCCGCTTGAATACGCGAGAAGGTGTTTTGCCAGTCGCTGACTGACTTGCAGGAACCGTCTGGGTTGGTGGCAGCCGAATTGAATCCACGAAGCGCCGCGAGGGCTGGTGCTGCTAAAGCAAGAGAAGAGGCGACAGACAACTTCATAGTGGCGGCAAAAGCTCGTGATTTCGTGTACAAGACGATGCTGATAGCTGACTCTGGTATACTCAGAGAGATGATCGAGAACAAATGGGAGACAAACGAAGGTATTTGAATGGCAATGGCGAGGTGCCTGTTCGATTTCGTTTGGATGCAATATCAGTCTAATCGATATGCCACAGTGTTTACGCAAAGCAACACACGGTGGCAGGTGAACAGAGCACCTGTCAATCGCCGTCCGACCCACCGCCAACGAGGTTGAATAATGAAGAAATCTTCTTTGCCAACTGTCCTGCGCGCAAGCTCCACCAGACGCGCACTTACAAAATCTGCCATTGGCTGCATGGCGGCACGCGCGGTATACAACGGTCAGTAAGCCCAACGACAACAGCCGGAAACCCGGATTGCGGGCGGCAGGTACATGTTAGCCTTTGGCAATCGATACGGGGAGATTAAATATAGGCCAACTGCTTCTCTTTTGGGCATCATAGATGAGAACGATAGAACGTGGTGATTTGGACGATTCTGGAAATGGAAAAGATGACTTTGCGGTGCTCACCTGTTGCGGCTATGTCGTCCTGGATATAGCACGGGCTGTGCAAAACAATCTTGTCAACAAATCTAACGCTCGACTTACTAATTTTCGTGGTCGACAGTCAATCAGACCTCTCCGCAGCTGTTTTATGATGGAGTCCATTCATATTCTTGATACGAGTTGCACAGTCCAGGTGTAGAACACATCCTTCCTTCTCTTCCTCCTTGGCGTCGTACGGGCCCATTCTCCCTTCCCGGGCATGAGGTATCCATGGCGACTGCGATGTCGCGCGATAAATTTGGCCATAAGGACTGGCGTGGGTATATGCTGAATCTATACCAAACACAGCTACAGGGAATACATTCCGAGGTCTCCGTGCACATGTGTACACATGGGTGACCTCAGTGGCTTGTTGACGTGCAGGGCGCCGTTCAACGACCAGAATCCTTCGACCCAGCTGCCGAGCCTTTTACTTCAAGTCATCATTCAAACGATACAAAGGCTACACGAAGATGATGTTGTGAGCTATTAGTGCTAAGGCATCAATTATGGGACGCTTGCTGCATCGAAGAATTTGCATGAAGAATCATGCTGTCGTTTCACTCTGCCTCCCCTCGTCCTCCTTCTCTAATTCCTTTAAAAAGCGTTCCCATATGTCTACACTTGATCGGAAAAAATCCAGATGAGCATCTGCCAGACCGCCGAGCGTATCTGCAAACTCGACAGCCTTGATCCTTTCAAAGTCGGCCACCTCCTTGACCACCTCCTCATCGAACAATTCGCTGAGCTTCTTAGCCCCTTCAACCTCGTCTTGTAGTCGACGGATCTGAACATCCAATTTGCGCACTCTATCACGACGAGCTGCTTCATGGTCCACACCGCGAACGTCCTCAACTTTCTGCCGCAAGAATGCTGTTGCTGCGCTTGGTGTGATGCCGTGTGTCGCGATAGCAGAATTGTTGGATGCTAAATTGTCACGCTCCGAAACTGCCTTTGCTTGGTAGTCGGTTAACCCTTCAAAATCAAGCTGCTTCTGTTCGCGAGATTTGAGAAGCCCTTTCACCGATGTGCAGTATGCCTCCATATCCTTTAGAGAGCTCAGGTATGAGTTGTCCGTGTGGTCGCGAAGGTTCTTCCACAGATGTGATTGCTCCTCTGAAGTGGTGACAAATGAATGCAG
Source organism: Myriangium duriaei CBS 260.36 (assembly GCA_010093895.1). Taxonomy (NCBI): domain Eukaryota; kingdom Fungi; phylum Ascomycota; class Dothideomycetes; order Myriangiales; family Myriangiaceae; genus Myriangium; species Myriangium duriaei. The sequence continues at coordinate 429,142 of ML996085.1, forward strand.
CTCATTCTGAACGCCAGGTTCCAGCGCCGCGAGTTTCCTCATCTGCGCCGCGATGTCTGCATAGTCGGTTTCGAGGTCGGATTCACGGCGTGCGACGCGGCTCACTGTTTTGCTTACTGTTGATAAATCATCGTCGAGCTTGTCGCAACGCTCGCGCACTTCGAGAAAACGTCTATCAACCTTGTGTGGTTTGCTGAATGCGTTGAGGAAGCTATCCGTCCATGACTCCAGCACAGAATGCGACCCTTCGGAGCCAGACATGCCCCTTGTGGGACGGGTTTTCATGGTTGCGTTCCAGTCGCTAGATTCAAGGAAGATGGTGAAAAGGGCCGCACGACGTAAGACTGGATGCATAGCGATACGCTTCAGAAAGCGCTCCAAGGAATTCGCACGGCGCGATGTGAAATCGGGACCGAAGCGGTCGCCACGCACATACTCCATCTTATGCTTGTCTGGTAAGGGTGGTACCGCACATTGGGGGTATTCACGAGAGAGGGTTTTGTATAGGAAGACGAAGTCGGTGAAGCGTCGACGAACGTTTATGTGCGAGCTTTGAAAGGATTTGAAGTCGGTCTATTGCTGTCAGTCACAAAGGCGAGATGGACAAGTTGCGCGACCTCTCGACTTACATCGGTAGTGACCAAATATGAAATGAACTGAGTCTGCGCGCCCTCATTCTCCCTCTGAGGCTTGCTCACTTTACACTCCAAGCGACCGTACATGCCTGGACCTGCAAGGTCCTGCGGGTCCGCATCTGCGCCTGCCTGCTGCCACTCATCGCTGTGACGCGCCTCGCCTTCATCCATAACGCAGTCTTTGTACCAGGCTGGACTGTTCCGTGATGGATACCCTCTTTCGACCAACACTCTTCTGAGCCCGCCACGTCACAGAAGTATTCACCCCGCGGAACCCCCTCACAATCTAGCTGGACCTAGTCGTTCGGCGTTTGTGATTGCCCTGGTCAATCCGGGAACACGCAGGCAAGGCGGAGATGCTCGGAGCTCGTTATCTGGCGATGGGAGCAATTGATCGGAAGGATTAGCTGACAAATGCGCAGCGGCCAGTGTGGGTGAGATGCGGGCAATCGAAAAGAGTTCGGGGGATGGTGTGAGTGGTCGATGCTGGGATGTTGAGGTTGAAGTTAACCAGCTCGTGATGGCAGCTGGCTGCCGACTGTCATGCTGTGCGCCTGAGCCATCGTCATTGCCAGCCGCCTCGCTTCAACCTGCCTCGGCATGGAGTCTAAGCGGGTCCAACTGCCTTTTGCGCTTACATTGTGTGACAACGACTGTTAATGGTCCAGCAGTCCCACGATAGATTCATACGACCAAGTCTGTGTTGCTGCAGCTTGCAGGGATGTTCTTTTGTGCAGACGGAGTCAGCAGTCTCACCACAAACAGTCTGCTCCGACGACAAGTGACCATACGCTGTCTTCTTTCACCTCAGCTGGTCAAAGTATCTCGTGGTGATGATGTGTACATAAGTCGATCCTCTCCTCAATTTCCTAAGTGCTCTTCATCACATTTGTATCCTACTACGACCCCAATCCCATTGCACAGACACACAGATGCTTCAAGACAACTCTAACGACTCAACGACATTGTTACACTTATGCAACACGCAACCAAGCGTTCTACGCTACGACGAGAATCGCTCTACCTCAGGCATTTTTTGCAGAGATCCAGTCACAGTGAGCAAGATTCGCCGGCCACTCAGACTGCCACTCATCTTGACTGCCCATCGCACTACAGCGAGTCTGGAGTTCCATGAGCAGGTCGCGCATCATTGAGGATATGGACTCGGCGTTCACTGGAAGTGGCCAAATGCTTCGAGATCAACGACCTTCAGCGAATGCCAGTATTCGGAGACGAGACAATTGATATACGCAGAAGCCTTTCCAAATCATGAAATGGTTCTTCCAAGCTCAAGATTGTCGTCTTGTGAGATGAGCCCTTGCGCTAAATAACGTAAATAGTAACAAATGAACGATGCTTCAATAAATTGCCTCACGCTGTACATTAATCATCATAGGCGCACCGCTGTGTAGTATCAACTCATGAAGACGTCACCTTGCGTTTGTGGGAGTGTACGAGTGAAGGGTCTGTTCCCCAATCGAGAGCGGAGGTTTGGGCATGAAATTTGGGCATGAAAATGTACAAGATAAGTGATGCCACTATTCATGCTAGCAGATGAAGTTCGACGGCTATGTATTCGCAATGCCGATATCGATGGTATGCTTGGTTGTTGATAATTCTTCTTCGTTGAGGGGAGTCCTTTGATAGAGCCCCAAGTTTAAATCCTCGTCTATGACCCAGCTTCATCGGCTGCTTCATTACCATTTTCAGTGCTGATGCGTCTGCTCGCCGTTCCGCTACTGGGCCCAGCAGAAAGCATCCCGCCCTGACCGCCATTAATATCCGTGCTAACGCGCTTATCACGCTTCGCCCTCTTCTCCCTCGCCTTTGTCGCAAGGTCTGCTTTGCTGACGCCGTCGAGTACCGGACTTTTCACGCCCGCTTTAGCATCATTCGTGGCCGAGAAGTCCTTCCACTTGCGCCACCCGTCGAAGTCGATCAGCGCTTGCATGCAACCCCACTCTTTGACTTTGCGCTCCATCCACACGAAGTTGACGGGCTTTTGGTATAGTCAGTGACCATGCTTTTGAATCCTGATTGGCAAAGGGAACTTACCTTGGTCAAGAAGTCGTTGCAACCAGCTGCCAGCGCTTCGTGCCTGTCGCTTTGCAATGAACTGGCTGTGAGTGCAACAATAATCACAGGCGATTTGAACAAGCCCTCTTCCATGTTAAGTTTGTCAAGAGAGCTGTCTTTAGTCTCTGCACTGTCTGTTTTGGTAGGACTCGGACTCGTGACAGTCTCATCGCTTGACCCAGTTCTCGGCAACGGAGTTGGTGGAGTGCTGCTGCTAAATACACCAATACCGTTCACCCTTTCCAGTCTCCGAATCTCTTTGGTGGCGTCCAGACCGCTCATGATTGGAAGCTGGATATCCATCAACACTAAGTGGAACCCTCCAGTCCTCCATTTGTTGACCGCGATCTGTCCGTTCATCGCGGTGCTCCATCTGACCTTCAGTCTTTTCATGAAGGCTTCCAAAAGCTTCAAGTTAATAATGTTGTCCTCGACGATCAACACGTTGATTGGCGGCACAGAGCCGTCTAGTAGGGATGATGTTTGCAACGTGGGATTAGCGCTCTTCGTGGTAGCTCCGTTGGTCGGTGTGGGCTTCCTGCTCTTACGCGGTTTGGTGCCTCGGTGGGGATCACGAGGAATCGGAGTAGGAGGAGGGCTGCCTCTGCCGGTAGGTGGCGCTTCTGGTGCTGGTGGCGTGGGCAACGGAGGAGGTGCTGGGGCTCCAGTCGGCCTCTCTGACGCGTTCGAGTCGTGCCTGGGACGCTGGTTCGCCCGGAGTTGCAGATGTTGGGTCTGACTGGGGCCAGGAGAACTTACCACGACAGTGGCGGCCGCAGCTGGTGCGTGGCCGATGATTGTTGGCGACGACGTATGCTGACGTCCGTACTTTGGCCTTTGTCGTCTTGTGGCAGCTCCGGGGGAAGGCAACGGAGGGACTTGACCAGTGCCTAACACTGACAGAGCGCGCGTATGCTCGGGCAACCGCAGTACACCCGACAGAGCTCTTGGGTCGTGCGACGTAGCTACTTGACCGTTGATAGCATGAGCCACAGCAGGAGGCATAGGCGGGAAGTAATCTGTCCCAGACTCTTGTGGACGATAGTCTTCAAGTGCTTGATATGACGAGTTCGATTGCGTATGATGATGTCTAGGCGATGGCCTGGGCGTGCGCTTTGGGGGGATATCGATGACCAGTGCGTCAGAGACGGTTTGGCCATTGGGATAGTAGGTGTCGAGGACCTTACCTATCTCTTCTTCGGGCCCGAGTAACCGGTCTGGCGGGATTTGTTTGGCGCCTTCAGTCCGGGAGAGGATGCGAAGCATGACGTCGGGGGAGTCGAAGCTACGGCCGAGAGAGTTTGCGTACTTTTGTAAGATCTTGTCACGCACATCGTCTACTAAGTCGTCGTCACGGATGGCCACCAAGGTTGCCGAAGCACCGGGTCGTTTGACCCATATTTTGCGCGGCTGCGGCATTGGCACCACTGTGTTGGGAACCAATGCGGTCGTGTTGGGGGGAGGACCAGGTGCTGCTTGTGGCACCGAAAGTGAGGAAGCAGTTGTAGCGTAAGAGGGTGGTTGAGGGTATTGTACTTCGGCTTGAAGCCGCTCTTGCAGCACAGGGACGTCAAGACCAGATCCGGACGAGGTCTGAGGAGGTATTGCAAGAGGAGGTAGGCTATATTCTGAGATCGCAGCGGATTCGAGAGGAAGAATGTCGATAATAGGAGCTTGATCACGCAGCGGAGGATGAGCAGGTGTCAATTGACTTGACACGATTGTCAGCACATTACATGAGAAGGCCGCGCAATGCCGGAGATAGGAAGCGACTCACCAGGCGAATGTGTAGGTGCCAGCGGCGTCTATCACGGCACTTGACGGAGGTGCGACAGATGACAGACCATCCTGAACAGGCGGTGTCGCTTGCTGCAGATGCAGGGCGGGGGGCTCAGAGTCCGCAATGGAGGGGTGTGAGGTTCGATGGGAGAGGGAGGGCGGTTCGATAGTGGTGGAGCTGGTCTCGCGCTTGTCGATCGGCGAGGAGCTGTCGGACGACGGGGTTGGTTTGGCAAAAGCGACGGAGTTGTCGGCGGTGGATGAGGTGGATGTAGTAGAGTGCAAAGGGGATAGAGATGTAGTCGAGGGAGAGTTTAGACGTTGGTGCGGGTTGGGGTTATCGTGGTCGTGGTCGTGATCGGGGCAGCTGGTCAAGCTGCTGGGGCCCTTTTGGCTCTTGGGCCTGCTGGCGCAGCTATTGCTTCTGTTACTGCCGCCGCTACTGCCATCTGCAACGGCCGAGCCTTTGGCCCCTGCAACCTGTCTTTCGTCCTTCTTCTTGCTGCGCCGGCGCCGCTGCCCGGTCAGAATGCGCTTGAGATTCGACCCGAGATCCATGAGGCCAGGGCGAGCATCATGGAGCAAGAATAACTGAGAAATGTAGGGGCAGGCGGGAAGAGGTTATCAACGTGGCACAACCGGGCGCAACAACAACATTTTATGGGTAGAGCGACAGCCACAGCGCTGTGCTCACTAAGGCTAAAAGAAACGGCAGGACCGCCACCTGCCTCGCGGCAAGAATCGCAGCGGCTCAGGCGAGAAGCAGCAGCAGCCACAGATCGAAGCCCAGCCGATGATCGCGATGCCTTCGGGCGGCCTTTGGCTGATGTGGACCGCGACTGACCACGCACGACAGGTACCAGGCACGCACCATCCACGCAGTCCCCACAGGCGTTTCCCGAAGGTAGCACGAGAAACTTGCTTACATGTTGGAAACCGCGACTTGTAAATTGGCTCTGCGATAGTCATTGAGTTCGGCTCGATTAATATAAGTCGGGCGTGCCCTGCGTTGTACTTTACCACGGCACTTGCAGCTGTCACTGGCAGGCAATCTCACTAGCGAAAACTCAGAGCAACTTTGACAGTCGAGGGATAAATTACCGTGTCAAACCAGTCCTCGCATATGGGCTTATTGTCACGTCTTCACCACAATAGAATCGTTCACGTCAACGATAAATTGCTTGGCGAGGACTTGTCTTCTAGAGTCCATTTGCAGAAATACATTGATGGTTCGTGTCGCCAAGACCTTCATTGAGTTCAAAAGTCAAGGCATCATCGATTGCAAGGCTCGACTCAGAGCCAGATGCATAATAACGTGGTCGTAGGTATTTTTCATTTCCCTCCAATTGAAATAATCAGTCTTTGCTTTCTTGCTAGAGTACACGCAATGGCATCCATACGCTCACCCACGTTTCTGATCGGTCTTGCTAACCTCTTCGCTATTGGCGGTTCTACGTGGTTGCTGAGGAGCCACCATATATACAATCTAGAAGAGCACGAAGCCCGTATGGATGAACTTGAAGGCACGCTCAGAGGCCACATTGGTCTGATCGAGGATGCACTGGACCGACTCGAAGGCAAGGCAAATGGTAATAAGCAGTAAGTAGTAAACAGCTTAGTGATATCCTACTCAGTGATACATTTCTGATTTTACACTAGGGATGCTCTTTATGGCACGAGAGCACGCGATGAGAAGAAGCAGGAGAAGTGAGGGATACAACGCTGCTATGAAGGAATTCGTCTTGCACTACCGAACGCCCGTAACGATGCTCTCTCGATGTTTGCTTTCGAGCAGACTTTGGAGATAACGAATGCTACAAGTCAGATAATAATCCCTGCGGCACAAGGATTCGTGCTCTCACACTTTAGCTTGTAGCAAAAATTAAGATGAGCAATTCATCGATCCGTGAACAGTGTAGGCCGCACGTGACATCTCCGCGTCTATTGGGCGTCGCTCTTTCCTCCTTCGAGACAGTGAGGCGTGGGCGTGGCCGAAGCGCAACCTCCCCAGACAAGAACGGGCACACCACTTGCAGCACTCGGTCGCGACGTCTCGGTGAACCTCACTTCCACAACACCAATACCCGACCTTCTCTACTTCAATTGTGCTGTATCTCACACAGCATTGGTCTCTGTCCTTCACTACCAACACTAATATCGAGCTGCCAGCATGTCTTCGCCGTCCAATGCTGTACGTGCAGTCTTCCCTCAATCAGTGGCCGCAAGAGCTTGACCCACTGACACACCATTGACAGATCAAAATACGGCGCAAGAAGAACGTCAAGAAGGGAATTCAGTTCTGCCTGATGGTCTGCGGCGCGTCCGGTACCGGTAAAGTCGCCTCTCCCGTTCCACCACTTGCTACACCTTGCTCATTTCCACAGGCCGCACTACCTTTGTGAACACTCTCTGCGGGAAGAAGGTACTCGGCTCAGACCTCGATGAAGACCCAACGAGCGCGCATCTCGAAGAGGCTGTCCGGATAAACCCCGTCACCGTTGGTACGAACAATCTCGATTCCTGTCCTTAAAATTGAGGACGCGCACGGCACGAGGAAGGCTGACACGTTTACCTGAAGAGCTTGAACTCGATGAAGAAGGAACTCGCATCTCTCTCACAGTCGTTGATACACCAGGTTTCGGCGACCAGATTGACAATGAAGCAAGGTATGCTGATATCACGATACTAGGTGTCCCGGGTCTCACTAATGTCCGTAGCTTTTCCGAAATTGTCGGCTTCCTCGAACGCCAATACGACGATATTCTTGCCGAAGAGTCCAGGATCAAGCGTAACCCGCGTTTCAGGGACAACCGTGTGCATGTTCTCCTCTACTTCATCACTCCCACAGGACACGGGTAAGCCCTTGGATATATGACTCGAGATCCTCGCTTACTGCAAACACTAACACTTAGACAGTCTTCGCGAACTTGACATTGAGCTTATGAGACGCCTTTCCCCAAGAGTCAACGTCATTCCCGTTATTGGAAAGGCCGATTCGCTCACACCTGCTGAATTAGCCGAATCCAAAAAGCTCATTATGGAAGATATCGAGCACTACCGCATCCCCGTCTATAACTTCCCATACGATATTGAGGAGGATGACGAGGATACCGTGGAAGAGAACGCTGAACTTCGAGGCTTAATGCCTTTTGCTATTGTTGGGTCAGAGGACATTGTCGAGGTCGGAGGACGTCAAATCAGGGCACGACAATATCCATGGGGTCTGGTCGAAGTCGACAACCCACGTCACAGCGATTTCCTCGCCATTAGGAGTGCACTCCTGCACAGCCATCTTGCCGATTTGAAGGAGATCACACACGATTTCCTGTATGAGAACTACCGTACGGAGAAACTTTCCAAGAGTGTCGAGGGCGGCGCGACTGCGTATGTGCATCTTTATGGAGATATTCTTATCAAAGGTCTTACTAATGGTGTTGCCAGCGATTCATCTCTTGCCCCTGAAGATCTTGCCACTCAGTCCGTTCGTCTGAAGGAGGAGCAGCTCCGCCGCGAAGAGGAGAAACTCAAGGAAATTGAGTTGAAGGTGCAACGCGAAATCAACGAAAAACGACAGGAACTGCTGGCTAGGGAGAGCCAATTGAAGGAGATCGAGGCGCGCATGCATAGGGAGCAGAGCATAGCTCTCAACAGCGACAGCAACTCATTCGACGCTGCTTCGCGCGGGTCGCCCCATCCTTAGAGTCGCAACAACGAGCCAGCAATCATGGCGATGCTTGGATTTAGCGGATACCTTCGTGCCGGCGGTGATGGGCAGATTTATCTCCGGTTGTCTTAGGAGCGAGCATCCTAGTTGATAATATCGGTGCGGTGGGGCCGGGCTTGAGCTAAATTTGTTTCGTATGAACATTTCATATTTTGATACCATTACATTTCGTTCTTCTGTAATACGTGTTTGTGATCTGGTGAGTGATCGTAGCGGACATGATTGTGCCGCGGCAAATCCCCTTGCCCCTCCACCCCACTGCGGTCTCACACCCGACAACATTCATACAATATATCACAACATCGACCATTCCTCCAACTCATTCTTCAACTCACTCCTCACAATGTCCGCCACGACGGAACCTCCGAAGGCTCCCTCAAACCTCCCCCCACCCTTCCACAACATAGATGGCATCGCCAACTTCCGGGACATTGGCGGACTACCTACCACCTCTTCCCCCACCCACAAAGTAAAGCAGGGCATCCTCTTCCGCTCCGCCGACCCCTCCAACGTCTCCTCTCAAGGCCTATCACAACTCCACGCCCTCAACATCACGACAGTTTTTGACCTACGCTCCGAGCCCGAAATCAAGCGCCAAGGGAAGGAGTGGGACGGCACGGCGATAAAAGCACCGTTCGTTGACGCAGAGAAGGCGCGGGGGAATCAAATCGCGCGGCATTGGACGCCCGTGTTCGCGCAGACGGATGCCTCCCCTGCGGCGCTGGCGATGCGGTACAAAGCTTACACTGAGGAGGGGGCAGGAGGATTCGTCAAGGCTTATGGCGATATACTGGACAATGGGGGGAATGCGTACGGGGCTGTGCTACGGCATCTAGCAGAGGAGAAAGAGGGGGCGTGTCTGGTGCATTGCACGGCGGGGAAGGATCGGACAGGGGTGCTTGTGGCGATATTGTTACTGTTGCTGGGGGTCGGGGAGGAGGAGGTGGCTAGGGAGTATAGTCTTACGAACAAGGGATTAGAGCATTTGAGGGAGTTTTATGTGGAGAGGTTGTTGAGGACGGAGGTGTTGAAGGGGGATCGGGAGGGGGTGGAGAGGATGATTACTTCGCGGGAGGAGAGTATGAGGGGAACTATTGGGATGGTGAAGGAGAGGTGGGGTGGGGCGGAGGGTTATGTTAGGGATGTGGTTGGGTTGACAGATGAGGAGATAGGTGGGCTGAGGAGGAGATTTGGAGTAGAGGCGTAAGGAGGTTGGTTGCTGCGTTGGCTTACAGGTGGGTATAGTGGGTCAATACTCGATGTATATTCGATGTATATATAGACAGATATAGAGTATATATGGCTGGACATAGACCAGTGGTACATGTGGTACAGAAGCAAAACCTCCTGGAGGAGCTTTCAGAATGAAAAAAGTGCAAATTCGTTTTCCGCTCCAACGCTAATGCAGCAAGAGTCCTTGCGTATGTCGTAAACCCACCCACTCTCGAGCATGTTGAGAATGTATGATAATGCAGACCGGCTGCCGAGTACAACCCAGATGGCGCTCAGCACCCACAAAGTTGATGTTTGAAGAGCAATTTGGACCCAGCCCTGACCAATGCCCAAGCAACGTGTGCGTATCCGTCCAGCTCAGTAAAGTATTATGTACAATTATGATTTGAGAAAAGGCCTCATGAATGAAAGTGGTGGTGTACCCGCCGATGCCGTCGAGCCGTCGCGAGGGGCTCCACTCTCGATCCATCGTCCATCCTGCCGGGCTTCAGACACCTCCCTTTGCGACCCACCTCTTCCCTCAGATACGCTAGACGCTGCATATCGCCTTTCCACCGGAAGTCCTTGCTCCAGAAGCCACACCCAATGTTGCTCGTCTCGTTACGGTAGCGCACCTGAGCCGTGCCGACGCGATCTGCTGGTGGTCGGTGGTCTTTGGTCTTAGCAACGCCATCGATTAAGCTCACACCTTCCATATGATGGAACAACTCGGGATTTACAGTGAAGCAGCGGTAGCCCTTGTCGCGGCATGCTTCGAGAATGGCAATGTCGTAGGCATGTGTATGCTTGTTAGGCACCTCCATTGGTGGCGCGAGCTCGTCCACAATCTGAGCGGCCATCCTTCGTGTCACGGCATAGCCAAAGGTGCAAAGCGGCCAAACGGATTTATGGACCACGCGAGTCTTTGGAGGAAGGTTGAAAGCTGTCAGCAGAGCGACCGTGAATGGGTGCATATCCGAGGGATCTGGAAGAGTGGTGTCTGGGTAAACGGCGTGGGGAAGATCGTCCAGGTCTGCGGGATGCACAATTCCGACACCAACGTGCATGCTGTCGACCGAAGTGAAGTAATCCCCACAATGGCCAATGTACAACAGATCCCAGTCTTCAGGATTACCCCAGTAGTGTCGCTTCGCTGCTTTTGGTAAGAGTTCTCGTTGGGCTGCCGCCGTTTTAGGGACTTGAGAAGTGCGGAGTCGGATATCCCAGTCCACATCATCCTCGATGAACAATGCAGTCTCTTTCCCCGAGTTCAGGAACTCTTTCAAGGCAACATTGTGGCTCAACCACGCTTTTATGGATCCGTCGAGAATGGTCGAATTTTCAAGGTGATCATTGTCCCTGAAGTCATCGACTTGGTCTTGCGTCCATTCGGGGATTACAGGGATTTGAAGGTCTAAGCCAGTGACATTTGCAGCCTCAAGCAATCCTTGGCGACGAGGGGAGTCATGGCCGGAGATGGCGTATATTGCACCGAAGCCGAGTGTGGCATTGGCCGGAGGATTTGAAGCTGATCGGAATGTCGGAGGCCGCCAGGCGAAAATGTGAGTCCACAGAAGGTATACGGAGGCGATAAGGGAGCAAAAGAGAACATAGAAGCTGTGCGATCGTAGGAGAAGCATCATGGCTAGTGAGCGCTCAATTGTGCAGCGGCGAACGACCGCTGTGGGAACGGGTGCGGATACTGTTTTAAAATGCTAAGATGTCCGCCGCGGGGTGCAGTTCCTGGAGATTAGAGGGTTGTCGGATCAGCATCAATGCCAGGGCCTTGGGGCGAGCCTAGAATGAGCAGACAAGAGGTCAGTCGACAAGGGAAGAAGGACACAATCGACGCTCCGGGCGACGAGAGCGGAAGCGACTGTAAGGACTGTAAGACGCAAAAACAGGAAGGCGAGGACGCGTTGGAGTTGTGGTGCGACTAGGCGACTCCAGATTTCCAAAGTTGGGAGGTGGCACTTTTAGCGGGAGCAGGATGCCACGGCTCCGAAGCAAAGCGAGAGGGGAATTGACAGTGATGACAGCAATATATCATTGGGAGGGACAAAAGGACTTCTTCAAGGACGGCATTGGGATCAGGCAATGCTTTTCTCCCCTTGTCTCCGAGCCCACAGACGCAGGATACGCAACTGTGTGGATACAGGGTGTGGATATGCAGGGAAATTCTACGCGCTGGTGCCGTCCGTAGTGTGTCATGTGCGGAGGTTGTGCACCCTTGTATTGGTCAAGCTAGGTATGTGCTGACGTTTGAGACCAATGGCCCCTGGTCAACACTCTGCCGGCGATCCGCATTATTGCGTGAACAAGTGGCCATCATGCACAGCCAAAATAAAAGACGCTCTTGATTGTCATCGATATACTTTGTACAGAAGGAGGAAGGTGGCTTTCGCCTGGTAGTCAGCCTGTGGAAGACTTGGCGCGTTTTTGTGCATTAGCTTTTAGCCACACCCACAGGTACGCTCGAGACACGAACAAGGAACGGGCAAAGGAAAGACAGGGTCGAACGAAGCTTGGTCCACGCTGACTCACTCTGTTACACACGCGAAGTTCCGAAGTCACGTGCCCCTGATTCATCGAGACCGCGCAGACGCCCATCTAGCCGACCGTAGATTTTACCTCGTTTGGTCCAACAACCACGAATCGAAGCTCAGCGTTATTCGCTGGTCAACACAATTTGAATGTCGGCGGCACCATGCAGTCAATAAAGCAGATCCAGCGTCTCAACCAAAGGGAGCTCGACAATTCCATCCCTTCTTCAGCTTCGTGGCACACCGACTACCGCGACACCGCCTACATTTACATTGGTGGCATACCTCTCGACCTGTCCGAAGGTGACATCATCACGATCTTCTCTCAGTATGGCGATCCGGTCTGGATCAAGCTGGCGCGTGACAAAGAGACCGGGAAGAGCAGAGGTTTTGCCTGGCTGAAATATGAGGACCAGCGAAGCTGCGACCTGGCCGTCGACAACCTGGGCGGAGCTACAGTCATGGGTCGATTACTGGCTGTGGACCATGCCAGGTACAAGAAACGAGACGATGAGAACGAACTCGACGGATATGTTGGGCAGGATCGTCTCGTTGAGGACAAGCCTACCAAGGGTGATCGTTCACGGCGGGAAAGACGTCGCAGTGAAGATGAGAGCGACCACGAACCACCTCGGCCCCTAATCAAAGAAGAAATCGAGCTAGCCAAACTGCTCAAAGACCAGGACGACGAAGACCCCATGAAAGGGTACTTGATTGAGCAGAAAAAGGAAGAGGTCGAGCGCGCACTCAAAGCCCTGACCAAATCATCTGACCACAAACGGCACAAGGACCGGCACCACAGGCATCGTCGACGGACCTCAGATGATGAGGATAGAAGAGAAAGACATCGACGAAGAAGATCTGACAGCGAAGACGATCGACGTCACCGCAGCCGCAGGGACAGATCGCGTTCACCCAAACGCCGCGATCGTTGAGGGCAACTCTGTGACGACGACGCACTAACTTATGAACAACACCACTTAAGAATGGCTGAATTGGTCCCGAATCATGGCCAAGCGCCACGAGGTATCTTTCTCTCATGCCATTCATCTCTGCCCCAAATGATGCTCGCCCTGTCCTTGAACGCCATTTCATCCTCTACGTTTAGCACTCTCGGATCAATTTCTGCCCAAGGCTTCTCCACCGTCCTACCTTCCATCTCCAAGACGGCTGCCCTAGCGATGGCGATGTTGTAGCTGAAGCTGCTTTTCACGACTCCTCCGAATTGGCTCGAGCGCAATAGGATCTCATAATCGACCATGGCCTGCTGATCCCAGCTCAAGGTGTCCAGTTCCTGCAGATCCATGTCGGATAAGAGCTCACGCTTGTGAGTGACATTCATCCGGTGAGCTCGCGCTTTATCACCGAATGATTGCAGATCTTCGGTGGAACCGGATGCCACATACAGCACGGTAAGGCCAGCCTTCTTTGCCTGTGATAAGTATGCATCTGTTTGAGCTGAATAGTTTGCGTGAAGCGCTCCGCTGAGCCACCCCGCATTCATTGCATCTTTCTCTGTTCGGAGATGTGCGCCAAAATAAGCATTGCGATAGTAACTGGAAGATGGTTGCATGTCTAAACGGAATCGCTGTGCAAGGTTGAAAGAGGCTATCGCGGCAAGGCGGCGTATTTGTGGACGAAAGCGAAGAAGCGCACCGAAATCACGTCTCATCTTTGGAGAAAATGATGCTGTATCTGGCCCATCCCACAATGTACGACCTACGTGGACTAGCGATGGAGCTTGTAGCGGCATGACCGTATTGTGAGCCGCCAACCAGTCCATCATGGTCTTCACCGATGCCTGAATAGAATCTGTCTCGACGAGGTCAGTCCGCAGTGCACGTGGAGTCATCCGATCGCCCACAACGGTCATTGCAGTTTGCTTATCCTCCTGGAAAACGTGAAACTCGGGACATGCAGCGCGAAGAACCGATACAAAGTGCTGCTCGTCAAAGAAAGCATCGAAGGACGTGCGGCCGTCGAAAAGTGCGGAGAGATCGGACGAAGAGCGACGAGCAAAGCTCGGCAGCAGGATGGAAGCTCCATGAGAGATGGCATAGAAGACAAAGTCGAGGATGTTTCCCCGCACATTCCCAATGCCGCCATTAGCGTCGTCGATGTTGAGGACCAGATTTGGAATCCACTTGACGCCTCGATGGTTGCAAAGCTGGTCAAGGGCGTAGCCATCTGCGGGATTGCCTATATGCACATCCAACCACTCCTCAACAAAGGCATCCTGCGTGAAGTTCAGTGCGCTTTGGGGTTCAGGCTTGATTATTGTAGAACGGATATGAGCGAGGGTCCATGAAAGAAGTAGAAGCAGTGTCAGAATGATTCCGACCCGACTTGACATAATCCTCTGCCTTGTATTGTTAAAATCGTATCGCTGTATCATGATGATCTTTAAAGAGCACACAGAAGGCAGCAGCAATCAAATTGCATGCTATAACTCGCCTTTTGAATTGACTTGACTGCTTTACCCCTTGCCGGGCATACATTCCTCGTCTGGTACATACGACACAAATAATCGTCTTCCGTTGATACTTACACGTGCGGAATCATCATGGAATGATATGAGCATCGAGCTCGCTTGATAGGAAAAAGGATAAAATATGGTGTAGCCCCAAGTTTTGTGAGGCTGGTGGGGCATTGCTGACTCGACGAGCCAGACCAGGCTGTGTTCGTCGAAGTGAATGATTCATCCCACAACTCGGTCACACTTTCTGTTTCCTTTCCTCCACAAATCACCTTGTTCAGGCTATGCCCAAGAAACACAAAGCCGCCTACATAAAGAACAGCAGCTATGTGCATCCCTCGCTAGGTACAGCAAAGTCATCAGCCGCTGATCCGCCACCGGGTCCCGCCACCGTCAACGAGAAGCTACAACAACTTCGCCACAACAACCAGCTCACACAGCAGCAAAGGGATATCGCCCAAGGTACTACACAACGTTCCGTTCCTCCTGAGCTACGTGCACTCCTTGGCGTCCCCGAGACTGCACCTCCCCGGCCTAGGCTAAGCGTCCGTACTCGCATTCCCCTGCGGACCCCTGGCCCGGCACCACCCCCGAGTTGGTCGATATCTGGCAATACCCACCACTCAGAAGCATCGCCTGATAAGCCGCGATCCTCGCAAGCAAGCAGCAATGCGATCGAGCGTGCCAGGCCCAAGCGGCTGGCTGCTTTCCTCTGCGAGGCTGGATACTCAACCCCTACTTCACGCAGTCTGACACATGTTGCGCTCCGGACTCTTGCACGAGCCTGGGAGGGTATCGATGATGACGGCTTGCAATATCTGGCCGAGAACTCAGCGAATCTTCGCAGTGCGGTTCTTTCCTACTTAGGCTTTTTTGGTCCTACAAACGGCATGACAGCTCGACAGCTCGAGGCTCTACTCGATGCGCCAGATGGCATGAGCTGTCTCGACCTGACCGGTCTTGTCGGCTGGACATTTGGACTTCGCGAGCTCGTGGGCGTCTTAGCGCGATACAGCAAGCGCTCTGCTGCATCTCAATCTCGCGCCACCTCACCACAAGAATCCTGGGATGCCGACGACGACGACGCTACCCCGACTATATCCCGCCTGACCCACTCCTCCATTCCAGCAATAACAGCCCTCTCCCTCGCCCTCCCACCCTCGACCATCTCTTGGACAGACCTCATCAACCTCTCCACCCACCTCCCAACCCTAACCCACCTCTCCCTCGCCTCCTGGCCCTGGCCAACCAAAACCCCCCACCTATCCAGCACCACCATCTCCTCTCCAAGCGGCCGCATCGCCGCCTCCGGATCAACCCCCTACGCCGCCCTTGACGCGGACCTGACCGAAGCCCGCCTGCTACTCCGCCAACTCAGCCGCCGCACCTACTGCCTGCATCACCTCGACGTATCCGGGTGCTCCTGGACCGCAGCGTTGGCTCCTCCACCTACTCCGGCAGCAGCTCCACGCTCGCCAACTGCCCTCCGGCTTGCTGCCAACAACTCTTTCGGTACAGCTACTACCACAGTGGCGCAGGGCCCGGATTGGACCGGTGCGTGGAAGAGACTTACTACGCTTCGGCTAGCGGATCACTCCCCTGCGGAGCTCAGGTGGTGTCCCGCCGCTCCGAGGTGGAGCGCGTTGGGCATCGCGGGGTCGGCGCAGACGGTCAGCGCTGTGCATGCGGCGGCGTTGGCGTGGTTGAAGAAGGAGCGCCCGTGCTCGATGATAGGAGACTGGCGGGCGGAGTACCGGACTGATGAGGGGGAGGGGTGGGGATGTTGGAGCTGTAGTGCGGTGGTCGGGACTGGGAGTGATTGTCGGGTGTGCGAGAGTGTGGAACGGGGGTTGGAGGGGGAGTTTAGAGCTTGGATGGAAAGGGAGGTGGGGGTCTGGGAGACTGCGGCTAGAATTAGGGAGGTGAGGAAGAGAGAGGGCATGGGAGGGGGTTTGAGGATTGAGGTTGGGTGGGGAGACGGCCGGTGATGGCTCTTAACCTTGTCCGTCTCTTGTATACAAATTTGGGTATTGACTGAGGGATACGATGTTCATGCTTGAACGAAGAAAAGAATACTTGTGCACGCACTTTTTTTGCCGTGCCAGCTCGCGCCGTACAGTACTATACACTACAAATCAAAACTAAACCGAATCCTTGAACTTGTCTCCAATCTCCTTGGCCCCTTCGACAACGCCCTCCACCACCTCGCCCAGGCTCTCGGCTGCCTTCCGCGCCACCTTCCCCATCTCCTCCGCCACATCCTCCCTTAACCCTTTACTACCCTCCTTGCTCCGCCTCCCCACCTTCAAAGCCAGAAAGTACATTCCCACAATAAAGATATGGATCCTTTCCTTCAGCAACATCGTCAACCCATGTCCCAAAAAGCCCTTCAGCACCTCACCCGACAAGCCAGAGTACAACGCTGTGACGCCCTCAGTGGTGTAGATATGCTTCAACGACGTCAGCACCGGGCTCGGCTTCTTCGCCTGCGCAACAATAAAAGAAGCTGCGTAGCGCACATTCTGCACCAGTCCCTGAGGACGTGGGCGGGATGGCGTCTGGGTGTGTTTCTCGTCGTCGCTCTTGACGGCCGGCGAGGCGTGGGACGAGGCGATCTGTGCGCGTGTCTTGGCCAGGCTGAA
The DNA here is from genome assembly GCA_010093895.1 of Myriangium duriaei CBS 260.36. Lineage (NCBI taxonomy): Eukaryota > Fungi > Ascomycota > Dothideomycetes > Myriangiales > Myriangiaceae > Myriangium > Myriangium duriaei. The sequence continues at coordinate 446,229 of ML996085.1, forward strand.
GGGGTACATGGTGGCGCTGGCGGCGGCTTTGGACAGCGCAGCGAGGACGAAGGTGATTTTGGGACCGGGCTTCTCGCGCTTGGAGGCGGGAAGGAGTGTGCGGGTTAGGAGGTTGTGGAAGAGGAAGGTTAGGGCGGGGTTGAGGGTGAGGATTATGGAGGCGCGGTAGCCGGCCCAGAAGCCTGTTATGCCACGCTCGGAGCGGATCTGGAGGGCGATGTCTTTGATGGAGAGATTGTTAATTTGGTTGGGTGGGAGGGAGGACGTGGGATCTCGTGCGGCGACCATGGCGGCGGTTTGCTTGCGGGTAACGATCTGGGAGATGGGTGTGGTGACGAATTTGGAGAAGAGTCCTGCTGCGATACCTATGCGGAGCTCATCAGGCACTGGAAGGTTGCGCTTGCCTAGTGATTGGAGTCTCCTAGTGCGCAGGAATGTGTAAAGCAGGAAGAACAGGAATGCGTCTACGATGGACTTGGCCGTGTCGGTCAAGCATCCTGCGTAGAATGCCTTTAAACCGCCCTCATTCTTGTAGATCTTCTTTACGGCATCGACAATGCCCTTGTATTCGATGTCAGAATCCGACGCGGTGGACGGAGTCTCGCCAGCGCCTCGCAGCTGTTTCTGGACCTGCAACCGGGTAATGGACAGGTCTAGCGGATAGAGGAAGAGGTGTGATATGGCAGTTCCGGCCGAGCCAGCCAAGGCATGACCGAGAGCTGGAAGACCCAGGCCTCCTTTGGCGGGCGAGTCATCTTCCTGGATCCTATGGTAGAGCTCGAAAGCGTCCTCGAAGAAGTTGTCAGAAGAGTACTTGAAAGTTTCAGAATGAAGTAAGAAGCTCACGAGCTGACTGTTGTAGGGCGGTGGTTCTGCCATGGCGTAGAAACGTCTTAGACTGGCAGGATCTAAAAATGTCAGCTCGCGGTCCAGTGGAAGACATAGCATTGGGTGGGGGGTCTACCTTTTATGCAGCTGTTCCAAGTCACCGTCACCGCGGGGACATGACTGCGGGGTCGGTGCAGGTACGTATTTCGCGGCTCTGTTGTGGCGCTCGCCTTGTTGCAGGAAAACGCGTCTGGATGAATGGAAAGAGGGGATGCGGAGAATTGAGAGGGTGGTGGGAAGAAAGATGGATGATGATTGAACGAGGCACGTGAAAGGTCGAGCTCGCCGCTGCGCTGCTCGGTGCTCCTCCGCGGCCGAGGTCAAGTCAACGGCGGAGTTTCGTCATCGCTAACCGGTCTTCCGCTCACTGCTTGACGAGCATTATGGTCTTATTGTTACTACGACTACTATTAATATTACCATTGGTATCCATTATTCGTCTATCAATCACGTCGTGTCCGCAGCAATTCTTTCATTCCTCTCTCCGTCATCCACGGCATTCCGCTCACGATCTCCTTTCCGCGCACAACTTTGCATGCAACACACTGTCAAATCGCATATGAACACCAGCGTAGCTTCGGAACTGTGATCGTTTAGCACACCGTTCAGGCTGAGCACGGTATAAAACATATAGCTCACACCATCACTATCAGTGCTGTCAACGCAGTCCTCTCCAGAGATAAGTCAGGCTCCTCGAGTTTGGGATCGCCGTCGCCCCAGTTCGAATTCATATTGCCGAAGATCAAATCAACCAGCAGACAGACTACTGCCATGATTACCACTGCAATGTCGACCAGCGCACGGAGACCTGCAGCGGGTCTTTTGAGCTTTTGCAGCATGCCTACCAGTACTGACGATTCGAATAGGTTGAAGATTATAGCGACAACAGCCTGTGCTTCCGATCAGCAACAACGCATTCTACCACCTCGATTAGCGTCACGTACCGCCGCCATTGCGCCTCCATGGACGTGATTCCTGTAGTAGATGTAGCGCGAGTCATACGGATGTCCATATTTGGCTGCTAAGGTGACGAGCACGGCCAATTCTACTACCGCAGTGACAATCACTGCCGTGCGGAGAACAAGCTCGATGATACTGAACAATTTCGATCGACGCCTTTCCATCGCGTGTCAATTTAGGAAGGCAATGACATGAGAGATACTGGCCGCGTCTGGCACCGGAAAAGATACACGGCATGGTAGCTAAGCCACCGCCAAGTAGTGATGCCTTACTAGTGACTATACTGTCACGCAAATCAGAATTTCGCAGCAGAGATTGGGGAGCTCTAGACACACGGCAAATCTCATGGTGCACTACCGCCATGTATTGATCAACTTCTTCTTGTTCCTCGCAATGGCTCGTAAGAATGAACAACGGCAGTCATTATCATTGCCCTACTACTTCGCCTACATATACAGGAGAGCTTCACAATCTAATCGGGCCAATCTCAATGACCAGCTATAAAATACGTATTGGTGATCAAACAAGTGATCATGACACAGAACCCATATATCGCCAATCCCAGACTCGCTCGGCGCAGCATAAGTCTCTGAAAACTCTTCGACCGCCATTTCGCCAGCCATCTGTTGCCCGACTGCGCATACTCCGAGTCATCGTCCGGCATGTAGTCATCTTGGTCGTCGTCCTCCTTCAGCAATTTCTGATGTAGTGGTGAGTCCGGGGACGAGATCTTGTAGTAGAACAGCCCCGGGAGGATGAAGCTGATGGACGTGCTGCCGGTACTGCCGACGTACGCTAGGACTTTTTCCAGCGAGGAGACGGTCATGGCAACGATGTAGCTGAGCACGATGATGACGGTCGTGATGGCTGCGAAGCGAGTCTCGCTCATCTCGGTGCGACGGGCTGCTGTTGCGCTGCCTTGACCAAGCAGGGAGTTCCGAGAGGGCGAGCCTAGGACTGGCGAGTTGTTGTTAGACTTTATGCTCATGGGTCGCCACTTAAGGACGGCGTCGACGGAGGCTCGGCAGGGATGGACCTGGAGAGGGTAGGAGAACATGACGAGCACGACAATGGCGGCTTTGCCTATTGTTGAGGTAACCGAAGGATGATCTGAAATCGGATCAGAGGTGGTCAAACCTTTGAATCAAAGATGTGACTTACATTGCGAGACGATATTTCCAACCACATTATCTCCAAATGTAAGGTAGCCGGTGATCGCGACTAAGAGGTAGATGCTGGCAGATGTGCCAATACTTGCTGTAACTACTGAAGTTGTACTCTTGGGAGAAGTATCTTCAATCTCATTAAGTATGGAAAACATCTGTCCGAGTCAGCGTCCAACCGAGAGCTTGTTGCAAGATGGACCTTACATTTTGATGGCAGGTGTATGCAAAAACAATGACGGGAAAGCTTGCAAGAGTGGGTACAATGCCCATCCACTCAAAAACTCGAACCTCTCCACGAGTGCCGGATGTGTCTCCGGAAGCAAAGTGATAGACAACAAGGATGACAAGATATCCAATGGAAACGAGAGCAACCACACTGGTATATTTCAGCGAGTCCAGTCTGCGCAAGAATGACAAAGGAATAACAATCAACCTGAGAGATGTCAGTAAATCCAAATGCTGTCGACATGACTGTCAAACGTACATAAACGCCGTGACCCAGAAGTGTCTGTCAACCAAAAAGCCGGCGCTGGGGTGGTCGCTGAAGCCTCTCACAACACCCGGCATAAGGTCGCCGATGATGATGAGATAGCTGACTCCGACACCGAAGCACTTGATAGAGATGGCAGCATCAAAGACGACAGCAGCGTTGGGATATGTGATCTGGCTGAGCGCGAAAAAGCTAGACATGCCGCGGTCGAGATAGCGAGCGCAGCGTGTCTGAAGATAGAGTCCGAAGCCGGCTGTGATGCCTGACCAGATTATGACCAGTATGCCGAGGAATATGCCCATGTGCGACATGGCGAGGGGCATTGCCAGGACACCTGCACCAACGATGGTGTTGACGAGATTGATGATACTGCTCAGCCATGATGCCTGTCCTCCAACTCCGGTCTCTTTTTTGTGGCGCGATCTTCTTCTCGACGAAGAAGCAATACTGGAGGGTCTCGAACTGTGCTCGTGTGATGTGCTTGTTATGGCAGCATAGCTGGCCATGTTGGGAGTGTGGTCGTGCGGTTAAGTCGAATAGGTTGAATTCATGAAAGTTTCGTCATCGCCGAACTTCAGGAAAAGGTGTCGCGCGTGGCCTTACGGTCAGAGAGTGTGGTATACCTATTGGAATTAATGGCGAGCAATACCGGTGTAGCTGGAGCCTGGGCTGCTGCAGACTGGATTAATTGGTTGAAGATACGGAATGCGAAGCGATTGCAGAGTGCAGTGTCATCAACCCAGCACCAACGAAAGGCGGGCGCGCCAAGCCTGACGTGATTGGTGAGTGCCGCCGAGTTGGAAGGCGGAACGCGGGAAGGAGCCGCGTCAGAAGGCCGCAGACCGAGGACACGAGACAGACACAGGCCACCGGACAAGCAAACACGAGACAGACACAGGCCACCGGACAAGCAAACACGAGACAATTCGATTCAGTCACTCATTTACAACACACACGTCGCGCCTTCGGCCATTGTCACCTGCCAGGATGGATCATGCATTGTTAGCCAGGCAGACCTTGAAAAATCTTGATGACAGGCTGCATCGATTGAACCTCGTGATATATGGCGACATCGATCCGGATGACGAGTCGCGCGAAGTACAAACACAAGTACCACCTGCGAATGTTGCAAACCGGGTCGAATCACTGGAAAAAGCATTAGACGTATTTGAATCTCAATCAAATTCTTTGCAGGAGCTCCTCCGTCTAAGTAAGTCGTGCCTCTACCAACATACTAGGGATTCTTCAGGCTCATTATAAACCAACAGACAAACAATGGGCAGCATTAGCGCCACCAAACGCTGATACCGACTATGTTGTGAACGCTGGGGACGAGCAGCATGCAGCGACCGTGATATTATCGCATGCCAGTCAGTACAACTCTGTTGCATCACGTCTTCGAAGTATTCAAGATGTTCCACTTGCTGATGCGTCTGCGTGTGTTGACGCCATATCACAAATTCCTAAAATGGAAGTAGCTGCAAAGCGGGCGCAGCAGCACCAGCTAGAGATTGAGGAGCTCCGCAAACGGAGTGCAGAGGTAGTTGGACGGTGGCATAGTGTAGGTGTTCTCTCTCTGAATGGAGCATTGGGAGAGTGGGAGGACAGGCTGATGAACGCAGAACGGACGGTTAGACAAGCACAGGCAAGGAGAAGGCAAGAGATTGAGGACGTGTGATCGAGTACCGTAGAGCTGTCCCAAGGCGACACGGAATTCATAAAGTCGTTGCGGAATGCATGGCCGATTCGGGCCTGCCACAGGCATCGGATAGGCTTCCGAACCCGCGAAAGTGGCGAGGCCATGTATGGTCCTGAATGTTGGGATGATAGCTGTCACAGTCACAGACAACTGGGAGATGAGATAATTAACGAGCTGCAGAGGCGGTGGAGACAATACAAGAATGACGATGGATGGGGTCTAAAGACGCCGAGCACGAACCAGCACAATAAACAAGCTGCAAGCACTGTAAGGATGCCTGAGAGGCGAGGCATTCATGCGGCGTGAATCTATCGATAGACGTTGCGGCGATGGATGCCCTATTTACTCTAAGAGTAAGCAGCCGTTCGACAATCCTTGTCAGGGGATCTTCGGATCAGCACTTCCATGCAAGCGACCACGGGGATGGCTCGGGCTTTTGGCTTGGGCTCATCCACAAGCTTCGGTTGCAGCTTCTAGGGAGGCAGTACCCATTGCTTCACAGATCCGTTTACAGTTCGTATAAAAACCACTTATAGATAAATGATTTGGTAATCAGCCCCAAAAGCAGCGTCTGTATCAGGGATCGACCGCATTCGGAGGTTAGTCTTGATGAGCTGTTGGTGGTGGTGAGGTGGGCATTGTGGCGTATGGGATTCTAAACTCAGGCCCCTCAAATTTAGATGTTGGCGGGCGCGTACGGAATAATCAGCCAATCATGCAGACGCGTATCGAAACACTCGCGTCGGAGCTAGAGCCAACGTGGGAAGCTAATCAGAACGACGACCAGGGCCCGCCCCCACTTGCACTGTTGGCTTCGGCACGGGCGTGAGCACAGGGACAGGCACCGGATCGGGGTTCAGGCGGGAAACGACTCGCAAAAAAGGCAGGAAGCACGATGAGAAAGCTATTCAGCATCCTCGGTATACAGCAAGAAGCTGCCGAAGACAAGGGACAGCCTGCGACGATCAGGATGATCTGCAGGGTCGAGAACAGCGAGCACGGAGGGCACAGAGCGGCACGGCCAGCGAGTCGTGTGGAGTCTGCGACGAACCGGTCGACCCTCGCCTCGTCCTGCATCGTTTGCACGTTTGTGTGATCCTTCTGCTTCCATGCATCCACAGGGTAAATTGGCGCGTGCATATCGCCAGGCTGATGGATGCTGGACGAGTGATCCTTGTACGAGTAGTTGAAAAACAATACCCATGATAGGAGCAACAGACTCCGACATGGTCCGCCTCAATTGAGCCTATCTTGAATTTTCCTGCCGACGGTGGCATGCCGTATTTTTGAGTGAACCAGGGAGTGATGCGTGAACCGCGATGGTGTGTCCGCCTCGTCTCAGGAGTCCCAAAGTCGCAACAGAGTAGTCCACAGTCTGCCGCCGCCAGACCAGAGTTCCAATAGACCCCAGGCCTGTCAGCGCAAAAAAGTCGTCAGTCAGGCTCACTCAACCACGCCCAAGCCTCGCCCGCGCGTCCTCCCGCACCCATTAACAGCCTGCCGCTCGCAATTCTCCCACCCTTGACTCTGCCTGCCCCTGGTCTTCCCGCAGTCTTTCCCTCCTCCATCTCTCCACCATCCCCCGTCTTTCTTCAAACCACTTCCCACTTCCCTTGCTAAAACCAAAACGACAAAATCCACCCCTCGCCTCTGTCGCGTTTCGGACTTTTTAGGTACGTGCAGGTCGCTTCACCTCTGCACGCCGCTTTCCCTCTCTCGTCGAACTTTCTTCGACTGCCGCTCGTTACCTCAACGCCCCCTGTTTCCGCTACACGCCCGATCGGACAATTTTCCACCCAAAGACCTCGTTCTCCTCGTGGTTTCGGCGTCTCGTCTTTGTTTCCTCGCATCGACCCTGTGCCCGTCTGCCCATCGGACCGTTCTCTCTGACGACATCTGACGACCCACGTTGCTTACTTTCTGCCACCTTCGCCTGCGGCAACTCGACGTTCCGAGCGCGAACAACGACCCGAGAATACGGTAGTGCGCTCGTGCACTGGCATCTCTCACATCATCGACCTAGCGACGGTCAATTTGATTGATCAACCCCTCTCCACCTTCCTATGCCCACATACAGCTCCCTCGAAAGCCCCTCTTTGCGCAAGATGGAAGCCTACAAGAGAGATTCGTACGGAAAGAAGAAGAGGTTCAATGCGGGCAACATCTTCGGCGACCCTTTCGCGTTGGCGACAATTTCAGTCGGCATTGTAAGCAGCATCCCGATACAGCCTCGTCGGGGTTAGTACTAACGGATATCCCTAGATCGCTTGGATAATCTCCTTTGTTGCCTCGGTCATCGCAGTCATTCAGACCAAGGCCTACCCCAACTACTCTTGGTGGACGCTAGTCTTCAGCTTCTTTTGCATCGTTGGCGTTACCATTACTGTTGCGTCCGATGCTGTACATATCTATCAGGTTGCGGTACGTTGTATGCGACAGAAACAATCCTGACTTCATACTGATCATGTTTCACAGATTGTGGGTTTCCTCTCAGCTGGTCTGGTCTTCACCACCTCGTCGGTCAATTCACTTATTTATATCAACACGGCTGCGCGTGCACACGATGCAGCATCTGCCGGCTTCATCCTCTTGTCCATGGTGTTCATCGTCTGGACTTTCTACTTTGGCTCGCAGCCGATGGCAGCGCATCGTCAAACCATAGACTCCTTGGCTCTGCAGAAGGAGGGCCGTCTACCATCGAGGAACTCACGGCACCTGAACTCTACCTACAGGCCTGAGACCACCATCTCGCAGCAGCCCCAGATGTATACTTCCGCGCAGCTCAGCGGCTTTGAGACGTCATCACCAGTGACCGGATTCCCAGGCGGTGCCATCGGCGCTAATGAGAACAAGCGACCCAACAGCGAGGCAAGGTTCGGTCCGCCATCGCAAGGTCTTAATGAGCAGCCGAGGTCAACAACTCCTGCTCAGCAGGCAGCGGCTCCCACCAACCAAGGTTCAACGACCGCTCCGACCGACTACCCATACCGGGCGAAGGCTATCTACAGCTACGAAGCCAACCCGGAGGACGCCAATGAGATTAGCTTCTCCAAACACGAGATCCTGGAGATCAGCGACGTCAGCGGACGGTGGTGGCAGGCGAAGAAGGAGAGCGGAGAGACTGGTATCGCTCCTAGCAATTACCTCATCCTACTTTGAGAGTAGCGAGAGGGAAGGCATAAAGAATGACTTTTTATTTTTGTTGGCCACGTCAAGGCCTGCTTACAACATTTCGATTCCCCCAAACCCCCACAAATGGCAGAGGCTACACTTTTTGACTATCATAACACTTTTTTTGGAAGCTGGTGCCGCCCCAGTTCTCACATAAAATGTGGGATCATGTTGGCGAGAGATCTCGGTGATTACGATCGTGGGAGGCTTCATATCTCGGCGAAATACCTATCTAGCTTTTACTTTATGTTTTCGGGAACGGCTGAGGGAGGAAGCAGGGATGGTGAAGAAGAGGAAGAGGCACATGGAGATGCCCTGGAATTGTTATCAACGGGAACAATGAGTAGCATAGAATCGAGCAAACGACGATCTTCAACTTTCATTTCTTCGATTGTCGTCTGTCTGTCTTGCCCTACAATGTCATGCATGACAGTGGCGATCGCGCTCATTGCCGAGATTACAACACCATCTATCAGGCCTTCACTCTACCTCATGCCAAAGCCGCGGTTCCTCATCATCACGTGCCTGCCATGCTTTCGTTCTCACACATATACCTGAGCTACCGATCTAATAGCCCCATCGACGGCCAAAACAATCCCCTGTAGGCCCGACTGCCGCCATCCGTCGGCCACCGTACCGACGCTGTGGGACAGTGCATGTTTCAGCTCCGTCGCGACCCGGGGAGCGGTTCTCGTATTCTCCGCTTCCGACTTTGCCGGCATGAGATCGAGAGGGGCTCAACAGAGCATGCTGCGGTTGCCGGCGCAATTTGCATATGATGGCGAGTGACTTAGAGTTTGGTGAAGTCTGCTGTGTACAAGTGTGGTTCGGAGATTTTTTGTTACAGGGCTATTGTTAGTACTGGGATGAAGGACGCGGCGGGCAATCGACGTGCATAAAGGAGAACGTCACGTGAGAGATTTGGCTGCTGCTGGATTCTGTAGAGTACAGCGATGTGTAGTGGGTAGTCAAGCGGACCGGTACATAGGAGAAGGGAAGGTAAGGATCTATCTGCTTGTTGCTCGGTCTGCGTTTGCTGGTCCGCGTCAGATGACCTTTCGGCGAAAACTTGGATGACAGAACTTGCAGTACACTGTGCGTTGATTTATTCTCATCGCTATAAATGTTAGCATTAGCATAAGGATGCGTGAACCTCTACCACTTGTGATCAACAAAGACCGAATGTTGGTCGGTTCTTGTCCTTGGACGCCCACCATAATTGTGGTCTACGAACAAGAACACACCAGCAAACACGAACAATACAATGTCTTTCATCAAGAACATACAATGTCCTTTAGATCTTCAACAAATCATTGAGTTCATTCGTGACTGATTAATCCCGTTAGATAGCCAGCGCGACACCTATACGTATCTAAGCTCAGGCATATCAATCCCTAAACTCCGGTATCCCCGCAATGCCAGCTCGCGCTTGCAGCGCTTATGATTTTTCCCCCATATCCGCCGCATACCGAGCAACAGAGCATCATCTCCAAACAGCAACACAGCACATCCACTCTGACACAAACCGACAAGGAGACCGCATTCGACCTCCAACAATCCTCCAGCTCGACATCACAGGAAACCTCCCAGTCCAGCGCGCAACGCAAACCCCCCCCCAAAACAATGCGACCAACGTTCTTCCTCCGCCGCCCTCCCCCCTCCAGCATACCACACTTCTTCACCCCCCGCCCGCTCCTCCGGCCCCAACCCTCTTCCCTCCGGCAACTCCTCTCGCGCCCGCTCTTCCGGCCCCGCCGCCACTACGCCAACCAGCCCGCCCCCAACCCCACGCCGCACCTCAACTCCCCGCCGTCCCTGACACTCAGCCAACGCATGCGCAAGCTCAGCCGGGAATACGGCTGGTCGGCCGTGGGCGTGTACTTTGCCCTGTCCGCGCTGGATTTCCCGTTCTGCTTCCTGGCGGTGCGGATCGTGGGGACGGATCGGATCGGGTACGCCGAGGGGGTGGTGGTGGGGTGGTTTTGGGCTGCGGTTGGGAAGGTGGCGCCGGGATGGGTCGAGGGGAGGAGGACAATGGAGATGGCGGTTGAGGGGGAGGCGGTAAAGGGGGAAGGGTGGGGGGTGGAGAAGGCTAGGGAGAGAAACGAGGGGGAGAATGCTTGTGAGTATCTATCCGTGTGGGAAAATGGGGGAGATGGGCGAAGTGCTGACGGGATATACAGCGATATGGACGCAACTTGCGCTTGCGTATGCGATTCACAAGTCGTTTATTTTCATACGGGTGCCGTTGACGGCTGCGGTGACCCCGAAGGTGGTCAAGACTTTGCGTGGGTGGGGCTGGAATATTGGGAAGAGGAAGCAGTAGGTGCTTAATGCAGGTGGATAAAAAGGCATACTAGGCTGGAAAGATCGTGTAATGTACCCTCTACAGTGAGGCTAAACGGGGCGGCAGCAAGACAGCTGTGTACAGTAACATAGACGCTTCAGAAAAGATCTCTACCCTTGTTCAGTATGTACAATTGTCTGGCCCAACAACCTATCTATTCCAGGTTCAATGCTCCGAACGCAGCACATTGACATCCACAGCCCGTTTCGCAGGAGCCTACTCGAGCTTGGCCGTCGCCGTCCTGTCCAAACCCTTCTAGCACCATCAAACACTCCATGTGAGCGATGTGCCCACAATTCAAGCAAGCCTTGTGCAAGCCTCTGATCGGCTCCATGCACACTCCACAACTCAACATCCTCCTACCGGCACCGCAGCGAGGACATGCAGAATTCCTCCTCTTTCCTTCTTGGAGATGTCCACATTTGATGCAACATCGATTGACCATCAATCCCTTCACCTGCCCGCGCTCCATGCCGTCCTTTCCAATGACCATAGTGATCTGGCTGGTGCTATCATCGAACACCTGGCTTGGTACGACATCGTTGGCAGGCTCGTCAAACTCGAGAGACTGAGCATTGAACTTGCGCACTTCTGTTGCTTGCGAGCAGAGCCCCCATGTGTCCAATATAGCTGAATATGCCTCTCGGTACCCAATGCATCGTTGTCTGATCACTCCGCTTAGCAATGGCACGTCAGCTGCACCCTCGTCTTCGAACTGCATCTGGTTGCGGAGCACGACCTTCACTCCACCGTCAGGTGTGGGCGGTTCATCCTCTTCCGTACTCTCGGTGTCGCCAAAAGTATCGGTCTCGGGGATATTGTGTCCGCGTCGTGTGAATGAATTCGACCCGTGAATTGTGATTGGACCCCAGGTCACACCACCGGATGATGCTAAAGATCCAGCCAGATTTTCGTCGCCGGAAGTACGATAACGTGCTGGTGGTGATGAGGATAGTTGAAAAGGTCTCGACCACATGGAAGCGGCAAAGGATGAATTTGTACTCAGTGGTGCTGGCGGCTTTGTCTCGGGGCTCACAGACAGGGATGCCACAAGGCTGGACCGAGTGGTATTGTTTCGAGACAATGGAAATGGTGGAGTGGATCCCATAGAAAACGGTGTGGAAAGATCTGCGACCTGAGAATCCCTTTCGCGAATACCGTCAGATGAAGGCGCCGAGCCATAAGTTCCGAAGCTGGTGTCGAATGATTTCTGATTAGAGGTAGATATCGATATCAGAGGCTTATGACTAAAGTCAGCTACCTCGCGTGATGGATAATATGGTACAGAGTGCCCAGGCCATAACGAGCTTATTGTCGCAAGGCTCCTCTGCGCCTCGAGACTATCTCCAGCGAACTGGTCGTTGGCATCTGCGAGAACGCATGCAAGCATAGCTAGCATCTGAACATCTGCGAGGCGTTCGAAGTGGTCGAATATTTGATCGATTAGCCAAGCGCTTGCAAACGGATGATTACCCCATTTGAGTTGACCCCATAGGTGCGGATATGCCATGGCCCCAGGGTCATCAAAGGTTAAGTCGAAACCCTTGTCATGTCGTTGAAGTCGGAGCAGAGCTCGCTTGGCCATGACAAGTGCGCTCCTCTGGCTGTCGAGCATAAGTGACACCAACGGGACGTCAGCACTCAAAATGAGGGCAAGCAGGCTCCACACATCGGCAGTATTTTCGTACCCATGGTCCAAAGCCACCTCACTATTGTGCCTACAGACTGCAATACTGTCACCAAAAACTTTGTATTCTTCTGCCAACTCATACTTCGCTGGAAGCACGTCGTCATGAATTTGGATGGACACAATCGTCTTGGGCGTCACTGATGTGCTTGCTTTTGGCACTCCTGCGCTTGTCCGCTGAGAGCCTTCCACAGATGTTGACCGGAGCTTTGCTTTTTGTGGTATGGAACCAGCCCAGGCTCTTCGTCGATATAAGCCAGTCGAAAATGCGGGAAACCCATGTTCCTCATCTGAGTCAGAAGAAGAGCTCGAGGTCGATTCGTCGTCAGTGTCGGATTCCTCGGGTGTCTCTGCAGGTGATGGACTTGCTGCTAGCCTAGAACCCAGATCATCCTGAGGCATTCGTCCAAAACCTTCATGCATTACATCAGATTTGTTCCGCGTTGTCGGAGCCAGGCGTATCTTCTCAAAGAGCGAAGGTGGCTGCGCCTTGGGTGGAAAGAAGCATATGAGCCGGCCATCAGGAGCCCAGATAGCTCCACAAGCCTTTGGAATTCCAACATTGGCGTTACTACTGAGTATATCAGGACCAGCGCCCTCTCCTGGTATCAGGACTTGTGATTGGGATGTAGCAAAATCTCCAAGGGTATCTTCTTCATCACTCGAGCTGTCATCCTTATCGATTGCCGCAGCATTCTCATCGTCCGTAGCCAGCCACGCTATGCTCTGTTTCAGCGACAGCTCGCCAGTCAAGAAGGAAAGAATAGAGTCGAGACATCCTATCCGGTGTTTCATATGAGCATAAGCTATCCTTTCAAGATCTTGCTCCAATTGATCAATGCGTTCCACGCTGAGCGCGGATGACCGTCCCAATGTAAAGGAAGGACATGCAGATCGCGGGTATCCACGAGGAAAGCTGACCTCAAGAGCAACAAAGGCTGGTTTGCCCTCGGCACCCCAAGGACCATATAGTGAGAGTCGTGCACTCCGTGTCTTGACATCCACATCTTCAAAAGTGATCTTCGCAAACCTATCACTGACATGAATGATCTCGTCGCTGAGCGTCTCTCTCGCCAAATGATGTCCTGCTATCTTTGACAGCAAATGTAGAGACTTTTTAGCATCACGGCCATTGACTCTCGGGCCTTTACCGAATCTGACGCCTCGCATCCAGTTTATAACATCCGAGGATGGCTTGTTATACTGATGTGATCGATCGGAAGGCCGAGCCATGGATCCCACAGGAATAGTCTTCTCAGCAGATCCTTCTTGATCTTCTTTTGAACGGCTGGAATCGATTCCGTTCAATTCATGTTGCACCTGCCATGCGACATGACCCTCAATAGCAGGATTATCCTTGGCAGGTGGTGAATCTCGAAATGATTTATACGGGCTTCCACGTCGTGTAAGTGCCGAGAATCTCTCTATATGCATACCCTTTTCGTAGCCGACTTGATGGAAGTACTTATCGCGCATTTTATGCAATATGAGTTCGTGGTCTGATCCCCAGGAGACCAGCTGAAAATCTCTGTCGTCCGTGTTATCGTGGATTGTTCCACGAGCCCGCCAAAGAAATTCCTTAACACTATCGCCGTGACCTTTGAAAGAATAGACCGGATCAACATGAGCATCCCATGGTGTATTGTTGTCCTGCTTTCCGTCGAACAGATGCAGCTTGTGGTCGCCTCTTTGCGGCATTGCCAGAATTCCCTCTCCGAAAGGAGTATGCCGTGCTCGCCATACTGGATATGGTGTGCGAATTATTCGGTCTGGATGTACATCAGATGCAGACCAGTCCCAGACCTTGATTGTCCGATCCAGTGAACATGTGATCACTCTCGAAGCGTCTGACCGACTCCAATCAATGCCATAGATCTTGGTGGCATGAGCGTCAATTGAGGTTAAGGGAATAGCGCCTTTTCTGTCATCCCAGATGCGCAAAAATCGGTCGTGAGATGATGCTACAATATGAGGGTCCTGCCGATTCCACTTCACCTGGGTGGCTCCAGCGAACCAGTCGCTAAAGCTGATGGCAGGTCGAGTTGGGACACGAAGATCCCATGAATGAACGAAACCATCCACAGCGCACGTTGCCAGTACATCCGGATGGAATGGCGAGAAGTTGATATCAGTGACAGCGCGAGAATGCGCGTGTAAGACAAATTCTATGGGCGTAGTGCTAGCTCCAAGCTCCAAATTCCATACAAGGGCTCTTTGATTTGAAGTGCTCACAACCCAGTAATATCGACTCGCAAATGGAGACCATTGCACATCGGCAGGTGTCCAAGGGGTCTCATTGCGTATATGGCGCGGGGGAGAAAAGGGCGAGTCTAGATCGATGATGTACAGTCCATGCTTCGAAGCCAAAGCCACGTCTCGACCCCCAGGCGAGATGGTAGCAGATCCAATGGGCTCATCCACATGAATTTGGAGGTCCTTTTCGAAGGTGGGACTGTCGAATATCGAGTCGCCTTCATGTGGAGGGTGAGGATCGAGGACTGCCATGGCATGCGATCAACCAAAATCCTGGTCGAGCCACGAGATTGTAGGCTGGCAGTCGCGGCCTACAATCATGGCGTACAGTATTCAATGTCTTCTGATTGACCAGTCACCAGATGCATGTGAATGTAGAATCTTTATTTCATGTTCAGATGCAGTCGCACGTGCTTTGGCAGCGAGCTGGCTCGCCAAGACCTGGCACGGCTGTTATGTGACATCAGGTGCGTTTCATTGTTGGGCCAAAGAAGACTTGAATTCTTATTAAGGGAAGGGTCCCGCTTATTTATGCTATCTACTCTGGCTAATCCTTCTTTATCTATTCTGTAGAGTCAAGATATCTTCTTTGTTAATCTTTAGCTTTTATATCCTTTCTTATTAAACTACTTTATTTTCTGATAGAATCTTAGGGTTTCTAAAGATTATGTTCTTTTAAGCTATTATAAAGAAAATAGATACTTTAGAAAGATAAAGTTAAAGAAATTTTATCTTTATTTTCATCTTTATTTTTACTTTTTAGTTTCTAATTTTTAAAAATAAAAAGCTTTTACCTATATAATCTTTCTTTCTTTCTTTTTTATTTCTTCTTTTTTTTATTTTATTATAATTTTTATAAGTAATATTTAAGAATTGTTTTTAGATTTTCGAATCTTTAAAAGTTGTCTAGTCTTATATTAATCTTTTATAATAGTTTATTAGTTTTCTAAAGCTTTTTTGCATTTTTTGTATTTCTTACAACTTTCTTAATGTTTCTAGAATTTCTATATATATTATGTTTCTTAAGAAGAAACCTAAAAGTTAAAGGAAGTATTAGATAGATAATAATAACAAAGAAATTCGTTTTAAAAGACAAAAGATAACTTTTATTAATTCTACAGTCTTTTAGAGTTCTTCTAGGTCTAAAAACAAAGCTTCTATTACTTTTAAAGCTTAAAAATAGACTGTTATATTTCCTAGACTTATAAAGCTAGTTGTTAAAAATCTTAAATCTTTTTCGATCTCTTTTAAAAAAAAGAAAAAACAGAAATATAAAAAAAGAGATCCTAAATTTAACAAAGGACTCTTAAGTTTTTTTTATAAGCATAAAGAAGACATTTTAGGTTCTAATAACGTCTTAATGATCTTAGAAGGAGCAAATAAGTTCTAAATATCTCTTAAAACTAGGAAAATTTCTTAACATTCCTAATATAGCATATAATACTTCTAATAGTCAAGATCGTTTAATAGTTTCTTAAGATAATAAAGGAAGCTTAAATAAATCTTTTTTATATCAAAGATAGTCTTTTAAGTAATCTAAAGAGTCTAGTAACTCTTAATGTTCGTCTGTTTTTCTTTAGATATCTTAAGTATAATCAAACCCATTTTTAAAGAGTTAAAGCTTCTTCTAAAGGTTAGATGAAGCTTAATAGTTCTAATATTAATTATCTGTTAGTCTTGTTTGTTATAGATGCTTAAGGTCGTACTAAGCATTTAAAAGAAGATGTCTATAGTTAATGCAAGAAAGAGAATAGTTATTAGAAGTCTTATATAACTATAACAATTATAATTCCTAATCTTGAGAATCTTAGTAGTCTTAAAGTTCCCTATAAGCTTCTAAAAGATACTTATATTAACTGTACTTTTAGAAACGGTTATATAAATTGTAGTCTCTTAAGTAAAGTTCTTTAAATATCTGTTATTATCTAAGGTTTCTAATTGTATTCTAGATAAGTTTAAAAAGAAGAAATCTTACTTTAGAAGTCCTAAGACAGCTCTAACAGTTCTAAGGCCTTCTATTGCATCAGACTATCTCTTAAAGTTCTTATATATTAATATGTTTCTAAAGGATGCTAGATGTCTATTTTCTATGTTTATTAATAACTTTTATAAGATTTTAGAAGGTTAAAAGGAGATTAAGAATTTAATAGAGGATCTAAAGGGTTTAGCTAATAACCTAGATATCTTAGCTTCTAAAGATAGATATCTAACTTTAAATAAAACTCCTACTATCTATAGAAAATAAGAACAAGCTTCTAAAGATCAAAAGGTTATAAAGTTAGGTTCTAGAAAGGATAATAATAAATCTATAGAATATAAGATCTTCAAAAGCTAGTCTATAGCTTCTAAAGGTCTCTAAAGCTTCTAAAGCTCTAAGATAGTAGTTCTTATTTCTTAAAAACGTTTTGTTTTCTTTTGTATTTTTTTTAATAGTTCTTTAACTATCTTATAACTTAAGAACCTTTTCTATAGTTCCTATATAATTAAAACTAATCCTAGAATATTATAAGGCTAGAATCTAATTTTGTATCTCTTATACTTATTTTAAAAACTTAATTATGTTTATAAGTTTAAGATCATTATTTTCGGGTTTCTAAGGTTCGAAATATAATTCTTATATTATATCTGCTATCTTTGTATCTGTTTTAATTTAAGACTAATTAGATCCTATTAGGTTGCCTAGGTCTCTTCCTAAAGACCTTTCTTAGGATTTAGATATCGTAGGCTATTAAATATCTTTTCTAAGTTCTATTATTGCTTCTTTAGTTAGCCTTTATAAGTCTAAATTATTAAATTTAAATAGGTCTTAAGCTATAAAAACTAGATTCTTATTTAGTTTTATTAGTTTCTTTATTAGTTTAATTAGATTCTTTATTCTTTATAAGTTAATATCTTTCTTTATATCTTCTTTTTTTATTAAAAATCTCTTTATTTCTATAAGATATCTAAGAATAGATTATTATAAAGATTTTTACTTATTTAAGTTTATAATAGTAATATTCTTTAGTCTTATAAATTCTAAGTTGTTTTCTAATATTTCTTAAGCTATTATTAAATTTAAAATAACTAGCTCTATTATTTATAACTTAAATACATTTTAAAATATATCTATATTTGAATAATATACTTAAACAAGTCTAGAATGATATAATAAATGTTTTAAAACATATTTTTAAGATGTTTTAAATATATAAGTTCTAAAAGAATATAATTTAAGAACTTAATAAAGTCCTAACTATTTTGTCTATAGTTTTATAGGTTAAAGATTTTATATTAATATCTATAAGTCATCTTTAAATTTTAAATTAGATCTATATTTTATAGAAAAGATTTGTCTAGTATTAATAGCTTCTTAGAATAAGTTTTAATTTGCTATTTGTTAAACTATAACTACTTTTAATATTTTATATTTTAAGTTATTTATATTTATTAAAAAAGTATTATTATTTTCTAGAATTTAAAGCTATATTTTATAGACTAAATAATAAAGACTATATTTTAAAGTCTTATATATCTTAATATAGATATAATATAAAGCTTCTAATAAATATTCATTTTATAAGCATAAGTTAGAATTAAAGCATAATTTAATTAGTATCTTATTTAAAGTTCTATTTAAATTTTTAACTTTCTTATTAGTTTAAAAATAATAAAAGCTTAAAAGCTTATAAACAACCTATAGTTGTTATAATAAATATATAACTATTTTTAAAAAGAAGTTCTTTCTATTATTAAATAAAAGCTACTTAAAAAAGCTAAAGACTATATAAAGGTTTTTATATAGAAAAGCTATAATAGTTTCTACTTTTTGATTAAATAGAGCTTTTATAATAAATTATCTAATAATATAATCAATCCTAATAATAATATATTTATTCTTATATAAGAATTCTAGAAAAGAACTAATTATATCTATAGCCTACTTTTTAAAAGGTAATATTTTAATATTAACTTATATATACTAAAAAGTCTAAAACCTACTATTTCTTATTTAGATAATCTAATATTATAAACATTCTTATATATATTTCTAAAGATCTTTTTTTATTCGAAGCTATTAAGTATATAAACATATAATATCTTATATACTAAAAAAGCTATAATATTTATAATTATTATATATTATCTTTAAGAAGTCTTATTTAGTTTCTAATTCTATATATAAAGCTTTTCTTTTATTTTTAAAGAAGATATATAGTAATTAATATCTAGAATTATTTTAAAAGAAGAATTAGGCTTTTTTCTTAATTAGCTATTATAATTATAGTCTTTATAATATCTTTTTGTTTTTTAAATATGAAATTATAGCTTATATAAAGTCTTCCTTTATAGAAGTATTAGCTATTAATATTAAATATGTTCTATTTATAAGTCTAAGTCTTATAAAATCTAGTCTTTAGAATAAAACATCTAATATAATAGTTTTCTTTTCTTTTCGATATTAGATATCTAGGTTATATTTTTAGAATTCTTTTAACTAATAAGCTAATCTTTTAAATAGGTTCTATATTGTCTAAAAGTATTTAAAACTTTTATAGTCTATTAAGACTTATATAGACTATACTTTAAGATATTTTAATCAAGTTTTAATAGCTTCTTTAATAGCTAGTCTTTCTTTTTTATAGACTAGATAATTTAATTCTACTACTTATAGTTTCTATCTAAAGAAGACAATTAAATGTTATAAGCCTTTAGTATCTTTTTAATATAGAATAGCTTCTATAATCTATTCTAATATATTAGTTTCTATATACTAAGGTTTAAAAAAGTCAAATTAATAAAATATTAGTTTAGAAATAAGAATATCTTTAATCTGCTAGAACAATTAATTGCATTAGATTGTCTATAGAATAATTCGATTCTTATTTATATACCTTTCTATATCTTTTTCTTTTAAAAAATTACTAATAGGTTCTATTAGTTCTACAAAGCCTTTAATAAATCGTCTATAATATCTAATTAAGTCTAAAAACTATCTAATCTAATAAACTATTATAAGAATAGATTAGTCTTATATAATCTTGATCTTATCCTATATAAGCTATATAGATTAATATAAAATATAATATTTATAAAAAGTAATCTTTTTCTTAGCAATTTTATATTTAAAGATTAATGTATAGAATTGATTTTTTCTTAAGATATTTAAGACTAATTATAAGTGTTTCTTATATGTTTTTAGGTCTTTAAAGAATATAATAATATTATTTAGATATATAATAATAAAATCAAACAAAAAGTCTTTTAATATCTTATTTATAAGCTATTAGAATGAAAAAAGAGCATTAATAAGCTTAAAAGGTATAACTAAGAATTCATATTTTCTTTGTCTAATATTAAAGACTATCTTTTATACATCTTAAAGATTAATAAGAAGTTGTTAGAATCTAGATATTAGATCAAGCTTAAAGAAGATACTTATAGTTCTAAAAGCATCTAAACATTCTTAAATCTTTAATAAAGGATATATGTTTCGTATAATAAGACTATTAAAGGCTCTATAGTTAATATATATTCTTTATTTGTTATTTAGTTTAGAAACAAATAATATTAAACTTCCTTATATACTTATAGATTCTTAAATAAGTCCTTTTTCTAATAGATCTTTAATTTGCTTTATTTGTTCTTCTAATTAAACATAAGATAAGAAGTAAATAAGCTTATTAACAGGATTTGCTTCTTTTGTAGGAATAGAATGATTTATTAGTCTAGATAAAGGAAGTTAATCAAATAAGAAATTTCTAAAAATGTCTTTATATTAATCTAATATCCTTTATATTTTAAAAGGATGTTTAAATACTAGTAGATTACTATCTGAAGATTATAAAAGAGTCTTTTAAATGATTTTTAATAGTAAAAAAAAAGGTTTCTTTTGTAATTTATATAATTATCTTTCTAAGAATCCTAATATTAATTCTATTTTTGAAGATAATATCTTTGTTTAAATAGAATATAGCTATATAGTTTTATTTTTAGAATAAATAATAATAGTTTTAACTAACTAATTTATATATAGTTCTAGTTGTTTAAACTAAGAAAGTCTTAAAATAATAAAATATAATTTAATATCTAATACTTTGACTTCTAAATAAGCTTAGAAGTTATTAATCTTATAAAAGCATCTTATAGACTTCTTAGAAATAAAAATGTCTTTATTTGTTAAAATCATTAAAGTATCCTAGATAAAGGTTTTTGTTTTAGACAATAATTAGTTTGTAAGCCTAAAATAGATATAATTTAATAAAGCTTTACAATCTAATAAGAAGATA
Source organism: Myriangium duriaei CBS 260.36 (assembly GCA_010093895.1). NCBI lineage: Eukaryota > Fungi > Ascomycota > Dothideomycetes > Myriangiales > Myriangiaceae > Myriangium > Myriangium duriaei. The sequence continues at coordinate 467,159 of ML996085.1, forward strand.
TAAAGGATATTTCTTTTAGGTCTTTAAAGATTCCTAAAAAAGGTTAAAAGTTCTCTTTCTAAGAAATATAGCTATTTAATAGAGTTAAAGGTAGTCGATAATAAAGAGAGTTTTTAGTTTTTTTCGTCTGTTAGTTTTTTAGATTATAACATTTATTCTTATAATGTTTTATTTGTCTATAATTATAGCAAATAATTTAAAACTTATCCTTTTATTTAGGTCGAGGTTTTTTAATAAAAGCTAACTTCTTTATAGTAAAAAGTCTATAACTATCTTAGACAACATTTAGGTTTTCTAAAGGTTCTTTAAAAACTATTAACTAAGATCTTTTTTAATATCATTATATATATAGAGAGTTATCTATTTGTATAACTCGATCTAAGTAAATCCTTATAAGAGTTTTCTAAGAGTTTACTTCTTAGATATTTAAGCTTTGTTATATAGCTTGTTTAAGGCTTTATTTGATCTATCTAATTATTTTATACTTAGAAGATCAAGAATTAAAGAGCCTAATAATATCTAATAAGTCTCTAATATATTTCTAAGCACTTTCTTTCTGTTATAAAGTTTTAAAGCAATCTTATTATTAATTAATAATATCTAAATTAATATAAAGAAATAGGAAAGATATAAGATAACGATCTAGGCTCTAAAGGGACCTAAATAGAATAGCTTAAGATTCTTATAGCTTCTATTACTATTATAATTATAGATAACTATCGAAATATTGCCTAATAAGTATAATCTTGTTAAATTCTAACAAAAACTATCTAAACTTAAAAGTTTCTAAATCTTTAATTTAGTTCTTTATTTATATATATTAAGTCTTATAGATATTATTCTTAGTTTCGTTTAAATACATTTTTGAAGTTTAAATATGTTTATTAAGCTTTAATTCTATTACTAAAGGACGATCTTATTAAAGGAAAGCTACTTTAACTAAAAGATATTCTAATTTAGTTATTCTTAGAATAACTTAAATAGATAGTCTAATATTATAGTTGCCTTTTATATTAATAATATTACTAGAAGTAAATTAGTTTAATTTAATATTAATATTATCTGTTATAATAGCTGCTTAGGTTATCTATAGTATCTTAAATAATCTTAAATGTCCTTTACTTTTCTTAAGGTTCTTAAGAGTAGTATATATTTTAAAGATTATCTAAGGAAGTCTTTTTTAGAGTTCTTAGCTAACAAAATGTTTTTTAAGATTAATATTGTTTTTTTTAAGACTAATATTGTTTTAATATGTCTCAAAAGATATTAATATTAGTTATTAGCTTCTTTATTAATTTTTGCTAATATAGAAAGAAATAAGCTATTGCTTAGGACTCTTATAGACTATAAAGGTCTAAAAAGACCTTTAGCTTATTTTAGCTATCAGATGTTGGACTAAAGAAGACTTAAATTCTTATTAAAAGAAAGGTCTCACTTATTTATGCTACCTACCTTAGTTAATCCTTTTCTATCCATTCTATAGAGCCAAGACATCTTCTTTGTCAGCCCTTGGCTCTCACATCATCGGCCATCTCTCGTCGAGCGGTCCCACCTCGACTTTACTCGACCCTTGCGCCCTGCAGATAGCGGCTATCTTTCGCTTTCTAAGAACGAGTCGTTCGCATTCCATCACATCGACACTTTCGAGGACTCCAATATCCAAATAAGCCGAGCCGAGCTGAACCACAATGGCTCTACCCAAGCGCATCATCAAGGAGACGGAGCGCCTTATGGCGGAGCCGTGAGTGGATGCACTCAAGCTTGGGATAGCTTCATCTGATAGATGATAGGGTGCCAGGTATTCATGCAGTTCCACACGAGGACAACCTGCGGTATTTCGATGTCAAGATAGATGGCCCCTCGCAATCTCCTTACGAAGGTACTCTACATCCGGTTGAGAACAAGTGGATTTGCACTGATAGACTGTCAAGGTGGTGTTTTCAGACTCGAACTCTTCCTGCCCGATGACTATCCTATGACTCCTCCCAAGATTCGGTTCTTGACCAAAATTTACCACCCAAACATCGATAGACTCGGCCGCATATGCTTGGATGTTTTAAAGAGTGAGTCGAGGCAGCGCACTGCCTTTCAACATCTCTAACCACATTTGTGCAGGCAATTGGTCTCCAGCCCTCCAGATCCGCACAATCTTGCTATCGATTCAGGCGCTGCTCGGTGCTCCCAATCCAGACGACCCGCTGGCCAACGACGTCGCTCAACGATGGAAGGAGGATCAGAACGCGGCCATACAGACAGCTCGCGATTGGACTAAGGAGTATGCGAAGCCCTGAGAGAGGAGATTGGGACAAAGGTGTGGTAGTGGAGGCGCACACTTCGAATCGTCCAGCTGGTGGCAATATGAGTACGTCTGGTTTCCTAGCGGAGGTGCATACTCGGAGTTTTGGGCAAGATGGAATTGAGCAAACAGCATTTACCTGAACTGCGTGGCAGATTTTAATCGACTCACGTGCAACACGCTTTCAATTATCGTCCCCAGTGCCTCCAAAAATCAGCCTTCAGGATGCGAATATCAGTGTTTGGTACGGGACTAGGCTTGTTATGCTTGTATTACACAAATGAAACAACTGCGCGGCTACATATCGCAGCTTTGGACCGGGCAAATTAGAGTGATATACAACATTAAGCCTAGCAACCCAAGACACAAGAATCCTGGTGCCACAGTCATGATGGACATCATCGTTACATTGGTTTTTGGTGGAGAAGGACATGGAGCCTGCCATTCGTGTAGGTCCTCTGGGCTATGTGGACTTCACTTGACTTCACTTGACTTCACTATGGTCACTATCATTTTGCACTGCTTTTTGACTTCTTCTCTCCTCTCACTACTTGCTCTACCTCATACAATTTGTTTCTTTCAATCAACATCCCTCCTGTGACCTTCTTCTGCGCAAGAGACGGTACAAGTCGTTGTACGACACAAAGATGGTCCCTCCATGCACCGTGAGATCGGCGGGTAACATCAGACCGCCCCGGCGTGAGTCCTTCCTTGGAGGTGCTGGCGGGCTTCTCGCAGCTCTTGAGGAGGTCGAAGACGAGGACCAAAACAACAGCAGTCAACCGTTGATTGAGAACCTTTACCTACTACACCTTGAAAAAGCCAACAACGAGGATCAGGTCGACAATAATGAGACGTCACTGGTCTTCGGAAGTGCCGGTGAGCTGCTCAAAGCTCTTGACCAAATCGTTGACGAGAATCAAGTTGACAACATCGATCTATTGATGGAAGATGCCTACTTAACACATCCTGGCACAGTCGACAACGACAATCAGATCAACGATAATGACCCATTGACGAAAGGATCTTGTCAACTACGCCCAACTCCTCGCAAATCAGCAGGTGAACCAAGATCTGCAGGTAAACCAAGGCCTGCCTACCGCGATTCTGTGTTTGGTGCAGCATGGGGGAACGTCGAAAGCCTCAATACAGCCGCTGAAGCTACTATACGACGTGAGGAGCAGCAACTCGAGCAATCTCCAAGTGTCGCCACGACCCTGGTGGCCTCAACAACCAGTGAATCACAAAATGAGAAGCAGTCTCTCGAGGTTAGCTACATTCCACGCCACATGAGTATCATTTATATGACATTGACCAATTCCAGTCCACGTCGACCGAGAAGCCCAGGCCCGGAGGGCTATTCAGCAACCTCAGACTCCTGCCCAGCAAATCCTTCAGCTCACTGAAATCAAAGCTCCTCTCTTCGGAGCCTCGCACGCCACAAAGCGCGAACTTCCATGGGTCAGACAATGGATGTGCTGAGCACGTCAGCCCCCGTATCCTGTCTCCTCCACGTCGCAATGCGGTCAGACTGCGTGTCAGCGCCAATGATGTCGCAGCAAAAAGCCGCAGTACTTTGACGCCGTTGCCTCGCACTACACGCAAGCTGATGAAGGTGCAACCTGCGACGAGGAGGGAGAACTCCAATGCCTCGCCGCCACTTCCTGCGACTTCAGCTCATCCCGTTGAATCAGAATCAGAAGTGACAGGCACCACGCTCGGTACTTTTCCTGCATTGCCACCTCCTCCTTTAACACCACTGCCAATTCTTCCTCAGCTAGGGGATATCCCTGCGTCTGAGGATGCGGACACATTCGTCATCCCTTATTGGAATTCTCCTTTGCCTGCCGTAGCAAGCTCTACGGTCAAAGGCAGTGTTCGTGATCCTCTTTCATCTTCAAGCTCGCGCACGCCAAACAGGCCGACAGCCCTTCTCAGCAACCCACGCAATGTAACGCCATTCGAGGAGTTCGATCGAGTCCAAATTCGCGGATCTCTTCATGAAATGACTACACCTAGCATGAAACGTCGGCATCAGAAACAGTGTGAAGCTCATGAAAGATTCGTGCCACAGATGAACTTTCGGCTGAGCAATCAGGAAACACCATACCCTCCATGGCCTATACCATCGTCAGGATATCAGTGCATGACCCAGACATCTCCTCTAGCAGATAATCACGGATCTAAGAATCACCTACCGCAGCCAGGTCAAGCCGAGACACGCTCGATCGATGACAACGTCCTAGTACCTCCTCCACTATCTATCAACAAAGAGAGATCCGAGGCACGTCCTGAGCAAGAGGTGGCCGAGCAGAAAAGATTCGAAGATGTCGGCCATTCTGAGATCATCGCCAAGTTTCCGCGGCCGCCGACGGCTACTCAGAACACCCCCAAGCTTGCGCAATTCGAGGAGGACGACTCCAATCCTGTCAGTGCGACTTATACTACACAGCCGAGTGAAAGGGTTCTTGACAAGCAGCCGGTATACTGGGGTGTAGCCGTCGAGGAATTCCCTACCGACAAGAATTTCAATCCTCCAGCTGCCGCCAGCACTCTGAGCGAAATTCGCTACTCTTTGAGTTCATATGGTGAGTTTGACGATTCTCATTATTTTAATCCTCCTTCCTCGCCCCCCGCTGCCAACGGGGGGCATGTGCGTGACCATTCCACTCTTTCGTCGAGGATCGACGAGTGCTGCTTGTCAATCGGTTGTCTGGACCACAAGCTGAAAGGTATGTTGCTGTTGCTGATGCTAGCATGGATGCTGATAACAATCAAGAACAGGCTGCGAAACCAAAGCGCGCCGGGACTTACAGCCTTGAACGACTGTTGGCTGCTGCAGAGTCGAGAGAGGGTTACGATCCAAACACCAGCAACATATACAGGATTGGGTCGGATAGAGTTGGGTTGCGTGCGCCTACAATGGTGCACCCTGCTTTCAGGCGTGGCGAATGATGGTTGTGGATACTGAATGGTTGGCAGATAATGGGTGAGAGATGCATGCCTTTCTTTGACTACCTTGTTCTTGTAAATTAGACACCACAATGCGCTGCAAGATGGCGCTTTCCTTCTCCACTTCTGTGCCCACTGTACTGCTAAGTGATGTGGTGTAGCACATGCCTGCTGAGCTCTTCAGCCTCACGTCCAGGTCGTATTCCAGCGAGATACTGACCTAGTCACACAACGTGATAGGAACCTATATGCCCGGATATATGTACCACGACTTGTACAGAGACACGTCAGGCACTGGGCGAAGGATAATGCTACGCATCTCTTCATCCTGTATGCCCTGCGAGGTGGACCACGACTCGTGGGGCAGATCAGAGGGCAAGTCGCTGAACGATTACTAAGACGACTACCTGTACTACTTGTGAAGCGCCGTGCGAGAGGAAGTGCGTATATCACCGCTGAAAATCATGACGTGCAATATGCCAACGTGTATGCCATGGTGAGAGCCCCACGACTACGGGGCCGTCTCGCTGGATGCATCGTTGGACAACTACGAGGACGACTCCTTGCGCATCTCGGAGACCACCATGCGACGGAATGTGCATACCACATTGCGACCCTTAGAGGTATGCAAAGTGCCACCCTGTATCCACTCCTAAGTGACCCACGACTGGGAGTGCAACTCGCTGGATTCTTAGCTCGACGGCTCTTTGAACTACTCGTTGGACTACTGGTTGGACTACTTGCAGAGCAACTCACGACAAAATGTGCATCGCCAATCGCAGTGGGAAGTGCCATGCATCTTGTCTCCCTGTGTGCCTCGGCAAGTGCCCCGCAAGTCGTGGGCAGTATCGCTGGACGGTCACTTGCACTACTCCTTGGACTACCTGCTTCACCACCTAGACAGCAGCCAACGACGAGATGTGCGTGGCATGATACCGCCAGTTCCGCGTCCAACTTAGCCCTCCACATGCACCAGCAAACGCGCCACGACTCTCGAGGCAACTCTCGAGGCGATACGCTGCCTATTCACCTAGACTACTTAGCCTGGCATCTTGGCACGAGATGTGAATAGCACCTAGTCCCCCTCTTGACCGCTCCAAACTCTTTTAATATCTACTTTTGTGGCACTTTCCCAGTCGACGGCACCGGCAGAGTCTATGGTGCTCCATGATCAGTTCATGCATCATGATTACCATACAATACATTGACAATTCCTACGAAGTTCGGCTATTCAGAAGGATCAATGGAGGAGGGTACGTGGGACGGATACGCCAATCGCGGCATTCCTACCGCTCTCAACTTCTTTGCCTCCTTGGACACAACGCAGACCCAGGCATCAACCACGACTACAACTACAACGACCGTGAGCACTACGCCTAGTTCGTGTCAGATGCGTTTAAGAAGCCGTACCAATCGCTGATAAAATGCTCAGTTTCCAGCATGACCTCAATCATTACCCCTACTTCAATTAAGACTTACACTTTTGCCCAAAGTACCGATATTGAGCCTAGTGCCACCAGCACAATCGGCTCAACGGTGTACCTTCCTGCTATTACTACTACCAAGACAAGCTCCAAGGCCTTCTCCTATACCATACAAGATATTGGTGGGTTGTTTCTGAGACGCACAAGATTGCCACGGTGACCAGGAACGCTAAGACCGACGTGACGAAGACTGACACTGTCACTCTCGCCGTTGTTGGAAACTGTTGAATCACTCCTGCATGCGCCACGAGATGCTAAAGTATCGGTATCTCGCATAGCTCACGCATAAAGCATAACGATCAATCACGATTCGTGTCAGAAGCTCGCGTGTGTGAAGTCCAAGTAATATTTGACTTTGAGCTGATCAGCAATATGGTGTAGGAGGGCAGCCAAGCAGAGATGATGCGCGTCCTGTTCGACTCTGCTAAGAAAAAAGTCCGCGAAAGGTATACCGGCGTAGCCAGTCTGACTTTCTTGATACGGATCTTTCAGGAAAAGTGAGCTAAAGAAGGATGAATCTGGGTCAAACATGTCGTGAAATTGCAGTTGAAGTGATCGATCAGTACCCGGTCTATGATACAGACATCAATGTAGATCGATGTTTTTGCTTACGTTGTAATAATTCTTGTTTTGGATTGAGATCATAATTTATCTTATTGACTGCACCCTCTTAGGCACTTGTTCTCGTTCAAATAAGCAAGTAGAGGTAGCAGACATATCATATAATACGTGATAGAGATTATACACATTTAATATGGATAGACTCAGGCGCTGCTGTCCGAGTCCGATACGTCCTCCTCGACATCTGACACCAGATCACTCAATTCGCTCTCGTCCTCGTCGCTATCATCCTTTTTGCCTCTGCGTTTCCCACCACCCCCTTCTCCACCGCCCTTCTTCGCCCCATGCCGCGAGACCAGATGCTCGATAGGACATCCTTTCTTCCACCCCTCGCTCCCCATGCCCGTCGCTGCCCTACACCTCCCACAAGTCTTCCCATGCTTAATCAACAACTGATGCAGTCCATACTTATGCTCATCTGGAACCCTGACCTCACAATGGCTATACGTAGTATTCCTCTCCACCTTCGGCCATCCGTTCTCCTTCGCCTCTGCATCACTCGGCACCCACCCCAAATACCGACACAGCCGGAAGACATGCGTATCAACCGCAAACGACGGCCTCTGCAAACAGAACAGCAGCACACACGACGCCGTCTTTGGTCCAATGCCCGGATATCCAACAAGCTTATTGAACGCCTCCTCACTCGTCAGCAAATGCAAATGGTCCAAACTCAACCTCTCCTGCTCCGCCAACTCCACCTCCTTCTTCTTCTCTACCGCCTCCTCCCCTTCAGCCCCAGCAGGTCCCTCCCCCTCGCCCTTCAACGCCTTACCACGCTCCTGATTCTCCGCCCACACCGAGTCCAGAATAGCTTTAATATCCTTACTCTTCGCGTCTGCCAGCCCGCCGCACCGGATCGCCTCAAAGACATCCTTCTGCGGCGCCAGACGCACAGCATTCCAGTCTACACTGCCGGCGCCGATGCCAGACTTGAGTGTACCGAAAGTCTTGACTAGACTTTGGAAGGCGCGGGAGGAGTTCGCGCCCGTGGTGGCGGCGGAGAGGCGTGTGCGGATCAGTGCGTCCAGGACGGAGGGGACTTCGCCGCAGCCGGCGGTGGTGAGGCTGGGTGGGCGAATCTCTTTGGGCTTGGTCACGGGGCCGTGGACTTTGGAGAGGAGGCGGACTACTTCGGCGCATTCGGCGGGGGTGGGATGGGCGTACGTTGGGTAGGGAGACTGGCCGGGAGTGAGGCGATAGTTGGGCTGCTTCTTGGCTTTGGAGGCTGATTTGGAGGCGTCGTCGATGATACCGGCGCTTTTGGCTAGCTTCGTCATCTCATCTGGGTCGGGCTTGGGTGGAGTCTTCTTGTTGCCACCGCGACGCTTTTTTGTTGCTGGCTCCTCTGTGCCGGGGGTAGGCAGTCCGCCGCAGAGATTGTGCGGAAGCTCCTCATCCTGGGCTTCGGCTTTGACTGAATTACGTCCACGCTTTCGCGATTTGAAGGAAGCTGGGGTCGCTGGCTCCGGAGCTTCTTGCTTGATCTCGGGGGAAGCTTTCCGCCTCGACGATCGTCTCGTCGCAGGAGCAGGTGTTGGGGGAGGACTCGATAGCTGCTGCGGCTCAGTCGCTTGCCCTCGAGTACTTTTACGAGCCATTACGGGAATCAAAGGGCAAAGACGATGTGCAGGCTGTGCCACTCGCAGCGGCAAAATAATCGCGCGACGGATGATCGTTGTACTGCGAATGACGAAAAATGTGGCGAATTTCGCAGCGAGGGTGCGATTGCGTCCGGTGCAAGTAAATCCGAACCAAGGTGTTTCAATTGCGACGATAGAGAGATTGGAAAACAGGAGTAAAGATTAAAGTCCACTGTAGTGGTTGTCGAGTGAATATCTTCATGACGTCGTCGTTGCCCGCAGATCGATGTGGAGCTTGGACCCTCCGCATGTTCGCGTCGGTGATCCACAGATCTTGTTCATCTCATCCAGATCTCGCGGAAGCATTGCTACATTCATTCCTTTTTTTCGGGACTGCATTATACTGACTACAGAGAGACTTCGTCGAATGAGGCATCATCATCCGTTGCTGTCGGCTTAGCCTCTTGTGGCGCATCTGCTGAAGCGTTCGAAGCACTGTTCGCCTTGTCCTCAGTACCATGCCCTTTCTCTGTCGCCTCGCTCGTGACACTGTCCTCGTCCTCCTCTCTCCTTTCCTTGGTACGAACAGGCAAGTCGTGCGTTGGTTGTCCTTCAATTTCAGGCTCCACGTCGTGGTCTTCGGGCATTTCCGTTGGTGCTTCCGGGAAAGGATCCATCTTTGGAGGCGGTGTTGGTGGTTCGCTTGCGTTATCGTTACCATTGGTCCTTGCCATCCGCTGAGCCCTGCTCTGCTCCGGTGTCGGTGGTGTGTGCTCTATCCTTGGTGTCTGCCTTGCGCTCCCTGTTTGCGGCGCGACATCAGATGCTGGAGAGTGCGCAGTGTTGATCGTCATAGGCGCAACTGGCCGTAGCTTCGGGTCCGCATTGAGGTAGTAGCCTCTGACACCCGTAATCCGTCCATCACGTTGGCAGCCCTTCACCCAGTCCGGCACCACAACAGGGATATTCATCTCTACTGCCTTCTCCCACGCTTGACCCCGTCCCTCGGTACACACGAAGTGTGTCGTATCTATCCGCACAGTATCGATCAACTTAGCCCCGATCTGCTTGATTGTTTCCTCGAGACTATCACGGAGTGGCTGTGGCATGACACCGGGGGTTACCGTAATACCCGTGAGATCTGTCATCTTCTGCGTGCGTACGGTGAGGCGCTCAGAGCTGTAAGTGCCGGCGCTAGTGCGTAGGACAAGGTGGAACGTGTACTCATGATCTACCTGTAAACCAGAGATCTTCGTAGAGAGCTTGTCGCGAGGGATGTTTCCTGCTTTTGATCCATTGCGGTACAGACTCAAGCTCCTGAGCTCGGACGTAGCAAGGCTGACCGGGTCCCATTCGAGCACAACCGAGGTTTGTGTTGCATTACGGCATCGTAGCACAGGCGCCGAAGGTGTGGCTTGTCCGAAGGTACTGAAGATCTCTGATTGCAACTCGGCGAACTTTTGCGCAGCCGAGCGTTCTGATTGGAAATTACGCGAAACGTCAATGTCAACGATGCTGCCCGATGTGATGTCCGGTGGAAGCAATATTGACGGGAATTCGATCTGTCTCTGTCGTTAGAGCTCGGTCTGCTTGAAGGTCCCCGGGTAACTGACCAGCCTCTTGTCCTCGGTCAAGAGTACCGCAACTCCTGCATCGACCTTGCCAACTGTCAAAGAGACCAACATCTTGGCTAAGGTGCGCCAATGGACGTATATAGCGATTGTATGCTTTGAAAGTCAATGTTGCCAATCGCATATCGACACGACAACGCAGGTTGGTCAGTGCGGGGATACGGCCCGAGGTTCCGCGGGCCGGCCGGATTTTTTGACCTCCATATTCTATGGTGTTGTTGCCCTGCTACCTTAATGGACAACCCCTCAATTGGTTAGCATAATCGTGCCAACGGCGATACGTATCCCTTCGGTTCAAAAGATCATCTTACACGAAGTAGGAACATCCCGCAGCCATGGCTCAGAACGTACTCCTCGAGACCTCACTCGGGAACATAACGCTCGAGCTCTACACGGAACACTGTCCTCGTACAGTCAAGAACTTTACTACGCTGGCTTCACGCGGCTACTATGACGGCACTATCTTCCACAGAATCATTCCGTCCTTCATGATTCAGGGTGGTGACCCGACGGGCACTGGACGGGGAGGAGCATCTATCTACGGAGAGAAGTTTGAAGACGAGATCTCGCCCGGGCTCAAGCACACTGGTGCTGGCGTTTTGAGCATGGCAAACAGCGGGCCTAATACCAATGGTAGCCAGTTCTTCATCACTCTTGCCCCTACACCTTGGCTGGATGGGAAGCATACCGTCTTTGGCCGGGTGAAAAGCGGAATGAGGATCGCACAGAGAATGGGACTCGTCAAGACGGATCGTGACGACAAGCCAGTTGAGACAGTCAAGATTGTCTCGGCTAGGATCGTTGAGAGCGAAGCGTAAATTCAGGGAAGCTGGAAACTTATACAACTATGTACAGCGATTGGTGCTGAGCTATATCAGAAACCCGCGGCATTTCAGGACAGCGGACCGTTAGGGTGCAGCAGGACCTTAGTGTACCCGTCCACTCTCCTGTCAAACTTGTCGTACGCATCGACCGCCTCATCGATTCCAACCTCATGGCTGACGACAAAGCTGGGTTTAGCCTTACCGGCAATGATAAGGTCCCGAAGATAGCGATTGTATGCCTTGACATTGCACTGTCCGGTGCCGATGGACAGGCCTTTTTCGAACAGCTTACCAAAAGAGATGAGGATTTGGCCCTCAGCACTCTGCTTGTCTGGCGCACCGGGGTCCTACCACACAGTTAGATCAGAACCATCACATATATCTTATCATCGACGACTCACCGAAGGAACGTAAAGACCAGGGATTCCCAACCCTCCTGTTGGCCGCGTTACCTTGATCAGCTGGTCTAGCACGATGTTGGGCTGCTCCTTCTTGCCACCCTTGTCGACAGCCTGATAACCAACCGCGTCCACTGCGCGGTCCACCATCTCACCACCATTTAGCTCGATGATCTTCTCCACTGGATCACCTTCGGTGAAGTTCACAGGGATGGCACCAATCTTCTTGGCCGCATCGAGTCGCTCCTTCACTTGATCAACGACATAGACACTGCTGGCACCTCGAAGAACACCTGAATAGGCAGCCATTAGCCCTACTGGACCAGCACCGAATACAGCGATGGTCTCTCCGGGCTTGAAGCCTGACAGGGTGACACCATGCCATCCTGTTGGGAAAATATCGGCCAAAAGAATGAAGTCGGCTTCATGTTCAGTGCCAGGAGGCAGTTTTAAGGCGTTGAAGTCCGCGAATGGAATCCTGGCATAACCCGCCTGACCTGTTAAAGGTTACAGATGTGTTGAACAAGATAGGCGTATCTGAGCTTACCACCTTGGTACGGACCCATGGCGACATAGCCATACGCTCCGCCGGCAAAGCCCGGATTGACGCCTGATAGACAAAGTCAGCAAACAGATCCGGACGCGCCCCGCTGGACTAGCGATCGTGGCCACCGGAGTCACACTCACCAGTGCAGAAAGCAGTCCTGCCTTCCTCACAGTTCCTGCATCGTCCATCGGCAACGTTGAAGGGAAGTACGATACGATCGCCCTTCTTCAGGAGAGTCACACCACTTCCGACCTCAGTAATGACACCCATGTTCTCATGTCCAAACACCAGTCCCGATTTCGCTGCCGTCCTTCCTTGATACATATGAAGATCCGATCCGCAGATGGCTGCGAAACTGTCAGATTGTGAAGGCTAGTAGGAGGCAGATGCAGAGGGACCCGGCATCATGAAAGATGAGGTGCAGCGAGTATAGGAGAGCACAGAAATGCATCGGACGTACCGGCTGTGGTCACCTTGATGACCACATCGTCAGGGTGCTCGATTTTCGGGATCGGAATCTCTTTTACTGACACTTTGAAGGGTCCTTCGTAATGAACAGCCTTCATCGTTTCAGTCTGGGTCGAAGACATGTTGAGAAGCTTTGCGTTATGCTTTTGGACAGAGAGTAGTATACTTCAGGCAACGCAATTGCTATCAATTGTCCGGGTAAGAGGAGGGGCAAGGACAGGACTTTTAAAGCAATTCCAACACTGCGGGGTCGGGACAGTTGCATCTTGCTGGTCTGCCTGGAACGACGCCAATCAGCGCAGCCCCGCACCGGTTCAGGTCGTTAATCACATATGGCTTACGATCAAAGGTTGTCCCCACTTCTGACAAGCAACATCCTCGGGCATGGTCAACCAAGCGAGGCGCAGTGCTCCTGGTGCCCGGCGGAGGGGCCGGGAATAATGCGGGGCACGACGTGACGACAGAGTGGGGAGGATTCTCACCCCCAGGGTGGGGAAACTGACGCGACAAACTTCAGCCGGAATCAGCACGGCAATTGGCTAATTCGCATATCCAACATTTACGACAGAGGTGCCTGATGCTACAGTATCTCGTAGGCTTGCGCCATGGCTGGTGAAGACTGTGGTCCAGGCTCTACAACACTTCCTGCTTACTTCAAAGGCGGCGCTGTCTCAAGGCACGAGGCGAGTTGGAAGGGCAATTATGCAGGGAATCATTTCAGATTCGTGATTTGCCTCACAAGATTGTGCTCTACCGGATCCCAAGGGTATTATTGTCTCAAGGCGACCTCGAACATCGAGTCTTGCTGGCCGCAATTGGTTCATGGGATGAAGTCATGGCTAGTGCCGGGAACTGTGGGTCCAAGCTCAAGCTGGGGCCGAAGTCGGCGTTGGAGTTTGGACCACGAATGACACCGCATGTCGCGCCCTAGGATGATTCATATCAAGAAAATAAATTTGTGTGACCACAAAATAGATAATGCCACTTTGCCAGCACCCATAAGCTCGTCTTACAACAATTGCCTCGCGTACCTTATTTCTTTAGCAATTGGACCTGAATTACACACGCTACCATAAACAATGCCTCCCACTCGTCCATCAACGTCCACTCTCCGAGCAGCCAGCAAGGCATGCCGGAGGACATACTCGACCTCACCAGCAACTTTCACGACCCCAGCAACGTCACCTTTCGCCCCCCGACATCTCATGTCCCTATCCGACCTTTCCACCACGGAATTAACAGCCCTCATCCGCTCAGCCGCCGCCCACAAAGCTGCCATCAAATCCACCAACGCCACCCCCCTACCACTGGGCACCTCTCTCTCCGGCCAGACAATCGCCATCATGATGTCGAAACGCTCGACTCGCACCCGCGTGTCCACCGAAGCAGCCATCGCCCGCCTCGGCGGGCACCCCATGTTCCTCGGCTCCGGCGACATCCAGCTCGGCGTCAACGAGTCGCTGTACGACACGTCGGTCGTGATCAGCAGCATGGTGTCCGGGATGGTGGCGCGGGTGCATGCCCATGCTGATGTTGCGGATCTGGCGAAACACTCGTCGGTGCCGGTGATTAATGGATTGAGCGATTTGTATCATCCGCTGCAAGGGCTGGCGGACTATCTTACTATTTTCGAAACGTTTGGCGCCGCGAAGGGTGGGAAGGGATTGGGGTTGGAGGGGCTGAAGATTGCTTGGGTGGGGGATGCGAACAATGTGCTGTATGATTTGGCGATTGGGGCGATGAAGTTGGGGGTTGAGGTTAGTGTGGCGACGCCGAAGGGGTATGAAATTCCAAAGGCGATGAGGGAGGTTATACTCGCTGCTGGCGAGGGGGCGGAGAGGAAGGGGAAGCTGACTGAGTCGACGGTCCCGGAAGAGGCGATCAAGGGGGCGGACATCATCGTTACGGATACGTGGGTGAGTATGGGACAGGAAGAGGAGACGGCGAAGCGATTGAAGGATTTCGAGGGTTTCAAGATCACGAAGAGCATGATTGACGGAGCTGGTGCGAGCGAGGACTGGAAATTCATGCATTGTCTGCCGCGCCATCCCGAGGAGGTTGCGGACGAGGTCTTCTACAGCCCTAAGAGCTTGGTCTTCCAGGAAGCAGAAAACAGGCTGTGGGCAGCCATTTGTAAGTTTGCTGCTAACCTCAATGATGGTCGTGTTTGGCTAATAGTACAACAGCTGCATTGGAGGCCTTTGTAGTCAACAAGGGACGTATTTGACAGTCTACCACCGGATCAATTACTGGAGGCTCGCGCTGAGGACGCCTGTAGGGTCACTATATTCCACCGCTCCACCAAACGCCGTATAAAGTGCCTTTGAAGACGAATTTAGCCAGGTGGCAGGGTGCTCACGTCGACAACGTCCTCAGCTTCCTTGTGCTCAACCTCAGACCCAGTCTCAATTGGTGACCGAGGCAAAGCCATGAGACCTGGTCACTGCTTAGTAACATACCCATGTAGCGCTACGTTCATAGAACTTACCTGTCCTTGCGCTCTCCAAGATACCATATGAAGCAATGAGCTTCATGAACGAGTCGATCCTCGAAGGTTTTGCTGATATCTCCACAATGCAGTTGTTTGTGCTAATGTCCAGGACTTTACCTCCGAATTGGTGGGTCAAATAGGTGATTGACTTCAGATGCTCATGCTTCTGGCGCAGGGCCTCGCTAGGAGCCAAGTTCCGAGGATGGTGGTCATGGTTCACCGAGTCGTGATGTGCTTGAAAGCTTGCCTGCTGTTGTTCTGGGTTGGACTCATCGAACGTGGGTTCCGTGCCCGTCATCTCACGATGGTGGGCGAGCAGCTCCTCAAAGTATTCTGGGCCCAGGATGCTGATCTTGGCGAGCAGCAATTCACGCTGGACCAATGGTGCCTCGGTGTAGTCAAGGACGGCCCAAACGGGGACCAAATCTTCCAATTGTCGCCTGGCTTGTTCAACTACGCCGTCATGGCCCTGCAGCACGATTGTCATGCGGGAAAGATCCGCTACCTCAGTATTGCACACGACAAGACTGTCAATGTTGAAACCACGAGCTGCCAAGATTCCGGACACCCTCGATAGCACACCCGGCTCGTTCTGAACCAAGCAATTGAGTACATGGCGTTTTGGAGGAGCTTGCGAGGGAAGCGGTGTCTCGTAGAGGATGCTGGAGACGGCGGCTGCAGGCGACACGGAGGGTGTGGTGGGTGCTGCGGGCAGCGGGGAGATTCTGCGGTGGAGAGCCTTGTAAGCGATAGCGGAGGTCGACGAGGATTGCTGGAGTGGGCGATAGGTGTGGAATTGCTTGAGCGATTGGGCTTTCGGGGAACTGTAACGAGCTCCCAGCCCATCACCAACGAGGGCGAACAGCCTGCGCTTGCCGGCCATTGATGCGTGAGGAAATAGGTCTGACTGAGGAGAGAAATTGGACCGCGGACTGCAGTATTAACGTCCAGTCCCCGTAGTAGTCAGAAAGCTGTGCCAAGAACATCGGACCGATGCGCCAAGACGCGCAGAGCCGCAATACATCCCAGATGCGCGTCAGTCTGTTGGAGATTTTGTCTCCACGCTGTTCCTTCTCAATTCCTTATCGTTTGCTATTAATCGACACAGGATACTCGACGTCATGTCCGAGGCACCTAGGAAGCGATCGCGCTTCGATAAGACAGAAAGCGAGGTGAAGAGATCACGATTTGATCAGCCCGATCCAAGACGTCGCCGTTCACGATCACCTGGCTCTCGCGACCATGGTTCCAGCAGACGTAGTCGCAGTCCTGCATCGCGCGGCAACGACATCTCAGCTACTGCATCTCCTGAGCCGGGCAAAGCGAATGCGCTCTCTTCTGCGGCAGAGAAAGCAAAGGCCGCAGCTGCCAGGATCAACGCTGAGATGCAGGCTAAGAAGGCAGCAGGTCTTCTTCCGACTACCCAAACCCCTAAACTTACGGTCCGTTCATCGATTCTACTCAGCGCTTCGGTTTGCTAACGAAATATTGTAGTCCGTGAAAAGTGATTCCGCTGAAGCCGGCGACAAAAAGTCCAAGGACAACGATATCTATGAGCAAGATGGAGACTTCATCAAGGACATTGAAGTCAATGATCTTCGCAATCGCTACACCCTCACCAAGGGGGCATTCCAGAAAGAGGTAAATACTCGCTTGTCGTAATCCCTAGTAGTCCCAGCTCTGTCAAGCTGTTTCCTAGATTGTCCTGTTTTCTTTGCGTCGGGCGAAGATGATCACAAACGTTTGAGAGATCAGCTCACCTTTACGCTCAGCATCTAGGTGATCAACCATTTTGAGATTTTGCTGACCATGATTGTTCAACATCTAGATCGGGGACAAGACTGGAGCCGGTATGCATTGCCACATAACGCTTTTCACATCTAGGTCAGATCGCTTATTGTTTCAAAGATGTTACCACTCGAGGTGCCTACTACCCCGACAAGGCCATGGCCACGGCCGCCAATCCTCCGCTCTACTTGCACATTACCAGTCGGACTAAAGAAGGCCTCGAAGCAGCCATTGCGATTATCGACGACATGATGCAAAAAGACCTGCCGAACCTGATTGACGAGCGTCGCTTCCCTCGCAATCGCCGTGAGCCGGAAGTCGAACGTGATGAAAGAGGCAGGGTATGCGATTCCCATGAGTACTGTATGTTTGCATACTGACAAGCTAATAGCGGAAATGGCCGGATGAGAAGATTCCAATTCGCCTCGAGCCCATCAACGGCTTCAATCTCCGAGCACAAGTGGTAGGCCAACAAGGTATGTATGTGAAGCACATTCAGCAGGAGAGTGGTGCTCGTGTGCAAATCAAAGGCCGTGGCTCCGGCTTCTACGAGCATGACACTGGTGTCGAATCCGACGAGCCAATGTACTTGCATGTCACCGCCCCTCAACAAGAGCAGGTCAACCAAGCAAAGGAGCTATGCATGAGTCTGCTTGAGAACGTTGAGAAGGAATACAATGATTTCAAAGAGCGTGGCGGTCATCGCCGTGGAGGTTTTGGTGGTCGTGACGGTGGCGGAGGTGGTGGGTATGGCAACCGTGATGGAGGGTACAACAATCGCGACGGTGGATACAACAACAATCGCGATGGCGGATACAACAATCGCGGCAACGACAACTACGGATCGTATGGAGGTGGTCAGCAATACGGGGCCTACTCGCAATACGGTGGTGCACAATCCCCGGCCACGCCATACAATGCTCAAGCCGGCGGAGCACAATCTCCCGGCACAGGTGCCGACCAGTCGGGCGCGGCTGACCCATACACCAGCTACCTGCAATACAAAGGCTGGGAGGCCTCCGATCCGGCCGGCTTTAACGCATACATGCAGAGCAGTCCGGGCTGGTATCAGTGGTACCAGCAATATAAGCAGATGTACGACCCTGCCGGCACTGCTGCTGCACAGCCTTATGGAGCATACGCGGGGTATACGGGCTATGAGTCCGCCCCTGGATACGAGGCGCCCCAAGGCGGAGCTGGTGGTTCGGCACCCCCTCCGCCTCCGCCGAGCGACAACGACGCCCCGCCGCCCCCTCCTGGAACGGGCGGTGGATCTGGTGGTTACAACTCGGTGAGCTTGCCTCATAATCGAACTGTACACGTTACAATGTCGCTGACAAGAATCAAGGTTCCGCCACCGCCTGGACTGTAGACTCCCTAGGCTCTTCGCGCTCTTCCTAGGCTTGGTCGGCTATTTGAAGCGAAAGCGGCGATTGGGTGGTTGTTTGCTTTGGCGCAGGCTACAGGAGAGGGATCAAGCTTCAAGCTTCGTAGGGTAGACCAAGAGATGATACCCATTCATCGGCGAGAGAGTGTGAATGAAAAGCATGTCGTTATCAGCCGTCGCTTCTTGGTTGCCGTCATTTTGATTCGCATCATGACTAAATGGTCCGGATACCCAAGTAACTGCTGTGTACTTCACGTCTGGACTCGGGCAGAGATTCAAGCTAGGGCTCGAAATGGCTGCTGGTATGCAGTGCACACAAGATCGCGTGGGAAGACAGACCATGTTCTTAAAAAGACTCATGCATACCATCCATTCACGGATATCAAACATGAAGTTCAGAGCTGAAAGTATCTTCATTCGCGCGTACCAAGCAGAGCATAGATGACCCTGCATCTCTCTCCTTCCTTCACATTTACAGTCTACAGAAGTACCTTCGAAGCAACACTAAGCAACCACGCCGCGTCTCTCCAGCCCCCAGTACCCTCCTCCTGCGTCGACTCCTTCACCTCCCCATCCTTCTTCCCCTTCCACACCGCCAGCCCGGGCATCCCACCCCGTCCCTTCCTCCCCGCCTCTTCCCTAGGCGTAGCAGCCTCCTCCTCCTCCTCCTCCTCCTCCTCCTCGACATCGCTAGCCCTCATCTGCCCTAGATCCTCGTCCTGCTCATCCAACGCAAAATTTCCCAACCCCACCAACCTATCTAAAATCCCAAACCCACCCAATCCAAATCCCGGCGTGCGCGCCAGCCGCGCCACCTCCTTCTCGTCCTCCGACGAGCGCGCGTCTTCGTCATCCGTTCCGTCGCTGTGGCCCGCGAAGTACCCGCCGTCCAACTGGGCGCGCTCGCGCTGGCGTTGCTGCCGTGCGACGGACGCGAGGGAGGCCTGGATCTCTGCGCGAGCGGAAGGGTCGACGAAGTCTGGGACTACTCCCTTAGGGGTGGTGGCGGAATCGTTGTCGTCGGCTGAGGGGGGCACGGCGCCGAAGCGGTATGCAGCGGACGAGGAGTCGTGTGGGGTTGAGAGCCCGGAAAGGCCTTTGGTCATGGCGACGCGGGAGCCACGGCGGGAGTTGGAGCGGCTGGCGGCGCGGGAGCCAAAGCGAGAGCCCCAGCCTGTGCTAAGGGCGGGGCTGCGGAGGGGGTGTTCAAACTCGTCGTAGGTGAGGCCTGAGCCAGGAGGGAAGGAGAGGCGGGCTGAGGATCGTTTCGATTTGTCCCGGGGTTTGAGGGTGGCGGTAGAGTCGGCGAGGGGATCGTCGAACTCGGAGTCGGAGGATACTTGGTAGGAGGAGAAGCCGTTGGAGGATTGGTGGCCATGGCTGGTGTAAGAGTGGAGATTCATGTTGGACGACTGCGAGGACGCCCAGCTCTGGCCTTTGCCTTCAGCCAGCAGACTTGTTGTGAACATGGTAGCGTGTGAGAGCCAATCATCTTCCCTTTCTTGGCTTTTACCGCCGCGACCACGAGTCACAGATGCGGGCGTTCCACTGTGGTGCGAGCGACGCTTAGCTGAGTTGTTGGCCGTCTTGAGCGGAGCAAGGTTTGGCTCGCCCTTTCCCCGGCTGGAAACCTTGTAAAGTCCAGATTCGGACATGCTCTTGGGCTTTTCATCAATATATCCGGTGCTTTGGTCTGGCACTCCGCCATGAGAGGCTAGCTGCACCGCATTGTACGCAAAGTAGCCAGGATCCACATTCTCGGTATTTTCGTCTTGCTCGTCTTCGTGAGATTGGCGACTCAACCCTCCATACTGACGCCGCCGACTGGAATCCCGCAGTATACCCGGCGTACTGGGCGCAGAGCGTCCGGCAAGATAGGAGGCATGATTCGCGCGGTATGCATGTGCCGTGGAGAGATCTATGCTACCAGGCGTCCTTGGAGACTTGAACGGCTCGTTGCCTTGCTTTGGTTCGGGAACAGAAAGAGGTGCCAGACGTAAGTCCGAGAATGAAGGATGAGAACGTCGTGATCGTGAATTCGAGCGACGCGTTTGCTGAGGAACAGGGGTCGATGCTGGAGCTGGGGGAGCAGCAGCCTCCATTGCCGCGGTCCTGTTTGCGCTTTGCGGTTTGAGAGAGGGAATGAATGAGGGGTTTGCGGTCGAATGAGTGATATAGTATTGCAAGACCGCAGAATTCTATGTTCACTAAGCTCGAGGCCTGTAAGGTGGTGGTTGAGTTCAATGATAAAAAGGGAGAAACCGGGAGCTAGGTCGGGGATCGTCCACGATCGCCTGGGTAGGCCCGAACCGGCAAGAACTGCGGGAGGGAAAGGCGGGAGGCGCACTTCGCCGGGTTGCGGCTTCGCCTCCAGGCTTTTTCCCCACGCCCTGCATGCATGCACGCACTTCTGCACCCCTCGCGTCATCACAGAATTTGACATGTGAAGGTGCCGAGCCCAAAATCTCCTCAATTCGAGAATGTCTCTGTCGTCGCTAACAGGTCATATACAGCTAGATAAAAATACATACATGTACATGCGGCATCAGAAAATGTACAAAGTCCGGCAAAAATGTGTGTAGAGAAGTGAAACCCCCGTGGACAACCCCGGGTATCAATCATCTGCCCTCGATTCCGCCCTGTGCCTGCAGAAAGAAATCCAGGTCACTCGGTCCGCCATGCTGCGAGTTCTCGTTCTCAGCCAGCTGCTCGAGCAAACTCAAGAACGGGTCTTTGTCTGCCTCTGAGGGGATGCTGCCACTGGCGCTCATCCCGCCGGGCGTCTGGTGGTCGTACAGACCGAATGTAAAGGTGCTGTCTACAGCACCGCTTAGCTGATAGTTTGGCTGTGGTTGAAACCCCTGCCTTGTCTCCGCAGGACTGTTGGCGAATGACATAGGCCACGGGCTAAAGGAGAAGTTGGGTGAGAGAGGATTTTGACTGAGTGTTTGTTGGTCGTTTGCTGTCGCTGTCGATTCTTGGCATTCCGTTGGAGTCGGTAGAGAAGATTGAGCCGCCACTTCACTTGGAAAATCCGCCGACTGCTGGTCTATACCATCACCCGCTTCAGTCGTGCGGTGAGCAAACATGCCCGACTGACCCTGGTATTCATTTGTTCGCCGTCTCTTATTGGGTGGCATGTTTGTTGATCCCTCGTTTGGGGACATGGTCCAGCGCTCCCGATCGAGCGGATTCATTCCATTGTATGCGGGAAGACTTGAGGGTCTCGTCAGCTTCATTCAAGGGGGGAATCATGGATCTCTTGTACCCACCTTTCGTGTAGCTGTTCAACCGCAACATCACGTAGTATTACGTGCGCACCGTCAATATATTGCCCAGGGTATCGATCGAAAAAGTCCTCCATCTGGAACACGGGCGAGAAACGCATAGGGTTGCTGGCCAATGACTTGACCAGCTGAGAATGACAGCCGTATACTGTTTGTAGAGTCTCCGTTTGATGTTGCACTCCAGCGTAGTAGATTCGGATTTCGTTCAATAGGGACATTTCCTTCGAAAGAAACTCTGCGCTTCGAGTGAAGAAGTCCCCTCCTCTTCCAACATAGTGTGCTCCGTGCACATGGACAGTTCCAGCCGTGCACAAGCAGTAGCCCACGAAAGCTGGCCAATCCATCACTGAGCAAGCTCGACCAACCTCGACGAGACTTGCAATTGCATTGGCGTGTAGAAAACACATGTTGGTGGCTTCGAGTTGCCAAGGTTGGTGCTGTTCCGTACCCGCTAGCTCTATTAGATCAACTGGGAGGAATGGCCGATAGATCAAGCAGTATATCAGATGATAAACGAGTCGGGCTAGCACCACACTCATGCCATCTGGTTGTGTGAATAAACCTTCATTAGCCATGAACACTTCCTGGTTGCTGCCAGCCCACACTTCCAGATCCTGCCTGATCTTGGACAGGTTAGACTGTAGATGCCATGGGAAGTGAGAGTCGCCCTTAACCCCACCGGCTGCAAGGTATCTATTGGTGATTCCTAGTATCCGAGTGATCTCGATTAGCGATGCGCTTGTGCTGTGACCCAAGCGCCCCGTGGGTGCTCCTGATGCGGGTAGACTCGATCCACTAGAAAAGTAAGGTCCTTCTTGGTACATAGAGGGATTATCGTGCGTCCAAGCAGGTAATCTCAGTGCGATAGACTCATCCGCGATCAAAGAGGGCCGTTTGGAGCCCGAGGCAGTGAAACGATCCATCAGGTAGCAGGTCCAGAATAATTTTCTTCGGCCTTCTCTTTCAGCCAGAGGTACCCTCACAGCTGATGGAAGCTCTCTATGTAGACCGAGAGCGAGTGCCATGCTGACTGCACTTGCTGTGATCTGGTTAGCGGCCATACTGAAGCAATTTTGCGATGGGAAATCTTCACTGACATAGCAACATATATGACCTCTTCCCTTTTCCTGCTTGGAAGAAGGCATTTGCTAGCAGTAGTGAGGTCTGAAGATTCTCAATCGTCGGTTCGTCGCTGTCAAGTGATAATCGAGCACGTAGACAACATTCTTCGCTAAGCCGAGCAGCGGCATTAAAGCCGCCAAGAAGATGCTGACCATACCGTGCAGAAACGGCGTGAATAGCGTCGATGATGTTGTTAGGCAGTTGACCAGCCCTCCACCGTTGCCGAGTTGCTGCCTCATCTAAAATGTAGAATGGTTTCCCGTGGAGACGTTGAAAGTACAGGTCTAAAAGCGCGTCGGTCTGGTTTCCGTGAGTACTGACTGGTGTTTGAAAGCTGGAGCAAGATTAGTGCTAATCGCGATTGGAACGTCAAAAGCGATATACGAACGGTTGAATCGAGGTTTGAAACTGAGTGTTGATATGACTGGGGACATTGGCTACGCTAGGAGTTTGGGGTTCTTGCTTTGGTTGGATTGGTTCGGTATTCGGACGAGGAGCTTTCTTTCTGCTGACAGCCTCACTCGTTGGTGTGCTACTGTCAGCATCGGCGGTGCTGCTTGTCGAGGCATTCGTCGTCGATTTAGGCGGTCGGACAGCAGTCACTGCGTCTTTACTTTTGCCGGGCGGTACATCTTGATCCTCGTCTTTGAGCCTTTTCTCAAGTCCGTTGACGCGCTTGAGCAGGGATTCGAGGACGTCAGTTTTAGGTCCCCGCTTCTTAGGGATCGCATCTGCAGAGCCGTTAGTATTCTTGGGATTTGGATACCCAACGGGGCAGGCGCATTCACCGTAAACACATTCGACATTGAAGACTTTGCAGGCTTCGCACGATGGTCGCAGACGATTGCATTTGATCTGTGACACATTGTTAGCGCGGCTAGGATCTCAGGCGACCAAACTCCAGAGGGTGAATTGTGCGGTTCTGTGGTTGGAGACTCGGGACGTGGGGAAGTAGTGGAATCGGGCCACCAGCGCGAGGACTGACCTTGCGTTTTCTGCAACTTTTGCAGTTCATGGCCTCCTTGGGCTCGTTGCTCAATCGCCGCACAGGCAAGCGTTCTATTGGCCTTGATGCCTGCGCGACACCGTCGGAAGTTGCGCTCGCCATGTTGCAGCAATTCCATCCAGAGATTGGTCGGATCGTGGCAACGCTTCCATGCGCGGGGTCAGGGCAATCCTCCGCACCACATCGGGGCGGTGGGAAACAACAGCCGGCGACGAGGAAACCAAAATTGGGATCTCAAAATATTGGTGACGCGCAAAGAAGGGGGAGAGAATCGTAGGTGAAGTGCAAATGAGCAAGGTTGGACCTTATGAGTAAGAAGCGGCGGCAGCTGTAGTGGCTAGGGCAAGGCCAGGTAGCTAAGGTAGGTGACTGTCGAACGACTGTGCGCGCTGGTCTCTGCTGCAAAGAAGCAGCATGGAATCCAGATAGCCTTTTCTCGGGACCTGCTCAGCAGATGTTTGGTTCAACCCGTACGCCCTGTGAGACTGGTAAAATGGCCGTGGTTGAAACGATCAGAAAGCGCACAGTCCCCAGTCGTAGTCCTTGTCTAGTATCACGTCTCAGTTGCGGTCCCGGGAATCTAGTCCCAGGGGATATGGGTGTGGGGATTATGAGGCGGCGCTTAAGGCGACGGCGACAACCAGGCGGGTCAAGCTCGAGTCAGAGGCACAATGAGGGAACAACGGGCTGATGAAATCGACCTCAGGGGGGTCTGAGCTATTCAGCGCCAAGGGGCACCCGACGCCCGGTGGATATGAATGGTGACGGCAGCGTGATCGAGAACCCCGCCTCGGGTGGTGACCGTGGCCGCGGTGCTGAGTGTGTGCAGAGGCTGGTGGTGGTGCGCTGCTGCTGTCCAATACGCGGCAACTTCCACGCTCTGATGCCGCAAAGCGCTGCACTTTGGAGGACTCGTGCTCGATGAGGCCCGGTGGGTACCAAACAGTGTCTACCGCGGTTCCGCAGATCAACGTATTTCACATCCAGCGGACGAAGGGGCGAAAGCGGAACCCTCTGCCGCAGTGAGAAAGCATGTCTCGCGCTTAGAGGCAACAGACGTCGAAGCGAGCACCGACACGACAAGGACGACCATGGGCCGTGCCGTTGAATGGTGGGGTCGTGGGCACGAGGGCAAGGCAAATCAACCGCCGGTTAAGCTCTGCTATTCCAAGCTGGAACACGATGATGATGCGGCGCAACACGAGGTGTTGGACCCGGGAACGGGCATTTAATTAGAATGGAAAAATTTAGTGGGTTCTTGATGCACATGCTAGTACTGTATTTGACCCGATAAGAGCCGGGTGGTGCAAAGTATTTTCGTTTCCGGTGGAACTGTTAGTTCTTGATGGCGAGGCTGATGATGATGATTATGAAGTGGTGCTTTCAGACCGAGCCCTAATCTCGCAGCCAAGAGCCCCACGACCAGGCTGAACGAGTCAGGCAGTACAGGGTCTACGACGCCTATTGTGGGCAGGGCCTTCCCTGTCAATGTCGGACCGCCCGCCCGCTCGATCTGCCTCTCCCGCTTTCCCCAGAGCGCCGTGTCTCTGATCCTGTCACGATTCGTGCGGCGACACCGTTCAACAATGTCTTGGCCCAGGCTCGCTTAGACAATGTCCAGTCTGGGCTACGAATACGCGGAAAACTGTCCCAAAGATCCACAATGTCAGCTGGAGAAGAATAGTCATCTGATAATTCATGGTGGTTAAGCTTGTCTGTCAGAGTGAATCACGACTAGGTCGGAGTTGATGTTCGAGAACAACTCTCGACCAGGATGTCATGGACATCTGCGAGAATGATCTGCCGTTTGTTTGCCTGGTACCATAGATCGCTAGAATTTGCATTGGTGCTTATGATCATGCTGCTGCATTCGGCTTGTCAGTATCTCGACCAGCCAGATCAGGCAGGTGGCCGAGATAGATTTGCAAGCCTGTCTACGTGGCCTGTATCAAGTGCCAATCCAACTGCAGGATTTGTTATTCTATTTCGACGGTCCTACACGGTGACGGATCTAATATCATCCTGATCCAGACTCCATCTCACGGTTCATCCTCGGCTCGCACCCACCGGAGGGATCGTTAGGTTTGGTGGGCCTTATCCTGAGGACAGACCATCTGATTAGCCGGTAGCAGCCGGGGATCTGCCAGCTTGAGAAGCCCTCTCGAACATCCAACACCATCCGTGCCACTTTAAGCTGATATCTTCACTGTCCCACGGCGCAAAGACACACATAGCTCGGCGGTCACGAACTTTTTTCGGCCGAAAGTCTCCGCCCGACTGTGCTTGCCGCCCATCCATGCCACGTGTTGTGGATTCTTAGCTTCAACATGATGCTTGAAACTAAAGTAATCTCGGCTATCGAGTGATGACTCTTGTCGCGACCTGATGCGCGGCGCCACGTTGAATGCACCCCACCACTCTGGGTGGAGCACCTTGCGTCACCTCACAGCTATACATTTCTATATTCCCACAGAGCTCTTACAAGGTATTGCAATTCAGCAATGCGCGGCAAAGATATTGCATGCTGCAAGAAGTACGATACCAAAAGGCTACAGCAGGGTGTCAGTTCTATGCAAGGAGTGGAGGCGCTACCAGATATTGTAATTAGTATCGTTGTTCCTGTTGCAATGCAGGGGCTCTATGTACCCGATCTGCTCGCGAATAGAAACGGAAACGGCGATCGAGAAAGCACATGGGATCAGAGATCTCTCCATAAGTCTCCCTGTATCATCAGCCAAAAGTCGTCATTGCAACTGCGAGGCGCTGGACAAGGGCGAGGTGCGTTATTCCTTTGCTAGCGCCATTTCGACTTCACGCTGGCTTGACCGATTTGCATTACGTGTGTACGGACCAGGAACTCATACACTAACATATGCTGGTGCTCGCAAATCAAGTCGAGTCGTGCGCTCTACGACTGATGCTTATTACAAGAAGCTTACTGCTTTACCCTCTTGCCGAGCGGTCCGTACGACCGGGGCGCATGAGCTTGCCGTAACAGCCCTCCATGTGATAGTGTCAGCCGCAAGGAGCCTGCGCAGTACTTCTCACAATAAACGGGCAATCACGTTCCGCTGGCCGCAGATCGACTCGAGCTGCTTTTGTTGTCGAGCTCGGCATGTGCTGTACACCCCCAGGCCACCTCACTCAAAGATGCCCTGAAGAAGGTACATGGTGGTCGTAGGATTCTTGATATGATTCAATTCATATGTGCAGGTGGGTCAAGGGGCGCGCTCGAGAAGACAAGGTATCGGATTTACTGCTGTACACGAGAGCATGATGCTCACTGGACTCAAGGCGCTCACCCGTCGACGCCGAGAATGACAAAAATTGCCGGTACGTAATTACGGTACTGCAAGAGAAAGAGGTAGTGGGGCCACAGTGCAAAGGATAGACGCCTCCAGCACGCCAGAGATCATGAGGGTGTGTACAGAACCTGAGGCGATGGTCCTTGTTTTGCAACACCCCTTTCCAGCATGTCAACTGCAGTCTCCTGCTGGACAAGTTTGGCCTGATGTGCCATGGGCTCTGCCCCACCGACCGGATATTTTGTGATCACTGATTTCGACACAAGATAACAAGACTTGTGAGACGAAGAAGCAATAAAACTCGTGTGTACCCAACTTTGCTCGATCACAGCTTACGAGGTGGTACGAGACTACCGCAGCTGCATACTTACCATCTTTCTATCCTGGCCGCTACTTGCAAATGCTTGGTAGGACAGAGCGGTACGAGCCGCAAGACTTGCGACAAATTTTGGCCGAGTCGGCCAACGCAATCAGGCAAGAGATGCGGCTGAGGTACCTGAAGGCTTGAGGGTTGGCTCGACCGTCATGACATCTGCCAGATGACGGTTGTCGAAAGGGGCCTGCAAGAGCAGCTGCATGCAAGCGCACAGTCTTGTGTGACACAAAACGGCAAGGGCCCAATCAAAAGCATAAACCATGCTCGCTGCAGGCTCCGCAAACGATGCAAGGGTACGGACTGCAGACCAAGCCACAGCTACTGAGTGACAGTGTAGTTCTAGAAACGGGGTTAGCATTCATACCGTTTTTGGCATGGTGCCGCTTTCGTCAGCGCTCTTCTGTCAGATCCGACCTAGAATAGCTAATCCGCCCGTATTGCTGCTCGAGAATAGACACAACCACAAAGAGTGCGTGTAAGCGAGATGTTAATGTTTTATTATCTGGTTGGCCGCCCCGGGCCGAACAGTGCTTTTTTGGATTTTTTTTAAGATGAGCTGAGAGTCAGGATGGAGAGGGCAGGCTGAAGCTGAAACGCTCCAATTCAGTTGGTGCGGCCGCTAAAGCTCCACCCGACCCGAGCAAAAGCTGCCGAGAAAGCACGGCTAGATATTACTGCTCTGACACTTCCAGGACCCAGCACTGGCCGAGAGGATGAATTCTGGGGGAGATGAAGTGCCGGGCAGTGATGACAGCAACGAGTAGGCCATCTATATAAATGCTGTGGGGGATGTCAGACGGCAATCGGAATGGCAGCACGCTGTAGTGCTCATTCTGGTGCCAATACAGATTGTGGCTCGGTTCGGGTCATCCTTGGGGAAGGCGCCACGGCGGGTAGCGGCCGGCGCGACGCCGTATAATAAAAAAACCCCATCCACTTGTCTTGTTTATCGCTATGACGACTCACACGCTATGATTGCGAAGAGCGATCAGGCGTCTAATGTTGATCAAGAATACGAGAGATAGGCACCATTTCTGGAGTCGATGGGAGGTCCAGGCGGTTAACTTCGTCATTGACCTTGTCTCTCGCTGTTCAGTATCTGGGTTCGGACTCGAGTTCGGATGAATGCAGACCCATCCCCGGATCCGCATGTTTCCAAGTCCGCTCGGAACCGCCAAAATCCTCTGCCTCGCACAGAAACTGTGTACTAGGATCTGCAGGGGTTGGCCATCGCCAGTATACCGCTCAGCCTGCCGAGACACATTCCTCCCGCTCTCCTTCTACGGTGGGCTGGACATAGGACAATAAGGCAAGTAAACATGGGAAGACAATGTAATCAGAGCATTGAGAGAGTGCGGGGACATGGTGACGCAAATGGACAGATGGACACCGTGGAGCAGGGAATAATATGTCGGAAATTTGGAAGCTGACTAGTACAAGGCACAGAGAGGTATTTTGTCGCTGCGAGGATGATGATGTGCATGCCCGGAAATGACCAACAGGCGGTGGAAGTGCTCTTTGAGCAGTCGAGACCCACCATCACGATTGCATGCCAACGCAGGAACCAGGGCTGAACACACGGGGCAGTGCTCTCTTCGAATCACAACCGCAGCTGTGACGCCGTGTTCCTGACGCTATGCCCCATGCGGGAAAACCAAGATATTGGCCGCATCCGAGGCGCTTACCGCATGGCCTGTCCCACAGCTCGGCGCGAAGAAAAACCCATGCCGCCAGGACACACTTTGCTCTAGTGTGCCCGGCGCCAGGTCCTAGCCCAAGGCTAATCCCGTCACTGCCATCCTCCGTCCACTCGCGATCGACCAGCAATCACGGGACAATCTACTCAAGTAAGGCTCCGTTGGTCTATGCTGCTGCTAGACGCCGGTCGGGCGCGATTTTCCTCTCACAGTAAGACTCCGAAAGGCTTGTATGGCTCCGCCCGGGCGCTGGGACATGGATCACGGACAATGGCGCCAGAGCCTCATCTCGTTTGCTTGTGCGCCCACGCCGCCAGCGCTCTCTTTTGACCCTCATCTCCCGCTCACTCTTTTTCTTCTTCTTCTTCTTCCTCACGCATCCGCGGCATCAGCTCTTTCGTTCCCTGCTCCATCACTCTCTTTACGTCCTCTTGTAGGCGTGTCCATTCACTTTCAGTCACTCTTTTCGCGCACAAGGGCCTTCGCTCTCCACGCCGTTAACCGTCAACCTAATCCCCGCAAACCGTTGAGAAGACCGTTTCAGTCAGCCTCACAATGCATTTCACTTCCTCCATCGCCGTCGCGGCTTTGGCTGCCTCGGCCAACGCTGCCGTCCAGAACAAGCGCCAGAACTATGGTGGCAACTATGGCGGCAACTACGGTGGCAACTATGGTGGTAACAACGGCGGTAACTACGGCGCTCCGTCTTACAAGCCGCTGCCTACCACCACCACTACCACCGCTGCTGCTGAGACCACCACCACGACGACCTCGTCTTTGGCCGCTTACACTCCGTCCACAACCGAGACTACTGCGTCCGCCGTGACGACCACATCCCCGGCTGGTTACTCCTCATCGTTCACCATCCCTCCCCCGAGCGAGACGACCACCACCACCACCGCCACTACTGAGTCCGCTGCGACCACCACCACCTCCCCGTTGGTCAGCTACTCGAGCTCCACCACCGCCGAGACTACCACCACTGCTTCCGCAGCAACCACCACTTCGTCCCTGGTTGGCTACACCTCCTCGCCCTCATTCTCTTTCACCTTCAGCCCGACCACCGAGTCCAGCACCACCGAGGCTGCCACCACCACCACCACCACCACCGGTCTGTCCGCTTACACCTCGAGCCCCAGCTCCAGCGCTAGCGTCAGCACCACCACCGCCAGCTCCAGCCAGGCCGTGACTACCACTACCACCACCGGCGGCTTGTCCTCGTACAGCAGCGTTACTGTCACCCCCAGCAGCAACTCTACCACTGCTTCCGCGGCTACTACCACCGCTTCGTCGAGCATTCCTGTCTACTCCAGCGGGTCTGCCTACTCGAGCGTCCCAGTGTACTCCACCCCTGCAGGCAACTCGACCACTAGCACTACTGCTGGTGCTGCCACCACCTCAACCATCCCGGTCTACTCGAGCGGATCTGCCTACTCCAGCATCCCTGTGTACTCAACTCCTGCTGCCAACTCGACCACCAGCACCACCGCTGGTGCCGCATCGTCATCTAGCATCCCAATCTACTCTAGCGGCTCTGCTTACTCCAGCATCCCCGTGTACTCTACCCCTGCTGCCAACAGCACCACTGCTGGCCCTACCGGTACCGGCGGTCTGAGCTCGTACGTTCCCGTCAGCCCGGCCTCCTCCACCAGCTCGGGTGTCAACACTGCTACCATCACCTCCGTCCCTGCTGGTGGCAACGGCAACGGCTCGTACCCTGGCGCTGGTTACACCGTGTACACCACTCCCTACACCACCGTTACCAGCATCAGCACCGTGACCTACACTCTCAACTACGGCAGCCAGGGCCCCTCTACCCTGACCACCACCATTGCTCGCACTTCCACTCTGTACAGCACTGTGACCGTCCCTGCTGGCACTTACCCCACTGGCAGCGGTGTCAGCGCGGCCAGCGTCCCTACCGGCGGCTACGGCAACGGTGAGACCAGCACCACCACTCTGCACTCTACCTCCACCATCTACAGCACCATCACTGTGCAGCCTGTCCAGTCCGGCAGCTACGGCTCCGGCTCTGGCACTGGTGTCTCTGGCTCTGGCAACGGTAGCGGAAGCTCCAACGGCAGCGGTTGCGCTCCTCAGGTCACTGTTACACTGACCCAGACCGCCACCGTCACCGTCACTCCCGGTGCCGGCGCTGGTGGCTACGGCTCTGGCTCCGGATCTAGCTCCACTGGTGCTTCCGGTGCCACTACCAGCGTTCCCGCTGGCGGCTACGGCTCCGGATCCACCACTGGTGCCCCATCTGGCTACTCTGGCGCCTCCACCACTGGTGTGTCTGCTGCTTCCGTCCCGACCTCTGCTTACGGCACCACCTCGGCCAGCCTGAGCCCCGTTGCCCCTTACCCTACTGGCAGTGGTCCTGCTGGTAACTCGACTGGCTGCGCCAGCACCGGCTTCGTGACCATCCACAGGTCCAGCACTACCTCTTCTGCTGGTGTCAACACTGCTAGCGCCTACACCTCCGTCAGCGCTGCTAGCATCACTGCCAGCACCTACAACACTGCCAGCGCTAGCACCACCACCACCAGCGATGTCAACACCGTTACTCCTTACACCTCCAGCACCACTGCTGCCGCTACCACCACCACCGGCAGCACCGAGAGCAGCCCCGCTCCCTACCCCACCGGCTCCTCGTCGGCTCAGCCTTCGGTCTACCCGACTGGTGGCTTCTCCTACCAGCCCTACGGTGGTAACAGCTACGGTGGCAACTATGGCAACTACTAAGCTGATCGAATCTTCTTTCGATCGACTTCGGAGCGGCTTGGTCAACCGTTCCTTGGATTCCAAGGGATGGCAAGATGGGAAAGCAGCAAATGTTGTATAAATTTTATTAGTGATCAATGATTTCTCTGCAGACCTGGCGTCGCTCATCATCGATAGCCTTCACGTTCCAGTCAAAGCATAATAGCGTCGATGTCTGGGAGGGGCGGGTGTCTTTTATGCCCTTAGGACTAGCTTGGCTGGACCTGTCTGTCCTCCTTTAAATTTCAATGTTTTTTTTGTTCCCCAATTCAATCTTTGTTTCTATCTGAAAGTGTGCTTGTGATGTGGCCTCCGTCGTGACTTTGGTTATAGCAAGCGGTTATAGCAAGTGTGTGTGGGTCTGAGTATCGTGGTGAGTCATGTTTCGTTTGTCGAAGTCGACGTTGGTTTAGCCGCTCCCTACTTCCTGAGCGGGACACCGCCTACAACAAACCTTGAGCCTCATCTGTGTTGTATTAATATCATCAATTCTGCTTCTCATGACAATTCGATAATGTAAACATTGTTTCCTTTTTCAATTCTCTCCATTTGTTTCTTGGCTACTAATCCCGACACCGAGGCTGGCTCTTTGGCACCCAATTCCTTGATTGTCACCATGGACTTGAACGTCAAAATAGTCTCGCGGCGCCCAGTATTCCCATCGACACGAATAATTACACCTCTTGATGTCCCCTTATCCATCATTGACGCCACGGTCCTCAACTTCTCTCCTTCGGAGACTGTGCTGCTTTACGACGCCGTTTTATCGCCCGAAGTTATGCGCGAGGCGCTAGAGGAGACTCTAGACTTCTATCCACAATGGTGCGGCCGTTTGCGACGAAACGACAAGATCAATCGTTATGGTCGCCTAATGCTCAGCTATGGTCATGTCGAAGATCCCGGTGTTCTCTTCGTCGTTGGTGAGACTGATGTCTCCTTATCAACCTTTCTCCCAACTCCAATCGACAGAGCCCAAAGGCTGCAAGCATGGGATGCCTCGAGCTTTCCTGCCAAACAGTTGGTACCGGGCGATTCGCTATCGACATCGAACCTGGACGATCCGACACTTCACAGTGTCACCGTTCAACTTACCAAATTTGGCTGCGGTGGCATGGCAGTAGGGCTCAAGTTCGCTCATCCATTGACTGACGCCCACGCTATGTCACACTTCGCAAGAGATTGGGCGGCAATGTGTCGTGCGATTGTCATCCAAAGTCCCTTACCTCAGTTGTTTCCGGTTTTTGATCCTCAATTGTTGGACGCACACGCCGGAGATGTCAACGCTCTAGACTCTGATCCGGAGCTCATTGCAAGAGCGCACGCCTTGCACAGCCACCGGTACGACTGGTGGATATCGGGAGAAGACTGCCCATATCCCACCGACAGCGCGACCGTACCAAAAGGGCTAGAGCCGTGCGATCCTCCAGGGACACGAATTCCGTGGTCAGAGTGGGATCTCGCGGCACCCGTTTCGCACTATGTGTTTCACTTCAGTGGACCTGAGCTTACACGACTGTGGCAGACAACCCTGGACTCACAATCGAGCGGTTTCGTCAGTCGCCAAGATGCCTTGTTGGCGCACATATGGACCTGTATTAACCGTGCGCGAGGCCTTAGTGACGATGATGGATTGGTTCACCTTGACTATACGCTGGGTCTGAGGGCCCGTACCGCGCCACCATTACCGGAATGGTTCATGGGTTCGCCATTGATCATCGCTGCTGTATCGACCACTGGTCGTAGAGCATCCAGGTCCCCCGCGGGGGTTGCTTCTCTAATAAGGGCGACAGTCGCCTTATTCACACCTGAAAGTGTGGGAGCACATATTCATGCGAAATTCCACGAACAAAGCCCGCAGCGTTTGTGGCAGGCTTTTCTCGGCAAGCGCCACCTTTTGGTAACATCCTGGATTCACACGCATATGTATGATGTTGACTTTGGATCTGGAAAACCTCAATATGTCGAGGCCGTCATGCCGAAGTGTGACGGTCTGTTGCAGCTTATGGAAGCTGCGCCGGTCGATGCCTCCTCCGATGGACCAAAGCATTGGTCGGATGATGGAGTGGATGTGCAACTACATCTGACTACCGAGGCCATGGAGAAACTCCTGAAAGATCCTGTGTTGAGACGATATCGTGTAGAGTAGAAAGATCTAGATGTCTTATAGAGCTTATCTTAGAAAACTTATGATGATCACAATTGAGCCATGAGAAACGGCTCTCATATAAATGTATAGAACGCTATCATTCCATTGAATACCATGTCAATTTTTGCTGCCTTGGTCAGAACATTTAATGCTTCTCGTTTCTCACCATTGGCCGGCTCCAGGCGTTCTTCGTTAATGAGATACGCTTTCTGCTCCGAACGCATGCCACGTGCGACGATCCCCGCACTTTCACATCAACAACGACCTCCACCACGTCGAGGAGGCAAACAGCACTTCCTTTTGATGCAGACTTGGTCCTAATTTGATCGACAAGCACGAATTCACCATCTGTGACAGCCAGATAGTGCCTTTTGCGGCCGAGAAGAGCCAAAAAAACAGAAAATGGCGCTTCCTCCAGACCCATCCACCATCTCCAATGCCGACTTCCAATCCATCCTGGATCGCTACGAGCCTGGCGTCCCGGACAAGTTGAAGTCCCTCGATCAGAAACGGCTGCACGACGTTCCAGCTCTGCTATCCGAGCGGAGAAAGACCAACGACGCCCACCTCACGAAAGACGAAGTCCTCACGCTGGTGGACTGGAAGTTATCTCACGGCACATTCCGGCCCCGTCTCCGCGCCCTGGTAGCGTCGAACCCCTCGATCTCCTCCGCCACCCGAGAGGCCTTTGCCCTGCTCTCCCCGCCGTCGGCGCCCAGCTCATCCTCCATCGACGCCGCCCTCGCCCGCCTGACGAAGCTGTCCGGCGTCGGGCCCGCAACTGCTTCTCTGCTACTCTCTACATTTGCGCCGGACAGCGTGCCGTTCATGGGGGACGAGGTGGTGCGGTGGCTGGCTTGGGGTGCTGAGGGGAGGGGGAGGGAAGGGCCCTGGGGGAGGAAGTTGAAGTATGATGTTAAGGAGTATAGGGCTTTGGTGCCGCAGGTCAGGGAGGTGGCGGAGAGGCTGGGGAGGGGCGTGAGGGAGGTAGAGTGTGTTGCTTGGGTGTTGGGGAAGGAGGCGAAGGTGGGAGGTGGCGATGTGAAGGGAAAGGTGGCGAAGGATGGGGGAGAGGTGAAAGGTGGTGGGAAGAGAAACAGTGCTAAGGTAAAAGGAGAGGAGAGTGAGATAGAAGGTAAGACTGGCATCGCAGGAAGGGAAGTCAAGGTCACAGACAGTAAGAAGGGCAAGGGCGAGGGCGGGAGTAGATCGTCGGATGGTGACAAGATAATACGAAAGTCTGAAGATGTGGCACGGAGTGAGGAGCATGAAACGAGGCGGAGGAGTAAACGGCTCAAGGTAAACGCATGAGGGTCAGGTCATGTTATGTCAGGAAGAGATGCATTGCTGAACGAGAAGCAACGCCCTAGCCTATCGAAACAAGACTAGTCAACATTACCGATGAATGGTATCATTAATCATCCAGATACACCAACAAAAGCCAGAAACTAATGTCCAAAACAGAGGTCAGCCAGCATCCATCGTAAGGGGTATCGTGTACCCTCCGCAATTATGTAAAATGAATGCGATGCCTTTAGGCAACCCTCTTGCGCAACGGACGCAGACGCTTCTTGGGAAGCAATGCGCCAGGCGTATTGGGCCGGGAAGTGTCCATCGCCTCACGGGGCTGCTTGTCGACCCACTTGGCTGGCCAGTCGCTGCCTGAATCGTTGGATTTCTTGGTGAGTAAGCTGGGGAATTCATCCGTCGAGTATATGGCCGGCGAAACGCCCCCGGTATCGCGGGGCCCCACGCAGGGCCGCTCGCGAGACTCCTCGTCGACCACCTCGGACGACGAAACGCCGGCTGATCCGCTGAAGTATGTGGTGGGCGAGGTGCGGGAGGGATCGGTAGGGCGCTTGGCCAGCGAAGCGCCCTCCGTGTCGCAGGGCTCCTTGCGGGGCACCTCGTCGACAATATGGGAGGAGTTGTCGGATTCCTCCTTGGAGGAGAAAACGTTCGCCACATGCTTGCGCCACTTATCGACCTCGATGGATGAGTGTTCGTTGACCTTCTGGGTCAGCGAAGTGCCCGACGAGTCGCGGGACCAGCGGTGGGGCTTCTCGTCGACCGTCTTATGCGAGGGTCGGCGTGGCCATTTCTGGTGATCCCCTCCGAATGGACCTGTTGCCCATTTGCACACCCGAAGATGGGGCATATTATCTCGCAACCAGCGGCGTACTTTCCAAGGATCCTGGTGTTGGCCGGCGGGCTGGTCCCAGGCAGCGATCTCGCGCTGCAATCGCTCCACACTCTTGCTGTGCAAGACCGGGTTGTTCTTGCTAGCAGACAAAGGCTCGCAGTATCGCCATTCGATGATAACGGGCGTTTCAAGATTAGCCCAGGTGTTATGGTTGAAGCTGCCTGACTCAAGCTCCAGCCGCCAGTTTTTCTGATCCCAGTGGTCATTGTGGCCGATGGGTATGTAGTGCTTAGCCCATTGCCAGCTTTGGCATCTGGATGCCCAGGGTTTATTGTCTAGTGAGGTGCACTGAGCACATAGAACGAAGTCTCCGTCGATTTCAAGCACTATCCAAGGGTGGCCTTCTGGCTGGTTTCCATAGTAGTCCAAATTTTTGTGCCGCTGGAAGACCGATTGTGGGTTGACCGATCGGCCAAGCATGATGACCTGCCCCTCTTGCGGTGCTGTGGTCAGCAGTCGGCTCGGCTTTCTGCCAAGCGGTTGAGGATGTAATGTGGTCGACGGAGAAGGAGGTGAAAGGGAGGGCGAGGTGGCCGGTGTAGTGCTCTGCGATTCTTGGGGCAGAGGGTGGGACGGAGAGGAAAGTGAAGAGCTGGTTGAATCGCCCGACGACTCGCGGGGCAGCGGGCTGGGCAAAGAGTTAGACGGAGCTTCCGGCGAGGCTCTGGGCCAGGTGTGTAGCGAGGAGGCGTGCGAGGAGCCACGCCACGGCCGAGGCTGAGAGGCGTGCGAAGAGCCAGATGATGACGGTCGCGGATCGTCCGACAGAGGTCCAGCATTCTTGCGCCAAGGCTCTTCCAGCTTACGGACGGAAGTCCTGCCTGCCATATCTGTTTAGAGTACGAATGTGGTTGAAAAAGAACTTTGTGCACATGCACGTCAGGCTAATGTCCTGATAATAGAGCTAGTAGCGAAAGGATTGAGGATATGCCGATTTTTGAAAGACGAGAACGCTTGCAAGGTATGCTGGAAGCAGATAGGGATGAGGAAACATGGGAAAGACAGCGATGAGAGAAGAGAAGAGACTTATACAGCGGACTAGAGCAAGTGACGGGATCAACACCACTGCTATAAACTTCTAGCAACAGGCATCAAAAGGCAAATTGCAAGACATTGCGCGTCGTGTAGTGGCTGTGAGCAAAATAGCATGTATAAGAAAAAGGATATTCCATCGAATAGGAGGGCTTTGACCATGGCTAAGGCCCTATCACCAAGTATCTACCAATGACTGCGTGCATATGTTTCAGCACAACAGACGGGAAGCCTATAAAGTTTGCAAAGCTTGAGCTTATACCTCGGAAAATCTGAGCGATGATCCCATATGCCAGGAACCAGGGACAGGAACCAGGAACCAGTGACAGGTGAATAAAACGACAGACAGTCTCGATAAAGCGGAGGTTTATCTGTTGGACTCACCTACTGAGTAGCTCATGGGCGATTTCTGACAGTCTAATGACCGTGTTGGGTGCTCTGGAAAATTCGCGGTGTCGGCCACGACGCCTGTCACAAAGCTTGCCACAAACACGGTCAGACGCGTCCTGTGAGTCGAGCCGTCGCAACCTTCATTCATGCCGTGACTGATCGTACGATCGCGCTCTGAATACGCCATACATTTACGGTGACCCACTGCAGCGGGCCATTGATAGAGGCAGTACGTTTCCTGGCTTCTTACAGCTGTGTAGTAAGACATCCTTGCCGTGAGTCATCCAGTCGCCTGAATAGTGAGTGCATAAACAGATTTAGACTCGGACGCGGCTACCTCGTACGTGAATAGACTCAGGGATCCGACCTGCGACCTGTCAGGAAGGATAGACAGAGTACTCACGTATCATCGCTGATCCACTTTTTGCCAGCCCGACCTGGTCGTTCAGTGGTCTTTGAATGAGTCCTGGGCGCAAATTCCAGCGGGTGTCATGACCAGATCGCTTAAATACGAACGGACTGCCCTTCGCTTCGAGAGGCATGCGCGACGGTGGTGTATAGAAGGGAAAAACGCGGAAGGTGGAAGGATGCATGTAGCATCAGAGAACGTGAGAGAATTATGCAGAAACATGTCACACTCGACCTTGGATGTGCCCGGTATCTCTGGTTGTTTTTGGCTTTCATGTCGTTCTTGTCGCCAATGGTGAACGCATTAGTGTATAGGCTTTCGCGGATTGGGGCTGCAATCGCACTTCGACAGAAAGTTGCATTTCTTCGGTGTTGATAGCCATACTAGAATTTCCGTGGCTTCAAACCACGGCAAGACGTGTATGGGATTTCTCTTGTGATGAGCAGACGAAGCGGCAGCTGTCGCCATTCGCCATAGCGAGATTTCACGTCGACAACCTCCTGACAGCTGAAGTCACACATCCAGGCTTGGCACTCCGTCATCGAGCCGCTGAGCAATGGTGTCACGCCTTTTGGGTTTGGCGCGCGCACAGTTCGAATCACTCCCAAAGCAAGTCCCACGGTCAAGGTCCAAGGGAGTGCCCGCCGACTGCTGCCGCCTACCTACCTCTCGAGTCCACAACAATACCAGATCCTCCGAGGCCACGCGATCGTTTACCTGACTGTACCTATCCCTCTCAGCCTTTTGCCCGCCACCCATCCTAGATTTTTTTTAATCGACTACACGACATGCCACGCCGCTGACGCCTCCCAACCTAGATCTTCCGCGAGCCCACCTTGCAAATTCGCACGCGCTCGCCTCCAATCCCCACACCGAGGAACCCTCGCCCCCATCTCGGTGCACCCGATCAGCACCAGCCCCTCCCCACTTCTTTTGCAGACCAGGGTCACATCTTCACATCTGAATTGACTCTCCATCTACCCATCTACCCACTCCTCACAACCGCCTCCTTACACCATGGGTCAGACGCTTTCGGAGCCTGTCGTGGAAAAGGTAAGCACTCACCGACCCTCCCCGGCCTTGCAAGCCCCACAACGTCATCGCACCACCACGTCCAAAAATGGCAGCTTGGGAGGACATCATGTTCTGACCAGATAGCAGAAGTCGGAGAGCGGACAGGATGACCGCATCGCCTATGGCACCTCAGCCATGCAGGGCTGGCGCATCAGCATGGAGGATGCCCACGCCGCCGTGCTGGATCTGCAGCCTCTGGAAGGCGACGAGGAGCCCAAGCCAGCCAACTCTGACATACGCATCAGTTTCTTCGGTGTTTACGATGGACATGGTGGAGACAAGGTGGCACTGTATACTGGCGAGCACCTGCACAAGATCATCGCAAAGCAAGAGGCGTTCAAGAACGGCCAGTTTGAGCAAGCGCTGAAGGACGGCTTCCTCGCTATTGACCGATCGATACTTAGTGGTTCGTTCGGCGTTCCGGAATGTGTCTGAAATCGCCGTCGCGCTGACGATTTCACAATTACAGACCCCCGATACGAGGAGGAAGTTTCTGGTTGCACATCGACCGTCGCAATCTGCACAAAGGACAAGATCTTTGTGGTGAGTCTAGTCACCATCCACATTACAATCGCCTGCTGATATTTTCAGGCCAATGCTGGGGATTCGCGGACTGTCTTGGGAGTCAAAGGGCGGGCGAAACCCCTGTCTTTTGACCACAAACCTCAGAATGAAGGTATGCCCAATGCGCCATGGCGCGGGCGTGCAGTGCTGACCCGCTGCAGGTGAAAAAGCCAGGATATGTGCTGCCGGCGGTTTCGTCGACTTCGGTCGTGTGAACGGAAACCTTGCCCTGTCGCGTGCCATTGGCGATTTTGAATTCAAGAAAAGCGCCGATCTACCGCCTGAGCAGCAAATCGTCACCGCCTTCCCCGATGTTACCGTTCACGATGTTTCCGATGATGACGAGTTCCTTGTCCTCGCTTGTGACGGTCAGTTTAACAGCCATCACTCACGTCTAGTGTAAACTGACCCTTTTGCAGGAATCTGGGATTGCCAATCTTCACAAGCTGTTATTGAATTTGTACGAAGGGGCGTCGCCGCCAAGCAAGAACTCCAGGCTATCTGCGAGAACATGATGGATAACTGTCTAGCCTCGAACAGCGAGACTGGTGGTGTCGGATGCGACAATATGACCATGACTGTTGTGGCGCT
The DNA here is from genome assembly GCA_010093895.1 of Myriangium duriaei CBS 260.36. NCBI lineage: Eukaryota > Fungi > Ascomycota > Dothideomycetes > Myriangiales > Myriangiaceae > Myriangium > Myriangium duriaei. The sequence goes on from ML996085.1 coordinate 507,594, forward strand.
TTTGAGGGGCAAGACGCTGGATGAGTGGTACCAGATGATTGCGGACCGAGTTGCTCAAGGGGATGGTCCCTGCGCACCGCCCGAGTACGGCAAGTCCTGATCTCTTCTTTGCGTCCCGCACGCTGCCCTGCAAGTCCTTGCGATTCGTTGGAAAGACGCAAAATATGATCCATCATGATGTCTCTTGCTCCATCTACTTCATTCTTCAGTCCTTGCGCGCGCTCAAATTCTTTTAGACAACTCGATCTAACGTCTTTCTTGCAGCGGAGTTCAAGGGTCCCGGGGTACATCACCGATTCGACGATAGCCCCGACGATTACGACATGGATCTTGACCAGCGTACACGGATGCTCACATCTCGAGGTGGCCGTGTCATTCTTCTTGGAGACGGAGGAGAATTCCACGCAGATTCCGGCGAGCATGATTCGGAAATGTTTGACCAGAGCGATGACGAGGAGAAAGACCTCGAGTCGCAGGTTCGCAAAGCCCAATCGGATGCCGCAGACTCGGATAGGAATGCGCGGGAGGCAACCCCTGGACCTGAAGCTTCACACCCGGAACCATCGAGCCAACACATAGAGGGCACCGGGCCGGGTGCTACGCCGGAGGAGCCGAAGATGTCGGCGGCCACGGATGGCCCAGCGAAGAGCTAGTTGCGCGGCCACTCTCCTTGCACATGCATTCAAGACCATCAGGAGCATAGATCCAGTCCTGTGCCATACACGGCCTCTTGTACCTTTCAATACTCAATCTTGTCACGAGCGCATTCTTCTCCTAACTTCTCCATGACATTTTCCGCATTCAAATCGGTTCACGTATAGAAGATACCAAGGACGTAGTATTGACCTTCAATCTACACGTCCACTGCGGATCTTACCAAGCTTTGATCCTTTTGTGTGTAAATTTTCAATCTTGCATGTGAAATTGCGGGTATGTGTGCATACGACGGATTGGTTGTTAGATGTCATCATCTTCGTCATCCGACCCTCCCAAGTCGCCACCACCTTCTTCTTCCCTTTCCCTGCGTGCCTGCTCTCGTGATGTGTTCAGCTTTCTGTTTGATATCAGTATGACAATCTCAACCATAACTAGAAGTGGTCTCGCTAACCTTAAACCATCAATAACCTCTCCCACAAGACCCCGACTCTCCGCTACTTCCATCGCACCCACTCCGTTCATCTGCACACCTGCGCCAGCGTCCAGTACACCGATTCCTTTTCTCAACTTGGCCATCCTCACTTCACGCAAGTCTCTGATGAGTCTCCGGACTGTGTCTGCGTCTTCAAAGTCCTCCCCAGCGTGGCTCAGCAAGAGATGTGCCATCTCCATCCAGTGGTAGGGCAAAGCATTCGGTTGCGCATCTTGCGTAGCACTAGGCAGAAAGGGAGGGGATGGCTCTATGCCTCTTTCGTCAAGGTAAAATTCTCCATTCAGGCCGGCAGCTTGGCTGGAAGCTGTATTTGACCCTTGCGAACCTAGCGGCGCAGCCGTCTTTGCAGGCCCCATCTTCGGTCCTGGGGAGAATGCTTCGCCAGCATGATCTAGCTCGAACTCAAGAATCGACTGTAGCGCGCCAGGAGCGAGCCACGGAGGAGGTAGGATGTTGCAGCGCTTCTGTCGACGAAGCAGCAGGGCGTACCAGAGGGGAAGTGGGGTCGGGAAGGGTGGTCGAAGGTCTGGCATTCGACCCTGGGCTCGAACAATTAGCAGGAGTGCCACAAGAAAGGGGACGATTGAGGTGCCCAACGTACGAGGCTTTTTGCCCGCGTAGATGTGCGGCGGGCTTCACTCGGGTGCACTCACTCCAATCAACTCCATGCCGGCCAGTCGCTGGCGGGGTATTACTGTTACCAGCTCCATCTCGCACAGGAAGGCCACCTCCGTAGGGAGCAGACCCGGCTTGAAAGGCTGCGCCATACCAGAGTGAATGCGGCGACACTCTTTAGGACCATCAATGGCTCTTTGATGTCTGACGCCAACTTGAAAAGGGTCGGATGGAGGCGCGTCGCGCGTGCAACGGAGGGGAAGGTGGGATGGCCGAGTCAGCCGAAGTTCCGCCGCACTCAAGGAAAATATTCATGGCTCGCAATGTGTATCATCGAGCTGGAACGAGTCATCGCATTCTGCCACGACCAGTATATCAGTCGCACAAACAATAGGAACCCGAGTGCTCGTTGTGCACCGCTTGCACTGCATAAAAGCGTTTTCAGACCAGCCTTCTACGTCCGACTAACCACTCCCTTTCCTCGCTTGCAAACATGGAGGACTAAGTCCCCCTCCCCGTCCATCACCATGGCGTCCAGAGTTACACGCTTCCTTTCCCTCTCAAACCCATTTTCAATATCATTTTAGGATACCCCGACTTTCAGACTTGATTTCCAACTCAAACGAAACCTATCCAAATCCACAAAATGCCGTCCAATCCGGTTCAAGGGGCTCCAAGCCTAGCCTCATTTCTCAAAAACCTCAAGCAGACAGAAGTCGAGCGCTCAATAGAGACATTTATCTCGTAAGACTCGTGTCAACATCATATCAGCAGCGCTGACTATCCCAGACTTGTCAAACGCCGGCAGATTAGGAACTCTCGGCCATGCGCCATTGCCACTGCTCAGCTTCTGCTTAAGGTGGTAGGCGTGGCGAGGGTCAAGGATGCTGGTGCATTGATAGAACGTGTGCGCAAAGTCGGCCAGAGGCTCGTCGCTGCCCATCCCAGGGAAATGGCAGTCGGCAACATTGTCCGACGTGTTCTGGGTCTGATCCGTGAAGTTGTCGAGGATGGAGCCGACTCCAACGCCGCCGACTATAGTGATGAGGGGCAACCGGAGCACTCTGGCTCGGCTAAAAAAGACTCTTTCCAGCGTCCTGGGCTCTCGTCGCACATCTCTACCTTCAGTCCACTCCATCATGGAATTGCTGTACCGAATGACAAGCCTCTCACGCAACAAACACGCGCTACCTCCTCTCACTCGCCGAGTGGTTGGGACAGAAATACGGATATGCTGGTGCGCCCACCTATGCTGACTGCGACCACAAGCCCACAAGTGACTTCGTTATTTGGACTGCTCTCCACCCCAGAGCAAGGGTCACCGTCACAAACGCCACCAATTGGGAGTCAGTCTCCCGTCATCAAGCCAGGGCATTTCTCCAAGGTCGCCTCGGCTGCTGAGAACAAAGTCGACGTCAAAGCCGAAGTTATCGATGGCATCAAAGAGCTCATCGATGAGTTGGAGGTTGTGGACGATCAAATCGCAGCTTATGCCCTCGACCACATTCACAGCAATGAGATAATTCTCACTCATACATCATCCCAGACGATTCAGAGATTCCTACTGACGGCTGCACGGAAGCGTAAATTCACCGTTGTGTTTGTCGAGGCATACCCAAACGATCACGAGTCGACGCATGACACCATAATGCGAGGGCACAAAAAAGCCGAAGGCGATGAGGAAGGGGGGGATGATCGATGGAAAGCACTCACAGCCATGGGAATCACGGTGATTGTGATCCCAGACTCTGCGATCTTCGCCCTCATGTCGCGTGTCAACAAGGTTGTCCTCGCGCCGCACTCTGTCCTGGCTAATGGCAGTCTCATCGCGGCGGCCGGTGCCCAAATTATCGCTCAAGCCGCCAAGGTACACCAGATACCCGTGGTGGTGCTCAGTGGTGTTTACAAACTCAGTCCGGTATATCCTTTTGACACCGAGGACCTGATCGAATATGGAGATCCTGGGAAGGTTGTCGGATTTGAAGAAGGCGCGCTAGTGAGTAACGTGGATGTGATCAACCCCATCTTCGACTACGTTCCTGCTGAGCTTGTCGATCTTTATATCACCAATCTGTGAGTATATTCCTTTCCATGACCTCTATCAACATACTAATCTTTCGCAGTGGTGGCCATGCTCCCAGCTATCTCTACAGGATCGTAGCGGACCATTATAGGGTAGAGGATATCAACCTTTCATGATTATCCGAGGATAGAAGGATGTGATCCGGCCGACGCCTGTCGTCAGCCATGCCGATATACTAGGCTTCTCATGCATAACGTGCTTTTACTCTCTTTCTGCTCGTGATGATTCCCCCTACCAAGCTCACGGCTTGACCTCCTTCACCTTTTCCACGCCCGTCTCAACCCCTTCCCTTGTCCCCGCCATCGCCCGTCCCCACACCCCCGCCACCCGATCTTCCAACTCCTCTCTTACCCCCCTCCAGTTCACAGCATACACTTTGCGCAGATTACCCTCCAATTCGGCATTCCACCTGTCCCGCAGTCTCTCCTGCAATCCGGGTATCGCTGTGCGCGCTGTTGTTGAAGCAGGTAGGCCGGCGGGCGATACTGCGTTGTTGAGGATTAGCGCCTGTTGGCGGAGCAGCTCTGCTTGACGGAGGCGTGTGCGCTCATGTACAGCGAGGGAGAGGTAGATTAGGGTTGTTGTGAGGGTTATGCCCCCTAGCTTTGGCGGTGTTAGTGATCGCATTACGATTGGCGGAGGGGTGATCATACAAAGCCTGTTGTGAAGCCCATGAGCGGCACGAACTGGGGAGTAAAATGGCGGACTCAGTTGCTCAGAATGAAGTGCAATGCGTAGAGATTGTCGGTGAGAGAATTGACATTCAAAACAGTGCTGTTGTCGCGAACTCCGGCGGAGCTTGGGAGATGTCGTCGCTGCGGCTCTGGCAGGGAGCCAGTCGGGGATTCACAAAATTTCCCGATCGGGACAAGACCTCCAACTCCATATCAAAAAATCGCCAACTGATCTTATATCAAACCACACACACCACGACTACAACCCGGCGCGCGTCGCAAATTTCCCTCCCCGCAAGGCCTACTCTTCCGAACCCATAGATAGACAACCGCGCCAATCACCGCCATGGCAGGCGGGCACATGAAATACCGCACTCTTTCGCGGTCCTCAGCGCACCGCCAAGCTCTCCTCCGCAACCTCGTCACGGCCCTGTTCAAGCACGAGTCCATCACAACGACCTGGCACAAAGCGAAAGAAGCCCAACGACTAGCCGAGAAGCTCGTCACGTTGGGCAAGCGCAACACCCAAGCGGCGAAGGACAAGGCCGAGAGTATCTTTTTCGTACGTCCCTCTCCCCCCCCTCTACATATCTACACTTGCATATGAAGAGTATATTTAGAGTAAATCGGTCACTGACGGGTCTACAGGAGCACAAATTAGTACCGAAGCTATTTTCCACCATCAGAGAGCGCTACGCCACTCGTCCAGGAGGGTACACCAGGGTCCTCCGCATCGAGCCCAAACGCGAAGACCAAGCCGCCTCGGCCATCCTCGAGCTCGTCGACAGCCCGGTGGACACGCGCTTCGCCATGACCGCGCGCGCCGTCGCCGCCGAGCGCGCGGGTATCCGTCCCGCGTCCGAAGTCACGGAGGGGAACAAGATCAAAGCCACACGCTTCAGGGGCCCGGGGGCGGAGAAGGAGTTTGAGAACATGGTGAAGCGGTTCGAGCAGTTGGATATGAAGCGGAAGTGGGCGGAGGGGGAGAGGGAGAAGTGGGAGGATTGGGAGGAGGCGCAGAGGTGGGATGCGAATGGTGTTGAGGCGGGGGGAAAGAAGCCTAAGGGTAGGAGGGAGGGATGGGAGAAGTGGATTGTTGATGGGAGGAGGGTGGAGAGGAAGGAGAGGGTTTATCCTGATTTGGAGAGGAGTCGGTTATAGTAGGATGGATTGTACTGATGTTGGAGGCGGAGGTTGAGGTGGGCAGGCTTTCGATGGTTGAGATTGTGGCAGGTGGCGTGACAACGATCTCCATCTTGACGAAATTGTTAGTCTCGTAAGGACGAACTTATATCAAAATATTCGAGGATTATCACAATGGGCTCGAAGACGAGTTGAACTCAAGGAAAAGAAAAGAATATTACACATGTACTAATATCACACTTCTCCCAAACACCCATGCAAGGCGCCTTTCCATCACTACCTCATGATGACTCCATCGTAAATTCTATCGTTAAACCATTTATAGCCTGATCTTGGCCCCAATTCCTTGTCCTACATACCATACCCTTTCCTCCCATAATCCAATCTTCACGCCAACCGTAGCTTTGGCGGCAAGTCTGAGACTTCCACCGACAGCATTCCGGATGGCCTCGTAGCCCACGCTACCGAGACTCCAATCGACCGGCAATGGAGGGGTAATAGTGGGCACTATTGGAGGGACCTCGAACGGATCGTCGAAGTCGATGTGTCCCACTTTGTCCCCTTTATATAGCGCCGTAGCATTGATATATGTGATATAGATAGTCGAGGAGCGTAGTGGCGAAACGAGGGTAAAGGTTGCGGTAGATGACAAGAGATGCATGGTTGCATCCGAAATGAAATGAGGTGCGCTGTCTTTGGGATCCTTGCCCTTGTTGGGGTCTTTAGGGTCATGGGATTCTGGAGGATCCAACAGGCGTGGTGTAGGAATCTCCACCGAGAAACCCGACAAAGCGCGCCCTAGTCCGGGCTGAGAAGGTATAGATCCCTCGTGTGTGCGCACGGTGATCGTTGTGTTGAATCCGGAAATGTACTGGCTGAGAAGCTCGACCCCTACTTTGCGACTTGTTTCGCCACCTGCTGTCAAAGGATCCCAAACCACCGTCACCGGGATGTTGTGATTTTTCCCCGGCTTCAAATGAACGGTCTGAATGGTGCCGTGACCGAGTACAGATCCATTATTAAGAATATGAACATCAGCATACGGTATGCTTGCCGAGTATTCGGTGGGATTGGTAAAGTTGACGAGAGCAAAGATCGTGAGAGAAGTCTCGCTGGTGTCTATGATCTGCAACTGCCCGACTTGAGGCTTCACAGTTCCAATGTCTGTTCCATTGCCGATGGCTATTTCGAGACTGGTCAGCATGTGCGACGCACTCAAAAACAGGAGAGACCATTACAATCAATGAGATGAGCGTCACGAACGTTTGACAGGGACTTTGCCCTCGGCAGGAACTCGGCGGACAGTCAATTTGCCAAGTGCAGTCTCGATCTGCACATCGACTTCTGCCTTGATCGCCAAAACCACCTTCGAACCACCAAACAGTAGTGCTTCCACGACATCGGCAAGAACATCGTTATCAGTGACATGTAGGGGGGCTTCTTCGATTTTCGACTGGACCAGAAGCCTGGGCTGGCTATTGCCATTTTTAGATTCGACCTTTGTGGAGTTTGCTTGCTGCCATTTCTTGAGATCCAGTTTGCCCAACTTCGAGCCTTTGTAGAAGACGTCTGCATCAGCTCGGACGTGTTGAACACTGATGTTGAAGTTCATTTGCTCAGGAAGCGTGATCAAAGCCTTGATGACTGCAGATATGGTGGGGTTGGCCTCTGGCGAGTCTTCGTCCGCCAGTGGATCGGGTAAGCCGAAATGAACGTCATTCAACGAGAAGCTCTCGATGAGTTGACCCAAGGCGTGTCCAGGAACCGATATCGGAACAATTATATCGGAGATCATGTCCGTGATCCATTGCGGAACATCTCCGGAAGGCGTACTAGATCCACGAACAAAAACAGTAGCATCCTTGCCATTGATATAGTTGCTCAGGAGAATATCCAAGGGGGAGCCTTCTTTGTTTGGACAGTCCTCAAGGAAGTCTGCCGGCAATTCATGGATGATGCCAAGTAGCTTGGCCGTAACATCTTCGTGGGGAGTAACGTGCAGAGATGGCGTGGAAACATATGCCAGAGGAATGCGTGGCTCTTTAGGTGAGCAATTCTCGACAAGAACTTCGAATCCCAATGGTGGCACTTCAACATCCACCGGATAATCATTGCCGACGGTCACGACTACGTCCGCGGCCAGTGCTTTTTTGGAATCCGGTAAGTCGACATCGGAAAAGTCCAACTTTTTGATCGAGTACTTGGGCATCGTAGGAATGTCAGAGCTCTGGAAGACTATCGAATGGGAGACAGTCTGCTTCCCGAAGGAGAAGATGCCCGATTTGACCGGAACTTGGGCCTCACCGAAGATGCGCAGCTGACCTAGTCGCCCATCAATCCAATCTCTTGCAATTTTACGGACGCCGTCGAAGTCGCCAGGGGTTATGTTGGCAACAAAGTCAATATGCGTCGTGTGCCCATTCCGCACATCCACCACAAGGGGAGGAATATCAGCGGTACCCAGGTGGATATTTCCATACTCAGGAAGCGAGACCTGGACGGAAGATGCACCACTTTCAACCTTGGCAGCAAACCATGTACCGAACCGACCAAAGTTTCGGACTGAGCCCTTCTTCACTTTGGAGGAATCCATGTTGAAATCTCCCTGGACGCGAGCCCTCACGCCAGTGGACGTGAACTCTTTTATCGATAGGCTCGTCGGCTCGAATGTTGCAGCCTGCATAGCGTACTCTTCCATGACCTCGGGCGCGAAGAAACCGAGAACCATGATGAGTATGGCGACTATGCAAAGCAAGACCAGTGCAATAAGACTGGGCCATCTTCGCCGAGGTTTAGTTTCGCCTTGAATTGACTTGAGTAACGAGACAGCCGAGCTCCTTCGTGAGCCACTTGCTGTGTGCGTGTCTTGGGAAGGTCGGGAGATGAGAGGAGTGACTTCTGTGGCTTCGAGATCCTGTTCGTGCACATCGCTCTGGGCTCTGAGTAAAGGGGATGTGGTATCGTTAGTGGGGAAGTTGGCCCCAGAGCCGCGGGTATCTGCCATGATCGCGTGCTCAGCGCAAAGATGATATCGGGGTGTTGTAGCTGTGTGAAATTGTGTGCCCCCTCAGGATCTCATATTGAGATCTGAATGGTCTTGTTGACGTCGAGGCTAAGCGGAGTTGTAGTCGGTCAGATAAGAAGGTGAAGCCTTGGCCGGCTGCGGAGCGGAGCTGGAAGGCTGGGACGGTGTTCGACTCAGGCACCGATGATGCGACGATTAGCGGCGGGCACGTGGGGTGAGTGGCCCGTGCGGCATTTCAAACGCATTGGGAAAGCGGCTCCATTGCTGTGTTCGGCACGCTCGCCTTCAGCCCGGCTTCTGTCAAGCCTGAGGTTCGTCATGAATATTCATGCCTGCTTCAGCTTCTATTTTTGCAATCTTACGCAGATCCCCTGGAAATCTTATGTCGCCTCATCGACTTTCTCATGGCGACCACGAAAGACATGGGCATTGTCGACATAACTCAAGCCTCCTGTGGTCTTCGCCACGAAATTTGCTATAGCGCTCGTATGCGAAACCTTGATGTTACAGCTGCTGCTTCTGATAACGACCATATGCCATGGGTTTGCCCACCTCAATATTTCAACGTTGAAATCATCCTCGATGTCCCAGAGGATCTCGTCTCTGCGAGCATATTTGATGTAACAATGCCGACTGTTTGCCAATGCCTTGAGTCTGCTTCAGTTGGTCTAGAGTATCATTGCTTGGTCTGCAAAGTTTAACGTAAAAGGTAGGTATGGAGCCAGTTGGGCTACGAATGCTTCTCCTCGTTGGTCGACTCGGTTTCTGGAAGTACAAATGGACACATTCGCTTGACTCTCACCAAGAAGCCGTCGGAGATACTTGCTAGCGGACGACTGAGTCGCAGGGCTTCTGGCAAGATCTATGGCGATGCAACAGCAAGTGATATTGCACTTCCGCCCGGCGTGCCAGTCTTCCATCTTGATTCGATCACTCTCAATATCAGAAGCACACGGATACCTGCAGGAAGGCCGTCAGCCAGGGCGACACGCTCAACGAGGCGACAGCATGACAGCCTCTTCCATACGGAGTCAGGCACGCGGGGCGTTGGTCAGATCAATGACTTGATAGACGGCGAGGTAGACGAAGAACGACATCACGACGATGACTTGTATGAAGCTGGTGGCCTTCCGCCGACGTCGCCCTTGTTATCAAGTTCTTTTCCCGAGCATATGGTCGATGTCGTGCACGCCGCGTTACGAGTATCTATCACCTCCAGGCGTACCGTCAGTCGTTCTGCTATGAAGATCAGGAAGCGCAAAGACTTCCGCAGACTTATGGACTTGGCGCCCGCAGTGTGCAAGCCAGATGGGACGAGGGTAGTGACCATGATTTCACACAATTCGGATTGCTAGACATTGAGCTGATAGTCTCTTCCAGGCTCTAGCTATGCATGCTGCATTCATCCCATCGTTAGGACGCATACTGGCAAGCAACGCGAACCGCGACTCCGACCTCACACTTGCTGCCGGTACTGCAGATAGCACCGGGCAAGGTCTCTGGTACATGCTGCACCATAAGGTTCTTGACCAGTCGCCTGGCTTGAGGATACGTCCTCTTGGATCATCGTCTGCTTCGCAAGTATGCCTTCACGATTTTGAGCATGATCTCTTCTCAAGAGCAGATATCTTTGACATAGACGATGACCAATCCATTCATTGTCTTTTTGCAAGTGATGCCAACAACGACTCGTACGAAGACTTGATTGACGACAGCTATATCGATGAAGACATCATGGGCTTGGACGATTGCGGAAACGATATGCTGGAATGCGAAGACGACCTATTGGGGAGCGCACACTGTCGACAGGCTGACGGTCTGGCGTGCACAGCAATTGCAAGTTTTAGTCAAGGCAAGGGATATGCACAAAGTCATCAAATCAGCATGATCTCATGACTCTGCTTGCGCATCAACAAAACTGAAATCTGGCGGAACGGTTTGAACAGTGAACATAGATGGAAGACTCCCCTGCTATCCACAGCATTCTGTCATAGGATCGACTTGACACCAGCAAACGTTGCCACGGTGCAGCAAGTCTACGCTAGAGCACGAGAGAGTCCGCACGTGGGTTCGAACGGGCAGGCAATCATTTGAGAAATTTTGCAAAGACCCTGGCCGAGGCCTCTAGATTTGTTGCAAGTAGAACGGTATTGAGCTCCAGAACCTCTCCCATTATTGGCGGGATATATCTGCTGTGCCACGACCGTTGCGCCGGAGAAGCCTCCGAGCATATGCTGACGACCATCAATTGCAACATGCCTCACTAGATGTGTCAACACCTCGCGTGATGAAGTTGATGTCATCGCCAGTGCGGACAGCGCGCACAATCGCGGTAGCCGCGGACTTGTGGATGTAGTGGTGACCGCTTGTGGTCCAAATAATCAGATCATACTGAATCCAGACCTGGCGGGTGTTTCCGTGCGGATTTAATTTGTGGTTCAACGACAATTGTATGTGTTAGTCGACCCAAACTTTAGAATCGCTCGACTTTTGGCAGACAAACGCAATAGTGGCGTAACCCTGTGAGGTTATCGGAGAGAAAGGACAGCCGCCGTTGAGGTTCTCCCGGGCGATGACAACCAGAGCCGTTTGCTGTCAACGTTTGGACTGGCAGACTAGCCGCTTGCGGGTGCGGGATCATTAGTCCACTTTACCAACGCCAGTTCGTGAACAGGTCTTCATTGAAGTTAAACACTTTGCATTGTCAGGTAGTCACCATGAGCATGTTTCGGAAGATAGAGAGTACAACAGCAAGTGTGCCACATGACTAGTGGGATAGACCCACACTGCAATCACATCCAGACCTCTACCGTAAGATTTGTCGAAGGAAGTAGTACAGTACCGACAATCCCTGGAGTACTGTGGAATGGCGCCATCATTGTACGATTACAGGAGGTGGCTCCAACAACCTGGCAGACTCATACCTGGCTGCAGGAACACAAGGTCAAGCTCGTGTCGAGATCAGACCCTTGTCATGCCGACGCCATGCAATGACGGCCCTCGATAAAAAAAAGTCGAGCTGGACGCCTCGCAGGCGGTCGATACTTTCCGCAGACCAAGCCGGGGTCAGTATTATTGTTGGCATGCGTGGTGAACTGTAACAAGACCATGCGGTTCATCTCCACTGTGCGAGTCAGGCATATTCCGGATTGATGGTCCGGTCTGCCTTACTGTTGGTCGGACGCCTCGATTCCTTCGGCGCTCTATCGGTGTCACTACCTTTGGGACATCCTCGGCATTTTCAGCTGGAGGCGTAAGGACAGTCACTCTTTGCTAGTCCGAACCATTTGTAAAAAGAGAGTTTTAACGTTCTACCAAAAGACGTGAGTGCCTTCGCAATCGGAGCCACGATCTCGACCGTTGTGCCGGTACGCAGCCGCACCTGCCAAAAGTCGAGTACAAATGTGGGGGCAGTCAAAGCAATACGAGCCGTGTGTATATTCCTCTTTTGATATGTGCAAGCAAAATGCTGGATAGCTTGCATGTTCGAAGCGCCCATCCCCGAGTAGCGTCAGGTCCCATGTGTCATGATTGGAGGACATCTCTCGGACGAGAGCTTTGGCTTTCCAGTGAACGATCGTCACTGGTGCAGATCGCGGTACACTTGCGGGACTAAGGCGCTGCCTGCTCGGTCCGCGCTATGCTCAGAGCTAAAGCAGACCACCCCACTTGTTGTCCTCCTCTGCTGTTTCCCTTCTGGACTCCCGCTTATTCACCCGATAGTTGACGCATGGTCCGGCATGACTTGCAGCCAACCTATTGAAGTGGTTCGTTGAGGACAGGGGAGGCAGAAGTCCCCGAAGATCGAGGCCGTCTGTCAGGTTGCCAGCTAAGCTGAGTCACGACTCGCTTCCTGCTGCAGTAGCGACCAAGCACGTTGTCTGCCATCATGTTGTGATCGGGCAATCTGCGAATGGCCAAGTCGACTTGCCATCTGTTGAATGCGCTGCAGACTTCACCGCTCATGCCACAGGCTGACTTCCTCGGGAATCGTCGCTGCCGCCTAGTACACAGGACCACGGTGTTCGTAAGAGCCGAGGAACGGCTGGTAATTGTTCATCAATGCCGTCGGCATTGTCAAGGTCAGAAATCCGTGCCAGAATTGGCGAAAGGAATAGCGGAGACTCGGGACCATTGGGAACCGTTTGAGTCGTTCGCATGGTGCAAATTGGCCTGGGCCGCCGACCGATCGTCTGTGCAACGTCGGACGCTCGATTTCACCTGTATAGCTTCCAGGTTAACCCACCTGCCTGCATGCTCCACATGCGCTATCTTCGCCCTACGTAACTACCTATCTTCCCCGGCTCCTGCATCCATCTGCCTTCCTCTTGCCCTTTCACACTCACTCAACCACATTCTTTTTCCCTCACTACCACTTTCTTTCTGTGATCACTTCGTCAACCTTGGGTTCGAGTCCACCGCCATAGGCTATCCCGTTTCACCATCCAATGAACGAGTGACAGCACCATCTGACATTAGCACTATTCCGCAGCTAGACCTTGCACAGTCTAGCCGCACGTCAGGGTATTCACAAACTTTGACGCACCTCTCCGTCCATATCGAAAGCACCACTTGACCCGTCGCGGCTTCCGTCAGGCTTCACACCCACAATGTCCCTCCTCAGTGATGGGCTGCGGTCGGCCACAGACGACGGCATGTATCGTATCGGCGACGTAGTGCCATGGCATTTCGAGCCGGGTTTGGTCGTGGCCTCTTTCTTCGCTAGTCTTGTTGGCACCACCCTCACAGTTGAGCTGCTGCACAGGAAGCGACTCGGAAAGAGCTGGACATCTCGGTGAGTGTCCATGCCAGCAATGCTTCGAATCGCATCGATATACTGACACTATCCACAGTCTCCAGATCCTTTCGTGTGCCACTGCCATGGGTCTCATCGGCATTTGGTGTATGCATTTCATTGGCAACCGTTCTATCATCCTGGGCGACGGGCGAGATGGTATTCAGATGACCTACGGCGCCGGCTTCACCATCTTGTCCTGTGTACTGCCCGTCATTGGCCTTTTCTTCGCTTTCTACGTCGCCGAATTGCGCATCAAAAACGCCTATTTGCGCAGATTTGCCGATGTCTCGTCGGGTTTCCTCGCTGGTCTCGCCATCGTCGGAATGCATTACGTCGGTAACCTTGGAGCCTCCAACTACAAACTTCATTTCTGGAATCGCTACATTGTTGCCTCCTGTGTTATCGCAATCGGCGATTGTATTGTCGCTCTCATGCTGTTCTTCTACTTCAAGGAGAGATGGATCAATGTTTTCTGGAAGCGTCTGTGCTGCGCCATCCTCCTCGCTGTAGCTGTTTGCGGCATGCACTTCACCGCATCTATCGGATGCACTTATCAGCTCACAAAGCTTGGGGTCAGTGACACGGCCAGAAATACTGCTGTTATCGTCGCTGGTGTTCTTGTGAGTTGCCTCCCGCTGGTATCTATTCTGAGTTTCACTGACCAAGCTTCCAGTGCCTTGCTGCTGCCCTCTTCTGTCTGGTCATCATCTTCTACACTGGAATCCGCAACCAGCAGCTTAAGGACAAGGCCCAACAGGTCAGCATTGCTTGTGCTTATTTCGATCAGGAAGGAAATATCTTGGTCACGAATGAGGGTGTGTTGCCCAATCAGAAAGTCGCCAAACGCTTCAACTTGCAGCGCTTTGATGACGAGTTCAACACTTCTCACCCAACCTTCCACTGGATCTGGAAGGTTTCCAACGACTGGGGATCCGTATCTGAGCTCATCCCGAAGATGAGATCTCATCTCCGTCGTCTCTCCCCCGAAAGCCGTGTGGTTAGTCGCCCACTCACTGCTGCCTCAATGGAAAGCTCGTATGACGAGGAGAGCTACACCGACGAGACCTTGCTCTTCCGTGAGGGTTTCTGCGTCGCTGCAGCTGACCTTGCTGACCGCATGCACATCAAGCTCAACCAGCTTGGTAACATGTATGATCGCGTGACGGGTACTGGCGTTATTTCCAGTGGCAAGGTAGACAGGAAGTTGTCGCAATCCGACGCCGCTAGCATTGCGTCCACCTCGCGTGCGTTCGAGAAGGGACAAATTCTCTTCTTCACTCGTGTCCTTTCACAGCCCGATATTGATTCCTTCACGGCTTCTGGATACCGCCTAGCGCCCCCTAATCGTGTGGAGGCAATGATCGCAAAAACCATGCAAATCCCAATCCAATTTGTTGCTTCGGAAATCAAATCGCTTCAAGAGTACGCTCAGGACATCAATGCACCACTTGTTGTCAAGCAAGGAACCTATCTCACCTGCTTCGCTGCTCTTGGTCGTGTCTCCCGAACCTTCGATGTTCTCGTTTCCAAAGCTCACCAGAACCAGCTTCCTGATATGCAGTTGACTCCGGAGCATTTGAGCAGCGCTCAAATCGGGTTCCTTCAGCAATACGAAGCATGGACCGCGGGTGACATGGTAGCCGATCTTAAGCAGAAGCGGGCTCGCGAACAATTGATCCCCGCTGAAGTGCGTGGTTTTGTCCTGCTACTCATCAACTCGCTTTCGGCTCTCGCTCATCAGGTTTCGGAAGAATGGTTCAACGACCTGATCTTCAGCGCCACACCTATCGTTGCCCATTACGGTCAATCAAGCAGCAGTGGCACCGCCATGATCTTTGGCTTGACCAAGCTGCTGGACATCCATCACGGTATGATCAATCTATCTGACCGTCTTACTTTTGTTCCTCTGGACTTCTTCCGTGTTCGCTCCGCTTTCTATCCTGGCTGTCCCGATGCCGCCAAGTTCAGGTCCGCTGTGCACGCTGACTTCGCCAATTACTTGGGTCGTCTGAACAACAATGATGCGACAGAGAAACTTGCTGTCATCGCGGGCAAGCCAGTCCGCCCTGGCTTCTTCCGCAAGTTAACAGACAGGAATGGAAGCAACGCTACCGACGTCACAGATGACAATGTCTCCGAGCATGTCCTGGTCGAAGTGAACCCGGAGATGAGACTTGACTCATCGGTCGGCCAGACGAAGGGAATGTGGGGCGGTATTCTTGCTACGACCGATACTGTAATTGTTCAGAGCTTGAACACGGCTATCAGCTCTGAACCTGCCAAGTTGGCGCCCAAGATTACCACCATTGCTATCAGCGATAACAGACAAGAGGATGACAAGACATTCGCGGACCAGCTCTACGAACAAGCCAAGATCAGAGGTGTCGCCAGACTCACATCGATGTCGGCTTAGAAAAGGCGTTCGGTTGATTGACTATGGCAACAATTTTTCGGCGTTTGGGAGGATTCTGCAACGAGTATACTGCTCGAAAATACCCCAAGTGTTCTTCTTGTATACTATGTCACAATACATACTTTCTTTCTCGTCACGCAATGGTCGTTGTCCAAGTGCTGGTGTGGCATCTCTGCCTCATGTCTCACACGACATATCTTGTGCTCTCGCGTGAAGCTCAAGAAATTGCTCGCGAAAAGATATTTTTGCATAGAGTATTGCCATCGATCGTGCCTAGGAATCATTGCTGCAAATATTCTGTGACTTCGAGTGATTAGTGTACGAGACTGAAGCTGCCCGCCAAACCACCCATGACGTCGCCCGACACCGGCCCAGAATTTTGGGCAACTCTGTGGACCTCCAATGCTTGACGTACAGTACTTTCTCACTTGGCGCGCCCATTATAATTTAACAACAAACCACACCAGAGCCAGAGCTCCTCTGACACGCAAGCACATTGGCCACAGACTAAGGCAATTTCACGACCGGTCGACTCCTGGCTGCTCTCCAGACGAAGTCCCACAACGCATCACGACCAGCACGATCGAAGTCACGCATTCCACGAGCCACAGCTCGAATCGCACCTACACCAGCCTCTACCACCTCACAGCCTCACCATGTCGACCCCAGGCCACACCCACCGCCTCTCCCCCCTTGCGACCATCCACCCCTCCTCCCCCTCCCGCGCCTGGCAGACCCGCCCGCACCCCACCCTCCCCCTCCTCGCCACCGCCTGCGCCGACAAAACAGTCCGCATGTCCTCGCTCTCGTCCTTCCGCCACCTCTCCGTCGTCGGCGGCGGGCACAAGCGCTCCATCCGCAGCTGCGCCTGGAAGCCCGGTTCGGGGCCACGCGGGGCCGAGGGCGGGACTGGAGAGAGCGTGCTGTTCACTGGCTCGTTTGATGCGTCTGCAGGGGTGTGGCGGCGGTGGGAGGCGGGGTCTGGGCACGTCAAGAGTGGAGAGGAGGATGAGCAGGACTTTACGCGGGGGGAGGGAGAGCAAGAGGAGGAGGAGGAGGAGTGGCAGTTCGCGGTGGTGTTGGATGGGCATGACTCGGAGATCAAGAGTGTGGCGTATAGTGGCATAGGGCCGTTTTTGGCAACGTGCTCGAGGGATAAGAGTGTGTGGATTTGGGAGGAGCTGGACGATGATAATTATGAGACGGTGGCGGTGCTGCAGGAGCATGAGGGGGATGTCAAGTGTGTTGCGTGGCATCCGGAGGAAGTCATGGTTGCGAGTGGGAGTTACGATGATTCAGTTAGGTTGTGGAGGGAGGAGGGGGATGGGGAGGATTGGGGGTGTGCGGCGGTGTTGGAGGGGTTTGGTGGGACAGTGTGGGGTGTGGAGTTTGAGCCGGTGGAGAATGTTGGGCGGGTCGGGGAGGGGGAGGAGAGGAAGGCGGCGGGTCCGAGGTTGGCGACTTGCTCGGATGATATGAGTGTGAGGATATGGCGGCGAATACCGAAGGAGAGGAAGGAGGGGCCGGCTGGGGGAGTCAAAATGCCAAGCATACTCAAGACGACGAGTATCGAGGAGGAATGGGTCGAGGAAGCGAGACTGCCTCAGGTTCATGAGAGATCAGTCTACGCTATCAGTTGGAGCAAGATCACTGGCAGAATTGTCAGCTGTGGGAGTGACGGTCGGATCGTGGTCTTTGAGGAGCAATTGAACAGTGAGGGCACGGATGGGGCAATCGCACAAGCAAACGACGGTGGTGACTCAGGGCAGTCACTAGCAAAAGGCACACACTGGACTGTGGTCGCAGAGTATGAGAATGCTCACGATGTGTTCGAAGTGAACCATGTCACCTGGGCACCAAGGGCAGACAAAGGCAAACATCACGAAGGCGAGGAGGTGGTCGTAAGCACCGGAGATGATGGAGAGGTCAAAGTGTGGTCATTTGAGGCCGAGCCATGAAGTGGATGTTAGAGGAAAGGAACGATGACGCTCCGAGCAAGGCAAGGCGTTGCGGCCACACGGGCATATCTGCACCACGGTGTTCCGTCATAACAGATGCAAGACAATTGTCAATGCCTTGTCTAAATATGCAGATAAAAATCATGGACAGGACAGTGTCAGAGAGCAGCATAGACATCGCGTGAGAGGGAGATATGCAATGCATGCAGACTGTGGACCGTCGGATATGATGAATCCGACCTCTGCATGCAATTGCCTTAAGAGTACATAGCATACGCATTCCCTCAAGCCGAAATTGCTTCACACGACGACCCTGCAGGCAGTAGGTGGGCGAAGGACTTGTGGCCCGAAGTGTTGCATGAGAGCAGACCTGTTGTTCGCAGCGCAAAGTCAGAAGTGTGTTGATACATGAATGTGAAAGTTGTTGTGCAGACTTGCTCAGGACCAATGTTGTCTACCTAGCCTTGAAGCCTAGTGCAGCACCTTGGAGCATAGCAGAGAGAGGTAGCTTTGCTGAGCATGATACTTCAGCCGCCGAGGTGAGGCTTGGAACCGTCACACACATGCGGGTGCTATTGCCTGGATGTCTGAGCTTTCAGTAGTGCACCCGCGGCGAAGTAGATGTAATGCAGCAGCAGATCACGAGACTGCAACAGAAACGGAGCAAAGGCAAGCAGAAGGCGCTGCACCAGGTTTAATACAAAACTCGGTCACAACTGCAACATGCGCGCCATCTCAGCAGGTGGTTTCAGGCTCGTCGGGGATCCGTGATACATAGTGTACCGAGCACGAGTCGTTCCGGCTTCGGTGCTATGGCAATGGCAATTTCAGCCCTGCTGCACCACGTGAAGCGAACAGAGACACACGCAAAGACACAGACGCATTCACAAATGGCCGAAGCGTGCAGCGGTGGTAGCATATGCCCGTGTTTGGCCCGCAGCACGCACAGGGGGCAATTGTTCCGCGTACTCGGAACCGGCGTAATTTCTTCATGTAATTTCCAGCTCGTGTCGACGTCGTGTTTGGCGAGCACAGTGAGTAATAATAGTGGCGTGGGCTCGGCACGCAGTGTATGTACTGTATGTACTTTCCATTTCTAGACGGAGGGGGCCCGTGTTTATTCATCTTTGTACGCAGATCCGCCGAGGTCATCTCTTCTCGAAGCCGTGCACAGGGACGAAGTCAAAGAGTTACAGGAGAAAAAAAGACTGTAGGAGCCGCAACCCAAATATGGCACGGTGCAAGGGGGTACGGGGCGCGGTGATAGGCCTGCCGCCGGGACAAACACTCCCATTCGGTGTGGGTTCGTCATTATTTGCGTGTCCCTGTCCGTCGCCTCGTGGCACCGTGGCTTGAACGGCCTGGCCAGCCACGTTGCTCATTCTCTGGCCGCCGGTTATTACAGAATCGCAGACCAGGGGGAGGGAGAGCCACATGTCGAGCATCTGTCCATGTATAATCTGCCCGGACTGCGACGCGAAGGTTCACTATCTCAATTTCAGCCATCATACCACAGCCCCTCCCGCTCAAATTATGTACAACGTCGTCATCAGCGATACCCCACCCTGGTGTCGGGAAGGGAGGCAGCACGCAGCAGGCGGACTGGTAGTGCAGTCTGCACGACGGCACCCCCTGCTGGATCCTGCGTGCATATCGACTCGATGTATGTGTCCAGGCCGGTCGGTCAACGCCGACGCTCAAAAGCAACGCTGCGCTGCACAGATGACGCGGTGGGCCAAGCTGACATTTTAATCCGCCCACAGCACGCACATAAGCAGTCACGAGAGTGTACGAGGTGAGAAAGAAAGAGCCGAGACGGCGGCGGAGGTGGCGGCGGCGGCGGGCCAAGCAGCAACACTTGTGTTGCAGCATCGGATGACTGGTCTGACGTACACAAACCTTGACTCCTGCTACATCCTCTGGCCACCCGCTTATGCACACTACTCGGTCCACGATGCACGAATGTCTTACCAGCAGCAGCTTGTGTCGCATCCACCATCAGGAATTTTTCGGAGGTGGCGATCCATTCAGACTCCCAGACAGTGATCAACCACAGTACTTTCACCATTGAGACCACCCTCGTCCCGGCAAGCGACGTAGGCGACGTTTAATAATACTACACAGTTCACGAACGCGGACCGGCGGAGTTCGGCTGGCGGGCTCTTGCTGGGTATACAGATACACACAGCCAACCAGGCTGTAGGAACGGCAGGGCGTCATTGCTCTCCTGTAATCTCCCGACGCGACAGCCCTTTTCCTCCATTTGCGAGCCTCCTGTTGGTCGCGTGCCGATCGAACGAACCACTTGATCCGCATGCTCGGGTAGAGATGACCTCGAGCAATCATGATACGCTGAACCGGTGCTTCTGTTGCTTCTGCACGCCTTCTGTGCTGCTTCTCTGCACCATCGCACCGCCTCCCCCGGGCTGCCTTGTACCACTGTTTGACCGCGTCCTGATGCCGATCCGCTTTATTTCGCTTTGCAGCCTGACGCGAAGGAGATGCGAACCTCTGCGGACGATGCAGTAGCCTGGCAGCAGAAATTCTCTGACCGTCAAAAGTAGCGTCTGGCTGGCTGGTGTGTCTCTTGCCGCCCGTGTCTGACCTCTCGTCGGATGTCTTGTGCGGTGAGTCTTTGGTCTTGGGTCGGTGTCTAAGTCTTGTCACTTGATGATGCTAGAGCAGAACTGGTGACCTTATTTTACCCGCGTCACGCCTGCGGAATTGCAGGTTCGTGCCATGTGGTGGTCCCTGGCCCGCCGTCCATGGTCCGCGTCGCTCGTCCCATGATTGCCTTTGCCCATCTCACGTCCGTCCGACATGTCGCTCCGTCGCCCCCCAATCGAGCCCCACCGTGTTGACAGACAGTCTTTCGGTCATGCCCTCCCTGGCGCCCTAGACCCGCAGGTTTGGCGCCATGGCTCGGTTTATGCTCCACCGCCATGCTCCATGTGCTCCCTGCTCCACGTTCCATGCCTCCGTGACCCTTAGGTACCGTCATCCTGTTGCTTTTGACCACCTCCATCATCTCTCCGGCGGCTGGGCCACCTGCTCTTTTTCTCCGGCCGCAAACCTTGGGCTGCATCAGGTCTTGCAGGCGATCCAGTTGAGCCTTCCTCGTATCATCCTGCAAGCAACCTAATAATCAGATCGCACTGGCCTTGACCTCTTTTTACTCTGCTTGCCCCGTGTGACTGATTTTTTGACCTCTTTTGCTCCCTCTCCGCCCCCTTATATCGCCTTTTGAACGACGCACTCACATCCACGCAAGGGTGTGTCCCCATCGCCGTCGCCTGTCACATCGCACCGAAGAACTCCTGTCACCACGCCGCCGCACTGCATGCCACGGCAGACTTTTACACGCTTTTCTCCATTCCAACCACAACGCTTGTAACACAACAGCGTTGGACAGATCGACGCCAAAATCACATACATACCAACGAGCCTTGCGTGCTGCTATCCCCTTTGCAGCGGATCATCTGAAATCTCATTAAACTGTTAACTTATCACCATCTGGGCCAGCTCTGTCTCGAAGGCCCGCTGCCCCCCACACTGTTCAGACTCGCCTCCATCGAACGGCCCGCTCAAAACGTCGACGCGGCCCATCATCATATCGCTCGAGATCTCCCAAAGCTTTGCAACGGACGGCCAAACATACACAGTATACAGAAAACAAGCCCCCGTTTGCACCACTCGGCCCAGGCTTCGTTGCGTTGTTTACAACGCACAATCCGCCCTTTCAACGGCCGACAACCCTTTTCGTCAGACAAAACTAGTCACGCTGGCACCTTTGGCGCCGTCGTTGCTCTGTCTGCATCGATAGTCGCCAGCTACACACGCTGTCCGTCGGTCGTTCTATTGAAGGCATAGAGTGTGTGTTCAGCACCTCCGGCCGGCCACTCTTTTTCCTCCCCTTTGTCTTTGTCTGACCACCCACGCTCTTTTGCGCTACCATAGCACTCATTCGCTCAGCTTCTTTCTTTGATCTATTAGAGACTCTCTTAATATTCTGTACTCACCTCCAGCCTGCTCCTGATCAATTCCGGTATGCACCTCGTCACACTCCCTGCCTCCCCGAAAAGCAATTGGACAAACACTGACCCAGCTCACTAGCTTTGTGTATGCTCCAAGATATCACAAGCCACACCACAGTTCCACCGCCAGCATTACCAAGCACACCTCAGCATTACCCAGGTTACACAAGCACATCCAGTCCGTATTCGGCCATTCCCCTATAATCGCTCGTAATCACAAGCCTTTCACCGATTCTTGCACAACTTTCCACAACCCAGGTTGGCATATCCTGCCACCTTTCACATCACATTAATGGACACTTCAGATGGTGCCAACGCCAGCAGGAGAGACTCGGTGAGCCACGCACAGCCTGCAGTCTACGACAGCCCTTCATGTCGTCGCACTGCCAGAGAGAAGGTTGAAAAGGTCGAGAGCGTCGAAACTCCCAGCTCTGCTCCTATCGCGTCTGCCTCCGAGTCTCTTGGTCCTGAGCGAAATCAGTCATATGCTTTTGAACAAGAACGATCAAAGCACGTGTCATCATTACTTCGCAAACGATCCAGGAGCAAGTCCCACAAACCAAGACAAAGCAGCCGCTCAGACAGCACACAACTCGCCCCCGTGAGCTCTTTCTCGCGGAACAACAGCTCTCTTACCGACGTCGAGATCGAAAGCCAGTTGCTCCAGCTGTTGGAGCAGGTGAGCAGTGCAGAGGACGCCGACATGTCCATTTCTTACAGCAAAGCCTCTTCAAACCCTCCCATCACCTCGGATTCTCTTAGCGAACTCGATATTGCCCGCATCATCAACAATCCTAAACTCAGACATGACGTGAATTTCGACAAGGAGCTCCACTTCAGACCAAACCTGGATGGATCGCGGGGAAGGCAAAAGCTCAGGGCCGCCGACGACTATTGGAAGGCCCTTGTCGCTGAGCTGACCCTCTACACGGCGGTAGGTGCCAAGCTCAGGGCTTGCACCACGACGCACGACGCAGAGTATTGGACCCGCATGATGAGCTCAAGCCAGAAGAGATTGCCGGTAATGTTCGAGACGATCCGGAACATTCTCAAGACGTTGGTGCCTGAGCGTGACCAGCCAGCTGTGGCGGAGCGTATGGATGTGGCCATGATCATGCAGGAAATTTCAAAGGGCTTGTTCGACATGATGAGCTTGGCACAGTGGCTGTCGACGCTGCTTAAGGCTCACTGCGCTCCGATGCGCGATGAATGGATTGATCAGATGGTGGGCCAGGTGCAGAAGGGTATCGAGTCCAACTGCCAGAAGCGCATTATCGCCGGTCTCCGCCAACTGCTTGGCATACTCGAAGCCATGAAGCTCGACGTTGCCAACCACCAGATTCGTCATTTGCGTGCTGTCCTCATCGAGGATGGTGTCAACTTCCAGCAGAAGTACCACCTCACTCGCATGCATTACGGCCGTCTGGACACCGCTCGCGCACGCAGGTGGTTCTTCCGTGAGCACAGCCGTCACTTGACCTCCAACGCTCAACCCGATAAGGTCAGGGTTTTCATCGCCGCCCTGTTCAAGGCCCTCCTTTCTCAGTCATCGGTGTCATCGTTACCGGAAACTTTCTCGCTTGATTCGGATCGTCTCCGAGCTATGCGTGCTGATCTGCACAACCTGATCTACCTTGAGATCTGCCTCGATGTCTTTGACTCGGCCCTTGAGAGCTCTGTCAGCGAGGAAGTCCGCAACAAGGCCAGGAAGAGCTTCGCGTCAACGTTGCCGTCAATCGTCGGCGACTCGAGGCGATTTGTCGACTGCGCAAGCAACATCGCTGTCGAGATTGTACGTCAATGCCTTGAGGCCGAGCGGTCGGATGAGAAGTTCAACACCCACAGAACCGAGCTTGCCGAAGGACGCTTGGAGTCTGAGCTCGTCTCCAGCAGCTTGCAATTTGCCCGGCAGGCTAAGCGGTTGTATGCCACATACGCTCCGCAGTTGGAGAAGATGGTCCGCGAGAATCTTCCTCTCACCCCTCTGACCCTGCACGATCGCATGTTCGCCCCTTCCTCTCAACAAGCCACCTTGGGAGCTCCTTCGGCGGCAGACAAAGCCGCTGCCGCTCAGCAATCCAAGTCCATCAAGGCGGTGCTCGGCCGGATCTGTCATGTTGCCGTTCTCCACTGGCACATCTGGTCGCCGCTTGTCTACGATGTCGTCGAAGAGGAAAACGGACCGCTCTCGCCGTCGTCGCTTTACGACAGTGAAGGTTCGTGCACCAGTGGCAGTGACACTGAGTCTGAGGCGGGCAGTGACGTGAGCGAGGTGGCTACACCCTGCGATACCATCATCGAGGATGCGCCCTCTACGCCATCATCAAAAACCGAGTAGATGAACTCTGGGTCTTATCGGTGCATGGACAACAACGATGCCTAACCATCTGCATGATTAACGGGCTTCCAGCTCGACGGCTGTATATTAATTCTTGATTCTTTCCTGGTTTTGTGTTGGAAGCGAAAGCATAGCACGGGCGTTTTAGCAGTCTTTTGGATGCATGGAGCAACGGAAGGGAAGAGGATACTGGGACACATGGAGGAGATACCTTTATGCCTTTTCCTTTGTTTGCTTGATGTATGGTGTGCTCTTAATGAATACGAGCACCCGCGGTTGGTATCGACAGTGCTGCAGTAGCTCTTCAAGGATGGTACTGTATTACGATAGCGCAGAGTCAGAATTAATCCGAGAATGCCGTTCACATATCATTTATGTCCCATGCATGCGTGAGTGAGTGGGTGTGATGGAAAGTAACCTCGAGTAACACGGGCTGAACCATGACCAAGTTTCCAGCTTTGCAGCACGTGATATGACGCGGAGCCGCATGGCCAATCACAAAAAGCACGCAACTTGCACAACTGGCACAAGCTCGAGACATTCATTGAGAGCTCGCCGGGACGCCTGGCCTAATCTCCCTGTGATTGCTACTTTCCATTGCACTTCATCCTATGTTCCTTTTTCAGATGCTGTGTCTGAGCTGTCCTTTCTGTTGCCCGTGAGCAATTGACCGTCCATTCTCATCGCGTTTGACGCGTCTTCAGGCTTATCTATTCAACAATTGTCGGTTAATTCACTCTCCTCCACAATTTATCGAGTCGCTCTAAAACCCGACCTTCGACAACAGCTATGGCACCAAAGCGCAAGCGACCAGCAGGCGCTGCAGCTACACACGACCAGGAAAATGAATCTAAAGAGACCGTCCAACCTTCGTCGAGAGATGCGTCCGGCGAGGATACGACCGATCCTGTATTGTCCTCTGTCCGCTCCAAGAAGGAAGCCAGCGCATCGAAGGAGGATCTGGCTCCACCTTCCAAGCGAACTCGTTCGGCCAGCAAGCCCCAACCCATTGACGCTGAAATGCGGGATGCTCCTACTGTGAATGGTAAAGGATCAACAAAAGCAAACGAGAATGGCGAAGCGGGCAAAATGAGAATGGAGGCGCCTCCAAAGGCCGGAATCATTGATCCCGTGGGCTACAAGACGAATCCTCCCCCTCAAGGTCGGCCGGTCAGAGTGTACGCCGATGGCGTGTTCGACCTCTTCCATCTTGGGTTCGTTACATCGTCCGTTACCTATTGAGTGAGACACTGACCTTGTCCCCAGTCACATGCGTCAGCTACAACAGGCAAAGACCGCTTTCCCCAATACCATCCTGATTGTCGGTGTTACCGGCGACCGCGAGACCCATATGAGGAAAGGTCTCACCGTGCTTTCCGCAGCTGAACGAGCCGAGTCCGTCCGGCATTGCAAATGGGTCGACGAAGTCATCGAGGATTGTCCCTGGATTGTGACACCCGAGTTCCTCGAGGAGCATAAGCTGGACTACGTTGCACACGACGACATTCCCTATGGCGCAGCTGAGGGTGACGACATCTACGGGCCGATCAAAGAGAAGGGCATGTTCCTTGTGACACAGCGCACCGAAGGCGTCAGCACGACAGGCATCATTACCAAGATCGTGCGCGACTACGAGAACTATATTGCCCGTCAACTGCAGCGCGGCCAATCCCGTAAGGAGCTCAACATTAGTTGGCTGAAGAAGAACGAGCTTGACCTTAAGCGTCACTTCCACGAGATCCGCGACTCAATCAAGCAAAACTGGACAACCACCGGTCAAGAGCTCGGCCGCGACTTTCGCCAGTTCTGGATTCCAGGCGCCAGTAGACCCGGCTCGCCAGGCGCTGCTGACAATGCGTCGATCCGCGGCCGCCGCACCCGCCACAGCGATATCAACCTCGCCAGCCCGGTCACACCCGGCCCAGAGGGCAGCCGCAGCGCCGCCCAGAGCCCGGGTGCCTGGAGCCGATTCAGCGTCGGCAGCGTTGGCGGCGGACGGGATAGGGACTTCATCGCCGGGTACACGATGGGGCTGCTTGGTAGCGTCAAGGGCTGGGTACGTACATGACCATCTCCATCTCTTCTTATATCGCAGATGCTGACAAGAGGCAGATGCAGCGCAACCGTCGTAACCTGCGCGACGACGCCCCAGATCCGGAGTTCGACGCCCAGCTGGGCAGCCCAACGTTGCAGGGTGATAGCAGTGGCGAGGACGATTCTGCGGAGAACGATAAGGAAAACCAACCTGGTCGTAACGGGGGTCCGAGTGTGGTCGTGGATCGGTTGGAGGCGAGTGTTGCTGGGACGGAACGGTCGTAGCTCTGTTCTTAGGTAGATTGATTGATGGAAACGTCGTGTAGAAGTGGTTAGCGATAGCCAGACTGCTAGCGGAAGAGACGGGCGATGGCAAGTGAGATAGCCAGCTAGGATCATGGCGATGAAGGGACACGAATGCGAGCTCATTAAAGAATAGAGAAGCTTGAGCCAGCCAAGAAGAGGGCGGAGATACCGCACATGCCGGGGAAGAATGAAAAGCAGGAAGATCAGCTATGTGGTGGATAAAGTGATCTGGGTATCGGAGATTATCAATAGACGGGGGGAAAACAGCACACGGCATATAGCAGTTGATCATACAGTGTAGGCTCACCCTGGTTCCATTATTAATGCACCGTGCAGCAGTATGCTCAAGCTTATCCAGCCTTGCTCTGGATCTGCGGAAACAATGGATCTCGATTTCCAAGGTGGATGAAGCGATGCTAGTTCCACCATGTGTCATCATGCCAGAAGCAGCGCGGAGTACGATCAAGAAGCAAAGCAAGCATAACATTCATGTCTAAGTACACTATTCATCAATCCCTTGTTTCTCGGGTTCCAACTCTTTCCCATCCCGGCCGTCTTCCTGCTCCTCATCCGGTAGCGTCTACCACCAATCACCCTGGTCACGCATAGCCTGAGCAACCTTCTTGAACCCTGCAATGTTGCCACCAGCAACCAGCGACGGGAACTCGCCCTCAGCAGGCGTGACGTACTCCTTCGCCGTGTCGAGGCAGTTCTTGAAGCAGTTCTTCATGATGTCCTTAAGCTTGGCATCGACTTCCTCCGACGACCACACCAGCCGCTGGGAGTTCTGGGCCATCTCCAGACCGCTGACCGCGACACCACCGGCGTTGGCGGCTTTGCCTGTAACCTGGTATTAGTGACTGCTGTAGTGTGGTATGAGAAGGTTGTGAGAGGCGACACGTACCTGGAGCGTACCACAGCGCGCCGTTCTTCTTCTCCTTGCGCGTCTTCTCGAACACGTCGATCGCTTCTTGGGTGCAGCCCATGTTGCTGCCCTCGGCGATGTACTTGCAGCCTTGCGCTACGAGCGCCTCGGCTTCGTCGCCGGACACCTCGTTCTGAGTTGCGCTGGGAAGGGCAACGTCCACATTGCCGACGTGCTTCCAGGGACGGGCGCCTTCGATGTACTTGAACTTGTCCTTGTACTCGGACGCGTTGGCAATGTCCGACAGAGCTTTGCGCTTAACTTTGAGATCGGCGATGACGCTGATGAGCTCAGGCTCGATGCCCTTGTCGGAGGTGGAGATAAGGGCGCCTTTGCTGTCGGAGAGTGAGACGATGGTGGCGCCTAGCTCGATGGCTTTGAGAGCTGCATATTGTGCCACATTGCCGGAGCCGGAAATGGCGACTCGCTTGCCCTTGAATGACTCTTTCCCGCTGGAGGCGTAGTTGATCATGTGGTCGACGTACTGTGGTGCTTGTCAGTATTACAATCAGGCCAATGTGGGCGGAGTCACTCACATAGACGACTCCGTAACCAGTGGCCTCGGGCCTGATCAGACTGCCACCCCAAGCACCGCCCTTGCCGGTGAGAACACCCTCCCAGAGGTTCTTCTCCGCACGGTAGGCGCCGAACATCCAGCCAATCTCCCGGGGAGAGACACCAATGTCACCAGCGGGAACGTCGGTGTTGGCTCCAATGTGCTTGTTGAGCTCACGCATGAAAGCGACGCAGAACTTGCGGATCTCATTGTCTGACTTGCCCTTGGGATCGAAGTCGGCTCCTCCTTTTCCGCCACCCATGGACACTGCTTTATTGTCAGTGCTCGAGCTCTGGCAAGTTAACGTCAGATTGGCAACTCACATCCGGTTAGAGCATTCTTGAAGATCTGCTCAAAACCCAGGAACTTGAGGATACTGAGATTCACAGTAGGGTGAAACCTAAGACCTCCTTTGTAGGGGCCGAGAGCACTGTTATACTGGACTCTGAAGCCGCGGTTCACTTGGACCTCGCCCTTGTCATCTTCCCAGGTGACTCTGAACTGGATGATCCTCTCGGGGATGGCGGCGACCTTGAGGGCCTTCTTGTACTCGGGGTTCTTTTCGAATAAGGAACTGTTCTCGAGAGTAGAGGCAAGTTCTGAAGAGTGTCAGTCACTGGCCCAAGGGGAATGTATTAGGTGGTGTGGTGAGGTCACGCACCTTTGTAGGCCTGCTCGAACTCAGGCTCAGAAGGCAAGTTGGACATGATCGTTCTGGTGTTACTGGTATGGAACGGGTGTAAGAGAGGCCGCTTGGTGAGAAGTAAAGGATGAAGGTCACAGAGAGGAAAAAGTTGTAGGTTCTTAGGTGGCAAGGGAAGGGGGAATCTTAAAGCTAGAGCTCTATGCATATACTGTTTTCGACTTCACATGCCGCAAACCGGAACCGGAAATGCTTCAAGGTCATTGCAGCCAGTCAGTCCCTACCTGGTGGGGGTACTGGGTAGACCCCGGAACATTTTTCTCCAGAGCAAGCAGGAGCTCTGGGGATGTTTCTGCGTCATGTTGCGATGTAATTGCCCGCGCGGGGGTGCCCGAAAGGCCAAGGTTAGGGCGCAGACGGCAAGAAGGTATGATTACAACTGGTCGTCCATGGCCGGTGGCCTGCGGCACTGGGCACTCGTGTGTCATTTGCCTCGGTGATGGTAAAGATAACCAGGGCGGGCATTGGCAGAAATTCTTATCAGTCGGATCAGTGAGGTGGATATGATGAACACCCCACACCTCTCAACATGCGTCACCTTGCACCGACATCGGCCAATCTTGCCCGCCGCTATCGGTATGTTCACGACACCCGCCGGGCAACATTACTTGTCTCAAGTCTCGCAAAGTCAATATCTACTCGTACGATCGGCGGTGTTTCGCTCCATTGTACGAAGTACCCGGTACACACAAGAGTTGGGTCTGACGAACCGGATACTCACCTCTCACATGCGCATAGACATGGGGCCCGTCCAAATGCCCAACACTCGACTATGGCAGGAATAACCATCATCCTCCACTCTCATAGGGACGTAATTGGAAGTTGGGGCTGACCCAATCCATCCAAGATACAACACTTCTCGTACCTCTGTCGCAGTGAGCCATGCACAATCCACGACACGAGACACGGTCTGCTCTGGAGCTCAGAAAAAGATGCGACCACGGGATCTGCTCGTAGCGAGTAAGTAGGCGCTGTACAAGGAGGAGGGGCGACCAGCTCTCAAATCGTGCAGCTGTTCTCTTGATCTGCTACAGCGATAGTGACGCCTCTGATCGTTTGTGGACTGCCAACGGAGCTTTCCTTCTGAGCTCATATTCTCCAGTTCATTCTAGCGTTCGTTGTAGCTTTTCCACCACTCGACAACTGTTCAATCCCGCGCATGCTTGCTGGTATCTGTATAATGCTTTTGAAAATCTTCATTTGGCGGTTTAGTTTTCCTACACTACGTCTGCAGGTCATGGTAGATTACAGCCGGATTTGTAGGCGTCAAGAAGTCGTGATGGTCATTCGGTTTGTCACGTAGCGAGGGCCACGGTATTGCTCAAAGCTTTGGCTTGACTTTGGTGCATGGGGCCAGGCACCAAGTTTCTGAGGATGCCGTTGTGTGTAACATATCCGAATGAGGCAATACGCACTTCTCTATTTGCGGCAGCATTTTCAACCTTGCTAGCTGACCATGTCCAGATTCTGTCAATCCATTGCATTCACTGCGCCTTATGCTTCAGATGTATGCGGGATATTTGATGACGTCCACAATCGAATTCATGCTGGCGCCAAAGGTTTTTCCCATCCGAGACATGTCATGATTCAACATGCTCAGAGCATTATCAGCGAATACCATTCGCTTGAATATATTAATGCTCCATGCGAAGGCCTCCTTCAATGGTTCTCAGTTCTTGGCTCAAAATCACATGCTGAAGCACAAGGCTGGTCGCATGCATACAAGCAACCGTATGCTGTTCCGACTACGACCATTGAATGCGTTGGCATATCTCTTTTCTTGGCCGCTTTTCCAGCTTTTGATCCTTGCGAAAGAGGAGACTGGTCATCCAGTCAGGCCATCGGACAATTCTGCTCTGCTGATTTGACTACCGATCATCAAGCTGGATTTTCGAAACTCTGCGGGTCTGCAAGAGGGGTCCTTTATCTTACAGCCGACTAGTCTTTTCTTGCATACCTTGTCGTGCGTACCCGGGTCGCGCTCTGAACAGTGGATATTTGACAGATCAGGATTGTATTGCTTGAATGCGCTCAATCCCCAGCAAGGTATACGCCAAGCTGACTTTTAGAGCTTGATACTTGGCTACAGATTCGTGAGCAGTGATCATTTGGGAAGAGGCAATCTTATCAAGCATGACGAAGGCGGCTACTATTTCGACCCAGCACCTTCTTTGAGAAAGACTTACAAGGACAACGAAGCTTTCACTGTTTACGATGAGCAGGTTGGTGCAGGTACAGCTTGTCACTTAGCTCGTACGCCGCAGTCCAACAGACGCAAATACATACTCAAGTTCAGATGGCGTGGGCATGGTGAGTGGGCGGAGGGAAACATGCTCGCTTTTGCGAACGCAAAAATTGCTCAGGTCATAGCAAATCTGCATTACTGCCAGATATTGTCCACACTTGTTACATCGTTGCTTCGACAAGGTCTTTTCTGTGGGCCCTAACGGTGACTTCTGACGCAAATATGCTACGGGCATATATACAGGGAGATCATCGATGCGTTCGAACAAGCGATCACTAGAGAACAACGGGCGGGGCTCTTGTACTAGAGTGGACCTGAAGGCTAGCGACTGATGAATATCCAGCTCGATTGCTGGTAGCAGGGGATAGCTATGCTTTTCGAAGTGAAGTGCTACAAATATTAGGCTACTGCGGCATCGGGTTGGGTTGCTCAAACCGCAGCCGGGATCCACTATCGAATAGGCGCTGAATCATGGATGAACTGAGTTTATGTTGTGTATGATATTGATCTGTCTCTGAGCGTGCCTGGTGCATCTTAATGGTATACACAATTGCACAAAATAATAATTCGCGATTGACACGTTCAGGTTGTCGAGAGTGCTCGGTATGAACTAGGAAAAAACAAAAAGTACAACAACCCGGATTCGCTGCTGGTCACCCACGCAACTACTAACGAGTCCCTCACATGCTTATTTACAGGAGATCGAACGGGATCCGAAGCTTTCATGCGGGTGTGGTCGTACCTGTTGCAAGAGGTTGTTTTTCACAAATATATACTTGTCAAACAATTGCAAGGTCCCCAGCCTCAGGTAGCCTAACTGACACCGAGCTGCCACGACTTCACATGAGTGTCTACTGCGTGCTCCTTCACTCTTTCTCATACCTTCACTCCAATTCTGTCCATTCTCTCATATTAGCTGTTGTCTTTTTGAAACATTGAAAATTTCGCACATGGTGATTGCAGAATTGATCTGTTGCATTTGACCAAAACGGCCGTCTTTCCTTGCTACATACCTGTTGGATACTCTTGAGCAGAATTCGGGTCAGCCATGTCTGCTCGCAAAAGCGTGGCAGAGACTCGTCAACGTCGCAGGCAGAGCATTGACAGAGTTCTGCACGATGAAAGATTTTCGAGCGACAAATCTAGATCATCGAGAACAAATCGTGCCCGCTTCCAAAAAATCATCGCTACTCAGAGACCACTCCTCATATACTGGCTCATTGGATTTCGCATTGTCAATGCTTTGCTTATCGACACATTCTTCCAGCCAGATGAGTACTTTCAGTCACTAGAACCAGCATGGCAAATCGCATTTGGCGAGAACAGTGGTGCTTGGATCACTTGGGTATGTTCAGATCCTACTAGTAATGCCCAACACATGTCTGGCTGGACGGCGACTAATGACACAGCAGGAATGGAGGGAGCAGCTCCGGTCCTCGATTCACCCGTACATGTTTGCTGCAATCTACAAGATGGCCCACTGGGTCGCACTAGCAGCAAATGTCTCCCCACCTTCCCTTGCAAACATGCTATACATCGCCCCAAAACTATTACAGGCGATCATTGCAGCATTTATGGA
The DNA here is from genome assembly GCA_010093895.1 of Myriangium duriaei CBS 260.36. NCBI lineage: Eukaryota > Fungi > Ascomycota > Dothideomycetes > Myriangiales > Myriangiaceae > Myriangium > Myriangium duriaei. Next base: position 540,173 of record ML996085.1, read on the forward strand.
CTTTTACACCTGGAAATTTGCCACTAAGCATGCACCACTGACAAGCGATATCCCGACAGTGACAGTGAGTCGTCCTGCTGCGCCAACTCTGACTCTGCATGAAGTATTAACACTGGCCATAGCTCCTGTTGATGCTTCTCAACCCCTGGCAATGGTTCTGCTCAACCAGGACTTTAATCAATTCGGTGGAGAGTACATTGACCGCTGCCGCACTATACTATTGGCCTTGGAGTCTTTTTGTTGGGTTGGTCGACGACTTGTCAAGTACACGAGCCAGGTAAGTCAAGGTGCACATGCTCGTGGGAAGCAGAGCTAAAACTTAAACAGCTTGCGAAAATCACTTACCCTAGCCGCATTGGCATGTGTATTGCGAGCTCCGAATGTGATCATTTGGATCAGCATAGCACTCTGCTGCACTGTTCACATGGTCTTGGTCAACAGGCGTATACTCGTTGGAGCGTTGCCGATCTTATTCTTCGAAGCCGTGTGCTGCGGGTAAGATGTTCCGCGATAGGAGTCGTGGCTGGTTGAGAACTGAACATGAGACAGGTCTGCTGTCCTGGCTGCATCCGCTATCATGGACCGTCGGTACTATGGCGAGTGGACAATGCCACCCCTGCAATTCCTGCAGTTCAACCTCGTGCAAGGCCTGGCTATCTTCTACGGCAAGAACCGTTCCGACTACTACATTACCGAAGGTCTGCCACTATTGATGACAACAGCACTACCATTTGCGCTGTACGGTATGTACGAAACCCTGCGTCGAACTGCGTCGATCAGGCGTCCATGGCCGGCAGTCTCAGATCAGCTGCACATCCTCCGGGATACGACGCTGGCATGCGTCGTACTTCTGACGACTGCTGCTCTGAGCCAGATTCCCCACAAAGAAGCTCGCTTCTTACATCCATTAGTACCGATATTGACGTGGTTCGCTGCGCACGGGGCGGACGTTGCCTCTCTCTTCCAACCGTGGTTGCGTCGTGCCAGACCACTCCAACAGGTTTGGTTGCTAACTTTTGTTTCCATCAATGTGGTCATAGCAGGCTATGTCAGCCTGCGGCACCAACGCGGCGTGGTGGACGTGACAGGCTTTTTGAGGAGAGACTGGGAAGGAAGGTACTTGGATGCAGCTACTGTTCGGATGGAATCCGCACCAATGAGCGTGGGATTTCTTATGCCATGCCACAGTACGCCATGGCGCAGTCACTTGATATTCGAAGACATGAGCGCGTGGGCGCTGACTTGCGAACCGCCACTGAACATGACACTTGGCGAGCGTGACCTGTATCTGGACGAAGCGGATCAGTTCTATAGAAGTCCGCACACTTGGTTGGATGAAAACATGCGAGCCAAAAGCTCAATCCGGAAGGGTGCGGACCCGGCAATGGGCGAGCTGGACGAAGGGGTCCGGTGGCTAAGTCAAGATAAGACGGAACGCGAGTGGCCGAGCCACTTGGTATTCTTCGAGGCATTGGAGCCAACGATGAAAGACTATCTGTCGGGGACTCGGTACCGGGAGTGTTGGAGAGGATTCAATAGCGACTGGCACGATGATTGGAGGCGCAAGGGCGACGTGGTGGTGTGGTGCCTGCGTTGAGGCATGCAAGCAATGAGCTGGGAGCAGCTGGAGACCTCCCGATCGCTACGCGATCCCTCGTTCGCGCCATCAAGAATACATAGTGACGGACTCCAACCCCGATGTGAACGCGCTCCTTCCCCGATTGGGGCACGTGGTGCGAGTCATGGCTGAACAGGGTGCTGCTAGTCCACATCTGTTGCTCGTGTCTGACCACAGATTTGACGAGCATCGAGTTGAAGTTCAGACGATCGCATCTTGTGGTATTGGGACCAGCGGCGTGGAAGCTTGGTTGCTGAAACCGTGTCTGTAAGAGAGATTGGGCTCGCACCGAACCCTGATCTTAGACACGGACGCACGGAATGGTTCGAGCGCGGCGTAGGTGATGAGTTTGTGGCGCTGAACTGCACCCGCAACCGCCACGGGGATCCACCCTACGGATACAGATGCACGGGCAACGTGGTCGGACTCAGACCACCATGTGTGTTGAATACGGTACTGAACAATAACGGTGATGCGGTTCGCCTTGTTGGGTGCAGCGACGAGCAGCAAGAGCGGGCAACAAAATGTGGCGCCGGCACAGCAAGCTAACTATGCCTCCTGGAGGATCTCGGTACAAGAAGACATACGGCTAGGCTGCAGTGTGGCAGGAGGGTCCTGAAGCAAAGCACACCCTTGTTACAGCGTATACGTCTGCGCAATTTCCCAACAGAATGAATGTGGCCTATATGTGCTGACATGGGGGCGTGTTGACGGCGACCACAGCGCCAACAGGCCGGGTCTGAACAATGCACGTCAACAGATTTGGACACGGCAGGACGGAGGATAGAGTGATCATGGATGCAACTGGGCCTGTTCGATCCCCGCAACTTGTGAGTGGAGAGACAGTCAAGTAGCCGCAGGTCGGGGTGAGCCATGGATGGGAGGATGAGAGCGAGCGGGGCCACGGGACACCCCAAAGACAAAAGGTACAGCTGGTACATGGCTAATCGCAGTTTAGCGAAGTTGGAGCAGATGCAAGCTGCAGGTGTAGTCCTCGTCATCCTTTAGCATCAAACGCCAGGCTTGCGCCATGCCCGCCGGATTTGCACCAGCCAGATCGGCTGGCGGCTACCGATCCGGCCTATCCTCCAATCTGAACGCCGTGGCTTTTTCTATATGCTAGACCGTCGATTCACTCAATGTACGGCGGCCTGACTATTGAGTGAGCTTCGAGACTTGATCAGCGCGTGTCCAGTGCCTCGTGCAGGCGACAGCAGAAAGGAACAAGGTATCCGTGCTCAATTAGCTTCTGTAGCTCTCTCTCCGCGGGGAGGGCACGGCGAGGGCAAAGGGCACCTGCACCCGCACCTGCAAGTGCGCGCGCACATGTGCCCCATGCCCCCAAAAGCCGTTTGCTCTAGCATCTGGCTGTTGATCCCTCACCCGATTTTTCTGGTCAGCCACTCGAGTCCAACACTAACTCTGGATCATGCTCGAGTCAGTCGTCCGTACATTACGGGTTATTTGTGGATGCACATTTGCGAGCGACCACTCGTTCGTTGCTCAAGCCAAGCCGGCATCCGACAACCACGTCTGGCAATACAAAAAAGGATGATGATGATGATGATGATGATGGTGGTGATGGTGATGATGATCGTCCGTCCAGCGGAGTAAAGGAATCTCAATCAAGGTTTGTGGTATTGGCGAATGAGAAACGGCGGCCGCTTCGGTAAAGACTGGACTGCGTTCGACTCGCGACGGTTGGGTTTGGACGGTGGGCCATGGCTCTCTCTGTGGCCCTCGCGCCTGTACGGAGGCCCGGGCCACTATCGGCCGAGCTTTGATCGACCACCTTTTTTTTTCCCAGCTCGGTTGACAGCGCGGGATATGGGTGTCATTATTGTGTCGTGTGATGGATCGAGGATTGGATGTAGACGGAACTGACGACGCAGCAGAGTCCAGGAGCACGACAGTGATTGATTATTTGTTTACAAGCTTACAAATTGTACCATTCTATGACAGTACTGTGCGCCAAAGGATCCCGCTTGTGGAACCTGAGCACAGTTACTTGTAGCACAAGCCCGAGAGCTTCAGTAAAAACATAGACCGACAGCATCATGTTCCCTCGCAGTCGTGCGTGCGTAAGGGTGGATATGCCATGCCATGCCCTGCCCTGCAGCAAGCAAGAGAGATGGATGTCTTTTTTGGGACACCACTTCTTTTTTTCCCTGGTGGGCTCGACGGGTTTTTGGGTCGCGACTTCCCGAAGCAAAGATCCGCACTCAACTCAACTCGCTGAGCTTCGCTCAACCCGCTCTCCACTTTACCCTACCTTACCCTGCTCGCTCGCCGACTCGTGCCTGCTGCTGCCGACGCCCGCGCAGTCGCCGTCCCAGCACCCCTCCAGATTTCCGGCATCAACCATACTCGTCACCTACGACTCTGATTAATCTGGCGTTGCTCTCCCACCCACCACCTATCTTTCCTGCATTCGCCCTACCGCTTACCATCTCGCCTTGCCTGCTGCTCATCTGACTTGCTGCACCTTCACGACTTCAACTTACAAGTGCCTTAATCATTACCACCACGGCCCCGCCACCTCGAAACGCCCCTCGCATCTTCCTCCCTCTTCACTTCACTATCTGCAACGGCTTCTTTGGCCTTCAGGCAGCGACTGCTCCCGTCGCGCCGTTTGCTACATCCGCCTTCGACCTCACATCTTCGTTCTTGTTCTACATTCTGGGTTGGCTATTTGACATTTTTCCGCCGCTGTTCGCGTCCCTCTACACCCTGCGGTCCTGCATCTCCTGCATACAGTAGTCTGCATAACTTACTCTGCACTTTCTCGGTCCCCAGCCTGTACAACCTCCCACTATTGCACCCGCAGACTTTCTGGGAGTCTCAGAACCGATAAACCGCCGTCTCGCACTCCAGAACCTCCCACTGTCTCACTCTCCACGATCATGCTCGCTGCATGATTCTGCCGGGGTCTCTCGATTCCCGGTCTAAATACAGCGACAGGATGATATTGCGCTATCCTCGATTACCTTGAATTCGGCAATCACACCACTGAGGTCATAGTATTACACACCCCTGCCTCGCCTGACCGCCTACTGGCGCCGCTGCGAGACTCGCAAAGGGCACTACATTGCAAGTGGCTGGCTTCGTCTGCTCGCCTTTGGCCCCTCTCTCGACCAGTCACCATTCACCCCACCTAGTTTGACGGGCAACACATCCAGGCTCGCTGGCCTTACGGCGCGAGTCTGATAAGAGAAGGAACATGCAGGATTACCAGCAGGACCACCCGCCTGTCGAGGGGCTGTCGGATCAGAATCTGCAAAGGGCACCGGACCAAAATCTGCAAACCACTTTGGTGGAATCCGACAGGACTCCAAGGGCAGAGAAGCCTCAGATCGTGGCAACTCAGCCAACCCCAGTAAGAGTCGAGGACGACAATGAGGACGATTTCTTCACTTTCAGACCCGCCCAGGCTCATGCTTCTGCGGCCACATCCAATGTCCAGGCATCTCCGACGCCATCCATAGCCTCGTCTAGTTCATCTTCAAGGCTCCGGGATGCCGTTCTCGATGTCACTCGAAGGCTATCCGCACAGTTCGATCTCGGCGTAAACACGAGACCATCTGTCCAACGAGATTTGTCTCATGCTTCTGCGACTAGCATGGAGAGTACGGACAGTTCTGCTACAATCGTGGCGGCCACTCCTCGATCAGGCAGACCTCCTGCAGTGACCAGTCCCACGTTTTATCCCAACCAAGCATTCTCGGCCTTGCATCACCAACAGTATCCGCCTATTCATATTGCACCACCTCTCGCTCTACGGCCAGGTCTCTTTCCAGCATTTCCCTCGACCGGTACCATTCCTGGATCAGCCCGCCTGCCCGGAATCAGTACCAATAACAATTCTCCCGCCATAACCCCGGGTTTGTTCACACCCTCTCCCCGCAGATCTGCGAGTGGTACACCCGTCGCCGAATCAGGCTATCCAAGTCCATATCTGCATCATCTTCATACACAAGTACCCAAAGAAACACACGTGGCAGACATCGATGTCGACCCTATATCCGGCAACAAAATCATAAACGATTATGAGATAATGGACGAGCTGGGTAGAGGCACGCACGGAAAAGTCAAACTCGGCCGCTCCCTAAAGACGGGAGCGTACGTTGCAATCAAAATTGTGGAACGATTTCCCAAGAAAAGAAGACTGGGCAGAATGGCAAACGCAGAGGACAAAGTCAAGCGCGAGGTTGCTATTCTGAAAAAGGCCCGTCATCCTCACATTGTCGCTTTACTCGAGGTGATCGATGATCCGGCACGCAGAAAGGTTTACATCGTACTTGAACGAGTTGACATGGGTGAGATTCCATGGCGCACCCCTGGCACCCGGGAAATTGCGATTGTCGAATATCGTCGCTACGAACGGGAGTGCCGCGGTATATTTGACGATGAGCGCGCTGAGTTGGAAGACCAAGCTATCATCGATCTCGGCCGTATTCGTCGAGCAAAGGAAGCCCGTGCAAGGATAAGAGCAAGACGACGTAACGAACACGAAAGCGCTTGGAGTCTCGAGTTTGCAGGAGATATGGACGAGGATTCTGAAGCCGACAGTGCCTCCAGAATGTCTTCCTCCGCAGGAGATATGTCGTCGCCAGAACTGGATCGCATACTGCAACGGTCGACTGAGAACATCAGTCGTGCTGAATCTTCCGATTTACTAGCCACCGTCACTCCCGCAAGACCTTCACAACTCGAGAGTGATCAGAAGGAGATGTCTGGTTTGACCGAGGCGCTTTCGGGTACTATGTATGGGGCCTTTGACGATCCGGCACCAGAAGAAGTCAAGCCGGAAGAGGTCAGACCCAAAGCCCACAACAACGATATGGCACCCTTGCGGCCGGTCATTACTGAAGACGATATTAATGCGGATATTCAAGGGTTAACGAGGAATCTAAGCCACGGGGACCTTGCTGCTCGTGCTGCTGACATACTCAACTGCGACTTGCACCCAGATTTGATGTATGTGCCATGCATGACGATTCAGGCTGCGCGGGAGTCTTTTCGAGATACTGTGTTGGGCTTACAATACCTACACTACCAAGGGATTATTCATCGAGACATCAAACCCCCAAATCTCTTGCAAACCAAGGATTACAGGACAAAAATATCAGATTTTGGTGTTTCCTACCTCGGAAGGCCTATGGATGATGGGGATAATGACGAAGTATCTGATGCGGAACAAGACTTTGACGAGGCAAAAGAGCTTGCCAAAAACGTCGGTACCGCTGCCTTTTACGCTCCCGAGCTCTGCTTCACTGACACCGACGCTGGCTTTGAGCATCCTCCAATTGGTAAGGCGATAGATATTTGGGCGTTAGGCATCACGCTGTTCTGTATGATATTCGCTCGGGTACCGTTCGTCGACACGGAGTATGTTGTCATGAGGCGCATTGCCGAGGAGGAAGTCTACATACCAAGCAAACGTCTTCGTCCTGTTGATAACAAATCGCACGGTCGTAGTTCGTCTCACCCTCGCCACTACGGTCAGCCAAGCATGTTACGCGGCCCGAATGCGCTCGAGTACGAAGAATTGGAAGATACATTACTGGACTTGCTCAAGCGCCTCCTGACAAAGGATGTTAAGAAGCGGGCAACACTCGAGGAGATCAGACACCATCCCTGGGTTCTCGAAGACCTGCAAGACAAGATTGGCTGGCTCGACATGTCAATTCCCGCCAACACGGCCGAGGGCAAGAAGATCGAAATTTCCCGCGAGGACCTCGAAACTTCAGTGGTGCCAATTAATCTCCTCGACAAAATCAAGTCAGGTCTGAAAAAGGCAGCAGGGTCTGTAGCCGGGCTTGGACGAAGCTCATCGAGCAGGAAGAGAAACACTTCGCAGGATGGTTCCGGTGCATCTGCTGCGTCATCGAGTAGCGCGCTCGCCTTTGAAGGCCGTCGGCCGAGTCTCAGGGGCGATGAGCCGATCGTTCACGCTTTGAAAGCCTCGCGTGATACCGAACATCCACTTTCACACAGCTTGACAGCAAGTCCTGTCACTTCGCCTCATCCATTCCCACACTCAATAACAACATCCTTGGGAACCCCTCGGTTGGGGATAAACACCAGCTTGTCTGGCGCACTCCGGTCCGGTAGATTTGAGGACGAACATCTAAACACTTCGGCATCGACAATGTCCACTACTGGTTCTACCCGTACCATCAGGCCAGCTGATAGACCCAGTGAGCCGAGTTATTTTGACTCATCACTACCCACCTCCCCAGTAGTACCTGCCTCTTATGGCAGCCCTGGTAGTGCTAACTTGACTGGATTGATCAGTGGCGCAACACGGTTGTTGAAGACGGTCAGGGATAAGAGTGCTACAGGCCGTTCGTCTACTCCATCAAGTCGATCATCCGAAACGGGGGATGCCCATGCGGATCCTAGTGTGGCAATCAGCACTGCTTCCGCTGAAGGCCAAGTAAACCCACCACAGGTGCTGAGGCATTTCACACCTGCGTCAAGTCGAGCAGCAAGTCCTAGAGGTTCGCGTCAGTCCTCAGCCATCACCACTCCTGATTTTGGTTTCCGGCAGGGCGGGTTTGAGGATTTCAATCCGCCAAAAGACTCCCCGACAGCCGCATCAGTAATCCGCAATCCGGTTTTCTTCTCTGACAACAAACCACCGACTCCACAAACACGACCTGTTTCTCGACTGCACAATGGATCTAACGAAGCAGACTTCGAGCGAGCAGACGATGCATTGTTGCGACGACAGATCGTTGAAGAACTTCGAAAGCAAAATAGTTCACCTGTAAGCTCGGACTCACGACGTGATGCTCCCTGTCCGCTGAGTCCAGATGACGCCATGGACCACGAGAGCGGATTGAAACAGTTCGACCTCTCTACGGATAATTCAATTCCACCTTCTATGGTTCCATCACTCGGTACCGGACCTGCAAGTCCCAGTTCAAGCGTCATGCCTCTGATCACTCCGGTGTCCTCAGAAGATCGTTTCCGAGCCCAGGCAACTTCCGACACGTCGAACATGTCAATTCCGTCAGTCGCTGAAAGTCACCACGAAGATATGCTGGGTGAACCTCTGGACACTTTAGCCGAATCCGATGCCATTGGGCCACTACCCCAAAGTAGCATGACTGTGGTTACAGCAAAAGTCAATCGTCAGATTTCCCTGGATGAAGATGAAGGTTACCATGGAGATACCGCTTTGGACTCGGACGATGACTCGGACTCTTCGGATGATGGCGGGCTGCAGATGATGCATCGGCGTCCTGACCCTCGTCAGCTGTCACGGAGTATCAGTGCGTCCAACGCGCAGTTGGCAAGGCAGCGATCAAGGCGTGACACGGGCGATTCGCGTGTGTCCAAGAAGTCATCTCGAAGGGGAAGCAGTAGGAGCGCACAACAAGCCGTCCACACTCGGGCGGACAGCGAGCCTGACGAAGGTCGAGGTCGAAAACTATCTGCATCTCTACAAGCCGATTGAACGAGCGGCATTATCCAAGACAGCACCACTTTAACTATGGAGATACTCTTCTCTTGTAAACATTCCCGGCAAGCTCGGTTCGATTTTTCCTTGGACGCATTCGACTGGTAAACATAGCGATGGCGTTTGGGAAAATTATTCTTCGGTCCCACGATATATTGGGGGCCTTCTGTTGCAAATTCATCGCGACCTCAGGGTCAATGTCTAGCGGTCACGACGCTTTCAAAAGCTCCTCTTACTCTTGTCTTTGTTTGTATCACTCGTTCACCTTCTGCGAGACGTCCATCGCTGGAGAAATGTTGAGTAAAAGTTTGGAATTGTAGCACTGCGGTGCTCCCAGACCAAAAGCCGGAAAAGATAACACTCGCTTTCGGGCCATTGAGAGAAATGAGGTTTGGCACAATGTAAATATAATCTTTCTGTGGTGGAAGTTGCAGACGAGCGGTTAGAAAAGCCGAGAATAGATCGTCTAGAAGCAAGATCAAGAGAGAACACAGTTATGGATGATACTTTCTGCAATGTGGTGTGTCCCGAGGGCCGTGATTAGCGATCTGTTTATTATGTTCAGCTCCCGTAAATGCGGGAAACGGAAGGAAGGCGTGCGGCTCTAAAGCCGAAGTGGGCCGGACGGACTAATTGGGGGGGATGACACACACCTCCGCCGCTTCCATCCATCCATCCATACCACCGCGGTCCATCTCCCTCACTCCATAACAGCAGACTCGTCTCACCCCTACCAATTCCAATGTTCTAAGTCGTCCCGCGGCAGAACCAGCATGGCATTGCACCCTGACCGACGACACTCGCGTCGGTAGCTCGACCTGCAACTACCAGGAACATCACGACCTACCACCTACCCCACCTAACTCCGCGCAACCATGCGGCGCTGGACCCGCCCCGTCACCCTGACCACCCGTCTCCCCCTCGCCACTATCACCACCGTCCGCTATGCCCCTCTCCTCCGGAGGCCCATGGCCTCGATCTCCCCCAAGCGCCGCCCGCGCACAGCTCTCTTCTTCCCCGGCCAAGGCGTACAGCGAATAGGCATGACGACCGAATGGGCCGAAGCCTTCCCACGGACCTGCAAGCCTATTCTGGAAGAGATCGATGAGACACTCCAAACTCCTCTCACGCGGATCATCGCCGAAGGTCCCAACGCCCTGCTCACGGCGACGGACAACGCCCAGCCCGCCATCATGGCTACGTCTATCATGGTGCTCAAAGTGCTGGAGCAGGAGTTTGGCTTCGACACCAAAGCCACAGTGGACGTCACGTTGGGGCATTCACTGGGGGAGTTCGCCGCCTTAGTCGCCGGGGGATACTTGAGATTTCCTGATGCGCTGAGGCTGGTAAGAAGAAGAGCCGAGGAGATGACGATATGCAGCAACAAAGCGGTGACGGACTTTGGCAGCGAAGTCGGGATGATGGCCATCGTCACCGAGCCGGACAAGCGGGACTCGCTGATCGAGTCGATTGCCGAGTTCCTGGGCCATGATGCCTATGGCCACCGTTCGGACAGTGGCGAGGCGAGCGATAGGCCGGCGGTGGGGGAGGTGCTGATTGCTAACATCAACAGCAAGAATCAGATCGTGCTGAGCGGGAGCATTGCGCGGATCAGGGAGCTGCTGACGCATTTGAGGCAGTTCAGTGGGCATGATCCGCGCGCGGTGAGGTTGAAGGCGGACAGTCCGTTTCACAGCCCGCTTATGCAGCCGGCGAAGGAGCTGATGCATAAGATGCTGTCGAAGCCTAGTAAGGCGGAGAAGGGGGAGGATATTGTTCGCTGGCCGGGGGACTTTCCTTGCGTAAGCAATGTTTCGGCGAGACCGTTTCAGAGCAGGGAGGAGCTGAAGGATCTGCTGGCCAGGCAGTGCGTGGAGACGGTGCTGTGGCACGCGAGTATTCAGTATTTGGATCAGGAGGAGAAGGTGAGGCGGTGGATCGGGGTTGGGCCGGGGAAGGTGGGGAGGAATCTGGTGGGTAAAGAGGTGGGGATTAAGGGCGCTGTGAAGGGTGGTGGGGTGTGGGGCATTTCGGAACCGAGAGAGGTCGAGGAGGTTATGAAGGGGTTGGAGATGACGGAGGGGTATGAGGAGGAGCATGAGGAGAAGTGAGATATGAGGGCGACTATGAGGAGGACTGCGGGATAAAGGACATCATGGGGGGCATTGAGGGATCGTAGCCACCATGAGGTGAAGCGGCAGCGCTTTTCTGCTACGGGAGCTTTGTTAATGGAAAGTACTAGCCAGATGCCGAGGATGGCCTGGGTCACATATATATCTTCGATCGAAGAGCTTGCTGTCTCTACAAGGGAAAGGTGAAGGAAAGATTCACAAAGAGGACATATCCTAGAGAGCTGTTACGAGCAAAGCCCGAGAAGGAAACTAGATGCAGCTAATGAAGTTTGCTTATTACTCCACATGGCGAAAGCAAAAGACCAGAATGCTAAGATGCTAAGGTATCACAATACAAGCCCCTATCGTGAATCACCAAACGCCAATCCCATAATGTGCCCTACTTCTCGCTAGAAGTATACTCTCTTGTTAATGCACGAGTCGCCAAATTCTATGCCAATTGCATGAAGCGCTCCAAATCACAATCAGTCCGATAACACCACCTCAGACCAGCCCTTGTGGACGCGACCCTAACGCGTCTTGGCTGCGTGGCCGATACGGTAGACGTTCCTCGCCCTTCCTGATCTACCCCTGGCATTCTGGCAGGTCTGTCAGTACATTACATCCACACTGACAAGTAACAGCAAAAAACTTACCCTGCTCCCATCAACAACGACCAATTGACCTTCCTGTATCATGAGGTCCACCGACGCCGGCATTTCAACCAGCTCTTCCAGGCTACTAAATTGCTTCTGCTGTGAGGCGGGAAAGTCGAGATCTCCCATATCATAATCATCGCCACTATTTCCGCGGTCCGTAAAGTCCTTGCGAGCCGCATTGATCACCGTGTTTATCCCTTCGCGCATGAAAAGGACCCGTTCCACAGCGGTGTTGTGTCCAAGGCGCGAGTGAAAAAAATTCACCAGTTGCTTCCGTTTTGGGCGCTTCTCAATCTCGGATATGGGAACATCCCTTTTGTGAGGGCCACCATTGCTCACATCTGCCCACGACAGAAATTCCTGCTTCTGTCGTTTCTTGAGTGCTTCTAACACACTAGCATTGAAACCGTCATTCCGTTGAGTGGGCGCAATTCCTGTCGGCACCTTTGTCATAACTACCGCTGGAGCGCTGGTTTCCTTCCCAGCCACATCGGCTTGTGCACTACCAAGTATAGCGGAGTTCACCGAGGCGGGTTCATGTGATCGATCGGCCGTACGTCCGAAAGTCGCGGGTTCTTCTGCTGTGATGGTTCGAATCGAACAAATGTCCATCCCAAGCGTACGTCGCCGTGCAGCTTCCTCCAAACTATCCACCTGCGCACGCAGATCGCTAACTTGTTCCAGAAGAGCCGGCTCCAGATGGTTCACTTGCGCGCGCAAATCGTTAACTCGTCCAAGCAGAGCCGGAGGCTGCGGAGTATGTTCTGCCTCGACATGAGCCCCCGAGCCTACGAACGGATTGTCTCTAGGCGAGGGTGCTTGTGATGGCTCCTCGTCCATGATCGTTTTCGTGGCAGAGAAGGACAATATCCTCCGAGTATATTTGCGCTTGGGAGTCTTTTCTGGCGGCGGACGAATCGACTTTTGCATGGACATGAATTCCAGCCCATCACTGACATCTCGAGTCCCATTGGTGACTGATGTGACACTCGATGCTACAATGAGCGGCTCAGCAGTGGGCAAAGATGTCGTAAAAGGTTTGTCGTCAGTGATGTTTTCTCCAGTCGGCAGACGATTTATAGACTCAGTACCATGAAGCGTTGTTCCGGTCTTAGGACGTTTCTGGACAGGGGACTCCTTACTCTGGCGAAGGCTTGAATTGGAACCGGGTCGCTTGATTCTCTTTTTCGTCTTACTCGAAACTTGTTGTGGATCAAAGGGTATCATGAGTTGACGCTCGCCGTCCCATCTGTGAACGATATCCTCTCGTCCTGAACGAACTTTATACAGGGTATGTTCACCTGGTCTCGCAGCCGTGCGGTCAATGTTCGAGTTGTCTTTCCGGGTGTTAACGGACAGCGCATTTGAAACGCCGCTTTTAAGATCCGTATCAGTCAGGCTGTAACCGCTAAAATTCCGACAAATCCATTCAAGGATCTCTTTCACAGGAAGACCCTCGGGAGGTCCTTGCTGAATAGCCATTTCACTTAATTGCAGATATGTAAATGCTGGGCGCTTCGCTTTGGCCCAGTCTTTGCCGTCCACTAGAGAAATCAGATCGTCACTGATAGGACTAGGGTGTTCTGTAGGTGCCAAACTATCTTCGAAGTCACGGTGAGGTCCACTCTGTCCGTTGGTGACCAACGGTGGCTGTACTGGCGTGCTGGATGCGTCAGCTCCGACCTTCGAACCTGCATAAGTTCTTGGGCGTAGAGGCGTCTCATGCTGATTTACTGTGCTTGCAAATTGCTGTCCGATCTCTGAACCGTCGTTCTCTATTTTGGCTGGATTGAGTGGTGGAAAAGGTTGCCCTACATATTGCTTCCCCTCGAATGTACCGTACAGAACAGATAGCTTGGGATTGGAGTTGGAGTTTGGAGGATTGAACGATTCTGGCATCTTCTCAATCTCGATAGAGTCGGTCTGCTTCGAAGTTGATGGAAGTTGGTCACGAGCCGCGGTCATCACTGGATGCTCCACTGAGGTACCTGAGCCAGTGGTATGTGTTGGACTTGAGTGGTGGGAACTGGATTTTGCTGCTGGTACAGCCTGATTAACGATCGGAATTCCATTGGATCTCGATCGCGATCCAGGGAAGGAACTGGTCGACTGGCGGGCTTGTGTCTCGGACGTAGAATTGTACAGATTAGTGCTTGATCCCGGATTTACTCTGTTGCGTGGGCTCGTGGCATCTCTCAGCCTCTTCTCGCATCCTTGACAAGTCCATCTACCATTTTGGGAGGCTGTGTCATTTCCGATGGCACGTGAGCACATTGGGTGATAAAAATGACGGCACTCTGAGCATCTGGTAAGGGGCTTCTCGCCTGCAGCCGGTACCTTACACAGTCGGCACCTGCGCTTCTTCGGAACGGATGTCGAGGACGAATGGTCAGAAACTCGAGCGCCGCTTGCGACTGACCTGCCATCGTCAGATGAAGTAAGACCTCGAGATGTAGCAGGAGTGCTGGTGGTCCTATTGATCGACTGGGAGGAAAGACGCCGAGAGTCGGCGTACATGTTCGCTGGAACATCCGAGGCCTTGAGAATCATCGGCCTATGAAACGGCTGAGGCCGCGAGTAAGGTTGCTCCATCGTACCAGAACTTTGCGCTCACCAATGCCTCGGCGATTTTATCCTTGCATTCGATTTTGTCGAACTGAAAGCGAGTATGCCAACGGTTGTCCTTTGAGAGACATGAAACAACATTCTTGCCCCCAAGAAATTGGCGGCAAACGATAGAATTGAATACTCGCGGCTCGCAGGCGTTCGATCTTCGATCCACAGCACCGGCGCTATGCAATGATGAAACCACAGTGAAAAAGGACTGAATAACAGTTCACGAAAGAACCAAGATAGGTGTTGCGGTTTGGGGACGGACAAAAGTAAACCTGAGTGAGCTACGAATTCGAAGTCAGTTGTAGGGCTCTTAGCACGGTGATCAAATGACGAAGTTTCAGCGATCTTGCAGTCAGGTCTTTTCAGTTTTTTATGAGCGTCATTTCGTTCCCTCCTGAAATGCTCATGCTGCATCTGACGGTTCCAAGTGGTATGTGAGTACCAGATTGCGGAGGTCATGAGGTCGTTCGGCATGTAGAATGGATGTTTGCAAATAATTGCAGAATTTGCGGCAATGCCATTGTCGACAGACCACACTGATAAGATCTGAAGCTCCATATGTTGCCATTCAGTTGATTTGCGCCGTCGACTATCCTCCACACGGTCGTGTGTTCACGCCACCTAACACTGAAGTGCAAAAGCGGGTGAACGCCATCAAGTCCATGGTGTGAACAACGTTGCTGCAGAACCCGAAAAGATTGGAGACGAGACACGGTCAAAGGGAAATGGTCGATCAGCCCTTTTACCAAATGCTCATCGTGCGGATCCGGGGGTGGAGAAAAGGGAAGGGAATGGCTCACGTGTTCTTTGTTTATTGCGACGCTTTGGCGAGGGCGCACTGGGCGCAAATGAGCTCAGTACATGACTTGAAGCATGTTTTTCCGGCCGTCAATCGAGTTTCCGCGCATCGAATCCATACGAGGGGAATGATGAAGAAGAAGAAGTGACAAAGTGTAAGGTAAGGTGCCGCGGCGCGGATGTTGACCTGTCAGGCACCCCGTCCTTATCGATAAACACACTGGGCTGACTGCCCCCAATTGCCCCGCCGTCCGCTTCGGCGCCGCCTTCCCGTCCAATCGGACTTTAACCCTTTCACACCGTAGCTCCTTCCATACCTTACCACCTGTTGCGCATACCTCGTGTGAGCTTCGATAACCTGGCGACACATGCTTTGAACGCAAGCAGAAATATGGAACAAATCCCCTGATACTTGTCAACGTGCTTAGCATGGACTTCCTCAAGTCGGCCATAGCTTCGGCCATTGCAAAGGGACCTGCATTTGGTTACGCATTTGGAGACCGTGTCGACATTGACCAGTCCATCTGGACATTACACAACGGCACCAAAAGGGTATGACAATTACCTTGGTCTCATCTACTTCGTGCGACTCCTGCTTACCATGGAACCAGGAAGACGGGTCAAAATGCAGCATATTCTCCTTTGATGTTTCCGCAAACAAATCCAAGCTGCCCCTTGCCAAAAATGCTCTGCGCAAATTCCGGACAATACGACATCCTGGCGTTGTTCGTGTACTGGACACGGTAGAAGTAAGCCTTAGGTTCATAGCCGCACACAAGCTGTCAAACGACTGATGTCAGCTATACAGACCGATACCTATATCTACGTCGCAACCGAGCGGATCGAACCACTGGGTTGGAAGACCAGGCGGAAAGCTCTCGCTGAGGGCAGCATAACTTGGGGGCTCCACAACCTTGCCAAGACCCTACGTTTCATTAATGACGAGGCTGCTTCAGTCCATGGCAATGTCCGTGTGTCCTCTGTCTTCACCACTGAAAGTGGGGAGTGGAAGCTGGCTGGGCTCGAAGCCTTGAGTTCCATGAAAGAGGACGATGCGATCATATATGTAGGACACTAGGCTAGTCGCCCACGGCTCTCGCTGACGATCTCGTAGACTTATGGCAGTGTTGTACCTGACTCTGGTAGATATGCACCTCCCGAAGTGGCGAAAGGAGGATGGGATAGCATCAAAAGAGGACCAATATCTGCTGTAGACTCGTACGACTATGGAATCCTGATCTCAGAAGTCTTCACTGGTGGTTTTAGTGGATCTGACCAAGTCGGTAAAACCAAGGATATTCCACACGCCATGCACAACCATTACAAACGACTGGTCAATCCAAACCCAAAATTAAGACTTAGTATCGCGCATTTTCTTGAACAGGGGGCTCGACCTGGCTCTTTCTTCGATACGCCTCTCATTCAGTTGAGTGACGGAATAGAGAATCTCGGACTAAAGACTGAAGGCGAGAGGGAGGAATTTCTGACGTAGGTCGTCGCAACGCTTTCCTTAGATGGAACTGATGTTTTGTAGCGAGTTGGACACTGTGGCCCAGTCGGATGATTTCCCAGAAGAATTCTTCAAGGTCAAAGTCCTACCCGAGCTGCTGAAATCTGCCGAATTTGGTGGTGGTGGACCTCGTGTTATCTCCCTCATAATGCGGATCAGTCAGAAACTCTCGGAGGATGAATATACAGCTCAAATTACGCCGGTTGTTGTTCGCCTCTTCCAAAGTCCTGACCGCGCTCTGCGTGTCGCTCTTTTGGACAGCTTGCCCTTGATGGTTGATCATCTGTCGCAAAAGTTGGTGTCTGATAAGATTTTCCCACAGATGGTAGGCAATGGTGTCTCTCATTCACTAATGAGCTGTTTGCTGACATGCTTAGGTGACCGGGTTTACCGATCTAGCTCCAGTAGTACGTGAGCAGACCGTCAAAGCCGTCCTGGTGGTCATTTCAAAGCTCTCAGATAGAGTGATAAACGGAGAATTGCTACGACATTTGGCGAAGACGGCCAATGACGAACAGCCAGGCATTCGTACCAATACGACGATATGTCTTGGCAAGATTGCAAAGAACCTGGGACCTAATTCCCGGACTAAGGTTCTCGTTGCTGCCTTTACTCGGTCGTTGCGTGATCCCTTTGTACATGCCAGGAATGCCGCCTTATTAGCACTTGGAGCAACAGCAGACTTGTTCAGCGAGGATGATTGTGCGACCAAGATCTTACCCGCTATTTGCCCGTCGCTGGTCGACAAGGAAAAGTGAGTGTAACCCTTTGTCCATCTTGCACATAATTAACCTCCTTAGGCTTGTTCGAGATCAGGGGAATAAGACTCTTGATTTGTACCTGCAACGAGTTCGCAAATATGGTCAGTCTTTGCCAGACAGCATACTACCACCACCAGAGACGGGAGTGCCAGCGGCGGCGACAGCCCCACGCATGGGTACTCCTTCAGGGGAAAACACTTGGGCTGGCTGGGCTATCTCTTCCTTCACCAACAAATTTGCCGGAGCAAGTGGTCAAATGCAGCCGAACGCCAATGGTGTAGCATCACCTCCAATATCACGGCCGACGTCGGTACCGCCCAATAGTGATGCTGTGAAGCCGAGTAGGCTAAGCGCAGGGCAAACAAGACTAGTGCCAACACATTCCTCGCCTGCTATTCCTCAAATTTCTACATCCGCATCAGCCTCACCTCAGCCAGAAGAAGAAGACTTTGGTGATGATTGGGGAGCTATGGACGAGGAAGAGGTAGCGGATGCATGGGGTGCTCCTCCTGCCACAAAGACATTACCTGCGACCAAGACTACCCCAGTTGCCTCAGCAGCGTATGACGACCAAGGCGAGCCTGATTTTGAGGGATGGTTGAACGCGCAAGCACAAGCGAAGAAGCAACCCAGCAAGCCACTACCCAAGGGGCTGACTAAGAAGGCGACAGCGACAGTCACGGGGACCAAAAGTGCTACACAAAGAGCCATATCAGCATCCAAGCCACAAAGCGCCGTCAAAAAGCCAGAAGCTAAACTTTCACCAGCTCCAACGCCAGCGCAGGACGACGGCGATGATTGGGGAGATGCATGGGGTTGATGTAGATGTGATAGATAATATAAATGTAAAAGGTATCTTTGCCTCATGAGCATTATGCCCATTTCGAACGTGGTGTGGAGTTGGCCGTAATGTTTTCGTTCCTGGAACACGCCATTCATTCCAGGGGAACAACTTTTACACATTCTCTAGAATACAAATCACCGCCATGGTCGCCTTCGCATCGCCTTCGACGCGTGTAACCGGCGTACTTGTCGTTTTACATATTATACCGTTGCAGTAGCGGTGCTTCCTGCACTGGCGGCATCCTCCAAAATTGCAGCAGGAACATCGGGCCAAGGCTTCTTAACTGCGTCTTGAAGCTGTACGATTGCTTGTTTCGGACCCGGAACACAGCCTGAAAGAGTCAGCCAGACTAACATCTTGCCCCTCGATTTTGACTTACCATGCACAACAACGATACCATTCTCCTTGTCCACCTTCATAATCTTTAAATTCTGAACTGTCACCTGCTGACCTCCCATACGACCGGGCATGTTCTTTCCCGGGATGACTCTGCTACCACTGCCCTGACTACCACCTGCAGATCCCATGACTCTGTGCGACAGACTGTTACCGTGGCTCCTCGGCTGTCCGGCCCAGCCGTGCCTCTTCATACCACCTGCGAAGCCCAT
Source organism: Myriangium duriaei CBS 260.36 (assembly GCA_010093895.1). Taxonomy (NCBI): domain Eukaryota; kingdom Fungi; phylum Ascomycota; class Dothideomycetes; order Myriangiales; family Myriangiaceae; genus Myriangium; species Myriangium duriaei. The sequence goes on from ML996085.1 coordinate 559,166, forward strand.
ACCTCTGCAGTCCGCTCTGACATCAACGAACTGGCCCTCCTGGAACCAGTCCGCGCTGATGTTTGTGCCGACCGCTGTGAGCCCCGCCTCGTCTTTGACTCTGAACTCCATCAGATATCGCTTCAGTGGAATATTGTTGACACTGAAGTGACCTTGCTCAGGCCTGGTGACATTGCGCGCTTCTTTGCTGCCAGCGCCCACTTGAACGGCCCAGTAGCCGTGCTTTGAGAGTGTCTTGTGGCTAACGACCTGGACGCGATCAAGTTGGAGGACGGTGCAAGGTGCGCGGCGCGCGGTGACGGGGTCGTACATGGCTGTCATACCCTTTTTGACAGCCAATGCACCGGTACGTAGTGGCGTAGTCGGCGCTCGGCGGAGGCGTGCGGCTTCCTTTGAGGTTTGTAGTAGAGGCAAGTTGCGCTGGGTGTTCCATGAGTTCGGTTTGGGGTGTTTAGCTATTGACCTGATCGTCCTGATGGCGGTTTGTGCGGTCTGAAGTGAGGGGAGAAGGAAGGTCGGAGGTAGTGTCAAGACTGATATTGATGGTCTCGGAGCCATGGCGGCGGTAGTATGTATTCTGAGGACAAATGGTCGGCTGCGTAGCTCTATGCCGTTTCCAAAAAGTTCAAGTTTGCCTCACGAGTCAGGCTTTCTTACGGCTTTGGGGGTGCTGACTTGGAAATTTCAAAGCAGAAATACTTAAGCAACCCCATACAAATCTTGCTTCTCTTTTTCCATTGGTTGACTTCCAAAGCTGTAAGAGAGCCTGAGATTTCTCGGTGCAATTTTGGAGGCACTGGCAAAGCTTCACTAACAAAATGAGTACTACTTTTTTGTTCATCTTCATTCCACAATACAACATCCTATACTCTTATTTACTACTACAATTGTTAGTAAAATAGAGGAACTAATGTTTAAAGTTGGAATTATTTCAAACAAATGTTTGGTTGAAAAGTTATAGATGAATTTGGAACATTATTATTTGAAAAAAGCTGAATATTCAAAAATGTTTTTGAAACAGCAACTTCTGTTCATGTTTATGGAATGGATAAACATTGTTTACTCTTAATTAGTACTATATCTCTTAGTAAATATAAGTAATTAATGTTTAAAATGTCCTACAATATGAACAATTATCGCTGTTGTGATAAAATCTGATGAATTAGAATCTTGGACTTGTTGTAATATTCGTTTTACTAACAAACTTGCACCAAAAAGTCTCAGACTCTCTTGAGGCTGCTTGAAAAAGATTACCGAATTAAGACATGGAGAAGAGTTTACTAACAAATTGTTAGTAACTAATTCTAGAAAGCTTTGCAGAGTCATCACAAAGCAGCGCTCAAGAGAGTCTGATTCATGAGATAAGTTCAAGTGATGAACTTGATCTACGGTCGGCGGAATGTATGTGCAGCGGACAGTGAGCTGCATATGAAGGTGCGGTCGCCTTCACTTTCCTCCGCCAGAGGCATACTCGCCTTCACCTGCCGCTCCTTTTTTACCCGTAGCCGGAGCTCCAGTGCGGAAACACGCGGTGACGCGATTGGCTCCCGCGCAAACTTCGTCTCATCCACCGAGCTCCAACCAGACTTGTAACTGCTTCTATTGTTTTCTTTCCTCCCCTTCAATCTTGAACATCCCACCTTGCTCTATTCACAAGACCACTCTTCCAAAACCCATCTCTTACTACCACTCACAATGTCTTTCAGCGACATCTCCAAGCCCATCAGCGAGAAGGCCAGGGAGGCCATCAACCCGGCCCTTCCTATCCCAGCTTTCTCCGACATCGCCAAGGCGGCCAACGATGTACGTAGAGCCCAATTGTTGCGACACAACCAGCAGATGAACTGACGTTGGACCCAATAGCTCATCAACAAGGACTTCTATCACACCTCTGCCGGCATGCCACTCCTTTGCGGAAGCTGTGAACCTGACTAACGTTTGCGCGCAGCCAACCTTGAGGTCAAGCTCAAGACCCCCAACGGCGCCAATGTTACCGTCAAGGGCAAGCAGGGCTTCGATGGCGTTACTACCGCCTCTGTAAGTGTACCGCGACCATGCGATTCATAGGATAGTTGCTGATCATGATATCCACAGCTCGAGGGAAAGTACGCTCTCAAGCCTCAGGGTACGCCTCCTTTTCTCAAGTTTAGCGCGATCTTTTTGAACTTGCCCGCCCCCGCAAGACAGTTCCTGTATTTGAGCCTCGTCAGTCGGCCGGTTCGCCGTTCGGCGAAGAATGATGAAGAGCAAGAATTGGAAAGCGTCGATGAATTGCAGACGTCCCAGACTTTGAACCACAGCATATACCTGACTTATCGTCGTCCAGGCATTACCGTCACCCAGGGATGGACCACTGCTGCTCTGCTCGACACCAAAATTGAGTGGAACGATATCATGTCGCAGCCCCTGAAGGCTGAATTCCAGAACTTGTTCAACCCCAACGTGCCTTCAAAGGGTGCCCAGAAGTTGAACTTCACTTTCAAGCAACCCAACCTCCACGCCCGTGCCTTCCTTGACCGCGGCGCTGCTGGTAACGTCTCTGCAGTGCTTGACGCTGTCATTGGCCACGAGGGTTTCGTCGTCGGTGCCGAGGCTGGGTACGATGTCAACAAGGCCGCCATCACCCGCTACTCCGCGGCCGCCGGCTACCAGACCAAGCAATACACTGCCTCCATCAGCGGTGTGCAGAACCTGAGCGTCGTTGCTGCCAGCTATTACCAAAAGGTCAACGCCAACGTCGAGGCTGGTGCCAAGGCCACCTACGACCTCCAGGGCAGCAACGCTGTTGGCCTTGAGGTCGCCAGCAAGTACAGGCTGGACCCCCTGTCCTTCGCCAAGGTGAGAGTCAGAAGTCGCTTACTGAATGAATACAGTACTGATCTCCCCCATAGGTCAAGATTAACGACCGTGGCATTGCTGCCCTTGCCTACAACACTAAGGTCAACTCCGGCACCACCCTCGGCCTCGGTCTGTCGCTCGACACCAACAAGCTCAACGAGGCTGGCCACAAGATTGGCACCAGCTTGACCTTCGAGGGCTAAATACGCGATAAATATTGATCTTCTGGTTGTTTGTTCATAGCCATGTTCCAAGAGGACCCGTGTATCAAGACCGCGATTGGAAGGAAATTCCAATTTACAGATTTGCAAAAATCTATACCCGTCTTCTAGTGTTCCAGTTGTGATATGCCTCATCCATCCTGTCTCTTCTTGCGATCTATCGAACCAACACTTGTCGATGCCATCTTCTGATTTATGATCGCGCCCAAGCCCATGGCTATACCCAACACCCCAGTCACAGCCAGAAACCCTTGAAAAGATCCGCTTCCAGACTGAGCCTCGAGTATCTCTTCCGGCGACGCCCCTCCCCACCTCCTACTCCTATGCTTTCCCTTCTCAACACTCTCCTGCGTCCGAAAATGCCCCGCCCGATCCCAATGCGGCACATCATTATCAGAACCCGTCGTGAACCCCCCGGGTCCCATCCCCGGCTCCTCTCGCGCAGAACTCTCCGCCCCCTCACCCTCCTTCTGCTGCGCATCATGCTCCCCCCTCCCCCGCGCAGCATGCTCCGAGCGCTTCGCGCTGTGCTCCCCCCAGCCTCCACTGCGGTAGAAACTCGGTGGCGGGCCGCGGAACTGGGTCCGGCGTCTGCTAAGGCCGGAGGCGGGCCGGCCACCCGCTGGGGTAGAGTGGGAGGAGTGCGAGCCCCGGGGTGCGTGTTGGTGGTGGTGGTGCGAGGCGGGCGTGATGGAGCGGTCGTATGTGGCGCGCTTTTCGGCGGAACCGAGGACGGCGTATGCTTCGGAGATCTCGACGAAGCGTGCTGAAGCGGTAGGGTCGTTCGGGTGGAGGTCGGGATGGTAGGTTTTGGAAAGAGCGTAGAATTTCCTGGGACGGTCAGTGGGGCATGCAGAAGACTATTGGGGAGGAGAGGTACTTTTTGATATCGCTTGCGCTGGCGTTGTGTTGAAGCCCGAGGGTTTCGTAGTGGTTTGCGGATTCAGCGTAGAGGGGCCCGGTCGTGGAGAAGAGTCGTGGGCCGAGGCCATGTGAGAGAGTGGCCCGGCGTGGAGCGCGGCATGAGCGGAGTATCATGCCGCATGTCGGTGATGCTTCTTAGAAGCGAGCTGGTGGATTTTGTTATTGTGGTGGCATGATGAAGAAGTATCAGGGCATTGGACTTTCTACATCATGACGTACGCCCCACAGCCGCGATAGTGGTTGTCAGGCTTAGGGTTAATTTGCACAGCACGAGCGGTTCGAATGTCTGGGAAAATGTACGCAGGAATCAATTGAGGCTTTTTTTTTCGTTTTTGTTTATATAGCGGTAAGCCATTCATTTATTCTACAACCATGGTACAACATCATACAAATATAATGTTCCGGAAATATCAGAAGTCAACCGTTGTGATACGTAGCGTGCGAGAGATCATACGACTCCAGTGTGGAACCAGAGCTCAAGCCCTGAAATCTGGCTCGCGTCTGGCTGCAGGATCCCCCGCGATCAGTCACGCTGGCCACCAATTGCACAGCGGGAACCCCCCGAACCCTGCCTCAATCCGTACCGCCACTCCAATCAGCCCCCGAAAATCAGACCCCCTTCGGCCCACGTTCTGGAGCTTCTCGAAATTTGTGGAGTCGACAAGGAGCACAGCCTTTAAGTCTTGCGATTCCTACAAAACCGACTGATCGACATTCTCTTACGAATTGCTCTCCCTCGCTCCTTCTTTCTTTCCTGCCAACAGTAATTTTTATCCGTCCCGCCATTGACCTCGAAAATGGCGTCCTCAGTCACTACCACAGCCACAAAGACGCCGCAACCCGCCGTGTTACGCTTGAAGGAGGACAGACCGCTACCACCTCAAGCGACCAAGGATGCTCATGATCAGTTCTTCTGGACCTATACCGAGGAGCCGCATCGGACGCGGCGGCAAGCCATCATCAAGGCTCATCCGGAGGTCAGTATCTTAGGACAGTGCAGCAATTGATACGATTAGCTGACCAATGGTTGCCTACAGGTTCTGAAGCTATGCGGACCGGAGCCCCTAACTATTCCTCTCGTTCTCTTCGTCGTTTCAATCCAAGTCCTTTGCGCATATCTCCTACGAAATACTCCAATGCTATCATGGCCGTTCTTCCTGACAGCCTACATCGTTGGCGCGACTGCCAACCAAAACCTCTTCCTCGCAATCCACGAGATCAGCCACAATCTGGCTTTCAAATCGGCCACTGCAAATAGGCTCTTCGCCATCATTGCCAACCTACCAATTGGCATTCCATACTCTGCTAGCTTCAGACCATACCATCTCACACATCACAAGTCGCTGGGGGTGGAGGGACTCGACACCGATCTTCCAACCGCCCTGGAAGCGGTGTTCCTGGACTCAGTCCTGGGAAAGGCATTCTTCGCCACCTTCCAGATCTTCTTCTACGCCCTTCGGCCTATGATGGTCTACAAGCTCCCCATAACGAACCTGCATCTCTTCAATATCCTCGTGCAGGGAGTATTTGACTATGTTCTTGTCCAAACTTGCGGCCAACAGGCCCTTAAATACCTGATCTTCTCATCATTCCTTGCCGGCTCTCTTCACCCTTGCGCAGGTCACTTCATAGCTGAGCACTACGTTTTCGACCGCGCAAATATCGAACGCGAGGCCGCTGCCGCCGCTAAACCCGACCTGAAGGCCATTCCTGTTCCGGAGACCTTCAGCTACTACGGCATTCTCAACCTCTTTACCTACAATGTAGGCCTGCATAATGAGCACCATGATTTCCCTGCGGTCCCATGGTCCAGACTGCCGAAGTTGAACCGTATCGCTCACGAATTCTACGACGATCTGCCTTACCACAAGAGCTGGGTTGGCGTGTTGTGGCAGTTCATCTGGGATAAGGAGGTTGGGCTATGGTGCCGTGTGAAGCGTGCCGAGGGTGGCAGGAAGGTCGGTGGTGGCGTGGTCGCCAATCATGATAAAGGCCTCGGAAAGGACGATCCTATGGTTCAGTGAGGCGCAATTTTCACATAGGGTACCAACATAGAGTAGATGTATAAAAGGCGAGAAATGAATAATTTTATGAGATATCAATTGTTATGATCTCACCAATCCTCGATTGTGACATTCGATGACAATGTGGAAGGGAAGTTGTGAAGCAGCTGAGTATTGGGTAGCTAGTATCCTGTGACTCGATGAACGTCGTAGTAGCGTCTATTGCCAGTAACTTTTCACTGTAGATCAAAAGGCTCGCTGCCAAGTACTTGTAGTTCATACTATATCAAATTTGTTACTGGTCTGGTGGTAAACGCCAGCATACATGGTCACAGTGTACGACTGCGTCATGACGATCGACTAAACTCCGTCACTACTCTACCGGCCGAACAACTGCAACCTCATCCATTTTTTGTCTTGTGATCGACCCAAAAAAGCATATCTGCATTTCATACAATTCGAAAAAGCTGCGATACCCAACAGAAGCGTAGTAGTTGAATCGTATCGATCTCGAGGCCATCATGGCAGCCATCGTGGTTAAAGGTACGCCACCTGCTCCAGCTTCCCCTCCATCCAGATCAAAGCACGTGATATCAATACCAATATACACACGACAGTGCTGGTTCATCCGTAGACAGGCCTATGGCTAACGACAACCAGGTGTTCGTCCGACGAAACAAGCCAACGTCCCACCTCCTCTATACCTCACCTCCTCCGACGTCTCCTACTGTCACACCTGCGGACGTGTCATTGGTATTCACCCGAATCCTCTTCTCCACTACCTTGATTCACATATCAATCCTACAAACTTCAATGTTTTTAACACCCACACTCGTTCCCTCACACTCCTCTCTAACCGCTAGCTCACCCGTTTACATCGCCCTGCTCTAATACCATCCCCATCAGGATCAAGAAAGCCCAAAGCCGTAGCACCCGCCTCCCGCTCCCGCTTCTGTTCCGAGAAATGCAAACGTCACCGTCCGTCGTCGTCTCTGACCAGCATCGACCGACAGATCGAAGACACACTCCATCGCCTCCTGGATGAACTGTCCCTTGAAGATATAGTGGCGACGTTGCCTGAGTCCACGAGGGAGCTGCACACTGCGCTAGCTAAACCGGTGGAGGACACTCGCCGTCGATCGGGCAAGAAGGGTGACGTGAGGGTGTTAGTACCTGTTGGATTAGTGGAGGGTGTGGTGTATGGGAGGTTGGTGAGTGTCAATCGGCGGCAGGAGCGGTGGCGGGATCGTCATGCTGGGGATGCAGAGAAGGAAGGAGCGAAGGATGGCGAAGGGAAGGATTATGATGAGGCTGCGCTTGGGCGGGCGTTGGAGCGGCTGAAGGCTGGGGGTGGAGTTAAGGCGAAGGTGGAGAAGAAAGAAGGCGGTGCAGAGGAGGACGGTGACAGGGAAGAGAGTAGTGGGAGTGACAGTGATAGGGACGAAGAGAGGGAGAGTATTGATCCTGCTGTCGCTGAACAGCGGAGGAAAGACGGGCAGGTCAGAGCGACTCAGAGGGAGAGAGTCAAGAACGCATGCAGAAGGGCAGTGGTGTTCGGGCTATTATCGCCGGGAGTGGAAGCGCCGGTGCAGAAGGCGGAGGAGAAGGTCGATCTGCCGACTTCGTCCGAGCAACGACCTGTGAAGGGCAAGAAGGGTAAAAAGGGCAAGGATGATGATGAGGACGATGGACCCCCACCAGCAAAGCATGCTGCGAAGCAGGCGACAGGCAAGCACAAGACAGCAGATGAGACTGCAGCACCGACTGAGTCATCAAGAAAGAGATGCGAGTGTATTATGCGAGCTGAGGTAGTTGAACCGAGCTTCGCGAAGGGCGACTGGGGTGTGAGATGGGCTGAGAACTGAGGGAAGTGTATCTAATCTGAGGGCCAGTGCAGCACGCACTGGTTTACTGAGTTCGCAGTGATTGAGCATTTTGTGCAAGTATGGGCGGTTCCTTAGCATGCACCTGCCTCTGCACGCAATCATCATGGTTGCCTGACATCCACCTATAGCGAATCCACATATAAAGGTCTGATCCGACCTGACACCCTAAATCATGACCACCATTCCCAGCATATGAGCCGAGTGCTAAGCGTCCACGAACACGAAACACAATGGTATACAGCGACGTATTCATCGTCGCCCAGGAAATCGTCCGTCTGGATAGTAAGCAATTCTGATCTTGATTTTTGATCCGAGATCAGTCTTGCCAAACATTGCACATCAACCGAGTTCCTAGAACCGAAGTTTTGCTTCACTGCAGAATCCGGAAACCACTCAAGGTTCTGTCGAATCTGCAAGGGACCAAAACACATATTGGCTGGATGGCTATCTGGCGCATGGGAGAATTCGAGGAATTATGCAGAAGCGTTCCATACGAAGGAAACGAGCTGGACACAGGGGTCGTAACCATTGGTCGAACAAGTCATGACCATAGCAATGCGTGTAGGCATCATTCTCTGGAAGTGAATGTGTGCTGTAGTCAAAGATGCTTGGAGTATAGCGGAGTCGGTTGGTCGGCTATAGCCTATCATCCGTTGCCGACCCATAGCCCTTCAGCTCTTCGTCTGATACTAGAAGCAAAGATCACCATTGTTTGTGATGCCATGGTGTATTTAGTCTGAAGAGGGAAGTTAGTATCAACGATAATGAAGCAATGATTTTGTGGGGTATTTCAATGGATAGACTGGACGACGTTGTCGCGGACAGGCTGAAGTACCTCGTCTACCCAGTCATGAGAAATCGATTGCCTCGCATTGTAAGGAGCATACGCAGACGTATCTTGTCAATGCTTGAACCAACAAGTCACATGGCCGGAGGTGGACAAGCATTGTCAGGCAGTGTTGGTTGAACAACAGCTCGGCTGGAGAGGTGCCAAGATGTGAAAGTCGGCATCGGGGCTCAAATCGCCGACTGCTTTGCGGAAAAATCGTCTGGACAGCTGCCTGCATGCTTCACGAAACAGCTATATAAGTGGCTATACCAATACTCGAGCAGACACTGTCGCTCGGTCGCGAAGATGAACGGCGCTTCCGACTCAAGTGGTTGGGCGGAAACCACCGACCAGAAGTCCGGCCGTCCCTACTACTATAACACAAGATCAAACCAGACCTCATGGACGAAGCCCGATGAATTGTTGACCCAGTCACAACGCGCTACAGGATGGACTCAGACATCCACTGCCGAAGGAAGGCTGTACTGGTTCAACAAGAGCAACAAGGCTGAGACGGCTTGGACAGCGCCCAATGGCTGGGATGAACCCGCCGTGGACTCCTCGTAAGCCTAACGAGCTTCGTATTCGACCGAACAGCGACTGACATGGCGAATAGGCAATTCGTGAGCTCTAGCTTCAGCTTTCAACAACGCGATCAGGGTTCGCGTGAGCTTGTCACTCGCGATCAAGGCTCCCGCGATCTCGCCCCTCGGGACGACTATCGTCGCGACAGGAATTTTGATCAAGGAGGAGGCGGATATCGTGGCCCAATTGCAAGCACCACAAGCGGTTATGAGAATGCGCCCCAAGCCGAAAGAGAGGCTGCGTTCAACAAACTATTGAAGCGAGTTGGCGTCCAGCAGGACTGGACATGGGAACAAGCAATCAAGGCTGCTGTGCAGGACCCCGCATTTCGAGCCATCAAGGATCCCTCGGAGCGCAAGGACGCATTTGACGACTACAAGGCCGATCTGAAGCGCCAAGAAGCAGAGCGTGAGCAGGAGCGTATCGCCAAATTGAAGATTGATTTCCGTGCAATGCTGCAACGCCACCCTGAAGTTCAGCGATACTCGAGATGGAAAAACATCCGGCCTCTCGTCGAAGAAGAAGCAGTGTTTCGTTCCACCGACAATGACGAAGAGCGTAGGCTTCTGTTCCAGGATTACATCGCAGAGCTGAAGGAGGAGTATCAAGAAAAACGCTTTCAGGACCACGAGAATGCAATGAAGGAGCTCGGCGGGATCATGAAGGAGGTCCAGATTGGTCCGGAAACACGCTGGGCAGATGCTCAGACTATGCTTGAAAACAGCGAGTCTTTCAGGGATGACAAGTTTAACACTCTCACCCGTTCCGAAGTCCTAGACACATTCATCTCCCATGTTCGCAACCTGTGGGACGACGTCAACTCAGTCAAGCAGCGTAATAAGCAGCTCGAAGCTCGACAGGCGCGTCATGCACGCGAGGGCTTTCAAGAGCTGCTTTGGGAGCTGCACTCCAAGGACGTCCTTCTGGCAAACACGACTTGGAAGTCCGCATTCCCTCACATTTCCACTGACCCTCGCTTCACCGCCCTACTGACCAACGTTCGCACCGGCAACCCTCGTGATGATGGCTCAACCCCACTCGAGCTGTTCTTCGACTTCATCGACGAGCTCGACCGAGACCTCCGTGACCTCGCCCTTCACGCGGAATCCGTCCTCAAATCCGCACGCATTAAACTCCGCCCAGACCTATCCATCGCCGATCTGACCTCCGCCTCGAAGCACGACAAACGTCTCTCGCCCCTGTCCCAGCCTAAACTTGCCCTCGTCCACGACCGCATCATGGCCTCCATTACCGCTCTAATCGAAGAAGACGCCGCGGCCGAGCGTCGCGCCGAACGCCGCCGCCACATCGATGACCTGCGCCAGCGCATCAAGCGCCTCGAGCCTCCCGTCACACTAGACGACACATGGGATCTCGTCCGTCCGCGCATCGAGCGGCTAGAGGAGTACGCCGCGCTCCCCGCCGATGAGGATCGCCGCGCCGCATTCGACCGCCACATCGCGCGCCTGCAAGACGACGCCGACCGCGAACGCCGCCATCGCAGACGGGACAAGGAGCGCGACCGCGAGAGGGACAGATCGAGGGATAGGGACAGGAGGCGCAGCGCCACGCCCCAGAGCAGCGAGCAGAATGCCTACGCGGAGGACAGGCGTCGCGCGATCGAGCAGCGCGAAAGGCAGTACCGCCATGCGAGCGGCGGGTCGCACGCGGGTGGGCTGTCGCCGCCGCCGAGGGATAGACGCGCGCCACCGCCGAGGGAGGATTTTGGGCGGAAGGGGAGTCTGGACGATCCGCCTGTTCCGCTCAGAAGGGGGGAGAGGGAACGTAGAGACCCGAGGGATCCAAGGGAAGGGAGGTATGGGAGTCGCGCGGATGTCTACAGCAGAGATAGTGGGTTGTTGGATTATGGGGATGAGCCGATGACGAATAGTGATGGAGGGAGGGGCAAGAGGGCTGGGGATGGGGAGGTGGGGAGGGAGGTCAAGAGGGTGAGGTTGGAGGAGGAGGAGAAGGCTTTGCAGAGTGGGAGTGAGGAGGGGGAGATTGAGGAGGTGTAGATCGTTGGTTGGGGTTGGAAAGTCGTGGGTGGAGGGGAAGGGATGGCAGCTAGTTATATTGCTTGTCTCGTATGGAATGAGGGAATATATGGTTTGACGTCGATTCATTCTCATATTGATTGTCTATATAGTGAATGGCTGCATCTGGTCGAGCATAGCATGCGGTTCGATGCATGAAGTTGTGCAATTTTGTAAGATGCACAGACGCATGGATTGGGTGGTATGGACATCATCTTCGATCATCTGCGCACAGAGGCGAGACCAGTCCCCTTCAGTCTCTCTCTATTTCGTCACTCTTGATGGTATTGACAACGCAAGAGGATCGCGGCACGGCAGACGTAACGTGATCGGAGACGCTTCGCCTTATGGCAGTCGTGTTCTTCATCATCTTCGTCCTCCGCGTTTTCATCTAGCATATCGTCTGCTCCACTGACAATCACGCGGCGGGATCTCTTACCGCGGTGCCGCGACTCGGGCTCGGAACGGCGAGCACCTCTGGCTGACTGACCGCCATGCGGCGGCCAGTGATTCTCTGATTCGCCATGGACAGCTTTCAAGACTCTTCTTCCAGGAAGTAGTAATTTCCTGCGCTCTTTTGCTCCTGGTCGAGCTGGGAGCCGTGCTTATTGATTCTGGGCCGGTAGCTGTTGGGGTCACGGCGGAAGGTGACGTCCAAACTCTTCAGGAACTTGTTGCAGCCGGTCAACAGACTCTCGGGCTTGTTGGCACGTGACTTGATGGAAGGCTGGCCGTCAAAAACGATGACACGATCGGCAAGGTAGGTCGCCATAATGAAATCGTGCTCGACGATGAAAGCAGTCTTCTTGGCGTGCATGATGAAGCGCTTGATGACGCGAGCGGCGATGATACGCTGCTCGGAATCGAGGTAAGCGGACGGCTCGTCAATTAGGTAGATGTCTGCGGGCATGCCGAGTGCCAGGACAATGGCAACACGTTGCAATTCACCACCGGACAAGTTCTGGACTTCTTGGTCGATGAAGTCGTCGATGCGCAAAGGTTTGTAGACATCGGTCTGGAACTGAGGGTTGAGGAAGCTGGCCTTGATCTTCTTGAAGAACAGTTGTCGCACAGTGCCTTGGAACTTTGGCGTGATCTTCTGAGGCTTCATGGAGATATTCATCTGAGGAACCTTCTTGGTCCCGTCGGGCTTCTCAGCACCAGCCAGCATCCTACAGAAGGTGGTCTTGCCAGTACCGTTCTCACCCATCATGACGAGGATTTCGGAGTCGGTAAACTCGCCAGAATTGATGGTGAGATTGAAGTCGCCAAGAGTCTTGGTCATGTTCGGGTAACTATAACCACGTGACTTGTCTACTAGAAACTCCTCTCCGGCTTCTCCAATACGGAACTGCAGGGATTCCTCACGGAAACGCAAGTTCTCGGACGGAATGTGACCATCCAGGAACTGATTGATACCTTCACGGACGGAAGCGGGGAGGGTGACGACACCGTAAACAGCGGGGCGACCGTAAAGTAGGCAAATGAAATCGGAGAGATAATCCAGAACGGACAAATCGTGCTCGACAACAATGACGTAAGCATCAGGTCGGAGTAAGCTGCGAATCAATCTACCAGCGGCCAGACGTTGCTTGACATCGAGGAAAGATGAAGGCTCGTCGAACATATAGACATCGGCCTTCTGTACGCATGTGAGGCCGATGGCGAAACGCTGAAGCTCACCACCGGACAGGAGATCGATGTCACGATCGAAGACCTGCTTCAGTTCCAGAGTCTGAAGAATTTCCTCGAGCCTCTCGTCATCAACTTGGCAACGCTGCTTGATCAAGTGACCAACACTGCGCTGTGTGCCCTTGACAGCCTTGGGAATCTGGTCGACGTACTGAGGCTTGACCACAGCCTTAAGGTTGTCCTCTAAGATCTTTGTGAAGTAGTTTTGCAGCTCGGAGCCACGGAAGTACTTGAGAATCTCCTCCCAATCTGGAGGGTTGTCATAGCGGCCAAGGTTGGGCTTCAGCTTTCCAGACAGAATCTTCAGCGCCGTACTCTTTCCGATACCGTTGGTTCCTACAAGACCCAGGACTTGTCCAGGACGGGGCATGGGCAGTCTGTGCAACTTGAAGCTGTTGGCCGAGTATCGGTGAGTGACTTGGGTCTCGAGGTTGGTGGGCAAGTTGATGATGTTGATCGCATCAAAAGGACATTTCTTAGGGCAGATACCACATCCAATGCATAGTCGTTCCGAAATGAAGGCGATCTTGGATTCTGGGGTGACTTCAATGCAGAGCTTGCCGGTCCTGACCACAGGGCAGGATTTCTTGCACTCCTGACGACATTTCTTCGGTTTGCACTGCGGAGGGAGTCAGCATGAACTACCATCAGTCGAGGAGGGGTCCACGCACCTTGTCCGAGTTGATGATGGCAATACGGGTGAGCTTATCCGCCATGGTCGAATTTTAGGGAGAAATCCCTTGCGAGAGCGGGGTGGTCTTAGAGGTGGGTTTCGCCTGCGGTGATCTGGTTGCAGCAAGGTCGACTGCGCAGCAAATGAAGCTAAACACTCGGCTGATGTCTTCTGTCGACGCTGTGTTTGGTCACCGCCAGGAGGAATGCGCAGGTGTGAAAAGTGCAAATCCACAGTTGATATTCGGGATAAAGTCCCGCAGCAGCAATGCGGTCAGTGACTTCGCCCGAATTTTGATTGGGCATCGTGCGGTGCCTGCAGAATCGGGCAAGTGGGCGGCGCTTTGCCCGATCAGGCGGCAGACAGCGGCTGACTTTTGCTTGGCCGCCGGACTTCAAGCGGCCGAACTTCACATCTGTGCGATCCCCCAAAGGTCAAAGCCGCCCATCAGATCACGCCTCTCAAGATCAGAGACAGATCCCCCACCACAACACAAACAATCTTCTGCTTGCAATCTCACTGTACAACAAACCCTGGCTGACTGGGCCATCCAACTATGGCCTGTGAGTAGACGCTTCCTTTCCTTTCTGACGTGGTCGGCGACTGTCTCCTCGTTCGCGCTTTCGCAAGCCTCAAAGTCCATCGAATATCTACTGGAACAAGACCAACTCGAATTGTACTGCTATCTAGACTGCGGCACTGGCTGCTCTCGATGATTAAGCAGCTGGGGTTGCTGCACTTTGGGTGCTCATCTCGCTGACCGTCCACGTCACCGCCTCCGTTCGCTCAACTGGCTTCCATCAACCCATCATCAAGAACGCGATATTTCCATCTGCGCTCGACACGAGCCTCCAAGATCCACCATATTGTGCTCATTGCAGTCGCCTTGACCACCGCTTTCTACCTGTCGTCTCACCGGTCACTTTGGCCCGCAAATTTTTGCACAATTGCTGACTTTGTCGGATATAGCTGGCCAGGTCATTGTACCATCTCCCCACCAATACAGTTCGAACATGTCGATGCAAAATGGACTCTCGGACACCATAGAGGTCGCCCACCCTGGCGTGGTTCGCGCCCCCCTCCACAGCGAGAGCGATCTCTCCGACCCCGATCCAGAAGTCATCGATGACACCAATATGGACCTCGATGGTGGCTACAATTCGATGGACGATGCGGTACAAGATATGGAGACGTCAGAGTCGGAAGAGGATGATGCAGAGGGTGAGGACGACGCCGACTACGATGCGGATTCTCCCCCCGAGGAAGACAACATTCGGCCTGCAAGCCACTCGTCACACAGCTCAATTCGTCCCGGAAAGCGGAAGGCCAGCGTAGATGAAGACGACTACATGATGCAGAACCCTGAGCTGTATGGTTTGCGGCGGAGCGTATGTTCCAGACACAGCAGAGCATTGTTCTTCCCATACTGACTTTTGCGCAGCATCGTGCCCGACCCACTCGCCGAGTGGTATGCGACCGCTGATTATCTATATGCGGAAAATTACTGATGACCCATTTAGGTTCAAAGCGATTCCGATGACGACGAATCTGATGTCAACCCCAGCAGGGCACGCAAGCGACTGAAATCCGCTGTGACAAGCCGACCAAGTATGCCTTCCCTCCCTACTATCTCGCACATCAGCTCTAACACCCGCTTAGTTTCCAGCCACGTTTCTGTCGTCAGACAGGCCGCCTCTGGATCGGACTCGGATGATGTTTATGGTGGAGCCCGTGGTCGCGAATTCGCCAAAAAGCACCGCAGACTAAAGGCTGCCGCCGCCGCCAGCCGCGACAGCCCCAGCCTGGCCGACGTTCGATTTTCCACAAGGAGAGCAGCAAAAGTCTCAAACTATAACGAAGATGATGACGATATGTTTGAAGAAGACGATGCGGACAACATGACCCCCAACTACTGGGTCACCGCTGCTGAGGACGTTGGCCCTGCCATTGACGTCGTCCTCAACCACAAAGTCAGGGAAGGTGTAGACCCTCCAGCCACGGACAAACACGATTACGAATTCTTCATCAAGTGGCAGGGGAAAGCTCACTTCCATTCCACTTGGGAGCCTTGGTCAACTCTTTCGTCCTACCGCGGCTTTCGTCGCCTGGAAAACTACTTTCGCAAGATCGTCCGTGAGGAGCAGATCCTGCTCAGCGATCCTGATATTGCTATTGAAGAGCGTGAGAAGTGGAACCTCGAAAGGGAGACATATCTTGAGGCGCTTGAAGACTACACAAAGGTTGAGCGTGTTATTGGCGCAAGAGAAGGCGAAGAAGAAGATACCGAGTACTATGTCAAGTGGAAGGGACTCAACTATGACGCTTCTACGTGGGAAAGTGCTTCGCTAGTTGGCGAACTGGCACAGGAGCAGATTGACCGCTATTTGGACAGGTCTTCCAAGCTACCCGTATCTGACAGGAAAGAGTCAAACCTGGCCACCCGATCCCCATACAAACCCTTCCGGTCGCAGCCGGACTATATCAAGTTCGGACAGCTGCGAGAGTTCCAGATGACTGGCGTCAATTTCCTGGCCCACAATTGGTGTAGCGGCAACAACGTTGTCCTCGCGGACGAAATGGGTCTCGGAAAGACAGTACAGACGGTATCTTTCATGAACTGGCTGCGCCACGATCGTGGCCAGCAGGGACCTTTCTTAGTTATTGTTCCTCTATCGACTATGCCCGCATGGGCTGACACCCTCAACAATTGGACGCCAGACATCAATTATGTCATCTACAACGGCAACGAAGCCTCGCGAAAGATCATCCAGGACTACGAACTTCTTGTTGATGGCAATCCCCGACGCGTCAAGTTTCACGTTCTTCTGACGACTTATGAATACATCTTGTTGGATTCCGCCTTCCTTTCGCAAATCAAGTGGCAGTTCATGGCCGTTGACGAAGCCCATCGGCTCAAGAATCGCGATTCGCAACTCTATATCAAACTCATGGACTTTGGCATCCCTAGCCGCCTGTTGATCACCGGCACACCTTTGCAAAACAACCTCACCGAGCTCTCCGCTCTGATGAACTTTCTCATGCCAGGAATGGTAACATTGGACGAGGACATTGATCTTTCATCGGACACTGCCAAGCACCAACTTGACGACCTGAACAAAGCAATTCAGCCGTACATGATTCGACGAACAAAGCAAAAGGTTGAGAATGATCTACCGCCAAAAACGGAAAAGATCATTCGGGTCGAATTGTCAGATGTGCAGCTCGAGTATTACAAGAACATTTTGACACGCAATTACGCAGCGCTCAACGCAGGAGCCAAGGGTCAGAAGCAATCACTGCTTAACATTATGATGGAGCTCAAGAAGGCCAGCAATCATCCCTACATGTTTCCATCGGCAGAGGAACGAATCATCGGAAACAGCGAAAGCCGAGAAGAACAATTGAGAGGACTGATTACCAGTAGCGGCAAAATGATGCTTTTGGATCAATTGCTCACAAAATTGAAGAGGGACAATCATCGAGTATTGATTTTCAGTCAGATGGTCAAGATGTTGGACATTTTGGGCGACTATCTTCACCTCCGAGGACATCAATTCCAAAGACTTGACGGTACCATTGCCTCTGCTGCTCGTCGTCAAGCGATCGACCACTTCAATGCACCTGACAGCAAAGATTTCTGCTTCTGCTTGTCAACGAGAGCTGGCGGTCTTGGTATCAACCTCATGACAGCTGACACTGTCATTCTCTTCGACTCCGACTGGAACCCGCAAGCTGATCTTCAAGCCATGGCTCGAGCCCACCGTATTGGTCAGAAGAATCCCGTCACCATTTACCGGCTCGTGTCAAAGGATACTGTCGAGGAAGAGGTTCTAGAGAGGGCCCGAAACAAGCTTATGCTTGAATACATCACTATTCATCGAGCCATAACCGACAAGGACGCAAAGCAGCTCAACGACAAACTGGCCATGGCCGGTGTAGTGACAGTTGAACCATCTTCTTCCGACGATATCTCTCGCATTCTTAAACGTCGCGGACAGAAGATGTTTGAGCAAACAGGCAACCAGAAAAAATTGGAAGAGCTCGATATCGATGCTGTGCTAGCCAATGCCGAAGAACATCAGACTGAGCAAGACCAAGGCATCACTGCTGATGGTGGTGAGGACTTCTTGAAGAGTTTCGAGTACACAGATGTCAAAGTCGACCTAGAATGGGATGAGATTATTCCGAAGGAACAACTTGATAAGATCAAAGCTGAGGAGAAACGTAAAGAAGAACAGCGTTATCTTGAGTCTGTCATTCAGGAAAATCAGCCACGCAAGCGCAAAGCTGCTGGTGAAGACACTCGTGAGCAGCGTGCCGCAAAGAAACGGGCTAGGGACCTCGCTGCTGAGGCAGCCGCCGATGTCGAATCGGACGGCGAGTCGGCCGCAGAAAAAGACCCCAAACGACCGCTCAGCGAGAAGGAGGTGCGCAACCTCATTCGTGCTTACGAGCGCTACGGCTCTATGGAGGACCGTGGAGAGGAGCTGGTGCGAGATGCTAGGCTGACTGGACGCGACTTGGAGCTTCTAAAAGCGACACTCAAGGATGTCATCGACACGTGTCACCGATTGCTGGGTGAAGAAGAGGAACGCGTGCGGACGATCGAGCGCGAGACGAATAAGCCAATCACCAAGAAAGACAAGAAAGCGGTGCTTTTCGATTACAAAGGTGTGAAGCGCCTTAACGCAGAAACGCTGACCGAGAGGCCGATCGAAATGCGTATGCTCAAGGAGGTGATCAACGCTACATCAGACTGGCGCAACTTCAGAATACCCGAAGCTTCCAAACCAGCTCATTACACCGCGCCATGGGGTGCTCGTGAGGATGGCATGCTGTGCATAGGCATCAATAGGTACGGTTATGGTGCTTGGGCTGCGATTCGTGACGATGAAGAGCTCGGCATGACAGATCGATTCTACCTTGAAGAGCATCGTGTTGGAATGAAGGAAGAGCGAGACAAAGGCGACGACAAGAACATCAAATCGCCTGGAGCTGTGCATCTTGTGCGGAGATCAAACTATCTTTTGAGCGTTCTTAAGGACAAAACGAGCAACGGCACCAATATGGCGGCGCGAAGGGCGCTCGAAAACCATCACCGCAACAACAAGAAACACCGCATGTCCAATGCGTCTCGCCGACCGGAGAGCGGCAGTCCTGCTCCGAACTTGTTGCATAAGCTGCATCGAGAAGATTCGGAACGACACCGCGGTCACAGTCATCCTGAACGAGGTTCGGTAGATCGTCGTCTTGGACCATCTGGGCATTCGACGTCTTCATCGAAGTTACACAAACGGTCGAATGGAGATATGCGCAGATCAGAAGACCGCAAACCAATTCCCAACGGAATCGCGAACGGCGATTTGCGTGGCACAGACAGCGAAATTAAACGACACTTCAAGGCGATCCGCGAGAATCTCAACTTCGTCAGCCGTGCCTCTCGTCACGAGATGCCAGACCAGGACAAGAGGCTGAAGGTCATCAAGAAATCGCTCCTGATTTTTGGTCGTCACATAGCCTCGGTGGTTCAAAGGGACACCCACGTCAACGCTATGAAATTATGGTGAGTATCCTGAGAATTTTGTTCTCGACACGAAGTGCTGACTTGTACACAGGGATTACATAGCAGATTATTATTGGCCGCAGGGCAAGAGCAAGAATAAGAAGGAAGGCGCCCGAGTGACTGGTGACATGATCAAGAAGATGTACATCAAAATGGAGGAAAAAGAAGGCAAGCCAGCGTCTGGTGGTACAGATGGGCAAGCCGCGACAGATTCAAAAGCTGGCGCGGGAGAAGGAGGAACGGTCAGGATCACCACCGAAACACCAGTACACGACAAAGATGTTGTGATGAAGCAAGAGGGAGCCGACGACGAAAAAGAGGATGGTGAGATTTAGTCGATGTTGCCGTTCCCGGAAGTCTGGGGCTCATAAGGACGCGAACTTTCTTCTTCCTGTCACTCACCATTTGTTTTCGGCAACAGCAAGCATTGTATGTTACGGATGAAAGAGGTTCATCTGTCGTCCATTCTCAGTATGGAGACGTTTTGCAGGACGAGCATCATGATGGTATTCTTCCGACGATACAAAGGCGAGTGTTTTGCAGCGAATTGAGATACAGCAGAGAATGGATGAATGCTGCTGCTCTTCGCAACGTTAGTATGAGGTCTGGAAGGAGATAAAACGGAGTCAATCGCATACAGGCGCGTGGTAAAAGCGAGCTGTTCTGCTTGCTGCATAGCGGGGACATAGTACGTTGGTCAACGTAGTCTCGAAACGAATCATCATCACATATTTAACAACATGAGCTGCATGGATAATGAATAATAAGCTGTGAATCAAAGGTCGAGGCTCCTGTGGCCCCACTACATGCCGGGGTGTGACTCCGGTCGGAATTGCGTGATCTATATATCGTTGCGCCTTCAAGCATTGGAGAATCGAGGAGGCAGTCGCCAGATATGCTGCAAAGTAGTTCGACTCACGGATCCTTCTAAAGGGATCCGAAACATAGTCTAGATGCTAGTTGTGTGTTGGAGGGCGTTATGGGGTTGCGGGTGTCAGAGTGATCTGCGTTGCTGTCGCAGGGTCGAAGTGGTCTGCGCCTCGCTCCTCCGGCATGCAGCTGCCGGCCGGACACAAGTCACGACCTAGCCACCACCGGACACCCTACTCCAGCCTTGCCGCCTCAGTTTTCAGCTTCCTCTCCACATATCTACGTCTCGGTTCCTTCACATCCTTTTCCTGTCCAAGGTATCGCTGGCGATCTATCTTGATAGAAGGCGCAAACTCCCGGCGATTCAGACCCTGTGCTCCGCGACACTCCTCCGCTTTGCTTAATCCAGAGAATCGAGACGTCACTTGACTGCGAAACCCAAATCGAAGGCTCCACCGCAAACATGCTCGAAGACTTCAGGAGGCGTTCTTTGCGCCAGCTGAACAGCAAATACATCTATGGGAAATACGTACGTCGCGCAAGAGCTAGCAGACCCCATGACGCGATAGCTCCTACGATCACAGAAGAGTTGATAACTGACCTTGTCTGTCTTTCCAGCCTCTCCTACACTTGATCATCTTCGTCGTCGAGCTCATTATGGTGTCGCTGCTGGTGCGGCGCTTTAACACATACTATGCCAACCGACCAGGTAAGACGAGAGAGCAAATGGGTCTCCGAGATTGGCCGACTGACACCTGGCGCAGTGCTTACCACCATGATTACCAACGCTGTACGAGGATCCGTCCTTGATGATTGTATTAGTATCCTTCTGACTCTTGTAGGTTCTTGGTGGAATAGCTGATACGGTGGCACAAACGGTCACTGCAGTTACCTTTAATTCGAACAAGAAGTTGGCTACTACGACCAGCGGCAGGGGCGACTTTTTCAACATTGAGATCCAAGACCTCGACCGTAAATCTCTCTACCCGGATGAGGATTCACTTCCGCCCTATGCTGGCATGTACAAGCGCCTCCCGCCGCCATTTGATTTCGAACGATTGACCCGCTTCATGGCTTATGGTTTCTTGATGGCGCCTGTTCAGCACAAGTGGTTTGGTTTCTTGTCATCGACCTTTCCCCTCACTAAGACAGCTGCCACCAGCGCTGCCATGAAGAGAGTGGCTTTCGATCAGCTGCTGTTCGCCCCGGTCGGTCTGGCTATGTTCTTCACATTCATGACAATCGCTGAAGGAGGTACCATCAACGACGTCAAGAGGAAGTTTCAAGATGTGTATATCCCAGCCCTGAAGGCCAACTTCATGGTGTGGCCTGCGGTTCAGATGCTGAATTTTCGCGTGATTCCCATTCAATTCCAGATCGTGAGTCTCGGCATTATTGTTATGGATGATCAATCGCACTAATACGGCTGCAGCCATTCGTCTCCACTATCGGTATCGCCTGGACGGCGTACCTATCTCTCACCAACTCGTCAGATGAGGCTTAGAAGGATAAAAGATGGAGCATTGGAGGCCAAAGAATGGCTACGGTTATGCAGATACAATGACATTGGGTCTGCTGTGCCCTGAGTCGGGTATAGCGGTTATGATTCCCCTGGTATTTTACCAAAGGTCTTTTGGAGTTTTGGAGCGATCCGCCCTATTCATTTCGAGTTACATCTAGCTTGAAGTGCTCAAATAAAGATTCTGACTACACGATACACGCCAATATGCCCAAAGTCATCGCGTCTCATGCGTGAGGACGGAGAAAGATCGTAAAAACTGCATCACACCGCTTGATTTGGTCGCCAAATCAGGCCTACCGCAACCTTGATGTTCATAAACAGTGGTATACCGTTTACGATGGACAAGTCCGCTCCGGGCGCTTTTCGTGGGGTGCCGGCTACCTGCGCACATGTTCCTTTGGTTTCCGTGGGGTCTCTGAATCTTGACTTGCCCCACCGAGGAGTGGCCGGGCGAAGCTCAGCATCTCCCAACAGCCCCTCCAAGCATATATCCATTTCTTCTCTTTCTACTCTCTCGCTCTTCAATTGCGATTGATTCGACCCCAAACACTTGAATCAGGAAGTACATATATACACACAGTGAGCACGATCTTTTTGTTCTATACTATGGACCACAGCAATCCTTACAATCCCCGCTAGCTTCACCGCCAAAATGTCTCTCTCCTCAAAACTCTCAATCACGGACGTCGACCTCAAGGACAAGCGTGTCTTGATCCGTGTCGACTTCAACGTGCCCCTTGATTCCAACAAGAAGATCACAAACCCCCAGCGTATCACTGGTGCCGTCCCCACCATCAAGTACGCCATCGACCATGGCGCCAAAGCCGTCATCCTCATGTCCCATCTGGGTCGTCCGGACGGCAAGGTTAACGCAAAATACTCTCTCGAGCCTGTCGTTGGCGAGCTTGAAAAGCAGCTTGGCAAAAAGGTCACATTCGCCTCGGATTGCGTAGGCCCGGAAGTCGAGAAGACGGTGAACGACACTACCGGTGGTGGTGTGGTACTGCTCGAGAACCTGCGCTTCCACGCCGAGGAGGAGGGCAGCAGCAAGGATGCGGACGGAAAGAAGGTCAAGGCTGACAAGGCCAAGGTCGAGGAGTTCAGGAAGGGCCTGACCGCTCTCGGCGATGTGTATATCAGTAAGTTCTTAGCGTGCGGCGCGATTCGGACGACGAAGACTGACTTGCATTTCTCTAGACGACGCCTTCGGAACTGCTCACCGTGCTCACAGCTCCATGGTGGGTGTCAACCTCCCCCAGAAGGCCTCTGGCTTCCTCATGAAAAAGGAGCTGGACTACTTCGCCAAAGCCCTCGAGTCGCCGCAGCGGCCCTTCCTGGCCATCCTTGGTGGTGCCAAGGTGTCGGACAAGATACAGCTCATCGACAACTTGCTCACTAAGGTCAACAGCCTAATCATCTGCGGTGGCATGGCTTTCACATTCAAGAAGACTCTCGAGAACGTGTCGATCGGCGGCTCGCTCTTCGACGAGGACGGCTCGAAGACGGTCAAGGACCTGGTCGAGAAGGCCAAGGCCAAGAATGTCAAGCTCGTCTTGCCCGTCGACTACGTGACCGCCGACAAGTTCTCTGCTGACGCCAAGACCGGGTACGCCACCGATGAGGACGGCATTCCTGATGGCTGGATGGGTCTCGACTGCGGCAAGAAGTCCATCGAGCTGTTTAAGTCTGCCATCGACGAGGCTAAGACCATCCTGTGGAACGGTCCGCCGGGTGTGTTCGAGTTCGACAACTTTGCCGGCGCGACAAAGGCTGTTATGGATGCGGCGACTACGGGCGTTTCCAACGGCAAAACTGTCATCATTGGCGGCGGTGACACAGCTACTGTCGCAGCCAAGTATGGCGTAGAGGACAAGCTCAGCCACGTGTCGACCGGCGGTGGTGCAAGTTTGGAACTGCTCGAGGGCAAGGACCTGCCGGGCGTGTCGGCGCTGAGCGAGAAGAAGTGACTCGGAGCCAGGATCTGAGTGGGCACGTAAAAAGTCAATAGTGGAAATGTACATGTCGGGTATTGCTTGAGAGGCAGACCTCTTGCAATCTATTTATTTTCCCGTTCGTAAATGCGTCTAGTGGAATGAATAGAATCTATCATCCCTGTTTTGGAGCCTGCCACAGGTCATCCGCGACTGATGATCGTAGACTATACTCGGAGGCACAGTGTCTGTTCCGCCGTACCAGACCGCACCAGACCGATGCCATCTCCCTTTGTATGTCCCTGCTTTCGATCCCTCGCATCTCGATTCCCCAATGTCCATCGTCACGATGCCATGTCCTCCTCCCACGCGTCATCGCGGCCCTCTATCCATCCGGGCCTTTCCTCCCTTCGCCAGCCTGTCGGCCAGACAATGAGAGTATCACTTCTTCCCCAACTCCCCCCTCAACTGCGCAGCAAAGTCCTCCCCGGCGGTGGTCGCATCGTCATCGTCCCAAGACTCCTCCCAGAGATGCGCCGACGGCCCACCACTACCCTGCTGTGCAGTGCTGCTCGGCTGGTTCCCGCTGGTCGAGGCGTCGGGCGCGGACTGGGATGCGAGGTCCGAGGGGGTGTCCCAGTCTATCTTTCGTCAGTATGTACAGCATTAACTAGGGAAGGAGGATAGGGCATGGGAGATGATGGAGATGAGAGGGAAAGATGGGCAATGGGGATATGGCCAAGGGAATGGAGAGAACGAACCTTCGACGGGGAAGTCTTCGAACTCGTCGTCTTCTTCCAGCGCGGTGGAGGGCTTTGAAGACACCGCGGGAGTCGAGGTGCTGTCCGATACGGTGGCTTTGGTCGTTGCGGCGTTGCTGCCGGTGGGAGCGGCGGACATTGTTACTGATGTGAGGTGGGGAGTGTGTCGGTGAATCGAAAATGTTGATGGTGAGGTAGTACAAATGGAGAATGTAGGCGTCGGTATTTGCGGGCGGCGATGGATCGATAGGATGGAGGTCGAGATGGCTTGGGGCCAGCTGAAAGTCCAAGCTGGAAGCTTCGCGGGGCGGAAGTGCGCCGATTGGCCGCCTCCGGTGCCCTGAACGTTGGTGAAAGAGGCACGGCGAGAGGCGGCATGATGCTTACTTTCCACGAGGGTTTTGTGTCTGTCTTTCTTCTTGAGAGAGAGCTTTAGATTTCATATTGGACGACGGGACTGTTGTTCTGTGTTGCTGCAATAAAAGAGACGCAGGTGTTGAATTCATACAGAGGTGTATCATTGGTTTAAGTGGCGAGTGGGGTTGATTCACCTTCACCATGAATACCCTCAGGCACTACCTCAGCTCGAAGTCGCTGAATAGCTCTTCATCGGCCGCCAGTCTTAGTGCTCTCAATGAGCCCGAAGTCTGTATGTTTGTATTACCAGATGGGAGAAAAGTACATCACTGACCAGGCGTAGTGAAAGATGCTATGTTAGCAGCTGGCATGATCCTGGATGACGGCAAGTCGAACGACCACTTCTGAACTACCACATCTGACAGGCTTACAGATGTGGATGGCGCCGAGACAGAGCTCTCAAAAGGCTCAACGCCTTACCACAAAGTACGTCTTCCGCCTCATCCGCGAGCCACGAGCACAGAGTCACGTGCTAAATTCCTCTAAGCTCGGCAAAGGCGTTGTCTCTTTCTTACGCAGCGTCCTTGGATTCGAACAGGAGATGATGAACGAATCATCGAAGTTGCTTGCTGAAGCCGAGAGCGCCGCTTCAGATGCCCAGCGCCGATCTTATAAGGAGGGCTACAAATCAGCCATCTATCCGCCCGGCAGCGAGTACGCGCTGTGCTATGCTGAGGCTCAACTCATGGCTGCTGTCATCGGTGTTCTGAACGAGAGTCTGACGGAGGCAGTCAAGGGCTTCTATCGCTTACGTAGAGCATATGCGACGCTTCAGGAGATTGCTGATGCGGAGAACAAATTCATCAAGAACCAGAGCGAAGGTGCCCTTTCGGGACATAGTAGGGATCCATCTACCACGAATTCATCGATAGCTTCGACCCTGGCTCCCACTAGTGGCAATACTACGCCTCTACGGTCAGGGCAGGTCTCGCCACTGCCTGCGTCTAAAGACATCAAAGCGAATTCGCTGGAAGACGAGGACGATGACCTGGATTTTGTTGATGCGGACGACTCGGTTGATGGTCACACACTGACGGACGGCTACTCAGGGCATCTGCTTTCCCCTATGTCCGATCTTTCCATGGATGTCCCCGAGCCAAAGGACACCGACCGACTCCCCGCGTCTGCTTTGTCGAATCCAATCGACCTCTTCATCCACACCGGTACCTCGCTCTGCTTCGGCATTCTCCAGCTCCTCCTCTCCCTCGTCCCTCCTACCTTCTCGCGACTCCTGTCCATCGTCGGCTTCCGTGGCTCCCGCACCGTAGGATTGAAAATGCTCTGGAACGCCGCCGAGCATACAGACCATATCAACGGCGGGATCGCAGCGCTGGTGCTAATGGGGTTCTACAACAATATGGTAGGGTTCTGCGACATCATCAGCCCAGACGAGCGGCACGATCGTAAATGCCGCGACTTGCTGGCTCAGATGCGACAGCGTTATCCGAACGGGAAGTTTTGGCTGCTAGAGGAAGCGCGGGTATTGGCGATGGATAGGAAGCCGGAACAGGCGATCGAGCTAATGATGGGCGAGAGTAAGGTCAGTCCATTGAAGCAGATCGAGGCGCTGAGGTGGTTCGAGAGCTCGTTGAATTGGCTCTATATCGGGGAGTGGGAGAAGTGCGCGCAGGGGTTTCTGAAGGTATGTTTTTCCCACCTCTGTGTTCCAGCTTGTTGTGACGTAGTGGGCTAACGCACTCGCAGTGCTGCGATCTAAACAACTGGTCCCAGGCCCTGTACTACTACATCGCAGCAACGTGCTATATCGAACTCTACCGTGCGGCCACGGACGCAGCGCAGAAGGAAAAATTCAAGTCTCGCGCTGAGGAACTACTCGCTACTGTATCGACCAAGACTGGAAAGCGTCGGTTCATGGCGCGCCAGTTGCCGTTCGACGCCTTCGTTGGGCGCAAGCATGCGAAGTGGACTGCTGCAGCGGAGAAACGAGGGTGCAGTATTGTAGATGCCGCTGGTGTTAGTCCGGCGGAGGAGATGGTGTATTTTTGGAACGGGAGTAAGAGGAGGAACGCTAAGCATTTGGAGGCGGGGTTAGCAAGGGTTGAATGGTTTAAGGTTGGTGATGGAGTGGCGGGTAAGGAGCATGACGAGGTCGTGGCGTATTACGTGCTTAAGGGTACTTTACTGCAACGCTTGGGCAGAGGTGAGGAGGCGAGAGCTTTGCTTGCGGACAATGTGGCGAGCGAGGAGTTGACAACGTATAAGAGCAAGGTCGGAGGGCATGCTGAGACATGGCCCTTGCCTGTGGGGTGTTATGAGTTGGCGGTATGTGCTTGGGAGGACTATCTTACTCTAGTGAATGGAGGAGGGGACGAGCTGGTGAAAGAAGAGAAGTTGCATGAGTGCAGAGGATGGGTCGACAAAGTGGCGAAGTGGGAGGGGTATGATCTCGATGCGAGAATGGGCATGAAGGTAAAGACAGCGCAGGAAACGCTGAGGAAGTTGAAGAGTGGGACCTGAAATATGAGACTCATGCAAGCCTGTTGTTCGGAACGGTATGGAAGAGGTAGATCTGATGCGCGATGTCTTATGATTTGCATTTCTAGGATATACATGGATGGCGTTAACTACGATGTATGCTCTTTGATCTATGGGACGGCATTGAGGATACGGTGTACGCGACGTGGTTATGATAGTCTCTGAGGTGCCTGTCAATGTAGGCAGAACTCTAGCAGCGAAGTTTTGTCCGGCTATGCGGCATGCAAAAGGTCCAGACCAAGTGCTGGAAAGTCGCGCAGTTGAGACGAATATCGCATGACCTAGATCCGACACGTAGGGAAGAAATGGTGGTTTGCCAATAGAAAGCCTGAAGCTGAGCAAGTGGAGCAACTGGGTAGGGGAAGCTTGGGTGTCTGACGGGGGTGAAGCGAAACAAGCATCTGTCGAGGGCTTGGATCTGCGGACAGATGCCGACCGATAGCGGGAGACAGGGGGCGATGTAGGCGGTGGAGTGTGTGCATCTCGCATCTCTGAAGCGGCTAAAGGGCGCCAAAGGAGGCCAAGCTTTTGGGCCAAGCTTCGAGTTCGCCGGCTGATGCCCGGTCCGCCCCGCATGTTCTTTATGGCTCTTTCCCTCCTGTCTCCGTTTTGCTCCTTCCTCTTTGTCGCATTCATCCGCAAAGTCAATCGTCAACTTCAACTCATGCAGTCATCCACGACAACACATCCGTCAGGCTGCAATTGCGCGAACAACCGAAAGGCAGGTTACAGTCGGGTGCGGCACGGTGTGGCACGACGCGAGAGGCTGAAGAACTGCCTTGGTGCAGCCGCACCCGCTCTGCGGCCGGATGCCTGAAACGCTTGAAACGCAAGCGCCGAGGCGGTATTGGCGAACCACCAGTCTGTGTTCGACTATTTTCAGCCTCGCGCTTTCCAGCCTTGCACTGCACGGCGCCGCCAGTCGGCGCTTGCATGAACAAAGACAAAGATAAGTACTTGTTCGGCGTCCAACCACCCGGCTGAGGACCTTGTATTGCCTTGTCTTTGTTCTGCTGTTGTTCCTTTGTCCATTTATTTGCGCTCTTGCCCTCACTTCTAATCCATCTCATCAACGCAACAATTGATAATTGTCTACTGTCATATCCTACAAGAGAATAGACCCACCTGCTTTCTTCCCTCAGTTCACACACCAAAGGCAACTCGACCACCCTTTCCATAGTCAAGATGCTCTACTCAACTGTTGTTGTCGGCGCGGCTCTGGTCGCATCCGCCGTCGCCGCTTCCACCGATGCTCCGGTCGTCACCAACAACCCCGTCAGCGCCCAGTATCGCGCGGCTTTCGTTCCCACAGCCAAGAACACGATGGCTGGTGAAGTGGTCATCTCCTCCATTCCCAGCGGCAAGGGAGTAAACGTCCAGGTGACCATGACTGGTTTTCCAGGCGAAAAAGAAGTCACTGATTACTGTAAGATGGAGTTGAGAAACAAAGAAAAGTTTACCTAGCTGACGCATTCCCACCCAGTGTACCATATTCACACCAACCCTGTGCCCGCCGACGGCAACTGCACTGCTACCCTGGCTCATCTCGACCCTTTTAGCCGTGGCGAGGATCCCCCATGTGACTCCACGAACCCGGCTTCTTGCCAGGTCGGTGACCTTTCGGGCAAGCATGGAAAAGTTCCCGCCGGCCGGACTGGCTTCTCAGATCTGTATGTCCTTGTTCTGTGTTCTTTACTTTGTGGAAATCCACTAACATGTTGCGTAGCTACCAAGACCTGTACATCTCCACTGACCCTAACTCTAACGCCTCGGTGTTTGGACGTTCGATCGTTTTCCATTTTCCCAACAAGACTCGCATTGCCTGCGCAAACCTGACTCAGCTGAGCGCTGGCTTCCCGCAATCAACGGCATCCGCATCTGGTTCAGCTGCCTCCGCGTCGTCTGGCTCCGGTTCAGCTTCTGCCCCATCATCAGTCGCCGGTTCAGCCTCCACCGCGTCAGGTCTTGGTTCGCTTGGCTCGTCAAACTCGACCGCAGCCTCAACCGGAGGTTTCCCTACTCAGTCAGTGCAGCCATACCTTGGTGCTGCCGACCAGCTCGTCCCCCGCGGGCCGATGGCTACGCTTGCACTCGTTCTCGGTGCCGCCGTGGCTTTTGCGCTGTTTTAGACGCTCGAATAGACCTTCCTTTGCCGTCGGCTCATTCACGACCGAAACGCCACTCCTTTACGAATATGTATATTAACTACCCCGATTGAGCCGAAATAACGGAACGAGAGTTTGCTTTCTGCTCATGATTTGGAGCAGCTTAGTTTAGTGCCAGTAGAATGTCCCAGACAAAAGAAAGTAATGCATTGTTCTTTCCCGCTTTGTTGCCTCATCGCTTTCTTGGTCCGCGACAAGGGACGCACATCCGGATGTGCACCACCATGTTGCCGTTATCCCGAGTGCTGACATCTGCACATTGAGGCTGCTGCTGACTATGGTAATTGCAAGCGAGTGTAAGGTGACTCGCTGTCTCTCCCCTTACCCCGACCGAACAATGTCTCAATTATACCCAAGCCGACTCATATTACACGAGGACGTCAGTGAGACCATTATTCCTGGCATCACGAGTCCGAGCGAGCACTCGGATGTAACCCGGCCTTCCCAGTGTGGCTGTAATCGTTCATCTCCGTGGTGAATATATTGACAATCGCACTATTGCCAGTAGCCGCCTCTACCATGATGTCACAGTCATTCGCTTACCTTGGCATGCATAAACTTCACTACTTTCCTTCTCCGCTCGACAAGTATCGTGACAGTCTCTCTGCTAGAGAGACCAATGGACCCATGCAAGGACCAATCTGGGCACATGTGGAGCAGCTCAACCTTGATCGAAACTTGGTTCGGGTGCCGGCACCGGAACTTGCCAATTCTTTGACACTGTTGGCATCATCCCGCACAAATTCATCCATGGCTCTTGAATTGACGACCTCTCCTCCATCAGGAATCTATACTTGGTACAGACTGCGACAAAGATATCTCCGGAGTCCAAGTCACCACCCACGTCAAAGGCGCACGTTGTCAACGGCGCGGAAACCGTTATGGACGGCATATGCTGCCGACCGTTGAGATTCGGGCTGCTACCTCGTGTTTCTTAGATCTGGATCTCAAAGTTTGCGCCCCTTTGCTTTTTCCAATCTCCCACTTCCATCCTTCGTCTTAAGATCAGGATAACAATGCGGACATGCACACTCTGACCAGGATACTCGTCTGAACTAACGAAGCCAATTGAACCAGAAGTCATTAGTCCGCGCAAGTTCCCGGCACTATTTCCGAGACCCCAGGCCATGTCAAAGGTAAGGCAGCCGACCTTGTCTCAGTCTCCTTCATGCCATTCTGTCATCCTCATGCTTCTTCCACGCTGTCAACGGCTGCAAGCGCCGCCAAGACGAGTCGCCCTGAGGCTTGTAGCGCGTGTTTTGTCGCCAGTATCTAGAACTAGCGCCACAAACTCCGACCCCTTTGACTCTGCCGTCGGTATACCCTTCCGTTTCCCCCTCCAGCTCAAGGCAGACACACTCGTGCCCCACAGGCCAATGCGGCCATGTCTGTCGCATGCTACTCTTGCGCTTGTTTCGTGCAGACACGGTATGATGGCATCTGCCTTCGATAGCTTACGCCTCAAGGCGAGTCCGGCTGCAATATGCTTCACGATCTATATAAGTCCAGATCTGCTCACCCCAATATTCCTCTCTCATCATCAACTCATCATCTCCTTTTCCCTGCATTCGCATTACGACCTCAAAGGCTGGGCCTTTGTCACTAATCCACTAATACCAACCGCATCCACTCGCTTGCTTCTATAATCTGAGCTCTGTCACTCGCTTCGACACTCGCTATACTATCAACATGATTTACACCGCTGCTGCCATTGCTGCCCTTGCCGGCCTGATCAATGCTTCTCCGGCCCCAGCGCCGCAGATGCTTGATTTCGCCCAGATCGCTGCTGCTCCCACCGTCGCGACCGGTCCCACTGGTATTGCTGCCCAGCAGAATGCTTCCGTTGTCACCACCGTCGCCGTTACTGCTGCTGCGACTCCTGGTCTCACCAAGCGCAACTTCGCCAACCTTGCTCAGGCTGAGGCTGCTATCATTAATGCCTGGGACTGCTTGATTTTGCACCAGTGCCAGACCTCTACTAGCACCAAATGCACAACGACCACCAAGACGACGACGACTACCACGGTCAAGCCCACTACTACCACGACCACGACGACTACTCAGCCAACTACAACCACTACCACTACCACCAAGCCGACGACAACTACAACTACTACCACTCAGCCTCCTGTAACGACATCGACCATTGCAACCACTACTATTAATACCTCTACCGGAACTACTACCACATCGTCTACCTCAGCCTGTGCCACTGTGCCCGAGGCTGGTACGTACTGTGGCTTCATCAACCCTGAGGACCCCTGTGCTCCTCAGCCAGATGGCTATGGTCCCGCCAACTTGACCGACTCTCAGTTCATGGCTTACCCCGAGTTCCAGGCCGACGCTGCCAACGCTCCCTCCCAGGTTGCCAGCTCGCAGAGCGGTGAGGTCTACACCGAGGTATTCCACAACTACAACGCCTCTGTCTCCGCCAACTCTTATCTCGGACTTTACACACTTAACGCCTACGACGTCAGTGCCTGCGCCGCCCACTGTGACACGACTGACCTCTGCACTGCCTTCAACATCTTCATCGAGCGCGACCCGTCCCAGAACCCTACTGCTAACGATTCCACCGCTCCTACTGTCTGGGGTACCTGGTGCCCGAACCCCCCTGCCATCACCAACTACAAGTGCACTCTCTTCGGCTCCAACATCAACGCTACCATGGCTACCAACGTTGACGGCTGGCGCGAGCAATTCCACGTCGTTGTGACTGGTTCCAACGGCTACGACAAGACTAACAGCACTACTCCTTCCTGCACCATCTCCACCTCCACTCCTAGCGCCACCCCATCCCCGTCTTTGACCACCTCTACTGCGGTATCGACTACTACCACAACGACTACCACCACTACTACCCCTGCTCCCGTGACTACCACCACTACTGCCGCTGGCAAGTCTTCCACTACAACCACTAGCTGCACCACCAAGTCTACCTTGACCACCACTACCAAGTCGACCACCACCAGCTGCACCACCACCACCACCACCACTACCTCAAAGGCCGCTGCCACCCCCACCGTCCCCTCCTGGTCCGGCGGCCGCAACTGCGGCGGCAAAGCCCCCAACGCCCCCAGCAAGTGCATGGGTCAGAAGGTCATCCCCGGTCCCTACAACCCTCAGCTGTGCGCCGACTACGCCTGGGCCCAGAACGCCGCCAACAAGGCCGCCGCCGTCGCCAAGGGTCAGCACTCCTTCACCCCCTGCAGCTACTTCAACGCCGCCTACTACCACAAGGACGGCATTCCTTACGGTACTGCCTGCAGCTTGTACGCCGAGGTTGTCGACTCCAGCTACGAGACTTACTCCGGTGGATGGAGCGGAAAGGACTACTTCTCCTGCGAGCAGAGCTGGAGCTTCAGCCTGCAGTTTGATGTTAGCTTCACTCAGTGCTAGACATTGGTTGGAAGACTTGGGGAGTGTAATCAGTGTGCGTAGAGTGTATATATTAACGGCTGGCTTTGCGATAGATTTGTTTGTCGGTTTTTGGTATTGATAGATCTCTGTAAATGCTCTGAAATTAAAATGATGAGTTGACTGAACACACACCTTTCTTCTACTGCTCTGCATGGTGACTTTTCTGATTTTCGACTATCGCCCACCTTGCTTCCCCCTCTAGCCTGATCGTCCTTCCTCCCCCCCAATATATCTTATCCTCCTCTCATTCTTCCCCCCCTCCCCCCCCACATTGGGCATTCTTCCTAGCTTCCTCCATGGCCTCCGTGGTATCTCTCTCTACTCGCCCCCTACATATTTCGCCCTCTGCCTATCCCCCCCTTCTTCTGCTAAGTCGAAGATGTTCCCTTATCCGCACCGCTCAGGGCTTGGTCTGTACTCCCCAATCGGATTCCCGCAAAGTCCTATAGCGAGTGGCTTTTGCAGCCTTCACGGAGTCGATCAAAGGCGGCTGTGAGTGTGTGTGTGTGTGTTGATCGCTTGGCTGGTTGGAATGATTCGGTCTGGACCAGGCTTTTTCGATCATTATGGCGCTGCTTGTCTGGTCGTGCTTTCCATGCTTGCCCCGGTTGTTGTACTTGTCGCTCGCAGTAGGCCTGCTTCGAGGAGCTTAAGGGGCAAGAGGGTCGGGCTGAAATCTTGGTGTCCAGTTTAGTGACGCTGAGATATTTTTATTACGAAGATTCACGAGGATGTTTCCTGAACGTGCAGTAGGATGAGGACAGCATTAGGCAGGATATCCTGCAGTGCACACAATTCACGTCACATAAGGGATCCACTTAGATCTCACAGACGTTTCAAAAGTAACGAAAGAATAGCTTTCATGACCAATACGTTTTAGTATCCTGTCCAAAATCCCCGACAAAGAAACCAGAGATAGAGAGGGAAGGTGGTGTGTCTGTGTCCTAATCCTCATCATCCTCCCATTCAATAAATCCCATCCCCTAGTAGGGAGGAAAGATCTCGCTCAATATGTTCCTGGTCATTATTCCCATCCCGATTCCCTGCAGCTTCCATCCAACGCTTTGTCCAAAAATACCAACAAATTTCCCCAACAGCAAGAACCAACAGAAAGGTAGGGAGAGGCAAAAAATAAGGATATATATAGTACAAAGTATAGCGTGTGAAGGACAGCGACGAAGCCGAGTAAAATTAATATGCTTTCCCTGAAGGAAGCAAAGAGGTTGTCGGAAGGCGTGGCGTGAATAAAGGGCAAAAAAAATTCCAAGAGTCAAGGTATGATATCCGTAGGGTAAACGCCGCGCTTGTGTGTCGTGAAGTAAGATAGAAAGGGCCAAATGCAACATGGGGGCGCTCGTCAAAGAGAAAGAGGTGCGTGGCTTGCGTGACAAGAATATAGGTGGTCGGGAGGATTGGACGACTAAGACGACGAAGTGCCAGAGGAGCTACCCGGGCTGGCCGAGAGATCCTTCTTGGTCTTTTCGAAGTGCTCAGGTCCGTGGTTGGCGAAGGTGTAGTTCTTGGGCCCAGACTCATGGCTCTTCCGTGGGGTGACAACGCGCTTCACATCCTGCGGTGGAGAGTATTCATGGACGAAAAAGTCGGCTCCCGGAACAGATTTTGACTGTCCATGGTGGACGCTGTGCTGCTGCTGCTGTGGCATCAGAACGCCCGGAGTGGCAGCGGGCACGTAGGAGAAGGGCACATTGTTAGCGTACATGGTTTGGGAATTGACACCGAAGCCCATGTTGGCGTAGTTAATCTGCATCTGCTGCGAGCCGGGCAGCATTTGGGACATGTTGTTCATCTGCTGCTGCGCTTGAAGCATCTCCAGATACTGGCCAGCTTGCAGAGGTCGCGAGGGCATGACTACGTTCTGCATAGTCTGCATGACCGGTGCATACGAAGAGGCCTGTGTCGTCATCATAGGGGCCTGGGCGTAGGATGTTGGCATCTGTGTCGGCTGGGAGTAGATGCTGCTCGGGAAGCATTGCTGAGAGGCAGGCGCGGATTGTGGAGGTGTGTTCTCAGCCAGCATGCCGTTGGCGAGACGATTCCGGCCATACTGGACTGGATAGTTAGGGGTGGTAGGGGGTGACGAGAATGGGTTGTTGTTGGTAGACAACATCTGCTGGTGGGATTCTTCTTGCAACTCATTGATGCTGGGTTGCCTGCTGAGCTGACGGGCACCAAAAATCTGTGATGATTGCCTCTGCAGCTCCAAACGGTGGCTGAGCTCGGTAGGAGACAATGGAGTAGGTGGTGCAAGGTTACCACCGCCCATGCCTAGACCACCATTAGCGGGAGAATAGGACGAAGTGCGACGAGTGAACTTTGGTGAGTTCATCGCTTCGGCGAAGGTGAAGTTGAGTGGTGATCTTTGTGCACCGCTCACGCTCTTTTGAATTCTGCCGCTGGCTATACCGCCGTTCATGACATTGGAAGACTTGATACGGCGAAGAGTGGGGGCTGTGGGAGGCATGGCCGATGGGTTCATGACACCTGGTGCGGTGGGCAACGGTCCACAGTATGAAGCACTGCGCATGGCCGAGGATGTGTTGATCAATGGCTGAGGACGGGGCCTTTGCCTTCTGGCAGCAATGGTATTCCCAGAGATGGATGAGACACTGTGGCCGCGCGGTGTGGCATCATTGCTCAGGCCCATGTTGTTCATCGACTGGGTCAACGACGCAGGCGCTTCAGATTGAGTGAAGGGCTGCTCATTGGCAAAAGCGAACTGACGCTCAGCGAAAGGAATGGAAGAGTTGCGGCGAGTCATGTCACTAGAGGTCGAGTTGGAGTTGTTGCGAGCGGCAATCTCCTTGAACTCACGCTCCATAGCTTCAAAGTCGCATGGCACGGATTGGCCTGGCTGCCATTGGGCTGAGTTTGACGAGATGCTCTTACCGCGTGGTGATATGTCGAGATCGTGATCAGAAGCAGCATAGCCCGAATCGGCATGATGCTCGACTGGGGTGACACTGAGCGAGGGAGTCGAGTGTTCGGACCAATCAGAGACAGAGCTGTGAACAGAAGGGTTGCGTGGGATGTCGTTGGCGGCGGATGTCACATCGGGAAAGAGTGAAGAGCTGGAGCCAAAGTTGTCTGCTGCACTGTCGGTCTGCATATCATTTGAGT
Source organism: Myriangium duriaei CBS 260.36 (assembly GCA_010093895.1). Classification (NCBI taxonomy): domain Eukaryota; kingdom Fungi; phylum Ascomycota; class Dothideomycetes; order Myriangiales; family Myriangiaceae; genus Myriangium; species Myriangium duriaei. The sequence goes on from ML996085.1 coordinate 595,136, forward strand.
CGAGGGAAGCGCCGAAGGTGCTCATGTCGTTGAGATAGCTGTCAAATAATTCGCTCTCGTGCTTGGGGGATTCGTGGATGCCAGAAGATATCTGGCGCCCAGTCACATACTCGGATGCATTAGCAAAAGAGTCGAACTGCTCCTGGGTCAATGTTCGCCGGTGGAGATCCATGTCATCGCTGGGCTCGATCTTCAGGTTGTCTGGGATCAATTCGGCATGCTTCGTCGTCATCATGTCCTGTGGAGACATGGTAGTCGGGGGTTGGTCGGCAGCATCGTCTCGAGTGATGCCGAGTCCATTGGAAAGAGACATGGGATCGATGCTAATAGCAGAGTCAGGGTTTGGCGAGCTCAGGCAGTCCGAGTTCAAGAATTGCGCAGAGATGTCGTCGGCACCGACATCTGTTTGTGAGGAAGCGCTGGATGCTACCGCTGATTGTCCGCCCTGTTGGGTTTGTTGACCGTCCATGGTGTACTGCGAGGCCGCCTTTTTGGCATCTTGCTTTGACTTTGCTCGTCGGTTCTGGAACCAGTTCTAAGACTACCGTCAGTTATCCGCCGCAGCAGTGCATCAAGAATCTACTCACATTGACTTTATCCAAGGAGACGCCCAGAGCCTCGGCGAAGCCCTTCTTGGTCTGAGTGTTTGGCTTGTTCTGTCCCTGGTAGTGGTTCTCGAGTATGTCGTGCTGCTCTTTGGTCAAACGAGGCTTGACATCCACAGTCAGGCTGGCGAGATGTTGTGAGAAGTGCGGGTGTTGCATGTGGTGGGAGTAGAAGTCGTGTTGTGACTGTGGATGCTGGTGGGGGTGGTGCATGTGCATATATGCTTCCTGGCGGAAATGCGGGTTGCGCAGGTCAATGTGGTGGTCCGAATCATCTGTGGCATACATGCCACCATAATCGGCGAACTCCATGGCGAAGCCGTAGTCCTCGCTCTTGCGGTGTTCGCTCTGGTGGGCTTGTCCGTGGTTGATATGGGGTGAGGAGGTGGTACGATCAGCGAGCGGGGTCGAGGTAACAGGAAGAAGAGAAACACAAGCTGGGTAAGAATAACTTTTGAAGAAAGCGTAAGATCGTGCAAAGATCGGGAATGAGTCTCAGAGCCAGACAGACTAATTGACCCAGGATCGAGAGCGAGAGTCGGTCGAGAGGGTTGTGGTGGCCGTTGGCGGGAAGCGACAGTTGAGAGCTGGTTGCTAGAGCGAGTGACGGCGCGAGAAATTATGGCGAGCCCTGCGTTGCTGCCGCCAGCGGTCCGGGGAGGGCGAACCCTACGAGCACCTGGATGGAACGGGCGAGCAAGCACCAGCGCAGAGCATCCAAGCGAATGGTGATGCTACTGGAGGTGGAAGGGGGAAGACGAGCAATTGCCAGAGTACTAAAAAGTATGGGAATGGTAAGCAGGAAAAAGAAAAGGGCGGCAGCAAGCGGGCGGGCGTGGTGGTGGTAATAGATGCAGGGGAACGAACGAGGGAGGCGGAGGTTCGCAGGGAACGGAGTATTAGCAGCTGCTTGATCAGAGAGCACGAGCGTAGCGACAGAGCTCCTCCACCAAGACAGAAAGCGGCAGCACGAGCGGCAGCATGAGCGGGAGCGGCAGCGGCGGCACCGATAGGTGCGTGGTCAACAGCCAGCGTGAGGTGTGGCAGCACCAGCAGCAGTACGTTCGGATAAGCCGCAGGGCAGGGCAGCAAAGCGAGGCAAAGCGAAAGATGGGTTCAGCTCTTGGGTTGGCCGTGGACGGGCCGGATCCGGATGGCGAGCGCCAAAAAGCTAAGGAAAAGCCACAAAGGATAGGGCCGCAGGGCGTGCGGCGCGAGGCACGAGGCACCACGCATGACGAGAGCTAAACTTCTGGGGGCGTGGGGAGCGAGCAAGTCGCAAGCAGGGCCCAGATGTGGCTCAAACGCACCGATGCGGTGGGGAGCTGCGAAGGACTCGCCCGACAAATCAGCGACGCAACCGGGGAGGGGGCACGTCCATTGGGGGGGCCGAGGGACAAGAGTTGAGGAAAATCGGATGTCCAGAGGTTCAGGCCGTCAGATTGGGGCTCGGCAGGGTCGCACGGGGCCAGAGAGGGTGCTACGGGTGGGCCAACAACAGGCCGACGAGGCCAACCGCCAGCAAGGCTAAGAGGCTAGAGACGCAGCGAAGCTACCGGCCTCAGCAAGACATTGAGACATCACGACATGGCACATGCAGATGCCCGGGATACCAGATAGACAGATAGCAGGGTCGGTATATCAGGGGCTGCGGAGGATCGCTGGAAATGACTCCCTGGCTCGCTGGGAATTGCACGGGCGGGGACAACACGACGAGGAGGGGGGGACAGGCAAAGCAAGAGAGCTGCATACCAGGGAACAGGGATCCGCGCACAAGAGCGACAAGGAAGTCCCATTGCGGACGAACCAAAGCGATTCAGGACCTGACCCATGACGGAAGCGGGCACGGAGGCACAAAACGTCGCCATAACTTTCGAGATGATATGGCAGAGCATTACACACGATGGCATCACCACCGCTTCTACAGTAGCAATAACAGCGCGTCACCGTCGTCCATCATCAACGATATACGACGATGCGTGACACCACACGGGAGTTTTCCATTGCGGTCCATACCCACTATCTCGTCAACACGGTCGTCAATCCCCATTCAACCTACGGGCTAAATTAGCCCCGGCTGACGATCCGGCTCTTCTTTTTGTCAACTTCGTCCGCACGGATCCCCGGCCCATCGCTGGATCACCACGCCGCTCGGCGAGAGAGCCACCAAGAAGAGTTGCCCTCCAGGCTAACCACCGCTAACAACAGCGCTGCACAAGGTACCTCACCGGCGTACCGGCCGGGAGGGTTAAACCCACGCATGGGCCTCCCGCTCTAATCGTCTGCCATGTCTCTCTCTCACAGATACGGCACGGAAGGCGACAGCATGGGCCGGGAACTCTTCGCCGAGCATCATTTTTCCGACGGAACTACGATCCTAGGGTTTGCACGAATTGGTACTGACAGCGATCAAGCAGGTCTGCTAACATGCCAACAGGGCAATTAACTCGGCGTCTCAATAATTCGCAAGCAAGTCGGACGGGGATGGGACTGGGACGGGTTCCAAAAAAAAAAAAAAGAGCCACAATCTTCGAGCGACGCCATACAAAGCCACAAAGAGGCGGTGGGAGGCTGTGGAAAAGCGGGCAAAGCCTCACGCAAACGCACCTCGGTGCTGCTAGCGGATGCGGGCTCAGAGGGGCAAGAAATAAGGCCGGCGGCAGGCAGAAAGGCCAGCAGGCGGGCCAGATGCACATCCGCACTGTTCTTTTTGCTTGCTCTGTCCCACGGGCCCGCCGACGATCACCCGCGTGAACATCGCATCTACGTCCGCAGTATACTCCGTGCACTATCGTCGTAGGAGAATTTGTGTGTGCCTGCGTCATTTCACAGGATTTTCGGAAAACCGCCGCTGCATGGCACGCCTTCGGGGTTGAGGATATCAACGGGACCTCGAAGATGAAACCTCTTCGGGTACGTTGATGTACGACCTTCCTCAGGCCCTCGAGTCTTTTACCGAATAGTCGTCGTTGTCGGCCGCTCGGCACCCTGTCAACCCTCACCGAGCTAGTCATACTACCTTCATCTCCACTCTATTGTATGTCTGACTTTGTGAATCTGAGACGCTGGACCCACCTTCAAAAGCAAGAGATCCTAAGGAAGCAACCCGTTCCTGACCAACGGCCGCAGGTCCGACATGTCATATCTCAGACCAACCAGTGCGTGCCGAGCCTTGTTATGTCGCTGATCGAGACATACCAGCCGTTGGAATCCGCACCGCAGTCTGCGGTCTGACAGGCCGGACTCTATCCTCGCCGCACGACCTCTGCCGTGACACAGCACTGATCTGACAGCCGTTGATGCTCCATGTGTCGTCGGCACGCAAGCCCCTCGTCAGCTTGCCCCGCGTGGTCCCAGCCAGGACTGACTTTTTTTTCCTTCTTCCGCTCTGCAGAGCCAACGCAAACGGAGAGGACCTCGCATACGCACTAGTACCATCGCGGCCTTCGTGAGCGCGCTGCACTCGCCTAAAGAGGATGGTGGAATGGGCAGCGCGGCTAAATTTAGGGGTTGTCCAGTCCGATTCGGCATAATCGAGTAGAGTACAAGAGTACATAGGACGAATCAACAACCATGGCGCAGCCAAAGCCTCAGCAGCCAGTGACCGAAAGACCTCGTCATCCCCGATTGGGGGCTGTTGGCTTCCCTGTAATGAGCTTGATGGCCTATCCGCGGTGCCGCGACGCCAGCCTCATGCTGAAGTATGCGGGCTCCACTTGGCCAAGGTGAGTTGCAAGGTTTTAAGGCTGCTGATCTGTGGCTGTCGCCTCCGCGGTGTTCTTACCATCCGGGCCGTGGCGTCTGCGCGGATGCAAGAGACAGAAGACCACTCAACGGCTTCGAACAGGCTAACCAGCAGTTGGGACCATCTAGTCGCCATTGCACTTTGCATCGATCGCACCGTCATCTCTGCAACTTCGCGAGGTTCCAGAGCCCAGGACCGCACGATCAAGGCATCCCACCGTGGAACGGATCATCGCCACTCCACGCCGACCCCTCGCTTGCGATGCTAGATGGTGTAATAATTGATTGCGGTGGCGAGAGAAATAGATTGAAACATTGGCAAGAGTGGCGAGAAAACAATCCTGTTTGCTTGTGCGCACAGCGACGCCGGCATGTCAAACAATCTCGATGCCTCCGTACGTCCATTACCATCTGTCACAGGCTCAAGAGGTCTCACCTGTCTGGTTTCTCCGGCCGTTGCCTTACCTGTTCCTGGCGGATGCGGACGGAGCCATTGTGCCAGTCAAGCTTGACGCTGGAGTTCCCTCCCGCCTTCGCTCATCATCCTTCGTGCCCCGCGATGTCACCATCCCAATCGGTATGCTAAAAGTGGTCGTGCTGAGCGGCGGATGATCGCCCTGCGCTCACGTTCTTTGTCACAATCGATCATGCCGGCCCGATCCTCTGGGGCTTTTTGGCTCCGCGAGCGTGACCATGACTAGCCGGCTTGCTCAAGGCCAGCTGTGGCAGCTCGAGGTCTCAGCCCGATCAGCTTGTGTCCTGCGATAAGCGGGGCCAGGGTCCCTTGGGTCGTCAACAGGGTGGCCTCGTATTGACTTATTCCATCATCATCACTGTCTGCCTATCGCTTTGCAACCATGGCGGCGATAATTTGTCGGAGGGGCGTACAAAAGACGGGATGAAAGTGGTCCGCCATTTACTCAGTTGAACCTTCGTTGTGATGATCGAGGATTGACGACCACTCAAGGCAGAAGCAGCTCAACATCAAGCTCGGCCCTTGGCATGGTCCACACACATCATCGTGCCTTGGTGTCGGGGTGTGCCGCTCTCACTCATCCCAACTTGCATGACTGACTCCACGCCGCCACACGCCATCCGCGGGGACACGTGCTGTGAGCCACTCGCGCGCTTGTTCGCGGGCAAAAGCATCCAGACAGACGGCGCGAACTCTGCCCGTGCAAGAATCTAATCATGCGTGTGCGATTATTGCTGCAATATTGTAATGCCCATACACACACTCAAACGGTAACAACACACACACGGTTTTGAACCTGATGCTCCTATCCGTGCTCGGAGATAAAGACTGCAATTTCTCCATCCCCTTTCATATTGTACTTGCATGTGCAAAGCACCAGCCGACGGTGGGCATCGCCGCCGACATCCCACACCACAGACACAGCTTCACGCCAGGCAAATTGAGACCCCGAACCCAGCCAACGGTCAGCCGAGATTCGCCAGATCCTGCGCTAGAACCAGTCCCAATGGGCGCATGAGCCCTGCTACCGCACAGATGTCGACATGCGCTGTACACGTCGTCCCAATTTATTTTACATTTTGTGACTTACAGCAGAAAAGGGGGGAAGTGGGAGGCCTTGAATCTGTACCGGGGGTCTTGCGAGAGTCCAGCCCGATTATTGCTGCACTATAGGCGAACCCGAACGCCATGTCAGCCTTTTCCCTCTTAGCCACGTCGTCGCCGCCTTCGCCTCGTGTCTCACGGTCATCTCCTTGCGGGCAAAAGTCGGTCGCGAGAGCGCACATGGTTTTACGTACGCACGCTGCAACCTTCTCGCTACTGTATGGCGCTTTGAAGCTTGTCTTTACGCTTTTTTTGGGCCTCAGCGGAAATCCACCGTCAAAACACACCCGCAGGTGGGCGCCCGTTATTTTGCTTGTCTCGTCCTGCGAGGCTGACCCTGCAGAAGAAGGAAAGAAACATGCCCAAGCATCTCACGGACCACCTCCTCTTCGGCCGAGAGAGAGGAATCTGTCATCACAAAAGTCGTTGGCCAAGCTGTGGCTCACCACTCAGCGCACTGAGCTCTGTCTCTGTCTGCAAAGTCGATTGCTGGCTCCACCGTTTCGTAGCCGACTTGGGGTGTGCTGTACCTGCGTCGGCCCGCACTGTCAGTCGGGAGCGAAGTGTTGTGTGCGACGATGAAAACGGCTTATCCACACGACCAATCCTCATATCCACATGAGTGAGCTGTTGAGGTGGTGCGTGTATAGTATTGCATGAATTAGGCATACCACCTATCTGAGACTGATGGGCCTCGCAAGCAGCACGCCATGGGAAATCGCACCCACGGCCCTTGTGACTGAGATCAATATGCAGACCCACGAAACCGGTAGGTGTAATCAATCCTCTAGTCGATCTGGCTGTCGTTCTGGAAGATTGCGACCACGCCGCAAGACACTAGAATGAGTGCGAAGGACGCTAGTACTATCCACATGACCTTCGAATGCGCCTTCCTATCGGACCGTACAGTACATCGATAACATGGTCGCTTGATTACCAGTAGACTGATACCATGCACAACCAGAAAGAAGATCACCATCTCCGATTCGTCCACAAGTATTTGAGAGCTACGTCTTGAACCCTTTGCCAAGTGCATCGTTGCGCCGGGCAAGCCGAGAGCGATGACATGCTTGGAGGCGGCTTTGCTCTGGGTTGCAAGCTGTTGACCGTTGCACTACCGCAGTAACCAACGGCATGAAACACACCACCATCCAAGTGCTTAGCGGACTCTCACGGCGAACACCTGACACGACAAGTTGAGCGCTGAGAAGTCCGGCGTGCTTTCACTTTCGATACTCGAGCGCAATTGCATTACCCTTACACTCCAATCTAGACCAGACCGACCTCGCTCGCTCCCTCGATCACAACCGTTATGCCATCCCGCCGTCTATCAACGACATGTGCTGTCGATCCACAAGCAATCAACGCTACCTGACTTCTTAAGCATTGTAGCCTGGATCATCTTCCGTTGCGAAGGTAGCGGCTGATAAAAAGCTCGACCTTATCACAAGGCTAACCAGTCTATCGGAGTCTGCGCCACTTAGTGGCGCATCGTCTTTTCGGAGTCCAGGAGGGCTTCGAGGCTTGCATTTAGAATCACCGCAATACGACCGAGAAGTGAGGACCAGCAGTAGCTCGTGGTTCTGCTGCTGAGGCCGAACACCTGCGGCCATGCGCCGCCCATCGGCCCGGTAAGCCTGCTCTGCTTAACCTAAGCAAGGACATGCGCTCCACACGACTGCTAGAACAACTAAGCTCCAACGGTCGAATAGCTGTCCGGCGACGCCGGGAAAGGGCTTCAGAGATGCAGAATGATACCCCCACCCCCACCCCACGCCGTTGACAGAGCCGCTAGAGCGCACAATCACCGGACTAAGAGGGCGTCGCGGAATCGGATCCGTGCCTGGCCTGTCTGCGCATCCCATCCAGCCAGCTCAACGCTGCGCATGTCTCTGACGATCCAGTCGGCCCCGGCTTCTTGCAATTGTGCGACAGAATGGCTCGTAGCAAGCGCAACGACGTGGAATCCAGCTGCCTTTCCGGACCTTATACCCGAGGGCGCATCCTCAAGAACTAGAACCTCTGACTTAGCGGACGGTGACATTCCGAGTCGCTTCGCACCGAGCAGATATGCAGCTGGGTCCGGCTTTCCGCGCTCGACTTGCTCCGCAGTGATCAGATGCTTGGGTTGTGACAAGGATAAGACGTCGATCCAGCCCTGCACTAGAGGGCGGGTTCCCGATGTTACGATCGCCCAAGGCACGCTCGAAGCATTGAGTGCATCCAGCAGAGCCCGCGCGCCGGGGATTTCGACCGCGTCTCCACCGTGCTCCTTGGGCACTGCGCCTTCGGCCCGACAGATATCTGTAACAGAAAGTCAGCGTATGTCCACGTAGATCTGCACGCAGCCCCGCTGAAGCCCATTGTGGGAATCAACGCATGCAGGTAGGGACCAGGCGTTCGGATGCGCCAGGGACAGCCCGAAATGGGCATAATGGCGGAGTACTCACAGTCCCAATTTGCCAGCTTCGGACATAAGATCGCGAGAGTGTCAATGCTCCTCCTTCCATGGCTTGTCTCTAGAATTGTAACTGGATCTACACCGATCTCGGCTCCGATGCCGTGCCAGTACTTTTCGATCGCACTGGTCGAGTCGATGATCGTGCCATCCATGTCGAAAAGCTTCCGGGATGTCAGCTGCATCCAGCATCATGACGTGAGCACAGGGTTTACCAACCAGTGCAGAGAATGTATGCATCTCTTCCGGCGCCGAAAAGCTGAGGCCCGTGAGGTCTGGCATGGTGGTACAAGATGTTTGTTGTTTCGTTTGGCGTAATTTGCGGAGTTGTGCGGTCTATCTGTCTATGCGGAGTCAAGTGGATACGTCAAAATCAAATCGCTATGAGGAAAAGCAAGCAGAACTGCGATTTGGGAATGGAAAGGTAGATGAAGAAAGGGAATGTGCTACCCTTGGTGAATCTTTACAATATATGTTGAACCGGCGGGGTTTCCTAAAAGGGTTGAGCCGATGCCCTCCTTTGTGCCCCTCGGGCAGTGGTAAGCTACAAGTCGGCAAATCGTGAATACTAAGGCTCAAAAAGACCTCATGTTCATCATAGGTATTGATTCGTGATGGTCTCAGAATTACATATAGTGTAGATGGTATGCGAGGACAAAGGTCGCGTATATAGCATCCTTTGCTTCGTGGAATGAGCCGCGGTTTTGTTCACCGCTTTGGTTCATCCGGCAGAATTTCTTCTGACCCCGAAATCTCCGCCTCGACTTTTTTGGGGAAGGCGACAGCGACAACGGATTCACAGAGACACAAGCTGTAATCATGAAGGTCGGCAGTGAGTTGCTCCGCAGTTGCAACATGTTTTCAGCATCACTGATGTCCTGCAGAACCTAAGTCCAAGCGGACGCCAGTTCGTCTGCGGCACAAGATCCAGAAGGCCTCAGCCAACAAGCAGAGGAAGGATCGCAAAGACGCAAAGAATGTGCGCAATCATGCTGTATGTTGTTTTAGAACATGACTGACATCCTTTATCAGAACCCAGAATGGCGGACCCGATTAAAGAAAGATCCTGGCGTACCCAACCTCTTCCCATATAAGAACAAGGTGCTTGAGGAGATTGAGGAATCGCGGCAGCAGAAGGAGGCTGAGAAGCAGCGGAGGCAGGAGATCGCAAAGGCACAACGACTGGGGACCAGCGTCGACAAGATCCAAGCCCAGACCACGGATGCCGCAAACGCCGAGGAAGAGGAACTCCTGGACCTGGCTGACGATGTGGATGTGGACGATGAGATGGACGAGGACAATGCGAATCCTATGGCTGCGCTGCTAGCATCAGCTAGGGCGCGTGCCGCCGAGTACGAACAAGACGCAGGCGACAATGACGAGATGGACGAGGACGACGATGAGTGGGGAGGTCTCGATGAGGAGTCCGACACAAATCAAGCCACAGCCTCTCGGAAAGACTCGTCCCGCAAAGCTTTCGACAAGGCCTTCAGGTCAGTCATTGAATCTTCGGATGTTGTCCTTTACGTCCTCGACGCCCGCGACCCGGACGGCACACGCTCCCGCGAAGTCGAGCGCTCTATCATGGCCTCCGATTCTGGCTCCAAGCGGCTGATACTCATTCTCAATAAGATCGACCTGATCCCTACCACGGTTCTCCGCGATTGGTTGCGCCATCTGCGTCGCTCCTTCCCTACTATCCCGCTCCGTGCCTCTACCCCTTCCTCCAACGCAAAGACTTTTGACCACAAAGCCCTTACCGTCAAAGGCACATCCGAGACGCTGTTCCGCGCGCTCAAGACATATGCCCACGCGGCACAGATGAAGCGAGCCATCACGGTTGGTGTTATTGGCTACCCCAATGTGGGTAAGAGCAGCGTCATCAACGCACTCACCTCACGCATGGGTAAAAGTAGCACTGCATGCCCCACAGGTGCAGAGGCAGGTGTCACTACCTCGTTGCGCGAGGTCAAGATCGACAACAAGCTGAAGCTGATCGACTCGCCGGGTATAGTATTCCCGTCGCAAGTGTCGGCTGCGACGTCGTCAGGCGTTGATAGCAAGACCGCTCAGGAGGACGACAAGGCACGGCTCATTCTGCTCAATGCAGTTCCGCCCAAAGATATTGCCGATCCGGTGCCCGCTGTTTCATTGCTGCTTAGACGTCTCGCTGCGACCGAGAGTGGCATGCAGCGCTTGCTTGATGTTTATGGAATACCGCCGCTGATGACCCAGAATGGCGACGCTACGACAGACTTCCTGGTACAGGTTGCTCGCAAGCGAGGAAGGTTAGGCAAGGGTGGTGTGCCGAACATGTACGCCGCGGCCATGACGGTGGTGGCTGATTGGTGGGCTGGACGTGTGCAGGGTTGGCTTGAAGCACCCTCAGCCGTCAATAGTGGTGTTGCGGCAAAGGGTGGTGAAGGTCTTACTGGCGATCAAAAGGAGATTGTCTCTGCGTGGAGCAAGGAGTTCAAACTTGAGGGTCTTTGGGGCGATGATGGGAAGGACGTTGCCAATGAGATGGCTGTAGAGTCATGAGAGTCGAGCTCAGGAGAGTAAATATCACACGCCGTTGTGAAGCATGCTTGGAGTGAGGCGAATTGGGACAAAAAGCAGTGTTGTTGATACCCAGCACAAGAATTCATGATCATATTAACACAAATATTCTTCTGTTCAACTAGTATTTCCCAAGAGGTCAGGATTTTCCTATACTCTGTCATTGGATCGAGCTATCGTGATGAAAGAATAGGCTACTGACCATGATCGCGGTATCCTGAAATGCCAAGCCCCGATGTCCGCAGCTCGAAGCTCGACTTATACTCAGACGACGCAACCACGCAATCATCGCGCACGCTTTCGCTTCTACAACTCAGGATCGCCAGCAGACGCAGCTGATCGCTCAAGTCATCGTGTGACGACTGGACAGCGACCCTTTCTCGCGCTACAAAGACTACTATCGCCTCTCCACTCCGCGCTCCAGCACTAGGCAGCCCTCGTTGCCCGGGGCGTCCCGCCCGCTCTCGCGCATTCTTTCAACCACCAATTCCCCCGACTCGCTTTCACATAGCACGTCATGTCGTACTTCTTCAGCACGCCGGTAGACATTGACATTGTCCTTGAGGACACGGACGAGCGGCCAACGGTTGATGTCAAGCTGGACAAGAACCGGCGGGAGAAGGCACCACTGTATCTCGATGGAGAGAGTGTGAAGGGCGCCGTCACGGTGCGGCCTAAGGATGGCAAGAGATTGGAACACACAGGTATCAAGGTTCAATTCGTGGGCACTATTGGTATGTATGATGTTTCCTTGTTGTTTCTAGGAGGTTCGAACGGCAGAGCGGAGACAGCAGCTCGGGGTGGCGGAGTTTTGGCAATGGCAGGGATGAGCTATGTCAGAAAAGCTACGCGACGAGCAGAGCATACCGACAAGACTGCTACTGACACGATTGCCATTCAGAACTCTTCTACGACCGAAATGTTTCGCACGAATTCCTCTCCTTGCAAACCGAACTCGCCGCACCAGGCGAACTCCAACACCCACACACTTTCCCCTTCCACTTCAAGAACGTCGAGAAACCATACGAATCATATTCAGGCATCAACGTACGGTTGCGGTACTTCCTGCGCGTGACCGTTTCGCGACGAATGGGTGAGGTGATCCGTGAGAAAGACCTGTGGGTATACAGCTACCGAATGCCGCCTGAGACCAACAGTGTGATTAAAATGGATGTTGGCATCGAAGACTGCCTGCACATCGAGTTCGAGTATAGCAAGAGCAAGTACCATCTCAAAGACGTGATTGTGGGGAGAATCTACTTCCTGCTCGTCCGATTGAAGATCAAGCACATGGAGCTCAGCATCATCCGGCGAGAAACGTGCGGCGCTCCTCCTGGACAGTACAATGAGAGCGAGACGCTGGTGCGATTCGAGGTACGAAACCCAGTCGTTGTGATACTTGGAAATACTGCTGATTTCAAACTAGATAATGGACGGTTCACCATCGCGCGGCGAGACAATCCCCATTCGGCTGTTCCTAGGCGGGTTCGATCTGACGCCAACTTTCAGAGAAGTGAACAAGAAATTCAGCACCAGATACTACTTGTCACTGGTACTCATCGATGAGGATGCAAGGCGGTACTTCAAGCAGTCGGAGATTGTGCTTTTCCGTCAGGCGCCGGAAGGCCATGAGCTTGCGCAGAAGCAGGCGTTAGAGATCGCGCAGAGCTGAGTGCGTGATGTGATGCGACTGGCCTAATCAGCGACAATGGAAGAAGTGCGGCGGAATTGTGAAGACACAGTTACAGAACCCATGAGCCAATGGCTTGCGCTTGACACTTGGGGCAGTGCTGTGCTGAGCCATGAAAGCCCAAGGACTGGAGATCTTTCAGGGCTCTGTACTGTAGATACCATATGCAGTGAGAGTGAAGCAAGCAACGCGAAAGACAACTGCCCAAATTGGATGCTCGATTTGCTGTCTCGACCACAGATACATTTTGTCTCTGTCTTTGTTTCACATAGTAGAGCTATTCTTGATACTCGTACTCGTCTAATTCCCGTCAACCAACTTTCCCCCAATAGTCTGTACGATCATTATCCGCTCCAATAATCCTAGCGGCGGAAGTGAATCCAACCTCAATTCTTGGCGCCGCCGCCGCAACGCCACCTCTCTCCGCGGCGCGAGCTCCGATGTTCATGGGGATCTTTATCAACCGCAACCCATTGTACCATCATCCACCAGTCATCATCCTTCGAATTGTCTCGGATTAACGCCTGTTGTACAGTCACTTCCCGGCCCGCTGATTCAAACACATCAAGATGTCCAAGCGAGACATGCGTCGGTCGGACCTTGGTATGTTCCTCTCCGTCCGCCCCCTTGCGCCTCTACCACTCCTTACATCACGCGCATTTGAGATAGTGCTTTGCATGCATAGCAGAGCTGGTGGCGACATATCCTAGGAAGCGGCACAGTAGCCGCAATGAGAACGAATGGCGACTGACACTGCGACAGTGGTGCCGTACCTGGAGCCCGCGGTCGCGAAGAGCGACATGGACTTTGCTTGTGAGTCTCAATCTTTTCATCATGGGTTTTCCCAAGTCGGCAGGATAGCAGTTGGTCCAGGACGGTCGTGGGACTGGCGAGCGATTGAGAGGGGGTGAGCAGGTGGCATATGCTTGTACCAGCAAAACACGGCGCTGAGCTCTTGGTACTCAATCGCATTGAGCTTTTCTAGCGGGGTGATTGGAGCCCAGCGTGCAAAGTCGACACACGCAAGGTCTCTACGGTTTTTGAGCCGGAGACGTGCCCGCTTGCCCCATTTGCAGCATCTTATCAGCCAAGCAGGAGCGAGCGTGACTGACAGCTTCTAGCAACGTTGGGCAGCACTCTACCTATGGCCGCTGTATGTCCCTTCTGCCATTTCTACATGTCTCACTACTGACTTCGATAGATCTTCCTGCGGAGCAAGTACGTCTTCCTCTAGTTATATCCCCGCAAGACTCCGTTTACTAATGATCTTTCGCGCATAGGATGATTGGATGGTACGTGGTTTCCCTAGCGGCATTACGTGCAGAACAGGATTTTGAACGCTGACATGCAATAGGGTCGCCGTCACTTTCGCCATTCAGACGTGGCTGGCTGAATCACCCGACAAGAAGGCCAGCACAAGTGGGATCTACCAGGTGGGAATGGCTTGTACGTTTGTCTGATTTTCTTGCACTATATCCCGTTCATTTATCTCCCTTGTATCTATAAACTGTGCTGACAATCACTAGTCATGTCTTTGGGAGTCGTAAGTATCGCACAACCGCATAGATGTACATGGCTTAACAACCACAGTCGTACATGTCGCTCTTCTTGCCGCCAACGCCGAGCGCCGTTCCTACCGGAGCTGGGGCAGCGAGTCCCGCGCCTGCCTAGAATACTATGCCGGATGGAAATACAGAGGAGCGGACGGACAGCAAGTGACGGTCGCAAGATGCTCCACCAGTTTAGTACAGAACAGCTCGCCAACATCACCATGTCAACTTCACCTCAGAACGTTCTGAATAAAGTCAACTTTCTGTCTGTACCATACACTATTCAATCTTATCTTGAACATTCCTCAACACTGTTTTCCATCCAATCCCGTCCCCTTAAAGATCATTACTGACATACTCCACCTTCTCCAATCCGACAAACTCCTCCTTCACCGCCCTCGCACTCACAAACCTACTCAGCAAATTCTGACTTCCAGCCTTATCGTTCGTCCCGCTCATCCGCGCACCACCAAACGGCTGCTGGCCCACCACGGCGCCAGTGCACTTGGTATTGATGTAGAAGTTGCCCGCCGCATCCCTCAGCGCCTCCTCGGCCTGCCTGATCACCGCGCGATCCTTGGCAAACACCGCCCCCGTCAAAGCATACGCAGTAGTCTTATCGATCGTGTCGCAGATCTGGCTGAACGACGAGTCATACTCATACACCACCAGCACGGGCCCGAACAGCTCCGTGCTCATGAGCGGATGGTGCGGGTTCGTCGTCTTATACACCGTCGGGCTAATGAAAAACCCCTTGCTATCGTCATACGTCCCGCCGACCAGCAGCTCCAGCTCCTTATCCTGCTTCGCGTCGTCGATGACCTTCCTCAGCTTGTCGAAGGACGCGCGGTGGATCACGGGACCGATGAAGTTCTCCCATTGCTCGGGGGACCCGACTTTCAGCCCTTTAGTAGCGGCGACAAGCGTCTCCTTGAAGTGCGGATAGAGGGAAGACGGGACATAAGCCCTGCTGCACGCGGAGCACTTCTGGCCTTGGTATTCGAACGCGCCTCTCACGGTCTGTAACGCAGCGGCTCTGGCGTCGGCGGACTCGTGCAGGAGGTGGAAGTTCTTCCCTCCCGTCTCGCCCACCACCCTCGGGTAGCCAGCGTACGTGCCGTCAGCGACGTTGGCGGCGATCTTCCCGAACAAGCTGCGGAACACGGCCGTGGAGCCGGTGTAGTGCAGCGCGGCGAACTCCTTGCGCCCCAGCGCGACGCGGGTGACTTCTTCCGCGTCGCCGGGGACGAATTGGATGACGTCCTTGGGCAGGCCGGCTTCGAGGAGGATTTGGTAGACGAGCCAGTTTGACGCCATGGCGGCGGGGGAGGGCTTCCACACGACGACGTTGCCCATCAACGCTGGGGCGGAGGGCAGATTCGCTGCGATGGCGGTGAAGTTGAACGGGGAGATGGCGTACACGAATCCTTCCAGCGGCCTGTATTCGACTCTGTTCCACACACCGGGCGCGTTGTGCACAGGCTGTGTGGCGTACAGTTCCTGGGCGTACTTCACGTTGAACCGGAGAAAGTCGCATGACTCCGCGGCAGAGTCGATCTCCGCCTGCCATGCGTTCTTGCCTTGGCCGAGCATGGTCGCGGCCATGATCTCGTATCGGTACTTCCCGCTTATCAGGTCGGCGGCTTTGAGGAAGATGGCCGCGCGGTCGGAGAAGGGCATTGTTTCCCAGTCGCGCTTGGCGGCCAGGGCAGAGTCGATTGCTTTTGTTACGTCGGAGGCTGATGCGGAGGACCATTTTGCTACTGCGTCGGCGTGGGAGGAGGGGTTGGGTTGGAGAGCTTCGTTCTGAGTGATATGTTGGCCGGCGATGACGGCAGGGACGGAGAGGGGGAGGCGGGATTTGAGGTCTTTCAGGGCCGAGGCGAGGCCGGCGCGGTCGGGGGAGGAGGGAGAGTAGTGTTTCTAGCTCTTATGTTAGTATCTGGAGGTGGAGCGAGGATATGGAGGCTCACGTTGGGCTCGTTGTTGATCTCGGGGACTTTGAAAGCGGCCAGCGTAGCCATGCCCCTAGGAAGCTTGATCGACGACCGAGTGAGGCCATTAGCCGCGACGCGGGAGGGGAAACGGGCAGCGACCATTGTGTGCGACTGAACTCCTGCTACGTCCTGCTGAAAAGTAACTGCTCGAGGAATTCCGGCTCCAGCACCAGCACCAGGCCGCGGCGGTGGTGGTATTTGATGTTGAAGCTCCCCGTTGTTCCTCCTGTATCGGACCCCGGCTTGCTTCGGCTCTCCAGATTCCAGCTCCTAGCTCAATGTGGGGACCAGGGGAATTTTAGCCAATCCCGCGTGCGGGACCCTGGGTGACAGGCAAAAGATTGGCCCGCGGCCAGCCATGGACGAGACAACGAGACAACAGTTTCGCTCTTCAGCATGATACAATTTAGATAACAGAATGGCACAATTTGATAAAAGGCTCCGTTGTCGGAGTGCAATGTGGCAGCTTAAACGGAACTGCTCTGTTCCAACAACTCAACATAAGTCTATCCCAAACATGGCTGACCGTAAATCTCATAACATCCTACAAAAAATCCCCATCGAGACCCTTCAACCAATTGACATCGCTGCTCATGAAACCAGTTCCCGTGTCCAACCCAGGCATATGTGCCGTGAAATCAGCATCGTCCAAAGCAAACGCCTCCCCAGCCGCGTCCAGATTGACAAGTGCATCAAAGTCTGGCTCGAAGCCCGCCATGCCGAACATGTCGGTACCATCGTCCTGGTGGACCTGGTCCATCACCGCTTGGAAATCTGGCTGATCCGATTCGTTCGAGTCTGGCGGTGTCGACGCCAGGAAGTTGTTCAGCCGCGAAGCCACCTCTGCGTCTGTGACGCGCTGCTGCATGCGTGCTGCCGCTGCCGACGCATCGGGCGGCGGCGTAAGGTGAGAGTGAGTCTGGTTGCCTAGCAGCGCCGCGGGATCCAGGTTTTGCGGCTTGGGTGCTGTGCGCTCGCCAGGCTCGCGAGCCATCACAGCATTCTTGGCGTCTGCTGCTTTTTGCGGCAACGCAATTTCTGCTTTGCGAATAGCTGCCTCCAAGAATGCGGTCGAGTAGTCTGCCGCTGCGTATATATCGCGCAGCTTGGACATGATCTGCATGCATTGGCAGAACCCTTGCAGCGACGCACGGCGAGTCGGCTCGTCCGGAGCTTTGATGTCCAGCAGATGAATAATAATGGCCGGCAACAGAACAGTGATGCCCACTGTAGGCAAGAACCGGACAAGATCGTGCTTTGCCAAATTCTCGGCGAAAGAGGTGATCTGGTTAGCCGCCAGTCTGACATTAATCCTTGACATATCCAAGAGTTCCTTGGCCGTGTTCTCGGTAGGCCATGAGCCGGAAGGTAGCACCTGTGGTCGATGCAGCGCCGAAAGAGTCGCATAGTAAACCATGTGCAAGAGGGATCGGTTGAGATTGATGCTTTCGTCTCCAGGCGCGAATTGTACCGCGGCCGGGTTCGGCCCAACATCGACCTCTGGATTGATTGATTCTTTCCATTGCCGTAGCGCATCATCGCAGGTCCGCACTCCACATACCTCCGGATCATCCTTCTTCGCAACCAGCATCATAGTCGTTCGCGTGCTGCCCTCTTTGCTCTGAGCGCCGTGATTGTTGTGCAAAACCGAGTATTGCGTTGATAGGACATGGCTGATGCAGATGCAAAGCTTGGCCTTTTCCACGCACATGATAGCCAGCAGTCGCTGCTTGGATGAGTCGTACAAGACCGAGCAGTTGCTCGGAATGCAGGACATGGGATTGGCCATTCGTGAAGAAATCGAGAAGTCTTCCAACGCAAGCATCGGCACATCAAAGTCCTCGTTCTTTATCCTCGTCGGCCTCCTCATGCCGAGAGCAATCAGTCGATCGCGCATGTATGTAGACCACCATATGCGTTTCCATAACCGTCTTTGTTTGCCATCCATGCTTGATCTTTCTGGATTTCGGTGCAGGCCGATGGTGTGCGACAGCGAAACCGCAATGCCCATCCAATGGTGGCTGTCCTTCTGATCGTCCGGGGTCTCGTACCAGTAAGTCATCAACAGCAGCGATTGAATGAGCGAGATGCGATCCGCTTCGTAGTCGAAGTCATAAAGCAACTGCAAGTGGTCAGCATCAAGAGTTCATTGATTTTAAGACTTCGCACATACTCTTGTCTTCTGAAAGAATTCTCTCCTCGCCTCTCTGCGCGAAAAGTAGCCGGCGGCCTTGAGCAATTTGATATCGACCATGGCCACACCCGTGAACATGATGGCCTGAAACAGCAAAAGGCTGACCTGGTTGCTGCCGTCATTGCGATCGACGCTATCTATCAAGTCGTGGACATCTAGCAGCGGCATGTATGGATGCACAAATTCGACGAAGCATCTGAGTAAAGCATCTCGCAGCGGGAGTGGTGGTATGGTAATGGCGCCCTTTTTCGATAGGTACAAAACCTCATCAGCACCTATGCGCGCTGGAAGGGGCTTAAGATATGCGGGGAGATGTCTGGAAGGCAGGGGAGGTGATATTTGACGATTTGCACCGAACGTAGATTCTGCTGTGGGTTGCTGAAGAGAAACGCTGTCGATGTTGGAGAGTGAGGCCTGCATGTTACTGGACAGGCTGGACAGCGCACGCTGTCTGTACGCGTCCCGAGTCTCAAAGTCGTCGTCTGGGATGGTCAGTCGGCGGCTCTGAGAGGTAGGATCAATCAGTGCTCACAAAGTGCATGGGGCCGATGTTCTAGTCCATTCGGCTGAGGGAATGAGATAGGAGCTTGCCCGAGCCCGTCGGCAGTGGTCGCTGCTGGGAAGGAGTCATAAGTCGGCGAGTCGAGCTGAGAGTTGTCTTGAGCTCCATTTTCGTCTTCGGCCTTGTTCCATTTCCTGTGCGCCAGATGGATCAGTATGGTGTGTCATGAGGACAAGGGGATGCGACCAACTTCTTGCGCTTGCTCTCCGACACAACGCATTCCACCTCGTCCAGCCGGCAATTCGTGCAGGGGATCTGCTCGACGACATTGCATCTGACCTTCCTCGCCCGACATGATTGACACGCCTTCGACGCCCTCCTCTTGACAGCTTTATTCGGGCGACTACCACCTCCCTGAATACCGGCTTGATCCTGCTTGCGCTTGACTCCGTTCGCTTCCGGTTCCTGGATGCGGACGTGCTTGGCGCCGTCGTACGATTCGTGCGGAGAGTTGGAATCCGACATGGCGGACAAGGGCCCTATTGGCGCATATGACGGCCGGGAGGACAGGAGTGAGCCGCACGGGGAAGTCCGTGGTGAAACAAGCTGGGAGGTCGAGTAATGCGCGCAGGACCAGAAACGCACAGAATTATAGGAAGACAAATGGATCCAAGGACGAGTGCAAAGAATAATGGACCAAAGGAAGAGCCAAAATGGACTAGGCAGAGCTTGAGACGAAAGTGTGGAAGCAAGAGAAGGATTGAAGCTCGGGGACCCCGGGGGGCTTCGTGGTTCGCTCTTTCGGTGATGGTTGTCCGTTATGGAGCTCCGCACAGAACACGAATCGCAGGACTCTGGGGGCTCCAGATGGGAGGATGCAGGGCGGCCTGACACAAGTTGCGGCTGCCTTGTCTCAACGGTGGTGCAGAGCAGACCAAAATGCACGGTGACTGTGAAACGCGTCGACGGTGACGATCATCGTCGGTGGTGGCCAGATGATGTCGACGACTGCCGGTTTTCTTATACTTGTCTACTTTTGCTATTCATGATAATAGAGTGCGGGGTCATGCCCGCATTCCCTTCTGGTATATCGTCCTCCAGTAGATCCTTGATCTACGGCGATTCTTCCTCAACAACACGAATGCGGAATCGGTGAATATGCATGCAAGTCGTTCGTGCGATGCGAAACCTGGGCCCGGAACCTGCGGAGCTGGCTGTCACGAGCACCGAGAAATTAGATGAACCTGACTAATTGGCATCATGCATGTCCTGAAGTCCCTGCGACTGATTGGGTTCGAAGCGCGCCATTTCTCATGCCATGTGGAGGGTCGGCTTCTTCCGGTGATGGTTAGTGATCACAGCGAAGGAAAGATGTAGGCAAAGGAACGCATCAGGGAGCGGTTCACACCACCGATCTTGCTCAAATTATATCGCAGTAATTTCTGCCGTTTCGATCAGGCTCTACGAGATCTGGTACTGATTTAATTCTTGTCGTAGTCTTCAGGCCTCCTGCGCACATCTTGTCCTAGCTCGTTTATTCTCCGCACTTGCATGACGGCCGGCACATGGGCGCGGAATTCAAGATCCGTCGGCAAATTGGGTATCTACACCGGAGCGAGGGGACGAAGGGGAACGAACCGAGCGAGGGGCCACCCGCTGCGAAGTCGGCCACCAGCCTCGCACGGCTCGTTCCGCTGTGGCGCGAGTCAGTCTTAAAATCAGTCACGTGCTCAAACACCAAACAGATGATGTGCTGCAAGATCAGCAGCAGATACTCCTTGGTGGATATTATATAGGATGATGAACGTCTGTCAATCTATGGTCCAGGCCAATCCAGGTCATCCAGCCTCCTGAACACAGCAACATGCTTATTCCCTTTGTTCCGCGTCACCTTCTTTCCCTCCTCCGTCTCCGTCATAATCAACCTAACACACATCTCCATCTCCCTCCTACCCACCGCCAAACCCCCATCCTCTGCCTCGTTCATCTCCGCCTTGCCCTCCGCTATCTTCTCCGCGTCAAGCTCCACCCGTTCAAAACTCGGATGCCGCTCAAAATGCTCAACCATCCACTCATGCAAATCCCTAACATCGGTAATCGTATACACCAGCCCACCAGGCCTGATCGCATACGCATATTCACTGTTGAGCGTCTGCGACACGATCCTCGCCTTATGCTTGCGCGCCTTGAAGTGTGGATCCGGGAAGCACAAGAAGATAGCCCGCAGCTGAGCCTTGCGGAAGAAGTTGGGCAGGAACTTCATCGTGTTGGCCCTGATCACCGAGATGTTCTGGTACGACCCAGGGACGTTGGCTGGAGGAGGTGCTTCGGCCTCGCTGGTGGCTGCCTCACTGGCTACGTCCTTGGGCGGTTCGGGAAGTGCGCTCCTGTTGCGCATCGCCCGGATCTTCTCCGCTACGTACTCTGTTACTGATGTCCGGATTTCCATGCCTAGGAGTAGTGTCTCGGGCATGTGTGGCGCGAGTGCAAATAGTAGACCTCCAAAACCGCAACCAATGTCGGCAATCTCGACTTGCTTGCTCAGTGACTTTTGGGGTAATGCCGTGGCGGTGTCCTGGACGTTATTGCTGTGGCCATTTTCGGGTTGTGGTTTGTCCTCTGCGAATGCCGGATAATGCGTAGCCCAGTCCATGAGATCAGGGCTGGCAGGGCTGATAGAACGTCAGTCTGGCTACTGACATCACTCGTACGCTAGATAGAGTCGATTGGAACGAAAGCTTTGCTTGGCTGAGAGAGACTTACTAACTCAATTGGTGGTCTGAGAAAGGGTTTGCATGTGCGCGCTGCCTGTAAAACTTCTTCTTAGGCAGTTCACCCTGTTCTGCCAAGTGTTCGCGCTTCTGGCGCTTGTTTGAAGGGCCTGCCATTGTCACTGGACTTTTAGCAATGATCGTGGCTGTATTAGAATTCCCTATTTATAAATGTGGAAAAGCGCATAGAGAATGTGGAGGCAAATCTAGTGCGGTCAAACTGAGCCGCAAAGAATGTGGGGAGGTGGTGCGGCGGCGACGTCGCTGTTGTTTGCGGAGAACGACTCGCGTCTCTGTTCGCTCTACACCACACACAATCACACCCTACTCTGCTCACTAAAACTGCTATATACAATTTGAACAGTCACAATGCCACCGACAGACGACACCAAGCGCCGCGCCGCTCGGGAAACAATCGACATTCTCGCCGAGATGTCCGCTCTGCTTGTACCTGCTACCTTGCCCTATGTGATCAAACACCAGACCATTGACTTGCTTAGAACACCCACCTCGACCGCCAATCTCTTTCTTACTGTGTCAGCCTCATCGAAAATGGTGTCAACCCAGAAGCTCTAGCGGTACGTACAAACCTGCGTTGTCCAGAGTACTTCCGGCACATTATTTCTTGTTGGCTTTAGTGCTCCGCAGTCTTTCCGAACTGACGAGTACAGAACACGATTCACACGCTACGCGCAAAATACCCGTCCGCGAATGAGTCGGTCGCGGATGTGACGGCTGGTGCAGGCCGATGAATGCATAGTCCTCTGCGGGATTGTTACTGATCTTGCAACGATGATGCCTCTACATCTGCTGGTTCGAGCATAGCTGGTCATTTGGCATGATAAGTGGAGCGGAGCGGCACTTCCCTGGCTTGCGGAAACGTGCCACGCTGGGTTTCGTGCCTGGGGAAATGGCGTGCGATCTGCCGCCCGTGGTGATGAATGTGCTACACGCGACCACACGTGCGCCTGGAGCAACATGTCATTGAAGCGAAATCTCTACTTTGATGACATTATAACTTGCCATCTCTCGAGACGGGAACGACCTGTGCCCGGTCAAGTGGATGATAGCTACATTTCATGACATACTACACTGTGGGGAAAGGGCAGCCACGAGGTGACTTTACATCTGGATGTGGAGAGGAACAGTCCCCATGCGGTAGTGTTCACAGTGATGAGGGACATGGTTGATAAACATTAGACACAGATTGGACGCATGCACCATGGACACACTATATGACGAGCAGATATATCCAAATCGCAAAGCCATCGTTCAAACGGGCGGATATCTAAACAATCGCTGGAAAAGCCAAAAACATAATTCAAAAATTCTTGGGACAGTCCTCTTCTCTGAAAACACCATCCCCTTCATCTCCTTTGAAGAACATAGAAAATTCCTTCCTGAAACCAGCAGGACAATTTATACCTCCCAAATGCTTCATTTGATATGTTTTCGTCACGATGCTCATCGTCCTCTCCGAGCAAGACAGTCTCTCACTTCTCCCATGCGTATTATACTGCTCGCCATAGCAGTGGTGTGCTCGAATCGGTGCAAGATACTGTTGCGCACCGCGTTGGCGACCAGGAAGTTCCGCACGAAAAATTTATCTTGCTCTTCCTTGGTCTTGGGGACCGGCGGGGCCATATTTGCTCTCAGCAATGGGTTGTGGTTCATTGGCTGAGGCGACGAGGTACGCACACGTTTGCCGAGCTTGTTGATCGAGGGGTCAGTGGGGGGAGATGGAGGGGTTGGAGATGCTATCGTGGGTTGATACTGAGCCGAGGTTGTGGGAGCGGAAGTTGGGACCGTGAATTGTCCCATAGCCAAGGGGCTGTTGTTTCTGCTACCGGGTTGAGAGCTCGTGAAAGATGAAGGTGTCATGGTTTTGGCCAAGTTCAAATGTTGCTCACTGAGGTACTGTTGGAAGAGCCGGGCTGGCTGTTCAGGCGAGCTACCCCTAGGCGGGTGTTGTTGGCGCAGGGTCAGGTTAGCCATGGTGCTAGGCTGCGATTGTACGGGAGCGCTGCCACTTCTGATCTGAAGTTGGGGCGTGGACGAGGCTGATGAAGATGATGTGGTAGATACACCGTATGGTCGTTGCCCGTGCCCGTGGGGCATCGAAGAATTGATGTCCTGATCGCTCCAAGCAGTTTTGATTTCTTGATGACATGCCGCGCCAGCTACCAGGAAGACCCAGTAAAGGACACCTCCTAGTCTATTCCAAGCACCTTCGCCAAGATTAGTCTTTATGACGACTTGCTGGATCATCTCGGGGGTTGCTTTGCAGTCTGTGCCGTGACTGAAGTCGCACTGCACATGAGGTGCTTGATGGAAGGGGACATCATGCCAAATAGCGTGAGCATATAACAGGCTGGTCAATCGCACTGTCTCGTAATATGCATCGTTATATCCCTGGTGCCCAAGGGTGGTATATGCTGGCATGTCGTGTATACCCAGCACAAGTTTGTATATACTGCTCTGCAGCTCGTCTTCTGCTGAGTCATTGACGTACATGGCCGGGCCGAATTGGACATCTTTTCTGCTTCTCAACTGCCCGAGCTGGAGGTACTTGTCCGTCAATTGACGGGCATACATTATCAACTCATGCGTTGGGGCCGAGCACCTCTTGCTGGATTTGACAGCCTTCATATGTGGATCGCGACTGAAGATAGGACTTTCTGCCGTCAAAGCCTTCACCTCGTTGTTCTCTTCGACATAGTTGCGAGCGAATTTCAAATACATGGGATCTGCTGGTTCGTTGCGTAGGAAATTGGCCTCCATATCTGTAATAGATACATGTATCGGGATAGCCGTACCAATGTGCTCAAGGCCGCCTCGCTGCATGACCATGTGTTTCAAACAGGCCTGGTGGACCGGTGCCATAGAGTTCTGATTTGTGGAGATCTGTCCACAGAGCAGCTGTAGGACTGCTGCGATATTGGCATCACTGTATCCCTCGACGGGGTCTGCCAGACTCTGATTGAGCATGCGCGGGACCACGTCGAGAATTTCTAGAGTCTGTCGGCGATCGCGATCTGAAAGAACTGTGCCAGGCTGTGACATGGCCATGATATCTGAGTAAGGTGCGGAAACGCATAGACTAGCCAAGAAAGACGCAGGGTTTGTCAAAAGCAGAGGTACCCAGTCCTTGCCCATGGCTCGAGAGCCAAAGTACGTTGTACCTGGAGATCATCGTCAGCATTTTCCTTGGGCACAGATCGCGAAGCACAGTTGCTAATAAAAACTTACAGTTGAATTTGAGCAGTTCAATGTTCAAGTCGGGATTGTTCAGGGGTTGGCATGCTGCAAAAGGATCCGGAACAATTTCCCGGAGATGCAGACCATACGGACGTCCGAATGCGACATCGAAAGCCTGCCGCTCTGCAACACATCTCCGCTGTACCAGTGCTGTGTCTGAATCAAGTACATCGTCTGGCTCTACAGTGTCGAAGCGGGTAGTCGATGCGATTGAGGATGCAGCGGTGGGCGTAGATCTTGGGACCACGGGCGGTCCATGCGTTTCTTCCAGAACATGCAAACTGCGTATCGAGTGAGCTCGACTAGACTCGGAGGACGCGCCGGGGGTAGGATACGATTCTGGGGGATCGATGACAGGCTGGGGAGTAGCATCGATGCGAGAGTCCTTACGCTTCGACTGAGATGAAGTGTCAGACGATGACGAAGGTTTGGAAGCCTCTGGAGGCGTGGTAGGCGAGGTTGCTTTCTTGTTTCGACTGCCCGTGCGTTTTCTGGTGACTCGGACATCTGTGGAATTTGGATCGTTTTCGGCTTTATTAAGGTAGGTTTGCATGACAGCTCTGCGCACTTGACGCATGGTGTCCTTCTTCTTGAAGTCTGATAGGCTTGTAGCAGTCACGAATGATAGTGGCGGGGGGTTGGATGTCGGAGGCCCCGGCCTCGAATTGTTGCCTGCCATAACTAAGCCCGGCATTGAGAGGCGATAAAGTGTTGAGAAGTTTGGAGAGGGACGGTGGTGATGATGGCAATGAATGTCGGATCTGTGATTCGTGGCAGTGACAGATGCCGGATATCCAGCTGGACTCGGGGAAGGGGCGTGACTCCAGGCTGTCGATGAGGGGTGATTGGACGGTCAATCAAAGTCTGAGGGACCCAGCTGATGGCCCGCTATTTTTCAGCTCGTAGGAGAGGGATGGGGAAGAGTAGTTTCGTGGGTGCCTCAGTCATGAATCGTGGGTACTAGGGCTGAATGTGGGATATAAATCTGACTGTGCAAACCGCGGCTCTGGGCCAGGCCAGGGCGCGGATCATGCAAAGGGCAAGATGTAACGGGTGCGTAAAGGCGATGCTGGTGGATGGGTGGATGTGATTGGACGTAAGACGGGAAGTAGTCGAAGGTCAAATCTGTATCAGGGGGCTGAGAGAGCGATGTACGGATCAGGCAGGCAGAAGGTTAGGGACGAAGGATCGGAGGGCGATGGTGGTATTAAAATGGAAACCAGAGCGGCGGGGTGGGCGATATGGATCGAAATTGAGAAAAGGCAATGGCAGGGGTGAAGACGGGATCAAGATGGAAAGTGAACGAAGGAAAAAGGTACACACCGCTGCGGTGATTGGCATCGTAGGGGAATCTACCTATAACTGGCACGATGACAGGCGGATATCAGGGAGCCGAAGCTGGTCTGGCGGTGGGTTTGCCAACCGATGCCCGGCCGAGCTCTAGTTAGGCGGAGGCTGTACCTGCGGAACCTGGAGTGATGTGCGACGTGTGGTAGAATTAGCGTGGGCCATGAGTTTGGTATGCTTGGTGGGAGGAGGATAGACGTCCGGGCGGGTGGTCCGCGTATAGGGTGCTCCTGATCATCGAGCGCAGTCACCGCGAGTGCACGGGAGTTTGCAGCCATCTGACCAATCAGAGAGGCAGACGGGCGATTTGCTGGCGGTAAAGCGACGAAACGGCGGGGAGTTTGGCAGATACGGAGGTACCGCCTGTACCAGTCTGCTTACGGCGGCGCCGAACCGGAGCAGCCGCTCCTTCGAGATCTGACGGGGTTCAGTGACACGCACAACCATCGGTGACTTGTGACGGCCATAAACTGGAAATTAGTGTCGAACGTGATTGCGTGTATAGCTGTATAGCGCAATTCGAAGCATGTAATCTGCTCAACAACTTTCACCGGCCGTGATCGAGTCTCTCCCGGTGGTAGAATCCGCGGTGCGAATGGAATGGGACGCGATGAGGCTTCGGGCGCGACTGCTATTCTCGGAGACCGCACCAAACTCAATTTCAGTTGAGGCCTCTGGCACCTGACTTCTGGTCGAACACCCATGTTTTTTTTTATTAGAGCAAAATGCCAATAAGCAATGACGTTTAGCGAGGCTGTCACTCGTACCTGCCCCTTCGAGCACAAACTGTTCACGGTAATGATGCTCTTTGTATGGCACGAGGCCGCCAATTTCGCTCCCCCCGGATACCTTAAAAGTGGTCATGACCCTCTCATTTCTCTCGCTATCCACGCCGTCGCTAAACCATCAGGCGAATTCGGGGC
The DNA here is from genome assembly GCA_010093895.1 of Myriangium duriaei CBS 260.36. Classification (NCBI taxonomy): domain Eukaryota; kingdom Fungi; phylum Ascomycota; class Dothideomycetes; order Myriangiales; family Myriangiaceae; genus Myriangium; species Myriangium duriaei. The sequence goes on from ML996085.1 coordinate 622,313, forward strand.
TGCGCCGAGTCGGCTCCGAGCGGACTGTGGTCCTCTGACTTTCCGTACGACATGTGTGTGACCCAATAACAGGGCCACGCAAACGCCACTTGGTGCCGTTATCAACTTTTGCAGACGGCTCCTGCATAACGCATGCGTAATTCCTTTTGGCTCAGCCGGCGCAGCAAACAATGCAGTGCCGACTCCAGCGACCGCACCACATTCCCACTCCCAAGACTACCAAGGCCATGGCGGACACCCTCTGCTCGCGCGCCGAGGACTGTGCAGCCCGTCCGCACAAATTCCCCGCGGGCCGCTACTCGTACCTCTCCTTCGAACCTGTTCGCAGGTGGTTGTGTGTCTCATGCAGCCAAACACCCTCCACTATACACACTAGCTACCAGCCACAAGGGTCCCTCCCACCCACCATTTGCCGCTTTGGGTCCGATAGCCACTTACCAGTTTCTCGTCCAGGTACGTCTTGCGCCCGCCGCCATCACGGCAAAAATCATGCCGTCCATCTACCTCCCAGCTGTCATAGATTCGCGCGAAACGAACCTTAAGCAAGCGGCAGCAATAAGGCTAGAGGGAAGTCTGGCACCCTAACGTTATGGCACCATCTGCCGTGCCTTCGCTTGCGGCTTGTCCATTGTTTGTTTCTGGTCAGGTCCCACCATCCATCATGTGGTCTGACGATCCCAAGGATCCGCGGCCACGTTACTCCACGCCATCGAGTGATTGACTCGGACAATGGCGATGCGCGATTGGGTACCCCTCGTGTGATGAACCCGCCGTCACAATCCGCGCCTTATAGGGCTGACCATCCCTAATTTATCGGCATGCTGTGCCCAAGATGCTGACGTCGTTGCAACCCCATGTTGACACCGCAGCACAGCAGGGCGCAATACTGCGCTGCGACACCACACAGCCCAGAGTCGTTGCCGTGTGGTTGCTCTTGCGTGCGTCGTGCAACCGCAGTCAAGTCCGATCACGAGATCGGGACCCACGACCCCATCGACACGCACAGCCGAGAATTGACTTCACTGCGGCTTGCCGACAGTCGCCCTTGACGTGATCACCTGTCTATCACGGGATCTGCGTCTCTTTGCCTTATAATCGGGCCTCCACTCATTCTGGCCATCATTATGACTCGATCTGACATGCCCCGACCGACGACCCGGCCCACCCTCATTATACTCATCTGACTCGCGGTAGCACTGATATTGAGCATCAAACTTCGCTTCCGCATGGCCGCCACAATCTCAAATGCATATTGTCTGCCGTCTACCCGGTCATCAATCGAGCTACATATGATTCCACACGTGTCGTGCCCATCTTCTGCATCACGATTATGCAGCCCAGACTCCACCACAATGCTGACTCCAATGTCCCGTTGTACATGTCGCGACAACTGCATCTTACATAGCTATTTCCGTGACAGCTACGCGGACGTCCGTTAGCATGACCTTCAGGGACTCACATTCATTGGTCTGACGTCCATCCACATCACCCAAGCCATGCCTTGCATCGGATTGAGAACCCGTGCTCCCTGACTCAAGCCTGACTCAAGGGCTCTGACCATTTGCCTATTCCACTCAAGTTCCACTCCTTAAAAAAAAGCCCCCCACGTGCTTCTCACCTTGCCCTAGGTCTCCGACCTTTCCCCGAAGCTTATTCTGTCACTTCGGCGCCGCTTCTCACCATCGACCCATCACGTGTTTTTCCGTCCACTCAATGACCAAGGACTCGGAACGCTTTTCCTGGAGCCCATTCACCCGGGTGACCCATCCTAGCAAAGAGTCATCACGACTTCATCATGATGCTCGCGCTACAGATCCTCAAACAATATGTCGAAGCCCGCACCTATTCGCACCCCATCACGAACTCCCATTGACTCTCACCTCCATCCCGGCTCCCCTCAAGCTCCTCCTCAACAACTCCCCCGATGCATCAACGCCCACCAAGAACCTCGCCAACTCCTTGCACAAATCCCAATCCCCCTCCTTCCTCGCCTCCCCCAGTAGCCGAGCCATCATCTCCGCCGTGAACCTCTCCTCATCAAAGGTATGCAGCACCAGCAAAAACCCGCCCGCCGTCTTCAACTTCCCGTCACGCAGCGCTTGCTCGAACAGCTGTGCGACGGGCGGGAGATGCCGGAAGAGCGTTGTCCACGACCTGATCTCTGTCTTGCGTGCGCAACCAAGTACAATATCCAGATAAGACGGGAAAGACGATAGAAAGGGTAGTAGCGACGCCAGCTGTGCGCCGTCGGTGGCTGCGTGGGGTCCGGCGTCCACTTCGTCGTCTAGCACGTCGTGCAGGAGGACTTCCAGCGCGTGCGGGAAGTACGGTAGGTCTTTGTACGAGTCTGAGAGGTGCAGTGCTGCTGGACTGTCGAAGCGGGATAGGTAATGCCGTAGCAAGGCGGGGATGAATAGGTGGCTCCGTGGTGCCGCGCGGAAGAATACGAGGTCTGCGTCTCGGCGGTGCACGAGGGTGGGTTCGAGGCCGGAGAGCGTGCCATGGTCGATCAGAGGCGCAAGGGGGTAGAAGTCTGTGCCTATTGCTACAGGTGGGAGCGTTTGTTGGTTCAACTCGGAGGAGATGGATGATACGAGCTCGTGGACGTCGGGCCAGACGTGCATTGCGCTGCCGTTGAAGAACCACAATGAGTCGTGCAGGCTAGAGCCGGACGGGGTGGTGGTATCGGCGCCGCTTAGTGCAGAGAGTGGGTGTGCAGTGCGTGTGCGGCCTTCGCGGGCTAAAAGGTAAAACTCCACGTCGTGCGCGATGACCCGCATGTCGTACTTCAACTCACGATGCTCTTCGGGTGAGGGCTGGAGGAGGACGAGCTTCCCATCCACTAGGAAAAGTACTGCTGCTTTGGCAACATCGTGAGAGGGGTCGCCGTGTTCTCGCTGCTCGTCCGGCACAATCCAGCTGATAGATCTGATGCGTGTTGGCGCCCGTATGATGCCATGAAACCCAATCTGACCGACTTGCACGAGTCGGACAGCTGTAGAGGGCGATGCGTCAAATACGTAGTGTAGTAGCACGTTCTCGTGAGTATAGACCAGCAGTGAGTTGGCGTCCTGTATAGCCATGTGGATGATTGGGGACTGCATGACTTCTGTGAACACGGCGCTTGCGCCAGTCAAATTCTTCTCGCGGGAGTAGAGACGGATCTTCCACCAATTTAGTATTGTGCTGATTGCACAAGGGTAATGTTTGCCTTACCTGCGACTGTCCCTCACTCTCTCCTGCCGCAACGAGAATGTGTTGATACCAGCACATGCCTCCCCGCACGGTAAAGTCATCTTCCGCATAAGGATCATCAAAAGTCTTCCATCGGCCACTAGCCGTGCTGTAATGCGCCAAGCCCCTTCTGCCAGCGATAGCAATGTACTTTCCACATGCCGATATCACCGCGCATCGAATCGGCCACTGCCGCGAGAGATAGCCAGCTGGGAACCGCAGTGTTTGCCACTGCGCATCCTGACCCGGCGCTTCAGCGCGCTGCACCATCAATCCTGAACTTGTCTGCAGCAGCGCACGATGGATGTTGGCCATGTCGAAGCACCCCGCTACCGCGGCGCGGGCAATCTCCAGCACGCATAGCTGCGTACGGTCCGCAGCGAGAAGGAAAACTTCTGCACCAGCCCCGGCGAAGAAGCCATCCGCCACTCCACCTAGCCACCAATGTTGAGGTGGAGGCGGCTGCTCGTTGGATGCGAAGGACGTAGCACCCGGCTTGCCGTAGACACTCCATGTTGCCCAGCCATTTTCGAAGCCAGCAAAGATGCAATACCCATCGGGAGAGTGTAAAATGAATTTTAAGGCGCCTGAAGTCTCTCTTGATACCGACGGGACGAGTGCGTGAGATATTGGGATGTTGCCCAGGTAGTCCTTCGCGGTGTAAATTCTGATACTTGCGTCGGCACAGCCTACTGCGACAAGACTGAAGCGCGCATTTACGGCAACAGTGACTGCACAATCATCGTTTGACTCGGGCTCGTGGAAGCAGAAACCTTTGTATGCCGTATCGGCGGCGTCACTTTTCCTGCGGTTGCGGGCGTGGGTTCGTTGCACAGCGTACGCCCTACCGTCCATGGACAACCAAACGTGCAGACCCATGGGCTTGTCAAAAACCATGTCTGCCATGTTTGTAGATTTCTCTGCGAACCAAGGCATGCGCTTGAGCAGATCAGTGTTGTGAGAGGATCCGGACTTGTCCGGTGACCAGCGGATGCACTGAATGGCGGCAGGCTTTGTGGTAGCGACCATCAGCTCGTCGTCGAGAGCGATGGCCTTGCTGATCCCGGCATCTATGCGGATCACCATGCGAAAGCGTATACTGACATCTCGTATCCCAGATCCATCGCCTGCGCCATAGTCTGGGCCCGCCGTAGTCGATCGGCGGATCGCATCAGCGCTTTGGCGGCGTCCATTCACTGTCCAATTTCGGATTGAGAGCTGATAGACTTGCGCGTTAGGATCGGAGGCAAGACTGTAGGTAATGAGGAAGCCACCGCTTGTCTGAACGACGATGATGAGAGCGTCGGGCCGCACCAGGAGAGCTACGTTGTCGCCGTATGCGGAGAGAGATTGCCGTGATCGCACCGCTGTCGCAAGCACTGCCGTTGGCTTTGTTTGCCAAACACTCAGGGAGCGGCGTGTAATGGTGGCAAATATTTGACCGCCTCGTGAAGATCTCAAATCTAGGATATGGTCGTCTGAGGTGCTGTTATGTGCCCCTCCCGCCGCCGACGGAGGCTGTGATAGTGATATGTCCCCATCGTCACCTCCATACTCTTGTGCAGCGCCATTGGTCGCAGATGAGGGCAGGTCGTATTGAGGCGTACCGTCATGAGTCTCTGTCGACGACGTCGCGGTTGTGTGCGGGCGGACACTGTAGTAGTTCGGGATCCCGAGCGGCCAGTACATGACCGATTACCTGGCGTGGGCGATGCATTTGCGCGACTGCATTCGAGGAGGGAGAGATCGTGACAGGGCGTGTTTCTGACCAGTACTGCAGGCGGTTTGGGCGGTACTTCGCACAGTTGTTTACTGTAATCAAGATATGGAAGAGGTTGCACCCCGTGGGTTTTGATCGGTCGATGGTGTCGGTCGTTTCTGATGGAGCTCGAATGCGGCTTGGCATCATGTGGCAGCTCTCCGATGCCTTTTGCCTTTGCCCGCCCCAGATCTCCTTGAAATGATGAGGACAGCGCGCATACCCTCTACCTGTCTCGCAAAGACGACTGTGCGATAGTGCGCCGGGTATCTCGTAGTCCTGATACCGGTAATGCTTGCCTGACCAGTAATGCGTGACTGCTAAACCCGGTCCCGCAAAGGCAGGCACACAAGACAAACATGTGGACGGTGACACACGACCGCAGACTTGGGAGTGCCTTCACACACACAGTAAGCTCACTCTACTCCTGACTGTCTACCAGGTAGAGTCCAGACCCAAGATTACCTCGAACTCATTGTCAAAGCTGTCATAGCTACGTACGCTCACCCTACAGATTCCTGGCTCGTAGTTACGCCAAAGTCCGTCAATGGCAATAGAGCTTCTCAACAACATCCCACCCCTCAGAGGCTCTGAAAATTACCGGCAATGGCGTCGCAATATCAAGCTAGCACTTTTCGCTCACAATCTCGACTCCTTCCTCGAAGAAAATGGTGGAACGACGAAATATCCGACAAAGGTCCAATTCGAGCGCGAAGAAGCTAAGGCCGTGCTCCTCATTCGCTGTCACTGTACCGAACAAGTCCTGCAAACTCTGGGCGAATCTGATAATGTCAATGCTCGCCAGCTCTGGAACCACCTGAACTTTCTCTTCGGCCAGCCGAACGACAATTGGTACACCGCGTATGAGAGATTCTACGACTTGAGATACAACGGCGATGCACAAAAATTTGTCAACGATTTCAGACATGCTCACATTCGTTGCCAGGACCAAGGATTCCCGATCGACGACAGCCTTGCCGTCTTTCACTTGGTCAAAATCCTGCAAGCTACCTTCCCGGCATTTGTCAAAGCAAAGTGCGGCCACTTGAGCACATTGCAGGCAGCGCCATCCCTCGAGAGCATACTGAAGGAATTGCTGAATTACACGCCCTCCTCATCATAACGACTACGCCCACCACTACAAGCGAACATGGCAAACCTCGTAGTCGTGTGCGGTACACATGACAAACTTGGAAATCAAGACCGGTAGGTCCAGGGGAGAAATCGGTTGACTGATTGCCAAAAACTTGAATGAAGTTGTTGATGACGGCTGCTGCTCAAGTTCGTCGAACATGCAACCTAGGCGGACCATCGGACGAAAACCCAGAAAGCCGATCGAAAAATAGGGAGGCATCTACTGGTCTGCAGCTGGAAGATAAACGCGAGGGTCTGATGAGGTCGAATCAAGGTGATGGTGGAATTATTAAGAGCCCATAAAAGTCATCGATGAGAGGATGGTATGAAGACAAGGCGATGAATACGCATGGCGGGAGGAATTATAGACGTGGCAGCGAGTCGATCGAATAGGGAGTCAGCAGGATCCCAGCGCGAGAACCTCACGACTTGACAGTCTAGACACACTCCAGAACGTGACCAGCCTCAAGAGAATCCATTGAGGACTCGATTCTTCGTTCAGCATCTGGAACGAATCGCACGATCGAAATCAGTGTGACAAGGTAGATTTGGTGAGCTCGATTTTGATCGAAGGAAGGCTTGAAATTATCACGTGGTCAATGGAACACTACGCAATGAAATGTCGATATGAATGCATTTGTGCATCGATAGAGATACAATAAGATGCTCCCCTCTCACACCCAAGTCTACTGCAATACTACTGCTAGCATCCACCGCTAGTAAAAACATAACTACAACTCGTCGTGAGCGGGCTCATCGTCACCGTAGTCAGGCATTCCACCAGCACCACCAGCACCGCCTGCACTTCCGTACAGCTTGCTGGTGATGGGGTAGGCCACGTTGCTCAGCTTCTCCTTCTGCTCGTTGAAGTCCTCAGCGGTAGCGGTGACACCATTGGCCTCGAGCCACTCGGTGGTCTCTTTGACAGCGTCCAAGATCTGCAAAAAGTGTCAGTCATCGTCCACTTAGGCTTGGTTCCACAGTCAAACTTACAGCTTCCTTGTCATCAGGCTCGACCTTTCCGCCCAGACCCTCTTCGTCGTTGACCTGGCTCTTGAGGGAGAAAGCATAGTTTTCCAGTCCGTTGCGAGCCTCGACGCGCTCACGGGTAAGCTTGTCCTCTTCGGCGTACTTCTCAGCCTCTTCAACCATGCGCTCAATTTCTTCCGTGCTGAGACGGCCCTTGTCGTTGGTGATGGTGATAGACTCGCTCTTACCAGTGCCCTTGTCGCCGGCGCTGACCTTGAGGATACCGTTGGCGTCGAGCTCGAATGTCACCTCAATCTGAGGAACACCTCTGGGAGCGGCAGGAATACCTGTCAACTCGAACTTGCCCAACAAGTTGTTGTCCTTGGTCATCGGGCGTTCACCTTCGAACACCTGGATCAAGACGACCGGTTGGTTGTCGGCCGCGGTTGAGAAGATCTGGGTCTTCTTGGTGGGGATGGTAGTGCCACGCTTGATAAGGTGTGTCATGACACCACCAGTAGTCTCGATACCAAGGGTGAGAGGGTTCACGTCCATGAGCACAACACCGCTGGCAGCCTCCTCGCCGGACAGAATACCGCCTTGAACAGCGGCACCATAAGCCACAGCCTCATCGGGGTTAATGCCCTTGGAAGCCTTCTTTCCGAAGAACTCCTCCAGCATTTGCTGGACCTTGGGAATACGGGTAGAACCGCCGACGAGGACAATGTCGTCAATGTCGGTCTTCTTCATCTTGGCGTCCTTGAGCACCTGCTCGACAGGCTTAAGAGTCTTCTTGAACAAGTCGTTGTTCAGTTCCTCGAACTTGGCCCTGGTGAGAGTCTCGGAGAAGTCGTTGCCCTTGTGGAAAGCTTCGATTTCGATGCGAGTGGACATCTGGGACGACAGGGTACGCTTGGCCTTTTCGACCTCGCGCTTCAACTTACCCATAGTCTTGGGGTCCTTGGTGATATCGACATCATTCTTCTTGTTGTAAAGCTTGGTGAAGTAGTCCATGACACGCTGGTCGAAATCCTCACCACCGAGATGGGTGTCACCAGCAGTAGCCTGCACTTCGAAGACGCCCTCATCAACAGTCAGGATGGAGACATCGAAAGTACCACCACCAAGATCGTAGACGATGATCTGACGCTCCTTATCTCCCTTGTCTAAGCCGTAAGCCAGGGCAGCCGCGGTGGGTTCATTGACCACACGGAGAACGTTGAGACCGGCGATGGTGCCTGCGTCCTTGGTGGCGGCACGCTGGGCGTCGTTGAAGTAGGCGGGGACAGTGACGACGGCGTTTGTGACCTTCTCGCCCAGGTAGGCCTCGGCGACTTCCCTCATCTTCTGGAGAATCATGGAGCTGACTTCCTCGGGAGTGAATGATTTAGCGTCGCTGTGACATTGTAAGCGGGGTCTATAGATCATGCAACAACGATGCTTCTTACCCCTTAACGTCGACTTCGACCTTGGGCTGTCCACCCTTGTTGACAACCTTGAAGGGGAAGTGCTTCATGTCACGCTGAACGTCCTTGTCGTTGAACTTGCGACCAATCATACGCTTGATGTCGAAGATGGTCCTCTGGGGATTGGATGCGAACTGGTTCTTGGCTGTAGTACAATGTCAGGGCTCAATCTGCTTCATCTCTTGTGGAATTGCTTACCTGCGTCGCCGACAAGACGCTCATCATCGTTCCATGCGACGTAAGACGGTGTGATACGATTACCCTGGTCGTTGACAAGGATTTCGACCTTGCCGCCCTTCATGATACCAACACAGGAGTAAGTTGTTCCGAGATCGATTCCGATGACTGGACCTTGTCAGTTCTGCGCCATCGCAAACCTTAGAGGATGACGATTCATCCGACCACTCTAGCGAGCAATCGAAAGCTAGCATCCTCGGAACAAAGCTTACCTGGTCCGGTGACTTGAGAATCCTTCATAGCCGCTTGCTCCTCCGCCCTGGCGCCGGTGCCCATGAACACCATTGGTGCCAGGAGCACCAGAAGAAGGTAGGCGACAGTGGACCACGCAAAGCGTGTCCCTGTCGTCGTCGAGCGCCGAGCCATTGTGATTAATGGCGCGAGGCGGTCGCGGGAAAGTGGAAAGGGAGAGGGGACCTCTATTTAAGCTCAGGTACGAGCTAGCTAGCTGTCCTCTCGGATGCTGTCCGATTCGCAGTGGAGAGGTTTCAAGAAAGCTGCGAAGTGTCGCAGAAGAAGACAGAAAGGGAACGGAGGATAAAGGGATGGAAGAAGGATGGAGGAGAGAAGAAGAAAGTTGTAAGAACAGGACCCTTTTTAGCAATGGGCATGTGAGGCTCGCAGCTATTGCAAAGTGTCAACTTCCCCAAACTTTTATGCCGGCAGCTTTGGAATTACCCAATCCGGTCAGGACACTTTGGCATCTTTGCCCCTGCCGGAGTCGCCGAAATTCTGCCGAAGCGCGTGGTCGGACGCATTTGTTCGTTATCCTACCCGTTTGCCTCGCGCCGCACCGCCCGCCATCCTGTCTTCGCGCCTTGAAAATTAAAGATGATTCATTCAGTGTTGAGTCACTATCCTAGAACCCGTGGCACAATGTACGCCGTTCAAATCCCAAAAGAACACGCAGCATTTGCGCCAGAGTGGTATCCCGTTCGTAATCCATACCCTTGACCATACCAGGTCAACGCCGCTCATTACCAAGCAAACAAGGAGTATCCCAAGATGATCCGCGCAGGCACGTCCTTTACGCCCCCGACACCACAGCGTTCCTTCCAGCCTGCCCGCCCAAGCCTTCCCAGAACTGCTTGAGGCCCATGACCCGGCCCTCACCACCCTGCAGCTCCACAGCCTGACTTTTCAATCGGTCGTCTGCAACCTTAAGTCTGCGGCTGAACCTCCACACCAGCACCGCCACTCCGCCATCCTTGCGGCGTTTCTTGATCTCGCGTGCCTTTCTCTCCAGCCAAACCCTCAGCCCTTCCTTCACCTTCTCGCGCTCCACCTTTCTCTTGCGCTCAGTCACGAGCCCGCCCCTCTCCCCAGCTACCGATAACACATAGTCACCGCTCACACGATCGCGCCGGCAGCATTCGCGTGGCAGGATATTGGCGCTCACCAGACTGGTCACCGCCGGTCGGCGCGAGAGTGAGCGATTCAGACGGATGCTGACGAGTGACCAGTGAAGTCGCCGTGCAGCCACATGTGTCCGAGATAAATATATGGCTGACTGCGGAGGCTGTATAGCTGAGAGTGGCGGGCGGTGTGGAAGGAGTCGGGTCAATGAGCGCGACGAGTAGTGTAAGCGTCGGCTGTGCAGGTGAGGATCAAGAGCGAGTACGCGCAGGCGATGCGAGGTCTAGTGGGGTCAGTCGACACATATAAGCATACCAACACTCAACCATCGCAGCTAGTCCAAGAATGCCAAATAAAGCAGTAGATAGGGGGATACATACCCGTGAGACCTCCAGCAGATCTGGCACATCTAGATGCCAAAGGACGTGGTGTAGGAGCTCATCAGGGAGTTCCTGCAGGTGGGGCTTATCCGGTATGCTGAGCATAGCTGCCTATCTAGAAGCAGGCGTACGTGATCGTTTGCGGTCAGAGGGCGGCGATTTAGCTAGTGAAATATATCTGCGCGTTGCGCAACGACGGCAGCGCTGGCTCATGGCCTGTCAAAAGGCACACAAGATGCGGGTTTCAAGGTCCAAACAAGGTAGAATGAAAGGATGCCGTGGATTGCGCCGCAGATGAGCATCATCTGTCTCAAAGCCGGGCGGGGAGGCTGTAGATTTGCGTCATGCGGCTGTTTCATCCGCCATTCACGTGTGCACGAACATCTCTCAGAGTCACGTGGCGCTTCCAGTACAGAAACAAGACAATCAATTTTCATACGCTAGAAAATGCAAACTTCGTCCCTAGGGCCAGATGAATTTTTGCGAGGCCCCAAATCACAATAACAATAATCGTCCAACACGGCGTACGTGTTGCTCTCCCCAGTTGTAGCCCCACCACTCTTCTCCGCGTTGTGGACTGCGAGTCAGATGTCCGTGTATGACGTGCGATCACACGACCGGTGAGCTATTATCTCGCAGTTGCCAACGATTATCTCGTATCATGGCTTCAAAGGGCATAGGGGTTGACAGAGCGGATAGTCAAGCATCTGTGCAAAAGGTCAGTAAAGCTCATCGCCGGAAAATCTCGATCAACTCACGGAGGGCTCTTGGTCAGGTCCGTCTTCAAGATAATGGGCACCCTCGTCATCTCAGTCACATCCTGGATGTATTCTCCACCTTCCTCACGAAGCTTGAAGAGCTTCAAGTATCTCTCCTTGTTGCTGATCTTAGACTCAGCTGTGGCGCGGTGGAGAGCCCTGGAGTCCGACTTAGCGCGCTGAGGTGCCCTGGACCCCGACATGCTGTGGTGAGTTGGTGAAGGCGGTAGGCTTTGTGTGTTACGATCGGCGTTTAGTGACACGCCTGCCGTCTGATCGGTCAGTTCAGAGACACTCTCTCCATCATCATCGAACAAAGCATCGGCAGCTTCAGTTGAAATTGTCCCGGTCTCTGTGGGTTTGCTGTGGTTGCTGTTGGCTGTCGAGCCTTGAGAGGATGCAAATCGATTGCTGCCCTTGGGTCGTTCGTCCTCGGGCACGTACGCAGACGAAGGCACTCCCTTCTCCCAGTAAAGCTCCAAAAGCCTCTTGTTCTTGTCGAACTCCGCCTTCTTCAATGGCAGTTGGTCGCAGTGTACTCGCTTCTCGAAACCGTACTCCGGGATGAGGACATCGAATGCTGACTCGTACACACAGAGAACGATGCCTTCGCTGATCAAGTCTCCTCCCAGCTCCTGGCTCTTCCTGTCCATCATGCGGCACGATTCAATGTGCACGCTCTGCTCTTGCGCAGCCTGGGCGGAATCCTTCTTGGTGTTGCACCCTTCGGCGATCTTAGCAAGATTCTCGATGTCCTCGGTGTACTCGGCCACGGTATTGGAGAGAACATGCTCGAGCTGACGATGTACCAGAATGTCCGCATAACGACGAGTAGGGTTGGTGAAGTGGGTATAGATGGGCAAATTGAGGACAAAGTGAGGGTATTGATCCTGCGGCACTTTGCCAGCAACGTAGTATTTGGCCCTGTTCATAGACTTGATGAGTAGAGTCTCCATGCCTTTACGGAGCTCCAGGTCCTCGATCTTGAACAGAGTATCCTGAAGAGCTCCAGAGCTGGACGTATCAACATCGTAGCCAATGTTGGTCATGCGCTCGGCAAAGGTCTGTAAGCGTCTCGGATTCGGCGCTGATTGTCGACGGAGAAGTGCTTTGTCTGGCATGGCCGCGTACAGCTTCGCGGCAACAGCAGCATTAGCTTTGTGGCTCAACTCCTCAATCATCTCGTGCGCCGGTGACGTATTAAAGATGTTCTGTTCGACGGGCACATTCTCGTCATCCAGCTGGTACATCAAGCGGAGAGCTGGGATATCAACAGCACGATTGCCAAAGCGAGCCTGGCGAAGCTTCTGGGTGACGGCGTTGAGGGATCGCACTTGCTTCGCAATCTCAGCCCCAGCGTCGACATTGTCACCACCGTTGATAGCGGCGTCCACTTCGCTGTAAGAGAGCTTGCCTGAGCTTTTGATGATTGACTTGCCGATCCAGGTGTCGGCTTCAGACACAGCTCCAGTCTCAGCATTGACCTTGAATACAACACTGACTGTGTATCTTTCTTCTCCAGGCTTGAGGCAGCAAATGTCAGATGCGAGGCGTGCCGGGAGCATATTGACGCTTCTATTGACAAGATAGACACCAGTGCCACGCTTCTTTGCTTCTCTGTCGACTAGAGACGAGGGCTTGATGAAGTGAGCTACGTCAGCCACATGGAAACCGATTTCGACAAGGCCATCGTCAAGAGTCTTAAAGTGAATGGCATCGTCGAGCTCTCCGCTGCCGTTGGGATCGACACTGAAGGTTTGTTCGGTGCGGAAATCACGTCGTCCTTCGAGGGCAGCTTCTCCGTCCTGTGCAACAGACCATCCATCAAAACCGACGCTGCGAGTCACGGCATCAGAAAAGTCGTCAGGACCAAAGTTGTTGTCGCGCAGCAAGGCATCGGTCTCGACCCTGAGATCACCAGCATCGCCAAGCTGTTCCACCAAAGTACCAAAAGGATGCAGAGACGTGATAGGCCAGCGTTTGATACAGGCGACAAAAATTTTGTTGGCGTAGTCCTGGTGCTTGTCGACGAAGTCGCGAGGGGCTTGCTCCGTAGGAATGGCGATGAGAGGTACCCGCTTATCGGTGGGTTTGAACCAAACAATCTTGGGTCGATCTTGCTGGCGATCTTGCTGCCTGTTGTCACGGCCGCCACGCTCCGCCTCTTGACGCTCCTTTGTAGCCTGGCTACTCGGACGAAGCAGGCCCAGGGTACCGGAGAACATCTGGCCAGCAACACGCTCAATGACAGCCACAATGTGACCAGCGTACAAAGGCTTCTGCTCATCATTGATCTCGTCTTCTTCGACAAGAAGTAAACTTTGTCCTTCGACTTCCACGTCATCGTTCTTTTTCTGAGTCGGACGCTGTTTCAGACTTCCGCGACGACGGATACCGCCTTCGATGGCTGAAGACTCGGGCTGGGTGGTGGCATCGTTGACTGCAGTAATGCTGCCGCTCCTAGGATCGCCCATGTCCTTTCGCTTCTTCTTCTCCTCTTTCTCACGTTTCTGACTCCACACTTCATCTACATCCAAAAGCTCGACAGCCACCAGATCACCTTCAAGAGCTCGGTTGCGATCTTTGCTGCCACAGATGAAGATGTCGGCGTCCAGATCGGTGGTGGTCACATAGGCGTCGCTTCGATTCTTCTTGTTGACACGAAGGATACCAGCGACAAGTTGACCATCACCAAGTAGAGCAGGTAGAGTGGCCTGTGGCAGGTAAGGTGTGAAAAGTGTCTTGCGTTGCTGCTGTTGCTGTTGAGCAGTCAATTGCTGGCCTTGGCCACCCTGCATGCCTGGCATCGGGGGCTGTAGACCAGCGGCTTGGTAGGCTTGGATTTGAGCAAGCTGAAGAGGGTTCAGTTGTTGGTTGGGAAACATTCCAGGCTGTACTAGGACCTGTCCCTGAGGAAGCTGCAGAATCTGGGGTTGTGCAGGGAATTGGAAGCTTCCGATAGACGATACAGATTGATGGCTCATAGAGTTCCTGTTTCGATGGCCAGGTTGAAAAGGTTGGGCGCCGGCGTGGTGATTCATCTGGAAACTACCCATGGGCTGGCTTTGAGGATCTTGTCCCTGTTGTTGTGGCTGGCGCCAGTTACCGTCAAAGTTCCTGGACTGAGTTCGGCCATGGCCACTTTGGCTTCCTCTTCGGTTCAGATCGGACTGGTTTGACTCCATGCCAGGTTGAGGGAACTGGAAGCCGACTGGTCCACCTCGTCCACCACCCCTACCAGCACCGCCAACGGCCATGCTCTGACTCCTTCCGTGTGCCCCGCCTCTTCCGGCGGCGTTCACACGAAGACCTCCCTGAGAGGATGTGTTCTGGGCTTGCGCTTCAGCCGCTGATGGACTAAGCGAGCGATTTGAGGCGGAAGGCGAAGAGCCATCAGTAGTCGGAACAGGGAATTGGAAGGAAGAGTTCTTCCGCTTCGACTCGGCGATTTCGGCGGCCTTCTTGGCCTCGGGAAGTGCGAGAGAGTGGCGTCTGGCATGTCCACTACCTGCATTACCACCACCCCGACCTCTTGGATTGACATTCTCTGACTTTTGGCCTGCATTGTTGAAGTCGCTAAAAGCCATGCCCGCTCCCGTAGAAGGTGCGGGAGGAGGACCGACTACACTCGGAATGGCAGACTGGTTGCGTCGATGAGCTGGAGACTGATGTTGCATCGGCATACCCATTTGCTGCTGAGCGAATTGCTGTTGTGGGAATTGGAAGTTGTTGGTAGGAGGAGACAGGTGGCCCTGAACTTGGCTGTAGGTTTGGGTGGGCAGCTGCTGCTGGGGCTGTATCATGCCCATACTGACGAATTGCTGGTGTGCAGCAGCGACTTGCTGTTGTTGCTGCTGCAACATTTCGATTTGTTGTGCCAGCGCCAATTGTTCCACTGAGACAGAATGAGCATCAAGAGCATTGCCGCAGGATATCTGTGCATCTGACTTACTCATGAGTGGTGTCATCTCCGATGGGCTTCTTCTGTGGGCAATGTGGAGCCTCCTGCCTCCAGGGCCAGTTGGCGGGTTCTGTCCTTGTTGATCCATAGTCACCAACGACAGATTTTTTGTCGAGTCGAGCTGAAGCGAACTGCACTGAGGATGTGCTGTGCCTTACGACGGGACGCGGAAGGTCTGATGAAATTTAGTTTCTCAAATCTTCATGATGCTTGTGAGCGACAGCCAACCTTGATGAAATGCGACGTGGTGGGGTGAAAAGACGTTGGGAGTAGCTGTGGCGGGGAGCTCTGAATTTCTACGGCGATATGATGTACAGCTGTAAGATGCGGAGTGGATGCCGTGTAATTTTTCGACGATGCTGATAATCTGCTGTGGTAATGTGGATTGGCGATGGATTGCAGAAATTGCTAAGTCGTTAAAAGATAGACCCGAAAAAGCTGGCGAGAGGAAACTGGTTGGTGGGCAGGTACGGATGGTTGTAAGTGCCCGGATGCGCAAGGAGTGGAGAAGCTGTCTGTGGCTTCCTCGTATACGACGGAACGAGACTGGATTGTCCTCAAGATGGCCGGAGCAGGGAGCGATGCGAAAGGCAGTCAGGCTAAAGGAAGGAAGGCAGATGGACAGCAGCAGGAGCCACTGATGGGAGAGATGACGGAGGGAAGGAAGGAAAGCGGGAGAAAAGTGAAGCCGATGAAGAGGCGTGGAAGAGAGAGGGAGAACGTAGGGTTGTAGAGTTGGTGGGGAAAGTTGGACGGGATGGAGGAGAGAGCTGCAGTGACGAAAGGCAGCACAGGCTGGCCTCGTGTGCTCGTGCGTGCGCGGTCGGTGGGCGGGCCTGCGGGTCGCAGGTTGCGGATTGCGGGATGCGGATTGCGGGTGACCGCAGAGGCATTCACTTAATCAATCAGTCAATCAATCAATCACTTCACCGTCACTCTGTTGAGTTACAGTACTGCGACTCGGTATCAAGAGATACTGTACGCTGTCAATCCCTCGGTCCGTCATGCCGTATCGCAGCTCTTCGATACGGGCCGGCTGCACATAAAGTAACTCACACTGTGGCAATGTGCGTCGATCCCAGATCCGTCGAGCTCGCAAATCCCAAGAAGCGCCAGCCGCTACTTCCGCCCTGCGGCAAAGGTCATCCAAGGCACTTGGCTGAGCCTGGCGACACACAGACGCCGACCTGTAACATCAGGCGTCTGAGCCGTCAGCCACGGTCGGAGTTTTATCAGTAGCAATTGGTGTCTTCAACATGGCACGGCATGGCAAAGGACTCCGGGATTACGTCGGGGCAGATGTCACATACATGTATGCAGTATGCCCAGCGTCAGCCAGCAGCAAGGCGACAGCAAGGTGCATGGTGGGGGTGGGTTTGGTGCCACCCGCCATATACCGAGCCAGCCAGTGACGCGCTTGGCGGGCTTGGGACGTACAAAATGACACTAACTCCTGGCCATCACGTGCTTCATTTTACAACGAATGGTCAAAATATTGCAATTGAGGCAGACCACTCGAGCGATTGACTATCGGCGTGATGCCCAATGTTGAATCTCAATTGAGGACAGATACCAATCAAAAAAATGATTTCTTGGCGGATGGCAGGCGGCAAGCTTCAGCTCTTGGTGATTGACCGTCGGCTCATCTTACCCGCTTCCGGCAATCCTTGCCTTCCGACAGTTGGGGAAGGACGCCTGCGCGTTCCGTCACCCAATGTTCAAGAAGTCCACCACTTCACATCCTTGCTTTGTCGTCTTAAAGGTCCTCTGACACCTTGCCACGTGGGACTCGGGTCAATCTCGTGTGCACAGAGATAAACAGCTTCGACAACATGCATAACTAAGCTGGCAACTGTCAGCCGTATTTGCGGCGCGTCCATTCCACCAAACTTCTGTGTCTTCTACCCGGTTGATTAGATCCTCTCGAATCACCATGGCCGCTTCTTCCCCTTTGCGACCTAGCGATGTCACTCCACGACGGCGACTGCGCGACTCGACACAGACTATCGCTCTCCAGATCTTGAGCTCATCCGAACTTCCAGACAATTCTCCCGAACGCCTCGCCGCCGAATTCCAAAAATTGTGGCACGACCAGGATAGGCACCAGCAGCAACACCTTGATGCTCAGATTGCTCAGCAAGCCGAGAGGCATAGACAAGCTCTTGCTCACGCTGCCGCTGAGCATAGCCGGATACGCAAAAATGCCGAGATAGCGCGAGAACGAGTTGAACTCGAGCTTGAGCGGGAACGCAAACGTCGTGAAGCAGAAGAAAAAGATCGCCTTGAAAAGGAACGGCAAGCTAAAGTTGCGCGGGAGGCAGAAGAGCGGAGGAGGGAAAGGGACCAGCTAGATCGGCAACAAAAGGAGCAAGCTGCCAAAGCAGCCGAAGAGAAAGAGATACAGGCCAGTAAAGCCCGGCTAGAGGAACAAAAGAAGAAGGACGCTGAAGATGCTGCGCGTCAAAAGCGTGAGGCCGAAGAAGCTGTCAAGACGAGAGCCAGGGAAGCTGCGGCCAATGCGGCAAAAGCCAGGGAAGAGGCACAGAAAGCCGCAGTGCCAGCTCAGCAAGCTCCCAGTGTCATGCAACCAACACAGCCGTCACAAACGTCACAGCCAGCACAGCCAGTGCCTGACACCTCACAAACCAAGACAATTGCAGCGCCTGCAGCACAGTCGAGCACCGATCCAATACTTGCCGAATTGGAGAACACACACAAGCGCTATGTCGCCCTGCACAAAGAACTGAAGAGACTGCGCGAACACGTTGTTGCTGAGAGCAAGAAGATCCCGGCTCTCAAGACCAAGCTGGGTGATTGGCGTCGGGAGATTATCAAGAGTATGGGTCAATTAACTGCTGACAAGTCTAGGAATCGCAAACCAGTATGTCGATGCGAATCGTTCAAGTCAGTTGAGGCCGTACTAAATTCAAGCAGATGGTTCAAATTCAAAGCATATTACAGGAGTCTTTACGAATCACCAACCCAACAGTAGACGTCTCCCCTTATCTCGTCTCGGTCCCCCATCCCGCCCCCGGACAACAAATTCCCTACTCCGGCGTCTTCCTATATTTGCTGAACATCTTCGCCAAATCCGTCATCAGCCAGTTCATCTCCGAGTCTAGTGGAGGAGCAAAAGCTGCAGACCCGGTCGGTGTCGTAGCAGTTAGCATCTTCGCCAATCCTGCGTTAAAGCTGAACTCAACCGTTCCGCTCATCGACATCCTCCTGGCTAAATACCACGTCGTCTGCCCGCTACTCTTCTGCATCACCTCCAACACACCTCAGACCACTGTCCCGGGCCGCTTACGCCTGGGCTGGTGGCGCGACGGGAACTCCTTTATCGATGAGCAGCGACATCTAGAACGTATGGCCGGTCTAGCTACGGGCTGGGCGGCTCTGACACTCCGCGACTTCAGCAAGAGCAAGAACACCAACCCTTTAGCCAACTTCTACTACTGGCGGGCGATTGCCGGAGTGGTGAACACCGCCACTTCAGACATCGGCAGCACGCACACCACTGTGCTTAGAACGCTCATTGATGGGTTCGTGCCGCGATTTATCGGCTTCTATGGGGCGACAGCCAAAGCTGTCCTCAGAGTGGCGCTGGTCGATCTGCCCGAGCGTCTACGGCGGGAACGGCATGGCGATAACGCCGCGGTGCAGGCTGCAGGAAAACTGGAAGTCTTGAGAGAAGTGTTGCAGCGAGATCTAAAGCTGACGTTGACCGACACATAGACGGAAGGACGGATAATGACTTGGTCCGCGCAGAGGCTCGGATAATGTACGACATAAAATTAGGGATGCTGATTCATGAGCTTTTGTAGTTTTTTTTTTTAGACAAGACGATGAGCCCAAATTGAGGACATCGGCTCTCACATGGGAATCGAGAGGAGAACACTCCAGTATCCAGATGCCCGGCCCATATGTGCCATTAACCAACAGTGCCTTTCCTTCCCAATTACCCAGCAACTTTTTCAGCTCTCCTTTCCTTCACGCCCGCTTCCTCTTCACCACCCTCTCCTCCCCTCCCGTTCTTGCCCGCTTCCTCTGCACAGCTTCATACCCAACATTTACAACGACCCCGACCTCCACGATCGGCGTCCCTGGCGTTTCGGTGCTATTCGTCATCGTCGACCCAGCTTTGTCTTTCACAGTCTTGAGCGCCGCATTCCGCATTGCAGCAATGCCATTCAGTCTCTGCACCGCTGCCAGGACGAGTGCCGCTGCACGGGCGGCTTCTGTCGCCGCAGCGCTTGTGGGTGTGTTAGAGCCGGCAAACTGGGTAGTAGATGATGGGGCGATGTTGAGCGTTAGCTTCGGCTGAAGGAGGGGCGTCGGTTGGAGGAGGGATGAGAGGCGGGGTGTGGTAGTTGCCGACGGGGCAGTGGCAGTGGCAGTGGCGACAGTCATAGTGTGGTCTTTCTTGATTATGCCGTGATTGGATCGGTGGTTGGGGGGGGATCCCTGATGAGGAAGAGTATCCAAGGTCTGGACCAAGTGCCGGCGTATTATTTAATCCAACAGATAATGGAAGTACAAAAGCAAAAGTATAGCAAGATGAATGGGAGATAGTGACATGGGGGAAGAAAAGAAGACTTATACCCTTGCGCGAGGGGCCGACAATATGGCGATAGCTATTGTCAAGCCAACTGCCTTAATGTGCGATTCAGGCGGCACAGTAGCTATTGTTCTCCGTATAAGGCAAAAGGCGGTTCGGTAGCTACGGACCTGCTCGGCCGGTTTGCGCTTACAGCCTGAAAGTCGGCTGATATTGTTAATTTCAGTGACGGCGGTTCATTGGTTAGATATGGCATTGTCGTGCTTCCTATTGTCGAAGTCCGCTATTGTCCGGCCCCCAAAGCTGGGCGGCGTCCCGAGCCGCTCCACCGGCTCCATCTCAGCCTCACGATTTCCATCCTCGTTGCAAAACCTGTATGCCACCTGTGACCGATCATGCAAAATAAATGAATGTGTAGATGTTGAGGCTCTATGATAAAAAAAAATTGCAAAAAGTACAACAACCCGGATTCGCTGCTGGTCACCCACGCAACTACTAACGAGTCCCTCACGTGCTTATTTACAGGAGATCGAACGGGATCCGAAGCTTTCACGCGGGTGTGGTCGTACCTGGTAGATCCAAAACTTTCTGGGAATATATACTGACAATCCTTGGCTTCTGGTGATTCTCGAGACACAACAGTATCCGACTCGACCTAACACTGACCCAAAAGGGGTCGTTTGGAATAAAATTGCATCGCTGTGATCAAGGTGGGGCTGTTCTATAGATTGTCTTTCCCCTCATGATGGTGAATCCACCTGCGGCTTGTGTAAGCCCTGTCCGCAAATAATACTTGCTCTTGGTCTCGCAATTCCCTCTCCCCCTCTCCCCTCGATGTCCATAATTTTGAACTCTGCTGACCGCCACCATACTTTCGCGAATAGCAGTATAGCGATTTCTTATAAAGGAAGCCATGTGAGCTGATTCGTCGGAGGAGAGCCAGGTTCTGGTCTGCGCCAGTTGGGCCAACAGGCTGGTTGTGCTGCAATATTTCTTGTCAAGGAGATGATCAGAGATCCGACGACTTCGAAAAGCTTATACTATAGCTAGTCTTTTAAGGATCTATATCGTCCGCGCGAGTCTTTCAGTTTCCTTTGCTTGCTCCGCAGGGTCATAATCGGTCTGAAACACTCTTCGCTATGCTTCTCGTGTGCTCGTTCCGAGAATGCCGGTCAAGTTCAGCTCATTGAGATGCCCTCATCTTCAGCAGCTCGAAGGATGTAGGTCCGCACTTTTGCATCAGGGGCGAGATCGATGGCCAGTGCTCCATTGGTGTCTTTCTTGTCTGTGTCCGCACCAGCTTTCAACAACTCCATAGCAGCGTCTCCATGACCCTCTGCGATCGCTGGTACATTGTCAGGGGCTTCGTTGACAGGAGCCTATCCCTCCACACTCACCATGATGTAGAGCTGTGCAGCCGTCCATGTCGGAGCCATTCACAGGGCTCCTGCTCTCCAATAATAGCTTGATGATCGGGACATTTCCCACAGCAGCAGCACGATGCAAAGCCAGCTGGCCCCGCTTGTCCTTTGTACGGGCGGAAGCC
Organism: Myriangium duriaei CBS 260.36; assembly: GCA_010093895.1. Lineage (NCBI taxonomy): Eukaryota > Fungi > Ascomycota > Dothideomycetes > Myriangiales > Myriangiaceae > Myriangium > Myriangium duriaei. The sequence goes on from ML996085.1 coordinate 643,671, forward strand.
TTCTTTGCAATCAATTTGCGACAGGCGTCTAGATTTGATTTCGAGGCGGCGAAGTGAAGTGCTGTCTGTCCCGTGGTCGTCGTCATATTGGGGTCTGCATCTTTGGCCAGCAGCAAGTCGATCAGAGCATCTCCCTCGGGTATAGAGGAGGCAATCATCAGAGACGTCCACCCCGAGCCGTCCTGTGCGTCGACGTCAAAGTCCTTGCGCTCTGAGAGTATCTCGACGATGGGGAGCCTATTGTATGATGCCGCCCAGTGGAGCGGAAGTCGATCGTCGTCATCACGACGACTCGCGAGCTTTGAGTTGGCCTTCACTAATCAGCGGTGTCTTTCTGATGGTGTCCATCAATATCATACATTCAACAATGCTTCAACTTTGTTCGCTTTGATTCATAGTCAGCCCCCAGTCACGTTGTAACAGATTGGCGGTGGTCGCGCATACTCTGTCCTTCACGGCAAGCTGCGTGAATCGCAAATTTGTCTTCGGCCATTTTCATATAGTGTCCGCTCTTCTGCGTTATATTTTGGATTCGATGACAACGAGGGACCTATAGAGAAGCGTTCCCGGGTTTATCGAGTGAATGCTGTTCCCAGGATGCGCCACTTGCGGGGGCTGCAAAGCGCGCTGATTGGTCGGAATCAACTTCATCCAAATCAGCAAGCAAAAGGGAGCGTCAAAAGTATCGCAATATTCAAAGATTTTTCAGCACAGTCGCAGTCTTTGCAGATTTAGTTGCACGCTGCGCCTGTAGAACAAGAGGGTGCCTTTCTTTTATGTGCGCAAAAAGCAAAAAAGCAACATAGTTCCTCTTGTCTCAGGCAGCCAGAATACTCTCGCCATGCACACGGAAACACAAAGGATGATTAACAACATAGAGTTCATATTGGCCGAGTCAATTTAAAAACATTACGTGCCTGCCCTGTACGGACCATACTGCTACACCACAAGGACTGATAATATTCATTGCTTTTGCCAAATAAAGTCTCGCCGCACTCCGCAGTATCAACGACAGTCCATTGCACTGTGTCGAATTTTTGTTGTCGACGCTGATGCGATCACGGAAAATGTCGGTCTCGTTAGTAAAAATGGATGCTCAGAAGTGGCGTTGTCATCCTTTACGCCAAAAAGGTGAGGCGGGAAGTCCGCCAATGGCCCACTGAGAGCCAGTACACTGGAAGCTTGTTTGGTGGCCGTCCGGGTATAGAAGAGTAGCGAGTGGGATTCTTGGGATATTGACGACGTAATGTGCACGCTCGAGACTCGGAGCTTCCAGGAGAAGATTCCGGTGGTAAAGAGCTCAAAGCCAGGAGTGCGGCAGAGCTCACCGGTCGCGATGGCTTCCTCCAAAACTCACTGACCCCATGTTTGGTGGAAAGGATTGCTAGCATTTGACGTTTGGTGGCAGCTCCTTTTCAGTGGCTCCATGGAAGAGTTCCTATAATGCTGCAGCTGTGGTAGGTGCAGCAGTACTCTCGACCGTGATCGCCTCGCATGGCGAATTAGTCTTAGTTTTCCGTATTGGGAAGTCTTTGGACGCGATTGGCGCCAAGGTACGTTTTCAGACGCACAGCTACAGAAAGCGTGAGCTCGACGCCATCCAGTGCGATTTTGGAAGCCGTGGTCGACGCGCGCAATTTCAGGTACACGACCGCATTGGTGCGAGCGCCTGAGGGATAAACGAAATTGGGACGCTGAGCCTCAAAAGCCTGACGCGTGCCATCAAAGTGAGAAGTAGGCTCCGATCGTCAAATACAATCAAGTTGACTCATACTAACTCAGGACTCTGCCCTGAGGATGCTGGGCCATGATCGGAACGTGCACAGATCGAGATAGGCGATGCCTGGAGAGGTGGAATTCGTGCAGCCCGCAGAGTGACCTCATGGTCGAATGTAGGCCAGACCCTGGAATAGTTCCCCGTCACTGATGTGGATGGATCGCGTTAGTGTCCTATATCGATTTCAATGATAAACCGTGCGAAATATCGTGTCGATGATGAAGTTCCATACTGTTCCCGCCGTTCTGAAGATGTTGTTGAGACTGTGATAGGGGCTCTTCTGCCGTAAGGAGTGTGTAGACTCGTCCAGGAATAGCTTTCTTCCATAGTTGCGGCGTCAATGGGTGGGGCGTCATGCATTTCTGCCGTCCCGTATAGCGACAGAGTTTCCTCCCTCGACCACCCTGCACGGGATCTTTGAGTCAAACAGAGACAGGGCCGTCCTCTCTTCCTATTTATTCCCCTGCCATCCGTCAGCAGAGCCTTTTCTTCATCTTCTACCAAAGCATTCTGCTCAGACCATCAACGACCTTCTTCGATTCTCAAGCTCTTGTTCTTCAACTTCCTCTTCGGACTTCCCATCAGCTGGACTTAGGAATCGTGACCTTTTCCGTCATCCATCCTTTCTGCCCTTCCACATCCACTTTGCCAACACTAGAGCCACAGCCTCAGCTGTATCGGATCTGCCACCAAAATCCCTCCGTATCACGATATAAGAAAATACCACTCACCTTCAACGACATACAAGATGTGCTGGCACGTCCACACGCGTCACAGCTTCTGTGCCCACGTCGTCTGCGCCACCTATCCTTTCGACTGCGACCGGGGCCAGTGTAAGCGTAGTTGTGGTGACATGGACTTACAACACGATGTTCACTCTCTTGAAAACAACGCCTGCGTCAACTGTATCGTCAGAGAAGTAAAGGTGCGAATAACTCGTCCCCGAAATCCAAACAGCGATCTCACACCTGCGGACTACTCAAACATATGGTTTGGACCTTCTGAATACAGAGCAATCAGATACTGGACGGAGAAGCGCAATGAATACACTAGGCGCTTCATTCTGGAGAATCCGAATTTCAGGGGAACGTATGACCTTACCGAGATAAACCCAATGCCAGACATTATGGCACCTCAAACATTGCTGTATCAGGCAACCCCACAGCGTCGTGAGGGGCTTGGCCCCGTGTTATGGAACCTTGATGTGTCAAGGTTCGGGGCCGTGATGCGGCCTCATGATATCGCCGAAGACTGGTATCAGAAAACTCCACGCCAAAAGTCCATTCAGGAGGTCGTCAACACCTCCCGAGCACTGGAGGGACAGCCGCTCATACCAGCGCCTATCATAGAGCGCATACCGGTGCACATCACCGACCCCAATCAAATGCACGACTGTTGGACCGACCAGTTCGTGGGGTGTAACTCCGCTTACTGGCGCAGGCCAAAGCACCCAGAGTCTGGCCAACAGCGCCCCCAACAGCTGCCTCCACAGCTGCCTCCCCAGCAGCCCCCGCCACAGCCCAGCAACTCGCAGGGCACATACCAGGGCGAGGAGTCTACCTTCTCATCCCAAGATACGCCCGACCATACGCCCACCGATCTCGTGAGCAATCTGCAGGGCCACCAGCCGGACGAATACCCGGCCATACAAGGCAGCACCTTGCTGCCCATAGTGCCTGGCGAAGTGCCCACCGATCTCGGGGGCAACCAGCCAGGCTACCAGCCAGCCGATCAGCTGGCCATACTCCCGGCCGACATGGCCACCGACTCGGGAGAGAATATGCTGGCCGACCGGGACCCCAGCTTCCTGGCTGAGTGGGACCCCAATATGCCGGCCGCTATGGCCACGTTCCCGCCCGACGACCTGGAGGGCAGATTGGCGGACGACGTGGCCATCATGCCGGCCAACGACTTCCCCGGCTTCCTGGACCCTAGTCTGCTGGACGCTATGCCCCCCTTCTCGCCCCACGACTGGCAGGGCATACGGGAGGGCGTCGTGGCCGACGACTCGTTTGGCTTACAGCTGCCTATGACGCTGGACGGTATGCCCCCCTTTTCGCCTCACGACTGGCAGGGCATACAGGAGGGCAACATGGCCGCCGACCCGCTCAGCTTACAGCTGCCCATGACGCTGGACGATATGCCCCGGCTGCCGCCCAACGACTGGCAGGGCACACAGCAGGGTCAGGGGCATGGCATTTCCCAGCTCGCGACGCCGGACACCAGCTGGGAGTCATCGTGGACAAACAGGCTGGAGCAGCACCCTGGCTTCAAGCATCCCCAAAATGGGGACTTGTTCCTGCCGGCTTGGGCGCCCAACCCACCGGACGAGGAGGGGCGGATCGGGCAGGGCCCAGATGAGGGCACGACGTGGGAGAGGTTGACCGGCTGCGAGGGAGTTCTTGATGTTTAAGTAATAGTCAAGCGAGGTGTTAAGGAGTCCAGTTTGAGTTCAGAAAAAGCAAATCAGCTTTGGCGTTGGGTTCTGTTTGGGGTTTGGTCGTTCACCATCAATCAGAGAGCATCACGTGATAGCCTCCATCGATATTGATCATGTTTCTTCACATGTCTTCTCCTTTATCCTTGACCTGTGGATGTGAGCTGTCCCGAGTAATCTGTGAAGTCGGGTGGCTACTTTGGGCACCCCGGAGATGTGACTGTGCTTGTGTAACGCAAAACGCATCGATTTCGCCATCGTCTTCACGGTGCGACGTGAAAGCAAGATCCGTAGTACAACCCAGTGCCGCATAAATTACAGCCCGAAGCTGCTTGCTCTCCCTTCCCTTTGCCATGATCCAGCCATTTTCAAATCTGCTCATCACAGCCTTTCGGTCCGATTGCCATGTGTCACTATACGAAGTACTACTACGAATGCGGATGTTACTGGCGCAAAAAAAGGACACCATGCGACAATCCGAGGTCTCACAGCTCTGACAAGAAGACATTCCCGCGGATCAGGTGTGAAGTGCCCTGGATGTGTAACCAATGCCAGGTGCGCGAGAATATGGCCCAAGTCAGGAGAGCGCGCAGAGCTTGGAGCTGAATGCAACGAGCGCAAACTGCGTAGCGGTCATGGTCAGCCGATATGACGAATGACTAGTCCTTTGAAAATGAATCCATGCGAGAGAAACATGCCTGACTACTTGAAAGGAGGGCTTTCGACTGGTGGTTAAGCGGGCTTGGGAACAGGTCTTGGTCAGTAGTAACCCGTTAGCAACTTCGCAAACAATAAACAAAGGAAAGCAGCTGATCAGCTTGAAAGAATGGCTTTGGAATACTCACGGTTGTGAGAATGCACAGCATAAGACAGTGACAAATGCATATGCATGTTTGCTTCGTTAATCGTTTTCTATGGCAATTGTCAATAACTCGGAAACAAATCTGACCACAATCCCCCTGAAAATCCGCTTTCGTAGCCCGCAGAAAGTATTTGTGGTCGCAATGCGGCGGACAGGGTGAGGACATCCAGCTAGTGGTATTGGTCGGGGAAGTTCGGAGCACAAAGGCAAAGCGAAAATGAAGGGCTATTAATCAAGAGTGAGGACATATGCATTGCTTTTTCGGACACCGCAGTACTGTGAAGAACACTAATCGCTGCGGGCTGAAGTTCATGTTGCCTGGAAATAGTAGCACAACTGAGCACTTGCCCACCACCTCTTGGGTGACCTCATTTGAAGCTCGCGTGCAAGAGAGCCCAATAGCACCCCTCCTTTAGGCCGTTATAAGCACTTCGACTCACACCAGATATGGTCTCGAAGTCGGAACGGGCTTGACTTCAGCTTCGATACCGCTGACCAATGCCGCCAAGAGCAATGAAGCTGGTAAGTAAAATGCCGATTTATGTGCGACAAACTTCCGCCTCTGCGCATTCGGTTGTGTTGGACTTGTGATATCAGCAGTGCATACTTGAGAGGTCTTCCCAGTGCCGATCCCTTGTACAATTCATCGAAGTTGTGCATGCCGTGATGGGTAAGATAGCTTCGAAGGCCTGATGATTCCTTGACCGAACCATTGCTTCATCAACCAGTTGAAATCGTCAGGCAGGAGCTGGGCCATCTGACGGTCCGCACCAATGCTTGATCGTATCACATAAAGTCATCCTCCCAGTCCGCCGCTCGGTCCTGGTTGCTAGAGGCGTGCACAGCATCCTCATCATTCCAATCATCATATGCATGCTCGCGCTGGTACTTCAGCTCCTTCCGCTCCTTGTTCACACGGGCCTCTTCTTTGACCTGCTTTCGTCAGTCCTATATCAATGTCATTCAAGTGACAGTGGTACTCACCCGCTCCTGGCGAGCTTTCTGATCCCGCTTACGGAGTTCTCGCTCCCGGTCGGATTTCTCCTGCTTGAGATCGGGGTGCTTCTCAGCCTTAGTCTTATTCAAGCGATTTACGATGACGTTCTCTCGCTTCTCGACATGAATCCGCTTGACCTTCCTCTGATCGTGGAAGGAGACCTGACCGGTTGCCATGCTGCCGTCCTTTTTGAGGTTCGACCATGGTGTGTAGATCACGGTAATGTTATCCTTCTTGTTACCTGAGTACTGATCAGCTATGCACAGCTAAAGATAGCTTGATCGCTTGATCGCTTGAACCTTCGATGGAGTTTGCTTTGGTCAGTTGGGCACAGTCGGTAAGAAGCGCGGGCTCAATTTTGTCCCACGTCTCTCCCTCACGCATTCTGACATAAACATGGGCGCTGGAAAGATTGTCGACATGGAACCAGACATCCTCCTCCCAGCCAAATTTGATCAGATCCTCGTTCTCAAACTTGTCCTTGCCCATGTAAATATAGGCTGATGGCTGGACCACATTGCTTGTGAAGTAGAGGACCATGATGACTGATGTCGTAACCACGACGTCCCGAAGATGACTAAATCGTTGTCTCACAATAGCGAACGACTAAGAACCTTCTTGTGAAAGTGAGCAAGTTGCAGGTTCAGAAAACTTGTGTGAGCGGTGGCAATGCCGGAATATCGGACCGATGGCCGACTTCACTATCAGCATTAAGAGTAGCGACACTCACATTATCTGTTCTAAACACCATTAATCAAGTCTTTTGTCCGGAGTATTTCATGTTTCGTAGGACCCGTCATATATACCGGGCCACTTGTAGCTCTATCCGGAGCGGGACCATACGACGATCATTGCATGAAATACAAAGTCGAGCCAGGCGAATTGCCCGACTCTCCGACGCCACTATCGAATCGTTTAGGTCGACCGCTTTCAATCCGGGTGTGCCTTTCTTGCTTCCCAAAGGAAGCTTTCAAGATGTACCAGCAGTGTCGAAATGGTTCACCGGCGCCAACTTGGGTGGTAGCAATGATGACATGGCACTGAACGTAGATTACCTTTCACAATTCGCAAACACCAATGTGCCGCTTGAAATCACGACCGCCGGCAGTTTCGCACAGGTTCATCAGCCACTCTTGATCCTTTTGGAAGCCTCTCAAATGGCTCTGGATAGCGGTATCGAAATCTATCTGGCCCAGGCTTCACTATCAGACCTCCCGGAGGCCTTGCGGGATGATGTACCCACACCAGAACTTGTCCTCAAAGCTGGCAAGGGGGATATCTACGATACCAGCATCTGGCTCGGCCGGGCACCAACATATACTCCACTACACAAGGATCCTAATCCGAACCTTTTCGTGCAATTGGCTGGTACGAAGAAGGTGCGTATGTTTGGACCCCAGATCGGGGCTGCAATCTTTGCGCATGTACAGAGAAGTATTGGCGGCAATGCAAGCGCTGCACTGAGGGGCGAGGAGATGATGCAGGGCAAGGAACGAGAAGTGCTTGAGGAAGCAGTCTGGAACGTTACTGACCAACAACCGTGGATGTCAGATGCACTCGAGTGTGAGGTGTCAGCTGGTGACGCATTGTTTATTCCCAAGGGATGGTGGCACAGTATTAAAGGTATCGGCTCTGGCATGACCGGATCTGTGAGTCACAATTCATTTCAATATCTCGACTAAACTGACGGGATCTTCGAAGGTCAATTGGTGGTTCCGATGAACATGTGATGGTAGCAGCAACGCAGCTGTGTATTGTGTCGGTGGACACGCATCTGGAAGTCCCTTCCCGTCCATCCTGGATCGCTGCAGCATTCTCACAAGGCAGCCGCTGGGGCCAAATCCATGCAGACGGCGCCTGGTCAAACGCAGCATAGGTCGCGGAGTTGCAAGATGGCCATTCTTCAAATATGCCTCATTGCTCAGACGATGCAGCATGGCGCAACTCGAGACTTGCCGTACCTTTGAGGCTTCCAATCAGACCATTCATCGCCAAATGATGCCCCGGCTTCCATGCTGCTCTTCTGCATTCGAGTAACGGAAGAATTGTATGGGGACATGAGGAAATGTTGTCGTGCGGAGAAAAGTGGGCTCATCAATGGCCTTTCACACGTGCTTAGTAGTCCCGATGACCTCTCCCCGAACTTGACTCCAGTTTATCTGATTGTCCAATTCTTCGTCCACGAGTCCTGCTACCACGACATTGTCACCTCGGATCATGTACAATCCATGTGGCTGTTCCACACTCTCCTCGGGGTCATCAGGCGGACGAATGATGCGCTCAATAGTATCTTGGAGAACGAGGTTGGTGACTTGATCGCATGAGATGAGTTTGCCGGTCAGAGTGCGACCATCGACAGTGATGACCAGTATCTTTCCTGCGCGCTGTAAGTATGAATCCGCGTGAGAGGCATAAGAAGTGACCTACTGTTCATATATTGTTGAAGCGACATGCTGCCGACACCGCGCCCAAAAGCCTCGTGTTATTGCCCAGCTGGGCCGACCGAAATGCCACGCAAGACTCAACCAAGACTAGTTGGAAGGGAAACGCTGGTCCTATTATCTCGTGATTGGCGACATTCTTGGAAGTTGAACAGCAATTGAGGGACAAACACGGGAAGTCGTGAGATGCTTCAACTCTACTCCATAAAAATTCGCCAAGACTTTCCGTCTTGAGCTTCAAGTCTCCAACCTTAGGGCTTGTAAAGCCTTCTCACCTCCCATTGCCTACAATACTCACAACCTATGGCTGCCGTCGAGACACCACAGGAGCTGGTCCGGCGCTCAGCCAAAAGGACGCGCGAAGTCTTCGCAGCGGATTATGGCGCACCTTCGGGCCTACAGAACTTTCCTCAACCCGCCGCAGCAGGTCCTAAACCATCTCCTCACGATCTGGCCAAGCGGGCAGACCTATCCTCACGCATCCATAACGAATATGCCGACGTAAAGGAACTTCCTGCTGCGTTGGCCGCCAAACAAGCTTCTGCGCAGGCCTCGGCGCTGGCGCGGAGGAAGAAGCCCAAGAACGAAGATGTGGCTTCGGATCCAGTCATGGCGAAAATGATTGAGGGCGTATCAAGTTCGAAATCGCAAACGAATGGCACAGCATCGCAGGCACTCATCCGCTCTTCCAATGCGGCCGGCGGTAAACTCCCCCCTAATGCCAACGGACCGACACCTCAGAGAAATCTACCAGGCTCAAGTCTAGTCAGGCGCGACACAGTTCGACAACAGAAGCCTGAATGGCACGCACCGTGGAAGCTAGCACGAGTGATCTCTGGGCATATGGGGTGGGTGCGAGCTCTTGCGACAGAGCCAGGCAATCAATGGTTCGCATCAGGCGCAGGCGACCGAACGATCAAGATCTGGGATCTGGCAACAGGGACGCTGAAGCTGACACTCACGGGGCATATTTCCACGGTCCGCGGACTAGCCGTCTCACCCCGTCATCCTTACCTCTTCAGCTGCGCCGAGGACAAGAAAGTCAAATGCTGGGATCTCGAAACGAACAAGGTGATCCGCGACTACCACGGCCATCTAAGCGGCGTATATTCCCTCTCACTGCACCCGACTCTCGACGTTCTCTGCACAGGCGGACGTGACGGCGTCGTGCGGGTGTGGGATATGCGCACAAGGTCCAACATTCACGTACTGTCCGGTCATAAGCAGACCGTGACATCAGTGCAATGTCAAGAGGCTGACCCGCAGGTCATCTCCTCATCACTTGACAGCACAATCCGGCTGTACGATCTCGCAGCAGGAAAAACTATGGGCGTTCTGACGCACCACAAGAAGGGTGTGCGCGCACTTGCTGTACACCCGACAGAATTTACATTTGCCTCTGGCAGCTCAGCGCAGATCAAGCAGTGGAAATGCCCGGAAGGCGCGTTCATGCAAAACTTTGAGGGCCACAACGCCATCATCAACTCTTTGTCGGTCAACGAAGACAATGTGCTCTTCTCCGGTGGTGACAATGGGAGTGTTGCCTTCTGGGACTGGAAGACTGGGCACAAGTTCCAACAGCTAGACAGTCTGGCTCAGCCTGGTAGTCTGGACGCCGAAGCGGGTGTGATGAGCTCTACTTTCGATCGAACAGGCCTCAGACTGCTTACGGGTGAGGCGGATAAGACGATCAAGATTTGGAAAGAGGACGAGAGCGCCACCGAGGAGGATTACCCGCTCGACTGGCGGCCGACACTTGGACGGCAGAAGTTTTAATTGTGAAGGACAGAGTCTCGTCAGATCGTACATTTTTATGATACCCATGCAAAAGTTTCTCTCTACGCTTTCCCATCCATGCCATGCACAAGCAGTGAATGCAAGAATCAAGCATCAAACCCCAGACCACGACAGTCCTCATCCTCTCTCAACGCAGACCTAACATCCTCCTCTCCCACCCCAAGCCGTACTCTTCCCACCCTCTCCCCCCTTCTGTTCTCCAGTCCCAATACCCCGGCCTCCGCCAACTCCACCGCTGCACCTGCCACCCCTTTGACTCTCGCCCTTCTCTCCACCACGCGCTTGATAGCATGCCGCCCCCTCCGACCAGGCGTACCCAGCAGTCCCGCACCACCAGGTTTGCCCTTTCCCTGCATTTCCCCGTCCTGACAACTCGCCAACCACGCCATCTCCTTCACCGCCTCATCCGGCGCGAGGAGGAACTTCTCCACCGCCGGACTCTGCGCCGTAAGTCCAATGCGCCTCGCGTCGTCCACGACATCAGCCAGCACCACCTCCTGCAGGCCTGACCTTCGTATTCTCGCCAGCAGCGCTGCGAGGAGGAGTTTGGAACTCAGCGGGAGGGAACGCAGGTACGCCGCCAGTGGCGTAGCAGTGGCTTCAGCGATGGCGCGCTTGATGGTCGCTATGGAGACGGTACCCTCCTTGCCTCCCTTCGCCGGTACCACAGCGGCGGGGGTTTTACTAGGGGTAGGAGGAACATTCTCCACTCCATCAGCAGGGACGTCCGCTTCGGCAATCTCCACCGCCCGCCGGCACACGTCTAGCGCTCGGCGGGCATCTCCAGACACGGCGGCAACTTTCCGCGCAGCGAACTGGACTGCGTCTGGATCTACGACCGCGCCACGGACGGACTGCAGACGGGACTCGATGATCTTGATCAGCTGGGTGTGGGTGTAGCCCGCGAAGGTGATGCGGGTCAGTCCCAGCCTGGACGATATCTTATTGCTCAGCGTGCGCTCGGGAAGATCCATTGTGTTGGCCACGGCAAGCACGATCAGTCGGGAGTGCCGGAGCTGCGGCCAGTTGAAGAAGTTGTACATGACGCCCTGGTTGCGGGTGACGAGCTGGTCGAGCTCATCCATGAGGACGACGCAGGGGGTGCGGCGGGGGGAAGGGGTGGAGAATTCGCGCTCGAGAAGCTCGAGGGCGTGCGAGGGGGAGACGCGTTGGCCTTTGAGGGCTTGCCATAGGAGCGAGTAGGATTGGTGCGGGTCGGTGACTTTCATTCCGTTGATCTCGACGAAGATGAAGTCGTCGAGTTCTTCGTTTTGAACGGCGATGTTGAGGGAGGCGACAACTTCGCGGACAGTGGCTGTTTTGCCGGTGCCGGGGGTGCCGGAGATGTAGATCGTGGAGCCGGTGGAGGTGGATATAGCGGATTCGAGGTGGGTGTATATGGCGCTGAACTCAGCCTCGCGACAAGGTAAAGATGTGGGTACAGCAGAGACGTGTAATGTGCTACGTGCTTGCTGATGAGGCGTTCCCGACAGAACGTCAGGGATGACCCTCGTGCCCAGGGGGGTGAATTCAAGCGGCTTCTTCTCGACAATACGACGATGCGTTGGAGTAAGGAGATTGGCCGATGGTTTCGTCTTTTTCTCGCCACGGGATTTTGGAGTGGTTACTGCCGTGGTTTTGCGGCGCTTGCGAGGTGTGATCGGGTCATCAACGTCAGGAGCCACGAATTCGTCAAGGTCTTTCGACACAGCCTTACGTTTCCGTGTCTTCACTGTTTGCGACTGAACAAGCTTGGCCAGAGATTCGATGTCTTGCTGCCCGCGATAGGTGGCTTCCCATACAAATTCCTCAGTATATGAAGTCGTCCTCGGATTACATCCTCTGCGGCAGACAAAGGTCTTGCCATATGCCTTGGTGCCGCGATTGATCTTGCCACTTGGATGTTGTGCTTCGAAAGCAGCATGTGACAAGATGGTAGCCTTGCCATTGATCGTGGCCAGAGAGTTCTCGTCCATGTTGGCAGTAATGTAGAGCTCATTCTGCATCGAAAGGTTAGCTAGATGACCTGGAAGGGGGAAACACAAGCAATGCATCTTACTGGCAAGGCATCTGTCCTCTTTCTGGGGCCATTCTTGATCTCCCGCTCCGACGAGAACCATAAGAAATTGGCCTTCTTACTCCAGATCATTTCTCCCTCGTCGTCCTCGATCTCGCCTTCCGAAAAACCAGTAAGAATGGCAACCCATGCCTCGTTACCGGCAGCTTTGAGCAGAACCGTGTCTCCAATAGCGCATTCGAAGGTCCCCATTTTAGCACCAACAATAGCTTTCTCCTTGTCGCCATCCTGATCATTGTCTCCGCTATCGTAAATCCACTCCCAGGGATGATCCTCAACACCTAATTCATCATCCGAGTCCTCCCTAAGCACTGCACCTTTATGCAAGATTTGCAATGCCTTTTCGGTCTTCGACCGTCGTCGCCGCTCGACCACCATTGTTGATTATGTCCGTTCTTCGTCTCCAACACCGCGCTATATTTGGCACCGTAGAAAAGTCGACGTCCAGGGGTGCGGCGCGTGGGGCAACGCGTCGTGTAACGCGAAACCAATTACATTTCCTAAGACGGAATTGAGCTCTACGGTGGGCAACACCTTGCCTTGCGTGCAACATGGCCCCGCCGCCGCATACAATATTTCCAAAGCTACCTCATCAACGCGACAGCTTGAGTAGCCCAGCCCACCTCCCCTCCACGAACAAAATGTCCGCCGCTGCCGCCGCCCAGGGCCAAGGCCAACAAGGTCTGCATCCTCAGCTCACCCTTCTCAATCAACTCCCCACTAACTCTCCAAAGTGGACATCACCACCCTTCCCCTCCCCCAACTCCAACAAGTCAAAAAACAACTCGACAGCGAAATCTCCCACCTCACGACATCCTACTCCTCCCTCCGCCAAGCCCAACAGAAATTCAAAGACTGCATCACCTCCATCAACGCAGGCGTGCGGCCCCCCTCGGCAGAAAAGAAACAGCTCCTAGTCCCGCTCACGACATCCCTGTACGTCCCGGGGACGCTAGCGACGTCAGACACGGTACTGGTAGATGTAGGCACGGGTTTCTACGTGGAGAAGAGCTGCGATGACGCGGTGGGGTTTTACGAGGGGAAGGTCAAGGAGCTGGGGGAGAATGTGAAGGGGTTGGAGGAAGTGGTGGGGAAGAAGCAGGGGAGTCTGAGGCTGGTGGAGGAGGTCATGAGGGGGAAGATGTTGCAGCAGCAGCAGCAGCAGCAGCAGGGAGGTGGGCAGCAGGGGCAGGGGCGGTGATTGAGCCTCGTGAGTGTCCTTCGATACCAGAAATTGGCAGGGAACGGTGGTGGCACTGATCTCATCACCGTGACGTCCGATTCGTAGTGCGAGGCACTTGTGACCGGAGTGGTGAGGGAGCCACTCTACAGAACATCCATCGAGAGGCTAGGGGAGATGGTATTAGGACTGTTAGCGGAGGAACACCGAGAGAAGCGAGTGGTCAATTAGAAACTAGTGGTGCCCGTATGTGTTCTGGCACGAGATTCACAACAGCACCAGGGACACGACTACATGACACAAGTCTGAGAATGAGCAAAATCATGTATATATTAGAACATTAAGACTATTTGTCCGTTGAGGTATCTGTACAAATGCGCAGGTATCCGCCTTTTGTTTGAAACTATCCATCTAGACACCCTGAGCCTTCAAGAAGCTGAAGATGTAGTCGAACGCAGCAGGGGCAGTGAAGTGGAGGTTGAGACCATGACCAGTCAATGGTGCAAGGTAGGTGCCGGTCTTGCTCGCGGGGACGCTCGGGTATAGTGCAGGGAAGACTGCCTGGGCCAAGTTGGTTGGGTAGGAGCAGTTGCCGGTGCAGAAAGGAAGATCATTGTCACCATTGACGACCGCAACAGGGTTGCTGTAGGTCTTAGCAGGCGTGGCCCCTGCAGTGACAGTGAAAAGCTCGCCAAACGTCACGGTACCGCCGGTAGCGTAAGCTAGCGCCAACACAGCCGGATCGAAGTTGGGAGCACGAGCGAAGTTGATCTGAGTGGCAATGGCTGAACCACCAACCAGGAAACCGGTAGACAGGTTGGAAAATCGGTAGGGGTTGTTCTCACGAGCAATCTGGAAGTTTCCACCGAGCAAGAAGAGAGGAATGGCGCTCGAGTTGACGGAGAAGCCTGTGAGGATAGCGGCAGAGAACAGGTCAGGGTATTCGGCAGTAACAGCTTCAGAAATCACAGAGCCGAAGGAATGACCGACACCGACTACAGAGCTGAATCCACAGCCACCATAAGCACCAGCCTTCAGAGCACGAGCGAGAGCCGCTGCGATCTCGATCTCGATGAAGACCTGGATGTCCTGGAGGGGATCGGGCTTGGCCGACTGACCAACACCTAGCCTGTCGTAGAAGAAGGTAGCATAGCCATTGGCGGCAGCTTTATCGACGTAGGAATAGTCGGGGGCGAAGTCCCAGTAGTGGCGGTCGAAACCGATGCCGTGGGTCAGGAGCTGAACTTTGCTAGGCTTAGTGTTGCCAGCAGGGGTACAGAGGGTGGCACCAATGGTGTAGTTGCCGGACACGGTCTGGGTACCGCCCATGATCTGTTGCATGAAAGAGGAACCCTGGGTGATTGCTTGCAAAGTGACATCGGTGACCGTGGACTGATTGGTTGGTGGGGTCAAAGTGAACTTGATGTTCTTAGAGGTGGTGGCAGCGACGTTGACTAGGCCAGAAACGCAGACAGCACCACCACCGCGAGAAGGTCCGACGGAAGCACTCTGGAAGCCAGCAGTGCTAGGGGCCGGAACATTGGCCGGGAGTGCGCGGCCATAGAGAGCCTGCCCCAGAGCAAGAGGGGCAAGGGCGACTGAGGACAGAAGATGCTTGACCATGATGAAGAAGACTTTGGACAGTCACGATAAGTCAGATGTGGAGAATTGGAAGGATGAAAAGCGAGAGAAGAGGCGCAAGTAGTGCGGTTTATATGTCGAGAGCTATACCCTCACCTTACAGAAGAGAAGACGTACCTGCCTTAGTGGACCACGAGACAGAAATCGGATCAATGACGACGCTAGGCAGTCACCAAGCAGCAGAGGTTATGCAAGGAGCTGCGAACCGACCACGGACAGACAACCTTTGAGCATAATCGGTGGTCGAAGCGGGTGGGGTGTGGTCGTGGTGTTGTTACTCAATGCGGCAAGCTGCATGATGTGCTATGCATCGAGTGGACGGGCAAATAGTGAGGCTACTGATCGACCTTCGGGTCAGGCGGGAGTTTAATCAACGGATCATCTTTAACCTTAGAGAGGGGCAATGGGCGTTGAAGGAGAGCTCTGCGGACGATGATGGCGAGTGATGCACAAACTGAGACAACGGACAGCATTTCCGTCGCCGCAGCCTTCTGTCCGAAGCGACACGCCTTCGCAAGCACGCCGCCAGCATGGAAGATACCGGGTCACTCTGGTTCATGTAACGACAATTCGAATGGGAGCGGGATTGAGCGATGTAGGTGATTCAAGGCCGAGCCGCAACGGATTGCGGTCTGCACGCCGTGACACGTGCTGGCGATGGAGGACGGGGATGATGGCATCCGTCGCTGATCACAGCGGGGTGTGTGCGATGGCATGCCGGCTGCCGAACATGCCATGTCTGTGACACGATCAGAACGACAGAAAAGCCGAGGACAGATGTTGGTCAAGTGCGGCGACAGGGATGTTTGAGCACTGGCCATGGTGGGGTGGAGAGTACAAACAGTACATACAGCGGAAAGCTGTGCTCCGGCGATTAGCTCTTGATAGCCTCTTGGTAATTTCTCCCGCTGTCTGGTAGCTCGCAGCGCCATTTGGAATAACACACAGGGCCCAGATCACACCATCAGTCGATGATGTCGGGCGTGTGAGTCTCAAACGGGCAATCGCAGATACAGTCGGTGCTCTATTGAAGTAGTACAGGGGTACGACAGAGATGGGGTGGTGTGTGGCGCCTTGCGATGGAAAGCCGCCCCTCGTGCTGGCCCTGTACTGCAGCTGCACCTGACCCTGGCTCCCCACGGCAGTTCGATACCAAAGCGTCTGGAGCTCAGACAGCTTTTGGTTGATCTACATTGCGATCCTCCGAAGCCCTGCAGAATCATTATAAATAACAGTTCTACAAAGTGTGGCCAACCATTCCTGAGTGTTGATCAAAGTCTCGTCGCTTCCTGCTCCTTTGTGAAGGCACCAAGACTCGTCACTTTCCCAACGAAAGCGATAGTCGTCGCCGTGCGCTTCGTGTGGGGCCGACTAAAGAAGCTGTGCTTATGCAACTACAGGAAAAAGCAAACTGGTCACGATGTGTTCGCAATGTGGTCATATCGACGTCGAGCTTGGTCTCCAGCATTGACCGTTGTCAACGCCAGTAGTTCGACGGTTCAACGAGTGGACGGTCCCAGTCATGTCCGCAACGGCTCGCGTACACTGGACTATGCTCGGCCGCTGCTTTGCAGACATATCCATGTCCCCGCTGTCTCTCCACGCGGAGCAGTAGCCTGGACATGATCAGCAGCGGCGCTTCGAGCTGGGGCGGCCCGGCCTGGTTGACAGGAACCATCGCCCCTCGGGTGTAATACGGCGTCCAGCCGCTTGCATTTTGCATGTCCGCGGAAAGGTAATTACCGCATCAAGCAACCTGTGTAGCGATGCTCGAGTCCTCGATACCTGCTTGAGCTATTTGTTTGGAGGGATCATCCGCACCTATCCTCGGCGATGTTGCTCCTCCTCCACCTTTCTCACTGCGCCGATCGGCAAAGGCAGATCTGTGTCATCGGCAAGATGACAGGGCATAACCATGATCTGCTGAATACTCAACGTTGACATGCTCGGAATCAATTGCTGGTTCATGATGGGTAGTTCAGGAACCCAGAAATTGTTAAGCCTAGCTGGTTCTTGCAACAGTCCACGTAGGATTGCAGTATATCCTTCTACATTGCGGGCCGCCACTATCGTGTGTGGAGGCTGGCAGTGCCTTCTCGTGAGATCTGCCCACCATACACGGGCCATGAGTCAGTGGAGCTGTCGAGTGTAACCCCGATGGATGCAGGCATCGACGGCTGGAGAGGCGGGCGCCATGTCTGACCAAGTTGACAGGAAACGGGACCGCCCACTGTACTTGCCCTTGCATGGATCTGGGAGGGGCTTGGAGATGCAGGCACGGGCACGGGGCCAGAGTCAGTCTGCCCACGCTTCTCATTCCACACAGGGTAGACTTCATTGCAATCGAGTACATACGAGGGACGTGAGAATTACAGTAGAAAATCGCACTGTTCATACAGATAGGTCACAGAAGAGAGCGATATGATCCATAATAAAAATCCCTTTTTTTGTAATTTATGAAAAATGCCATAGGGGCCACGAGTCAATCGACTTCCTCTTTATGAGGAAGGAGACATCAGAACTGCCGAACATAAAAAACATCAGAACAAGGAGTGGAGGAAGGCCGACGACCCTGCGCCAGATGTACCTCCGTGACAAGGAAAATAAAGAAACCGTTGCGTATGGAGCAGAGTGGCTCCACCACAAACATCAATCCAAATCGAAAAGCAGTCGTCTCTGCATGGAACAAATCATTTCTTTTAGCCTGTAAAGCCGGCAGCCAAAGCACGAGTCTTCCAGAGCTCCACCTGCTCCTCCAGCTCAGCGATACGAAGCTTGTCGGCCGCGGACTCCTTGAACTTCTTGTCGCGAGACTTGCGAGCAGCCGCGGTATTGCGAGCCCGCTTGACAGCGACTGCGTCATTCATGTCAACGACGATTGGCGCCAAGACCTTGCTCTCTCGCTTGCTGATGCCAGCAACAGAGCTCATCTTGAGGTTGGGCGTCATTGGCGAAGCCGTGGTAGAAGATCGCTTGCGAGACATGCCACCAGGGTGAACAACGATCTGGCTAGAACCAGAAGTGGTGCGAGTCATCTCCGCACCATTGATCGCTGCGGGCTCCTCATGGTCAAAGAGTGAAGGCCAAGTCTCGGGCGCATCAAGGGAGTCAAACATAGGCGAAACTTCGAAAGAGTCGTCAGGAGTTCCGAGGTAAACGGAGCTGGGGGTGGTCAGGTTGGTAAAAGCAGCAGATGGTGGGACAGATCCAGAGTTGTCCATCAACAAATCCTTGGGCGAGATAGTGCCCATAGCAGAATCGTTGATTGCAGTAAAGTTTCCGACTGGGAGAAGGCTCTCTGTAGAGCTGCAGAGATCCTCCCAGCTGAGGTTCTGGATGTCATCGCTGCCTAGATCGGCAGAAGTGCCGTCATAGGCAACGTTAATCTCTGTGGGCCATGTTAGGACTCGACGCAGCTGCTTGCACTTGGATTGTAATTTACCTCCGGGCATTTCTGCGGCGAAGTCGATCACGGTCTGGTCTAAACTGATAGAGCTCCCTTGCGGGTTGGCGTGGAACAGTGGTACCGGTGGAAGATTGTTACGAGATGGGCGACGAATAGATCCTAGTTGTTGCGGTGCCGAGTAGGCCCGTGGGTAGTTTGTCTTAAACGTAGGACGTTGATTCGAACCGAGCGATGTCGTCCGAGGTTGTGTGACCTGAGTCGGCGATGGCGCTGCAAACAGACTGAAGTCTTGGAAGTCCGGCTGGGGCACGAAGCCTTGCGATGGGGTTTGTGGTGGAAGCCATTGTTGGGTTTGAGAAGCCGTTGTGGACGGCGTGGAATTCAACTCGAAGTTGTCGCGAGGACTGGAGAGCAATGAATTCAGGTCGACTGCGTTAGCAGGTCCTGAAAAGAGGAAGAGTGGAGAGATTTGTTGGTTGATTATTTTTGCGATGGTAAGGGACTGTCTAAAAGACTGGACGAGTATCTAAGCAGCCATTTCTAACTGCTTGATACTGTGTGTTGTCTGTTGAGTGAGTTTGGTGTGAGAAGAAAAAAGGATGACTGAGGTGCGGTGTGTCAGAGGGTTTTGTATGCGCCAGGCAGCAGAGGAGAATTCCGCCAAGATGCAGCAGTTTGGGAGCTGAGAAGTGTGACTCACATCTTGACTTCCCAACACCGCGCGACCCAATTTAGCCCTCCCGCACCTGCCGCATCGCCGTTTCCTCTTCCACTACCCACCTTTGTGGTATGCGATATTCTTTACGCACCTGCTTACGTATTCAAGCACAGAACCTGCGGCAGACTGTACAATTGCATTCGCACATTCTTCGCTGTTCGATGACAATTTACCTCGCTGTCTCAATCCATTTGTGCGTGATTCTGTCGATGGATATTCATACATAGAACTACGCCCTCGTATCGTTCAATCTCCTCTCTCCGCAACGCTAGTCCAATACGGGCCTAGCTCTCACCACAGTCCGCGCCATCCCACCCCCCACCGTGTCACTCGGCGTTTTTTGCTTGCTAATCCGATAACTCCGCCCCCAGGCTGTATAGCACCGCCTGCGACATAGAGCCACGCTCCTTCGCTTCCCGGATTTCGGTGTCTCTTTGTGGAAAACGGAAAGGGGGCTTGGAATCGTTAATTAGTCCACCCGATGGACCAAGTGGAGCAGCTGCGCCCTTCGGTGCTTTGTCGCGCCCTACCATGCCACGTATCAAATCACGTTGAATCGTCCGGCTTAAGTATTGTCTCATTGTCTCGTTTACTGTGCTGGTCCGACTACTTGATACTGTGTCGAGCGGCTCCAGCCCATGAGCAAGATATCGCAGGGCGCGCATGCTCGCAGATCTCAGATCAAAAATTCCCCGCCGTTCATCATCGTTGCCTTGACCTTCTGTCCCTGGATGCCTTATTTCTTGCGGTTCCGATTCACGCCTGATCTGATCTCCAACCACAACAGATCTTCATGATTTACCGGCTTTTGCCGACCAATGCCTCGACTGCATCCCTGATGTCTTCTTCGTGCATTCTCCGTCCAGTCTGATCGTAGAATCTGCTTGCGATGCGCAACCACTTCTCATCTTCGTCACCTTGTAGCATCTGAAAGAGGTCTCGAAGTTCCCTCGGCGAGAAGAACCCTGCGTCAACCTCAAGCAATTCCAGCAACGCGGAGAGAGACATTCGTGGCTCTGATCTGCTCGTGTGCTTGGAGACGACAGATGCAGATGGCGTAGGTACGCCGGTCTCGAGAAGATCGCGAAGCACATTCGCTTTCTTGAGTGCCTTCTCTTTTTTGCTGTCATTTGCCCTGCTGCTGTTTGACTTGTTTGCCTTTTTGCCCTCTACGATACTACCATCCTCGCCTTTGCTCTTCCCTTTTTGGGTCGCACTGTTCATTGCTGTTCCCTGCGGTCTGGTCACCTTCCAGCGTGCCTGCCAAACGCTCTTGGAGCGTCCGAGCTCCGAGACAATGTCCTTCCACGTCTTGTTCGCCGCCTTCATCTCCAGTAGCTTTGCATCTTGCTCCGCGGTGAATTCGGGGGTTGCGATGGAGGATGCGCTTGCATTAGCCAGCTTCTCTTCCGCGACGGTAGCTACTGTCGATGTTGTCTTGCTTTCCTGTTCTTTTGATGTGTCCGGTTTCGGGGTAGTCCCCGAGATCTGGCTGGCAGCGGTCGGGTCATTGGATTTTGTGGGCTTTTGACGCAGCGCCGCTACATTCAAAGGACGACCGCTCTTGCTACGGACCAGATAATATGATGGTTCCGGTCCTTTTCTGCGATTCAGCGTAGCTAGTGGCATGAGCACATCAAACAAGCCGACGCCAGTGACGCTCCTTCTCTTAGATGAGGTTGATCCTTTTGCAGACATTGTCACCACAGAGCGAGGTCAATAGGACGAGCTCTCTGGCAGAATTTGTGCGCAGAGCAATGACGGATGCACAGGTACGGATTGAACTCAAGTCAGGCACAATGGTGAAGCAGATGCAAGTGAACCTCAATCTCCCAGCCATTTCTTGAAGTAAACAAGAAATGACCTCATCGCTAAAGTACGCAAATCTCTTTTATCGGTATCCCGGGAAAGCTCACTGACCTCCTCTATTTCCTCCAACGCACTTGCATCGTAAAATACGAGCCTGGACCTTCAATGTTGCTGAACATGACATTGGCCATGCTCGGAGGATACGTCTTCACTAACAACCACTTGAACTTAAGTATCACGTTAGTTGAGAACGCCATTGTCACCGATCTGACGCTCACAAAGTTTGCCAGATCATAGCAAAAATAGCGTATTGGGGATTGAGGAAGTGAGAGAATGTGTCCGTAGTGATCGTAAGCTCACACGTGGGATAGGGGAAGAACCTTAAAATGCTTGGCGCGTCAGAAGCCAGCTGTATACCGTAGCAAATTGTCGAGCTCTATCTGCTCAACTATTTCATCGCCCATCATTCGCCCTCGCCACTGCCCCCTCACGCCGTCAGCTAGAGTCCGCCATCATGACGGTTCTTTCAATCTTAATAGCGTCACTGCTGGCGCTGCTGCAGCTCACCAATGCGCACAACATCCCGCTCAAGGCCCACACTAAGGAGTGCTTCCATGAACAGCTCCATACTGATGACAAAATGACCGTCACTTTCCAAGTGGGCGACCGGGAATTCGGTGGTGCTGGAAACCTGGACATTGACTTCTGGGTCCGTCTCAACGCGCTGATCTGCGAATGGTTCGTTACTGACAAGTACTAGATCCAGAACCCGAGCGGTCAGAATGAAATCCACGAGTCAAGCGTCAGCTCCGGTGACCACTCTTTCACAGCAAAGCAGGATGGGAAATACCTCTACTGCTTTAGCAATGAGTACTGGTCAGCCACTAGCAAGGAGGTGTCCTTCAACGTGCACGGCATCGTTTATGTTCCAGAGCATGAAGCGCCGCGAGATCCGATCGAGAAGGAAGTCAAGCAGTTGATGGAGCTGCTTTATCAAGTCAAGGACGAGCAACAATACATCGTCGTGCGCGAAAGGACGCACAGAAACACGGCAGAGAGCACGAATGCTAGGGTCAAGTGGTGGAGCATCTTCCAGTTGGGGGTGCTTATCGGCGAGGGTATCTTCCAGGTGTGGTGGCTGAAGAGGTTCTTCGAGGTGAGTGTTGAGCCCGGATCTCATATACGATATGATTGCTGATGACTGCATAGGTCAAGCGGGTTGTGTAGCCTCGTTTAACACCTCCTCCAACGTCCCTGTCCACTACCTCAAGCTTGCCTCAAAAATCCAGAGCATTGGCACCATAGCTTATAGCTCTAGAACCATGGCAATACACCATTACTTGTACGATTCAAGCATGGCGTCAAGAACGGACTTGCTATGCTCGACTCATCCTTCAGCCAGTCCGCCTCTGGGTAGGGCATGTGGTAAAAGGGGTGTATGTCACCTGCCACATTGGCCACAAGTTAATTCTAGCCATCCCATTAATGTTCCTTGTCCCTTGAGCCGGTAGTGTTCTGGGATACATATAGATATGAATTGTCGATGGTTACATGTGCAAGTGTGTCAGTGATGTATTTCGGTTTTCCTGCAATACCTTCGTGGTACACATGCGTATAACTTCCAACCTGGAGAATGGACCTCGTAAATTCATCTTATCAATCTGACCTGAGTCTCGCGATCTGTCGCAGGTGTGGAGACTGTGCCTTCGAATTGTGGTCATGGTAGCACCATCTCTGGTTAGGTCATGAATGTGCAACCCTCAATCACACTGGCGCCCAACAAAGCGTTGCGAATGATCGCCAATGAAAAGAACACGCACCACGGTTCATCGGCTGAAAGCGACTTGAACGAGCACGTGCTCTCCTCCAGACCCCGGAAACTTCCCAAGGGACAAAAGCCAAACGATGCAGCCAAAACATGTGAGTCGATGGGGAGATAGGAATGGACCAATCACAGCCGCCATAGCTGCCCTCGTGCTTCATGTCCACTTCCTCGACGTCCGGAGACACAACGAGATTCCCAGTGATCGCGTGCCCGCTAGACGCCCCCCTCTGTTGCGCTCAACGATGATACGCCGCAGGTAAGTCACTGAGCTGCACCATGTAGATATCATTATTTCTCTTTCTGAACCTCTCCTGCATTTTTTCCTACCGCTGTCACTCGTTAATCAGTTTCCCCTCTGTACAGTGTTTAGTCGCTGCTAATAATGCCTGCACCGAAGCTGCCGCCTACGCCTGGTGCGTCTCTCGATCTCACAGGCAAAGTGACAGCTTCTCACGCCCCCTCGCTCTCACTCGGACCAGCTGCACGAGACGGTGGTAGCGATAGAAGTCTCTCTGCTACGCCTTCAGCCAATGGCTCCGAGTCTTCATACCATCCTGTCTCTCCCGTTCCGCCCAGCATAGCGAAGCGGAAGCAACCGAATTCATCGAAACCCGCATCCAAGTCTGGGGACGACTTCGCCCTACCCCCACCACCATCGAGATCGAGGAAGATCATCCAGATGAAGCCGCGTCCAGACGACCAACAAATAGATGTCAGTGGAACGGCGGATGCTTCGGCTGCTACAGCCAAGGGTGGCAGAAAGCGAGGTGCCAACGCCGGCACTACTGCGGCTGGCCGCAAAATAGCTCGGAAGACTGCACATAGCTTGATCGAGCGGCGACGTCGAAGCAAGATGAACGAGGAATTCGATACGTTGAAGAATATGATACCGGCATGCAGGGGCCAGGAAATGCACAAATTGGCAATTCTGCAGGTA
Source organism: Myriangium duriaei CBS 260.36 (assembly GCA_010093895.1). Taxonomy (NCBI): domain Eukaryota; kingdom Fungi; phylum Ascomycota; class Dothideomycetes; order Myriangiales; family Myriangiaceae; genus Myriangium; species Myriangium duriaei. Next base: position 667,575 of record ML996085.1, read on the forward strand.
CTACATATTGCATTTCGCTTTCACAACCGCTTCCGCTGACACTACGACAGGCTAGCATCGAGTACCTGCGGTATCTCGAGTCGTGTATAACCGATCTCAAAGCGGCAGGGCGCAGCCACCCGAGCATCCCTCAACCCATCGATGTAGATACGACAATGGATCAAGACGACCCGGATGAGCCCATGTCCGATCCAGAGGCAGAAAAATGTGGTCCTTCGTCTACCTTCATGGCACAAACAGCCCCGCACTCATACACGCAGACCACATCTCAAGCTCCCCAGCCCACGTACTCACCACAATCTCTTCCTCCATTATCAACAGTCACGACAGTGTCCAATCCGCAAAGCTCGACAAGCCCCACCTTCCCTCCCCTTGACTCGTCTCGCCCGCGTCAGTTCTCCCTGAGCTCTTCCCTCGCCGCAAGCCCCTACATCCTCCCCAGCAGCAGCAACACTTCACCTGTTTTTACGGCACAACACAAGTCCTCCCTCGCCAACGTTGCAGGTGAAGCTATGCAGCGCTTCAGCTTGACTTCGCCAGCCCTCGAGCCACAAGACAAACACCACCGCAGGGAGCGCAGCGATCGCGAAGCCATGGCTGCATTGCTTATGCTGAACAGCGATCGGCGTCGGGATACCTGGGGAAGTGGTACCGGGGATGCGGAGGTGGGGAGAGAGAGGCCTACAAGGGTCAGCGAGAGGGGCAGCAGAAGCGGAGGGGCCATGAGTGTTCGGGACCTGTTAAGTCCATGAGAGAGTTCAAGACTCTGTCTTGGCCTGTATGTTAAGGCGTCCACGCGTTCACGAACCAAAAATGGGGGAGTTAGAATATTGTACGTTTTGCTATCATCGGTCGCTTATCTGTTGTCTCCAAGGCATCTGCATGCAATGAAGTTCGGGTCTCGCCTGCGACAATCTTGTTCACCCAGGAATTCTAGCAACAATTCCGTGGTCAGGTGCGAAGTCTACGGTAGAGACGTTGGCGGGCGTTAAAAGACAGGGAATAAAATTGGCTCCCGGGGGGGCCGAGCAAGGCGAAGCATGTCCGAGCCGCCCCGTTCCTCCACACTATTGGGGCGTTGCGACATGGAGCTACTCCATCGCTGCAACAAGACGGCAATAATCTCCCGTGCACATGGATATATCCAAACGTGTGTGAAACCGCCTGGGTAAGTCAGGTAGATACCCGGGGATAACGTGGTTGTTCTCGCCACGAGAGATCTATTACATTAACTTGTCCTCTTCTTTCATCTTGTTCATTTCGCTTGTCAATTCTCTTTGGCTGCAGTCTTTTGCTTCCAAGCAGTTCACTCCTCGAGAATGTCAGCACAACACACGTCCTATGGTGGAGATGCTCCGGTTATGCTGGGTGTCACCTGGACCATGGCCGCGATTGGTACATTCCTCGTTCTCCTCCGTGCATACGCTGCCCGATCATACTCAGGCAAACCACGATGGGATTTCATCTGGGTAGTGATAGGAGCTGTACGTATTACCTTGCTCTCTTCTCGACACATTTACCCTGCTAACGAGTCAAAAGATCTTCGGCCTCGCCTGCCAAGTTGGTATTACTTTACAATGTCTCCACGGCGTGGGCAACCACATCACCAACGTCTCCATCAACGATATCTGGGCCTCGCTGTATTTGACTTTCGTCGGTATCAGCCTGGGTCTCTGCGGCAACACTGGTGCCAAACTCTCCATCGTTGCCCTCCTGTTGCAGATCACGCCTCGTGAGGTCCATCCCAAGCGCCGTCAGGTGCTGTGGGGCATCGGTATCTTCTGCTCGGTCGTCAACATGATCCAGATCATCTTGGTGTGGACGCAGTGCGATCCGGTGAACAAGGTGTGGGATATAATCCTGCCTGGCGTGTGCAAGACGACCAAGGCGGCGAACGATTTCAGCTACTTCCAGGGTGCCACAGCGGTCATTACTGATGCCTTCTTGGCGCTGTACCCTACTACCGTCGTGTGGGATCTGAAGCTCAGCTACCGCACGAAGATCGGTTTCTGCGTGCTCATGGCTGGTGGTTTGCTGTAAGTTGCCTTGTGGACTCATCTACAGTGGTATCGAGACTGACACAGATTACAGTCCAGCAGTCGCGGGTATCGTGCGCACCATCTACTCCCACCGCATGCTCTCTTCGAGCGACATCACTTGTAAGTCAGACCTTGATCGATCAGCCTCTTTCGGCCTATTGACTGCTTACAGGGGAGCTCGTTCCTTTCCTCATGTGGTCTGACACGGAGATGTGGTTCGTCATCATCCTTGGCAGTGTACCACCCCTTCGTCCCTTGTTCGAGCGCGTCATCTTGGGTCGTGTCAACCTTAGCAGCCGTGATCGCCGTAGCACCAACCGTCGTAGCACCACGATGGGCAACAATGGCGTGGCGCCACGCACTGGCGGGTCGGCGGAGAAGACCAATGGCGAGTCGGCGATCGTCACTGTGGTATCAGTCGCGGCTTAAGGGTGCAAGACTAGTTTGGGGATTGTCGCTAAGCAGACACAGCTGACATTGTCAGTGGGTACTTTCTTTGCATGTTGAACAACTATTGTAGTAGGGTTGAATGGTGACGGCTTATTGCAAGGCGTTGGTTGTGAGGTATCAGGTCATTGAGAAATAGAAACTTTGTATACTCGCATTTCGGAAGCGATGAAGCATCTCACAAATCCCAACCTGACATATAGATCACAGTCTCCTACCTACCACATGCTCGCCTAAAAACATAAACGAAACCGTTGAACGCTGCGCCCTCGTACATCGCGAGCAGGATGAAGATCATGTTCAGCGGTACATGAGCAGCAGAGGCGGCGTGCCATGTACCATCAACCCCTTCAACGCGCTTCCGCATCAAGGTCAAGGCGCGAAATGTTTTAAAGGGCGCCATCCAACTGTGGAGTACCTCCAGAGTCTCTTGAGCAGTCTCCGCGGCATCAAAGCAAAGAAGGCGCCTGCTGAGACGTTCTGTGACAGGCGCAGGGTCCTTGACGCTGGTATGCACCATCTGCGGTGGCGGTGAATCACGCACCAGCAAAGCCATCTATCTCAAGGCGACCATCAAGAAGTCGCAAAGACAGTGGGGGTTGGATGAACAAACAGCATATTTGACGAAGTAAAACAACCTACTTTGTTTCCTGCCGCCTACATGATGCGACGAGATAGATCTCGCAAAGCTTGTCGGCCTGAGTATCAGGCCCAGCACGTCGGTTGTCTGTTGGACTTTAGGAGTTGATGAGGAGCGGGAGGTGGCGCGGTGGTTACGTCGGTCTGGCTTGGGGACAAGTATCGGGGCCTTCTGCCAGGCGGTGGGCGCTTCGGTCCCTCGCGTAACCCCCGTACCTCCGCATTTCAACCAATCCCATCTCGATCTTAACCGCTAGTCATGGCCTCCAAGGCGTAAGACATATAGCACCACAGTCCCTTAGCCATTATGCTGTCGCACTCACCTTGCGGCAGAAGTTTCGATGAAGTAAGTATGGTCGTGCTGCTATATTCTGTCAGAACACGCACCAAATTATTGCAGCTCAATCGCGCTGTTCCTCATTGCTCGCTGCTAAATGGAGTACGATGAGCTTGTCGATGCTCGTGAAGAAAAGTTGGTGGACGAGTGGTTCAAACGTCTAGTGAAATTGGCAGATCAAGGTCTACTTCAGAGATTCGGCTCAGAAGTCTGCAGAGGGGGCATGCCATGTACTATCCCACCAGAGACCGATTGGATGCGTGGAGGCTACAACCTCTGCATACCCCTCTTATATGAGGACGGCGAGAAATGGCTGGCCAGGTTTTGCATCAGTGGAGCAGTGAGACACGGTGATGAGAAGGTCAAGCGTGAGGTAGCTACCATGCAATTCATCCTCGAGCACACCAACATCCCGGTACCTCGGATCCATATGTGGGGCCCGGAAAGCAGCAATCCAACTGGTCTTGGTGCTTTCATCGTCATGGACTTCATCCAGGGAATTCGCCTAGGAGACGTGTGGGACAGAGCACCTTCTGGAGACGGTCGTGGAGGGGTTATCAGTCCAGACATCCCCGAACATGACCTTCGCAGGATATACCAACAGGTCTCCGCATATTTGCTTGACTTAGTCGAGAAACCATTCCAGTACATCGGGGCTTTGTCAATTCAAGAAGGGCGAGAGCATTCTTTCTTCACTTCGCCATTCACACAGAAGATGCAAGAGATCGAGGCACATGCCGATGTTTGGGTAGGAGGTACGTACAAAATCAGCTCGTCCTTGTCTGCGCCAATTAATTGTACTCCAGGCGATCGTGACAAGATCTTCAGCAAGAGCGCAAGATACTTCCGATATGTCTTAGATCAGAACTGGACTCAGTTGATGGATCAAAAGAACGCCGTGAACGACCCCGAGGATGCGAGGTTGAAGTACATTGCTCTGAAGCAGATGGATGCGGCACTGAAGGAATTCTCGGGCCCTTATGACGACGCTGACCAATTTCGATTATACTGCGATGACTTCTGTCCTCTCAACATGATCGTAAAGAGTGCGACAGATCTGACTATCGTATCTGTGATCGATTGGGAATGGTCATATGCTGCGCCTTACCAAATGTTAGCTTCTCCGCCTCGATGGCTGGCGGGAGAGAAGTTCTACAATTTTCGATCTAGGGAAGATGTCAACTTTTACTCCCGACTGTTGGACATATTCCTGGACGAGCTTCGTCAACAGGAAAATCTTCGCCACACACCTGTCCAGAACGCGCATGCTAGCCAGCTTGAAGACCAGCTGCAGCAACTCGATCTCAAAGATCAGGAAGCGAATGGCAACGTGGTTGGGAACGACAACACACACCATCCAACCGTAAACAGCCATGTGGAACAAGATCATGTAGGGAAGGCCGACCGATCTGTCACATCCAACGGCCACAAAACATCCAGAATACCACCGCTATCTGACCCAAGAGGCCAGAGACTATCGGCACTAATGCGCGAGAATTGGATAACCGGACGGTTCTGGCTTCACGACCTCATCCAGGCCAAAGATCTGGCATGCGATTACTTTCCATGGGCACAATTAAAGGAACAATACCCGTATCTAGAGAACCTGGCCAAGATCAATGAAGATGAAGTGAATATATTCGTGAAGCGCAAAATGAAGGATCGACAGGAGTATGATCGGGACTGGGCTAAGATCAGACCCCAGCATGAGGAGTGGCGCAGGAAATACAAGGAACAATTACAGGTGGTCAAAGAAGAGTGAAGAAGAATGGTGATTGTAAAGATGACACGAGAGACAAGAGAGTTTCGAATGTATTATTAGACGAGCTGCACATGATCAAAATGGTATACAGATTACATCGCTACCTCTTTCATGATATCTGACGTTACCTAGCCATCAAATTGGGTATCCCCGATCTTCTGTTAACTCCATGAAAGCCATAGCTAATGTACATGGAAAAATAGCGGCCGATAGTCGCGACTCGGCTCAAGACGAGCGCACGCCAACTTGCGCCAATGAAGCGAGATAGGTAGTCGAAGCAGCAGTGGCCGAAGAGTCAGGGTGCGGTCCAGGCGAAGGGACTGCTGTTGCAGCATGCAGAACTTGCTCCTATTGTATCTGTCGGGCACTCTGAATCGGTCGAGGTCGAGCGAGTTGTACAAGGGCACCTACGCAGGGACAGCGGCGAAGTGGGCGGACGCACATGAGGGATATGGCGAACATTTGACAGATAATTTTGATTCTTTTCTTTCTCATCATGTGTGCAAGCAGTAGGACGGCCGTATCGTGACAATTACGACGAAGCAGCCGGTCCGGGTATCAAAAACCGAAAAAAAAGTGTGATAAAATCAATCATCAAGAAACGCCGACACTCACCCTCCGTCTTTTGCCTCGCTTTGCCGCGTCTCCCCCTGTACTGTATCCGTCGTCCTCAGCCCACCCTGATTCTGCATATCCCTCGAAGGTCTGGTCGTTGTATCGCCGCTTCTTCCCTGCACGGTCGGGCCTATCTACAGCTCCCGGACTGCGTGCGGCGGGACTGGCGGGTGCGCTCGCGCGCATACCTGTGGTCAGTCCCGGTTTTAGGCCGTTCACCGCGGACAGAGCGGTAGGCTTAGGTGGTGCGGCCTTAGGCTGGGCGGAAGCTGGCTCGTCCAGTGCAAGGGTGGCGCGCCATGTCTGGTCTTCGTCGCGCGGAAGTCGGCCTGGATTCAGCTGCAGGGCACGGTCGATCTTTGTAGCAGCTGACCCTTCTTCTGAACGCCATAACCGGCCTTTCAAAGGGTCCAGAGCGTTCTCCAATTCTCGGCCGTAGATTTTTTGATCGTACCAAGCCTCGTCCGCCCACTCCATGAGACCCATCAGCTCGCCTTCGAGCACTGTAGGCTTGTTGCGGCCAGGAAGTGATTGCTTCTTCACCTTGCCTTCATATGATTTGCGTAACTTGTTGATCTTTGCGCCTGTGACGGGGTCGCGCCGGGCGACGGACGAGGCAAGATCGGAGAGCGAGTATAGGTTGACCAAATTTTGCGTTGGATGCGGTCTTGATAGAGGATGCGCTACAACGGTTAGCCCTTACTTCATTCCCTGATACTGAGCTGACGTGAATCAACCAGGCCTTTCACGTACATTTCTTGCATAAGAGAGGAAAATTCTCCAACGCCGAAGGGTTGTCGCCATCTTTTCTCTCATGATCTGTCCGTCTGTGATCCTCATTTGCCATGTCCTGCATCTCCATATCCTCTGCCTTGATCGTTGGTGATGTTTCTGGTATTGATTCTAATTTCACGGTAGCGTTCTGAGTGAAAGGTGCTTGGGAAGAGCCTGAAGCTGATATGGTGGAGGCTCCAGTATTAGATAATACGCCATTCACTTGCGAGGCGGTAGTGGAACCGTATGCCGAATCTGCGCCGCTGGTAGTCGCGAATGATGGCGAGTCATCGCCAGGAGGCGATAGTCTTTGGCGTTTAGGCGACGGCTCCCGCGAAGCCATCGCAGTGGCACAAGGCCCTCAACGGCTTGTATGTGGAGTCTCCAGCCTGGCAAGACCCTGCAGTCGAGGGGAGTGAACTAGAAGGAGAACTCCAAGGCGACAATCAGATATCGGGTGCCAGAAGGAGGCGATTGGTGCTGACGGTGGTAGTTGTGAGTAAAAGTGCAGTGTTGCAGTCGTGTAAGTATAAATTGAGTCGCTAGTCCAGCCGCAGAAAGGAAGTGGTGGTGAAGTCGAAAGACGGGTGAAGGGGCGTGCAACGGTGATCATTTGGGGTCGAGCGAGCGAAGATGGAGCGAGGGTTCGACCCGGCAGGCTGAGGTAATCGGCGTCGGAGCGGGAACCACCAGGCATTCCACGGCGGCTTGGCAGCGGGAGCGGTAACAGCAGGACGAAGCGAGCGACAAGCGACGAAAGCGGACAAGGCCGCCCACGCCACCCCGCATTTGGCATCTGAGCGACTTCCCGAGCTTCCGCCGAACGTCACTTGCTCGAGTGATGTCGACAACAAGACCAATCATTATGATGAACGACGACACACACATACTTGACTGATGACTGACATGGCTGGCTTTCCAGTCGTGGTTCTACATGGATGACGACATAGTTGACGATGCCGGCGCTGAGTCCGTTGCCACGGGACCAGCGCCCACGCGGCCTGCACCTGGACCACCACGACAGAACGGTAGCACCACCAACACTGGCAGAGGCGTACAACAACCAACTCCGCAGAGCTTGGGCTCACGCGCGAGTGCATCAGCAATTCTCGTATCCCCAAGGCAAAAAGGCAATCCCGCTCTGAGCCACATCAAATCCGTAGGTTGGGAGTACTCGGATATCCCTGCCGACTTTGTCCTCGGTGCAACAACCTGCGCACTGTTCCTGAGTCTCAAATACCATCGTCTACACCCAGAGTATATCTATACCCGCATCAAAGCCCTAGGTGGGCGATACAATCTGCGAATTGTTCTTGTGCTAGTCGACATTGACAACCACGAGGATCCATTAAAGGAATTGTCAAAGACTAGTCTCATCAACAACGTTACAATCATCCTATCTTGGAGCTCACAGGAAGCTGGACGATACCTCGAACTCTACAAAAACTATGAGCACGCTGCCCCTACTAGCATCAAGGGTATTCAATCAACCACATACTCCGACCAACTGGTCGACTTTGTCACAGTCCCGCGTGGCATCAACAAAACTGATGCTGTAGGACTTGTCGCCACATTTGGCAGTATCCGTACGGCGGTTAATGCTAGACCCGAGGAAATTTCCATGATCAGTGGATGGGGTGAGAAAAAAGTCCAACGGTGGTGCAAGGCCGTCCGAGATCCATTCAGGGCTCGCAAGGCAAAGCGACGTGGATTGGATCGCGAAGGCAGCACCATGACTCCAGCCTTGTCTCGTGATACTACCAGAGGAGAAGGTGTCCCTGCCCTTTCGCGAGGGCTGACGCAGGCAGAGAAAGAGATCAACGCAAGGTTGGGTATTGGCGAACCTCTGGCTCTCAATGTTGGGCCGGAGGAAAGAGCTGGTGACGCAACCTCCGATGCAGATAAGCGGCGCGAAACACGACCTGCTGAAGACTTGCTTACCTGGGAACCCGGCGCCGATGAAGAGGAAGCTTTGGCGGCCATGGTAGCCAGCGAGCCCTCAAAGCTCCAGTCCCTGGGTGTCTCGGCTTTAGCAGGTCAAAAGCGAACTGCCACAAATGATGAGTTGGAGGATGGTGTGGCCGCAGCCCTCAGAAAGCTGAGGAAGACCTGAGTAAACTGGCGAATCAATCAAAAACCATATAGTTGACGATCCTCCTGGCCTCGGCGATGAGCGTCATGCAATTCGAAGTCTCGCCCTGCTTTGATCTCTCCATCAGGTCTGCACGGGACAACGGCCGGGGGTAGTCAATTGGAGGTGGTCGTTGATGCCACTTCTTCTGCCTGTCCATCATGCCTTCTATAAGAGCAAGAAAGGACGGGCAGCAATCAAGCGGTGTTCCTCTGACCTCCCCTTTAATTACACGTTTCACTAATGACCGCCACTGATGTGGTTTGAGGTCTATCTGCACAGATGCGAGGCAGATCTCTGGGTCGTGCGTGTGAAGATGGCTATTGGAGCCTTGCAAGTCGCCCATCCGGAAACTTCGGGTCTCATTCGCATCAAGAGCTTTCTGTGCTTCAGCATCAACCGCAGCCAAGACTTTTGTATAGCGCTCAGCCGTACACATCATGAAGAGACCGAGGAGTTGAATGTTCTGGAATCCCGTGAAGAAGGATTTGGGACATTGCTCACAGTTTAGCACTCCGCATGCAGTACTGATTGCCTTGCGAAGCTGATGGCATGCTGAGGGGAAGCTAAAGTCTGTCATGGACTGCAGCGCCGATAATTCCAGATACATTGCTGATAGACATGCGCAGCCAGTAGGGACGTTGGTATACATAACATCATTGGCAACATCATGACTTGAGTCGTGCGGCAGAGATGGAGTACGGTCGTTCTGGTCAGATTCGGCTGTCAATGGCGTGTTAGACCTGTTGACAATTAGTTTATCGTCGAAATCAATACTCTACATCGCCAACTTACGAATCAGCTGTTGTTGGATTGGTAGACGCATTGGAACATTTGCCTCTGTCAGACGAATGCTCGCACATGGAGCCAGCTTCATCCAGACTAGGCCATGACGAAATGTGTAGATCCGGCATGAGGGGAGAACCGAAACCACGACCCTGGAACCAGTTGCCATCCTCTGCTTGTAAATCGTTGGTCCGGTGCCTTCGTTTGGTTGGACCATGAGATTGTTCCGTAGAGCCCGGGGTGGCGTCTTCGACGCCGCTGGCATCCTCGACAGGCCGCTTCTTAGGGCGGCCCATTGTCTTCTGCACAGCATAGATACAGTCGAGCCCTTTGCGCTCGCATCTTGAGCATTTGGGGTGCTCACCAGTGCATTTCAGTTTCCTTTTCCCTATCGGGTCGATCAGCTCCGACACGCAGTATTTCGATAATCTTATTTTGTCATACGGCAAATGTCACAAGCGGCATGCAGTTTTGGAGCTTGTCCTTCACTCATTGCCAAGTATTAAGCGCATCCAGTTGTATGCTGTTATTATCATGGAAACAATCTCATAGCTATACTGGTGGACTAAAGAAAGTAGTAAGCATGACTCGATTAGTCAGAGTGTATCCAACTGCTTGTCTGTCTCAGAGCCGTTCCCGACGGAAACTTTATGCGACGCGGACCCACTATAACCCTAAGATAAGATATGATCGCAAACTGATCACAGAAAAAAAGTTGTCTGCGCCCGCTTCTCCGTCATCTATTTCTTCCTTGCGAAATCGCAGATATGCCAGCAACGAACGGGGCTCGCAAACGCAAGAACAATGAGCGTGGTGCTCCGAGTTCCGCTCCAGATGCCGAGGATGTTGCGATTGGGAAGGTCGACGGCGCTCTCTTCGACAGTGAGGCTGAATTTGAGGATGAGCTTAGTGATGCAGATTTGAGCGTTGGTGAGATGAGCGATCTCGGCAGTGGTGATTTGGAAGGTGAATTGGACGAGGAAGAGGAAGAGCTGGACAGCGACGAGATTCCTTCGTCTGACGAGGAGGAGGAGGCCGATATACGCCAACAAGTTCGAGCTCTGAAGGAGGTCAGGCGGAAAGACACAAAGCCCAACGCTAGACCTGGCAGAGGCAGCTTCGAAACCGGAAAACGCAGCAGTACCGTGACAAATGGGACGGACCAGGAACTCGTCGAAACCTTGGATGCCAACGGAAATCCAAGATACGTCTATCCAGAGATCGATCCGGTCTACGACTCTGACGATTCCGATGCTCTCCAGCCCGTGAACACGATCGGCAACATCCCTCTCTCCTACTACGATGCATATCCACACATTGGCTACGACATTAATGGCAAAAAAATCTCGCGACCCGCAAAAGGCGAGGCATTGGACGCCCTACTCGACAGCATTGACATTCCTGAAGGCTGGACTGGACTGACTGACCCGGCCACGGGTAAACCGCTCGCTCTAAATGCAGATGAACTCGAAATTCTGAAACGCCTCACACGCAACGAAGCTCCAGGCGACGGCTATGATCCCTACCCCAACCTAGTCGAGTGGTTCACAAGTCATGAGGAGGTCATGCCTCTGAGTGCTGCCCCGGAGCCAAAGAGGAGATTTATACCTAGTAAACATGAGCAGAAACGTGTCATGAAGATGGTCAGGGCGATCAAGGAAGGAAGAGTACAGCCTTACAAACCACCCACGGATAAGGAAGCCGAGCAAAGCCAGGATGTTAAGTCGTATGACATATGGGCAGACGAAGTTCCACGACCTGATCACGCAATGCACATGCCAGCACCGAAGCTTCCTCCCCCAGGCTACGAGGAGTCATATCACCCTCCACCTGAGTACCTTCCCGACGCTGGAGAGAAGAAGACGTGGGAAGAGGCTGACGAGGAAGATCGTGAGAAAGAATATTTGCCTACCGACCACTCCGCCCTCCGCAAAGTTCCTGGTTACGCACGGTTTATCAAAGAAAAGTTCGAAAGGTGCCTGGACCTCTACCTTGCACCACGCGTCCGGAGGAGCAAGCTCAACATCGACCCTGAGTCGTTGCTGCCAAAACTTCCCTCCCCTGAAGAATTACGGCCGTTCCCTACCGTCTGTGCGACGCTGTTCCGTGGCCATCAAGGCCGAGTACGCGGCGTTTCAATCGATCCCACTGGTCTATTCGTTGCTAGTGGTGGCGACGATGGCACCATAAGGGTTTGGGAACTTCTCACAGGACGTCAACTCTGGAGCGCGCGACTTTCTGCTGAAGAGACAGTCACTGCCATCCGATGGCGGCCCAGTCGGGACACCTTGGTCCTGGCAGCAGCAGCTGGGGAAACCCTGTATTTCGCTGTGCCCTTCTCACTTTGCGCTCCAGCTATCGAAGACGCAAGTCGCGAAGTTCTTGATATTGGCTTTGGATACGCTGCCAATTCAAGTCAAGGTGTCCAAGACCCTAACAAGCCCAAGCCTGCCGTTTGGGCACGCACTACCCCTAAGCTTGTCGAACAAGGCGTATTGTTGTCTTGTACGCTGCGGTCGACAATCAAAGTCATCAATTGGCATCGTCGGGGAGACTATCTCTCTACGGTGTCCCCAGCTGGTGCTTCGCAAGCTGTCTCTATTCACACACTATCAAAGCATCTTACGCAACATCCCTTCCGCCGCCTTCGTGGTCTCGCACAGACCGCCTCTTTCCACCCTACTCGCCCGTTGTTCTTCGTCGCCACGCGCCAATCAATTCGTGTCTACGATCTGCAAGCACAGAAGCTGGAGAAAGATCTCAAGCCAGGTGCACGCTGGATCAGTGCCATTGACGTGCACGCCGGAGGCGACAATTTGTTGGTGGGATCGTATGATCGACGACTATTGTGGCACGATCTCGACCTTGGTGCCACTCCTTATAAGACCTTGAGGTATCACGAAAAGGCTATTCGCAGTGTCAAGTATCACTCAGCCCCGGGCCAGTATCCGCTGTTCGCGGATGCAAGTGACGACGGCACGATACAAGTGTTCCATGGCAAGGTCGTGAATGACAGTCTGGAGAACGCGACCATTGTCCCATTGAAGGTACTCAAGGGTCATAAAGTGACGAGCGAGTTGGGTGTATTGGATCTTGACTGGCATCCCAACCAGCCGTGGCTAGTCAGCGCTGGTGCAGACGGCACTATCAGGCTTTGGAATTAAGCGTGGTCATGGGGAATGGGGAAAGCCTGCGGATACAGAATGTGATTTCGTTATAATGCCGAGCTTGTGGCATGGATATGTTCGATAGTAATGAGATACCCGTCTGAAATGGGCAAATGTACACTTCAATATCTCAAATGGAATATAGCGTGTAATGCGTAAGTTCAGAGTGTGTGGTGCACGACCATTGGCTTTGCTTTTTGTGTTGAGTCGTGAATCTTGCCACTCCCATCCTCGGCGGGTCCATGACTTCATTGTTTCTCGAAGCCCCCCCCCCCATAATATATATTCCGCTGTAAATAAGTATCATCGTAGTATTTCTACAAAAGAATGATAACACAGTCATTTTTGTGCATCATAGTAGAGCGCCCACCAGCATTACAATGGTCTTAGCAGTAACTACATGATAGGACTATCAACCAATCCGCCGAATTGGACTGACGCTCCGCAGGCAATCGGGCAGATATGCTCCACCGCGAGCCTAGCACACAACCTCGCTCAATGTCGAACAGTAGTACAGAAAGCCATTGCTGGCGGTGCCAAAGTCCATCTTTCCAATTCCAAATCAAACAGTCCCCACGCTGACACACCCAGATCCTCTTCCTCCCCGAAGCATCAGACTACATCTCCTCCTCGCCACAAGAATCCCTCTCCCTGGTCCAGCCAGTCAGCACCTCGCCTTTCGTCCTCGGCCTCCAATCCCTCGCCGCAAAACACTCACTCCCCATCTCCGTCGGCGTCCACGAACCTACTTCCCGCCCCTCACATCTAGCCAACACTCTCCTCCACATCTCCGCCACCGGCGCCATCACTCACCGCTACCAAAAGCTCCATCTCTTCGACCTCGACCTTTCTGCGTCCAATGGGCCCAAGATGCAGGAATCCGCCTCCACCGAGCGCGGCAACGTCCTGGTCACTCCGTTCGACAGTCCCGTGGGCAAACTGGGCCAGCTGATCTGCTTCGACCTGCGGTTTCCGGAGGCGGCGCTGGCGTTGCGCAGGCAGGGCGCGGAGGTGTTGTTGTATCCGTCGGCGTTTACGCCGAAGACGGGGAAGGTGCATTGGGAGACGCTGTTGAGGGCTAGGGCGATTGAGACGCAGTGCTATGTTGTGGCTGCGGCGCAGGTGGGGTGGCATAATGAGAAGAGGGAGAGTTGGGGGCATAGTTTGGTGGTGGATCCGTGGGGGGAGGTGGTGGCTGAGTTGGGTGGAGAGAAGGGCGAAGGGTGGGAGCCTGAGGTGGCGATTGTGGATATGGATTTGGAGAAAGTGAATGAGGTAAGGAGGGGGATGCCGTTGGTTAGAAGGACGTGAGTATTTGATTATCTTAAGGTTGGAGATGTTGCTGACTTTGATAGGGATGTATACCCTGAGGTATAATTGCTGGTATCGCGGAAAGTGATATTCTATGAGATGTCTTTGAGTAGATCAATACTGGGAATCGATCAACGACTGATATAGAACTAGAAGACCAGCAGTAGAGTGTGAATTTCAATATCATGCAAACATGTCCTCTGTATACCCTAACGCCTGTGCGACCACTTATATACAGCTCATCTATGTGGTATGACGCCGAAAGTGCAGAGCAAGCAAGCCACTCATCCGATTTTCTGCTTCCTCCTGACCCAGACCTCTCGCTCCTCGTCATCCACAGCTCTGCCGGGCACCGCACGCAGCTCAGTCTCCCACAGCTTCAATTTATAACCTCGATCCCCCTGTCCAGAGAACAGATCGAATGACCAGCCGTGTTTAATGCAAGTGATTCCAGCGCTGAGCACGACCCCAAAGTCCTCTATATCAAATGGTGCGCCTTCTGAAAGCGGATAAGACGAGTGCGGGCACTCCTATACTTTGATGAGAGACCGATTGAAAGAGCTGAAATTAAAACCAACTTACGTTATTGATAGCATGAATCTTGCCTTTATACTGAAACACAAGGACCTGATCTCGAAGTTCCTGTGCTGTGAAAGCCACATCCTCGATGTCAGATGCCGCTACCTGGCCTGCAAGCGTCGCATCTTCTCTCGGTACTTTGAAGACCTTGCACCCCTGAGTCCTTTCCTGTCTGCAGGGTCGAGTATCCGACAAGGCGTCGCTTTCGGATTCGGTGATGTCTGGAAAAGATGATACCAAACCAACAGAGAACCACGCCTCGCCACGGCGGTTAGGCGCAAGAAAAGCGAACATGATTGTTATGATGAGAAGAAAGAATTATTGTTGCTCATATGCAAAGTGTTGAGAAAAGACCTCGGGTTGTCTCTGTGATATGTGCTCAGGGACATTTCCACGTACTACATTGCTTTATCAGTCGTTTCTAATTCGAATGTGCTTCACAAATGTCCCAAAAGACGCCCCAGTGAGATACTATATTTACTTTCCCAAGAAATGCAAATACAATCAATTAGTTGTGATACCAGGAGGTCGGGTCAATAAAAAGTGCAAGATTTGGCGATCTATTTTAAGGGCCAGCAAGCGCAACCGGCCGAGGCCGTCCACGCAATGCGCAAGACTCGCAACGTAGGCACCAACGGCGATGTTATGCAGTCGACGCGCGATCTCAAAGTTACTGGATCTAGACCATATATCTCGCGATGCTGACTCGAAATGCTCTATCACACCCATTGAACGTGGTAGCATGATACAGAAACCAGGACAGGCGCCATGAGCTCCGACCAGCAAAAGGCCAAACAGACATCGAGATGGGGTTCCCTCCTGTCCGGCGCAGTCGCCGGACTCGAGTCGCGACTGGACACAATCTTGGCCGAAGATAATCAAGCGTCGGCAAAGAGCACAGAAACAAAAGATGTAGCACTGAAGGAGGAGCCCGCATTACAGGTTCCCCCCAGTGATGCGGCGAGGGCCTCGCCCAAACCTAGGTCTAATGATCGCCTTCAAGAACGCCTGGCGAAGGCTATGGCGAGTAAGTCCGCCAGCCAGCCAACTTCACAAGTCTCTACTCCGGCATTGTTAGCTTCTCCTGCCACGGGTCTGGATAGCCCACGGACCAGTCTGGGATCTAGGCCCTCTATCGATATCACTAGACCATCGGAGTCGAGCACCGATCTCACCGCCATGAAGTCGGACGCAATCATAGGTACTACAGCATCCCAAGCCCTCGAATCAAACACACGGGCTAGTGTGGACGGGACTGAGACCTTATCAGCCTCCAAACTCCCCATTAATCCAGCGAGACACTCCGAGGACGGTGATGCAAGGAAGGACACAGATCTTGGAGTCGAAGTTAATGGCGATCTTACAATCGAAGTGCCGACAGTTCTCCCCGAGCTCGAGGTTCCACAAAGATCTGCCGCAGAGTTAGAGGCAGAGTTGGCGCAGATGCGCAAAGAAAGAGAAGACTCCGACAAACAGAAGCAGGAAGACATGGACACAGTGCTTGAGCGCATCGATGCTCTGCAAGCAAAGCTGCAATATCTGGCCAAGGAGTCTGTCGCTGCGGCCAGAGAAGCAAATGCGGATACCGAACGAGGCAGCACCGAACATACAATCTCGGAAAAAGATGAGAAGATCGCATTGTTGATGGAGGAAGGTGTTGCATTGAGTAAGACCGAGATGCGCCACTTAGCAACCATTAGAAAGCTCAATGCGAAGGCAACGACGGAAGAGCGGACTGCGGCAGACTTGAGGAAGGACGTTGCCAGATTAAAGCAATCCGAGTCTGCGTTACGTACTCGCATAGCACGGCTTGAACAAAATGAGAGGACGAATACTGATGATCTACAACGCCTGTCAAAAGCGGAGCTGGAGTTGACCACTTTGACAGCGGATTTGGATGGTAAGCAAGCTACGATAACGACACTCAAGCGACGACTAGAGGAATCGGAGAAGAAGATTGATAGTCTGGAAAGCGGTTCGCAGAAGACCTCACTGATCACGGATACCCGAAGGATCGGTGATTTTGAGGAAGAGCTGTCGAACGCCAAGATCGAGAAGAAGTTGGCAGAGGATCGTTCTCGAGCAGAAGTGCAAAGACTGATGCGAGAATTGGAGCAGCAGCAGAACAATGCTCAAGCTTCCGAACTGGAATTGAAGACCGAGATCACGGTGAATATCTAATATATCAACGCTAGAAAGGCCTTAACTGACCAGAACAGACCCTCGAAGCTCGCATGGAAGCTCTTCGTCTTCGAGCAGAGGAGGCCTCTTCAGATCAGACTGGCGACGCTCAAGCCAAGCTGCTGCGGCAGATCGAAACAGCGCAGACGCAGTACACACTTGCGTCGGAGAACTGGCGGACGATTGAAGGATCCCTCAACGCCCGCCTCACTGCAGTTGAAAAGGAAAGGGACGAAGCATTCAAGCGAGAGTCCGAGCTGCGTAAGAAAGCCCGCGATCTTGGTGTCAAATGCCGCCAGCTTCTCGAAGAGGTCGAGAGCAGCGCCGACCACACCAGCAGCATCAACTCAGAACTTTCCTCCCAGAAGGCTTACATCAAGAAACTCGAATCCAGCCTCGCATCATCCGAGAAGGCCTTCGAAGAAGCCCGGTCAGAGTTCGAACACCAGCGCCAGACCCTTGAAGCCGCCTTCTCCGCACGCATGGAAGAAGAGCGCCAACGCCAGCCCTCAAACAGCATAAGCCACTCACAGCGCTCCCGCCGCACCCAATCCCCTAACTCCATCTACCGCAAGTCCTCGGCCATCGAGTCTCTCGTCTCCGCCCAGTCCCGCAAGCCCATGAATCGTGGCTTCACAAACGACAGCACGACCTCGCTTTCAGCATACCTGGACCGCACCTCGCGCCGCTCCTCAGCCTTCAACACGGGCGAGAGCCTTACGTCTCCGGTCCTCCCCGTGTCCCGCAAACCCTCCGCTCTATCCCTGCGCCAGCTGCCAACGTACCCTACCTCGCCGCCGCCGAACGACATGCCCCCTACACCGTCGATATTCACTGAAGCGCCTGACGATGAGGACATGGAGCACCAATCTGCGTCTCCCAGGGGCACGGTAGCGGACGTTATCTCCGCCGCGACGGTGCATACAGGCCCTTCGGTGCAACTGGTCGAGCGCATGTCATCCAGCATCCGTCGGCTGGAAGCTGAGAAGGCGGCAAGGGCAGATGAGCTAGCCCGCGTCATGGGCCAGCGGGACGAAGCGCGGTCGCAGATGGTGGAGCTGGTGCGGGAGGCGGAAGAGAGGAAGGGCGTGGAGGAGAAGCTTGCTTCGGTGGAGAAGGATGTTGCTGGAGTGAAGGAGCGGTATGAGGCATGTCTCGAGATGCTGGGGGAGAGGGAGGAGGAGTGTTTGGAGCTGAAGGCGGATTTGGTGGATATGAAGAGGATCTACAGGGAGTTGGTCGACAAGATGGGCCATGAGTGAACTGTCAAGGGGTTGAGTAGATGTAGTAGTAGTATTGGTAGAGGGAGAAGGGTATTTATCCTAGACTAGTAGCTGGAGGGTTAGCAGAATGATGTTATCCATCCCTCAGCCACATTGTCCTCTTAGCCCGAGAGCTACCTTCCGCTTCACGCGGTCGATATCACACTGTCGTTGGGAACACTAGCCCCCTGCCGCCGCTGCCCCAGCGGCGTTCCGCCCTTTGGCTTCCCGTCGTCGCCCTCGTCGCTTGCCTTCGTCCTCCTGCTCCTCCTCTTCCTTGCCCTTCACTAGGTCCTCTTCCAGACCCCAGTGCTCCTTATCGTACCAGTCCTCCCCGTCGCTCAGCTCCCCAGCGTGCGCCTCGGCGCGGCACCACGCCCATACCTCATTTCGCGCGCGGTCGGCGCGCAGGAGACCGTGCAATAGACGTTCTGTGCCGCGTACGACTTCCTCTTGCTTCTGCACGTAGAGTAGCATTAGTCGGCGTGTGTCTTCGGCCTCCTTGTCGGGGAGGCCTAAGGATTGGTCGGGTAGGGAGTTGGCTGGTGGCAGGAAGAAGGCAGAGATGGATGGGACAGAGCCAAGACTGGACGGAGATGGGGATGTGGCGCCATCTGAGGGTGGGGGTGTACGCGCTTTCGCTCGGGTCGTCATGGCGTGCGAAGGAGCTGCGTCGTCGCCATCTACTTCCGCTTGATTGTCTATGGGCGACGCTGGGCTGCCGTTAGGCTGGTCTGCATGCTGAGCTGTGCCATTCGTTATTGGCGCAACGTCATTCATATGGTTCGTGTCGTGTCGCGCCATGTCTGTTGCCGCTACACCGTTGACTTGTGCAGTCTGGACTTCTTGCGCGTTCGATGTCGTACCATTCAACTTCGCTGCAGCGCCCAGTGGGAAAGTGATGTCAATTGAGCCAGCGGACGATATAGCTGGGACGGAGGCGGAGGTGTCGACAGACTTGTCTTCTGGGAAGAAATCCAAGGCATCGTTCTCAAGTAAAAGCAGGTCTTGGGCAGACTCCAGGTTCTCCAGTGGAGCCCATAGCTCGTCTCCCCTGAATCGCTGGAGGTATGCCTTCATCTTCCATAACAGCTCGCGTTCCCGATGCAGAATCTGTCGCACATTCTCTGCCATCTCGGTGATGTGCTTCGCAGTGTAAGGTACGGACAATGAAGGGTGGTCTGAGAGCGCGGGGGCGGAGGTCAATGGCATGAGGAGCTCTAGAAGCGGGTTAGTACTCGAGTTGCGACAAATTCGTCCCTTCTGCATGCCTTCAAGTTTAGTTTCTCCGAACGGATTGTCCTCGACTGACGAGTAGTTCTCTTGGTCGTCATCTTCGTCCAGATCGACGGGATCACCGTCGAAATCGCACAAGGCCGGGTTCTCGTGGATAATGGTCCGCTGGTAGCCCGCATGATTTATTCGCTAGAAAACCTGACCTTAGCATTCCCGCATACGGAGCACCACATGATCTTGAGATAGCGCACCTTTCTGTATGATTGACCCCCGGAGGTATCGAGTCTACCGCTGCGAATATGATGCGCCTTTCTCTTTAGTTTGTTTCCACGATTGGTATGCTGCCGTATCGAAGTATCAGAGTCGGACTCTGCGATTGCCTTGTCAGCCGGGGTTGGTGCTAATCTCGATCAAGATAATGAATACCGTCGTCTCTTCTCTGCAGCGCCAATTTCATACCGCGGATTGTCTCCGCGATATGCGTCTGTTGCGACGCCATGTCTCGGTGAGCGGCAACCGATCGCGCGACAGCTTCGCAAAGGAGGAGAGGCCAACGATCGGGAGCCTGAGGATTTGTGCAGCGTTCGCGATGACAAAGGCGTTGTATATACTCAGCCGGGAGGGAAAGACGAGTGTCAAGTAGCTAAGAGCCAAAAGGAGCGCGAGATGGGAGGGAAACCGAATCACAACCCTAATTCTCACAGAGCTTAACCCTAACTTCCCCGCGACGTCACGGGCATTTCTCCGGAGAACTTCCGCCCCTGCGGTTAGCTCCATCAGATCCACGGCGGCGAGCATTCGTTCTGGAACACCATCTTGCGAATGCTCACAGCTAATTGTATATAACATATCGCTTAGAAATTGTTCCTCATCCACGACATTACCAACACGATCCATAAAATGCGGTGACACGATTTCAAGTATTGGATATGGAGGCCTACCCACTCGCATATGTACGCCATGAGCTGCCATTGATCGCTCTCTCCGGCCTTGGGGAGATCAACGAACCATCTACTGACTCCTCGACTACGGAATGGACTCCCCTGCCCGGAGTAACGATAGCTAGAGAGTTGCCGGATCTTACAGTATCTTTCGCTCGTGCTCTTCGAGATGAGTTCTACGGAACAGATGGGTCTTCGTTCCCTTCGAATGGATCTGGGAACCGCCAAAGACCAGGCCTGATCGGTTTCAAGTTCTCCAGCGTAGGCAGGAATCTTGTCTTTCCACGCCGTAAAGCTGCTCCTGCGGCTCAGACTCCCTCTGAGGAGCCTTCCAGTCCGCCTCCAACCAACATCACTGCCAATACTGAACTCCATTCAACCTTGTCTCCACTCTCCCCGACCTCACCATTGTTTCCCGATGGGCTCTTGTCGCCTTTCTGGATGAAGAAGCATCAGCAGGATGTACCATCTGTTCTTCTCTGCTTTTTCGAGCTAACCGCCGACCCAGCAACCGGAAGCTTGCAAGACAATCACCTCAAGAACGAAATCAATCGCATAAAGACAGCTTTGTCGAGGTCTGGATATAGGACTCGATTAGCTGTGGCTGTTGTCAGCGACGAGGACGACGAAGCTATCGACGACAGGATTTCCGGTATAAGGAGAGCAACTGGTCTGGATTCCAAAAGCTCCTTCTTCTTCTTGACGCAACCGAGGGCTCAATCTGAGCTTGTCACATTTGCCCTAAATACTCTGGCTGCGCTTCAGCCCGTATGTGTTGACTATTATCGAGATCTGACTAAACATTCACGGAGGAAGAAGAACAGAGGTTACATACCTGCACCTACGGGCAGCACTGCAAGAGGCACTTCCCAATCTCTCTCAACATCTGGCTGGCACGCGCGCTATGACTTCAAGCAAGGAGTCTTTGCAGAATTTCGTCAGGAAATGGACGTCGCGGAAAGGCACTTTGCATCTACATTGGAGGAACTCTTCAACGCGGAAGGTGTGCTGGAGACCACACCAATATGGTCTTCCAGGTGGGAGGAGGCTAGATGTCTTGCCGATATTACAGCTTTGAGAGTTTTGAGATGTCAACTCTGGCGAAGCATGACTTCTGGTGCTGCCGAGTCGTGGTCTAATTACCGAGACCGCACACGAGCTCTTGTAGATCGTAGAGGTAAAGGATCTGGCACCTACGGCTACGCAGCTTGGGAATCACGCTGGGCACAGATCATGGCTGAATTGATCGCCCGTTCGAGTATCCCTGCGTTCGAGATCAAACAGGCGTCCTCCGATGAATCCGGTGAGGAAGCGGACGAATACGTGGTCATCAACATCTCAGCGCCTGCTGAGAAAGCCTACGCTACCGTCGAGAGGCTGACACCATTTCACTTCCTCCATCATCCAGGCTATTGGTATCGCATGGCACAGAGGTGGGCCGTGGAGCGCTACCGAAGAGTCAAAGCACTGCCACAAGACGAGCGAGCACCGCCTGAACAAATCCAACGGAGTCAAGACGCAGAGAGGACCAAATCCTTAGATACATATATGGTCTCCCCACCTCACGAAGAACTACCTGCAGAGTTTTCATTCAATAAGAAGGTGCAATCACAAATCATGGATTTGGGTGAAAAAGCTGAGCGCGAGTTCGAGTTACGCAAGCAATTTCGCATGAAATCCCTGCTCGCTATGCAGCGCGCCCACGTTCTCTCAGAAAATGGCTCCAACGAGAAAGCCATACAAGTGCTTCTCTCGCTCTGGACAGACATGTCCTGGCGGACCGAAGGCTGGTGGGACCTTGCAGGCGAAGTAATGCTGAATCTCTACAAGCTAGCAGAGGAAGTTGGTGAGCATCGCATATCTACCGAGGTGAAATGGGAGTTGCTCTGCAAAGGTGTGTCGATCAGCTAGATAAGTGGACGCGGGTACTGATACCGTTGCAGTCTTTCAAAAGCCATACTCAAAGATTGCTAGGGGCTCGCCGCCTCCGCGTCAAGAAAACTCCATGCCACTTACTCTCGACAGGAAGATGCGTTTATCACCAGGTAAATACCACGTCCGTCTGAAGGATACTTGTGTTGACAATCGTAGTCTCCGTATCCTTCTGCTTCGCCTACGACGAGAGCCATGTTGGTGATGTCATCCCCTGCCAAATTTCAATCACATCCACGGCGATCGATTTGGGGTCATCTCTTCAAATTCAATCTCTTCGCCTCTCACTGAATGGTGGATTGTGGCAAATCCACATCTCCCACAATGAGACTGATGCAATCCACTTGTCCCAAGATCTATTGCTGAAAGACAACACTTCTACTGAAGACACAGCGACTAGAATACTCGAGTCGCAAGCTGATCTTCGTTTAGGCAGTGGCGGCACTCATATTTTCAATTTTCGTTTGGCCTTGCGTGACGTAGGTGAGCTAGCCGCCACTGAAGTATGTTTAGAAGCGAGTCTGGACGCCTTCACGATTCGCTGTACGCATCACCAAGCCCACTTGGCGACTTCACGCTGGCTGTTAGCAGATGGCAAAGGGCTGGTCGAAAGATCACTCGATCGACCCGACGCACTGGGTATCGAGGTGTTGCCTAAGCCGCCAAGGGTGGAGTTGCGACTGTCAGATCCAAGATCCCAGTACTTCACTTCCGAAGACGTCACGCTGGAGCTTGTTCTTGTCAACGAAGAGAATGAAGCCGTGGAGGGGTCGATCAAAGTGGACGCAGCTGCAGAGATCCTCGACTCTCTTGGCCTCCAATGGGAGGATAATGAGAGTTCTGCTAAGGACGGCCTTCCATCGATGACGATCAGCCATGTGAAGTCATTCGACCAAGCTATTTACAAACTGTCTTTCCGGACACCCTCAGAGCCAGCCAGCTTAGCACTACCATTCAATATAGACTACACCGTGGGTGACGACAAGGACACAACGAGTAGTAAGACTGCAACATTCAGCTTCGACTTTGTCCGTCCGATCGACGCTGTATTCGATCTCGCTCCCAGACTGGACACAAAGACATGGCCAAGTTTCTTCGCTTTGCCACCTACAGGAGACTTCGGCCAGCACATGGAAGGCGTTCGCCAGCGCTGGATGCTGCAAGCCTCCATCTCCTCGCTGTCCCACGAACCACTCTCAATCTTATCTATTGCGCTTGCCATCTCCACTACCCCCGAAACAATCCACTGCTTCATCCCCACTCCCGCCACACCGGACACCGCCATTACCCTCTCCCCTTCGAGCACTCAAACCTACCTCCTCCCATTCCACACCACCCGCCGCGCCCTCGACGACCGCCGCCCCGCCCCACTCTCTCTCCACTTAAGCATAACATGGCGCCGCCTCTCCTCCAACCAAGAAGCAACCACCCTCATCCCCGTTCCAACAATGCACATTCCCCCCGCCGAGCCGCGTGTCCTCTGCACCGCCTCCGCCCTCCCCTACATTCCCCACAGCCGTCTCGTAACCTACACCATCGAAAACCCCTCCCTGCACTTCCTCACCTTCTCTCTCACGCTCGAAGCCGCAGACAGCTTCGCCTTCGCCGGGGCGAAAGTCAGGAACGTGGCGCTGACGCCGCTGAGCAGGATGGCGGTGGAGTATAGGGTCATGTTGCTGGATGGGAGTGAGGGGGAGAAGTGGAAGGACGAGGTGGAGGAGGGGAGTGATTTGGGGAAGGGCGAGAGGGGGAGGTGGATTTATCCTGTGCTGAGGGTTACGGATAGCTATTTTAATAAGACGCTTAGGGTTGTGCCCGCTGGGTCGGGTGTGGGGAGTGATGACAGGGAGAGGGAAGGGGAGAAAGGGGGGGTAAGGGTGTGGATTCCCATTGAGGATTGATGATTGGTTGTTGGACAGGGGTGCAATGGATCAGGGATGAGTGCATCTTGGATATGTTGTGATGTGTACCGTGTAGATCAAAGGTACAAGCTTCGCCTGGAGATAGATGAGGCATCGAACTCTGCTTTACGAATAGCTTCACACGTAGATAGGACAGAATATAGGAGGAAGGAATTGTATGTGCTGATTACGATGTGCGGCATTTGCTATTCAGCCCCAGGTAGTAAGAAGAAACGAAAGGAAGAAGCTTAAACCAGAAGCCCTTTCTCCCATCATGCTCATCATCGTCGTTCGTCACTATGCTGCCGCGGCTATCTTGCGCGTTTACTCTGCTTACCCCAACTTCGATTCCAAAGAGCATCGGCGTGCTCCCCCTCCCTTCTTTCATCGCCACTATGACCGACCCAGCGAATGATTATTCACATCTCACGGCTCAAAAGCCGTACATCTCCAGCATCCTACATCGCCCACATCGAACTTCCAGCTCCTCTCCATTAACGACCTTCTCCACTGCCTTGGTCACGACATCCTCATTGCTGTCCGACAGGGCAATGCACCGCTCGTCAAGCACATACCACATGTGCACGAGGTTGTAGCGCATCTCGCAGCCCATCTCTGCGGCAAACGTCTGGCGCAGTGAAGCGATGAGCGTCGTCTCTGGTGGAGGTCCGGTAGGCTGGTGGATCTGCTTAGAGTCCATGGAAGAGACTTCTGATTTGAGGGACCTGGGTGGTGGTCAGCATTGAGCTAGAGATAGGGCAGGGAAGAGGGACGTACTCGATGGCTTTCATGTCATGCATGAGCAGCCCGAGGAGGAAGTCGGGGCCGTCCCGCAGGAGGACTTCTTCGCATGCGAGCTCGATGTCGGAGCGCGACTCTTCGGTGAGTGGAGGATCGGTCCAGTACAGGACCATTGAGGGACCAATGGCTCGGAGGAGGTGGACGGAGACCATCAAAGTGAAGAGCATGACTGCCAGGGAGGAAGCGGGCAGAGATTGAATCAGAGCTGCTTTCTCGGCATGTGATTCTAGGCGGTGTTAGTGCTATAGTGTCGCAGAGATGCGGAGATTGAAGACACACTGCAGTCTGACAGACGGTATAGTAGCAGTAGTCCCGTGTGGTGGAACGTAATGGCACGGCACGTGGTCCACGCTGAGTGCTCGCTGCGACCCTCACGGATGACCTTGCAGCGGCTCTTGATGTTTGTAAGCACAGCGGTGCGGTGGAAGACGGTGGCTAGCTCTTTCCATCCCGGCTTCTTCGCTCCACGCGCATCTCCGCCCAGCAGTCCTGGGAACTGCCGCGGCGCCCAAGCGAATTGGCTGGCGAGTATCTTGCCGGCGATGCAGTGTTCGTAGCTGTCCGTCACCTCTTTGAAGCGGCGATTGACGAGTCGGAGGTCGGTCCGCAGTGAAGGGCCATAGTTGACTTCCGACAGAATATCAATCAGTATCTCTGCTGGCAGCCCGTCCAGGCTTGCCGTGGAAGAAGGTTCTTGGGAAACCATGGCTGTTGGTCAGACGAAGGTTGTGACGGTAGAAGAGTTCTTGCTGATCGGAGCGGACGTAACGAATAAGAGATATTGGAAGAATGCTCCTTATATCATGGCATTACCTGAGAGCAAGACCCTGATGGTCACGAATGGACTATTGTCTTACAGCGGAGTATTTGGTGAGGCGGCATACCAGTCATTGTGAGCCACAGTCTGGGGGAGGGGCTACCCTGATGGACGCGATTCTGCATGCTCATCGCGTCATTCTCTGGCCGGCAATAGGTTGAGAGGGGTTTTTATCGTGTTCATTCGCCGCGTCTTTCTTGAGCGTGTACATCAGACTTACCAACTGTAAGCTGAGTATTTTCGTAGCTACTCTATGGTATGAAGCCTGATAATTTTTCACCAGTGAGTGTGACGGCAAGATAATTAAAGATTGAGCAGGAATCCTCGTGGATGACTCAACATGTGACAAGTCTTGTGTTGATAGCTGGCACATTGAAAAGCTAGGCCGTTGCGTCGCTCGTGATATTCGGTCCTTGATACAGAGGCATGAAGGATGAATAATGATGGTGGTTGCGAGCATCAAATTGCAACGCGGTTGAAGTTCAGGGTTGCGAACTTCCGCCGCGTCTCAGCCCGGGGCGGGGGTTTGTGGCCAAACGCCAGCTAGAACTGGCTTACATCAACCGCACACCACACGAAGGAGTCCTTTTGAGCCAAGTTCAAGCGCAGGACCAGTCCAGTCGTTGTTGTCAGGGTTCACTATAATCTTTGATCATCACTCAGGTACAACCAGCGCATTGCCGATAGCTCTGACTCTCAAAGGAATCCATCACCCTCAGGACAGACACAAGGTCAAACAACTGCACCACCAGCGTCACCGCAACTCTTCGTGGGACGTGGAAATTAGCGCTCATTCAGGTCAACTTCAGCCTCACTCGAGCTCTGCACAGAAGGACCCACGCCCTCCACCACTGTCATCATGGACGACCTCCAGAGTTAGTTGCGTCCCTTTGTGTCCAAGCCCAATTCTCAGCTCACCACAAACACAGATTACTTCACTTCACTATACTCCCTCTATTCGTTGCACTCTTCGACTCTCCGCGCCGTCGCTTCGACAGTAACTCGCATCACCTTTGCATTTCAGACCTATGTGCTTCCGCCAATAGATCGTCTATTTCGAACCCTCGCAGCGAAGCCGGATGTGGCGTCGGTTGTACTACTGATAGTCTTGCTTTTCGTCTCCCTAAAGCTGCTCAACCTACTGTATCAGGCCGTCATGTTCTGGGTGCGGTTGATATTTCGAGTGGTGTTTTGGTCGGCTATTATTGGCGTTGTGGCATGGGTTGTGTCACGCGGACCGGACGGGGTGGTCGACGATGTACAACGTCTGGCTGATGCTTGGCGAGGTGAGTACCAATACTGGCAAGCGCGAGAACGGGAGGGCTGGGTTGGCGGAGGAGGCGCTGGTGGTAGGGGACGAGGATATGGCGGTGGCCAGCAAGCATACGGGCGAGGACGGGCGGGGTGGCGGTGATGCATGAGTCCGCTTCAGGTATGTCCACAGCACACAGCATGGCATCTGCAGCAGAGTCCTGGTACATGTAGCGACTCACGCGAGCATTTGGAATTGGGTGGGGATCCGCGAGTTCAGCGTAACTTCACAAGCATTTCACTCCACATCGATGGAGCTGCAGCAAGCCGTTCGAAAACCATGAGCTTCTGCACGATCCCATCTGTGAAACTCAGGGGCACAGCTCGCAAGCATGGGATCTCCACCCGTATAGGCATGAGCAAGAACGACCCGGACTGATGGTGCATTGTTCCAATCTGGAAGGCGTTTATTGAGGGTTCGCCATGTAACGGGTCATAGGACGGACCTGCAGTCCGAATCCATGGTGCTAGACGGCCCAAACGGAGGCTTTACAAGACGCGCATTAATCATTCCAATTGCATGCAGCTCGTTGCTCGAAGATGCAACCTGGATCTGACGGATCGGATCTCAAGACAGGCCGTTGAAGAAAGGCGCCAATCTAAGATCTGACGAATGGCGGAGAAAAAGCCCGACATGAGATCTATTTAACGATCTGCATCGTGCATCAGCCTCACTCGGACGCTGCATAGACGTTGGCATCATGTGGAAACTACCGCCGCATTCACATTGCTGGCCTGGGGATTCACAAGATCAATTCTGATATCGATGCAGCATCTTTTGTTATGACTCAACCTTGTAGCGTTACAATGGAATGACGATTATGCCGTGTTTCCCCACTTTCCCCTCTTCGCAACGCAATCAAGGACAAGTGCGGCGGGGTAGATTGTATACAAATGACCTTGTGACAATGGAGACAGGGAAGCGCTCGCATGGTACCCATGAGCAGACTGCACATGCCAGAATGATAAGCTCTTTTACCGGTGTGCTTGGATCCAGCAAGACTGCAAGGACATGCTGTCGCTCGGAGTCTAGTCCGCTGTAGCACGACGCTCGCTAGACAAGATTTTGTGGCATATTGCGTGCTGCGCGTTGATCACGCAAAATGAAGCATACCAATACAGTAGTCGTCTCTTACGGCCAAGCGAAGACGCATGCGATTTTGTCAGCATTCCTGCCGTTTTATCGCTTTGCCCCTCGGCACCACCTAGCCGTCCACGAGGTCAGCCCCAGGCGCTGATTCCGCATTCCCGAGGGTTTCAGCACGAGACACCACATGAAGGAGCAATCATATGATGCCGTCTCATCTGCGAGAAGCATAACATCCTGATCGGCCGGTGGCAGAGGTCGGAATCCTGAATCCTGGACAATCATGATTCCTTCCGGAGAGCATCGGGAAAGCCCCCTCGGCCATGATTGCAGATTACACCTGCGTTCAACAGTCACGAGAAAAAAGCCGAGGGTTGGTACACTAAGACCCGGAAGATCCATTGTTCAGGGACCTTTTGCTTTCATTAATTATGGTTTAGCGACCGGCCGATCTGCAGAAATGGTCAACGTCGTTGAAGTCGACAACGACAGCGCGGCGTGTGATGGGCATCGAGCAGTGGAGCAATTCATCATGGAGAAAGACGCGAGCTCCACAGATACAAGTGTACAAAGGATTGTTGTCGCGATGACTTGCTCACCGCGTCGTTGGGGATGGCTCGCGCGCGCGGACATTTTCCCCAGAGGTGAGGACCGCGATCGCCCGGGGCCGATGAACGGAATTGAGGCGCGCAGGATGTAAGCAGGTCACATGACCATCAGTCAGCAGTCCAACTATAGGCAGGTTGGCGGATAAAGGGCGAATGGCTGGGGCATCTCAACACGCAATAAACCGCTGCCGCTATTGCCTGCCAACCTCGATCCTTCCACCCCAGGCCCCTACGCCATCTCCCCACCCAAAGAGATGGCTCGTCGCGTAGCACCACGTTGCATAGCATCGAGAGAGAAAAAATTCTCTTTCTTACTCTGACGACATGGCCAATGCAACGCTGGACGAGTCGCCTACCGCATGTAACAGCGCTACGGTAAACTCGATTGTCATGGGATACGAAGTGAATAGCGCTCGGGGAACCTTCGGCAAACTCAATCTCACAATTCGCACCCTTTACGCCTCTTTGTAAAGTGATGTGCCGGACGCCATGGCTTGCACCTTCTGACAGTCTGACCTGCTGCATTTACACGCTGTTTCAAGTCTCGCTCGTATCTCCTTGATACTAGCATTGTAGTCCGGATGTATGGACTCCCACACCCTTGACCGTTGTTCGCACTACCTCCGTCATGTCTCACATTGCATTGCATGGCAAGAAGAAGCTCAAGGTCCGGGTCGCCGGCTCAGCCGCCTCTTGTGGTTGGAGCCGGGCCGACACGTGCGAAGGATGCACAAGGAATAACAAAACGCTTGACGGCAGAGCACACGAGAAATAGATGAATCTGGCACACCTTGTACCAGGATCACTGTGCTCGTGCCTGATCCTTCTTCATCCTACATGTTGATATACATGGTGCCATTGCGTTCAGCCGTGGCTAATTTCCCGACGGCTTAAGATTATGGTCCGTTCGGCCACGAGGTGAGTACAAGTTGATTAGCTGAAATGTTTTCAGATCATGGGGGCGACTACTGGAAACTACCGCTGGACAATATCATTATTCCCTTTAGTGGACCATACAACCTTTTCAGGTAGATTGCCCATCAGAGCGCCAGTCATCAGCAAATCCCAGTCTTTTTGCGTTTTGCCTTTTGATCCCAAGGGCGGCCTTGTGTCTCGCAATGCTACGCAAGGATCAATCAAGGGTCAATTGCCCAGTCATAAGCACGCTTTCGGTATTGCCTCAGCTATCCGCGATGCCACGACATTCGTGCCTGTACCTGTACCTCGTCAATTCCCCGCGCTTGCGCCATGGGTCTGCCAGCAGATCCTCAGTTTCTACCAAAGCTTCAATTTCCTTTTTACCTTGGATTGGCGCTGACTCTAACTTTGGCTCTGCGCTCGTGCGCACGCTCGTGCTCGCACATTTTGTCTCCGATCCCAGCCAACAAGCTGGAGAGCCACTGTCGATTTGCTGTAATTCGCAGCACCTGCGACCTTGCACACACCACTACCGAGGTCCCCAAGCTCGCCGCCAGCCTCCGACGATCCATGGCACATGCCGTTTGCGTTTGCACTCGGCAGCGAACGTCAGGCACGCCTGTATTTTGATTATTTGTGACACATAACCTCCAGTAGATCACGGACCACAACCGTCCATATCCTGGTCATAGCCAATATTGAAGCTTGCGGCCTGCAGTTTACCCAATGCTATTTGTTGAGTGCGCTGGTCGCCTGATCACGAATGAGCCATCATCCGCGGCGCTCCGACTGATTGTCGACTATCGTCGGGGAATTGCACTTTGCAGACCGCAGCTTTTGAGTGCGGTAGCACGAGAAGTGAACGCAAACCCTGGCGGCCGTGACAGTGGCCCAATCTGTTCAAGGCCTCTACCAGCAGTTCCACATCGGGCCACCCGAAGTGCAGCTCGACTCGGGCCATCAGGCGTGCAAGCCACACTGCAGACAGCTCCACCCCTTTTCGTGTCTTGCCCTCGCGTTCCACCGGCTGGCAGACACAGCTGCACGATGAGCTATAAAAAAAGAAAGAAAATTAAGCCCCGGAGAACGCTACGTGGCAGCCAGTCACAGAACAGGATACCATGATACCTAGCTGTTTATCGATGACAGAGCTTGCATATGACCGATATCCAAGCTGGGCTAGGCTTTGATCGGCAGCCTCCTCCAGATTTTCCTTGTCTGTGGCGGCGGCGCTGGAAACATTTGCCGTTTCTCAGGAGTCAATCATGTGCTGTACCCCAGTCGTTAGCGTTAGCCTATGCTTGGTGATATTGGTACCGCCGCTGCTACTCCAACAACATCAGACCCTGCTGCCTGACGATTGGATGAGTGTCCATTGACGGTCTGGTACTCTATCATGTCGATCGGTCGCCGCCGGATCCGTTCGTACTCGGGTACATGTATTGTTGCTCAGGCATTCGACTAGGTATCATTTAGCATCACTGCTTAGCTCATGCCAATGGATCCCGTGATAGTCGCCAATCCCCACGGGATGATGCTTAGGCCGCTTCGCATGCTGGAACAAGATATGATCTGTTTTGTGTCTCTGATTGTTTCGAAGATAGCATTCCCTAACTGCCTGGGGGCCGGAAGTGTCCATGGCCTGGCTCTCGGGAGCTGCTGCCGCCGCGATAAAACACAGGCGTAGAGACCCGCTCGAGACCCTGTCAAGGCATCAAGTTGCCGAGCGGTTCTCAGACCATGTTTAACCTCGTGCTGGTACTGTAGACAAGTGGCGAAGACTAAAGTCCGGGAGCAGGATCAAGCATATGATCAGCCGTGGCGCCCCCGCAGCTGTTGCCATGCTGTACAGCCACAGCGCTGTGAGAGCTCGACCAGGCGAAACTGTGCGCCTGTCTCACCTTGTCGAGGTCTGGGTCCGCACTTGCGTATCAGTATAGTCCAACAGGGTTCGCTCGGTTGCTTAGATTGCTTGTGACCAGCGACTGATATGCCGCGGTCGACAAAGTGATAATGATAGAATTTGAATCGTGAATACGACCGAGAACTGGGCCGCGCTCATCCTTCAAGACTTATCTGATTCACGCATAGCGTCAACCGAGCAAGAAAGTTGTAGGAAAGTCCACAGCGGGACCGGAGCCAGCGCATGCCACCATCGAGACTCTAAATCAAATATCAACCAGCTGCAGCGCCGGCGATAGTCTCGCTCTCCCAGCTCTCAGCTCCCACTGCATCCACAGCTCCAGCAGCAACACTGTTGGAAGCTCTGCTCACCCGCATTGAAACGCTCATTCTACCAATCGGATCCGTCGCTCCGCGCGGATTTCTCCCGGCACGCCTCGATTCGCTACACTCGCGTCAATACCCGCTTGCGGACAGCACCCAATCACGCCACTATCAGTGACTCTACAGCGCTGTCAGCTTGCGCATTAGCTCGAAGCAGCAGCAACACCGGTAGCCAAACCCTCGTCGCCGGGTCGGCTGCCTTGTTCTTGATCACCGCTGTACCTCCCTGGTACAGATACGATTGTACTCGAGTCGCTGCGACTTAGCGCTCAAACTCGGATTCGGATCATCGCTCTCGAGACTCGAGGATCCTCGCACGCCGGCGTCATCCCCTTCTTCTGCCCTCGTTCAGACCAGGGCGTGGGACGTGACCGTGACGGGCGTCTCGGGGCTGTCGGGCTTGGTGTTTCGTCAATCGATCACCAATCCGGTCTTGATCACCGCCCGGTGATCATTTGCCTTTTGGTCAAGTCCAGAGGTTAATTTTCCGCCTCTTGTCCCCAGACCCCTTGGCTTGAGCCTTGGCCGACGCTGCTTTTTTGGCTGCGTATTCCTCCTGTCAGGCTGATCGCTGGCATCTGGGATCCTCCTGGGAGCTGCATCGGGCCCGGTCATCATCATCATCATCATCATCATCCTCGTGAATCTCAGCATCACTATCAGCACCACAGTAATAATCGTTTTTGATTAGACCCTGTTCATACGCGAAGACTCGTACCTCGGAACTCTCGTTCGGATTCCCCTCTTTTTCCTCGCCTCTCGACATCGAAGCCCTCTCGGGACTAACTTGATCAATCGCCTGTTTCCCTCGGGAACAAGCCGCTGGACCCAAAGCCAGGCAGAAGCACGGACAGTCTGGCTTCTGCGTTTGGTGCTCCCTAGTCTGCGCTGCTAGTCTGTTCTGTCTACAAAGTGTGAGACTGAAAGCCGGCGTGGTCCCGAGCTCCTTCGAGCTATCATTTCGTCGTCCAGCGCAGGCAGCTCATCCCGCAAGGAGCGTGACTGCGTGGTCCACGCGCCGCACAGAAACAAACAGCTTTCTTGCTTCGCACTTCCTAACCTTTTTTTCTCCTCCACCTCTGCTCTAGCCGGCAGCCACCTGCATCGCGCGCCATCACTGCTGGGCGTGCTGATCGGTACTCGCTTGCCCTGCTCGTTGCATTAACACGAACGGGGAGGCGTTCCACGACTGTGCGGCTCACGACCAGCGCAGCAGCTGCATACTCTAGCTGCCTCCGCATCCGATCCCCTTGTGCTCTCTCTCTCCCTGCACTCGTCGCTGCGCCACCGTCTCGACTCCATTGGATCGGCCCTCGGGACGTCTGACTGGGTCTCACAACTGGGCCTTCCCTCTGTACTGGATTTTTCCTCTCGAGCGTGACACCTGCACGCTACGGCCGGCCGGTTCTTCTTCCAACGTCGCCGCAGCAGCATTCATCATCATATTCATCATCATCCTGATTGATTTTCTGAACCGCGAATCGCAACCAGATCGCTGTCAGCAGGGCGTCGCTACCGTCTTACCGCGTCCAGTCTTGCCCGCTTTTCTTTTTCTACTTCTGTCGCTCTGCTGCCTCTCCGCTCCACGTTCCACAAACCCTCGCCTGTCTCTCCGCACCCAAACGTCATTCTCCCCGTCCCCATTATCCGGCCCCAATCAATATTCCACAGCCGAGTCTACCACATGATCGCCACCTGCGCTCAGATGTGATGCTCTCCGTATCGAATTTGGCACAGCATTTTTACACCTACAACATGGATGCCTCTGGCACCATCAACCCCGCCGCACTCAATACATCAGGTACGTGAAAATCCGTTTTGGCTTTTGGCCTTTGACGCTTGCGTTTCGCCCGCTGTGCTCCGCTTCGCACCGCATGCATGGACCATCACCTCCTCTCTTCCCCTCTATCTCCACCACCCATCACCAGCTATCACCGCCCTCACCACCCACCGCCCCGTTCTTCCGCTTCAGCTGTTACACTTGTCACATTCGCGCCATTCGTTGTGCGCATTTGTGCTACACTTGCGCGTCATCACTCTCACAATTGGATCATGCTGACCAGCGTCTCCGTCCTTTATAGTCGCCAACGTGTCGCACAATTACCAAATCCAACAAAACAATCGCGGCAGGAAGCGGAGTCGGTCTCCGGACTATTACAACCACCACCACCTGCATGGTGAAGAGGGCGATGAAGGTATGTTGCTTCCACCCCCCTGCGATCGGCGTCTGTCGCGTCGGCCGATCACCTCACGCGTCAATGCATAACACCTCCCACTACATTGTCGCAATATCTTGTCGCTGACTCTTCATCCCGTAGACGACAGCAAGCCGCGCAAACGAGGTCGCCCACCCAAAGTCAGAGGTATAGATAGTCCCACTATGGCCATGCAGCCTTTGACACCGGCCACGCCCAATCCGGCCCAGGTCCCCCAGGTAAAGGCCCACCTCGGTTCCCAAGTCTCACCCAGCCAAAGTTCTCCTCAGCGCTCGACGCCCAACTCGGGTGGGAAACCGCCTGTAGTCAAGGCGCTTCCAACTGTGAGGGACCATACCACCGATCAATTGAACCCGGAAGGCGACGAATATATTCCAAGAGAACGCGACGATGCTGGAGAGAAAAAGGTGGATCTCAATGGATATCTCATAGATCGGGAGTACAGGCTGCGCACCTTCACCGTGCCGAATCGTGGAGACAAGCTCTTCATGCTCGCGACTGAGTGCGCTCGCGTTCTCGGATATCGTGACTCATATCTACTCTTCAACAAGAACAGGTCCTTGTTCAAGATCATCGCCAACCAGGAAGAGAAGGACAATCTTATCTCCCAGGATGTCTTGCCCTACTCGTATAGATCCAGGCAAATCGCGATCGTCACCGCGCGCTCCATGTTCCGCCAGTTCGGAAGTAGGGTAATTGTCAACGGTCGACGCGTTCGCGACGACTATTGGGAGGGCAAGGCCCGTAAGCAGGGCTTCACTGAGGAAGATGCCGCTGGGGAGAAGCGACCCGGCGCGACGAAGCAAAGGGAAGCTGCAGCCGCCGAAGCGCACGCAAATTCGCTTGCCGCACTACCTCATGGGCAGGTTGTATACAGCAATGTGATTGGTATGGAATCCCAGCCCCAGGTGCCACCTGGTATTCATCCCGTCACGTTGGCTACTTTGCCCATGATCAATCCGGTCTCACCTGATGAGTTGCATCCCCAGAGCTACTCTCACATACCCCGACCCCGTCAGGAGATCACAGGCCCGGCATACGAAGATCAAACTAGGGACAGCAATACCGGAGAGATTGGTGGGCAAGCCTCGTCGTCGGCCGAGTTCAATAAACAGCTCACTCAACAACGTGGCATCAGGGCGAAGTACCTGGATGACTATTGGAAACGGCCACATGAGGCCCCACCATCACCTGCCCATAGCGCCGGTGAACTCGGTACCCAGGGTTTGCCATCCCAACAGCATTTGCAATCACCACAGCAGGCTAGCATGTCCATTGGTGGGCAGCACCAATCTCTTGGTCAGTTGCAGTCGTCACATTTGATGCAACAGCAGGGCTATCCTCAGGCGCAGCAACAGCAACAACAAGCGCAGCAAACACCGCAGCATCAACAACAGCAGTCATCTCTACTGACGCAATCGCCTGTGCGTGCCATGCATCAATCGCTACCTCCTTCGCAGATGCAGCAAGGATCGCCAGGCCTCGGCATGAATCAGATGGCTGGTAGACAGCACACACCCTCATATAACTACACCGCTGGTGGCATGTGGCCGCCACCACAGCCGTCACCGCATCAGATTCAGTCATACGGACAGCAGCATCATACGCCGCAGCCGCATCAGTCGCAGATGCAACCTCCATCTCAACTACCCCGCCAAGCCGGCAATATGACCTACCCCCAAATGGGCAATCCTGCTGCTTACGGTCAGATGAACAGGAACATATATCAGCAAGGCAGCCCTGGTCAGCAACAATTCGGGCAACCGCAGGCTCAGCAGCACCAGATGCACGCCGCCGGCATGCAAGGTTGGGGTCAACCCCAGGGCGGTATGGGAGGGCAAGACTGGCAACGGGGATACCAGTAGATGGGTTGTCTCCCAGATGCTTACGAGTTCTCACAAGGTGAACTCGGGCAAATGTGACGACGTGCATGTCGCGGGGCTTTGGACCCGAGACTTTGTCATTTCGGCCAAGCTCTTCTGCGCATCTAGAAGGTCTTCTCGGTAGAGAGGAATGCCCCGAGAAGGTCCGGCAAAGAAGACGACGGCGACTCCGTATGTAATGCAGGGCTCACCTCGGCCGACAAGTTCAGCTGCACGTCGTCACGCCCGTCACCCTTCCACACCGCCATCCATACAACGACACCCCACATGCTTACGACTCCTGGTCGTGACTGAAGATCTCCCGGACTCACCCTCGACCTCTTACACGCCACACAACACATCTAGCTCACGCACACCGGAATGAAGCAAGCAGGCATGTCCAATCAATTCGACTCCCCGGTGTTTTCCCCGGCTGCATCGGCTCTTCACCGAGCCAGGCCTGCCTCGTCCCCCGCGTCTCGGACCTATTTATATCTCGGCCGCCGTCATTTCCATCTCTTGTCGGTCCGAGATTTGTGATTTCTTAATTTCTGGGAAGGAGAGGGGGGAGGCCTAAGCTACTGTCACTACTATAACGCACTTTTTCACACATCCTAGCAGCGATCTGTGTTGTCACCACGTACATCCTCTATCCAGCCTTGATTTTTCTGGTTTCTACTACTCTATGACCTTACCTCGGTCGCTTCGCACGGACGGCATTTCGATCGTTTGATACCCCCCAAATCTCTGCCTGCTTTGCCTTCACTTCAGTTCTCTTGCTTTTGGTCCTGGACTAGCTGCACGATGACTCGCGTCGCCTCTTCCACGGCTTACTTCTGTTGTCCTTCTCGGGGTCGGATCTAGTGTTTTCCGTCATACCATACCACGCTACGCCTCATCACTACTTACACGTCACCATCGCACATCACCTCACCATCTACCTTATGGCTTGACCGTTTGATATTAAGGGCGGGATTGTTTAACTTATTGGAACGAAAGGAATGTATTTTCGCCGGAAAAGCAAAGCCAGCGAAAAGTGGGAATCGGAATTGGGAGGATTGTCTTCTGCTGTTGCTTTGCGCTGCATTTGCTTGAATCTTCTCGAAGCTTGCTAGTTGTCCTTTTTGCAACTTGATGGGATGCCATGGTGGACACGGTTGGCTGTGTAGTTGTAATCGCCTCGTTTTTGGCCAATTGAAATTCCGTTGACTTCGCTTCTGACCTCTCTCTTCCTGCCGTTGTTCGCGCATGAAGGACATTGTTTGCTTTGATCGCCCAGCTCTGCCCAAGTGACAGGCATGCCTTACCTTCACCGGGTCACTGTCACATACCAAGAGACACTTAATGGTGGAAAGGTACTTGAGCCGAATGCCAATGGATCAATTGTCTAATGAGAGAATATGATAGTCAACACTCCGAGGCGAGACGTCTGCTAATAACCTCGCCAACCGCCTGCTATGGTTGGTTGGTCACGGTTATAATATGGTGCGGGCATGCTAGAAATCCGCTAAATGCACGTGATCTCCGCAGAATGAATGTCGTTGAGCTATTCGACTCTCGAATACACAACAACCCGCCAGTCAACCTGTTTGCAAAATTTGAGGTATCTTCTAGAAAGCGTGTAGATCTCAAGAAAATAATGCTACTACCTTGAGGAAGGCGACGTCGAGGTCCTCGAGTCCGGCGACAAAAACACAATGCTTTGACGGCTTGTGGAGTTGACTCCGAAGATGCGCGGACGATGCGGGGCCCAGATATCTCCTCGTTCTGCAACGAACGAGGTGGACTGACGGCCTTGTACTGTAGCAGACAGTAGCTCTTTGATCTTGAAATCAGAGCCAGAATGCACCCAGTCATCTCATATACTTCATTTGAACATGGCAACTCGGATGCCCACCGTGGAATCGAGATACACAAACGCATCAATTCTATAAGCTCGGATCATGTCGGGGCGTGACTACATACGGTCGTTCATGAATTCATTCTATCTAAAAGGTCCTCATGGCAGACACGAACGTCTGGTGCTTGAATGTCTGGGCTTCACCGTCAGTGAGCTGGAAAGGTTGATCAAGAGCCGAAGGACCTGGCGACCTTTGGAATGCGCAGGTAATTAAGAGACGTTCTTCGTCCTATACTGCTCGCACTCGACTTCTTGCAAACAGAAGCGCACGTTATACATGGAGGTGGGCTACTGCGTCCTTGCCATGACATGACCGAGTCCGACGAGGTCTATATGTCAGAGCCAACAACATGCTCTTAGGCATCCACGATAACTCTGCTTTTGAGAAATACGTGCAAGTTGAAACAGACAGGCCTCTCCCGCAAATGGAAGTAGGCGACCGTACCATACATCTCTCACGATCAATGCAACTGACGGAAGGGGAAACCCCTGCTGAGCGACCTGGCCGAAGCGAGGTTCGGTGACGAGCACCATTCAGATCTGATCATGCCAAACGTCGACCGCACACCAGAGCTCATCTCAGGCATGCCGTGGAGCTACCCGTCAGATATCTGGGTTTTTGGAATGACGGTTAGCTCTCCTGGACCCCACTCGGCGATTGACTAAGTAGGACTCATAGCTATGGCACCTTCTTGAGCCAAAACGCCTTTTCTCGACCCTTGACCAAAATGGCGACTACAGGGAGGCTCATCATCTTGCTAGTCGGTAGCCGTCATGCGTCCGCTTTCGGAGGACTTTTTGCAG
Source organism: Myriangium duriaei CBS 260.36 (assembly GCA_010093895.1). Lineage (NCBI taxonomy): Eukaryota > Fungi > Ascomycota > Dothideomycetes > Myriangiales > Myriangiaceae > Myriangium > Myriangium duriaei. Next base: position 706,225 of record ML996085.1, read on the forward strand.
CGGTCGAAATTGAGTGGATGGTATTGAGACGAACAAGGTACGGCATCGCAGTCGCCCTCATTGTGGCCCCTTACAACTCTCATCATGTCCGTTTCCCACGCTCCTCTACGAATGCATCTGATGATTTGAATTAGGTTAGTGGAAGCACGAGGTGCCAATCCCGGATTTCAGCTTGGACAGCGCGGAGCAGCACCTCGAGGGCGAGGAAAAGCAGCCTTTTCTGTCGTGAATGCAGAAAATGCTGCAATGGAAACCAGAAGACCGCAGTCCTGCGATGACATGTTGCACGATGAATGGCTGATAGCGGACCTTATTGAGTCAGGTCAAGCAACACTAGTAGAAGGACGAACAGTCAGCATGAGAGCATCAAGCTGGTAGCTGAGATTGTGGTACGGACGAAGTCGACTACTGCGCTACTACACTAATACTTTTCCTCGTTACCGCCGGAATTATGGCCAGCTGGACCGAATCAGAGAGTGAACCACACTACTACCAAGGCCATGCCTTATCGGTGAAGGTACTACGAAAGAGTAAGACCATCCGCACAGAGGACCATACCTCTTGCCGCAGAGATCACTCCACAAGGACACCCCAAAAACCTGGCTGTATAAAAACTATGTAACGCTTGAAATGCTTTCATGCAGAGAAGTTTAAGATGGGAACGACATCGCGCATTGATGGACATGGGGTCAATCGGGGTCTTTGATAGGGTGCTTACACTCCACGGATAAGCCCTTGAGGTGGCAAACGATATCAGGAATGTGGATGAGACATATGACCGGGAATCGCCGTCTTTGTCTATTGTAACAGCGCCCAGCAACCGTACGATCTGTCAGCAGCACCTCATGGCGGACGTCTTTGGGAAAGGCTATGGTCTTTAGAGAGTGGTTGCATGGCATTGGAAAGGCTAGCTCAAGGAAGTGTTTCGCATTCCTCTTCCATACTGGCACTGGTATATATTATATGGCACAACCAACAATCACTAAAGGAGACAATGAAGATAGTCTAAAATGAATGAATGAAAACTATCAACTCCAAACAAGAACGAGGGTATAGGGTATATGTCCGGCTAAACGAATGTGGTTCTGATCCATGCTCTAACTCCATCCCGAAAGCGAAACCAAGCGGTTTCCTCTTGACATCTTCCGCTTTCCCACGATCGACAGTCTGAGCTCATCGTTGGCCATTACCTGCTGCCCTTGAAGCGGTAAGGCTCACCTTCGTTGCTTCTGGCAGGATGCAACGCACTGTCCGGCCTTACCAAGTGCGCAAACTGAGGATTGACGCCCAACGGAGCGCTGACGTTCAAGGGCGGCATAGGAGGCACTTCGCTCTCCCTCTTCCTGCTACCAGGGAATCGGAAACCAGGGAAGCCAGGCTTCCTGGAGCAGAAGGTGGCGCGGGAGTATCTCGACGTAGGCGAGGGCGGGACAGCCTCCTCATCTCTGAGTTTTGGCGAGTGCTGTTTGGGTGCTAGGTTGGGGGAGGTGCTGGCCTGGTACGACGGCAGGATCGGAGCGTCCGGGTGACGATCGAAGCGCGAGTGGAGAGCCTCGGTGACTAGACGCAAGGACTTGTGACCGCGCTTAGGGGTGACGGGAGATGGTGTTGAGCGGGCTGAGGTAGGCGAGAAGCCGGAGAACTTGCTGGGTGGAGGGGTCATGTGTGACGCAACGGCGCCATGGGCACGGACTTGGCGGGCTGTGATGCCTTGCTTGGAGTCTCGGAAGAGGTAGCTTGCGGCGAAATTGAGGATGCTGAGGATGAAGGCGAGGATTCCTGCTGAGATGACGACTCGCCAGTAGGAAAGGCCGAGAGCTTGCTGGGTGTCGGTCTCGTGGTTGAGTTTGGCAAGAAGGTCGACACCGAGGACGAACATGGCTAGGGAAAGGGTGACGAAGCCGTGCTCGGGACTAAGCAGGGGCATGACACGGGCGAAGTAGGACTTGAAGAGATTGAGCTCGGAGATGATCAGGAAGACTGTATCTGATCAGTGACTGGAGCTGCTGAAGGCTTGTTCGAACACTTACTTGATGAGCATAGCGACACGACATTGGTGAGAGCGTCGAAGAAGAAGAACTGCGTTTGATTAGTCAAGGCGTCAAATCAAAACATTGCGAGGGCATTGACCGATGAATTAGTGGTGGTCTTCATGAGCAAGACCACACTGGCGGCAATGATGGCAAGAAAGCCAATGATGTTAAGACCCCGGATGCAGTTGAGGATGACATATCCTGCACCCGCTATGGACTCCCTCGACAAAGGCATGGCCGGCAGCTTTGTGCGAGGAAAGATGTCGATGTACCTAGAACGTCAGCGGCATGACCGTATCTCATGGACATGAAAACTCACAAATTGAATGGGCGGAGTCGCACAAGCATTCAAGCGGCTTTGTTCGGAGAATCTGGCCAGCAGGATCGAGCGAATGCAAGTACGGCTTCGAGAGGATGAAAGGAGAGACTAGTGATACAAGAGTGGTATATAAGTGGTGACAGAGTGGAGAGCAATGAGCCTTACAGGCTACAATTGCGTCCCGCTCTTAATGAAAGTAGACAATAGACTTGAAAACGAAAGAAACATGGGCATGAGGAAAGAAGGAGGGAAAAGGGACAATAATCTACATTTTGATAGAGGCGTTCTGATTGTGATCGCGTGAGAGGAACAAGCATGCGTTGGGTCACTCAAGGGCGCTTGCTGATGCTTAGGGGATTCTATTCTCGATGCTCAAATGGACACAGACAATAGGATGAACGAGAGATGGTCCTATCGTGAGAAGTTGCCGCACGACAATTCAATAGATGTGATACAGAGCCGTCCGGGGACGCGCCCGTGTACAATAGCACGATTGGTCCAGGTTGCCTGCAGATTGGGCGTCAAGTTGGCGCCTTGCGTTTCGGAATCCCGACAAGGGCTTCCCGCCTATCGGGCGTCAGAACATATTTTGCTGCCTTGTTCCGTACTTTCGGTTGCTTTCAGAGCAAGCAATGGCAAAGAGTCTAGGAATTTGCAAGATGACAGTATGAGGCGGCGACAATAGAAAGTGAAGAGTTGGATCGCGGTCCGAATCTGGCAACAGCAATGGGCCGGCGGCAGTGGTCCGTGCGGCCACCACCACATGTCCACCTCGCTCTCGCCCTCGCCTCGACCCGAGCGGCCATCGTCTTTTTCCACCTCCAACATCGCTCGCCATCATCACACCACCTGCACTGATCTGCGTCTGCATCTGCATCACACGTGTTCGACCCGTTGTCACATTTTGAAAACAAATCAAAAATGGCGCGTGGCAACCAGAGAGACAAAGCACGTGAAAAGAATCAGAAGGCCGCAGCTGGAGTCGTAAGTCTGTCTTTATTCCTTCATTCGTCTCTGAACCAGCAGTCTTGACTACTCCGCCGCCCCAAATTCCCATAGCTGACTGTTGCTAGAAATCCAAGAACAACATGAGCGGATCCGAGTTTGCTAAGGCCAAGGAAGATGCTGCGGCTATCATGCGCGCAAAGCAGGCAGCAGGTTTGGCATTTGCCCCAAAAAGTCGTGATAGGCCACTGACTGGATTGTACAGCTGATGCCAAGAAGGCCGAGGCAGCGAAGAAGTGATCGTTTGGTCATCATGCGCACTGTCATTCGTTCAACAGTAAACTCCCGTATTGCGGCAATCGAGTTTGCAAATCCAGTCGAGTTATATTAGCGTTCCTGGTTCGAATTAAATGAATTACTATCCCAGACCTGGCATGGTTCATCCTCACCTGCGCTAGTCGACTGTGTCATATACCAAGGCTGATAGGTGGTCGTGATACTTCCAACAAGACGGCTTGCCATTTTAATCGCTATGTGGTTGAGCGAGGAGCAGCATACCTCTTGGTTGCATTTCGTGACTGCGCCGTTTTATCTGCCGTATGCTCACCCAATGTGACTTGTTGATTGGATAGTTCCAAAGGCTTTCTGTTGACCTTCATGGTATCCGGTATAGTAGCCCGCGTAGTACCACGACATCATGAGATTGCGCATGTTTTCGTCTTGAACTGGACTGGGTTAGCCGCTGGTTTGTTGTCCGAATGATCAAAAGAAGAGCTTACCTGTGCTGAGCAGTGCCTGCGGCATGCTTTGTACACTCGCCTGTGTCAGCGGCGTTGTGCCGGAATTGCCGTTTGGAAGTTGTGGTATTTCCGATGGCGCAACCTGATACAGTGTCAAAATCGTGATATAAAATTGAAATGGATAGGTCGTTACCTTAGAAGCCTGAGTAGATTGACCTGTTGCCTGCGCTGGAGCATCGGGCTCGTAATCTTCCTCGTCTACTCCATTGTCGTTGACACTATGCATCTGCTGATCAATATCCACAGAGTCAACCCTTGACCCTGTCAGTAGTGTGATAAATTGAATATCTAAGATCGTTGACGTACTCTTGGGATTCTTTAGCTCGCATCTCCTCAAGCAGTGCTTCTACATTTTCACCCTTTGCTGCTATACTGTGGTACTTCTATAGAGAGATTAGCTGTATTCAATTGTAGTTGCTTTGGTAATTACCTTGTATTCTTCCACCGCATCATCCCAGGACTGCACCAAGTAGCTATCGTCCCATATCTCTTCTTGAGATAATCCTTTGTCCGCCATGATCTCCGATTGTGCAGAGAAGTGAACTTTCGAGCATTTAAGCATGCACTAATGCCTGTGGAGAAGTGAAAGACGCCTGGCTTGGCGTGTCATTCGCCGCAATCACTGACTCGCGCGACCCCGAGAATTTTTGGAAATTTCGAGGCAGTCTCCGCTTTCGACACCAACTTGCGATCTACCAATATCTCTTACAACATAGCAGACAAACGCCATGTCAACATCAGTGGAAGCTGCGTCGAAGAAGCGCAAAGGTGAGCACAACTCCTATTTGAAAACATGTCCAATTGCTAAACCTAATCACAGGCGCTACGGAGCCGGTCGAAGTGAAGAAGAGGACAAAGGTCGCCGAGCCAGAGTCCAGCAGACCCAAGAAGACCTCAAAGGTCGACAAGGTCGCAGTAACGGAACAGGATGCTCCCGTTGCAAAGAGGACCCGCGCAGCAGCTAAATCACCTGCGACCAAGCCTACGAAGCCCGCCAAAGCCGTGAAATCACCCGCCGCGGAAGATTTCGCTGGCTTCACAGACTCCGAGGATGAGCACGCAGCCACCACTGCGGATCACACCGACGCTCTTCTCGCCGGATTCTCGAGCGACTCCGAGTCCGACTCCGAGCAGACCGCCGCAATCACCACGATTCCATCCCTCCCCGACTCAGCAGACTTTCAGAAGGAATTGGCCGCTGCAGCAGTAGATCCCGAGTCTGTTCCTGGCACCATCTACGTCGGACGGATACCACACGGCTTTTATGAGCCACAGATGCGGGCTTACTTCTCACAGTTTGGCACCATAAGTCGCTTACGGTTATCGCGGAATAAGCTTACTGGCAAACCCAAGCACTATGCCTATATCGAATTCGAGTCGTCCTCCGTCGCAGACATCGTAGCCAAGACTATGGACAAGTACCTCATGTTCGGTCACATCCTGCAGGTCAGGCGCTTAAAACCTGAAGAGGTGCATGCCGAGCTTTACAAGGGTGCCAACAGACGGTTTAAGACCATGCCGAGAAACAAAATTGAGGGCAGTCAATTGGAGAAGCCGAAAGGAAGGGAGACTTGGGATAAGAAGGTCAAGAAGGAGGAGCAGAAGAGAAAGTTGAAGTCGGAGAAGCTGAAGGAGCTGGGATACGACTTTGAGATGCCCACTATCAAACAGGTGGATAGTGTTCCGAAGAAGCCTGAGAGCAAGAAGGACTCTCAAGCTGAGGTTCTGGAGTCTGCGACCGAACAGAAGCTGGTGGAGGATAAATCCACTGTTGATGCGGTTGTGGCGAAGCCGAGCAAGAAGCAGAATCGCAAATCTGCGCCTGTAGCCGACAAGACGGAAGCGTCGACGGAGCCGACGGAAGGTGACAATGTGCCAACAGAAAAGCGGAAGAAGGGTAGGATGGAGAAGAAGGGCACGAAGAAGGCGAGACTCTCTACTTGATCGGTAACATTCAAAATGCAGAATGGGCATATATTTTCTGTTCGCTTCATATTGTTGTTCTACTCAGCGATCCAATTCGTTAAACGTGAAATGCGGATTCGCGACTGCTCTAGTCTTTGAATCATTCGCATGCTCCACTGCACTCCTCAACACCGTGCTGCTCGCCGTCATGACAAATTTCACATCGTCATTGTCGTGAAATTATCTCGTGGTCAACGTAGACATCACGGCAAACTCCTCACCGGACAATCAAAGCGGCGCTGGGCACCAATCCAGCCTCTTTGAGCGTCTGACCAAGATCCTGCCCATCGTATGTCTTCTTCGGGAAGTTGGTGGTGAAGCTTGTCACCTGCACGCCAGATTCGGATGAGATGGCTTGCGCGACCTCGAAGAGCGTGGTCTCAGCAGGGAAGGTCTTCTGGAGCGTGCCGGCTGAGGTCTGCAGGCGAAGACGTGCTTCGGTATAGCTAGCTGCTGCCCTGGGCGCAGCGGGTTTCGGGGCGGGTGCAGCAGCTTCTTGAGCGACAGGGATGGGTTGTCCAGCCCTTGCTGCCTTCTCCTGTTCAGCTTTGAGTCGTCGAGCTTCTTTATCAGCTTCGATCTTGGCCTTGATGCGCTTCTTGGCCTCCATGTCGTCAATCTTGTCCTGTCTCTTCTTGGCGGCCTCTTTGATCTGCTCCTTCTTCTGGAGATCCTCCTTGATATCTTGGGCATCCTTTGTCTTCTTGCGCGAGATTTCTTCATTGCGCTTCTTGTCGATCTTGTCTTGATCCGCTTGCCCAGCACGCTTCAGTGCGAGTTTCTGACGAAGCTCTTCTAGCTTTGCCTTCTTCTCCTCTTCCGTGAGAGGCGCTATCTCTTCTGTCGACTCATCAAAGTTCACATGTTCCGTCTTGCTGGCGTGGAATTCTGCTTGTGCATGGGAACGGAACTTTTTGCCACAGTCCTTGCAAACCAGACTGCGAGCATTCTCGCCGGCAGGCAAACTGGGCATGCCAGCATCCTCCTCCTCATCCGCCTTGAGGTCTTCCAGGGACTTCTCTTGGTTTGTGTCGAGCCAGTCGATTGCGCCTTGCAAGTTGCCGCCCTTTTTCACCGCCATGGCCGCCTTCTCCTCATCGAACCCCATCTCCTTCAGAGTTTCCAGATCTGACATTGTGACAGACTTCCAGTGAGGCACGAATGTAGTGAGTTGTGAAGATTAGTCGTATGAAGAGGATGATCAGTAGATACTACCTAGCTATGAGGCAATATAGTCAAGGTTGGAGCTCACATGCTTACACAGTTGCCAGGCACGAATCACCCAATCAGGCGATGACGTGGGTGGGGGCCAGCCGAGGACGGTCCAGCGGGCCTTGCAGCCGGGCGCGTTTGTAATGTGGGCAACCTGGAGGCTTTGGCTTGCGGCGCATCACTAACCACAGCCGAACCGTGACGTCTCGCAATATCCAACTCTTTGCGACATCTGCCTCATCTTTCCTGCTCACTTGTTACTTCACCACGTGCACACTAATAGCGCTCTTCCTTATCCATCGCAATTTGTCCCACCCCGGTCTCCTACCACGCTTCGACAGTCATACTACCTTCCCATTTGAGACATCATGTCTGTCGAGCTTGAGCCTTCGGAGCTAGGCTTCAGACGTGAGCTGATCATGGTCGCCATTGCATCGCAGTATTCTAACCAGGTGTAGGCCCTTTCAATCATGAGGTGTCACAAGTTCTCCGCCTGCACAACCCTAACACCCAGCCTGTGGCTTTCAAGGTATGCTAGTCCGGCACATCCGTCAATCTCCAATTGATGGACTAACACTTCAAAGGTCAAAACCACTGCCCCCAAACAGTATGATGAATATAAAATACACCTTATTCGAACTCATAACTCACTCTGCTCAGGTACTGCGTCCGTCCAAACTCGGGCAGAATTGATCCTGGCTCGGAGGTCGAAGTGCAAGTCCTGCTTCAGGCAATGAAAGAGGATCCTCCTCTCGATACTCGATGCAGGGACAAGTTTTTGGTGCAATCAATTGCGCTTGAGCCCGAGAAGGAGCACGCCAATATCCAACAAGTGGTGAGCATGTTATAACTTCTCATATGTGAATTCGTTCTAACACCGACAAGTGGCAGGGAATCGAGCAGACGTCCAAGTCTTCCATCCATGAGAAGAAGATCAGAGTTGTCTTCTTGGCCGCCGATGGCAGTTCCGTCAATGGTGTCAGCCACGCCGACGAGTCCTTCTCCCGCGACTCACCCACCCCTGCTCCGCGCACACCTCAGCGGATGTCTGAGGCTGCCCCTACAGGACCTGTTTCCAGACCCGAGTCGCGCCCTGTCGACAGCAAGAACCTTGGCGAGATCAAGGATACCACAACCAACCCGGCCACCGAGAAATCATCACTTGGCGGCGTGGCTGCTTCGGTGTCCAACGTGGTTCCCACCTCTGGCGAGGAGCTGAAAGATCAGCTTGCCGAGGCTAAAGCGACGATTGCGAGACTGCAGGCGCAGGCTCAAGATTCCGTCCTCCGACAGCGCAAGACTGAAGCATCAAGCAAAGACTCGAATGAACGAGTCACGAGCGGACTCGGCATTCAGCAAGCCCCTGCTGGCGGAGTTCCAGTCCAGGTTGCAGCCGGCCTGTGCCTGCTGTGCTTCCTCGTCGCCTACTTCTTCTTCTAACTTTTGTTTTATCCTCTTGAGATGGCAGACTCTTGGAGAAGAGTGTTGGTGTTCTGGGGTCAAAGGGCATGCTCGGTGCAAAAAGTCGATCCGAGGGGGGAAGGTATTCACCATGAGCGTACATTTCAACCACTCGGCACGGAATGCAGATGGGTTCAGCAGATGCTCCTCCATCAGGAGCTTTACAGGGTGGACCTAGTGCCAATCGGCTTGATATCGTCTTTCTGTCCAACTCGTACGCAGTCGATTGCTATGACGAGTTGTCGAAGATGGGTACCTTAGTGTTTGAATTAGAACAGCGTCCAAATACAGCACCTTCCGTTTATATCCCTCTTGCTGTGTAATAATAATGCTGGCTGCCTGAAGCACATAAATTTTATCTAAGAACATCTATTCTGTACTACATTCCCAGCCTTCTTGCATTGCGGAGAAATAGACCAGCGCCGGATATACTAAATGCCCAGCTTCGCCGAGATCGGCGTGTGGGATGGTGGGCTGGAGATAACGGGTGGGTTTCACAAGCCAAAAAAGTTGAGTCAGAGCACAATCCCACAAACCCACTCTCCTTTACACTGTGTTTGTCTTCCTTTCCGAAGCATATACTCAGTCAAGAAGTCAAGATGTGTGGAATATTTGCTTGCCATTGGTTTGTCTCTCCAATCGCATACGACTGCTCATTGCGATACCGGCCTGCTCACGCGATACAGTCACCCCGATGTCCAAAAATTCAAGCCCACTGCCCTGCGCATGGGCAAGGCGTGAGTGCATGCGCTCTTCCATTCAACGACTCTGTCTGACGATTTGAAGCATTCGGCATCGCGGACCGGACTGGAGCGGCAACCACATTGCTGGCGACACCATCCTCGTCCATGAGCGTCTGAGTATTGTGGGCATTGACACTGGAGCCCAGCCCCTCCTTAGCGACGATGGAAACATTGCCCTCGCGGTCAATGGCGAGATCTACAACCACAAGGTCATCCGCAAGCAATTAGCCAAGCCGTATCCTTTCAAGACTCACTCCGATTGCGAGGTCATCATCCCCCTTTACCAAGAGCATGGAATTGATGCACCCCGGCATTTGGACGGCATGTTTTCATGGGTCCTACATGACAAGAAGCAGAACAGGGTCGTTGCCGCAAGAGATCCCATTGGCATCACTACCTTTTACATGGGACGATCTAGCGAAACCCCGGGAGCCGTGTACTTTGCCTCTGAGCTGAAGTGCCTCGCCCCCGTCTGTGACCAGATCGAGTTCTTCCCCCCTGGTCATGTCTACGACTCGAAGACGGACAAGCTCACCAGGTATTATGACCCTCAGTGGCTTGTGGAACCCAGCAGAATCCCCTCCAACCCCATCGATTACCAATTGCTTCGGACGACCTTTGAGCGGTCAGTCAGGAAACGGCTGATGGCTGAGGTGCCGTACGGTGTGTTGCTCTCTGGTGGTCTGGATTCCAGCTTGGTTGCATCGATAGCGCAGCGCGAGACCTTGCGCCTGCAAAAGGCCTACGCGGCGCAAAGCAACGGCCGTGCCAACGGATTCAACACGCCTGAGGAGCAGGAAGATCTGGCTGGAATTGACGAGGAATACCGTCTCAACTCGATCCCAGTCCTTTCGCAACTCAACTCTTTCTCCATTGGTCTTCCTGACGCACCTGACAGCAAGGCCGCCCTCGAGGTTGCTCGCTTCCTTGGTACCAAGCATCACAACTTCACCTTCACCATCCAAGAAGGTCTCGATGCTCTGTCTGATGTCATCTATCACCTCGAGACCTTTGATGTTACCACTATCCGTGCTTCGACGCCAATGTTCTTGCTGTCGAGAAAGATTAAGGCTATGGGAGTGAAGATGGTGCTGTCAGGAGAAGGCAGCGACGAGATCTTCGGCGGATACCTCTATTTCCACCAGGCTCCTAACAAGGAAGAGTTCCACGAAGAGACCGTGCGAAGAGTCAAGAACCTGCATCTCGCAGATTGCTTGCGCGCCAACAAGTCCACCTCTGCCTGGGGTGTGGAAGCCCGTGTGCCGTTCTTGGACAAGGAGTTCTTGAACGTGTCAATGAACATTGACCCGAAGGAGAAAATGATCACCAAGGATCGCATTGAGAAGTACATTATGCGCAAGGCATTTGATACCAGCGACGAGCCGGGCGAGCAGCCATACCTGCCGGACAAGATCTTGTGGCGCCAGAAGGAACAGTTCTCCGATGGTGTCGGATATGGTTGGATCGATGCTCTAAAGGACAACGCCGAGATTCATGTGAGCGATGAGGATATGAAGAACCCCAAGCCGGAATGGGGAGAAGACGTTCCGGACAGCAAGGAGGCGTAAGTACCCAACATTCTAGTTCAGAGCTTCTGGGCGAATACTGACAGGATATCAGATACTGGTACCGCACGATGTTCGATGAGCACTTCCCATCCTACTGCGCCAAGACGGTCATGAGGTGGACGCCGACCTGGAGTAAGCAGACGGATCCCAGTGGCCGTGCCATTGCCTCCCACAATGCTGCCTACAAGGCTGGTTCGGCGTAAGAGAAGTCGCTCTCTGATTCTGCGGGTTTGGGTTGGCATTGTTATCTCGAGCGCGGACTGCCAGGACGCAAGCGGTATCTTTGCATAATGCATTGAGATTTAGGTCGTACAGTTGCAATATGTGCCGAAGAACTGCATCGTCATTGTCATATCAGATCGCCGTTGAGTCGTGAGTGTCGCTTGAGTCCCAATGCTTGTTCCACCACTTCGACAATGCTCGACCATTCCATCATAGCCCCTCCTCCAACATCACCACAAGCCAATTCCTTCTCAACAGGCTTCAACACGGTGATCCACCCGCCATTCTCCTCGCTCCACTCCTCAAGCACTCCCATCTGGCGCCCCGTAACAGGATGCAACCACATAGCCGTGTTCATGGCCGGCGCAACGAACAGCCGCTTCTTCCCGCCCGCAGTTCTAGTCGTCTCCGCCCCCTCGCGCACCCCATCAATGAGCCCCGTCGAATCCCACGCCCGCACCACAGACGTGATGAGATTATCCGCCATCCCATTAGCGATCTTGGCCAAGGAATTCGCAGACAGAGGCGCGATGAGCATCGCGTCAGCCCAGCGGCGCAGCTCGATATGCAGAATAGGCGCGCCGCGGGTCCATGCGGGATGCCATTCGTCCGGATCGAGGTGGAGGGCATCGACGTTTGGGATGGAGAGCAGGGAGTCTAGAGGGGGCTGTTCGGGGGATTGGGAGGCGAGGAATTTGGTGGCGGAGGTGGTGAGGAGGAGGCGGATGGAGAGGTTGGGATGGTGGGAGAAGGCGTGGAGGATTTGGGGGAGTTTGATCGTGGCGACGGAGCCCGTGCTGGCGATTAGGAGGTGGAGTTTGGAGTCGGACAGGTGGTCGGAGGCGCGGAAGTGGTTGTCAGGCGTGGTGGAGGATGTGGCCATTTTGTGGATTGGTGTTTTGCAGGTTGATGGAGATAAGGAAGATTGGTCCAAGATCGAACACGACTTACATTCAAGCTTGGATGCGGGGGACTATATACCAGTCTAGATAACAGTTTGCCATCTTTTTGCATGGGATGTTTCTGTCTCTAGAGAATTTATAGATGCGTGAAGTAGAGGTAAAGTTGAGGCTCTGCGGGTTGCTTTCAAATGCTGGTTGCGTCATTGGCCGAGCGACTCCGGCGGAGCTTTTGAGCTGCTTCCCGAAAGATTTATCATCGCTAGGAAGTTTCCTGTCGCATATCTATCAAACATCATGGCATCACGGACACTTGTCGGCAGTGTGAGTACTCGCTAGTATCTTATGTAGTCCATAGCGATACTGACGGCGACTCGCTTTAGGCTTTGCGCTCGGCCATTCGCCCTCGTCACAACCCTCTCCTCTCGCCACGCTTCAACACCCTACAGCGCCGACTCATCTCGGATGAGACCCGCAAGGCCATCGATAAGGCGGTTGAGAGCTCGCCCGTCGTGCTCTTCATGAAGGGCACCCCAGAAATGCCCCAGTGTGGCTTCTCCCGCGCAAGCATCCAGATTCTAGGTTTGCAGGGCGTCAACCCGGAGAAGTTCACTGCGTTCAACGTGCTGGAGGATAACGAGTTAAGACAAGGTGTGTTTGTGCTAGAAGAGGAATAAAGGAAGTAATCTCGTGCTGACTCCCGCGCACAGGCATCAAAGAGTACTCCGACTGGCCTACGATACCCCAACTGTACGTTGACAAGGAGTTTATCGGTGGAACAGATATCTTGATGTCGATGCACAAAGACGGATCATTGGCCAAGCTTTTGGAGGAGAAGGATGTACTTGTACCGGCCGAGGGTGGTGAGTCCCCATAGAGGAGGACATTCGAATACATGATACCACTGGGCGGCGCGAATCCATGGGTTTCTTTTACTGTTTGCCTCATGTTTCCTCTCCAATTAATCCACGTGATACTCAAATACGAGCTTGCGCTCTTCCTAGGTTGAGGTAGGTTGGTCGAAGTTCGGAGCTGAGAGCGCTTGCCAAAAAGGGTGCGCATCACAAGTGAGGTGTGCAGCTTCGAAAACGTCGATCTTCATGTTTTCTCTGTTACTTGTCTGCAATACTTGACCTCACTGCGCAGTTCTCACAACCTTCGCTGTTTTTCAGATACGCTTGATAGCAAGGCAATAAAGATGGACCGCTCACAACTCCTGCGCCAGCCGTTCAATCTGGACTTCTCTCCGGCCAAACCGGACCAGAGGTCGCCTTTCAGGTTCACCTCGCCGGCAAAGAGAGGCACGACCGCAGTCTCAGACGCTAAAACACTACGCCACAAGAAGACCGTCTCCAATGACAAGTCTCGCAGACGGAGTCACATACGCACCTGCAGGTCTGAAGATGACACGGTCCACGCCGTCACCCACGATTTCAAGGGTCAGGACTACTCGGCTCTTGTAACGGGCGACATCTGACCATGGTATAGAAGAATCCGAGAATTACCTGTCCGCCGCAAAGTTCGCAATTGACGACAAGCTCGAAGCCGTCTATAACAGCCTCCTTGAATCTGTCAACGATATGATCGGCCACGACGTATCAACGAGATGTGCCGAGATTCAGCTTGCTTTACAGGATATAAATGCTCCGCTGGACAGGTCGCAGATTGGGGACAGGAGTGGCGATAGTGCAACCGAAGAGCTTCCTTCGCTAGATGCAGCATTGGAGCAGCTTGCGATCACCATAGTGAAACAGCGTGACGTATTCAAGCAGCTTTCAGCGCATCATGCAGTCGTCAACAAGAAGATACAACACTCCTACGAAGCAATTTTGGCCATGACCTCACCAGCTGGCGACATGAGACGCAGACGTCGCGACAGTGATCTTTCGGCTCAGTCGTGGCAGCACACACAACAGCTTCAGGCAAAGGCCAGTGAGGTCGAGTCCAAAGGTCTGGATGCCATCCGGGAACAATTAAAGTTTGAAGAGAAGGAACGCCGCAAGATCGATGCTATGCTGCAACGTGTTTGGGACGCTTGATTGCGATCGGGTGCTGTCTGATCATGCTTCAAGGATTCAACGAATACCAGATTCACTATGTACGAAACATGATTTTCCTTTTGTAGGTAGCTATCAGCAGCGAACGTCTATTTGCTCAAGTGCATGAACCGGCCTTCCCACAGTCACTCTCATCTCCCTCTTTGTGAGATCCATGATAATGTTAAACAGTGTCTCCGAATGGGTTCCTCCTTCTTGTTTCCTGCAAATAGCAGCAGGATAGTTCTCTTCATCTCTAAACACTCGTTGCAATCCAACCATGTCGAGCCCATCGAGCTCCCGGCAGAGTGTTTCGACCCTTTTGATCCTGAATTTACTGTCCTCGAGCCACAGTTTGTCTTTCCCTTCCATATCCCTGTGAACGAAGTGATTTGAGTGGAACACCTGGCCGTTGTTGTTCATATGAATCCTGCGACCTTCGTTGGCATTCCATTCCAGTCCAACACCACCCGTAGCATCGGCAACCAGCATGTGGCATGAGCTTGCCACTCCATACTTCTCTAGCTTTGCCACCGCCTCATCCCTACTCCGACTCTCAAGCACCATCCTGAGCCCCAAATGGCAAGGGATCTTAGTCGCATCCATGCCCTTCTCCCGGATCGCATTAAGACAAACCCCGACCCCGTTCTCATTCATACCAATCTTACCAATAATCCCCGCCTCAGTCACCATCTTGATTCTCGGACAATTGGCCTTCCGCACATCCAGCAAGACCAGATTCTCCCTCTGAGGCGTTTCCCAATCCCAATTCTGCGCAAGAAAACTGCTCCCACCATTCTCGTCCTCGGTCCGCCAGCTAAGCGCCGTACACCCGTCGCTGAACAAACCAAAGTTGATCTCGGTCCGTACGTTTAAAGCGACGATGGTTAGGAGGTCCGTCTGTGCACCGTCCGCTACGCCCTCCATTTCTTCCAGTAAGTCCGGCCATGACTTGCGGATCTGTGGGACAAATTGGTCTGCGATGGTCTGGACTTCGGGCCAGGACTTTTTGCAGTTTTCCTGGAAGAGGCGCGTGTAGAAGCGGATGGAGCCGGCGATTTGGGTGCGTGCTTGGGTGCCGTGGGCGAAGCCGATCTGTTCAAGGTTAGCCCGGAGATTAAATAGCGATGGCACAGGAGAGAGACCTCGTAGGGCGTGCCGAAGCACTCGATTTGTGGCAGAGTGGTCGTCATAGAGGCAATAGTATTGATACAGGAGGATATACGGTGTCGGCGCGATGGTGGAGGAGGACTGCTAGTCATCTGGGTGTTGTCCGGGGTTGCCACCACAGAGAACCAGGCGGGGCTCCCGAGGATGTTTTGTGCGGGGGCAGGCACAGCGGGGCAGTCCTCAGGTTCCCCGAGTGCGCCTTACTGAGAAAAATCCCGGGTACGGGGGTACGCTAGAGTTGACACATTCTTAAACTGATGCTTCCAACCTTCAACGTGTCTTCCAATGGTTTCATTGCAACAAACGACATGATATCACAAGTAGAGCCTCTGAACATAAGAACATGCACTTGGAAAGTGCCCTTATTGGTAAGTGACTTAGGAGTGGCTATATTCATCCTGATTGGCTGGTCCTGCCAGCTTCCTGCCAGCTGCGCATTTCTTACATAGCCCGGTTGTTTTCCACTTCTGGGAGAGATTGTGCCTACGACTTTGACAAAGCGTCAATATGGAACCCACAACATCGCTGGCGCTGGTATGCAACATTCTTGAATTGCTAAAACTGTGTCAAAGCCTGTATAAAAACTACAAGAAGTTCCGCAACGGCCGGCATGAAATTGGGTCGACCTCCAAATGCATCACAAAGCCCCTTTCAAACCTCAGCCAGGGACAATGATCGATTCTTAAAGGGTAAGGAGAGATTCATGTGCGCTGCCGAGGCCAAAGCTCGACAAAAGTTTCATTCCGATCTCGGAAAAAGAGGCTGTATATGCAAAATGATCCACTCTCCTCATGACACCAAATCGGTCCGACTAGACAGTATGAAGTTGGGGGACTACTGGAAAGTGACACGTGTGAAGGAACCAGAAGTTCGACAATGGCTATGTGACAAGAAGGCGAGTCTTCGAACCAGGCCTGGCTGTGACTGTATGACTCTCGAAAGTGGCGTCCGCGGATTGCGGGAGGACTATTCATTGTTCAACCATAACCTCGACCCCTACCGGCTGATAGGTGCTGTTCAGAGAGAAAATACAGAGAATCGAAGAGGTGATCAAACATCAGCCCACCAAGAAGACAGCTGGAGTGAGACCCAGATTGGGACTTCTAGACGGATTCAAAGGAGAACTCGCGAAAGTGTTCGCTGCACAAATCGATGATGGGGGACCTGGAACACTCACTAAAGAAGTCGTTTGAGCAGTGGTGAAGAAAGAAGTCATGAGAAGACGTTGGAGAAGTCGCTGAACGTCAAAGGTCTCGCCAGAGAATACATTGTGTACTTATCAGAGAATTCACCAGATAACTCGTTGTAGTAATTTCTGGACGTGGAAGCCGCTAATATAGCTACCGAAGTGCCCACCAGAGAGAGTGAAAACCCGGCCTAGACGGCAGAGGACTCCTGGCGGCACTACCAGCATCGAGTGACAGAAAGCTCACCTGAAAGTGGGATAGATATAATACAACCGGTGGCTGTGCTTCTTACGGGATTCGGCCGAAGGCGGCAAATGACCCGAAGCGGTAAAACCTCGCGAGCTAATTGGTCGAGTATCCGCTGAATATCGACCACCCGTTCACGGAGCTCATTTGAGAGCAGTCAATCTAATGTGGTGGCAGAAAGCTCCTCTCAGGATTGACAGACTTCGGCCGAGGCATGAAGGCGATAAGGTTTATCTGCAGTGGCAAAAAGCTCATCTGACAGTGTGCAGATCGGCCGACTGGTGATTGCGGAGTACAGCGCTCATCTGAAGGCGGTAAAGCTCGTCTGAGTGTGGCAAAAAGCCTGTCTGGAGATTTGGTCAAGCGTACTTGCGAGCTCAGCTGAAGGCGGTAAAGCTCACTCGAAATGGCAGAAAGCTCAACTGAAGGTGTGTCGAGAATCGCCAAAATATCGTTTGCACTGCGAGCGAGCTCAGGCGAGAGCGGTGAGGTTCGACTGAAAGCGGTCGACCTCATCCGAGGCGGCAGAAAGCTTCTCTGAAGTACTGGCAAGACTGGTGGTACAATCGCGCCCTCGTCTGAAGGCGGTATAGCTTTGATGAAATGAGAGAAAGCTCACTTGAAAGTTAGTTTACTCGGCACAAGTCGAACGGTGTAATCTATAGAGCTCAGCTGAAGGCGGTCAATGCTCGTCGAGGCGGCAGAAAGCTCATCTGAAGGTTCGGTCAAAGTTGATCGCGAGCTCAGCTAAAGGCGGTAAGACTCGTATGATGTGGCAGAAAGCTCATCTGAAGGCCTGGCCAAGATTCGTTGTGCGATCCAGCCCTCGTATGAAGGCGGTATAGCTAAGCTGAGATGGCAGAAAGCTCACCTGAAGGTCTGCTCCACTCGCAGAACTTACAGGGTGCAATATATAGAGCTCAACTGAAAGCGGTCAGGCTGTTCGAGGTGGCAGAAAGCTCATCTGAAGGTTGGGAAAAGGCTAGTTATGAGCTCAACTGAAGACGGTAAGGCTCGTTTGATGTGGCAGAAAGCTCATTTGAAGGATGTGACGTCGGCTCAAGTTCGACCACAGGTCAATTGAACCCATTCTGAAGGTCGGGTCAACGTCGGCTGAAGATAATCATGCCCAGATGAGCTTTCTGCCGCGCCAGATGAGCTCTACCGCCTTCAGATGAACTCTGTCACATTCAGCTGAACTTTGTTCCGGCACTCGTTGTGAAACCATGATTTCTTGCCTTGGGGGAATGGGAATCTTGCCGCCCGTGTGTGTCGCAGCAAGGTGCATATCAAGTCGTGTTTTGATACCTATACCTATGGATTGATCAACGAGCGTTTTGATCAAGGTTGTCAGCTGATAATCCAAATTAAAAGCATGCAAAGTGTCCGCAAAAAAAAAAGAAGAGATATACAGTGGATATTCCTCAGTGTCGTAGTTGGTACATTCCAGATCTGGTATATCTACATTATCAGCATACTCAAGCTTGTGAGCGGTATATCGCCACAACGCCTTCCACATCATTGGCTTTCTGCCTCCTCCATGCGCTTCAGTATCTTTGCACTCCTCTCTGGCAACTCCTTCATCATACTCTCTCCAATAGCCGCCAGTTGCTCCTCCGTAAGCTCCGGCAGCGCTGGCTTGGGGCGTGCGTTGAACTCTGCCGCCTGCTTCACAAGTGGTGTTGAGCCCATATGCTCCACGGCCTTCTCGTCCAGCCTCAACTGTGCCTGTTCCGCTTCCTTTCTCGCGATCCATTCGGGGTCATGCCGTGTCCTGAATTTGCTGTATTTGCCTCTTAGCTCGTCGATCACGGATGGCGGCATTGGCATCTCGTTCAATGTGGGTTCGAATGTCCTCTCGTCAACAGTCAAGCGTAGCGTATCCGCATCGGTATCCTCGTGCTCGGGTTCTTCTTCATTTGGCCATGGAACCTCCAGCTCGAGGCCGGGTATGATTCGCTTGGGCTTTTTGGCCTTTGGCCCGCCGATCAGCCTGATTTCATCAACCACGACGTCTCTGAAGTATCCGGCTTCGTCCTTGACAGCATGCACCAGCTTGACATCGTCCCAGCTCATAACACGCGAGGTGACCACTGTGGGCGTGTATTCTTTCCCTCGCTCCTGGGCCAGAAACTCGGGTACTACATAATTGACCTGACAAGTATAGTCAGTATCCGAAAAAATCCTCTAGGGGGTGGTTTGGTGAAGAACCACTCACCTCGTTCAGCTTCTCCACCCGCACGCTATGCGAGTCCTCCGAGACCTGGTCTACCTTTCCAATCTTCCCCCGATCTCGACCGGCTGTGATGACCACCCTGTCGCCCTCAGCGAGCCATTTCTGCTTCCTCCATTTCTCTGGTACGGTTGGGTTGTACAGGATGTCGGATGGCATGGTACCGAATGCGAATTTACTTTTGCCAATGTCTCTCCTGGGTAGCAGCCGAGTACCCACGGCCCAGTCCTCTTTCCAGTTATGCTCTGCCTGCTTCTTCATGCGCAGGATTTGGGCGTTTTGAATTTTAGAGCGATATTGGTATGCCCATTTCTCATCTTTGAATGTGTTGACCTTCTTTCGTTCTGCTTTCTTCGCCGCATGTCTGCTCGCCTGGCCTGCTCGAGCGAGCGCTTTTTGTAATGGCGACTCCATCGGATGACGGGAATGTGTGGTATCCGGAGTACGAAGGGTGCTACTGCTTGAAGCGCAAGCTTCGAGATAATTTGGATGCCAAGTCTCCATGCGGCTCTGCCGCGTTCCCTCGATCTCCCGCGAAGTCAATTGTGGAGACGTCGTCCACGCTTCGGCATAGCCCCTGGCCACAGAGAAATGTCTCCGATACATGAATTATTGAGCGGATGACTTTCTAGGATGGCGTGAATTATTCATCGAAGCTGTGGCTGGAGTCTGGCAAGCAGAGACGTCTCATTGGAGGATTCTGAGCAAAATGGGTGCCTTCACCATAAAATTGGCCTTGACAACCTTTCTGGTCCTTCTTTCTATAGCATGGCTACGCTTGCTTTACGTTTTGCCACGCTTCCGCGCGAGACCTAATAAACGCCAGCGAGGCTCTCCCACACATCTTCTGGTTGTGCTCGGATCTGGTGGGCACACCGCAGAAATGATGTACATGCTCGACAACGCCGTCTTCGGGCCGCCGCAGCAATCAGTCGATACGACAGCCAAGGTCCGTCCACGCCTCAACTGGTCGGACTACACGCATCGCACTTGGGTTGTCAGCTCTGGAGACAGTGTATCTGCACTCCGTGCCAAGCAGTTCGAAGACAAGATTCATACACAAAAGGGATCAAACTGCGGGACTTACGAAGTTGTCACCGTGCCACGCGCAAGGAAGATCTACCAACCACTATGGACAAGCCCGTTCACGTGTTTACACTGTGGATGGGAATGTGTCAGATTGCTTGCTTGGGGAAAGAATGGCTTCCCGGATCTGGTCATGACGAATGGACCAGCAACTGCGACCGTGTTAATTTTCACGACGGTGCTTCTGCGATACTTCAACTTGAAAGGATGCCATTCACAAGGCAAGATGCGAAGCATCTACGTCGAATCATGGGCAAGGGTCAAAGGGATGAGCTTGAGTGGTCGGCTTCTTTGCTGGGTCGCAGACCGTGTGCTGGTACAATGGGAGCAATTGAAAGGGGCTGGGGGCCGAGCGGAATACCATGGCGTTCTCTGCTTCTGACGAAGCAAACAGATCACCATACATTTATGCGGTGCTTGAGCATTGAGGTTCTGAAAGGATACGCTCTAATCATAGGCAATCCAAAGTTTCTATTCCGAGGACCAACCAACGCCTTGCTAGATTACGACACAAATACCCAGACGTGTCACAGTTGTACAAAATCGGGTTCTCTTCCAAGGTCCTGTCCGTAGGCCAGCTGCCTCCCCCAGGAGAACCAATCATCCTTGACCAGGAGAAGACGCTGCCATAATTCAGGTGCAAACTGCGACAAGAGTACCAGCAACAGGGCAAACCCACACATTCCACCCAGGATCACCAAAGACTCAGCGGCACCCTTCTCTTCCACTGACGGGTTCGACTCCTTCTCAGGGCTCTCACCCCTATCGTCCAGCTTGAAACTGCTTCCAAACATGTCCTCCAAGCCTGTACCATCGGCCTTCCCACCTGTTAGTCCATCGAGGCTTAAATGACCAGGAGCGAATTCAGGCAACTCATCTGTTTGCCTCACCCGAGATACATAGTCGTGGTTGGCCCAGCTTTTTGTGCTCTGGTTCAAGCCCATACGTTTGAACCAATCGGCCTGTTTGGCGTCGCTCGCGGGTTTAAATTGAGGTGCTGGTTGTCGAGCTGATGTACGGAGCTTGGCTTCCATGCTCTTGGGTGCAGCTGGAAGTGAGCCGTGAAACGGGCTCGGGCCAGATTGTGACGGGAAAGCACCAAACGCGCTTGCCGTTGGGTATTCAGGTTGTGATGTTTGCGGCGTGGTGCCGCGGAAGCGAGGTCGTAGATTATAGGACGGCTGAGAAACTCGTGGTGGCGCAGGCTCCCAATCCATTGCATCAGCAGAATCTTGAGGCTGATGGATGACGGAATCAGGAGGTGGGAACGGCGGCCGCTCCGAAGCGGAACCAAATAACAAGGAATCCGGTGATGTCCTCATAGTCTTCAGACCGGCAATGTTGAAATGAGGTTTGGATGGTTCTGATGGCGACGGCTGACTGACGAAATCGTCGGCAGGATACTGAAAGCTTTTTTCGTCGACAAGAGGGGCATTGAGATCACGGCGAACGATTTTTGGGCGAGGTGCCTGGCCGACCATTCGATATGAAGCCCATAACGTGAAAAGGGTTAAAATGACGACGACCAGCTGTATACCCCTTGTAGCCTGTCGACCGAGCGTCCATGCGCCATCTTTAATACAATACCAGCTGAACCACCTAACAAAGAGCATGGTGGCCTGAAAAGTATAGAAAGAGCCCTTATTGACCAGTATTTTGCCGTTCACGTTCATAAGGGCCGGGTTCCACCATATGAGGATGATGGAGAAGTAGAAAGAGTAACGCACAATCTGGGTATAGCCCATTGTGCATCCAAAATCCCATGCGCCGGTCCGCCATAATGCGCGGAGACAAATGCTCAAAGCCACAGAGGGTTGAAAACCATCTTCCACGGCGTATCGCGCCTGGGCATGCTCTATCTTGCCGAGTCCGCCGAGTAAGTGCCAGGTGCCTTGGACAAGAAGATTGATCATCCATGCCGCTTTGGTCAGGGACATGAAAGAAAGCAGCGCGGCTGGGGCATGAAGGTGAGCAGAGCGGGCGAGTGTCTTATTGAACAAGTCGCTCTGGGCAGTGTATGTATTTTTCTTCAAGCGATCTTTCACCCTCGCCTCGCATCGTGGACAGACTTGAGGATATCTTCGTTCCAGATCTTGCTTGTAGTTGTCAAATTCGGCCATGAATTGCTGGTAATGCGGGTGGGACTCGGAAGGCAGGTAGTTCGCCAGACAGTCGTTGACAATGCGCTGGTTCTTGATACATTGTGAGCAAAATGTACCGTCTCCGCCCTCGCGACTACTCGATCTGTTCACGGGAACTGCATAGCGCTTGTTCGTATGACTGGGGCTCTCCGGATATTGCGCAGGAACGTCGGTGATGTTGCCGTGCTAAAGCTAGGTCAGCATATTCCTAGCTTCATAGTCATGCATGGAGTACCCACCTTGTCCAGGTAGTTCGTGCCTTCGCAGGATGCACACTGAAAACTGCGGATCTGGTCGTTCTTGTTATACTTGGAGGCGCGGCCACAGTAGAAGCATTTTATCTTGGACTGCAACCAGGCCGGCATGACTGGTGATTGCCCGTCAAGTCGCGGAGTTAAGCAAGATATTGATTAAATGAGGTGCTCTACGTTGCTCTTTGAGAGCTTCAGGAGATGAAATAGTGCAAAGAATCGAGATTTGACAGCGAGGCTTCTGGCAAGCGGTGCATGACTGTGGTCGGATGCGGAAATGGTCGTGATGCTACTTGGTTGCTGTGCTTTGTCGTCTTTGTTGATTCGAGGTTGCAAGTTTGAACATTTCCGGATGCGGAAGAGCCGCCCGTCGCAGGGAACAAGTCGCGACCGCGTCTGCGGCCTCAGCATGAACACTTCACTCGGGTCAAAAACATTGTAGTGCTCTTATGTGGGGCTTTGATATAGTCAAAGATTTGAATTCCGAATCTAGCTCAATCGTTAGACACCAATTCAGAGTAAGACCACGCGATCTGAGGCTCCGCGGAAGAGCGGGACAGCGGGGCTTGACACAGTCTCGAGAGATGGCACTAGTGGGATTCCAGGTTCCATGTGCTTCCTGCCTGCAATGTCATCATCCCCAGCCACTCACCTCTTTGTCCTCCTCTCCGGCACCACTCAGGTATACTTACGACTGCCGCGGGGAATGGACAGAGGTAGTACAGGTGTCGACACTCTGACGCCTTTCCTCCGCTCTTCGTCGTTTCCTCCCTGAACGTTGGTCGTCGCTTCCGGTTGTTTTATCTCTCTGACTTCCGACGCTGATATGGAAGACGAAACAAACATGGCGCAGACCGATCATAACCCAGCACAGTCCGGTACTGCAGAAGACGTCAAATCGCAGGAAGACCAAGAGAACCGCTCGCTCGATCACTCGTTGACCATGGACTCTTATGATAAGGCCGATCAGATCCCTGAACCACCAGCACATATCGCTGCGCGTTTTCACCGCAAATCTATAAATCGTCGCAAGTCTTCTGCTGCATCTTCGCGGCGAAACTCACTCTCTTCAAGCCACTCCCATACCTCCGCTCGTTCACTTCGCCGGTCTTCCTCGTCTCAAACCCACTCGATCGCTCAACAACTTCGCCGCGCGTCAATACTAGAATCTCGGAAAGCTCGCTTGGCCGACCGCGCCGCTCACTGGGAACAAGTTCGGCTTCGAGCCGCTCTGGTCAAGGCGACCCCTAGAGGAAATGGTACTACGAGTGAGGAACGCACACTGGCCGCACAATTGGCGAGGGAGAAATACCTGGCCAAAGTTGTTGCAGCATGCGCCGAAGAAGTGGCTCGCGCCAAACAGAAAGCGCAAGACATCAAGGCCAAAAAACTAGAGGAAGAGCAGAAGAGCAGACAGGACATGGAAGAACGTCTCGCAGAGGCAGACAAAAGACGTGCCGAATATCAACGAAACCTGTACGCCAGACGAATGCGTCGGTCCAGCAGCCAGGAGAAGAAGCTGGCCCCAGTGGTCGAAGACACCGACACTGTCGCAAAGACGGCCGCTGTCGAGATTGACGAAGACACCGCTGTCAGACGCATTCAGCGTACTTGGCGCACTCGCCGGAGGAAGGACCTGGTGGAAGCCTGGATCGACCTCAATTTCACTATTGAAGCTATGCGACGCAGGAGTTTTGAAGATGTCAGCACTACCATCATGAATGACAGTGTCATCGCAACTGCGATCAAAATGCTTGCTCTTTTTGATCTGCTAAAGGTGACCGATACAACTGCTAGCACAGAAGCACGGAGTTTCCTCAGCGCCTACCTCATGCTGTCTCATGCCGACGCTGTGTTTGGAAAAACCGGTGCTCAAGAAAACGATCTATCTAGCAAAGCGCAAGAACTCGTTCTCCTCTTCGAGAATGCCGTCTTTCGCCTGGCCCCGTGGAACAGATTCTACCCATCTTCCACGCAACTTCAAGAGTTGTCTCAAGTTCATTCGACCTATTCGGCGGCCTTCGCTGCCTGGAAGGCTCGTGACTCGTCTACCATCATCGACACCATGATTGCATCATTCGTTGAGTTGGATGCCATTTGGCAAACTGTCAAAGACGACACGCTCGGTAATGTTGCAGACGACTTCAAGGAAGGAATTAGAGATAATCAAGTAATCTTACTTAGCCGCATCAGAAAGCTCGCAGGCCCCGATCGAGCCGATGTTTTGATCAAGAAGGCCATTCGTGAAAGTCGTCGAAGACGTGGCAAACGGAGAACAGCCGCAGAGGTTCGGCCCCGAGTCGCAGACTCATCAACAGACAACACTGAGGTCGTTTCCTCGAACTCTAATGCTTTAGACGAAGTTCGTCAGCTATCTTCCGAGAACACCGAACAGAGGACACTTTCTGGTCCACAATCCTTTGCGGCTTTGTTCTCCCCTATACCGTCAAATCGCGTCATAACTCATGAGCTCGCTGTTAACAAGGACTACCGCATCCCAACGGCGCAGCAGTCCGAGCTTCGTGACCAGCTGAATAGGAGCCTCTGTGATGGAATGCGCGAGGGTATCGAGAATGGCGAGATTGCGACTTGGACCACTGCCATGGCAGAGTGCATCAGAGGCAAATTGCTTGGCATCTTGAAGCCTGGCAATTCGATGCACACGATCATTTCTGAGGCTCTCGACTCGGATCTGGTCTACCGTCAGTGCAGCCAGGGTATGTTCTCATACTCAAAGTTCTTCGAGTTCATGGCTTCGATCCTGCCCAAGCTCTGTGCGCCATTCCGAGATGATCAAGTCAAGGAACTAGTAGAAGAACTTCAGTCATCTGTCGAGGACACAGCTCAAATGATCGAGAAGCTGTTCCGGCTGTTGCACTTCATGGACCTTCTATCTCTAGACTACTCGAACTTCCTCCTCATGAACGCCGCCCCCGTCCTGATCCGCGAGTCAGCAGGCTACGAGCAGCGTATGTTCGCCTCCGACCTCGAAAGCGGCACCATCACCCTCACCAACACAAAACGATGGTGGCGCAACGCAGCCGTCAACGCCCTCACCGAAGCCGACCGCCGCGATCCTGAACAGATCCGCCTTCCCATCGACCGCCCCACACCAACCAAGATTCACACCCGCGCCCTCATCGACCTCGCCACTTCTCCGACTCTGATCGACGGATCCAGCTGGCCCGAAACCCTCCTCCTCGACCGCGACCGCCTCCTCTCCACTCGCCGCACCTACCTAAACATAGTCTGCATCGGTGCCTCCCTCCTCACAGCCAAAAACCTGCTGAAGCGGGACGTGCGCGCGCCTTGGAAACCCGAAGCAGCCCGACTCTTCGACACTCTGTCACGCCTCCCTGACACCGCCAAGCCATCCGATACGGCAGCCACGATCCTCACGGTCCTCGCCTCGGGTCGTCCCATGCCCCCTGCATCAGAGAGCTTCCTCCAAGCAGCAGTGAACCGCTTCACGACCCAAACAGCAGGGGCGATGGCAAGGCTCACCGATCCGGTGCTGAAGATCCTTGCTCAGCGGTTGCGGGCGCATCTCCTACTGCGATGCACGGTGTCGACGAGCCAGGAGCGGGTGCGGGCCGCCAGTGCTGCGAGCGAGAGTCTGGCGGGCGCCGGGCTGCCGGAATTTGTGGCGCATGTGGGGGAGCTGGTGGATGTGCTTGGTCGGGTGGCTAGTGTTGACTGGGCGGGGCACGGGGTTTGGTATGAGAGGATTGCGGAGGAGGTGAGGGATGCCGGGGATGGGGCTTGATGTTATGATGTTATGATTAATCTTGGAGGCGCATTGGGTTGGAGAGTTTATTGCATTCACTTTTGGAGTTGTGGGTTTGTTTGGGCTGGACTGGGCTGGGATGAGATGGGAATACCTGCATCGATGGATCCATGGGTGGGAAGGGCATACCTGTCGTTGTTACTGTTACGAATACACATCGTCCAACATTTGGTTTGATCTTTCAGCAGTGCTTCCTGTAATCTAGATGCACTCGATGATACATGAAGTGGTTTTGATATGAACTCCGTTCTAAAGGAGCCCTCTCATATCTTCGACGCCGGCACCTTCACCTCCATAATATCCGTTCCGTTCTGGATCTCCTTCTTGCTGGGCATGACACCCCGCCTCATCAACTCAGCAGACTGAGTCATGTACGGGTCCTTCATCATGCTAGCCACAGCCACCACCTCATCACCCTTGGTGTAATACGCCACCCAGCTGGGGTTGTCAGCGCCCGTCTCGCCGTGGAGCACAACGTCATCATATCCATTGACCGTGTTTCCGCAGTACCGCAGCTGTGCGCCCAACGCCGACCAGAAGACGGGGATGAAATGGCGCGACGAAGCTTGCGTTGATGACTTGTCCCCCGCAATCTGGGCCGCGACCCTGCGGCCGGCATTCTGAGCTACATCCCAGTGCTCAATACGGACAGGGGTGCCGCCGCCACCGGGGCCGTAGTACGGGTAAGTGGCGATGTCGCCGATAGCATAGACGTCCTTCTGGCCCGGAACTTCGAAGTGCTCCGTGACGAGGAGGGAGCCGTCTTTCTCCAGCTTGACCTCTGAGGAGTCCTGGAGGTAGTCGGTAGAGGGCCGGATGCCAACACCCTCGACAACGAGATCTGCTTCGAGCTTGGTACCGTCTTTGAGGTTGACGGTGCCAATCTTCTTGCTGTCGGACTTGGATGGCGACCCGGACTCGACGCTAGCGTCCATATAGAACTTGACGCCGTTCTTCTCCAGCAGCGCACGGAAGATCTTGCCGACTTCTTTGCCCATTACGCGCTCCATGGGCGCGGACTCCATGCCGATGACAGTCACGTCGTGTTTCTTGGAGGCGAGGGCGTTAGCGACTTCCATGCCGATGAAGCTCGAGCCGACCACAACGACCTTCTTGCCGCCCTTATCGCCGGCTGCTTTCATGATGGCTTGAGTGTGGGGAAGCGAACGGAGAATGAAGACGTTCTCCAGATCACCTTTAAGGCCGTCCATAGGCAGGTACTTGGGCGTACCGCCTGATGCAAGGATGAGCTTGGTGTAGTTGTACTCCTTGCCATCCTCGGTCTTGATGGTACGGTCCTTGAACGAAGCCGATGTTACATTTGAGTAAACCAGATCAATTCCAGCATCCTTGAAGTGGTCCTCGCTTCGCCACGCAACCTGGCTAGCGTCTGTGATGAGTGCCTTGGACAGCTTGGTGCGGTCGAACGGCACAGTGCCTTCTCGGGAGATTATAGTGATGTGTCCGTCATAGCCATTCGTTCTCAGAGCTTCAACGGACGCAATTGCACCAGCACCGCTATATACTGATCAGTATCTGGTAGGGTACTCGTGGTGCAGAATTACTTACCCTCCAACGACCAGGACACGGTCCTGCTTCTTGGGCGAACATTTGATGCCCAGCTTACGTCTCTGAGATTTGATGTGGTCTTCTTCGCCAGAGACATACACACCTCCGTCCTTCTGAGTGACCTTGAATCTATGAAGCGGATCCAACGCTGGAGCATCCTCCACATCGCCAGTAGTGGCGTTGAAGCAGGCTGGTAATGTCAGTCACACGATAGGGAAGCGAAGGTAATCGAGGAACACACCGCCGTGCCATGGGCAGGTCAGTCTGCCTTCTGGCGTCAGAACACCTTTGGCCAGTGGAGCACCATAGTGAGTGCAGTTGGAGTTCAAAGCATGAACTTGGTCGTTCAATTTGACAAGAAGCACCTTTCCACCCTCAATGCCTTCGACCTCGACCTCTTGTTTCTGGCCATTTTTCAGGTCAATGCTGGACAAGTCTTTGATCTTGAATTCTCGTGCCATAGCTGCAATACCCGTGCTGAATAATTGTCTCCGGTAATACGTGTGAGAAGGGAAGAAAGCTGTAGATCTGGCACTTTTAGTCAGAGTACGAAAGAGGGACATCAAGCCAGTTGACTGAACAAGTAGACAAGTTTTGAGTGAACAGAAGCCGGCGGGGATCAAGCAGTGCTCCAGGTGGTGAGGCCATCGACTACACACATCCTGACATCACTGCATTTGGAGCTTCTCTCATTGGTTGTGCCCTGGCGTCATCATCCTCGCCGGATCTGGCAGGCCCCGCGCCTCTCTTTTGCCCGTCTTAACTCCGGTCAGAGAACGATGGGCCCCAGCTTCGCGCATCTGTGGAACCGAGCATAAGCATAAGAATAGTTTTTGGTCCTGGTCGAAATCAGACAAGTATAAGAACACACTCAAGCAGATCTGCTCTGTCATGGCTCAGAGCGAACGCTCTTTGCTTAGCAAGGTCCATCATGCCACCAGAAGATTACTATCAACCATTCCCGTCTGCTCCGCCACTCACGATCTGGGCACTCTCCGGACTGGCACAATAGCTCAATTTACCTTATTTCTCAAGCTTCCCATCGAATTACGTCGTTTGATATGGCGTCACACTCTTCCTGGCCCACGAAGAGTACGCGTAGGCTGCAGAAAGGGCGATACCTGCTCCGAAGGCTTGGTCGCTCGAGAGGGCACAGCCGGCCCGCCAATGGCTTTGCAAATCTGCCACGAAGCACGTCAGGAGGCGCTGAGATATTATGTGCTGTCCTTTGGCACGAGAGTATCCCCTCCGACCGTATATTTCGACTACCATATTGACACGCTGTGCTTCAAAGACCATGCTACCCCCACAGGGTACCGTTCTGCCGTAGCTGATCTCGAGCGTGTCTATTCCAAAGTATTGCTTGCAGGGAACGTCCGGTATCTTGAAATTCACGTCAAGCGACTAGATATTTCAATAACTCGGTTCTGCTGGGCCGAGATTTGTCGGTTCCGGGGACTCAAAGAGGTACTTGTCGAATATGAGCAATCCCACATGCAAAAATCCGAGATCATGGAGCGGATAATGGTAACCGTGGAGGTCATTAAAGCGGAACATCCTGAATGGGAGATCCCAAAGATTGGAGTTGCACGTGCGCTGGACACTCCTCTTTGGACGATCGAGACGTCTACGATTGAACACCGAGTTTGGAATCAGATCCTTAGAGCATAAGGTATATGATACAAGATCCAATTCCGACTGCCTCCCAATCACCCGCCCTTACTACGAAGCACTTTGGTCTGCTTGTGAACGGTCGTCCGATGTTGATTGAAACCCTGCGATTCTCTGCGTAACACCGCAGCACCAAGACAGCGAAGAAAAGCACTAATCTAAATGCTGCGGAGTTTATTCTCGGATTTGGTATCTGAATTTAGCAATCACACGAGGCGGCCTTTGTTGGCCAGCCCTCGCAGGCGGGAATGCCATCTTCCGGTGAAAAGAAGTTCGTTCGTATCTTGCCTCTTTCCAGATGCGGTCTAAGAATGGATGTGTTCCTGTAGAAAAGGCAAGGACAGATCCAGGCAGGAATGTGGCTGATCCACCCCCCACCATGCATGCATTCTTCTTTACTCAGACCCTGAAGTGACCCTGTTTCCACCCCACGAACCATGGGCCATAGCTCCAAGCTATGCGGTTCAAGTATCATACCCGACTTTCTTAGGTACCATTCATCTTCACCATCAACACACATTCACAAAAGAAATACAACATGAAAAACAACAAGGCATATCGATTAATCGCAGAAGAGCCGCCGCACCAGCGCGACGCTTTGTTTGTCTACACTTTGTCGCGTGCCTTTTCATCCCTCGTTAACATGAAGCTTGACTCCTCGCCTGGATCTCCCGAAAGGTGTGATAGTATCAATGCGACACCGCAATCAAGAGTCTCCATGATCCGGTAGTAGACGATGCGATGAACCAAGTGGCGAGGAGAGTGTAAAGCAAGTACATCCAGAAACACCAGCAAATCTCAACATAGGAAAACTAGGGGATATCTCTACTCGGCGGCAGCGGTGCTCTTCCTCTTCTTGGCCGGCGCCTTCTTGGCTTTGGGCGTAGCAGACTTCTCGTCGTCCTTCTTGGCTTTCTTGTTCTTGGGTTCATCCTTCTTCTCTTCCTTATCTTTGTCGGCAGCCGCGCCAGCAGCGGACTTACGTTTCCTGCTGGGGGTGGTGGACGCAGGCGTGCCGTTGGTGGCTGCGGCGTCCTTGCCCTTCTTGCCACTGCGCGCAGCAGGACTGGCCAATGCCGCTGCCGATGACTCAAGCGCAGCAGCCTTGGCAGTTTTGGTAGTAGCCCTCTTGGTTGGCTTCTCCGCGACAGCCGGGCTGGTCTCGGTGTCAGGATCCTCCGAAGAGCTAGACACGACCGATGATTCAGGGTCCGCAGCAGTGCCATTTGGTGCAGCAGCGGCAGCGGCAGCAGCAGGTTTGGCTTTCGCAGCAGCGGGCTTTGCCTTGGGGGCTGGGGTGGGTGGAACAGCGTCGGCGCCTTCGATGCCCTCAGGATGGTCGGCGATGTCGTCCAAGTTACCACCGGCGGCCTTGTACTCCTCGACCGCCTTCTCGTAAGCTTGCCAGTTGACCTGGTAGCGGTCCTTGTAGACTTGCTTGGCCTCGGGAGGCAACAGACGCCAGCGCCTAGTGCCCTCGGCGGAGATGTCGCCCCGTGCCTGCCCAGGGCCAAGGTCGTTCTGAATGGTGGGGCGCATATCTTCGAGGTACAGCAGGTAGCCGGTCAGCGGGCGCTTAGGGGCATTGGGGTCCCTTGGCTTCTTCTCGCGCTTGCGCTTCTTGCCGCCTGCTTCCTCGCCTTCAGACTTGACATCAGGGACGACAGCAGGGGCGGCAGGGGGCGCAACCGGCGCAGATTGTGCAGCGAGGCTGATCAGAGCGCTGAGGGCGGGGCCATCGAGAGCTGCGCCGCCAAGCACAGCGTTGGAGTGGTCGATGTACGAATGGATGGCATTTTGGAGGGCGCCATGAAGACGAGACCAGGAGCTGATAACCTGCACAGATGAGATGTCAGTAAGTGTCACCGTCAATGAGGTCGCGCGTTAAAATAAATGTGGTAGCGACGAGGTGTTGGTGCCGGCGCATGTGCTGTGGGAATTTTTGTTTGCGCCGGGGTGAGCGGAGCTTGACGCGTGGTGAGGCGCGTCAGGTGCGGGTATACACAAACATGATAGTGGGATGAAGCTGTCGGGCGCATGGCACGAGAACAAGGATTATTTTGGACTTACAGCGTCGCGTGTGCGAATGAACTCGCCTTCGTCAATGCTGATTGTTGTCTTCTTTGGGCCGGGTGCGATCGCGGCGGTGGTGGATTGCTTCGCCATTTTGACGCGTTGGTAAATCCCGTCGTAATGGTCAAAAAAGCTCGAGGTCGGGGACCAAAAAGATGGTTGAAAGAAGGAGGAGAAAGGTGAAGCGAAGCGCGGGGGGGCAGCGGGTGGTCGAAAAAATCCTCACGAGCAAGATCACCAAACCAAAAGCTGGGGGCCTGGGGGTTAATGTGACAGCCGGGTGAGCAGACAGAATGTGGTGGGCGCCAGAGGGCAGAGACGCGCGCCAGCAGAGGAAGAGGGGAGAGCTGCTCGAGGACCTGGGGGCCGGCCAGACAGAGGATCACAGAGAGCAGAGTCCAGGCAAAGCCGTGCCCAGTGGCCAGAGAAAGGCAATGGGCCCGGTGAGCTGCATGAGGCCCCGCCCAATGAGGGTGCAGCTTTCGGAGGTGGGGTTGATCCCCGGTGGCACAGCTGGCGCCGCTTCGTGCTGTTCCCGCTCTCGAGGTGCTGGACCGTCTCCGTTTGTTGCCGCGGGTGTGCAAAGAGTCCAGGACGCAAACATTCCCTCCAGTAAGGATCTGCTGCCGGCCTTGTGGTCAACAGTCACCCCCAAGGACCCTCGGGAACGACCTCCTTGGGCCTGCAACTCGGGGCCCTGGGTGGCACATTTTTAACCATGTCCCCGACCTCATCTTTGCCCATTTTAGGCTCGTGTCCTACAAGTTCAGCTCTGGCAGAAGCCCAATTGTTTGTACCGCCATGGCTGGGCGGTTCTCTTCTCAATACGACTTTTGTGCACCCTTGTGGCCTCTCATGTCGCCGGACCTGGGCAGCCCATCGTCACGCTGAGTGCTTTACTAGTTGTCTGTCTGTACCACCCATGGGAAAAGGCTCTTGGTCATCGCACTCCTGATGGTGTTTATTATAGTGCTGTTGAGTATATTACATTGCCATCCCAAACCATCATACATCAAAGTGCTCCCAGCGCCTGCTCAGTCTGCTACCACTACTTGCCTCGGATTAGTCTGTCTACTGGTGAACACCTGTGCTTGCCCCGTGCATTCCCGTCTCATAAACAATCGCAAACGCGCGCTTACGCGAATCGCCCACCATCTTGCTGGGGCTTTCCCTGCTGTGAGGGCCCATTCGCGCCACTGCTATAGGGCTGCATTGCAATCTGCCCCTGCTGTTGATATTGCTGGAAACGCGGGTCTTGTTGACTTTGCTGCCAGCCTTGCTGTGGACCCTGCTGGACTTGCCCTGGTGGACCTGACTGCCCACGCATCTGCTCCACATCTGGGCGATATCTGAGGCCTATCAGTCAGTTGTCTCGCCTCTTTCGTCGAGAATGCCATACATACCTGATGTCTTGGTAGAAGTTGCAGATGTGGCATCCGATCTCATGCCATGGCTTGAAAGAGAACGGAATTATGGGCTAGAAGAGGTTCCAAAGTCAGCAGCTCGCGGCAGGAAAACGTCGCATGCCGTCGTCATGGTGGCAACTCACAATCCAGCAGAAGGTGAACCACTGACTATCATGATACTATGTCAGTAGACGCATCCAACGGCGAGCGGAGATATCACCGACTGTCGCTTGTATACCCTGCCGCTGTAATTGCCGCAGTTTTGGCACTGGCATACCACGTTCTCGTAACCCTCGAGCAGGGACTGGAAGGTGTGCGATCCGCACACGAAGATGAATGCCATGGCGCGTTGCAGAGCACGTTTTAAGTATAGGTGAATATGATCTCCGTGACACTCAGGACTAGGATCTGCGCTTTAGAAATATCAAAGGTGTTGTCGTCGTCCCTGAGGTCTTGTCGTGGTTGTGTAGCGACCCAGGAATTTTTCTTCCCCGCGTCATACGGCGGCCTCTCCAATTTCCAGCTTTGTACGCAGCTTGTCCAAGCTGCTGCGCCTCCTCGAGCCTAGCATTCTCGCCAACAGAGCCCCTGCGGCCGCATCACCGCCTGCTTGTCCACGCGTTCGCAGCAGACATGCCCCATCGGCAGCCTTCTGTTCCCCTGCCAGTGGTCCTTGCCCCCTGCTCGAACTTCAGTCTACAATTCCACCCGGGCTCCGAGTGCCCACTACCCACGAGCCAGCATCTCAAACCACCATGACCTAAAGCCCTACACTACAGCCAATCCGCACCACCCCCATCGTCATAGTCCCACGCAACACCCAGCCCTACACCGATCCCTCCCCCCCGTCTCGCCAGAGACATCCCCAGCAGTTCCCCCTTGCCCATCGCCATAACACCCCCCCCAAGACCCCATGACGCACGCCATGCCCACGTTCTGCCCCACCATACAACCACGAGTCTCCCCGCCAGGTACCGTACCAGCAATCCCACAACGTCTCCTGACGCTTGCCCTACAGGTACGTGGCAGGAGCCGAGTCCAACAGTCAAAACCCAATCCAGCCGTTCCACGCTCGACAAGGCTCGACAACACCGTTTCTATCGATTGAGCCGTTGACTTGTTGGTTGCTGAACCATTTGATTGGCTTGTAGTCTATCTTTTCTGGAATGCACGTTGCTGCTTTGCCTCGTGGCCTGCTCAGTCGTACCACTCTACAAGCTGCGAAACCCACGTGCTCCTCCTGGCTCGAGAAGCCACTACACACCGCACGTGATGGTATACAGATCTTTCATCTCACTATGCACACTTGGTAAAAGAAATTTGTGGTAATCGATGTGATTGATATTTCTCCATCGACTATATCCAATTCGCTAGATTTGTAGTATATACTTTTGCCTCTCCATCTACCTCGAGAAGCGCTGTAGACCAACTTCCACTGCCGTGGGTATCTTGAGCCTGCGGTCTGCTTGATCTTCTTCCTTCCAGCCCCTGTTCCATCCCCGAAAAACCTCACCACCCGACTTTCCTGCTCTCCTAATAGTACAGTGTGAAGATGGAGAACTCCAGCCAATGCTTTGCGCTCTGCCAGAAAACAAATTTCCCCTGCCCATGCAACCTCGTCCTTCGCAACCCTCAAGTTGAAAGACCTCTCCTGACTGAAAATGCAAGCAATAAAAAAAACTCCTCGCTGAAACGCTACAGTGCCAAATTTGAAAATGAATAACCCCAAAGCTTGATGCGATCTCTCTACACGCGGAGCATCCTGGTCTTGCCCCAAGCAGAGAACTTGTTGATCTGGCCCTTGGCCTGCTTGGTCTTGCTGAGACGACGGCCGGAGGCATCTGAGTAGCCCATCATGTCGTCGGCCTGCTCCTGAGGCATTTCGACAAGCTCGCCGTACTCGTCGTATGTTTGACCGTCGATGACGTAGTACTGCGCCTGGTGGACAGGCTGGAGGGGAGGCGGGAACAAGCCCTTGTCCTCCTCCTGCTCCATAGCAGTCCTCAACGGAGGGAACAAGCCCGTTTCCTCTTGCGACTGCTCCTGGAATTGAGAGAAGTCGTACTCTTGGTACATCGGAACGTCCCGATGAACAGACTTGTTGCGAGGAACATAGTACTCGTCCGATTCCTCGTTCTCCTCGTAAGCCGGGAACAAAGTGTCCTGGGCGGTAGTGTATTGTTGCTCGGGCCCGGGCGAGAATGGGTCGCATGAGTCGTTGTCCTCCTCCTCCTCGAAACGATTGATAAATTGGGTGTTGCTGAACGCAGTACCAAAACCGGCGGCCATAAGCTTCTCTTCGAAGCTCTCCGACGCCGAATCGACAGCGTTGCTGGGACGCCTTGCTTCAGACCGACGGCGTCTCTCCTCCTTCTTAGCCTCGTACTCAGCCCACCTCTTGTCCTTGGCCGCCTCCTTCTCCTCGAATGCCCTTCGGGCTGCAGCGATATTGGCGGCACGGGACATAGGGTCTTCCGGTTCGTAACTCTTGCCGAGCATGCTGAGAGCGCGATCGAAGGAGGTGCGTATTGGCGATGTGGGTGCCGATGTGTTGGCCGTGTCAGGGTCGTCGCGGTTCGCACGCATACGCATGCTGAGCGATGACTTCCTTGACTTGAGCGACCTGGCTGACCGGGATGAATTGTTGCTGTCGTTGGTTCCGATGCGAACCGGTGACATTGATCGACTTGGCGACAAGTCGTCCTCCTCTTGCTCCTCGTAGATGGTGGCTGGAGCTTCCTCGGGGGCGAGGTCGTCGTCATCATTATTGTCCCAGTCGAATCTTCCTTCGGCACTCGGAGATGGTCCGGAGAAGGAACCATTTTGTGATCCTGCGACGGACCAGCCAGATTTCCAGCCACCATCGGAAGTAACACTGTTCATACGCTCCACGAGATCGGCCTCGTCTTGATTGTCGAAGTTGACACTGCTGGCCATGGAAGGTTGTCTTGACCTGGTTGCGGTACGAGGTAGCTGGCGGTTGGGATGCACAAAGTTGCACGTCGCTTTGAAGGTGAAGCCAACACCTTCGCCGAGGGAACCGATGAGCTTGTCGTGTTTGCCGCCAGATCCACCGCTCTTGAGCGAAGGTGCGGTCGAGCCTACCTTGCCATACTCATTGAAGTTAGTAAGCTGGGCGACTGATCTTGAACCAGGCATGATGGAGCTGACAATGGTGGCGGCATCATCGACTTCCTCTTCGTCAGTTATAACTGGAACGACACTCGGGTCCATAGCCTGTCCGGGCACCGGAAAGGCGGAGAGTGTGAGGTAAGATGGATTTGCTTTGAGATTCCCGCCTCTTCCGGTGCCGTTGAGGGCCTTCGCTGCCTGCGCCGCTTTGGCGGCATCGCCGGTGTTCTTCTTCGGTTGGAATTCAAGACGAGCAGCGTTAGCCCTGTAGGGTCCCTTGGGGACGGGCTCGGGCTCAGGCTCGGGCTCGGGTGGTGGAGGGGGTGTTTTGGGTCTCGGGGGAGGATTGCAGCCAAGGGGATTGGGGAGAGGCCCCTCGGAGAAATCGGTCATCATGACCATGGTCGCGGCTTAAAATCTGGGGAAGCGAGAGTGCTGCAGGAGTGGAGCTGAGGGTTTAGGGCGAACCGAACGTGCGTGGTCTTTGCACTGTGATCGCTCCTACTCGCTTCTCATTTCTGGGATAATTAAACAAGACTAATTGGTAAAGAATAATAGTCGTGGGACTCAAGAAAGTCACCGCTCGCAGCCGGATATTGTATGTTTCCAGTCGGTTCCGCGGCCGAAATCGTGACTAGGTCAGGCCGAGCTGTGATGAAGTCACGGGCTTCGTGGGGGATAGATGATGCCACTTCCGGGGTCAGCCGATGCTTGCGAACTGGGAATGACCAGGAAGACCCGAAGATCAGAAGTGCGGATGATGTAAATTGACCGCTCAGCCGTATCTCTAAAAAGATGCAAGAATCGGACGTGAATATGGACTTCGGGTTGTCGCTGGATGCTGGAGAAGCCCGATATAGTGCTTGGTCGGTCCGGCAACCCCAAGTTCCTGGCGGGACAAGAGCAGCACCAGAATGTTTCTGTCTCTTCTTCGCCGACTGTTCCTCTTCTCTTTCTCCGTTCGCGATTAGAGGTTGAGAGTGATGACTGTGAATTATCACCGCTGCAGAGTACAGGCCGTGAAACTCGTATCCGCTGTGAAGTTGGGTGGAGGGAAAGCGGCGGTATTAACCTGATGGCTCGTTCGCTCGTGGATCCTCATCGTCAGCGAAACGGCTGCAGCCAGGCTTTCCAGACCCGCCGTATCTGGATCATAGGCAGCACTGGGTGGGCTTTTTAGCCGTTGGCAACGCTTGCAAAGACGGTTGTCTGCCGCTGTCATGGTGTGTGCCTGTCGATCATATTACAAATGGGCGGTCGTGGCCCCATAGCGTAACTTGTCAGCCCGCAACCGTCGCTGGAACATGGGCAACGGCCCGCCTCTAGTGGCTCAATATTCTTGGAAGTTGCTCGCAAGCAGAGTTCGCCGTTCACGTCACCGCCCGTCCTTATCGCAGGGGAACTGAGTGATGCTATCATCGTCTGCTACTATCGACAAGGAAGCCCGCGGCCCGTCTGCCGCGATGTTGAGAGCGAGCGGGGCTT
The DNA here is from genome assembly GCA_010093895.1 of Myriangium duriaei CBS 260.36. NCBI lineage: Eukaryota > Fungi > Ascomycota > Dothideomycetes > Myriangiales > Myriangiaceae > Myriangium > Myriangium duriaei. Next base: position 743,865 of record ML996085.1, read on the forward strand.
GTATTGGAGTTTTTCGATGGTGCCTTACGGAATATTGGGTCTCGACGAGCATGGATTGCAAATTGCGATCGCGGCCACAATGTCCACTGTAGGCTTGAACCTGTAGAGAAGCAGGTGTTAGACACGACTTGACTTCTCCGCCAACTGACGTCGTGTGCGTTACTGACGAGAGCAAAGGCCGGGCCTCCCTGGGGTCTGAGAGGCTGATATGTGATGGCCGGTGTGGTGTCTTCACTGAGACTTTGGGTGCGAGACGGTGGGGATAGGCCATGGCCTGGGGGGCTGCCTTCCAAATTCGTCCGCATAACTTGCCCCACCTTGGGGGACCTTCCATCAGCCAAGTCGTGCACACATTGCTCCCTTACTCATCCTCTCTGCGCTCGCCAACCGTCCGGCAAAAACGGGCTCGCTCGACTCTTCTCTATTGTGTTCTGGTCTCGAATTGAGACACATTCGGCGGCGACAGTCCCTCGTCCAATCGAGCTCCGACCTTCTCCAGGCCTAACGGTGGGATCCAGACCTTTACCAACACTCCAAGCCCAGGTCGAGATGGCTGGCAAGCTCTTCAAAGATCTACCATGTCCGGCCCACGGGCCTTGTGCCGAATTCAGCCCTGCGGGTGCTTATCTACAAAGACATGCGGAAGCTACCGCGAGACATATGGCCAAGCCAACGACTGAATCCATAGGAGCCCATACAAGCAATAGTCCCACCCCTCTTTGCACAGCGTGACAAATGAATGTTAAGCCTTCTTCAAGGTGACAACATTTGAGTATCAAGTAGCTATATGTAGGCTTTCCTTATCTGTGCTTAGATACATATACTTTGAGTCTGCTGCTTCAAATATGTAGACAAAATCCAATATACAGAATTTAGATCTATAGCACCATTACTTTCAAAACATTACCGTGCGAACTCCTTGCCAGTCCACTTTCCGCTACTCACGGGGAGTACCACGCAACTAGCAGGTCGAAAGGGCCAAGTCAATCAATCGCCCGGCGTTCGGCACGCCCAAGCCAGTGACAGGATCCCATCCCTGTGTGGCATTCCATGATGCGTACGGAATAATGGCACCATTGGTGACATTCTGTCCGGTCTGAGAGTTCACGCCGTTGCAGCCTACAGAGCCACCCAGAGTGATATCCGTCAACGCGGTATAGCCGATGCTATAGATCCAGGGGTTGATGAAGCCCATTGTGGGCTTGCCAGCCTTGAGGCGAGCGTCGTTGAGAAGTGCCACGATGCCAGCCCAGACTGGGGCTGCGGCGGATGTGCCACCTGAGGGACTCGGCTGGCCATCAACAATGACTTGGTAGCTGGTGTCTTGTCAGCATTAGGATCTTAATGATGAACGGCTTGAGTACTTACTCAGGGCGGAGACTGTGAGCAGCGACATCGGGGAAACCACGACCTTGGAAGTTGGCGTATTGGGAGAAGTAACGCTTGGTGGCGTGGTTGATCTTCGTGGAAAGGTAGTTGCCCACGGCGGCCTTTTGATAGAAGGCAGTTGGGAAGTAGTTGCTGAAACCGCCAGAGCTGCCTGTCCATGCTACCTCGGGCTCAAATGATTGGGTGCCTCCAATGGCGAAGATGTATGGACAGGTAGCAGGGAATATAGGGGTGAATTGCGGTTTGTTGTTGGCGTCCCTGCATCCGGAGCCGACACCCAGATCACCGGAGGATTCGAGTACCGTGATACCTCTAAGACCGACGAGACCAATGAGGTTGCACACACGACGAGCGTATTTCTCGGGCACCGTCGCCTCGGTGTCGCCGTAGCTGTTGGTAATGACCTGTGGCAGTGCATGGGCTGGCTGAGCGAGAAGGTAATTGTAGTATTCCAGGTACGGCTCATTTTCATTGTCCGCAGGCGTAGGCTCATCAACGTTAGGAACAAATGGTGGCGAGCCGCCGGTGATGTATTCAGTGACAGGCAGTGGGTGAGCAATGCCGACAATATTCTCAACATCCAGGTTTGCCTCACCGTCATCAGTCGAGGTAGCATTCTGCACATTTTTGCCGTTATTGATCAAGACGACAGAGAAATTTTGTGCGGGGATACCGAAGGTCTGTTCATATTGTGCCAGGTCTGCGTACTGAGCTGACTGGTTGAGGAACGAGCCAAAGGCAATCCTTGAGCCAGAAGACACAGAAGGCTCGTAGGTAACGTTATAGACCAGGCGCAGACACTCTGGACCAAAGGTAACGTAGCCAGTGACGTTGTTCAGGTTGCAGGTGCTGTTGATCTGAGCGGGGGTTTCTTGTCTAGCATAAAGAGGGCGAGGGCTGCGCTTCTGCACAGCAGAGCGTTGTCCGGTTACCGAGGTGCGACCAAAGAAAGTGGTTGGCGTAATGATGTCGACGTGCTGTAGCAAATTGTCGGGGAGGGAGTATTCCAGAGTCCTCGTCTTCTGAGCTCCTGTCGAATCTTTATAGTTGGCAAACTTGGCAGAAAGAAGAGAGTTCGCCTTTTCGACAGTCGCGCTGAAGTCAATGGAAGTACCGTCCGCAGAGACGGATGACTTGATGCCAGCATTGCTGAGCCAAGATGTTACAGCAGAGACCGAGTCCTTGGAGGGGGCGAGCAGAGCAGCCACCTCTGCTTGGCTAAGGTATTTGCCGTAGTTGGCACTGCCCGGGGTCGAAACATCCGCGAGCTTGGAGTCGAGCTGATCAATGCTCTGCCCCTGAAGGGAGATGCTCAAGTCGAGAGCCTGGTCCTTGCTCGCCGTGCTGCTGAACGTCCAGCCCGCGGGTACGGCGGCAAGCTGTTCATGTATGGCAGCATTGGCTCCCGCAAGCAGCCCTGCAATGGTCAATAATTGGGGCAACATGTTGCTTATGGACTTGACGGTTTCTCGCAACAACAGTGAACGTAGAGACGAATGGGACTCACGTGCACTATATACCTACAGTATCATACGGTACTACGTCCGCCACGCTCTGAACTAGACGCACTTCAATCGAGGACATGTCCATAGCGCCGCAGAAGCTTTGGTGCCTAGCGATCAATATGGCAGGTCGGAAGACTGCCAGTCGAATTGCGACGCAATGTCGGCAGTGTAATCGCCTCCAATTTTTTCCTTGTTGGGCAGGTCGAAGTTGGGAAATTGCGGAGGATCCCTCTCGCGCAATGCAGATCATTGCCGGCGTTCAAATGCGGCTCGATTGCTTGTTTCCCGACTGGATTGCTTGTTTTCCAACCGAAGATAATTCTTTATTTTGATGTTATCTCGGCTGTTTATGGCATTCATCGGAACGCAATGAGATACGATAGACCTTTCCACGGATCTTTCCAAGCCCGTGAACCGAGAACTTCGGGATCTGCGTGAACTCGCAAAGCCACGTGACGATTTATTGGCTGAAGAACACTAAGGAATTCTTGATAGTGCAGATAATCTCCACATTTCCATCACCCAGGTTTTGAGAAAGTGTTATGTGCTCCAAGATCATTAATTAATTACATGTGTCAGCAAAAGCATGCTTTTCCCACTCACACAATCGTCGCGCTCCCATGTCGAAATCCGCCGTTATAGTCATTCGCGGCAAACGCCGTCAATGCTCTCGCCCGTTTCGCTAGCCAGCCACCCCCAGTGAACGATGTTCGATGAATTGTCACTCAACGGTCTCTCCCGCACTCCGGTTCTTTGATGCCAAGTCCGATGCGAAAAAAGCTCACTCTGGGCCCTCAATAATTACCTTGATGCCCTTGGCGGCCTTGGTCTCCTCAAACGCCTTTTCAGCGTCGCCGAATTTGTATCTCGCCGTGATGAGTTCGTTGACCTTGACCTTCCCTGTGGCCAAGAACTCCACCGCAAGCTTGTAGTCGCCTGGACCATACCGGAACGATCCTTTGATGTGCAATTCCTTGGCGCATGCCGCTCCAATAGGAAAGGTAATATCGGGCTTGCCCATGCCGCCTTGGACGAAGGTGCCTCCTGATCTGAGCGCGTGGATGGCGGTCTGTATGCACGGCTCTGCTCCGCTTGCGTCGATAGCAACATCAAAGCCAAGAGGCACATCACAGTTCTCCTTCAGTGTGCCCGCCATCTCCTCAGCCGGCACTCTGAGTGACAACACGGTGTGAGTAGCCGCGTAGTCCTTAGCAAACTTCAGCCTCGATTCGTTGATGTCCACAATGCAAATCTTGTTCGCCCCCAGCGCCTTGGCCACAGCGCAGCTCAGCAGTCCAATCGGTCCGGCGCCAAATACGACCACGCTCTGCCCCGGCTTGACGTTCGCCTGCGTCCTGGCGATATGCACACCGACAGCCAGCGGCTCGACCAACGCGCCATGTTCGAGCGGCACCTCCTCCGGCAGCTTGTAGCAAAAGTCCTCAGGCAGGGTGTAGTACTTCGCCAATGTGCCATCATAAGGTGGGGTCGCAGCGAACCTCATATCAAAGCAGAGGTTGTACAATCCCTCCTTGCAACGTTCGCAGCGACGACAGCACACGCCCGGCTCGAGGGCGACGCGGTCTCCAGCTTTGAGGCCGCGCACCTTACTTCCAACGCTAGTGACTACGCCGGACGACTCGTGTCCCAGCACCATGGGCTTCTTCAGGATGAAGCTTCCGATCGATCCGTGCTGCCAGTAGTGCACATCGCTGCCGCAGATGCCGGTATATTTGACGTTGACGATGACATCGTGCGGTTCGAGAGAGGATTCATTGGGGACGGGTCGGTCTTCGAATGTCACGGAGAGTGGCTTCTGGAGCACGAAAGAGAGGTTCTGGGCCTGGGAGAATGTTAGCAATGTCCGGCTTCTGTGAGGCGCGCACCGCGGGGGACCTCACTTTGTCTCCCATGTTTGCGACGTTCTTGTCCGTTGGTGGATCTGGTAGTCAAGATCGTACTTTGCAGCGGTCTCTAGTATCCAAGCAAGTGTCTTTGCCAGCAAGGTCCAAGATAGAAAAAAATAATTGCGAACTTCAGCCTTTATTCTGTCGTCACAGGGCCGCAATTCTAGCTGCCCCTCACCCCCACCACCGGAGCCGCGAGCGCCCCGCGGTCGGTCGGCCCTTTTTTGGTCACAGCCGCGAGGGCGATGTTTAGCCGATTTCTACAGGCAAATCCCGACTACGACCATTGTGTCTTTACCCGGCGGGGGAGCAATACCAGCCTGACCACATCGTCGTTGGTGGTTGAGTTCGAGTCTGTCTCATTCACAATCGTGGTGTGCATGCGCTTAACGGCTCGTATACAATTGAAAGTGTCTCTGTTGCTAGGGTATTGCGCTGTACCTGTCCTGATCAAGTTCAAAGGGAAGAAACGCTGGACTGGGGACATGCTATTCCGCACAATAAACTTCAAGCCTAGGTCATGCTAGGCGCAAGCACTGTTGCTTAGCAGTCTCCAGCTCCCAACTGACTATATAAGAATTTGACTCGCAACCTCCGACTACCGCTTGTCCTGTCCGTCACCAGCACCCGCATGCATTTCTCGCAAGACAGCCTCAGTCGGTCCTTCGTAGCCTCTAGTATGTTTCACGAACCACAAAATACCCATGAAAACAGTGATCCCGCTGAATATGACGCAAGTATAATTCATACTGACAGCATCGAACGGGTACCTAGTATCAAAGTGTCAGTTGCGAGGTAAAATAGTAGGATCAGAAGAACTTACACTGTAGGGAAGCAGAAAATTACTATGGTCACCATAATGTATAGACACGAGATTACCATAGCCGGGTATACGAAGATATTCGGCAAGTGGAATGGTCCTGGCCGAACATGGCGCCTCCGAGTGAGCAGGTAGGGGAAGATCACAGCGAAGTAGCTGGCGGTGGAAAGCACCACGAACGACCCGACGAATGCTGCGAAGGCAGTGCTGTTGCCTACTTGTATCGCGGCCAATATGGTAATGATTACGCCGACTACCAGTGTGGAGTTGAATGGGTTGTGGTATCGTGGATGTACTTGACCCACCCAGTTGGAGAACGGTGTGGCACCGTCTCTTCCAAGTGTATACAACATCCGGCCTGAGGTGATGAAGCAACCTATGCAACAGCCAAGTGACGGAAGGAATAGGACTATCAGCAACCCGAGACTACCGCCACGCGAGTTCGTCGCCTGCTGGTAGATCGCGCCCATAGGTGCAGGGTAACCTTGCGTACTGATTGCGTCGAAGTCATGGATGGAATAGAAGATGGCAATCAAGTACAGGAGTCCAGTCACGAAGCCCATCACCACTTGGACTGCCATACCTTTGGGCACGTTGCGTCGGGCATCCGGAATTTCCTCGGCAATATGTGACACAATATCAGGTGCGCCCGTTCCAAAAGCACCATTGAGCATCCCAGTAAGGAATGCGAAGCCACTTGGCCAACCAGTAGAGTTGGGGAAGTCACGCCAGACTTGTGCACTGGTGGCATGTCCAGACCCCGTGGTAGACGGCATGATGGCACAAACCAGAGAAGTGATGATGAAACCAGCCACGATGAGGAAAAGCATCAGGTCGTTGATCCTCGGCAGACTCCTGTTCAAGAAGAGCACGATACCACAGCAAATCCACCCGACAAGAATGTAGGCAACGAATGTGTTCCATGGCTGTGGTGTATAAGCCGGATGGAAGAGCATCCACATTGTGAGAAGCTGGCTCGCGAGAAGGCTCGCCAAAGACGCAGCCGCCAGAATCCAGGCCCAACAGTTCCACCTAAGATGGGTGAGCGATGAAGACGTTTCGATGGAGTATTGTGCTCACCATCCAGCGAACCAGCTCAGCGCTTTGCCCCATTTGGGTCCGCCAGTGATCGCAGCCCAATGGTAGACTCCAGCGCTTGAGGGGATGGCACTTGCAAGCTCAGCAATAACAGCTGTTATGACCCAATAGAAAGCCTGGACAACAATGCTAGGGAGTAGTCAGCAGTGTAATGGTCACTCGGTTGGCATCGATGAGGACTGACAACTCGTACGTCACTCCTGGTGGGCCGCCATTGGCCAACGCAAGTGTGATGGAGCCTCCGAGAACAGCCCAGCTATTGCCTGTCACGGCGCCAACAGCACAGACAGAAAGGAATCCAAAATTTCTGGCGACAGGTGTGAGTCTTGGATTGGGCATTCTTCATGAGCAGATCTCGCACCTTTCCAACCTGACGTCGCCAACCACACCAACGGAGGGATCTCCGGCCGACCTCTCCTGGTCGTCTTCTCCTGGGACACGTTCTTTGTCCGTTAGATTTTGATGCTTTTCCATGGCGTTCAGCAGCTTGTGCTCGTATCCAAGGTTCTATGGCGGTTCAAAATAGAAGACAAGAATGCAAAAGGAGGATGCGCTTGGGTTGGTATAGCAAGCAACGAAAGCCGTTGTCGTCAGATAGCGGATTATATTACACACAGACGCGGGGGCACTGTGGTCCAGTGGATTCTAACGACCGGAGCCGATCAACGTGGATCGTTTCTGCAGGGAGCCCAAATTGGGAGTATGCATGGGACGAGTCAGGAGGATCTGTTTGACGAGAAGGGAGTCCGGATGTCGAGGAAAGTGGCGGGCCTGGAACATGTACTCGTAATCAATTTACGGCATATCAACTGGCAGAACTTGGGGGTTGGTGGGCTGCTCTGACATTAGCATCTAGCCTTGTTGGGGTAAGATAACCTTGGCCAGGGTGACATGGCACAAGCGCTGGTTGACGGCGATCCTCCGCACGACCAGCTGGTTGTTGTGCAGGCGCGGCAAGATCATGCATGTACATCTTGCGTCATTCTCGATCGGTCCTCTGGAGGGTCTCGAGTCTGTCTCGTGAATAAATCCGTAAATCAGCATTATATTCACAAGGGCACGATCCCGAACGACGAACGTAACTTGAATGAAGTCCTGATAAGGATTAGCTATCTGCGATAGTGGTGTGGGGAACTTTTGGGGCTAGAGTTAAGTTCATCCAACGATTGTCCAAGGGTCTTTTGACCAAGCGCGCCCGAACCTCGAAGCGTTTTCGGCTCTTGGGTAGTGGCAACCCCCCGGCTTTTGTCTTTGCTGTTTAGCTTTGGTAAGTCTCCTCTCCTCGGCTCCGAACATCTCTGCCTCTGCATCGACACATTCGTTTATATCTTTTGTCAGTCGGTGGATTGATTGTCTAAAAATCTTGTAATCCGTTGCGCATATTCAGGGAAATCATGACCCAAGTCTCGAAACAGAAAAATGACATGTCCAAGTCGCGATATGGGATGTTGATGTCGATGAATCGAAGTTGCCATTCACAAACTCTCGGAGCCGAGCACCTAGGTATCCATTGTTCCAGGGACAGAGAACAGGTCAGCAGACACTTTTTTGAGCATATCGCTAGCCATGTTTCACGACACGCTCGCAAGGAACACATCGATCAGCGAGTTATTGCAAATTCTTCTATTCATCGACTCAGGAGAGTCCTTCTATTTACCAATGTACTGCTTGAAGATGACCGGGAGCTCTTTGGCCGACTTTTTCGGAATGCGTTTTTGACCGCCTGCATAGTCGACATAAGTCACTCCAAACCGACAATCATATCCGTCAGCCCATTCGAAGTTATCCATCAAACTCCAAGCCATGTAGCCCCTAACATCAACATCATCATGGGTGTACGCCTCCGCCATGGCTTTGACATAACCTCGATAAAACTCCACCCGGAAGTCGTCCTCGAGCATTTTTTCCAGCGGCAGATCGTTCTCTCCCTTCAAACTCGTCCCGTTCTCCGTCACGTAGATTGCCGGTCGTCCATACCGCTTGCTAATCCAGCCCAGCAGATGTCTGAAGCCTTGCGGATTTGGCCACAACCAGTCACTTGCCGTCTCGGGGCCCACTTGCTCACCGTGTACGTTTTGAGTCAAGGTTTCCGTGTTGCCAAGGTGATCTTCTGGCTCTGGCGGCGATGAGCGATGCTTCACGTAGTGCGCACAGTAGTGGTTCATTCCGTAGAAGTCATTACTGCCTTTGATCAGGGCACGCTCCTCGTCCGTGAAATGGGGCAGACGATCGCCTAGCTGCTTCCGCATCGACTCTGGATATTCTCCTTTGTAGATGGCATCGCCAAACCAGCCGATTGTGAACTCCAGTTTGCGTTGAGCTCCCGCAACATCCTCCGGATCGTTCGGATCCCAAGGGTAGCACCAGTCGCCTTCTTCATTTAGTATATCCCAAAGGTAATCAAATGTTTAGCTTACCATTCAGCACGATCCCAATTTGTCCACCGTTCTTCGGCTTGAAATCCTCTCGAAAGGCTTTGACCGCACGTCCATGGGCCAGCAACAGGCTGTGCCCAACGATCCACGGCTCTGTGCTACTATCTCCGACTGGGCTCTTATTCCTCTTGCTCGTTCGGCCGGGAGCAAAAACGCCAAAGCTGTAGCCCAAGACTGAGCTACACCAGGGCTCGTTGTGCGTTACCCATTTATCGACCTTGCTTCCTAGAGCCTCGAACATGACTCTAGCATATCGCTCGAAATCGAGACTGACCTCAGTCTTGTTCAGCAGCCCGCCGTATCGTTTGTCCAATTCAGCAGGCAGGTCCCAATGGAACAGCGTCACCATAGGCTCAATCCCGTTCGCCCTCAGCTCATCCACAAGGTTGATATAGTACTGCAACCCCTCCTGGTTGATGGGATCATTTCTGCCACCCAGCGGAATGACGCGACTCCAGCTGACGGAGAACCTGTAGCATCGCGATCCTAGCGACTTGAGAAGCGCAACATCATCCTTGTACCGATTGTACGAGTCGCACGCCACCTCTCCATCGTGGCCGCCCTTGATCTTGCCCGGCAGCCGGCAGAAGACATCCCAGATCGATTCCCCTCGCCCGTCTTGGTGTGCGCCTCCTTCGATCTGGTAAGATGCCGTGGCGTAGCCCCAGAGAAAATCCGAAGGTAATTTCAATGCTGCACTACCATTCGTCGCCATTTCGAATACCTAAAGCGGTGTTGGCGCGGATGGTGGGGTAGTGGGGGTTGTCAATCTTTTGGGGGGGGACGTAACAATGGAGTCTTTCACTATTGCATATCGGAAATATAAGACGATTACTAGTCAGACCTGGAATAGCTCTTTTATATGCGCCAATTGTTCTTTCCCCGAGGCGATGCAACTAGGCCATGCTGGCCACGGAGCGGTGGCCGGTTCCTGAATAGATTCAACCGCGGCGGCTAAAATGCCCCTCCCCCACACTTCCTTCCTGCCCCACGAGTGCCGCCACTGACTCCTCCACCTCCACGCAACTGCTAACAACACCGTTAAAGCATCTTCCAGCAATAGCAATCACTTGCCCAGCCACTACCCAATTGCCCGCTCCAAGCAGCCCTATCAGCCTCCAAGCCCAATGGCCCGTAAGCTGCCCCAGCCCTGCCCCTTCCCTCCGCCGTCTAACACTCCGCAGAGCATCCTCTCCCGTCCTCCCTCCCCCGCCCCACCGACGACGGCGCCTGCTCCTACCTGCCGTCGTCCTCCCTTCCTACCATAACCCTCCCCTCCACCTCCTCCACCAAAGTCAACCTCTCCACCCTCCCCACCCTAACGATCCTCTTCCTCTACCCCCGCACCGGCGGCCCCGGAGAGTCCATCCCCCCAGACTGGGACGCCATCCCCGGCGCCCGCGGCTGCACGCCTCAAGCCTGCTCCTTCCGTGACCTAGCCGCTGATCTCCGGGCAGCGGGCGTGGAAGCGGTCTACGGCGTCAGCGCGCAGAGCACGGAGTATCAAGCCGAGGCGAAGGAGCGGCTGCACCTGCCGTTTGACCTGCTCAGTGATGCGAAGGGGGAGTTGCGGGATGCGCTGAGGTTTCCGACGTTTGACTGGCGGGGGGAGAGGCTGTTGAAGCGCGTTACGCTGGCTGTGAGGGAGGGGAGGGTCGAGAAGGTGTGGTATCCTGTTTTTCCTCCGGATAGGAGTGCGGCGGAGGTGTTGGAGTGGCTGAGGGAGGGTGGGAAGGCATCGTAGGGGAGAGAGGGAATGCTCTGGAAAGTATGAGTATGTAGAACGATATATACAGGTCGATCTATATGTCATCCTGGTCGGCGCTGCTACTGCCCTGCGCGTCGCCAGGGACTACCTCCTCGGGCTTCCCCTGCGCTTCGAGGCGCCCATTGGCGAGCTTGAGGCATAGATCTGCACCGCGGACGGCGCTGGGCCGGTGAGCGATAGTGATCACTGTGCTACCTGCAAGCTCCTCCTTCAGTACTCTCTGGATCTCCCACGCAGTCTCTCGGTCAATGCTTGCTGTAGCCTCGTCCATGATCACAATAGTGCTCCTTCGCAGGATTGCCCTCGCGAGTCCTACCAGTTGCCGTTGACCTTGACTGAGATTTTTGCCGCCGGAATCAATCTCCGTCTCCAAGGTGAAACCATAGGATCCGCATACCCGCTCTAGGACAGCACTGCATTCATGGTCCGTGTGTTCTCCGGTAGGATCCAGGTTATGTCTTAATGAGCCTGGGAAGAGTATTGGATCTTGAGCCAAGAAAGTGACTCTGCTCCTAAGAGCATGTTTGTCAACTTTTGATATATCAATACCGCCTATCAGGATACGACCCGAGCTTGGAGGGGTAGTACCCAACAGTGCTAAGGCCATTGTGCTCTTGCCAGAGCCGGTTCTGCCGATTACAGCTGCACTCGAGCCGCCAGGAATGGTAAAGGACAGTTCCTTTAGTGCCGGGTCTAGATGAGGTGCATACTTCATGGTGACTTCCTCGAATACAACGTCATCCTTGGTCGAGGGCCATGATGCTGGGGGCTCAACCTTCCCTGGGTCCTCCTGATCGAGATGTAAGAGCTCGATAACACGCTCAACAGCTACAAAGTCTAATTGCAGTGTTCCATAGGACTTGCACGCCGAGTGAGTGGCAAGTACAAACTTTTCAGCTGATAAGAGAACGAAAGCTGTCAGTCCTGCCGACAAGTTCGAGTAGATCGCCAACAAGGTCAGTGCTAGGGTCGAAAATGCTGATAATAAGTCAAATCGGATCATCAACCATGATTGCAGACTCCAGTAGAAGTGGTCCATCTGCTGAAAAGCGTCGGTGGTGAAAATAATTCGATCTTGAAATTGCTTCTGGGCACAAAATGCTCGAACGGTCATTAATCCCTCCAAAAGAGCGCCGAAATTAGACATTAGCGGACTGAGGGATACCATCTCCAGTCTTCGAAGACTTTGTGATGTCGGAATGAACTGAAGGAAGACCATCACAAATGTGAGAGTGAGCATGACCACAGCGACTAAGAACCAGGGTGTCACAAATGCGATAGAAATGACCGCAAAAACCCATATGACCAGATACCATGCTGTCCGTGTAAGAACATCGGGTATACCGCCATCTACCGTTCCCATATCAGACGTGAGACGATTCATGAGTCTGCCAGTTGGAGTGACGTCGTAGTAGCGGAAAGCGGTGCTGCTGACCTTTTGCATGATAGTTTTGAAAAGTCGCTTACTTGCGACGTAACTCAGAATGATCGTGAACGTCATTGCCGTGAGAAAGAAGAATGACTCAAGCAGACATATCACCAGTAATCCTATTAGCCAGGGGTTCGGATTTGTTGCTGGGTTAGGGAATCGATCGAACAACCGGCTGACCGGGGTAGATTCGCTGGCCAAGAAGACCGAAATTTTGCCTGGCGTCCTTGCCGTCCGCAATGCCGTGTCCTTATAAGCCTCGGACCACTCCTTGAAGAACCAAGCCTGCCCGACGATGAAGGTGCGGCAGAGAAGTAGTGAAAGTATGACGGCGGCCCACCAACCCATTCTCCCTGCTTTGACATATTGCCAATACACTCTGGCTTGCACACCACCGTGTACTCGAGTTTCCTCCTCCTCAAATTTCTCTGGAATCGCTGCTGCTTCGTCGCGGTCCTTGGCCTTGTCGGTCTCCGAATCTCCATCTTTGCGAGATACGACTGGTGAAAGGGATGTGCCAATGAAATCGTTGCCCCTGCCTTCTGAGGATTTGGCAACGCCATCCTTGATTTCAATAAGTTGCTCAGCACAATCTGTACAAATGTCAACTCTGTGAGTGACTAGAACCAAAGTCCGGCTTTCTGCGAGCGCGCCCCGCAAACAGTGCTTGACTATGTGCTCTGCTGTCTGCTGGTCGAGGGCGCTCAAGGGGTCGTCGAGAAGAAGGATACTGGCTCGACTGTACAATGCTCGCGCTAACGCAACTCTCATTTTTTGGCCGCCTGATAGACCAATGCCATTTTCGCCGATAGGGGAGAGGTCACCGTGTTCGAAGGCGGATAGATCGGGTACCAGTGCGCATGCGTGTAGAACCTGTTTATATCTGGCTTCATCGAACGGACCATTGAACAGAATGTTCTCTCGGATACTCATACTTTGCAACCAAGGAGTTTGAGAGCAATATGCAACGGCTGACGATGGTCTGACTAGCTCGCCCGATAGCAGATCGAGCTCACCCAGCAAAGCTTGCAACAATGCGGTCTTTCCGGCTGCAACCTGACCGTAGATCACAGTAAGTCCTAGCGGAAAGGCGACTGTGACGTCCTTGAGAACAGATGCCGTTGTACCTGGCCAAGCAAAAGACGCATTCTTCGTGCTAAATTCTTCGCCAAATCTCATGCCTTCAGCTTCTTCTTCCACTTTGTTTGGTTCCTTCATGAAATCTTCGATCCTACCCACAGCAACTGCTGCATTGAGCAGGACGGTGATGAGCTGAGGAATGGCACGAAGATTGTCTTGCAGGCGTTGAAAGAGCTCCAGTGCTGGAAACGCCACATCTACGGTCAATTTCTGGTCCGTCAGGGTTGTATACGCCCAGAAAGCAGCAATAGGTAGCAAGCTACTGCCAACCGCATTGACGTACAGAATTATTGAGTTCCAGAGACTTGTAATGATCTTGAGGTTGAGTTCTTTCTGACGCGCACTCATGACTTTGTCCAGCCAGGTTTGCTGCCAGGCGTAAAGTCGAAGATGTCTGATTGCTTCGATGTATTGCGAGATTTGTTGGAGTTTGGCGTCAGTAGCTTTGCGCCTTGTGGTTTCCCAGCTAACGAGGATCTTTGCGAGTATGCCGTTAAGCACTTGCACAACCACAACAACGGCGATCCCGAAGACACAAGGCCATCCAAGTAGTCGCCAGGTCAAGGCGAATGACAGAATGAACCCAAGCGGTTGGTTGAGCAACGAGGGAAATTCCCAGAATCGCTGTGCTACTTCGTATGCGTCGTTACGCATCATGTTCAATATTTTACCCATGGAAGCAGGTTTCTTTTGCTCAAGATCTGGTTCTTTCTTCGATCGCCATGAGCTCCGAATCTTTCGGAGTCGACCCACGAAAGCCATGACTCTGCTCGTTACGCCCGTATGCTCCTTTCTAATCCCATTCAAAAGCGTGGTATCTTCACCGGCATCGATCTCCGCGGCTTCTGAGAAGGGCTCTTGGTCGGCATCATTTGGTCCAGTGGTGAGGTCAACAGCTTCTGTTCCAACGGATTCTTTGCTGACAATGCCACCTTGGATCTTCCTGTGAAGCGTCTTCTCGTAGATCATAGTAATCAATTCGCCTCGACATCTCTCGTATGCTCTTCTAGCATACCAAAGATTGAAGACAGCGCTTTGTGTGACCACGTACCGAATGGCCAGTGTGATAAGGGCCCAGAAAATTGCTGGTGATTTCTCAACGGAAATTCGTTGCATGGACTTGAGAAGTTGCTGTAAGATCAATGGCAAGGTATAGCTCCCCACAAGTTCTACCAAAGAAAGTAAACAGAGTATGACCAAATCAATCCAATTGGCCCGCAGTAATCGATGAACCACGCTGCCACGCAGGCTGCTGAAGGCGTCATGCAAATGTCGGTGCTGGAACTCATAAGGCAAGGTCCATACATCCTCCGGATGTAATTGCCTTTTATTCCCGATTTGTATAAGTGGAGCAAGCCAGGACACCGTCATCCACTGCCAGAGGGTGAGATTATCCTCCGGGGACCTTTGTGCAGCAGTTGGTGGCGTGAAGGGTTTGCTGATGCCTTTCGGTGGAAGCTTTGGATCTCTGAATGGCATGTTAAGCATTACAGGTATCGAGATGACAGAGATGGCTACCGCGGCAGTGGCAAGGCCTAGCTGAAGTGGATCACGATTGTTACGAGACTTGTACTCGAGAACTGTTATCACAACTTGATAGCAGCATGTTGCCAGAAGAATTAATATACCGAGTGCATCCACCGTACGAGGTTGTACCGCCAGTAGATAGACGAGCAAAACGGCCCACAGCACTGTCGCAGGTATGAAAGAGGGTGTGAACACGGCCGTAGCAGTCTGAAGACCAAGTCCTGATAGCGACGCCCAACAGAGATAAACAGTATGTTTAGAGAAAGTCGGCAGTCCATGTGACGTATCTGTGGCTGGTTCTTCTATAAATGGCCTACTCCAAGCCGGCCAGCGCCACCCAAACAAAGTTGTTCGGTCCATGTTGATAGCTTATTTGGTCCAAGAAGGATCTCAGGTAGCCGAGAATTCAGTCTTCATGCCAGGTCCTCGTGCGGATGATCCGATCTGGTCCAGTGATGGTGGACAGGGTATATAACGGAGATGCTCGAAAGGCAAGGCATAAAGGACGTCGACGGGTGAGACGGGGACTCCCGCAGCCCCGCAACCTTCAACCGCGGCTGACTCCGCCGTACCTGCATCGCCAGGAACCGGCTCCTTCGAGCGCCACGACGGCTCGCATTGCAATCTTTTAAGGCTCACGAAATACTGGGCGATTTTTCAGGAAAAGAGCAATCAAGTTAGACCTACTGGATGACACGTCGAAGGCACGACACAGAATACAAAGGTTGGCTCTTCTCTGAAGCGGCTCACTCGCGACAAGTTACAGATCAAGCTTGAGTTCCTTGCCCCAGTTCGGTACATGAGGCATTGATAAGGCTTCCGCGTTGTGCGCGGCACCTAATTCCATTCCCGGCCAGTTACTATCGTATACGCAGCCGCTGAGATGCAGATGCTCGATTCCCCTTGTCAAAGATCGGGTTTGGCATTATTTCCCCGCTCATCCGTCGCACCACGCTGCCCAGGGTTCATCGGAACGATTGCCTCCTACAAGGTCGTTTTCCAGGCCCATCTGATTCTCCCTACGGGGCTGGAGAGTTTGACCGGCAGGCCATAGTCTGGCAAAAGCCGCCCCAAAACATTGGAGAATGGAGCAGCCGTTTGAAATTTACTGTTCGTCGTTTCTGGGGATTCGACCTCGTCTGAGGTGCTGCGGTTCGCAAGCCGCTAATCTGCACCACAAAAAGTTTGGTAGCCATCCGTGATCTACTAAAACCGTTCTGCTCTCTGTCAAATCAACATATATAAAGGGCAGAAGATGGCCAGGTTTTTATGAGAAGGATCTAGAGGCTGAAAGCTATACGCAATGACGCTTTGACAACATTGCGTGCCCGAGGCAAGTCATGTGTGGCACGTGGGACGGCTGGCTGTTCCTTAGCGCGGATGACCTGCGTTTTCTGTGTTCGTTGTATTCCGGCAGTTTGGAGGCTTGTGCCGCGTATGGTTTGCATGCCACCTAACAACCAGCCGATATTCAATACGCCCATTGTCGCCGTTGAAACTCTCTCTGTCCGGCGCATTTCCTTCGCCCGTTCTACTTGCGATCACTATTCAACCGGTATCATATGCGTATAGGCAGGTCAGAAGTAGGATCACTTGGGTGGCCTTGTCCCAAAACTCCTACCATCTCTAATCACCGTGCCGCCCTCCATGTCCCACGCTTGTTGCATCGCATCCATACCTCCGACCCCCCCAAGAAAATCCCCTTGAAACTCTGTTGATCACGGTCGCCGCTCTTCTCGCCAACATCTTTTCTTCGCTTCCTGTAATCAGTCCAAGATCGACCTCCGCTCTCTACCTCGCATGGCCGTCGCCCATGTACACACAGCTCTCAAAGTCCTGGGAAATGTCTGATTTCTGAAGGATCGACCCCCGCACCCTGCCGGCGTGGCATGCAATGGAGCACGCGACTACACCACCAGTATTTGCTGGCTATGCGGCCATCATCGCGGTGTTTCTCGCGATGGCCACCGTGACTCTGGGATTACGACTTTGGGTTCGCCGCACCATCACCCGCAGCATTGCTCGAGACGACTATACTCTTACCTTATCTCATGTCGCCAACATCGCTGCCGGTACAGTATGGCTTCAAGCCCACATCTATGCCGCTCGCTTCGCGCCTTACTCATCAGAGCTTTCATCGTACCTTAGTCTTGTAAGTCTGCAAACAATAAATACATCCAGCAGATTCTGACAACTTCTCCAAGCGCGAAGTTGTTGCCATAGGTCTCATTCTGAGTTCCAGCGCTCTGAATAAGGCTTCTATCGCAAGCTTCTTCCTCAAAATCGCTCACAAGCGCTGGCAAAGATGGGCTATTCTCATGCCATTCTGGATGTACGTCATATTCCTGGTCGTGGCGCTGATGGTAATCTTTCTCCGCTGCGGAGTTCCTATCAATGGTACTCGCATCATCACAGCCACAGACTGCCCGGTGCCTAGGGATATATTCAATACTCTCGGAAGCATAATGGCTTGCCTCAACTCATTATGTGACTGGGCTTTTGCATTCGTTCCCTTACGCATGGTCATTGGTGCTTCAAGAATGGACGTGACAAGCAAGATGTCGGCTGCAATTCTTATTGTGCTCGCGGTCAGTAGTAGCTTCATTAGCTTGGCCCGAGTACCCTTTTTTGCCCGTGGGGACTCTTTTGAGCCGCACACAATCTACAACACGGTCCACATTTTCCTGCTGTCAGTCGTGGAGAATGCAGTCGGGGTCGCGGTCATCAGCGTGGCAACTCTCAAGCCTTTGCTAGGCGTAGTCCGGAATGGGAGTCTAGCTAGACGTCCTTCTATGGCGCCAATTTTGCCACAACATAGAAAGGGCCGAAATGCGAAGGCCGTACCAGTGGCAGTCCCTGTCCAAAAGCCCGAATCGCATATGACCGACAACTTTGACTGGCAGGTCCTGCGGGGAATCGGGATTCTGCCCAATCCCAATGCTGGCCTAGAGACAATCGTTCACTTCGTCGATGAAGAAGGAAGAGCCGTTGAAGAGGATGGCTATGACCTACCAAAGAAGCCTCATCGAGTGGTGGTGAAAGTGACGAAGATGGCCTCGATTGACGAAGTCATGCACTCGCACTCGGCCACGGATTCAGCGACGACACTCTAGAGACTTAATGTCCATGTTTATAGATGATGATATATCCCTAACACTACTGTATATACAATGATTCCTATCATCGGAGACGGCATCTGCCGTGAAGCGAAACCCTGTGTGGAGCTGATCTACTCATGCAGGCGCACTGGCCTGGCACGCCCATGCTATCGATGCTAGCCGGCTGCAGTGCGCCTTGTCCTACGCTACCTGTGTAATGCTGCAGATCGTCTTCAAGGTTTCACTCTCGCGCAGTTTTGCAACTGGAGGAAAACCCACAAGGAAATTCTGGACCATCGGAACCTGAGTGCCCCCTAATTGCAGATATCCAAAAATATCGATCCGGTGCGAAGCACTTGCGGTGAAATGGATTGAAAAGCTTGACCAGCTAGTTGGTCGGCATCAAATCGCGCATCCCCACTAGAAAGGCTTTGGCGCCAAGTCGCTGCAGTATCGAGCTGACTGGGGCCGAGGGCTGTGCAGGACGCCAGTCGGTGTGCCTTTCTGCAGCTCCATGGGTCTTGTGCGCTGGCCAAAATAGGCCGATCGAGTGGAGAGGTTGGACGGCCCTGCAATTTGCAGAGATAACATGTGGAAAACAGCGGATATACAAGCCTAGAATTAGAAAAAACAAAGGGTCTCACAAAGGCCGACGCCATGTCTTTACCAGGCATCGGAGTTGTTGCAAGTGCACTACGCCATTATTCTTCGCTTGTACGAGGACGTACCTCTCGAGGTGCTGCGAGCTGCAGTATGTTTCGGCGCCCTTTGAGTATACGTACATATCGCATCGCATATGAATGGATCCACCATCCATAATGCAAGAAATCAGTCTTAGGTAAACAGAAACGGCTGGAGAGCCCTTTGGCGATCCCGAACTGCGGCCGGATCGACTGGCACCGGGACCAAAACGGACAGGTGACGACAATGGTCTCTGCCACTACGGTTGGCCTGTTGCAAACCCTTGCAGACTGGACGGGCAGGAGCATCCCGCCCGGCGTCGGGCTGCCAGTCACGCTCCACTGTTTTCACTTTTCGGGCTCCCACGTTGATTCACCACAAAAGAGAGGGACCGGCTGCAAGCGCACCCCCATCCGGCCAAGCGCCCCTCGCCTTCGCTGCCTTTTGCCTGCCCTCTCTCCAGGGCCTTGACTCGCTTCCTGTGGGCAGGCTGCGCGCCTCGCCCTGGCTGGCTGGCACTTTCCCTCCCACCGCCCGCTCGCGACATCCCACTTCTTCTCCCTCTCGTCTCCATCCCACCTTGAAATATCAACACATAGAGGTTCACCCGCGATTTTGGTCGCCCGTCGACTTATCTTCAGGCCATTCTTACGGCCAGCGCTTTGTCGCTGTGTCAGGCCTTTGCGCTTTTCATTTTCAATCCGACACTCAATCCGATTCGACTCTTCCACCTCGTCACTGCCGCCAAATCCTCAAATGTTGCTCATATCCCAATAGAATACGATACCCACCACAACTGTCCCCATGCTTTTATACACCCTTTAACAACCAGTCAAACGATATCTGCTAGACCTCTCGAGGTTGACGCAACCACAATAACAGTCCTGTCCATAAGAAATCGACATCCCTACGCGAAATCATCCACCTTTCAAATCGTACTCTCGCAGACGGCCGCTGCAGACCGCCTGTAACCAGGAATGGTAATCAAGGAGGACGGGTCAAAATGGGCATGCCAGTCATGCTTGAAGGGGCACCGTGTCAGCGGATGCACCCATACTGGTATGTATTTCCTACTCGCTGCGGCACATCACGTCTGCTGACATCAGATCCAGATCGACCGCTACAATTTGTCCCCAAGAAAGGCCGACCTGTCACTCAGTGTCAACACTGCCGAGTTGAACGTAAAAAGCGTTCGGCTCATGTCAAGTGCGATTGTGGAGAGAAACCACATTCGAAAGAGAAATGTATTCACTTGAGAAACGCTGAGGCCGCGCAAGCCGAACCGGGAAGTCAATTGGTGCCAGTCCTTGAGCATGAAGAGCCTGCCGACCAGAACTGTTGCTGCTCACACGGCGAGAAGTGTGTATGCTTCATGTCCAAGAAAGTGCCGGAGAACGAACTTCACCAACCCCATCCTCGGCCGAAACCTCGACTGACAACCACTCAATCTGAAGGACACCTCACAGTCTTCGCCAACGGTCACCATAAGCCTGTTCATCGCAACAACCATGCTGCACACGATGCTAATATGCCTTACCGCGTCCACAAGCCCCACCCCACCCATGCGGTGCACGGATTACACGCGGCTGGGCGTCGCTCCGTCGACAGTCTTGTCTCAACTGACAAGGTCGTCAAACTCTCCATGGAGCAGATTCAGCAACTGGCAGCCGAAGCTACGACACCAGGCAATGTTACCGATGCCCAGACCCCCGCCACGGAAGTGACGTACAGTGCCTTTGCTATTCCTGCAGATAGCATGGCACCCAGTGGGACCGACGACTTTTTCTCGATGCCCGACAATGCATTCCAGCCAACAGAGACATCCATGAATGGCTATCCACATTCAGCAATATCTGAGGCCAGTGGTGACTTCAACTGGAACACATTTGATTGGACGTTTGGTGGCGTGGAAAACACACAGCCGGCTCTCACTTACGCATCATCCAACACCATTTCGGAATTTGGAGACCATACACCGCCGGATGAGAACGGACTAGGCTTCAACCTCTCGGCGAACACCAATGCTGTCAATGATGTATCCACGCAAGGATCAGGTGCCAACCCCCCGGTATCATTCGCTCCATTCAATCGTCCAAGCGAGACACAGCAGAATAGATGGAGCCTGCCCCCGTCTTTTTGGGCTGACCCTAGCAACAATCCCTTTGCCAACATGGCTGCCGGATTTGACAGCCGGGTCACTGATGAGAAGACAAATTCGTCGGGTGGGAATAACGATCCTTTCTCCAATTTCGATGCGAATGTCACGACGACGTCAGCTCCCAGCCAAGAAAACTCTATGATCACCAATAACATTTCGTTGTTCAACGCTCCAGTATTTGTTACCCGCGACGGCAAAAGCCAAGACTCTGCTCCCTGCGCATGGGATCAGGGGGCTGCATCATCTTCAATGCAGTTCAACGAGCAATATACGCCGGTCAATGCAGGACCTGATCTGATGAATTTTGGCGGCTACATGAGTGACCACGAATCTTCCAACTCCACGTACAGGCAAGACCAGCCCGACACCTTCTTTGGACTTGATTCCACCGACCCTATAGATTTCTCCCAGGACTTTACAACAAACGATATCCGCGAGACTTGGTCAAGCTAACAGCACGGGCTGGGTTTGGTACGCCAAGACCCCGGGCAAGCCTGCCATCAATCGTGCTCGTGCTGAGCTTTTCTTCGTTCTTCTCGCTGTGCGAGCCACACCTTCCGGTGTATATTTCTGTCGTCATTTGTGCGCCGATTGTTCGGACTTTGCACTTCTGCACATACTCAATATAGATAGCGCCTGAATGGACAATGTCAGCATCCAAATGCGTGCAGCTGAATGCAGATTTGTAATGTTAACGGATGCCTGCGTTTTTGAGATAATTTTGCGGACTACCGAGTCATGCCTCGAGGGATGCTGATAAAGGATGCCTGAGGGAATTGTGCGTGGAGTGGCGTCGCATCAGCCGCACTTGGCTGAAACAGGCTAGGAGCGATGCGACCGAGATGCTAGCGGTTTCTGGTTCTCTCTTCTCCTTTGCCAAACGCCACATGTTGTGAACGCTGTCCAGGGTCTCGTGCCCCGATTTCGCCATGCCTGCGTCTATGCGTACGCACAAGTCACTCATCCAACGAATAGTGCTTGGTCATGGCAGGGATACGTCGAGACCTCTGTCAGAACCTCCCACCATGCAGGTAGGACTGCGTACACAATAAATTAAACTGATAACCCACGCCGTGCAACTATCCTTCGCATCCTTCCACCTCTCCCCAGCAATTTTGTTGTCTCTGAATAGCTCTCCTTCTCCTCCAAACAGCAATCAGAGGTCACAGGATGCGCAACATGCATTCGCACAACACGATATTCCTCGTTTCGAATTTGCATTGCCCGTCATGCGTTGGCAACATAGAGGCGGCTCTGGCTCCGAATGCATCCATGCTATCGCACTCGATCGTCAACCACACAGTCACTATCAGACACGAGGCTCCCAGCACAGAGGTCGCCGAACTTTTGGAGGGTCTCGGCTACGAGGTCGACTCCGCTATACCAGAAGCCAGTGAAGGCCAAGGCAGGTATGTTCAGCCAATTAGAAATGGTCCCAAGCACCTGGATCCTCGTGCCCGACTGGATAAAGCGGATAAGCATCGACAGAATTGCAAGCAATGCCAAGAAGAAGACGAGAAGCTCAAGGAAAACTCTGCAAAGGATGCCGAGAAACCGGACTTTGTTGTCACTGACTCGTCGGGCTCGCACGGGTTGTACGAGATATCCTTATCTGTGGAAGGCATGACTTGCTCTTCGTGCGTAGGTGCAATTTCAAAAGCACTAGAGAAGACACCCTGGGTTGCAAGTGCTGATGTGAACCTGCTATCCGCCTCAGCGACTGTACGGGTCCATGGCGACAACCATTCTGACGAGCTCGTGGAAGTCATCGAGGATCTTGGTTATGACGCAAGCATTCAGGAGACTCGCCTACTTGACTCCAAAAAGGATTCCCAAGTAGACCATTCGTCGAATACATCTAATGCTGGAGATGCTGTGTCGGAAGCACCTATGCGTACCGTTGACCTTCTAGTCAATGGTATGTACTGCCACCACTGTCCGTCCAAGATCGTCAGCAAAGTGACTGGTGTGGACAAGCAAAATATGAAAATCATCCAGCAACCTACACTGCAAAACCCGGTTTTAAGGCTAACATATCGTCCTGACGGCCCTGTCTTCACTGTCCGTACGATCATCTCAGCCATCTCAGAAGCAGATTCTGCTTTCGCGCCCACCATCACACACCCTCCTACATTGGATGAACGAGCTCGACGAATGCATGCTCGCGAGCAACGACGCTTGCTACTTCGAATTATTCTGTCAGGGGTCATCGCAATCCCGACTCTCATCATCGGTATCGTCTATATGACACTGGTGTCCCACCAAAATTCTCAACGTCAGTACCTGATGAGCACCTTGCATGGTGTATCGCGTTCTGAATGGGCTTTGTTCGTTCTGGCTACGCCGGTGTACTTCTTCTGTGCTGATATCTTCCACCGGCGAGCAGTCAAAGAGATCAGGACACTCTGGCACCGCCGAAGTAAGATTCCAATTCTTCGGCGTTTCTATCGCTTCGGCAGTATGAGCATGCTGCTTTCCTTCGGTACCACGATAGCGTATATCGCCTCTATTGCCGAGCTGGCCATCGCCGCCTCTCAAAACATGGCCAACTCAGAAGGCATGAACTCGTACACATACTTTGACTCGGTGGTTTTTTTAACATTCTTCTTGCTTATTGGTCGTTACATCGAATCGTATAGCAAGAAGAAGTCCGGAGATGCTGTAGCCGCTCTCGGCCGTCTACGTCCGACTGAAGCGCAACTCATCTCTGCCGATGGTACAGAGTCTAAAGTTGGAGTGGATCTTCTGGATATTGGCGATACCGTCATAGTGCCCCGAGGAGCATCGCCGCCATGTGATGGTATTATTCTTTCTGGCAATGGGATTTTCGACGAATCGAGTCTGACTGGAGAGTCCAAGCCGGTCGCTAAGAAGATTGGGGATGAGGTGTTCTCGGGCACCATCAACAACGGCGACGCCTTGGAAGTCAAGATCACTGGCGCTGCGGATTCTTCCATGCTCGATCAAATCATCTCTGCTGTAAGAGATGGCCAGACCAAGAGAGCGCCTGTCGAAAGGGTTGTTGACTCTTTGACTTCCTACTTCGTACCTGTTGTTACCCTTGTGGCAATCCTGACTTGGATTATCTGGCTCAGCCTTGGACAAAGCGGGACACTACCAAGCTCGTGGATGGATATCTCGGTCGGCGGCTGGCCTTACTGGTCACTACAATTCGCCATCGCTGTCTTCGTGATCGCATGCCCTTGTGGTATTGGCCTTGCAGCCCCGACCGCACTCATGGTCGGTGGTGGTCTTGCAGCTAAGCATGGTATCCTGGTTAAAGGCGGAGGCGAGGCCTTTCAAGAAGCCAGCCAACTAGACTGCATTGTCTTTGATAAAACTGGAACTCTCACTGTTGGTGGGGAACCTAAAGTCACCGACTGCACCTATTTCACAGTGGACGTCTCAGAGGACCATGTTCTGTCATCAGTTGTAGCGTTGGAATCTGGAAGCTCCCATCCGATCGCGAAAGCTCTCATTGCACATGGCAAGGATCGCAAAAATACGCCTGGAACAGTCCAAGACTCGGAAGAGATTCCTGGAAAGGGAATGAAGGGCTCTATTGCCATTGGTAATTCTAGATTGGAAGTGCTCATTGGAAAGCAAGCTCTCATGACGGATTTCGATGTTGCACTTACTTCTGAACACACGGATCTGGCCGAGGAGTGGTCAAGACAGGCAAAATCCATTGTGTACGTTGCCAACAGGTCTGACTCGTCGGCTCCTTTCGTCTTGACAGCGCTCTTCTCAATATCTGACCCTATCCGCCCTGAGGCCGCGTCAGTCATTGCTTCGCTACAGTCACTTGGTATTACCACCTACCTCTTGACCGGTGATAATGCTCTTACTGCAGCAGCAGTAGGCGCTCAGCTCTCCATCGACCCATCCAATATCATCGCCGACGTACTACCATCCGAAAAGGCTGCAAAGGTACGCTCCCTACAGTCTTCCTTGACCTCCACTAAGTCTAAGCCGCGCGCAACGATCGCCATGGTAGGCGACGGCATCAACGACTCGCCCGCCCTCGCCACCGCCGACGTCGGCATTGCCATCGGTTCAGGCTCGGATGTGGCTATCAGTGCCGCACACTTCGTCCTCATCCGCTCGGACCTCAATGCTCTCCTCACCCTCATCCGGCTGAGCAGGAAGGTCTTCCAGCGTGTGCGCTTCAATTTCTTCTGGGCTCTTATCTACAACCTAATCGCTCTGCCTGTCGCTGCAGGCTGTCTCTATCCGGTCACAACACGCTCGGGTGATCATGTACGTCTTGATCCGGTCTGGGCTGCCCTAGCGATGGCTGCTAGCAGCGTCAGTGTTGTTGGTAGTAGCCTTGCGTTAAGGAGCGGATTACCGGGGCTGGGCTTCAAAGGTTAGTGTTGCTAAGACTCCTGGCAGGCGGACCGGGCTTCTGTTTGAGCGAGATAGAGGGGTCGAATGTCGGCAATGCTTTGAAAGGAATGAGCGTCGCTCGTGAGGTTTATGATTTCATGAAGCATTAGATATACTACAGAATTAATCTTACATTCACTATCATACATTGCTCCTCTTCAGTAGCTAGGGGATGAGTCGGCCAGCACCCCGCCCTCATTGCCCCGGGGGAGTTCCTGTGTGACTACCTCGGTTCGGTATACCGTCACAAATACTACTGACGATATGCTTTTGCTGCAAGTCATCCGGCATGACTGGACCTCGGTATGCAATGCCGGCGCGACCAGACCCTTATGCAAAGACGACCGGCATGGTAAGGGAAGGGAAGAGCAACGGCCTCCTCTACCTAGTCGAATGGTCGGGGAATTGGGGCGCTTCCCTTCATAATATCTTGCACTTTCGTCGCTGTCTTTCCTGTCTTCCCTGTCTGAGCCTACGAACGACATGATTGTTCGCCAAAGCACAGATCTTGCGACAGAACGTATCTCGCTCTGTTATTGCCAGAAGTCCATAATCTTACGTACTGGCAGTACAGAATTGAATAAACGACGATATTATGATTCGTTCTTGCTGCAGAATTCTGTTCGCATATGCAAAAAGTGCCGCTGAAAAACTGGTCATATTTGCTGGAAGCGCAGCATCGCAGGCGTCATGGATATTGCGCCCGTATATACTACTATAGTTGAGATCATAGACATCGCAAACGATCATCTTGGCGCACTACGCGCAGAGTGCTTGAGAGTGAGCACATATATCACTATAGCGAGGAATTGCAAGCAAAGTACTAGTTGAGATGAGATGTTCGAAAAAAGTCACAAAACCAGCAGGAAAAAAGGAAGCGCTTATCCAAAACTGGCATTAAGCACGTGGAGAAGAGGAAAGAACGTGGTAAAGCAAGTGTTCGGGAGGGAAATGCGACACGGGAGCCCGGAAATCGTTGTGGATGTTGCAAAGCGCAACGGCTGGTGTGGTATCGTCTGTAGACGAATATCTCTGACTCCCGTATGTACAAGATGCAACGCAGGGCGAATGTTACCGGCGCATAATCGTATACCAGCATCTTTTTATTCTTAAAAATGCCGTCTTTCGGGTGGGGCAGTCGCCATCAACTTTTCCGTCTAAGGTTTTGGCGAAGCTTCGTCAAACCCCACCCCAGATTTGGCGAAAGTTCGACGAGACGATCGTTAAAGGTATAACGAATTACTCTTCGCTTTGGTGAACAGGGTTCGGCCAGCTGTGGGTGACTGAACAGCAGTGTCTTCTCATGCACTGCATCATAAGTAGATCAAGTCATCTTATCATGCGCGTTCATACTTTATGACACCTACCGTTGTGTTCCAGCTACTATTCGCACCTACCTTTGCGAGAAGCTGCAAATGGTGAATAGTTGCACACTTCTTACTTTTACTCCCCCTCCTGATCCTCTTGTCAGAGTCGTCACACAGACACTGACGCTCTCCGACCTACCATTTTGCTATCGACTTAAACAAATTACAATTGTGGCACCACAGCCGAGCGATACCTCAACAAGGAGAATGCCGAATCCATAATCGCGCCCTGCTACCAAAGACCTTTACGTGACCGTCATACATTTCGATCTACTGGTCAGACGCCTAGTCGACGTCATACTCTCGCAGATGGTATTCGACTTGAAGCTGTCTCTAATGAGGAGCGGAAACCTCAGTTCAGGCGGTCATGCAAACCCAGCAGATTGACGATGAGAAGCAGCGGAACTGGCTTAAGGGCATCGCCAAAGCATACTGTCGCTGAGGTCCAGGCGGCTGTGCAAAAGGCGAAACAATTGGGAAAGGAATGCACTGTGCTTGAGGACGATGGTGGTGCTTCAGAAGCAAAAGCAGGGAGACCAGGGATGGAGGGCTGCGCACTCGTCATCTCACCTGTAGAGTTTGAGAAGGAGGCTTCGAGCTCTTGCAATCATGACTGACCTGTGTGAGAGACTCGCTAGAGAAATGAGATCTTTTGTGTGGACGAGAAGAACCTCCGGGAAGCATTCGACTGGTATAGCATACTATCAGTCCAGGTCCTGGGTTGTGGGCTCGCCTAGCACGAACCCGTCCTACGAGTGAGTATTGGATCCATCAGAGGAAGCAGCTATCATGTATGCTCCAGTAGGACGTTTCCAAAATGAAAAGACTCCCATTTTTCCTTAGTCTTGGGGCAGGCGTCTCTGAACTGATTTATGCGTACGGTGCTTGGGACAGTTTATAGGTGCCGTTGTCCGTCGTGCGGTGGTCTCGTTGGCTGATTGCCTGTGCATACATTTGAATAGTATGGCGATCATGGAAGTCAGGTGTCGTTCACGTTCGACCAATCTTTGCACGTGATGTTTTCTTCCGCTATTTTTTTCGCCTCTTGGATTCAGCCCCCTAATACAACACTTTCATCGATGAGAATGATGAATGAAAGTGTTTGCTTCAATGCCGTACGCCACCGCGTCCTTGGTTTGGAGAGTATGCGAGTGAGCGTCACAAAAGGTGCGTCGCACGTCGGCGCGGGAATGAGCAACTCAAATCAAGTCATACGGCGTCCTGGGTGTACACAAATTAGGTCCTGTTCAGCTGCAGAAGATATCTAAGTCTCCTCCACAAGGCAATCTTCAGGATGCTTGCTCGATCATGGTGAACGATGTATTTTCCGGAAAGGTAGCCAATATATCCTTCTGCGCGATGAAAGTGTCCGGTAACAATAGTGATCCTTTCATCGGAACCGAAAGTTTAGTCACAACAATTCTGCCCTTGTGCCTACTATGACTACAGCGCTCTTGGTGTATGATAGCACAGATAAGCTAGTGATCGTTGATAAGCGACTGATCTTGAGGTGGGCCACGGGACGATCGCTCGTCGACGGTGTTCTCCTACTGTCGTAAAGGCCCTAGCGGGTCTCCTGTCAAGACGATCCCTTGGGTATGAGGCTAGGGCAGCAACCATGATTCATAAAATAGAGAACGATAAAGTCATATCGCGCAAGATAGAGTAGGCGAAGTTTTGCAAACGAATCGACTCGAGTTCGCTTAAAAAGTCAAGTTCAGTGGTCGCAAGAAGCCTCTACAACGATTGTCCCAGACAGACAAGGAACTAGCGCATTTCTCTTGCTTGCCGACCTGATATCATGCTACGGGACACTAAAGTCAACTCCTCATAGAGGACCCCATAGAGGAGCATACTTTTGTTCTCACATTAATGTCTCAAATTTTCATTTGGCCATCAGATCAATAGCAGTCTTCTAGAATTTCAAGCAAGATTTCTCAGAGAGGCTTTGGTGGGAGTTGTACAAACATTGTGGTATCGAACAGGAGCAGATGACCAGAGTTGGTAACATGTTGCAGAAGTATCCACCACAGTTTGTTGGGGGATAGGATGGGCACTCCCAGTCTGCCCCTTGAACCAGGTTGCTTTGAAGAGGAAATAAGTGAAATCCTACCAAGCTTCATCTTCATTGGCAAGGACTCTCTGAAACATGTTCTCTGAACTTCCTAAAAATTGCTAAAATTTCAATATCTTGCATGAAAATACAAGACTTCAATTCAAAAACAAAAAGTAAGCTCTCTGACAGGGAGTCGAACCCTGGTCTCCCGCGCCTTGTCACCAAGATGACAAGCGGAAATCATGACCGTTAGACCATCAAAGATGAGAAACTTGCTTCTTTCGAAGTCATGTGATCAAGCGTGATCTGTCATGTATATATACCTTTGGAATAAAACATAATCACTTGCCATCTCGAAGCTCTCCTCAACAAATACACAGTTTCGAATTTCGTCGATCTTTATTGTGCTACAAGATAAGATATGCAATCGCTCTGCAAAAACAATGATCTCCACAAGAATGCTAACGTCATTGCTTTCAATTTGGGCATATCATGTGCACGACAACTTTATCATCCAGTGGATATCTCAGAGTGGTCCAACCTGTACCAGTCTGTACCAGGCTTGTTCATGATCGAGTGTCACATTTGCAAGTGAGCCGTAGTCACTATTGGACGTCAAGCAGACTCATGTCACATGAGCCTGAAATCCTCAGCGTCTTTCGCCAAACTCCAGCTCGAATTTTGTCAAGCTTTGACTAGAACCTCGAGAAAGTCCGACCGAGGATCGTTTGAATTGCCGCGAAGCACAGGTCAGGTCAGTGCGCAAAGCCAAACACTCAATCGAGACAAATTCGAATTTCGTGTTTATTGCCCTTCTCGGCCTTGTATTTGCCTGCATCTATCCACATTTGGCTCTGCTACGCCGTTTCTTTTTCTGATCTTGTCTATTTCCTGCTGACGAGGCTGTCTATAGGGCTACAGATTCTAATTCCAGATCTGATCTGCCAAACGTACATTTTAGCATGCGCATGGCGATCAGAGCATCTTTCGTGCAGCTCAACCTTAGAACAGCATGCTTGGGCTTGTCGGGACTGCCATGAGTACTGTGGTGTATTCCTGATTGAATTCTGAGGAGAACATGCAATTGGACGATAGGGGTGCTTTCTTAGACCGCCAAGGCTGCAAGGGGGGGAATTGGTGCTTCTGGCATTTGGCAGGCCCCGAGGTGTGGGAACGATGGCCCCAGCAGCCCGGCAGAGGCCCCATCAAAAACACCCTAGCAAAGCCACGAAGCTGGCTTCCCCAGTGATCACATATTTCATCATTCGCGCAAATGCGTGTCAGGGAGACAATGGTCAAAAAATGTTTATTGTCAATGTACAGAGCCCACGATTGTGAAGAAATACTGCGACTGATGTCCCTCCGCGCTGTTTCACGCAGTCCGCGTAATGTGATGAACTCGCCAGGGATAGAGATCGAATACTATTAGACGTCGAACACTGCCGAGAGCTGGGGCAACATGGGCACGCAGTACGGGTCAAATAAGTTAGACATCATCGAATCAAGCTTGATATCACTGATGCTACGGCGAGCTTGAGAGACTTAGACTGGTCACTGGTCAGAACGTCCTCTATAGTCCCGAATTTTAGAGTTGGGGTTTGATATCGTTATAGAGGATGTCTCTTGTCAGCCGATCTTGTGAGGGTCGTCGAAGAGCAGCCTACTAAAGCTCTAGGATCATGACTGAAAACCGATCCTTTGTGCATCACCTTTCCGCGGCACAATGTTTCAGTTTGCTTGCGTGGCCAATCATCCACTAATTGGCCTCTACAGAGACCTCCTGTGTGCCTTTATACATGTGCCTCGACATGTACTCGCCGTAATCGCACCATCTGACGGCTTCGTAATTCAGATGCCCGCTACCCTTGCAAAGACTGGACATTGGCTCGACAAGAGCTTCGTGGTCTGGTGCAAAGAAGTAAGGAATGGCGTAGCGACCTTTGGTGATGGTGTCGCTTTCCATATCCTGCACCGTGCTTGGCGGAAGTGTAACTCGGTGCATGGCACTTGGGTAGATACCGTTTGAGTATCTCATTAACATGTCCCCAACGTTCAGAATGCAAGTGCCTTGCTCGGGGATGGAACGGAGATACTCTTTTGTCCCGGGGTCTTGGAGCTCCAAGCCTCCGACAGAGTCTTGAAAGAGGAAGGTGAAGGAGCTCCAGTCTTGATGGGGCGGCATGCGTCCGATCACTTCAGACTTGAGCTTCTGTGTCTCTATAGGTGGGTAGTGGAGTAGGCGTAGTTGGTTATTCTGGCCCGAGTGTAGTTGCTTGAGCCGTGCAGTTTCCTCCGGGTCGAGCTTGAGCGACATGCACAAAGCATCGAGGATGCGACAACCAGCTTGGTGGAAATCGTGATATATGCGAAGACCGTCTTGCTTGAATCCTGGATAGATGGAGTCTGGCAAATATATGTTGGGTTGGAAGTCATTTTTCTCACTGCCAATCTCGAAGCTCTCCTGGTAAAGTGTCAATTTATCAGTTTTTTGTAGAGGGTGCGGACGGATGAAAACCTACCTTGTGGTCCTCGGTCTTTCGGAGGGCCTCACCAGTTCCGTTCGATGCAGCATCGGCGTCTCGTTCAGCCTTCGAATAGACCTTCTCCATGCCGGCATGTGAATATCCACGGTGAGGCATAGCTTCTGGCGGATGAGGGGCTCTCAACTTATCCTCCAGAGGCAGATCAAACAAACGCTTTGAATACGCGAAAGCATCGTCTAGGCGTTGACTTGAGATACCAATCCCCCTCAGATTCACAAATCCAAATCTACTGCAGGCATCGTGAAGCTTTACCGCGGCTGCTTTCTGGTCCTCCACCGAGCCGCCGGGACCAAAGCAGGACAAGTCAACGGTGGGGATATGTGTAGCCATGGTGGAGACGGGGAAAATCAGGAAAGGACGGATAACGGACCACAAGACTAACGAGGTGAATGAGTGTCGAGCTTTATAAGCAAATGTTAATGAATAACATCGGATCTGACATGCATCAGCATGCGGCATCACCGTGTCGATCGCTTGCTCGAGAACCCAAGTCTCCCGTCCACATTCTTGGTCCGCGAGGGTCAGCTGAGCAGCGTAGAAACTATCCAAGTATTCTTTCTTAGACTGGATCGATCCATGCTTAGACCTGGTGTGCCTGCATCACCGACAGGGCCAATGGAGGTGCTCGTATATAAGCGGAATAGGGTGCACGGGGCCAACCCCATCACAGTATAAGCATTACTAGGCAAACCCCAGCCCAGTCTTTGTTATCAAATCTCTGGTTTGTCTATTCAAGACCGGGGCTATAGATCATTGAGAGCGTCCTAGAATTTGATTTGTATAGCGGGATTGAATATATCGAAAATGCAATAACTCGTGGTGAATTGGACGAAACATTTGGCGCCGGGAGGCTGGAAGACAGGACATTGGACCAGGATTGTTACGTCGAATTGATAATCCGATCCGAGACGAGCCCAGCAGCTGGCCAACGACATACCTCAATCTTCTTCCGCCTGCTCATCATCGAGAATGCCCATGACTGTCGTGCATCAATTTTCGACACCAACCTCGAGACGAATTGTTGGTGGATATTCTTGACTGATTCATCCCGCTATCTCTCACGCTTCGTCCTGGGCGAGATCCCGAGGATTTGCGATCCGCCATGTCGCAAAGACTTCTTCCCCTCTTCCTCTCCGCGCGAACACCTTTCGACCCTCCGCCCATGCACCACCCGCCGTGACCGACGCGTCGTCATGAGAATGTGAACCATACCTTACCCGAAAATGTCTGACGGCCAGAATTATCCGTCACCGAACGAGGCCCATGTCGGCAACAACGGGCCCTTCTACGGTCGGCCCAACGCGATCGAGCAGAGTCCACCGCCGCAGGAAATTCCCGACGACTTACAATTGCGCGCAGACCTCGCTCGCTCACTTGCTCCGCTCACAAATGCTGCCCAACAAGGTCAAATAGACGAGGATCTTCTGCAAAGCTCGGGCGCGTACGGCCAGCATCTTCTTGCCCCGGGCCCCGTCAGCATTCATGAAGGCAGCCCCAGCGACCAGCCCCAGCACGATGGCTCTACCAAACGCAAGGATCAACGACACAAGGTGTCCAAAGCCTGCGATGAATGCAGGCGCAAGAAGATCAGATGCGACGCTCCCAACGAGGAAGGACACGATGCCTGCTCGAACTGCAAAAGAACTTTCACAGGATGCACCTTTAGCCGTCAGCAACTGAAGCGAGGGCCGAGCAAGGGATACATTAAAGAGTTGGCTGATCGCTTGAAAGACCTCGAGGAACATGCTCGTCTACAGCAAATGCACCCCGACATGCCGTTCACTACCCCTCCGAACATGCCCGAGGATGCCATTGCTCAACGCTTTGCAGAATTCCAAGCACAGCTGTCTGAAGCATCTCAGCCGCCTCAACCGGCCCAAGTGCCTCAAATGGCAGGCCAGAAGAGACCATACGATACCGTAGATCTCGGGCAGCGCGAAAGTCCAGATCAGCTCAGAAGGTCGGCGCCTTTTGCACAGGATCAATTCACACCATATCAGCAGTCACCTGCTCCCCAAGACCCGCCTGAGGTCGCTCAATCCTTTGGTCGGCAATTTCAGCCCTTCTTCAAATACGGTGCCGAACCTCCACGACGGGACATTTCCAGCACAGCTTTCGACGCAAACGCGCCAGACGTGCCCGCTATTTCCGATTGGGATGATGAGGTTGTGGACGAATACTATCAACTAATACACCAAACATTTCCGCTTCTACCACAGTCCAAGAACAATCTACGGATTCGTATCTCTGCATGCCCTGCAGGTCTTCGAGAAGCTTTCGTCACTGTTCTGGCCTGCATGATGAAGACGTTCCCATCAAGTAAACTGCAGACAGGGCAGACTTACCCGGCAAGTCTGAAGCGCGCAGCAGAACTGATTGCCGGATACCCCTTTGATAACCCGTCGACTCATACGCCAGGCACCGACCTGGTCTACCTTCAGACCCTCCTTCTCATGGCCATGATGGGCGACAATTTCGGACCGCTAACCATGCAAGGACAAGCTGGTCCCTCTCGGGCAGAGTGGCTTGGTCGGGCGGCCGGTGTTGCGGCCCAGCTTGAAATCAATCTGATCAGGCCTCGCGAGCGCCTAGTATCTGATGGCGACCCCGACAGTGAAGAGCGATTAGCTCGTCGGGTGTGGTGGGTATTGTTCATCCTGGACAGGTGGCACTCATGCTCAACAGCAGATCTTCTTAAGCTTCCCGAAAACTCGGTCGTGCTCATGCCGGAAGATCAAATGCTACTGGGTGAGTCTACATACCATCTTGCACGGCTCTCATTTATCATTGGCCACCTCGCCTCCATCTTGACTACCACCAAAACCCCGGAGACGAATGTCATGGCGCCATCTAATCCAGCCTCGTATCTGCTGGGCATGACTCTTGCCGGCGAGATAGACCGCTTTCGGGAATCTGTCGAATCAGTCTGGGGCACGCTTAACCTCGTTCATCTCTCGTACCACCATTCTCACCTGCTAATCAAGCGTCTGAATCCGACCACCGAGCCCACGGAGCTGGTCAGCCATGCACTCAAAGTCGCAACCGTCCTCAACTCGCGCCAAACCCCCCTGACTCCTCTCAATCACCACTTTGGCGCCCTCAGCGCTATGACACTCTGCGAACTCGTCGACATTCCCCGCACACGTGACGATGCCATTAAGGGGCTGAACCAGCTCGCCGAGGCCCTTGGAGCACACCGAGGTCTCGCCGGACATCCCACCATCTCGACTGGCTGGGATCAAGCCATTAGGGCAATGATCACTACTAAGCGCGAAAAGCTACACACCCAGCTCCAGCAGGAGGCCGGTCTATTTCCCAATGGCGACACGAACGGCATAGGGGAGGAGCCGCTCCCTCGATCGGAGGGAAATGTGGCTGCTACCGCACCTGTGGAAAGAGGCGGGCCGAAGAAATTCGACCCTTCGCTGTTGACAATGTATGGGTATCTCACTGCACTTGGACAGGAGAAGTTTCAGACCTGAGCTAATGGTAGGAGGAGGATAATGCACGTCCAACGGGACGACGAGATCATGACTTTAAAGATGAGCGCGGAGTATTGGAGGAGCATAGCTTGGGCCCCGTTACTGACTGGCTAACATTACTCTCTTTGATTAGAATGCATGAATTTGACCTAAGCTAAGCCCCCAAATGTAATGTGATCATCTTGGTACATCTTTGCACCAAATAGCAACCTTGTAAGGCATGACTTCCTCCGTCATTTTTCGTTGCAGCTACCAGAAAGCCTACAAGCCAAGCCCGATACGGCGCCAGCACGCATCCACATCCTCGCAGAGCTTTAAAAAGTCCTCGTTTCGCAAATTCTCGCAGATGAAGTGGTCCAATACCGTAGCACGCTCTTCGACCGTTCCTGCGGCATATGCTGCTAGCTGGTCTGCAACATCTCGGCCCAACACGTTGTGCGGTTCACTCAGGAATGCGCCGTGCTGCTGTAGTATCGGGATGTGGCGACCAGGAGATGTGGGTGGCGACGATGGTGGTATGGTTGGGCGTAGCCCAGGGCTGCTGAATAGGATCGATGTCGTGGATGTTGGACTGGTTTTGAGGCTCGTGCTTGGGCGTTGGAAATTATATGCTGAAGACACAAGTGGCGGTTCGAGTCTCGGAGTCGTTTTCAGATGTAAGCTAGGTCGGGACGATGGCTCGGTAAGGACTGTGTCCGCAGCAAAAGTTGACGATGTTGGTCGGCTATCGTTCTTGGAAGCTTTAGTGCCAGCTCGACTGCGTGTGTTTGGCCGAGACGACGGACATGTGGTGTTGCTCTTGTCCTGCCACGCTCCGAGTCTTTCACTGGAGGATGAGATGGGTCTCGTGGGAAATCCTGCTGGAAGTTGCCGCTCGGGTGGCACGTGGCTGGAGATTATCTCTGACGGTAAGGGCCTGTCTGAGCTGAGCGTGGCGGACGATGGACGCGAAGAAGCCAAGTTGTGGCTTAAGTCAGGCTGGGGTCGGAGCGGTGCGCCGTGTTGCATTTTAGGCGAGGAATCAGCAGCTTCAATGTTATTCGACGCGCGCTGGCCATATGGGAAAGTTGTGTTGGCCTGGCGAGTCGTTTCTAAGTCTGCCAAAATAACATCGGATGTTATGCGCGGATAAACCGGGCTCAATCTGCTATGGGCGTCCGAGAACCTGTCCGGGCTCGATTGATCTTCTCTGTCCCATGAAGATTGAGCCCCGGGACTCGTGCTCGGACCCGCTCCATGGCTTGTAGCTGGTCGGTCACGGTGCTCGATCATAATCCTCAGCTGGCCAAGTATGCCGAGGACACTTTCGAAATCTGACTTCTGCAGGAAACGGACCTGCACCCTCTTCTTCTGCAGCGGGCATGAGCGCGTTACTGTGTCTTGAGTAGAGAGATACTACCTCATGACCACAGAAAACGTATTGCAGAGCTAGAGCGGGCCCTTTGGCTACACCCCATATTGGCAGATGCTCCTTGGTGTAGAGATGCATCTGCGACTCTTGCATGATTTGAGCAGCATCCTCGGCTAATTCTTGAACGGGGATCGTTTCCTGCAACATAGTGATCTTAGTAACAAGTGGTGAGAAAGAAAACAGCAGAATATTGCAAATGACGAACGAGAGTTTCAGAGCGAAGAATAATTCGAAAGATGGTTTTTTGATCATCATGGGAAAAAGAGGAGCGATGCTCAACAACGAGGCAAAGATTCTTGTCGCTCCGATGAGTGAAAGCGGAATTTGCAGCGGCTGTGACAGGGCCGAAAGAATACTTGACCAGCGAATACGTGCGGCTCGATCTTGTCAACATGTTTTACTGATCGAGGGAATAAGAGAATCAGACATCAGACGAGGTCGTGTTCATCAGATCATCAGAGGAGGGTTTGTTATCCCTGTAGAATGATCCGACTTTGTGCTATTGGTGAAGTGACGAAAGGGGAGATGGAAGTTCTTGGTAGCTTAAAGTGGTGGAGGTCCGAATGTGCCAAGCCTAAGGCCGGACGGAAGGACCCGGCGCTAAGAGCTTGCGGCTGGGTTCTGCTGGCGATCCCTTGAATGTTTGACGCGCCGCGAGAAGTGCTCGGTCTCCATAGGATCTCCATATAGGACAAGCTGAATCCCGGACCTCCACGACAGGCCTCGAATTGCGCCGTCGCATCGCACTATTGATTTGCCTCTGGTCGCGCAACGCGCATCGACTGCGCCTTTTGCGATCGTCGTTTCCTGGATGATGGACTAATCAGCCTCACAATTCCAGAAAAGTCACGATCATCATGCCACCCAAAGGTGCTAAGATAGCGCGATTCGAGCGCGAGTCTTCGATAGAGCACACCCCCGAGTATGACGAGTTTATCGCCAAGCTCACAGAGTATCACGAGAAGCGCGGGTACGTGCGACGGCTGTAACAATGCTAGCAGCGGAAGCTGAAAGATTGCAGAACATATTTCGAGGCGGAGCCCAAAGTAGGCTCCCGGCATATCAACCTTCTCGAACTCTACGAGCGCATCCTCGGCGAAGGCGGGTATGACTTGGTCTCTGACACAAAGCAGCGGCCTTTGATGTGGCGCAAGTTCGCGGAGGAGTTCATCGGAAAAGGCCCTCACATTGCGGCGCAAGCATTCCAAGTCAAGAGCTGTTATTATAAGAATCTTGCGTAGGTGGCCAATACGAAGCTCATCGTAGTCACAAGTCGTAAACTGACCTCGTTAGCGCATATGAAATATCCGAGCACTGGAAGGAAGACCCGCCGCCAAAGGAAATCTTGGAAGATCTCACTGCGAAAGGAGGTAACATCCGTGGGCGGACCTTGGATACATTCGAGCGACCGGGGAACAGGGAGACTGAGAAGCTTGCAAACGGAGATGACAGTGATGTCGATGAAGATTCAAGTACACCCAAAGCGGAGAAGACAGAGGTCGACGATACTGTCACAACTGGAAGGTCCTCTCGAGGTCAGTGTCCCACCAGCCGAGTCTCACAAGGTTGTTTGTTTCACCTGGACATTGCTGATTTTCATCGCCCAGGCCTTCGTCAAGCGCCTCCGCAGCGTGTTCTTTTCCAGCCCGAGGTGCAATCATCCAGACAACGGCCCAGTACGGCCAACCAAGCATCACCATCACCCGGCATGAGCGCTTTAAGTCATCTTTCACATCCAGCCATGAGCACCACCAATACCACCCTAGCCAACTATGAACCGCGTCAGCAGTATCCACTCACCCTCAAACCCGTCACCACGCCGTCAAACAATCCCGAATATTACCGACTGAAGCGCAAACAGATCGTGGAAGCCAGGGCGCCCCCCTTTGCAAAACGCTTCAAGGGGATAATGCTCCCAGGTACTGGCTTCATTGGCCCCAACATCTATGTTCGTGCACAACTCGCACTCCAGTCTGGCCTCCCTGATGAGGAACGATACGCTTTGCACCACTTGGTCAAGATCTCCCACGAACGTGGTGATAAATACCGTTTTGATCAATTTCCAGGACTCGCAGAAGCACTCGTCAACAAAGTTCTTCAAGTGAGCAGCTTGTTCTACAATATAGAATGGAGTGTGGACTATACCAGCTCAAACTCGATCGACTCGAATGACACTGTAGACGGCTTGAACGGTACACCTTCGATCTTGGCGAAGCTTCAATCAAATATCGCTTTGGACATGACCGACTCTGTTCAAAGCCAAAAATATTACGAAGAGCTTGGCAGGATCACCGAGGCTGGACTTGTCATTCGCAACATGGTCATGCTGGACGAAAATGCCCATTATGTTGCCCGTCTACCTGTTATGAAGGACTTTGCCACAATTGTGCTCAATCTGAATCATCCTTCTTTGGTGGAGCTTCAACACTATGCCTTGGAGATAATCGAGCAACTGTGTGTCTACTCCCATATGGACAGCCAAGATATCCTGTATCAGACCCTTCTGAATCAGATTCGAGGAGACGACAGAGGTAGAATTATCACCGCACTACGCGCCACAGCCAGGCTTGGAATGAGATTTCGCGAGAACAAAAGGTTGGACGATGTGCCCCCCCACATACTGGAGAGCATATGCGAATGGCTCCTTATCAATGATGAAGAGCTCCGATCGGCTGCTCTAGACTTCTTGTATCAGTATACTTCGACCGCAGACAATGTCGAGGCGTTGCTTGGAATTGTTGACGTGCCTGTTCTGGTTGATCAGTTGTCAAAGCTGCTGCTTTTTGAGGCAAAGAAGATGCCGCACACTACACGCCGACAACAGCAAGACGAAGACGACTCGCCGCCGACTAAAGTACCTCGGTTGTCCAAGAATCTAGTGGAGATGCTCCTCAGACATGACGAGCCCGAAAGGAGCTCCCATTGGTGCGTGCCATGCAATTATGCAACTACTATGGAATGCTAACTTACTTATAGGTTGCGCATGTGTTTCGAGGATGATCCAAATGCTGAGATGACTCAGATTGATCTCTGGAAATCTTATCAGGGCACGTTTCTGGCATATGCAGCAACACATCCGCATCTGATCGCTGGTGATTTCATTAAAAATGTCTCCAATACCTTCAATGGCGCGTCAGCCCAAGTCGCCGGTCAAAACAAGTATGTCATAAGAGGCATCAAACCACGAAAGCATCCAATTGATATGGAAGGGCGTAAGTTACTCCAGTGCCAATGGCGGTCCAACAAGGATGCTTCGACGGATCCGGCCAGCTCTATTTTTGCAGGAGCCGACGGTCACGAATGCGCTCAATGGTTCTGGCACAAGTCCGCGGTGTTCCAACATGTCTTGACGGATCATTTAGCAATCCCCAGCAAGAACAAAGAGACTCTCGAAGCCGAGGCTTTGCAGGAACTCGCCAGAAAGTCGGCCAAGTCCGCATTCTCGTTATGGCGTTTCGATTGGTCGCAAGCTGATCCCACTAAGCCACAGCGATGTTGCTGGTCATCATGCAATTACTCTGTCGCAACGGAACAGCCTG
Source organism: Myriangium duriaei CBS 260.36 (assembly GCA_010093895.1). NCBI lineage: Eukaryota > Fungi > Ascomycota > Dothideomycetes > Myriangiales > Myriangiaceae > Myriangium > Myriangium duriaei. The sequence goes on from ML996085.1 coordinate 783,607, forward strand.
ACCAATCTCTTAGCTGGATGCTACTTGCAAGGCACATTGACACTCATCTACCTGATCGCATGCCGAGTGTACCGAGCAGTACAAAGCCAGCACAAGACGACAGCAAGCAGTCTGCCGAGAGCGACCACCATTGGTTGAATACAAGCGTTGACGAAAGTCTTAAGGACCCTTGTGGATTACCACTTGGTGCAGTCTTGTGCTTGCGCAATATCGCTCGTGCACTTGGCAGGATGCCCAACGAAGGCGAAGTGGTAGAACAAGCTATACAGGCGGTCCCAGGTTTGGAGGAGGAACTCAGCGATGAGGAACCCGAAGAAGACGCCGCCGCTGAAGTTGGCGACGGTGAGAATCCCGATGCCGTGGTCACCAAGAATAATCGCAACACCCGCAAGGCGGTCCTGGTGAGGAAAGTCTTTGGTGCAGTTAGACAACGACTCTTCTTTACGTTAGGACACAACCACGTTCTCAAAGACTATCTGGGAGATGTCCTGAGGAGTCTTGCAAGGAGCGGTGCTTTTTGAGTATAGATAGTTGCACGATACCATGAGCAGCGCTACATGCTGGAAACAAATTTCTACCCCGATCCATTTAGCTTTGCATCAGGTCGTGTTTAGGTGAACGCGAAGCGCAGGCAGCCGTGACGCCTGCGCGGCTTAAGTCCGAACACCATGACGTCGAGTCCGCAAAGCTCACTTGAGATCCATCCCTCACCACTATTGCCCTCACCACTTTCATGCGACATCTCTGGTAGTCATTTGATGAGGATGCGCAATTTGACGCCTGAAGGGCAAAGATGGGTGTCACCGGTCTTTGGACTGTGGTCCAGCCATGCGCGCGGCCTACCAAGCTCGAAACTTTGAACAAGAAGCGCTTGGCTGTGGATGCCTCCATCTGGATCTACCAATTCCTCAAAGCGGTGCGCGACAAGGAAGGAAACGCTTTGCGAAACAGCCATGTCGTCGGATTCTTCAGGCGAATCTGCAAGCTTCTCTTCATCGGAATTCAACCTGTCTTCGTTTTCGACGGGGGCGCTCCTGCGCTTAAGAGGCAGACCATCAATTCTCGTAAGCGACGGAGAGAGGGGCGCAAAGAAGATGCGGTAAGGACAGCTGGAAAACTGCTTGCACTGCAGATGCAGAGGGCTGCAGAGGAAGAGGACGAGAAGCGCAAGCGAGAGCAAGCGCGCCCACCACCTCAAGAAGAAGAGATCCTTGACACGGACAACCTTGTGTACGTGGAGGAACTCCAAATGACGCAGCAAGAGAGGGCACAAAATCGCAAGTTCAAAAAGAAGGATCAGTACCATCTGCCAGAGTTGGAGACGAACCTTGCAGAGATGGGTGGTGTCAACGACCCGCGTATCATGAGTCTGGATGAATTGCAGGCTTATGCGAGACAATTTGACACTGGCGAAGATATCAATGTGTATGACTTCTCGAAGATCGATTTCGACAGTCCCTTCTTCACCAGTCTGCCTGCCAGCGATCGGTACAACATCCTCAACGCTGCAAGGTTGAGGAGCAGACTAAGAATGGGATATAGCAAGGATCAACTGGACAAAATGTTTCCTAACCGAATGGAGTTTTCGAAATTTCAAATCGAGCGGGTCGCTGAGCGGAATGAACTCACACAACGACTAATGAACCTCAATGGGATGAATGACGATGGTATGTGGGGCGTCAACGGTACTGGCAGGATCGCCGGCGAGCGAGGTAGGGAGTACGTCCTCGTCAGGAACGACGGCGTCGAGGGGGGTTGGGCACTGGGTGTAGTGTCAGGCCGAGATGAGGGCCAGCAAGACAAACCGATTGATGTGGACGAAATTGCAAGGAGGGAATTACAAGAAGCCGAGGAAGAGGACGAACAGAGTGAGGAAGATTTTGAGGATGTACCTATTGAAGGGCTAAATCGGCTGCCTAAGCCTGCATCCAACGGACTGGTCAAACCTCCACAGAGTGATGCCACAAGGCGACGACGAGAATTCTATGCATCAAGGAAACCCAGAAAATCACGCCCAGCTCGACGAGATCGAGCACAAACGACCGATGCTAATGCGCAAGATTCTCTCTTCGTCGCGGATGACGAAAGTGAGGGTTCCGACGAAGAGGTGGTTGAGGACCACCTTGAAGCAGAGGAGGACGATGACCTCCAGCGAGCTATAGCAATGTCCATGCAGCAAGACGGGGACGAAGAGACCACTCAATCACAAGAGGACCAACCCGATCGCGAAGGCTACCTCAAACCGTTTCAGCAGAAGCGTGTTGACGATGCCCCTTCCATTAAGGACAGTCAAGGAAAGTCGGCAGCCGCAATAGCACGCACCGTGAATGCGAGAGCAGCGCGAATGCCTACATCGACTCTGTTTCAAGCCGACAGTGATGACGAGGCTGAGCCAAACAGGACCAAATCAGGATCGCAGAGTCCATACTACGACAAGCCTACAGAAGGGGTGAGGAAGTCCAAGGATCAGCAACGAGCAACGAGAGTACAAGCTTCAGTGACTGAAGCCTCTCGGCAAAAGCCAAAGTCAACTGGTCCATTGCCTTTCGAAAAGCTTGATCTTGGTAGCTCGATTTTCGGCAAGAAAGTTGAAAAATTTCAGGAGAACACGGCAGGTGGCTTCGAACGAGACGGTGAGAAAAAGGAAGAAAACAGACCTCTACCTCCGTGGTTTGTTGGAAATCCCGACACAGATATGGAAGCGCAAAAAGTGATTGAAAAAGCGGACCGGGATAGAGCCAGGCAATTCGAAAACGAGCAGCAATTTCAATTCTCGGAGCCATCCGTGCTACAGCGCAAACAGTCGAAAGACGTGATTGATCTCGATGAGCCTGAGCAACAATCCCAACCAAAAGAAATCCTGATCGTTGATGACGATGCAGATGTCGATGTTGACGTCGACCCGGATGCATTGTCTCAAAGACCTGCGATAGAGATAGAAGACGATGAAGAACGAAGTACTGGCCAAGAGGCTTCACAAGCCGATGAGATCACCATGGGTGATGTCGCCGAAGAACTCAAGCTCGCTCCTCCGGCCGTTCCATCGCCGCCAGGTAACTCTTTACCCCAAGTGCTCAACGATCAATCTCGCGATGTGATCGCTAAAGAGCAAGCTGATTTAGCACAAGAGATCCTGCAATCACCAAAGAAAGCCGACGATAGTGATGAAGAGATCGACTGGTCAGCCAGCGAAGATAAGGGGGCACCAGTATCGAGAGCGATTGATGCTGCGATTCAGACAGCACCGGAAAACCCAGAGAAAGTAGTGCTTTCCAGATCAGCGTCGCCTGCTTTTGAGGACGTTCCCATTCCTGATCAGCCCGATTACGAAGCTGAACGACGTAAGGGTCTAGAAACGCAGATCCAAGCTCAAACCTCCACAGCCGACCATGTAACAGGTACGGCTGATGAGAACTTGCCGGCCGAGAATGCTGAAGACGAAGACTATGGACTACTTTCAGACAGCGAAGACGAGGATCTTATGCGCCAGCTCGAGATCGAAGCTCAAGAGCACGCCCGCTTCGCAGCGGAGCTCAACCAGAAAACACAACAGCAGAACATTGCCGACTACGAGCGCGAGCTGAAGCAGCTCCGCACGCAACAGAAGAAAGACCGACGGGACGCAGATGAAGTAACACAGATCATGATCACCGAATGCCAGCAGCTCCTCCGCCTCTTCGGACTGCCCTACATCACCGCTCCCATGGAAGCCGAAGCGCAATGCGCCGAGCTCGTCAAATTAGGGCTAGTAGACGGCATCGTCACCGACGACAGCGACTGCTTCCTCTTTGGCGGGACTCGCATCTACAAGAACATGTTTAATCAAGCCAAATTCGTCGAATGCTACCTGCTCCCCGATCTGGAAAAGGAATTCGACCTCACCCGCGCCAAACTCATTGGCATCGCGCAGCTGCTGGGGTCAGACTATACCGAGGGCCTAGTGGGCGTGGGCCCAGTCACCGCATTAGAAATCCTGTCGGAGTTTCCTGACCTCTCCGCTTTCAAAACATGGTGGACGGGCGTGCAGGAAGGCCGCGTCTCGAAGACAGACGACTTACCCCACCCGTTCAGGAGGAAGTTCCGCAAGACAAACGCCTCGAAGCTCTTCCTGCCTACAGCGTTTCCGGACCCGAGAGTCGAGCTGGCGTACCTGGAGCCAGAGGTCGATTCGGACCCGAGCCAATTCCAATGGGGCGTGCCGGATCTGGACGCGCTGAGGTCGTTCCTTATGGCGACGATTGGCTGGTCGCAGGAGAGGACGGATGAGGTGCTTGTGCCTGTGATTAGGGATATGAATCGCAGGCAGCAGGAGGGGACTCAAAGCAATATTACGAAGTTCTTCACGGGGACGACGGGGACGGGGGTTTATGCGCCGAGAGTGAGGGCAGCGGAGGCGAGTAAGAGGCTTGGCGGGGCGTTGGGGAGGATGGCGGATAGGGCGAGGAGGAAGAGGGCTGGAGGAGTGGGTGAGGCTGAACCCGAGGCTGAGGTTGAGGAGGGGGAGCAAGAGGTGCAAGAGGAGGAAGAGGAAGTGCCGGCAGGGAAGAAGAGGCAGACACGGAAGCGCAAGTCTGCGGCTCGGGAGGATGGAGATGGGGACGAGGACAGGGAGTTTGAGGAAGCACAGCCGAAGAAGACTAGAGCTAAACGAGGTGGAGGGCGTAAGAAGAAGGCCATTGCGAACGATGAAGATGACGAGTGATCAACTGTACATATCTGCTAAAAGCTACATATGGCATAAGATGAATACCGCTATACACGAAGAAAATTGTCAGTTAAACCAGTAACTGACGTTAAAACTCGTCTCCAGACTCTCAACGTAATGCCACCATCCCACAGGGATGTACAGACACTGCCCCGCCTCCAGCACACACTCTTGATACTCGGCCTCGCGAAAGTGCGGGTACTCCTCTTCAAATGTCTTGCGCTCCGCATCGTCGTCGTCCGCCTTACTACCGTTGTATAGCTCTCGCGCCCGATGCACGTCCACGCGCGACGTGTTCTCCATGCTGACGCCGGCCTCGTCGACGCCACGCGGGTACAGCTTCTCCGTCTCACCGGGCGCGTAGAGGCGGATGTACTTCCTGCCCACAACCTGGCAGAGGATGTTATGGTAGGGATCGGTGTGCAGAGGACTGATAGTCCCACCGGGACCGAACCAGGCGTTACGCACTGGTGCATCGAGTTTCTCCTGCCCTTTGCCATCGTCTGGTGGGTCGGCGTGGCACAGGTCCGGCGTCAGGGTATCGTTTGCAAGCGCTGGGACCTGGTCTAGCAGGTCGTGCTGAGCGAGGTAGCCTGTCCGTTCCGGAGAGGGGGAGAGCAGGTGGGTTCGTAGATAGGCGGAGAAGGACATGATGCGTTGAGACCAGGCGGAATCGGTGTAGGAGCGGCCGAGCTCGATAGGGACTAAGCGGAGACCGTGGAGGGTGTGGCGGTGAAGATAGTCAGGGGAGTGCCAGAGGGTGTAGGCTGGCCAGTGGTTGACGATGTTGCCGATCACGAGAGGGCCTCTGTCGGCGGAGAGGTGTTTTTGAAACTTGGAGAGGGATAACGAGGGCTCGGAGGGGATTTTATAGGTGAGAAGTGGGATAGTCGTGGATTTGGGGACTGGAAATGACGCCGGCAGCTTTGTCTCATCTGTTGGGTCTGGTGAGGTGGCTTCCAGGTGCTGCTGCAGTCGTTCAAAGACCCAATCTATCAGTTCTCTTCTGCCTGGAGCGCCGGTAAGAACGATGGCCATGTCGAGGATGTTCGCAATCTTGGGCACAAATTTGTCGACAACATCATGGGCTACAGGGGTTTCCTCCTTGATCTCTCCGTCGCAATCTCGCTTGTGGCTCTGCTTGTGAGGTAGGAGATTCTCCAGATATTGCGCAGCATACTTTCGGGCTTCCTGGAGGCTAGCCTCTTCGTATGCACGTCTCCAGCAGAGCGGGACGTCCTTGAAGGGCCAGGTGTGGAGTTTTGTATGAGCGAGTTCCTTCACTTCCTCCGGCCGATCGCGGATGATGGCAGTCACAGATTGACCACATTCGGGGAGGGCATCCCTGTCGACTTCTTCTGCAAGTCCATCCTCTAGCCAGACCGAGAGATTGCTCGCAAGGGTTGTTATAATAGGGTCAGTCATGATGTCCGTGCAAGAATTATGTGAAAAGCCGGCGGTTGCAGCCAGAGAGGAATGAGAAGATCAAGTCCGGGACTTTGCTCTTGAAAGTCCGGACGTTGTTCTTCCTACGAGGTGCTGGCCGCGTTGATAGGAGCTGGTATCCGCCAGTATTCCTAGCCATGATGCAGTATATGCAGGTTTATGGATCCAATGAGAGCAGTGGCGTCGCTGCGAAGGATTGAAGCTGAAGTTCCCCCGCAGTGTCCCCACCCAATCCGTCCGCCGGCTCAGCCGCATGCCTGGTCGACCCTTCCCGCGCTGACTTGTGAGACAGCCCTACATGTCCTAGATCCATGGAGTCTACGTGGCGACTTCGAATTGATAATCTATCGAGCGATGCTCTCCCGCTCGTGACTTGTTGCTGATCGTTCGAGCGTAACGATTGTCATCGGCCTTCTCACAACGCATCTGCTCGTCATGTCGTCCCTTATCGACGCCCCAACGGCCACTGGAATACCAGAAAACAACAAGTGCTCATGAGTCTGCCATCAGCCTGACGGAATCACAGGGCTCGGAAGCAAGTAGCAGTAGCACATTCAACGCAGCTGTCCGCAGATATGCCGAACTTCGTCTTCGTTGATCAGAATGCCAGTAAAGATGCGGCGGCACGAAAGAGAATACGCTCGCATGCGATGGTCGACTTTCGACGGCGGCAGAGGCAGGAGCGCAAGAGCAGTGGAAAGAATGAGCAGCCTTCCAGGATCACTTCGAATTCACGAAGAGAATCAAGCGGTGACATTGGCCATCAAAGGATAAGCCGTATGACACGCTTTAGAATAGTCAGACCTTCCTCAGCTGGTGTACGAAGCGAAGACACTTCTTCAGACTCAGTCTTGGACGATGAATCATTGGAGACCGGCTCCTCAGGGATCGATAGACACAACTTATTGAGTTCTACAGCGATCGTCCCACTCTCTTCACGATCCGAGGAGCGGCAGGAAGACTTGAGTCTGTTGCCAGGAAGTCTCACATCTTCATGGAACCGTGTTCATATGCAGAACAAGTTTTGCGATTTGTTCTATCCCGACGGCCGCAACGCGATCCACGACTTGTTCGAATCGATTCGTCCGGTTTCCTGGGCTGAGCAACTCACTGTGAACGCTGGAGACGCTCTTTGTACACTTCAGGTAGCAATCATCCGCTCAGATCGGCGAATGCTTCAAGCCTCGATCAAATTACAGAATATGGCTCTGCGCCGCTTGCGAGATACTGTAAATCGAACGGGGCGACATCAGTCGACCGACAGCTTGATTGGCGCTGTATACTATCTTCTGAAGTGGGAGAGCCTTATGGCCATGTCTTGGAGCTCTCCGACCTGGCAATATCATTACGACGCTCTGCTACGGCTGTTGTACAATGAAAAGTCTTCAATCGGGTCGGGCGCTTCAGAACCTCCAAAGTTCTTGAGATTTACCTTTTGTTATGCTCTGTCTATGGGACTGGTCACGAGGCGGCCTGTTCACTGGATACCCATGGAGCGGCGGAAGCAACCTGTGCTGATATCAGCTGCTTTGGAGGTTCCGTCATGCATCGCTGCGTTGGACGCCGCCCTAGCAAGCCAAATGCCAGCCGATCGTGTCCAACGAACCATCACTTCCGGACTTGCCCTGAGATCCAAATTGTTGACACTTTTGTCAACATATCCCCCAACATTCCCTGGTGATACGCTTTACCACCTGGAGGATATCTCGCGGTTTGTAGACTTTGACGCGGCCCTCAGTAACAACGTTCAGAGCTTGTATCAGCAAGTGTTTTCTTTCAGCAGCTTTGAAACCGCCATAGGCTTGAAGACATTGTGGACATCACTCCTGGTTCTCGATCAAACTCTGCTAAATGTACATCGTCAACCTAAGATCGACCTCGATGCAATTTTCACACGGGACTTCCTGTCCCTGGAGACAAATATTGAGGATTGGGTGGATAAGCTCTGCCGAACGATACCCTATTTCACCCTCCCCAGCTGCAAGTTCTCGGGTGCATTGTGCATCATGGAGCCGCTTCACTTCGTGTCGGAGTATTTCCAGTCAAAGGGGTCAAGGCTACATCTTGAGTGGTGCAAGTGTATTAGAGATTACATGGTCCCCGGACACAGAGTCGCTCGCCTCTTTGAAATGTCGGATTCAAGCGATGCGCCAACTCTGTGAAACCTGGGCTATAGATCGGCAAATGTTCGATTGGAACACGCAAGAGTGACATCAAATTTGCAGATCTTTACTGAGAGATTGCTTTCGAGTGAACAAGTTTCACTAGTACCGTACTCGCAGGCGTAATCTTGTCTCCACTATAGAGCGAATTGCAGGTTTGCCTTTGCTACTTGCTTGACAGAGCAGTCCTTGGAGCAGCCGTGCGACTTTGTTGCCAGCGTGAACAGATTTGGTCTTATCCGGCTATGCAAATATAAAGGCACTTTCTCTTCGGTCACTAATTTCTTATCTCCTGACTCTAAGTCGATTTCGAGACGAACAACCATAAGCAACCCCACGGAAACACTTTAGATCTTCATGGCTGGGCTGAGGCTTGCAGAACCGCTTGCGCACGGACTTTTTGCCTTTTACGGAAAACGCTCCAGGTACACCTCAGTCGGAAGCCGGAATCCCACTGCCGCTTTCATCACACGGCCTTCGCAAAGTCATACGGGAATCAATAGTGTCTGACCTGGCCTATGCAAGATGCTGAGGTAAGACTATGCTTAAGAGCATATAAGGTAGGCTTTATGTCGCTCTGTATTTGACTACTTGTTAGCTCTTCCTTGCCTGCGGTGATCCACCTGACTCTAATTGCACGCCGGTCACTCAAGGAATCGCACTGTTGGTTGCATCCACGCTAAATTTCTCCGCAAGGGACCTCGCGAGATGTCTGAAAAAGTTCACGACTTCATTATCGTCGGAGGAGGTGTTGCTGGTTGCGTCTTGGCTGGCCGTCTTCGAGAAGCGAATCCAGACTCGTCCATTCTGCTGCTCGAGACTGGGGATGATGCAAGGGACCACGATATCACACAAGATGTCTCTGGATTTCCTCATGTTCGTGGCTCCGTCTTGGACTATGCCTTCGACACCGTTCCTCAAGCAGGACTGGGCGGTAGAGTCATGCAGCAATGGGCGGGCAAGTGCCTGGGCGGCTCGGGATCTATCAACGCCGCAGGATGGACGCGGGGTCCTGCTTGCGACTATGATCGATGGGCAGTGCTTACTGGTGACGATAGCTGGAACTATGAGAACATGTTGCCATACTTTCGCAAGACCGAGACATACAATGCTGTCGGTTCTGATACGGCTCATGGCAAGACCGGACCACTTCAGGTGAAAGTTTCCACCCGAGCAGAGAGATTATGGCCAATGCATGATCTTGTCGGATCACTATGGGCTTCTGAAGGTCTGAAGTGGAACAAGGACCTGAACAGTGGATCGCCTCTCGGTTATGGCTACCCTGGTTCGCTTTGGAATCGGGGGAAGCGACAGTTCCCACAAGTAGCCTACGATGTGTCACTAGACAACACGAAGCTTGGTACCAAGGTGCACAAAATCCTGTTCCATCTACCTGAATACGGAAAGCCGCTGCGTGCCCGAGGGTTACAGACCGTCGATGGCCAAGTCTTCGAAGCCAAGGAGATCATACTCTGCGCGGGTGTCTACGCTAGCCCTCAGATTCTACTGCACTCCGGAATCGGCCCGAGAGAAGATCTATCAAAGCTAGGTATTGAGGTTCTGGTCCCGAACGACGAGGTAGGGAAAAACCTTCGTGACGATCTCAACGTTCGACAGATCTTCAAGCTCGCCTCTGCGGATATCCATGGAGGAGTCGGTAACCCCGCTGTCCCGTTTGCCCCAGAATTGTTCCACGAATTGCCAATAGACCACTTTGCCTACACACAGGCTGGCGATAGGGAAGCAGTACTTCAGGCACTGAGAGACGACGGCATTGCTGACCCCGATTCCCATCCTCTAATGCATCCGGACAAAGTGCACCAGGAAGTTTACATCATGTACCTCGCTCTACTATCGGGGATTGAGGCTCAGAAGCTAGGCATACAACAAGATGGGACATGCATCACAACGTCTGTCTACAACATGGCACCTACTTCTAGAGGCACCATCCGACTAGCTTCGAATAATCCGAATGATCGTCCTATCATAGATCCAGCATACCTCTCATCCAAAGTCGACCGCGTCATAATGCGCGACGCTCTCCGCCGCGTCTACCGTCTCCTCATGTTCCCTGCTGCCAACGCAGGCCCAGCAACTGTATTGAGCGAAGTCTTGCTGGACGAGTCCCACAACCCCTTGACCCGGAACCTTACCGATGAAGAATGTGATGCGCGGATTATGCATTGCTCCGAGAGTGGCGCACACCCAAGCGGGACCTGTGCAATGGGCAAGGTCACTGATTCGAGATTGCGGGTGTTTGGGACGGAAGGATTGAGGGTCATTGACGCTAGTAGCTTTCCTGACGGGATAAGTGCGCATATTCAGGCTGCTGTCTATGCTTTGGCGGAGCAGGGGGCGGATATGCTCATTAGTGACACGACGAGGTCAGTAAAGTAGACTCCTTGGTCTTGTTGGGGACTCAGCGGTATCGTTGTCGGAAAAGAGGGCATGCACTTTGGCAATCGTCTGCCCCCTCCTATAGCTTAGTGTGGCTCTTTGATGGATAGGTTGAAACTACATCATTTTTGCTGCTGCAAATCCTACGCAGAATCACAGCGCGACGATAGCAGCCATGCGTTTGTCAGAGTAAAGTCCCGGTGGGTCGGTAGCGGAAACGACCCCACCCCCGCCCAAGACCGCCTCATGGAATCCTCCTACCATACTCAGATAGCAAAGAACTGTCGTTTTCTCACATAAACAGACCGTCTTTTCCTTGATTATTGTCTTAAACACTGACTTGGTCTTTACCATCTTCTTGGTCTGGATCGGATTTCAATATCTCGATTGCAATGCTCTTAGCTTTGGCCGACTTGGCGTGTTCGGCCAGCAGAGAATCCCCCGCATGCGGATCCAGACCCGACAAAATTTCTATGGGCCGACATGGACAAATCTTCAAATCTTCCGGTCTGATTCTATTTTCAGCCACCACTTCACGATGTCTAGAGACGTCCCCGACACAAAATCAGCAGCTGGTTCGGACAAGATGTCCAAAAGGGCATGGCAAGCTCTCACGCCACCACTCTCAGAATGGATTCTAGACGCCATATCGAGCATGGGCTTCCATCAGATGACCCCGGTGCAAGCCAGCACCATCCCTTTATTCATGGGCAACAAGGATGTCGTGGTGGAAGCTGTGACCGGTAGCGGCAAGACTCTGGCTTTTCTGCTGCCCATGGTCGAGAAGCTGCTGCGCATGGATGACCAGCCACGTAAACACCACATTGCTAGTATCATAATCTCTCCTACTCGTGAGCTGGCATCGCAAATCTACGCCGTGCTCGAATCGTTACTGGCTTTCCATCCACCCTCAGCAGCCCATCTGGAGAATCGCACCGATGCTATGGATATGGATGACGCACCTTTACCTCCCGCTGCTTCTTCCGTGGCCCCAAAAGTGGTCGCACAGTTGCTGCTTGGAGGAACAACGACTCCGGCCCAAGATCTTTCAGCCTTCCTATCACGATCGCCGAATCTCCTCATAGCAACTCCCGGCAGACTCCTCGAGCTACTGTCTTCACAGCATGTACACTGCACACAATCGTCATTTGAGATGCTGGTGATGGACGAGGCGGACCGGCTGCTGGACCTTGGCTTCAGCGATACCTTGCGCAAGATTCTAAATCGTCTGCCCAAGCAACGCCGCACCGGCTTGTTCAGCGCTAGCATGTCTGAAGCATTGGACCAGCTGATTCGCGTCGGTCTACGAAATCCAGTCAAGATCGCTGTACGCGTCAAGTCCGCCACCGGGGCACTGGACAAGAAGACACCCGCCTCATTACAGATGTCATATATTGCTTGTCCCGCCTCGCACAAACTCCCCGCCATGATGCAACTCCTCTCCACACTCGAACCCCGGCCCCAAAAATCAGTATGCTATCTCTCCACGTGCGCTGCGGTAGACTACTGGTCACACATTCTCCCTTCCCTACTCCCATCTGGCTTCTCCCTTGTCAGCCTCCACGGGAAACAATCCCCCGCAATACGCACTCGCAACTTCACGCGCTTCACCTCCTCCGTTTCCCCAACCCTTCTTCTCACCACCGACGTCGCCGCCCGCGGTCTCGACATCCCTCTCGTTGACCTCGTCCTGCAACTCGACCCCCCTTCAGATCCCAAGACCTTCGTCCACAGATGTGGGCGCGCCGCCCGCGCAGGCCGCAAAGGCCTAGCCGTGACACTCTTGACTACAGGGCCGGAGGAATCTTACGTCTCCTTTCTCGCGTTACGCCAGACACCTATTGCGCCACTCACCAGCCCCGCCATTGCGCCTACAGATGCTGACGCTCAGCGCGTTACTTCTACTATTAGGGATATAGTGATGGCCGATAGGGCCTTACACGACCGTGCCCAGCGCGCCTTCGTCTCTTGGGTGCGCAGCTACTCCAAGCATGCAGCGGGAAGCATCTTCCGGATAGCGGACATCGACTGGTCCGCAACGGCCAATGCGTGGGGGTTACTACGACTTCCACGAATGCCCGAGGCGAAGAGCTGGACCGGCGACCGGGGGCTGGGACTGGATCTTGGCACCGGGTTGCACAGTATAGCTTACAAAGACAAGGTGCGGGAGAAAGCACGACTGGTGGCCATGGAGGAGTATGCTGCGGCAGTGAAGGAGGAGAAAAAGGAGGAGAGGGCCAAGAGTGAGGCCGAGAAACGCAAGGAGAAGGCATGGAGTCGGCAGAAGGATGCGAAGAAGACGAGGGAGGAGAGGAGGGAGAAGAGACACGAGAAGCGGGAGGTGGTAAGGAAGAAGAAGCTGACGGATGAGCAAAGGAAGGAGGAAGAAGAAATGGAAGGTTTGGTGAGGGAGGTGAAGAGGAGAAATGCGGACGGAAAGGGGATGGAAACTAGAGTCGAGGAGGGGGAGTGGGAGGGCTTCGAGGATTAGATCCGGAAGGTCGAGGATTGTAGATATACCCCAGCGGAAGTGTGTATGGTCCTGCACAATAGGCGGCGAAGTTGGTCACGTGGAAATGTGTTCAGACTGTGCTGTGATACGGCTCTTAATAACCTGCGAGTCGTCGGGGTTTCTCCAGGACATATAGGCGGTTGCAATGGGCAAAAAAATCCTGTCCGCCTAGAAGCGTCACATTGAACGGGCCTTTAGCGTTTCAGCCTCCTGATTGATGCTGGTACTCACAAGTGATTCTATGGAGATAGTGGTGTCGATAGTGATATAGTCTTGCGCCAGGATTATCCTTGTGCAGTCTGTAGACGCGAATCCGAATCGAGATCTTCTACCACGTGTTGACGCGCAATGCATTGCTGTTAATTGCTGGCAGATTCCGCTACTTTGGATGATTATGTAGCAATTGATCGCGACTTTTGGGAACTTTTACCAAGACATCCTTCTCACATAAACGCTATAATTGTGTCAATCCAAGTGAGCCATTATTGACCTTCGTGATCCTAATTCTAGAGAATAATTCGCGACAAAACGTGAAGCTTAGTACCACGTGCAGATCAATCCTGCCGGAAATGGAAAGGGGGCTTTTACAATTTCAGGTCCGCCTCGGATTGTTACTCCAAAAACTTGGCAGCCTGAGCCATTTTATCTGCATTTCTCCCTGCCTGTCTCCTTGCTCTTCGGACAGATCTTACCACATATTTCAACCGTGCCGCCGTCGGGTCTCTCTGACGGTCTCATCGCTCAAAATACAAATCACAGACTCATTATCTATGGGCGACTGCAACGACTTCACAAACGCGCCTTTCTTTGGTCTCCGAGCCGTCACGACGTCTGAGGCCGCCGTGTCCGGTCTGTCGCTCGTGAGCTCCAGCTTTGCTGCTCTTATTTGGCTAGGTGTGCGAGGTCCGCCTTGAAGGGCGGACGAAAACTCTGGACGACGATTCGTCTATTCTGAATGAACAAGTGAAAGAGTCTGTTCAATTTATCAACACCAATTCGATGTGAATTGAATCAATCGCTTCAACAACTACGCCATACCTCCTGTCGAGTAGATCGGTGTGAGGAAAGGACATCAAAACTCAATAGAGAACTGCACGTTTGGACGAAATGCCAGCCATGGATCTTGACCAGGCTGATGGCCGACCTGAGCAGCTGAAGAAGCCAACCACAATCGCTTCTCCCTTACGTACGGTTGAGGACAAAGACGGTGCTGTCGCAGTCACTAAGCTACCAGGTGCTGTGATCACCGCTGCGCACACTCGTACAAAGGGCAGCAAGGGTAGAAAGAAGAACTCTATGGCGCCAGGTGCACCGGCTCAGAACATCATTCGAGGTTTCGAGACTCCCATTCTTCCTAGCGGTGATGAGTCAGATGTGTCTCGAGCCGCATCGCCTATGATGCGGCCTATCTCAGGAGGATACCCCATGAGCCGCCAGAGTTCCAACCAGAGCGGCATCAGCATTCTGAAGCAGCAGCTGGACAACCTTGCGCTGGACGAGTCTGCCAACGGACTTGGGCTCACTCGCACCAACAGTTACGTCGGGTCCGAATTTGGGGCTGCAAGCACGACTTATGGCAGCGATAGCGACCGCACCGAGACCGAAACGTACGAAGTTTCGCTTGAGCATGACTTTATAAGCCCTGATGCTTGCGCCAAACCTTCTCCGCGCGTAGGCCCGGTCGAGGGAGGTCTGCGCAACACCTCCATACATCGCAAAATGACGGCAACGGACTTCCAGACATTGCGTTGCCTCGGTAAAGGGGCTTTCGGAACTGTGTATCTCGTCAAGCAACACACTACCGGCCGCTTGTACGCGCAGAAGCAATTTCGCAAAGCCTCGCTCACAGTGCACAAACGGTTGGTGGAGCAGACGAGGACGGAGCGAAACATTCTTGAGAGCGTAAACCGACATCCTTTTGTGGTCAAGCTGTTCTACGCTTTCCAGGACCAGGAGAAGCTCTATCTGATTCTCGAATATGCTTTGGGCGGCGAGCTGTTCACACACTTGGCTATGGAAAAGATGTTCTCTGAGGAGACGGCAGCGTTCTACATGGCTGAGATGGTGCTGGCACTGGAGCATTTGCAGACCAATGTTCGAGTGGTGTACCGCGATCTCAAGCCCGAGAATTGTCTGCTCGACGCCGAAGGACACCTGCTCCTGACAGACTTCGGGCTTTCCAAAGTAGCATTGGAGGAGGACGGGCCATGCAATTCCATTCTTGGGACGATTGAGTATATGGCACCGGAAGTCATTCAAGGAATCGACTATGGCATGGCGGTGGACTGGTGGTCACTTGGGGCCATCGGGTTCGACATGCTTACCGGTGCTCCTCCGTTTCAAGGTGCCAACAATGCCAAAATTCAGCAGAACATCTTGAAGCAAAAGCTGGCCCTGCCGTACTTCCTGGGCCCGGACTCGAAGGATTTTCTGACCAGACTTCTCCGAAAAGAGCCCAACAAGCGACTTGGTTACAATATGCCCAAGGACATGCAGACGATCAA
This sequence comes from Myriangium duriaei CBS 260.36, assembly GCA_010093895.1. Classification (NCBI taxonomy): domain Eukaryota; kingdom Fungi; phylum Ascomycota; class Dothideomycetes; order Myriangiales; family Myriangiaceae; genus Myriangium; species Myriangium duriaei. The sequence goes on from ML996085.1 coordinate 799,333, forward strand.
GAAACACCGATTCTTCCGCAAGATCGACTGGAAGAAGTTGGAGAAGCGTGAATTGACACCGCCGATCCAGCCGCTTGTCACTGACCCGGAGATGGCGGAGAACTTCGCCAAGGAGTTCACAGACCTCCCTCTACATCCCACCATAGATCGTAAGGCTGAAGAAATGCAAGTAGACGCGAGCATCAAAGCTATGGAGAGCGATCCTTTTGGTGGATTCAGCTTCGTGGCAAGCCACAGCCTGTTGGAGAAGCAATCGTGGCTGATGGAAGAGGCTTGAGGCTGAAGTGTTTGTTGGCTGTTTTGTTTCCATTGATAGTAACAATGAACATTGTTGGTATTGTGCTTCAGCGTTTCATCATCGTCACCACCGAACCATGGATGGTGCTGCTTACTGTATTGCGGGGACGCGGATCTTGTCACTGCTAACATGATGATCGGCGTGCGCGTGTGAGCAGTTTGTGCTGGCTAATCGGGCACAGATCCACTGCGCCTCGGGCGTAAATTCTGCAAGGAACCCGCATTTGTCTTGGAGTTCCGCGGCTGGTCGGGCGAGTGGTGGCCTGATGATCCAATTGACCTCATGTCCTGTTTTGCTGTCATCTGCCCATCTCATTTCCGCTTTCCCGCCTCGAGCTTGTTGCTCATGACATCTGCGCTTCAGCGAAATATCACATATGCACATGTCACACGCCACGCTGGATGCCACTAGCATTGGCTTTGAAATTGCAATGTAACATGACCCTGTCACGGATGACTCGATTTGCAGGCCAAAAGAACAACCCCGGGAGGATCGGCCATGGTCAGCAGGATGGAGCAGATGTGCCGCCGATCACCTCCTCCTTACACCGCGTCTCATTTCCCTCCCTGGTCTGCTTGTTGTCGACCTTGACCAATAGCTTTAGCGTTTTAGAGCCGCATGGAAAACATGGTGGATGATGAACAGTAGACCGCCGCAAACTCACAGCACTGTGCATGAACTTTTGCCGTCCAACACCGCTGAAATCACCGCCGATCATCACACATTGTGCTATTTGGGTTTGTTGGCCTATTGATAGTGCCCGCAGCGCTGCAATGCTGGGTGGGCAGGACAGGAAGGAGTTGCATCCGGGAGCCGAGTTGGGCTGCGCCTTCTGAAAGGTAATGTCATCTTCCATGATGCTCCGCTCACCAACACTGCATGCGGCTATACGGAGTCCTTTGTTTCGCCGTACCCATGTCACGTCAGTGCTCATGCATATCACATTGGTTCTTTCGGCGCTAAACCTATGTGACTTAACCTGCCTTGGGTCCATACGCTGCATCCCTTCCAGTACATATATCCGCCGGCCGTCCTGCCATGGTAGCTTTTTTTCTACTTGTCCCTCGTCTGCACTTTCCCTTTCAGTGATTGGAGCATTGGCTTGAGATCGATTGTTTCCCTATTCGCCTGATTCCCCTCTTGTACGATGCGTTTGGATAAGACATCCCTCGCGGCTTCGCTGCAACTCCTTGGCCTCGTTGCTGCCTCGCCAGTCCCACAATCATATGGCAGTGGTGGGGAGGACAGTGCTGCACGTGCTGCGACTGTCGTATCTGCTTTCAAGACTGGCTTCACTGGTTACGAGACCTACGCCTTTGGTTACGATGAGCTCTTGCCGATTTCCAATGGCAAGTCAAACAGCTTGTGAGTGGCAACGAGGAGTTTTGCAAGGATCCATACTGATGACACCTTAGCGGAGGTTGGGGTGCTACTGCCGTAGATGCTCTCGACACTGCCATCATCATGGGCGTCCCAGATATCGTGGAGAAGATTCTGGACTATATCCCAACCATCAATTTCGCTAAGCCGGCCGACAATGCGCAGATTAGTCTGTTCGAGACGACGATTCGCTATATCGGCGGGTTTCTCGCGGCTTACGACTTGCTCAAGGGGCCAGCTGCCAATATGGCGCCCTCAGACGTATGCACCATGACCAAGGTCGAGTGGAGAGAATCACTAACCATCACACAGTCAAGCAAAGTGGACGCTCTACTTACACAGGCCACTTATCTTGCCAACAATTTGAGTTACGCTTTCAACACATCGACCGGAATTCCGCACAATGGACTTTTCTTGAATAACCAGACTACCACCACCGACACAACCAATGGTCTGGCGACGATCGGAACACTTGTGCTGGAATGGACTCGTCTTTCAGATCTCACTGGAGATCAAACTTATACGCAACTCACTCAGAAGGCTGAATCGTACCTGCTTAGCCCGAAACCGGCGTCCAGCGAGCCTTGGCCTGGCCTTGTGGGTACCAATGTTGACATCGCAACGGGTCTATTCCAGGATGCGTCCGGTGGGTGGCAAGGTGGCGACGACTCATTCTATGAATATCTGATCAAGATGTACGTGTACGACAACACACGGTTCGGCGCGTACAAGGATCGGTGGGTGCTGGCGGCCGACAGCACTATTGCGCACCTGACCTCGCACCCATCAACCAGACCCGATCTCACTTTCGTCGCCGAGTTCAATGGCCAGAACCTTTCTCTGAACAGCCAACATCTGGCATGCTTCGATGGTGGCAACTTCATCCTCGGTGGCCTTGTCTTGGGCGAGCAGAAGTATATTGACTACGGGCTGCAGCTGGTCGCGGGCTGCGAAGACACGTACAACCAGACCGCAACAGGCATCGGACCCGATGGTTTCTCATGGGATCCGAACAACGTTCCGGCTGACCAGCAAGCATTCTTCGAGAAGGCGGGCTACTACATCACCGGCTCGGCTTACATCCTGCGACCGGAAGTGCTGGAGAGCTTCTACTACGCCTACATAGTGACAGGCGACCAGAAGTACCGTGACTGGAGCTGGAACGGTATCTCCGCCATCCTGAACAACACGCGGACGGGATCTGGATTTGCGGAGCTCCAGAACGTGAACGTTGTCGGCGGCGGTGGATTCAACGACTTCCAGGACAGCTTCTTCTTCGCCGAAGTGCTGAAATATGCGTACTTGATCCACGCACCAGTATGTTGAGCGATGACATATGCATGGAGTAATATGCTGATCATTCTACAGGACGCCGACTACCAGGTCAAGAACAGCAAGGACCAGTTGTTCGTGTTCAACACCGAGGCGCACCCGGTCAAAGTGGCCAAGGTATTGTAAGCATGAGGCGAAGGTTGATGCAGCGAGTGATTATTTCTTGTCAATGTTTAATGTCCATGAATGAACATTTGTATGCATTTTTCTCACAGAGACATTCGATGATCGATCTCTAAGCTTTGCCCTGTGTGTTTTCTTCCGGAATGCTTTGTTCGGCAATGGCCTGACCCATGACTGGGGACGCCTGATTATTTTGTTTTTCCGTTCGCTGGGGTGTCTGACGTGGGTGCTGGACAGCCCACTCGTCGTCCAGTAAACATGGGATACTGTTGTCAATATCCACTGCGAGCATGATGATTCTAGGATGGATGTGTTTGTGTATTTTGAGGTCATCATGGCGCTAGACCAAGATTCGAATGATCCGCCAGCCTTCTATACAGCCTGCCGCAATTTGTCGGGACATTGCCCGCACCTAATCTCGATTTGCCTTTGGCTTGTCCCGTGACCAGCTTCCTACTTGGCCCACATGGCAAATTGACTCTAAATTAGCTGATGGCATTTCTTGACAACACTGACGACACTGACAAAAGCGAGAATGCTGCCGAGACCGGGATATTAACATTATCAACATTGGCTGATGGTCATTGCGGCTGCGGATCTCGTCCCCACACCTGCTGAGCTCTGAGACCAATCCTGGCCAGCCCAAACCACGCACCTCAGCCTTTCTCTACGCGTTCTGCTGCAGCTTCATGCACATCCTGCATGACTGACCGGGATCTTTGTTGTCCGGAGTGACGAATTTGACGACCACAGGGCGACTCGACGACAGCCCGCCAACGCTACCCAACTCGTTCTTCCACCGTTCACCGCCGCCATCCGGGCCGACCTCCACTCCCACAGAATCTCAGACACCCGACCTAAGACACCAAACACCACACCACACTCACAACTCCTTCTTCCAGTTTCTTCTTGATCTGAGCATGGCATCGGCCCCGTCACTGCCTGTTGCACAATTCTCCAGCGGGACTCGCTCTCGCCAGCTGGGCGTCACCAGCGTCTCCACCAGCGTCTCAGCCTTTCATGGCCGAACCCACGGCCTCCAGCAGTGCCTGGCTGGATAGAAGCCCTCCTCTTAATATTGGTCCTGGTCCCGTTCGCCCGCCTCAGCCATATGTCCCACTGAGAAAGGCGTCCCCCCAACGATTACAACCCCGCAAAGGTAGTCATCATCCTCTACTCTACACCGGTCCTCGCGGCGTAGAAGCTTTCCGGCCCAGCACCAGTCCCTCGTCTGCTTCACCGGACTTTGCATATGCCACAGCTCTTCATCCTCACATCGACACCAACTACGAATCTTCGCAGCAGACCACACGCAAAAACTCGTTTGAGACCGTTGTTCCGGCTTCTGCAATCGAACCGGAGACCAATGCCTGGCCGCTCTGGAATGATGGGGTCTTCGGATCGCCGGGCAAGAAGAACAATGCCAAAGTCAGGCAGTCGCGGTCCATATCCGAAGGTATGCGGGGTCTAAAAGAGCGTTTGGCATGGCATCAGGAACATGGAGCAGGAGGAGGAGGAGGAGGAATATCAGGTCCGGACTCGTCATGGGAAGAGCTGCCTCCACCACACGAGATCATGCCAGACGAGGCACGCACCAGCTTCCGCTCCGTCATGACCGGTGACTCGAGCTACATGAGCTCATATGCGAGCACCGAGCGGAGCAGCATGGCAACTGGTCTCAGCTCCACCAGCGATTTTATAAAGATCAATTCGAGCTCCCCGGTCATGCTTCAGGATGAGAATTTCAGTGTCGAGGATGCTATAGGAATGTATGCTGACGGTTTCGAGACCCCTTCCAAGTCATCTTTCGACATTGGCCGGGACAGATCTCCGGAACGTCGCATATCGTCACCTGCCAGTCCGAAGCGTCCGGTACACTTGCACAGGAGGAGTCGCTCGGCCGTCCTCACTGAGTCATTTTCGGCATATCAACTTGGACAGGAGAATCTCTCGCCCCCTAAACTACGGCAAGAGAAGACCTCACCAGAGAGGTTCGATTCAGCCAGGTCGACTGGCGTGGACGCAGGAAGATCCGAGCAAGACGTTCCATCGCCCAAAGCTACCGACACAACCAATCCTCTGGGCATTAACAGTCCTGCTCCGCCCGCGCCTGGCCCAGGCGCTTTATCACGAAACCAAACGGACGGGTTCAAGCCCGTGCCGAGAGACAGATATGGCTTCAAGAAAATATCGCATCACGTCACCCTCGAGGACTACGATGCCTGGGAGCGGCCATATAGCGAACACCTCGAACGACGTCGGGTCAAATGGGACGCCCTCATGAAACAGTTCGGTCTATCTACCGACCAACCGACACGCTTCCCGCCCAAATCCGAGAAAATTAAGCGTTACGCCCGGAAAGGCATCCCACCCGAATGGCGCGGCGCCGCCTGGTTCTGGTATGCTGGCGGGCCTGGCCTGCAAAAGAAGCACGAGGGCGTCTATTTCAACCTTCTCTCCAAGATCAAGCGCGGCGAAGAGCTCAAAGACACGGACCGGGAGCACATCGAGCGCGACCTCAATCGCACATTTCCCGACAACCTGACGTTCAAGCCCGACCCTTCTCCATCCTCAGCCCGCACCTCGTCATCCGACGACGGCGACTCTGGCCCCGAAACACCCATCATCGGCGCCCTGCGACGCGTCCTGCAAGCCTTCGCCGTCCACCGCCCAAGCATCGGGTACTGCCAGTCGCTAAATTTCATCGCCGGTTTGCTACTCCTCTTCCTCGACTCGGACGAAGAAAAAGCCTTCCTCCTCCTCAACGTCATCACCTCAGACTACCTCCCCGGCACCCACGGCGTCTCCCTCGAAGGCGCAAACATCGACATCGCTGTCCTCATGACCTCCCTTAAGGAGCTGCTGCCCGGCGTGTGGGCGAAGCTCGACGACCAGCCTGCTTCCGCCGCCAGCAATCCGCTCACGTTGCCGACGGTGTCCCTGGCTACGACACCGTGGTTTCTCACGCTGTATCTCACTACCCTCCCCGTCGAGTCGGCGCTGCGGATCTGGGACGTGCTGTTCATCGAAGGCAGTAAAACACTCTTCCGCGCGGCATTGGCGATTTTCAAACTCACCGAGCCAAGGATCAAGGCCGTGCAGGATCCCATGGAGGTGTTCCAGATCGTGCAGACGGCGCCTAGAGCACTGCTGGATGTCAATGGGTTGATGGAGTTGTGCTTTAGGAAGAGGGGCCAGGGGTTTGGCGGGCTGAGTCAAGATACGATTGAGCGGAGGAGGGAGGAGTTGAGGCGGTGGAAGAGGGGAGGGGCGAGGGTGGGGACGGATGTTGGTGGGATGCCGGGGGCCGGAGGCGGAGATGCTGCTACTGCTGGGCAGGGACAGGGGAAGGTGGTGGGTGGTATAAAGGGACGGTTTAGGAGTCGGACGAAGGGGGCCAAGGATCGATGAGTGATGCCGGATAAGTGATTGAGGGATGCTCTTGTGGAGAGGAAGTGGAGTCGAGGAGTTTACTAGAACGACGATACACCTTAATGATTGGAGGACAGCGCTGTGTCTCTATAGGCTCGGGACTAGAAAGCGGAATATCACAACGACAGGAGTAACAAGGGCTGCATGGTCAGCGATTCATCATGAGAAAGATAAAAAGTCTCTTCTATACAATGGCGCTAAGATGCCTATAATCAACCAAGATTGGATTACAAAGTTATAAAGAAGCCTGGCTATGACTGGTTTCGCTATATATGCCGAAGCGCTTTTCAAACGCCGCAAAAACAAAAGAGGGTATCTCTACATTTCCGGGTACCGACCGAGTAATCCCATGTCCCATTCAAACCCCAGATCGTTCCTATCCTTACACATAAAACCCTGCTTCGAGTGAAAACGAACAAGAGATTCCCAATGATCAATTCAGTGCGAGAACAATGCACTAGGGCTCCACCGCCCTGCGTTTCGCCCTTTCCATGTCGTAGCGTCGACGCTGACCTCCTCGAACGCGTGCAGCGGCGAGAAGCCCAGCGCCTCGAAGCCGTCGCCTGTACCGTCGCCATCCATCTGTACGTCTATGTCAGCATTGCTAAGATGAAAACTCGATATGTGTAGAGTCGAAGTGAGCAGGCCGGTACAGGGAGTGGGAACTTACATAATCCAACAAGCACCTCTCACACCCCTGAGCCTTGACCTGCCTGACGCCCAGCAAAATCAAGCCCTGCAAAAGGATACTATAGTCCGCTACACTCGGCGAGATGACCGGGCTCGATATCCCGCCCGTCGAATCCTGGGAATCGCGCAGCGCAGGGACAAAATCCGCAATTGACGAGGAAGCATTATACAGCACAACAGTCCCTACAAGGGCGCCATCATCAGGTCGCTTGGCACGGATAATACCGCATGACCCCGGGTCGTTGAGAGCCATCTTATACACTTCCAGAAGACCCTGACGGTTGGAGGTGCGGACGTGGTCGAGCACGGCGGCGCTGTGGTCCCAACCGTAGACGAGATCGAAGTCTACCTGCGAGCTTTGCAGGGATTTGGCCATGCCGTTGGGCAGGGACCAGGATTGGAGGTTGCGGGCGATCATGGAGCAGATGGGGCGGGAGAAGGCGGCGTTCCAGCCTAGGTTGTTGAACCATTGTCGGAGACGTTTGCGTTCGGGTGACTGGCCAGAGGGGATGCCGAGGTATATTGAGGGAAGGCGACAGCCTAGTTGGAAGCGTTTGACAGAGTCGATTTGCAGTAGAGTCCTGATGGCGCGGTTGTAGAGGGAGTGTCCGATGGAGAGCTTTCGTCTTGTGGGATCGACGATCAGGGCGCCGATAGCGCCTGTGCCCGTAGTGGTGAAGTAATACGTGCTGCAAAAGCCGTACAGGGCGTGTGTACTGGAATTTCTGACGACAAAGTGTGTTTCTTGTACGTCTGACCGTCTCAATAAGAATGAATTGCTGGTAGCTCCTGCTAGCTCAGAACGCGAGCCAGGAGTACTGCTTTCGTTGAGGGATTTGAGAAGGTTGTCAAGGGCAGCGGAGTCGCGCTCCTCGTTGAAGATCTCCACGAGCCAATGTTGCTTCGATTGTGATTGCTTTTGAGCTGGAGCAATAGACCCAGGCAGGCATCCGCTCGGCGAGAATTCGCCGTATAGTGCTTTGACGAGGGACATGAGCGCCGTTTCGGTGTAGTCATAAGTACAGATATAGGTATTAATGGACTCGTCCATGGCAAAATCATAAGGCGAGCTGACCGCTACCACAACCAATGGCTTTTCTCTTCTTTCGCCTGAGCTGGAGAACTGCGAATCACAAATCATCGAAATGTGTTTTGTGAAGGCGGACTGATACAGATTTCTGTTAGCATCTGCAGTCAGAACAATGACGGCGCCAGCTCGCTTGAGCAAGTTTTCGTGTTGTGGTCGTACACCATGTGCAGTGTAGCTGGCGTGGAGAACTCTTCCGATTCTCAACCGCGCTAGTGACCGACCGAGCTCTCTGAAGACACGCTCACCGCTCATAACGGATGCGGTCCTCTCAGATGCCTCAGGCGACCCCGTGGAAGATAGCTCTGAGATGGTCCTTGCCGCGGCAGACGCAGCAAGGGGTTTGATGAGAGGCGTAAGAAGAAGTAGTTCTTCATCTGGCTCGAGGACATTCGTGAGAGGCAACAAACGGTTCTTGTCGCGGACGACAGTGATGGAAGAGCTGTAGGCTTTGGTGGAGAGAGTGGTATGTGATGGCTGAAGTTGTGAGAGGAGTTTGATGCCCGGTGGGTTTAGAGCTTTCTCCCAAGAAGTGCATCTCTGCTTCATTTTGAGGACCCTGCGAAGAGACGTGGTGATACGTTCTCGGGTGATCATGGAATTTTCTATGCCCAGCTTTACTCCAGTGATGGCCTCATTCTGACATGCAAAAGATCGACAAAGCAAGATAAGATCACAGCCTGCATTGACAGCCATGACGGTACCACCACCCACGCCAATGTTGTGGCTCAGAGCTTCCATTTCGAGACACTCAGAGACAACCACACCCTCAAACTTCAGGTCTGTCCGTAGTAAACCGTTCACAATTTGATCGGACAAACAGGCGTGCATAACATTGAGGCCTGGAGAGGACATCGCGCATCCACCTACCATGATAGAATCAAGACCTTTTTGAATCGCATTGCGAAACGGAATGAGGGCGCTGAGGGTAAGCTGCTCGATGGATTCGGTGATGGTGGGTACGTCGAGCGCCGAGTCCAGAAATTTGAGATTGCCATAGGATGGGAAATGCTTGCCCATAGTTGCGAGTCCTGCGTCCTGGTAGCCCTTCATTGAGGCAACACCATACTTGGATACTTCCTGAGGGTCGTCGCCACTAGACCGCACGCCGATGGGCTGGCTCCGAGTGTTGATCAGAACGTCGATACAAGGACCAAGAATCCAGTTGATGCCGCAAGCAGCGACCTCTTCGGCGGTAGCTTTGGCAACCTGATAATTCAAATCGACGGACCCAGTGGCAGCAAGACCCATGGCACTGGGATACTGCCTGATATAGATCTCATCGAAGAGACTGTTGACGCCGCCGTTCTCTTGGTCGAGACCAATGAGGAGCGGCACGGGATGACCGGCATCATGCGCTATCTTTTGGAGCTCGTAGACCAGACTGGTGGTCTGCTCGGCGGCTAATATGTGTTAGTACTCGCAAACCAATAGAATGCAACATGGGGTAGACACACATTTGAGATTCTTGGCTGTGAGTAGGATGGAGCCGAGATGGTTCTGCTGGATCAGCTGGCGTATCTGAGGTGTCACCTGAGTTCCGTCGAAGCCTGCACGATATCCGAATTAGCTCAGGTGGCCATGGCAGAGGATCAATAGAGGTATGCGCACCCATCATAAAGAGCTGACCCAGGGCCCTAGAGCGGTAGTCAGTGCCGTTTCAGATGCAGCCAGGGTGCAAACACACTTGTTGGTGTCATCCCAAACGGGATCGAGCCAGGGCCCTGGCGAAACAGAGACCATGGCGACGCGGTGGACAAGAATAGCAATGGAACGTTACGACGGAGGGAGCGGACGATGTTGCATTGCAGAAAGAAAGAATGATGTGACAGGGCGTGTCACGCAGCGACGCAGAGCCGATCGAATGGGAGCCGAGACGAGGATGGGCGTGGTCTGGAAACGGCCAAAAGCGAGCCTTAGGGACAGACTGGATTTTAACCTCAATACCTGAGCGGCCTTGATGAGACGCCTTGTGTTCTGGTAGTGTTCGGCCTGACTGGAGTGGTGCGGGTCAGAGTGCCGACGGCACGAGAGCTCGAACGTTGGGGGAAAAGAATGGCCCGGGGTCGAACGGGTGTTCGCTTGGTCTGTGGTGTGGTGTGGTGTGAGTGGGCCCCCGCTAGCAATCCGGGCGCAGTCAGCACAGGCACAGTCGTTCCGCGTCTCGAAAGCTGTGGTATTGGGCCGAGAGTGGAATTGACCACTATTGAAGAAGCTGACTGCAATGAGAAAAAAGGGCAGCATACCAGTGTTTATCCTGTCACTGCTTCTCTTGCACAATCTGAACACAAGATAGCAGGGCACGATGCGCCAAGACAATCAACCAAACACTCCACGTGATCTAATCTAATCTCATCTCTTCTCCCCCGGCTCCTCCAGCACAATCTCCGCAATCTCCACGCCCCAAACCCAAAAAATAACAGCCGGCAATCATGACGCGTATGATCTCTCCGGCAGAATGCAGCATGTGTCCGCAATAGTGGTGGCGAGCATATCAAGGTAAGTCCTATCGCAGGTTCTTTCAATTCGATTTCTCCTGCTTTTATTCTGCTCATCTTCAAACTGCAATGTCGACCACAAGGATTGCGGCCGTTACCGGGGCGAACAAAGGCATTGGCCTCGCTATAGGTGAGTACGAAGGCTGAGTCGTGGTAGTGTTCTCATCTGACTTGATCTTCGAAAAGTCCGTCAGCTTGCTCTTCAATATCCAAACTCTCCATTTCACAGCGGATCATTCCTTATTTATCTGACAGCTCGGTCTGCTGAACGTGGAGCCGAAGCGGTCAAGACCTTGAACAACGATCCCGAGCTCAAGAAGGCAAAGGTCCTGGTCCAGGATGGCGGACAGACAACCATAAAATTCAAGCAGCTCGACATCAGCAAGACCGATAGCATCCGCCAATTTAAGGACTACCTGCATCAGGAGCATCCCGACGGTATTGACATTCTTATCAATAATGCCGGTATTGCTCTGAAAGGCTTCGACGGCTCCATCGTCAAGCAGACGCTGGAAACGAACTACTATGGCACCCTTGAAGCTACGCAGACCATTCTTCCCATCATCAAACAGGGAGGGCGACTGGTCAATGTAGCATCCATGGCGGGCCACCTCAACAAATACTCTGATGACGTCCGCCAGGCCTTCCTTGATGCCTCCGCGGCGGGGGTGCCCGAGATGACCTCACTAATGGAGACATTCAAGAAGGCAGCCGCTCAAGGTACGGAGAAGGAGCAGGGCTGGCCGTCGGCCGCTTACGCTGTATCCAAGGCTGGTGTCATAGGAATGACCTACGCCATTTCTCAGGAACAGAAAGCAAGCAAAAATCCAATTCTGATCAATTCATGCTGTCCGGGTTACGTTGAGACAGACATGACCGGTGGGGGTGGCTCCAAAAAGCCCAATGAAGGTGCTATGACTCCTGTACTGCTGGCTCTCCGCGACATCAAAGGTAGCAATGGGAAATTTTGGCAGCACGAGAAAATCATCGAGTGGTAATCTGTTGGCGGCAGACCAGAATCTTAGGCATACTAGCTACATTGAGGAAGCCTCTCTAACGCGAATTAGTCTACCTTTCCCTTCCGAAGCTCTCTCTCACAGAATAACATGCAGATGTTCAAAAGTCACGACTCATACTCGGGAGGTCAGATTGTGCGTGTTTCCTTGAGAGGGACTTTAGGGTATTTTCTCGACTCCTGACCCTGCGCGTCGGTAAGCAGCCAATGATCGGCTTCCTGAGCCTCACTCGACATGAGCAAACTTTTATCCAATATTCCCACTCGTCGGCCCGGAGAATCTCCTCTCGTAGTAATTTCAAAGTACTCTGCGCTCTCTCGTCGTCGTGGGGGACTTCAGGGGTCAGATCATCGACAGCCTTCTTGTAGACTTCAAGCTTGGCTAGCCAAGATCGTACCTCTTCAGCTACAGCCCGAGGTTCGTTGCGCTTATTGAAAAAGCTTTGAAATAAGCCGCTCGAACGCTTCCTAGAAATCCACGTGTATCCCCGCCATGTACCTATACATCTTCTCGTCAGAGTCCATGATTGTTTCGAATTGAGCCACAATAGATTGATTGAAGGTTCTGGAGCAGAGTCTGTCGCTTGGAAGTAGAGGTGTTCATATGGTCCAAGTTCAACAGTGATTCCAGCCACGTCATAACAGGCAAATAATTGCTGTGTTGCTGCTTAGCTGTAACAAGCAATCAAGCACAAGAGCAGTATGCAGCCTAGTAGTGATCATCCAGGGAATATTGACAACACAAGTCCTCTATGTCACGGAATTCAGCACATACCATGAGGTCTTTTCTGTAGTTCACGGAATATACGACTTCGGTAGACTGGTCCAATTCGGCGAATATGAACTCAAATTGATGTGAGACACATCAACCCATTCGACTTCGCCTTACACTAACAGCCTGCTTGCTTCTCTCCAAAGCTTTCACATAGGATAACACCTGAATGAATCGATAGTCGCGACGCCTGCATGGTGATTCACACCATCAATTATCCACTAGAAGAGCCTTGCCGGGAATCTCAGGATGTCTCCGCAAAAAGGCATCCTGCGCGCTGGTAAGGATCCAGACCTGAGCTTCTTGTGCCTTGCTCGACATGAACGCACTTGCGTTCAACTCCCCCACCGGTTTCCAAACAACGACATTTCCAGTCAGCTCTTCCTTCTTGTTGGCAATTTCTTCTCGTCGAAAAGTCTCCACAACCATTTTGGAGACTTCGTCCTTTGGAACAATGGCAGCCAATTGGTCGATCAGCTGGTCGGCCAGTACCTTGTACTCATCACACTTGGCTGCCCAGGCTCTTTCTTCCACGACTATGGCAAGTGGAGCATTCCTTCTTTCATGAAGTCTCTCCACGATCTTTTTAGTTTCGTACCGAAAATCCGCTAACGTGTGCCGTATGCGGCGGTATAGAGCTGTGTCGGCCATGGCTTGTTTCAAGTTGAATCTATATCGTCGGTGAATCTTGTCGACCTTGGGTGATCGAGTCTTACAGATGGCATGCCGCTCGAAACTGGGAGCCATTATAGCCCGTCAGTGTAGCACCACAGTAGATGGAACAGCAGCATATGAGGCATGTGTGCAGTGATGCTGTTCCACTCTGACAAACGATGGAACACGGGAACGGGAACAGCACAGAACTGAACAAAAATGATACCCAAGCTGACCTCATAACCGTCAACCAGACATCAGACAACACTGCATGCGGTACAGCCAAGATGTCACCACTTCTTATTCTCTATTAGTTGTCCAACGCCATAGGGTCATCAAAAAGTGGTTCTGTAGCGCCAAATAGAGTCGCGGTCACAGTGCTATGGTAGATATGCTCTGTGATTTCAGAAACCATGGCTGAATTTATATAGACTGCGACAGGCTGTTCGACCGATATGTTATGTGTAAATGGTACTGTTTGCGTAAGGGTGAGATCGGTTCGTGAGTTTGGTGGAATGGTTCGGCAGTTGAAACTCTGTTCACCCCACAAAAAAGTGTATTTTTTGAAACCTCTGTGCGGAACGGGTCACGTGATACGATTCGCCTCGACAATCCTCCGCCTCTTGGCAGAGACGAACCCGGCTTGGTGCAGTCAATAGTGCTGCTGACACCGTGCAAGCATCAATCAAAACGCAAAACAGCGACAACATTGGAGAGAGGCTACCTGTCGCGCCTCCGCTTCTAAAATCCCTCGTCACTCGTATGCTCGTGGAGAATATCAAGCTTGAGTTCACTCTACAGCCACTATTTGTTAGCCCTGGCCAACATGTACAGTGGCCAGGCCTTCCAATTGACCTTGAAAACAAAGAATCTTCACGGACATGGCATCCAATAATCAAGACGTCCCCGTGACCGAACACCAGGTTATGAACAATTCTGGAAACAACGATGTTGGCCAGGAAGGATCTGCTACGCCAATTGCGCCAGAAGCGGCGGCATCGACAGCAGCACCAATTGAGGCTGCGAAGTCGGACGACACGACACTCTCTTTCTTCGACTCTTCTGCTTGGGGCAGCTCTGCTGATCCTTTGCCCGATCCCATAGCGATCGCTGCGAACCCCGGCATCGATGGAAACAGTGTCGCCACCACTCCTCAATCTACCGGTCGAGGTCGAGGTCGAGGCCGAGGTCGTGGACGCGGACGAGGCAGCACTCGCGGCACCCCCGCCTCTCCAGTAGTAGCCAACGGCTTGACTCACGAATCTCTTGCATCGACCCCCGGCGATGCCGCAGGACCAATTCCAGGACAACCCGTCGATACACCCACCGCCACCCGCGCACGGGGTCGAGGCCGTGGTGGTCGAGGTTCACGAGGCGGACGAGGCAGTCGAGGCGGCCGAGGTGGACGTGGTGGAAGGGGCGGACGACGACGCCGTAGCGACACAGACGAGATTCGAGCCGAGGATAGTCCTTCGGACGATGAGTCCCTGCACGGCGATTCAGACAACGAGGACGCCCTACCCACCGAGACACGCTCAGGCCGCTCGGTACAGAAGCCCACTACCTTTGCACCGATGCCAGTCAATGGAGTCAAGCGCAAGCGCAACCCTCTCCACGCGCATCATGGACGTGCTCGCAATCCTGAGCTCAGTGTATGTAAAGTTTGTCTCCGCCCGCACTCGCCTGCCAGCAATATGATCGTCTTCTGCGACGGGTGCAATACGCCCTACCACCGGTACTGCCACCGTCCAGCGATCGCACAAGTCGTTGTAGACGTTCCTGAGAAGGAATGGTTCTGCGCTGCATGCGAAGCCGAAGTGGTCACCGTCTACGATGTCGCTACCTTCCGCCCCGCAGAGGGTCTACCAGCGGACAAGGTACTTTCCCCCTTTCTGTCCCCTCTCTCGAACAAGCAGTATCTAACAACTCAGATTCGCACGCAACTATCCCGCGTCCCGTCCGCGATTCTAGTCGACCTTCTCATCCAAGCGTCTACCCTGCACGCCTCCGTACCCATCCTCCCCCCACCCCCACAACCCCGCACCTTAATGCCCCCACCCCCTGTTCCCTCCCACCCTTCCTCGACCCTGACTTCCCCACCTCGCTCCCAGTCCCAAGACGACAGCAACGAGCTCCAACGTCCGCCTGACAACGAGCTCGAGTCTGGTTACGAATCCGACCCGCCGGCGCACTATCCCATTGCTGGACAGGGGCTTGCGGCAACTCTGCCGCCAGAAAGGGAGCACGAGAGTTTCCTTGTCGATGACAACACCGAGGTGTATACACATGTTGTGCAAAGGGACGCGGAGAGGGCCAATGCTTGGCTTTATGGCAAGCAAGAAGGCGATAATGGAGCGGGTGGCGTGAATGGGGAGAACCATGGGGCGGGGGAAAATGGGCGGGCTGTAGAGCATGAGGGCAAGAATGACGCGGCCAAAGGTAGTGGGCGTGAGGACGTTGAGATGGCAGATGCTGCTGTCCACGAGACGCCAACCACTGTACCGGAGTCTAGCTCTAGCCTGTCCTCTGGATTGGAAGATAACATCGTCGTTGGCTCGAGGCGGGAAAGCAGAGAAGACACGATTAGAAGTACGTAAAAGGAGGAGATAGGGAAAATACTTCTCCAAGCTTGTAATATGCAGCTCAGATATATCAGCATCATTATACTTGGGTATCACGTCTAATCTACCTCTACCCTATGTCCAGGAAAATGCTCAATCAAATTCTCCGTACCCAAAGTCGCCAGTCATGTCTCCAGTCGCCGCTTCGTAATCGTCGTACTCGTCGTCATAGTCGGCGCGCGGTGAACCACCCGCCCAGTCGTCGTCGGGCACGACCTCTTCATCTTCTTCCTCTTCCTCTTCAGCCTCCTCCTCTTCCTCGTCCGCCACTTCGGTCTGGTCCTTTTGTTCTCGTTCTCCTCTGTCAGTCTCTCGCCTCTCCCGCCTCTCCTTTTCAGCCTCAGCGATCCTCTCTGCCTTACCAGTCGCCACTCCAGCAACCTCTGTCACGCCTTGTACGACAGCATGCTGGGCATCTAGCTCCTCGGCGACAGAGGGTGCAACACTGCTTTCCCTTGTGGGCGGCGCCGTACTGACTGTGCTCCCCTCCCGAGCCATACGTTTCTTTTCGCTTTCCGTAGGCCCAACATCACCACCAAACACCTGATTGAGCATGGCGTAGTTGATGGCTTTGGAAATGTTCTTCCCAGCTCTCTTCTCCAGCATTCGCTGCGCCGCATCGGCCGGCGACATGACCGGCGTGCCCCCATCGGTAAGCACTGTGCCATCACCCATGCGTGATCGCTTGCGTTTCTTCTTCTGCTTGTTGCGTCCGCCGTCGGCACGTTCGAGCTCCGCCTTGAGGTACTTGGCTTGTTGGTGGCGCAGCCAGTCTTCGTTGTCCCGCAGCCAGATGGTTTCCTTAACCTTGACTGCTTCTTCGGGTAGAAGAGCATTTTGAACTTCAGGATCGTCGGCGAATTCCCAATCTTCAATCTCTACACTATCCGAGACTTTGTTTGTGCGTCCTGCAATGTTCTGGCGTGCGGCGGATGCAGCAGCGGAGAGAGAGCGCTGTTGTGTGGCAAGCTGCTCCGAACGCTGGGTAAGCTTTTCTCGTTCTGTGTCATCACGGGCAGACACGCAATTAGGATCTTGGAGGATGTGCTCGATGTCGGTTTCAAGTTCGTGTTCGAGAGCAAAGTCCGCCTCGGTAAGTGTGACTTTGGGGATGGCGCCAGCTTTCGTTCGGCCTCGCTTTTTGGTTGTTTGTGACGCGGAGGATTCACCTGATTGGGCATTGGGTAGGGCAGGGATTGCGAAACCATCAGCATCACGCCGCGCTGGTGCGTTTTCACCGCTAGTGTTGGTTGGTTGTGAGGGGCTAGGGTCTGGGGAATCGGTTGAGACCTCAGAGGGGGCTTCGGATGACTGTCTGGAGGAGATAGTTTCGACGTCCTGGGATCTGCGGGCTTCCACACGTGCAGATCTTTGTTCTATGATGCGTTTCTGTCGTTTGTGGCGGTCTGCTGCAGCAGTCACTGAAGGAGGATCATGCTGATGCTTGAGCCGGTGGCTCTTGTTGCGGAAATCCTCGACACTCATGGTACTGCTGCGGGTGCGCTTGAATTCGGACAAGCGGCTGCCTATGGTGATTTCAGAAGCCTTGACCACATAAACAACCTCGCGGACAGTACGGCGGAAATTGTTCATGCGCGCAGCCAGGACGATGCAAGCGCCACAGAGACCACTAGGGTGACGGCCTGTCACCATCCAGTCCCGTTTCATACGCTTGACGATCTTGGCGGCATCTTCCGCCACGTTCCTGGTTTTGTCGCCGAATTCGAGCTTGCTGCAGTATTTCATGAGCAGAGGCTCGATCTCCACCACAGGTTGTACATGGCTATGGACCTCGAGGTAGAGAGCTTTGCTGAGTTCCTTGTAGATGTTGCCCAGGCGGTACACGTTGACCGACAGAGCCTCGGAGATGTCAATGAGCAATATGGTATTGTGCTTCTCGCGGCGGCAGGCGGCGTAGAGACAAATGCCAGCGACTTCGTTGGTGCGACGGCCCTGAATAAAGTTCTGGGCGGCGGCCAGCTTCCAGAGGTTAAAGGCAATGTCTTCGACGTTGCCCGGGATTCTCAAGAGGGGGCACAGCTGCCTGAGTTCAGACCGTCCGTTTTGCTCAGTCTCTTCACGGCTCTGATACTGGCCGCCGATCCTTCTCGAGGCTGCAGCCCCAAGAGTCTTTGCATGACGCGCGGTCTCACCGACGAACCCACCCTGGACGGTGGCGGCACCAGTCGACGTCTCACCAAAAGTAACCTCGGCGACGATGTTTTGCTCGCTGATTTGGGTACCGCAGTTGGTACAGATTTTGGCGCCCTCATAGACTTCGTACTGCGGAGCCTCGCAGCAAGTCTTGGGCTGTCTTGCATGTGAAGGGGCTGACTGTGGCGGCGGGTCGGAAGAGGGGATGGGGGTGAATGGCCGACCCTTACCTAATCTCCCACCCAGCCGCTGCGCTGGGTTTCTCCTCACCGCGGGGGCGGGCATGGCGGGTCCAGGCGCGAGGCCGAGGGCGGGACGCACGTGACCAAGAGCCGGCGATGGTGATGGTGATGGCGATGAAAAGTGCCTCGCAAGCTGTGGTAGTATTGGTGATGATATGTGATGATCCGGGGCGATGACAAGAGAGAACAAATTTTTGGCGGGCGTGGTGGGGTTGGTGAGTCTTGCCGTGGGGCCGAACGCCAAATTCGCGGGTAGGCGACCACAATACAAGTCCCGTGGTTCGACTCTCCACGTCTTCGAGCAAAAATCAGTTAACTTTACTGCAGCGAATGTAACCTCACGTGACGTCAGAACAGGCAGTCACCACAATGTATAATCTCATCATTACTTTGTGAGTTTGCAGAATAATAAAGAAATGGTGTTTCATGATCGATCAGGTACTAGCCTAACTCTGACCAAGCCGTTTCGGTCTGTCCCTCGACATTGTGTCCGTCAAAAGACAACATCGACATAGGAATCGACTTGAGTTCTTTTCTTCACTGCCTTCTTGTTCTGGTATAACGAAAAGAGAATCGCTGGAGCTGTCAAACGCCATCCTATTCAAGGTCACGGCAAGTCAAGTCCTTCGTCCTTCGCACAATCAGTCAGCGTCACCGAAATCCTGCTTTTATGCTTCCGCTAGACCTGCCGTTGGCTTGTGATCGTCGAGTTCTCTGCCTGTTAAAAAATATCCGAAATACCCGGAGGATTCCTATGATTAGAAGACAGAGTTTTTGACAGACCCGTGGGAAGCCTGATGCGTGTGGCGCCCCGCATAGTTTGCGCTTCAATCCAGAAGTCGCCGCATCGTCAGTGCCAGTGGGGCCAAAGACGGCAGAGGCAGAATGGGAAATTGGGATGTGACACTGCCCGGCACCAGATCAGCCTGAGCCAGATCCTCCAGGCACATTTGCAACTGCCAGTCTAGTGTAGCTCCACCGCAAATCTAAGCAAATCTAAAGAGAGTTCGACGGCTGGGTAAGGGGAGCCAGGGGCTCGTGCGGAGAATTGACTGTTCCAGGCGTTGATGGCATGTTCCGTTGACCGCACCATCAATAATCAAGCTGCCAAGGTGCCCTTTCTAGTCGCGGCTGCGGCAAACTTGCGCCATAAGGTTTTCGGCGGACTGGCACAAGTCGCCCGTCTATGGGCCGCAGCGCGGGACACCCCACAGCTTTCGCGAGTCCAATCGTTCGTTCGCCCGGAGAGGCCGAAACGCATCGATCGGCATCCGGCCGGGCGCCAAACAAGGGCACTCGTTCCTCGTTCCATCCAACACATCCACCAAAAACCCTCTGTCCCACAAGCTTCGCCCTCGCAACAACTTGACCTCATTGGTTTCGTCCTCTTCCGCCTGCCCTCGAGGCGCTGGACGTCCTGCTGGCTAAGCATACAAAATCAACCTCTCCTCGACATTCTGCCTTTGTCCAATCCAGCTCCATTCGACAGCTTGGCATAAGCGACACCACACCCTGCCCACCCTGCATCGTTGCGTCGCATCGCGCCAGCCGCTGCAACACAATCTATCGCCGGGCGACCTCGAGCGCATTCCCAGCTCACCGTCCATGCCACGCCTGATTCCCCGTTCCTGACCGCCGGCCTTCCTCAGCCCTACCCTCCGCCCTCAATCTGGATCCCTCGATAGCTTCCCAAGAGCAGGAGCGTTTGCGGAGTCACGATGGAGGGGTTCGATACCTCCACCATGACCTACATGGCCTCGACCATGCCGGTCACCAACGTTACCGACCACGATGGCTTCTCCAAGCCTGCGCCCGTCAACATGGACATGCAGGACATGTTTTCCAACTTTGACATGAGCACCTATGCGGGGTATGTCCCCGACATCAGGACGAAGCGGGGAGGTGCACGTAACTAACACTAGTTCCAGGAGTGAAGACTTTGCTTTTCATGGCATGCAACCCGCTATATCGCCCGGTCTTAAGCGCATGCAGAGTGGCTTCGATGACGCTGCCTACTCGGACATTGTCAGCACCTTCGATACCCAGACCAACCACGAGCACCATGAAGCTGAAGCTATCGATCGGGACAACAAGCTTCTCAGCTTCTGTAATCCCACCTTCGACCATGTCTTGCTCGATTATACCTTTCGCCAGACCACTCTCTCATTGTCAGCAAAGCTCCATGGCATGTTCTTCCTTGCCGAGTCGCCTTGGACGTCCACTGGCGATGCCGTACCTCCACCTCACGAGCTCACCTGCTATCGAAGAAACCTCTTTCAGATCACTGGCAACATCACGTTACCAAGGACCTTACGTCATCTTCTGACCGAGAAAGGCGAACAGCTGCCCATCGTCGGACAGGAACTGACCGTCTCTGCCACCGAATCTACAGAAGGCAACCCTGTTAAGATCATATCCGTGCCATGGAAGACACCGGTCAACCCGACCCAACAACCTGGACCAGAGGATAAGGCAGAACGTGAACCGCCTGCAATACCCCTGGACCCTATGGCTACTCAAGACCTCGATCCGGAATTCGCACAAATACCATTCCAGTGGAAGCGACTACAGTTTCGCATAGCCACCGCCAACAACGGACGGAGAAAAGAGCTGCAACAACATTTTGTCATTCGCCTCAAGGTCATGGCCACCCTGGCCGACGGGAGCAAACGATGCATCTGCGAAGTGAGGTCTGGCGCCGTCATCGTCCGAGGTCGAAGTCCAAGAAACTTCCAGTCTCGCAAAGACACACCCTTAAATGGCAACGCCAGCCATACACGCAAGCCGGCGCCTTCCATTGCTCCGGTGCAACGCACTACTTCTGGAGACTCGGTCGCAAAGTCAAGCAGTCATGCTAACGCATCAAATACCGTGGTTGCTGCTTCCGCTACCACGATAAAGCCCGAAGTACCACACGCGCCTCCTTCAGTGCAATCATTCTTCGAATCGAATGACGTCGCTGGTGGCCAAGATTTCTACGATGGACTCATGTCAGGCAGCATACACCATCACGGTGCCATGACTGCTGTGCCACAAGAGCCATTCAGCTTCGATCGCCATCGCGCATACGCCGGTTCCTCGCCCGACTTTGGCCGTGTCGCAAGGCATTTGCAGACCTCCTCAACTCCGATCAACTTGTCGCTTGTGGACGAAGATGTTCCGAGAAAAGAAGCCATGTTGCGCGATTCGAGCACTCCATCAAAACGGCCCATCATGCCGCCCCCTCGCCCACCAAGCTTCTCCTTCAACACTGTCAGCACGCCTGACGAAAGTGCCGACTTGCTATACGAGTACTTCCCGCTCGCCCTCGAGGAGTGGATGCCTCCTGTCGATGCTGTGTACAGGCCGCATGTCGTCCATCACATCAAAGTCAGCGCTGACCCGCGCGATCCGACTGTGGGAGTAACACGAGGTAGGAGCAAGAGGTACTTTAGTGAGGTGGCGGGGTGATTGGATCTATGTCCACTATCTTGTTTAACCCCGTGACAATGCAGCAAGCACGACAACCACCCATCAATGTACTATATTCCAATACTGGCTATCTGGACGGAAATCTCAAGCACTGCGAAAATAAGCAGTCTCAGCGTCCGTACCGACGAGAAACTTCCTACAAGCACCCACAGACTCCAGATGGCATTCGACATCCAACATCTCGCGAGTCAAGATCACCATCTCATTTCCTAACAATCATCAACAGACCAGGATATACCCCCTCAGATTTCCAATTTCCTTACAAGATCAACCCATTGTCGTTGGATGGAACGGGTCGGAAGCAGGAGAGGCTAGACTGATATCTACGCCCGTGGCTTGTACTGGTATCTTCCCCTTGATCCAGGTTGGTTGGTCTTTATATATTATACCCAAATATGACGAATCAAAGGAAATGTAAAAAGTTCGGATTTTCTCCATACCGTTCCACTTCTTGTCAATATGTCCCTAACGTAAAAAGCGAATATATCGGTGTGCCAACCTTTTAGTGGCATGTGCGTGTTTGCGCAAGAGATACCGGAGCGCTATCTTCTCTGGATACAAAGCTTGGACAGGAAAGGATAATGCAAGAGGACGGGTTTCCATGGCTGTACGCTTGTGACCTTCTGCAAGCTTGTGTGACAGTGTGCTCAAAAAAAAATTACCTTCGCTGGCTGGCTGTATGATGCCCAAGCGGGTTGGGTTGTGCTCCAGAGCGGACTGAGGCTGAGCAAGGAGGCGAAGGTCAATACCACCGATCTGAGTCTATGGTTGAGAGCAAGTGATTAAAACTCGTACTAGGGATGATCGGCCAGACAGAAGTGGGCGATGGCTTGAGGAAACAGTGGAGGAATGGTCGTGATAGAGCACAACAGGTCAGACACTTTCTCCGTCTTCATCAAGGGTACGCCTACAGACGTACTTTCATGCGCAAGCGAGGACAGATATATGGTCACTACGCAGGAGAGAAGGGAGCATCACAAGCCGAAGGTCGCCTGAAGAATAACGAATAAATCCCCCGACCAGCGTGGCAGTATCAGACAGACAAAAGTCGCCGATGAACCGCCGCGCCAGTCGGGGGAGTAGGGTGATTATAGCTATGATGAACACCAAATGATGCATGTAGATGACCATTTTCCTAACATGGTAGATGGACGGCTCTGATTTATGGCGAAGCTGGGTCAGTGTCCAAAGACTGGCAATTCAGTTGGCAGCTATGCATGGTATGCGCCGGCGTCCTGTGCATGAGACGCTCTATCCAATCAGGGGTGAAGATCATTACTCGTGTGGACGGCATTAAGCTCTGTCGAAATACTGGTGGCCATGATCTGTTGGACAGAGCATGTGGTTCTCGCCGACTAGTTCAGCCTGAACCCTCCGCATGCACACTTGCCACCACGCTTCTGGTAGGGCCGTGGCTCGGTTAACCAACAAACATGCACCCGTTTTTCCCTCGTCCTAGTCCTCGCACTCCGTCGAGCTCTTCGGTCGGAGCGCAGAATGATGAACGGGCATGTTTATCATATTTTCTGATAAGTTGACCTTCGATACTGCGGTGAGGGCGGTCACGATTACGTCTCATCTTCCTCGCCGCAAGACGCCGCAGCAACCGCCGCACCGAACATGCTACTTTCATGCGCGATGCGAAGCTCCACGATTCCCTTGTGGCTTTTTCGGGACCCGAAGTTGTTCGTATGATCACGCAGACTAATTGCCGTCAACGCATCCAGATGAGCCTGGCACCGCTCGCGGAAGCGCGGCCATTTCTCCAGGATGGAGCCGTTGCATGCAATAGTCACCCGCATTTGTTCCAAAGTCAGATGGGTCTTGTGCGATCCATTGATCATGGTCGATAGTTTGCTCTTGAGTTGAGCTTCTTCATGGCAGCGCAATTCCCACAGTGCGTGCACGGCAGCGGCTTCGTAGGCCGCGGCGCGGGTGCTGACGAGCGTCGCAATATCACGAATTGCAAACAGTTCGGACCTCGTGGGTGAACGAGACATGGCGTGAGCGGAGGTGAAGGTCTTGCTTGCCAGGGAGAGATCGGGAGTGATATCATCTTCGAACGCGGCGAGGACGCTCGAGTTGAGAAAATATGGCTCGTCAATCTTAGCAGGGATCTCGCCGTCGAACATTCCAGCCTCGCATATGGCTTCCAGCAAAATCAGTCGGGCTATTTCGCCGAGGTATCGACCACCAACGAGATGTTCGAAGGGCTGGAAATCGGGCAGTTGGTGGGCCGCATTCAGAGCCTGGTCCCAACGCGTAAGGGGCCAGACAGGCTTACCGTGCATGCTAAGTTCGGTGTTGATGACTACATGCTCGGCCACCTCATGCCACGACGAGGGGCGGACGCCAAATTTGTGCGGGTGCAGAGCCGAGACGGGAAGGTATATGGAACTGTTAGTTCCAGTGCCA
This sequence comes from Myriangium duriaei CBS 260.36, assembly GCA_010093895.1. Lineage (NCBI taxonomy): Eukaryota > Fungi > Ascomycota > Dothideomycetes > Myriangiales > Myriangiaceae > Myriangium > Myriangium duriaei. Next base: position 823,517 of record ML996085.1, read on the forward strand.
AGGATCAAAGACATACGGGTGGTCGGCTCCCGGTATGCCTGGCTGAGAAGAGTAGCGGAGGAGTCATTGACTAGCGACTGGAGCTTGACGTTGAGGCCACGTTTGCGACATGGTGCCATGATCAGCTCGCACAAATCCTGCCCTTGGACCCCGACGGTCGCTGAGAAACCTTTGCCCATAGCCAACAAGTGTCCAGAGCGTGCTGAGGTCTGCTCAATGGGGAATGACCAAGCCAAACCCATCAGCAGAGGCTTGTCGGGCGATGTTGTAGAGATAGATTTGTGGTTGTCTGAGGCGAGCGTCTCCTCGATTCGGTCTGCCATCCAGTCGAAAAACGCTTGTCCACGTAGTGCGCGCACCTGCGCATCAATTGGGAAGCATAAGCTGTGCCTAACGCGCATGCGCTGCTCCTCCGAGGCAGCAGCCTTGCCATTGAGCTCGATAAGAGCCAGGCGGAAGTTGGATCCGCCAACGTCGAGTGCGAGAAAGGTGCCCTGCTCGTCGCCAGAAGGGAGAGTATGGTGGTATGAGGGAAGCATGGATATATCAGAACATTGTAAGCGGTCCTTCAGTTCAGACTGCAGCCCCGTTGAGAGGTCGTACAGGTGCGGGGCCTCCAATTCATGGGAGAAAAGGCGCCGAACCTCTGCGAGGTATTCTTCCATGCTCTTTTGTACAGGAATAATGCTGATGCGCGATGCATCCTTCAGAGGCGTTTTTGCCTGGGGATAAATATTTGCTGGGGGAAGGGATAGCAGGACGTTCATGGAGGCTGACTGTGGGGTATTTCCTGGATTTGGAGAGTGAGAAAACAAGACCCAAGAATGGCAGGGTCGATAGGTAATGTATGATCTGCGCTTTAGCGAGAAGCGGATCAAATGTGCATATAGATTTGCAATGCAGGACAGTGGTCAGTGGGCGGGAGAAATTGCGAAGGATGGCGGAGGGGTAGACGTGCAGGCTTGATCAATGTATATCCGGGAGTAGGATGGTATGTATCTGGATCAGGCGGCAAGCGCCCTGTAACGTGAACGGACGGATGTGTTGGCCATCAGATACGAGTTGGATCGAGGTTTCATCCGGCGGGGGCCAAGGGCAAAGGGACGGTGGTGGTGAGGGTGGTGAACGGTGGATGCCCTGAGATTGCGCTGGTAGTTGAAGTTGCAGCTGCCATGGCCGAGCGAGGCAGCTGAGTGGACAGGCAGGTAGGCCTAGTCAGGGCATGGCCGTAAAGCCGGGAGCGACGGCGAAGTCAAACAAACTCTATTGAGCGAATGGAACGGGTGGATGCGGGATCGTCACGACGTCGTGGTATGGACGAGGTTGTCCTGTGCTCGGTCCGAAGAGCGTGGCGAGCGCAGCCAGGCCAGAAGCCAGAAGAGACAGAGAGAGAGACAGTGCCAGTCGGTTTGCTGCCAAGAGTGTCAGCGGCAAGCCAGCGAAAAAGGAAAAAACCCCCAAACTTCGCTGAGGTTACATTGGACCAAAGTGCGATCTGCCCTTGTGCCTGGCCGACTGCAACTCTGCCTCTCTTGCCCCTCGTTCTGGGGTGGCACATGGCGTGCTCTGCTGCTCGCGTGCGCTGTGAGTCTTGATTGATGTCTGTGTTGTCTTTCCAGAAATATCGCCGGACCTCTCGCTGCCGTCCAGTCGCAACGCCAATCCCGTACACGGCGCGTAAAACCTTCAGCAGCTGGACTGGGGGGCCTGAATGTTACCGCAGCGAGGGTGAACGGGCCCATCTCGGCCATGTCTGAGGTTTGGGTTGCCTCGCAGTAAATATTGCATTTCCATGACTGTCGTTGTTGTGATCGTGCATCTGCACGCCACTCGACAGCACATCGCTCTCGACCGACAAGGAAGGAGCCCCTCTATATCGGAAACAAGTATCTTGTACCATCCCACCTGTGATTCGTCTCGGTGGATTCACCCTGTTGTCCGAGTGGGTCTATCGTTGACAGTCATGTGACATTGTCAGCTTGGTCTCTCAATCTTTTTTTGGTTACCAACATTCAGGATCAAATGCACTTCAGCAATATTACTTGAATGCCAGCTATTACATCCATCGTCGTTGGTTTCGAACACACCTGTGTTCTACGTTGAGCTTTGAATCCGCCCACAGTCGCATCCGAGCACAAAGACACCCCGTAACCCGGAACGGCGGGCGTACGAAGAGGGGCAGTAAAGTAGTGGGGCAATTCTGTTTCTCATCGTCACCTCGTCTTTCCTTTTCCTCGTAGATGGAATCTATTAACTCGGCTCAATTGGTAATTCAGAACGTTTCACCTTGACTAACAGTCCAGCAGAGTCCCTCTACAAGGTGAGAGCATATCACGTGTCGTTGTCCTGATGGGGTAGCTGCGAAATTGGGAGCTCGTTGAGCCCTACGTCAGTGCCCCTCCATCGGTGGCATTTCTTGTGTAACTTGTTGCCTATCCGCCCTGGTCTCGACATTTGACAAGCATTCCTCACAGCCATTCGTCCTGTGATTCAAGCATATACGGAACCTATACCACAACAAACATCAAGTATGCCAAGTATGACCGATAAGTGGCCTGAGAAGGACAAACGGGAGGCCTCCCGGCACGAAATATATCACACGGCATTTCTTCTGCGCCAGAAACTAGTCCCAGATCTTGTCCCATCCATCCTCAGATATGCCGACAAATTTGAATCCTTCACGGTGGAGCAACGCTACAACCCTTATGTTTGGGTGTTTGAAAGGGAAGCACCATACCCTGTTTTCACCACCCCACCAATTGCGGCATCGGTCCAGGTCAAACAACCTGTGCAGAAGGTCACGTTCGAAATCGAAAGTCATGATCAGGGCATGTGTTCAGATCCGAATGCTGGAAACTGGACCTGGTTCTCTGCTCGCATCGTGAAGGCCGGCCAACCAATCCCCCCCTCAATTGAACAGGACGAACAGAGCGGCGAGAACGACAACAGCACCCCAAGAATGATATCATTTCCATACAGACCGAGACCGCCTCTGGTTACGCACACAATGAGGCGTCACGTACTTTTGTCTCCTGACAACAAAGTGCCACATACAGATAGTTCTGATCGCCAGCTTTTCAAAAACGAGCTGGCCAGCTCTCAATTCCGTTGGCACACTGCTGACTGGCACGTTGACTCATTTGACCAAGCCGAAGCTCAATGGGTTCAAAGTCTGGAACAGGGTGATTCCATATGTATTGTCGCTTGGGCGAGGTTTCCGGGTTGGGCAAATTATGTACAGCATGTCAAGGTGACCATCCATACCGTAGCGTGTAGTCATTAATCCGTCATGAATTTCTTGGAGGGTGAGGTTTCAGAGTAGCTTTACCGCAGCACAGCCCACAAAGCAGTTCCCCAGAACCATGCATATCCCGTTGCAGACGTGGGTAATTCCAGATCCGGACAGTCCAACTTCCTCAAATACAGGCGATATCGAGGCCGCGTGATACTCATCGCTCGCTCGTCAGTCCAGCCTTTCTCCGCAAGCCGGAATGGCCAAAAGGCAATAAATTCAACCAGCCCCTGGTGGGTCGTTGGTCCTGCTGTAATGCGCCGTAAATGCAGCGCCTGGTGAATGCACATCGAAAACCGCCGCCAATGTTGATCGCTTATGCCTCCTGGTTCACGGTTTGCTGTACTTAGTCAGTCCACTGGCTAATAAGTGGTGCGCGCGTGGAGGTAACATACCACCAGCCAGTCCATCCCTTCGTTAACTCCGCGACCATCAATGGCACTGCATGCCATGATACTCCAGTTCCGGTCTTTGAGCTCTGCCAGTTTAAGCGCCTCACTGATCTCGCCAGCTCCCTTAGCGCCTGGCTGATCTTGTTTGTTTGCGAACACCAGCAGCGCTGCATCCCGTAGTTCCTCCTCGTTCAGCATGGTCGCCAGCTCGTCCGACGCCGTTGTCAGACGGTCGATATCTGTCGAGTCTATGACGAAAATTACCGCCGCGGTATTGGCATAGTAGCATCGCCAGTATGGCCGTATCGATGTCTGTCCGCCTAGATCCCACACATTGAAGTTGAGGTTCTTATATGTTACTGATTCGACATTGAACCCTATGGTCGGGATTGTTGTCACCACCTCTCCTATCTGCACAGTATATGTCAGCGCTGGTCATACTCATGAACCCGACCATTGTACCTTGAGCCTGTAGAGCAACGTTGTCTTGCCAGCATTGTCCTGAGTAAAGAGTCAGACCACGTGGTGCCAGGCCTGTCATGTCATGTCTTACCAGACCCAGAATCAATATTCTGATCTCTTTCTTCGCCCACAACAGCTTCGAGAATATCGAGAGTGCTCCTCCCATGTTTCTGCGAGTTGTCCTCCAACGGCGCAAGTATGTAGGCCTCTAGGGGTTGAACAAGGTCTTTGAGAGCCGCTGCTCGTCGGGGTCGTTACCGGTTGCAAGCACGGGGAAATTCACGCAGCCGGGTATATGTGTGATCAGTAAATAACAGAGACTTGGGTGCGAGTGTACAATCTGCTGAGAAATGAGCTGCGGTACGGGGTGTCGGGCCTTGCCCTACTGTCCGCCGTTCGCGGATACGGGGACTTTGCGCCAAGACCAGCCCTACACCTTCGCCTTCTGTTCGATATCACGCATATCACAGCACAGCGCACAGAAGGGGATATTCTTCATTTACCATCATGGTCGGCAAAAAGTCGGGCAGGGCTCTTCTGCGGGAGGAGGGTAAGATTGTCCCGAATCGAGGATATAGCGATGCAATGGCTGACCGAAACACCAGGCCTTCAACGGACTGACAATAACATGGACTTGACAAGTTTCCCTCAAATTCCCATGATCAACCAGAAAAACTACTACACGTGTGTTAACATGTCTCCTTATCATATTTCGAGACCGTCATATCATTAGAGGATACTTTCCAGTTGCCACTCGGCTTTCACGGAGGACCACAAATGATAGGAGACACGTTGCTGACTCAGGTATTTTAGAGAGTTCATGAAACGCGATGATCAGATTCTGGCGCTTCGTCTGCAGAACGAGGAAGCACGAAACCGCATGACCAAGGCTGCTCGAGATAAGGATAGAGCACTAGCACAGAATGGAGCCTCTGCTGATCCAGATGTGGATATGGATGATGATGCGCAAGGTGACGAGGCCATGGAAACTGAAGCCTTTGGATCAAAGACAATTGTCATCCACCCAGGAAGTCAGAACCTTCGGATTGGACTCGCCACCGACGCATTACCCAGAACGGTCCCCATGGTCATTGCTCGGCGTTCTGATGTTTCCGAATCCGAGGAAGGTGACGGTGAACCTCAACCAAAACGACAAAAGCTTGATTCTGGCGAGCTCGGCGACGAAAATACTTGGTTCGGCAAAGATGTATGTGTTGCAGTCTGGTCGCTTATAGATCGCATCTAACAGACTATGCAGTTCAAAAAAGAGTATAACGCCATGGCGGCAGAATTCAAGACCTTTCGCAGGGTGAATAAACGTAGAGTTCTCCCCAACTCGCGTGAGCTAGTCTGGAATTGGAACTCGCGCAATCCACCGGAAATTATACCTCAACATAGCGATCCCCTCGAGATTGACTGGACTGATGTATCACAAAAGCCAGAGCATGTATCTGGCCAAGCAGCACTCCGCATCCCTGACGATTCGAAACCGAGATACAAGCTTCTGCGCCCATGGCAGAATGGACGGCTCAACGAGGCGGACTACGAAAGCAAAAATTCGCTATTTGTGGATTTCTTCACCATCATTTACGACGCCATTATGAACGAGGTTGGGGCTAATCGAAAGAAAGACTGGAATCAGTACTCAATTGTCTTCATCATTCCAGACTTATACGAGAAGACCATCGTCAGCCAGGTCCTTCACGAGCTCTTGCAGGACTGTGGCTTTCAGCGGGTTTGTTTCATTCAGGAAAGTCTCGCAGCTACTTTTGGCGCCGGTTATTCTAGCTCATGTATTGTGGACGTGGGTGCTCAGAAGACCTCAATCTGCTGCGTTGAGGAAGGCATGTGCGTTGAAAATTCACGGATCAGCCTGCAGCTCGGTGGCGAAGACGTGACGCAGGCCTTCATCAAGATGATGCTCTTCGACAAGCTCAACTATGATGAGATGAACTTGAAAAAACGACACGATTACCTCCTGGCGGAAGAGCTCAAACAGAAGTACTGCACTTTCAGCGACGAAGCCATCAGTGTGCAACTGTACGACTTTCACGTTCGTACTCATGGGCAAGACACCCGCAAGTATGCATTCAAGATATACGATGAAGTCGCGCTCGCACCAATGGTAAGTCCAACCCTTTCATATCACTTTTATAGACACTGACTCTCTCAGGGCCTCTTCCGCCCCAACATCTTCGACCACGCCCACAAACTCGACGGCCGCCGCACACTCATTCAACGCTCCCTCGACCTCTACGACGGCTCCCCCAACGACCCTGTCTCCCCCGCTCAAGTCAAAGTCATCGAATACGCCAACGACAACATCCCCAGCGCCATCTCCCGCCCACCCGAAGAACCCAAGCCCAAACCCAAATTCCTCACGCCTCGCGCGCCCCTCTCGACCTCCACCCCCCAACGCCCCTCCGGCCTAGGCAACCTCAGCCACCTAATCGACGACGGCGATCCGACCCCACGCTCCAGCCCCGGCGCCACCCCAGCCCCAGACGACGCCACGCCCCGCCCCGCCCGCGACGGCACCCCCAACGGCGACGTCGCGGAAGACGCCGAGGACGAAACCGAGCCCGACGACCCGGCAGAGCGCATCGTGCCTATCATGCCCTTGGACGTTGCAATCCTCACGTCCATTACGGAAGGTGCGCGGGGCGACGAGCGCAAACTGCGGGACTTCCTGGGCGGGATCATGGTGATTGGCGGCGGGGCGAAGATTGCTTCGTTCAATAGCTATCTGGAGTACAGGCTGCGGACGCTGCGGCCGGATTTGGCGAAGGATGTACTGATTGGGCCGCCGCCGAGGGAGTTGGATCCGCAGGTGTTGGTTTGGAAAGGGGGAAGTGTGTTTGGAAAGTTGAGGGGGACGAATGATAGCTGGATTGGACAGTTGGAGTATGATCGGTTGGGAGCGAGGATACTGAATTATAAGTGCATGTGGGCTTGGTAGATGGGGGAAGGGCATAGAAAATGGCATGTATTCTTTTCGTAAGGATGACGGTCTATATGTGTGTTTTGGAATGTGTCACATCTGTATTACTTCCCTCTTCATGCAGAGCCGTTGAGCTTCTCCTTCGGCAGCAGGGCTACCTTCTCCTTGAATAGGTTGTGCGCGCCGCTCCAGACGGGCGCTGTGTGTCGGTCCTTGAGCTGCTGCAGGCTAGGCAGGAGCGCGGAGCTGAAGGCCTCACTAGCCTCACGCGGCAGTAAGCTGGGAAGATGGTCGATGGAGATAACGCTGAGAGGGGGGCCGGCGGCTGTGTCGACCGCCACGACGGGGTCGGAGAAGGTGGTGTTGATGCTGTAGATCGGAATAGGATTGTGCGGGTTGGTGGTGTCGCATGATACATCGCAGACGACGCTCAGCTTACGGGAGGGGGAGTTGAGGCTTTCTCTGCTGACGAAGGGTGGGATGGGGTCTGAGAGGTAGATGCAGTTGACGAAAATCTAGTGACAAGTCAGCGATGGGTAGTAAGAAAGCATTCCGGGCGATGCTCACATCGCTCTCGATGATCTCCGGATACGGTCCTGTCTTCTCCCTCGTTTCGTTGATATCCCATTGCACGATGTCCTTATCCGACAGTCCCGCCTTCTTCAAGAGATCCACCGCGCCACGCCCGCAACGACCTAGCGCACCCATGACGAAAGCCCGCGGTTGTCGTCCTGCCTTAGCGGCACCCGCCTCTAGCGACTTCTTCACCTCCTTGACGAGCAGACTCTCGTGATCAAACGGCTTGACACTGTGTAGACCAACCTTCCCCGTCTCCAATTGCTGTGCCCATGCGAGCACCGCCAGCGCCGCACCAGCGAAACCAGCGTGGAATCCAAACGCCGCTACACGCCTGCCCGACTCGTCCTGCAGGAACTCGAGGTCGTAAAGGTTTCCCCCGCCGCGTGGGAAGCGGGAGAGAACATCATCCCAGCCGCCTTGGTTCTTGTAGCAATGTGCGAATTGGACATGAGTGTGCTTGAGCGGGAACGTCTCTTCAGGCAGCTCCTTGAGACCAACAATGATGTGGTCTGCTGGGGCTTCTGGCCATGAGCCTTCGGGCACGAGTTTGGCGCCAATCTTGGAGAAGTCCTCGTCGTCGAAGATGCGAAGTGTGGAGCGCTCGATGTTAACAGGATATCCCGCGTCGATGAGGGCTTTGGCAGTTGTGGGGGTCAGCGCGGAGCGGTGCTCCAGTGGCTTGGTCTGCAAAGGGATGAGGTCAGTGGGGGAGAACAGGTCGGGGGGCATCGGAGTCGTCGTACCTCGGCACGAAGATGGAGGATAGGGAAAGACATGGCTGTGGAACTGGGCAATATGAGGGATTGGAAGTAAGGGGGAAGGAATTGAAGTCAGGAAAGACAATTGATATTGGGAAGTGAGGCTGAGGAATTGTTTTGTCCAACCATGGTCTTTAAGAGTCATGCACTTTTTTGGCCGACGCTGCGGGATCGGAGCTGCCAGGTCCCCACTCCCAGCGTGCCCCAGACACCGGGGGGGAACGGCCCGCCGGCTGTTAAGCAGGTCACCCCGGGTCATTCGGCGATAACTACTCGCCGAGGTCCAAGAGCCGGTATCCCTTGCTTGTTTAAGAGGAATCTATAAAAATTATTTTGTTCTTCCAGATTATACCCCAGGAAATCATTGCATTGGCCTTACTATGTACATCAGGAGGATATTGGGCACTGCTTGGCAGGTCAGCCGCCGGCAAGCCCTGGCGACTCCTACAAGGATGTCGCAGTGGAGAGGCCTCGCCACACCCGCATTAAATGCTTTAGGCACCACCTCCGGCCTACCATTGGCCGGTATCAAGGTCCTGGACTTGACTCGGATATTGGCAGGTGTAAGCTGAAATCCACACCCTGGATAAATCCTGGATTGAGTCTGATCTGTGCTAGCCTTATGCAACCCAAATGCTGGGCGATCTCGGGTATGCATGAACTTGTACGGCCTCCATGAGGTTGGACTCGGTACCATGGTGCTGACAGCGGATCAGCGCCAGTGTCACCAAGATTGAAGACGTCCAATATGGCGATGGTACCAGAGGCTGGGGGCCTCCATATGCACCATATACTCTGGCCAAGCATGGTAAAAAGGCTGGCGAGAGCGCATACTTTCTTGCTGCGAGTAGTTTCCCAGTGCAATCTTACATTGACGACGGCTGATATTTGTCTAGGCAAATCGCAACAAGAAGTCTGTTGCTATCGACTTCCGCCATGAAGCCGGAAGAGATCTTTTGTACAGAATGATCAAGGAAGCCGATGTCTTGGTCGAGAACTACGTCCCAGGAAAGCTGGCCAAAAAGGGCCTGGATTACGAAACAGTGTCGAAGATCAACCCGAGACTGATCTACGCAAGTGTTACTGGTTATGGTCAAACCGGGCCTTACAGCAAGCGGGCGGGATTCGATGTCATGGTGGCAGCGTAAGTCGCAATGTCTCTGTCATATGTTTCCATCTAACGGGTTGACAGTGAAATGGGGATGATGCACATCACCGGCTCGCGAGACGGGGAGCCCGTCAAAGTTGGCGTTGCGGTCACCGACTTGACCACCGGCATGTACACGGTGGTTGCCGTTCTATCGGCATTATGGAGGCGCCAGATCACAAACAGAGGTCAGCATATCGATATGGCCCTTAGTGATGTCCAGGTTGCCATGTTAGCAAACATTGCTAGCTCCCATCTCATAAGTGGCTTACCAGATGAGGGCCGGTGGGGAACAGCGCATCCCTCGATCGTGCCGTACGGAGGGTTCAAGACCATCGATGGGGACATCATGCTGGGCGGAGCCACGGAAGGCGCATACAAAATCCTTTGCGAAAAATTAAACAAGCCAGAGTGGGTGACAGATCCTCGCTTCGCTACCAACTCCGTGAGGGTGGAGAACCGCAGCCTGTTGTCGGACATGATTGAAGAGATCACAATGACAAAGACGACTGAGGAATGGATCGCAATCCTGGAGGGAAGTGGAATGCCATACGCACCCATCAACAACATCGAGGCTGTCTTCAAGGATCCACATGTTCTCGCAAGGGGTATGATCACAGAGATCGATCATCCCGAATGCGGCAAGATTAAGCTCGTCAGCAGTCCTATGAAGTTCTCAGAGTCGCCGCCAACTATCCGGATGGCACCACCGACGCTGGGGCAGCATACGGAGGAGGTGCTGGCCGATCTTGGCATAACAATGGAGGAAGTGATGCAGCTCAGGGCTGCGAAAACTGTAGCATAGATATTGCTTATACGATGACAACATACCAGTATACATTTAACTGCATGAGTTTCGAGATATCTTGATCGACTCGCCTCCACCTCTGGACGACCCACAAGACGTCTCGGGTTTGGCTTCTCATATGGTCGCCGGACGTATGACAAAAGCTTGACCACATGTACAGAGAGGAATAAGCTGAGCGAACATGATTATATTACAAGAAATTCCGAATGCGCCTCGGCTAGGCAGGGCGCACAACGATCCATGCCAACAGATCACCTTTTTCCAACCAGGATTATTGGGTTAGCGGAGCCTGACTGCGTGACATCGCAGGGCCTTGAAACAGAAATTGTGATTCGCTCAAGAGTCACACAGGGCAGACTTGTTCGATATGAGTGAGACAGAGGAATTTTCATCCAACTCTAGGGTCGGCCTAGATTCTATCATGGGTCTCAGGATCGGCGTTCCTGAGAATCGACTATATTATATATCGTGTATTAGCTCCAGCAAGCGAAGGTGAGAAGGAGAAGCTGACTTCATCTGATTTTCTAAAGATCCCGTAGCAGTGCAATAAAGCTGCGGTAATGATTACACTATAGTCGACAACCAGGGGACCTATCGCACAGCGATTTAAATTAAAACCCAGGAACTACTCATGTGCGCAGAACGATATCCTGTTAGAAATGGAGTCATGAGCACTCATTTAGTTCCGCGATCTGGTGCACCAGAGCCTAAACGCTTTGCGCGGCCTTGTATCCCAGTCCGCCGAGGTTTGTGTGCCAGCGGAGCCCTGGAACGAATTGTTGTTGCACGCACAGTCCTCACGTCATCTCTTTCCCTCACTATCGGATCTTCCCTAACACTAACATGAGATGGGCTGTTGCGATTTTCGAAAGTGTTGAGATAATCCTGCTGGAATCGGACGTGATCCATGTTCAGTAGTGTCTGAAAACGCTCCGGATCTGTGTCGAGAGAGCTATACGGGAGTGCTTGCTCCGCATCTTCCCCAGACAAGACAGGCGATGGACCAATCGAGGGTCTAATCAGATGAGTTGAAGATGGTGAAGACGATGGGGCAGAAGGGTCGTCCAAGTGGGTGCGCTCCAAGGCATCTTGGGGTTGCGCTGGGTCGTGGTGTACTTCGAGACCATCTAAATCAATTAAAGATTAGACCCAACGCTGTTCTGCAAACAACGGAATATGCTTATCCTCAACTTACTAGACTCAGAGAAGGAGGTTTGCTCTAGAAGCCGGTTCCCGCTTTCCCCGTCATTCTGCACATCCCTATTGGCGAGCCTAGATCCTATTTCCCGGACGTTGTGGTCAGGAGTTCGCTCGAGCGGCCGGTCAAGCACCTCTGGAGAACTCCGTTGCAAATAAGTGGCAGGTGGGCAAACAGTGCATAGTACGTCTTGGCCGGATGCACGAGTTCCGGAGCTGCCCAGGCCAGAACCACAGTAGTGGCGTCTTCTCTGGTCAAGCTCACTATCCTCCATTTGAGCTCCCCGCTCGTTCTGCGGTGGAAATTGATTTCAAAAGACAGTGGTAATTCATAACGAAAGATCTGCAGAAAAAAGTGCTACGGCGCTGGACTTTATCATCAGCACTCAGGAAACAATCTCAAAACTTCTTGCTGCTCTGGCGTCCTGTAACTTACTCGTTCATGCACCCTAATGCATGCAAGTTCTGAAAACGACGAATAAGGTACAACGTGGGCGTTCTTCCGTCTACTTCCCTTCTGGGCGACTTCTTTTCCTCAAGGCAACCAATCACGGTCGAACAAGCTGCGGGAATCGTGGAAGACCCCTGTCGAGCCCAGGCCTGATTCTCTCGCTGAGGTGGCAAGCATCATCTCATTTCCTTCAGATCAAGGTAGCGACCCTGGCCTGCTGCATACCGTTCGAGAGCCTGACGTCAAGGTTCAAATCCGAGAAGTTCGTTCTGCAGAAATAGGAGCCCGTGATGCATATCCAAGTGTTCTCCCGAGTATTCCGCGGCCTCGCGACATCCTCTCAAGCACATTGTAAAATGAAGCAAACATTACCTTTCAAGATATCACTATCCATGGGAATATCTCGGAGAAATTGACTTGCAAAGACCATGAGCATCGCTATGGTCGCTGGAATTCTACGGTGAGCCTGTACCGCCGAGGCTTCGTTGCTTGGGGCGTTACGAACACCTTACTCTCGAGGTCAACCGGTTTTGCATCACTGAGGTTGCTGTGTCTCTCGAAGTTATAGATTCTTCTCTTTGCAGGCTTAGATGAGTTAATAGCTGCAGTCGATTTGACCACGAATAAGTCGCACTCAAATGTACGTATCGCATTGTGTCAGATCTGGTCATTTGGCTGGGTCGCCTGTTCTTGCTGTGGTTGGTCCGCAACGACCAGATTGTTATGGAGGCACATGGACCGATGCGTTAACCATGACCCAGCAGAACGATGTGGAGCACCTTAGAGCCTTAAAGACAAAAATAGTGAAGACAATACTTTGCGGGATCTCGGACGTAACGTTTCCACATGTCGGTTGAGTAGGACGTAACCTTTGCTAGCATATGTGCTCTGTCGTAGATGTTTTAGGTAGCTTTGGAAACGATCTGACAGCCGGAGCAGGACTGAGAGATAGAACTCAAGCAGCAAGAAGTGAATGAGAATCAAATATATCAATGCTATCTGGAAGGAGCCTCGCGGCTCTATGGTGAAGAGTTGAGACAAAATACCAAATCAAATTGTGGGAGTTTTTCTTGTCCTACAGCGCGACCGCCATTTGTACAGATCAGGGTTGTGATCTGTTCGATAGCCTGCAAGGCGGCCTGAGTATGGTGGAGTTAGTTGGTTGTATTGTCGCCCATACACATGGTCGTTTATTCTGGGTGCTTGAAGCAGGTTCAGCTGTGCCAGTGTCGGGATCCTAGCCTGAACGCTCTGCATTGTGGCCTCGGCGACGAGGTAGGCCACCCATCAAGGGCCTTACAGACTTTCCTGCGGGCAGGTGAGTGGCTGACTGAGGCTGATTCCTTGAAGTGGGCGTTGGTGTTGTCTCTACTACCTCTTCAGCCTCGGTTTCTGGGCTTTCCTCGTGAGTCATTGGTGCTTCCTCTGCTTGAGAACTCGGCGAGAAGTCGGGGCCCTCCATGGCGGTAGGACGGCCGTTGGGCGCTTGAGGTCCTCCATAGAAATTTTGGATGTGTCCAATGCTGTAGCCCGAGCCGTAGTTGTTGACGACAAAGCTCCTAGAACTAGCACCGTCGTCGTCGATTCTGTCCTGCGGGATAGGGACAGGTCCGGCAGTATGACTAGATGGAGAGCCAGGAACGCGCTCCCTATACGCTAGAGTCAGACCACCTAGAAGCACTCAAGGTCAGCTCAACTATATTGCCTCACAGCCGAAAGCTCTCTGTACCTAAGTAGAGGTTGTTGTGATAGTGCCGGGCGCCGTTCATGGGGCGCTCTGTGGTCTCGGCGCTGGTCTCTACCCCTTCATTGACGGCCATGATAGTTGAACTCGAGTCGTCAAGTCGGAACTGGGTACTGTCCTGCTCGATAGGAGGTCGGTCAATAAAAAGATGTGCGCGACAAGGATGTTGACACCGCGTGCAATTCCCTTGCTTTTGATGTTTGGGGAAATCAGAGCTGCTCAAGGGACAATTGCAACACTTCCGAGGAGAAACCCCAAAGCCCATTGGAAAGACACCGTTAATCCTTGGGGGCCCGTGGGCTTTGACACAAGAGCAAAAGATGTGAAAGATGTTGGTCACCAATAGGTGATTGAAATCTGGACCGAACGACCAGTGAGAAACTTTGACTGGAACCGAAAGGAATTTATAGCAGCGATGAGGGTGTTCAGTGGCTCAGCCGGTGATTTTCTGTCAACCGGAGAGGGTTGCGTGTTTCTGTCCGAAGCGAGCGCCGCGACAAGACAGCCCAGAGACATGTAGAATGTGATAGATGACACCTCCTTGTCCAATCACGCACTAACACAGGCGCCGTCCGACTGGCAATATAGCTTCATTGGTCGGAGCTTGAGATTGGAGCTCATTTCCGTCATGTTCGCCGGCGATCTGAGGCGCCTGGAGCGCCCCAACGCCGGCACGGGATGTGTTTAGGTGGTGAACATAGTGGGAGCCAAGCTCCCGAGTCCCCAAACAAGATAGCGCTGCTCATTTTCTATGCGAAAAGAGCTGTGGCAACAGTCAGAAGCTTGGATTCCTTCTAAAGATAGCTCGAATGAGTGCGGCAATACCGCCATCGACCACCAAGGTACGAAGTGACTGACAGAGCACCTACAACATGATTTTGCAAGCTTGGGCTTCGGACGCAACCGTGGCTCCATCGCTAGTCGCACCATGGGTGCGCCAACGCCCGATCCCATATGGCTTGCTGCCTAAATGCCCGCGAGATACCTCGGTGAGGTGTATCGACTCAACGGCTGGCGACAGCTGCGCTGGTGTCGAGCGGATAGAATATCGAGCGGAATCTGACCAATCGTAGTTGCACCGTACGACAGACGGTAAAGACACTTCGAGCCCCTCAGCACGCGCTAAGTCGTGACCATGCCGTTTGAGACACTACTGAGGCTGGACCAGATCGGCAAAGACGCCCTGACAAAAGAAATGAGGCGTAAAAAGCGGTATGTACGGCTTGTAGTACAGAGCCATTACAAGGCATAGCGCCCCACCGTTCAAGGCGCTTATTCGGTATGTGGTGACGAGTGAAAGAATACAAAGGACGAACCATTCGAGTCTTGGGCGCGAGATAATCATGACCACGATTGCCGTCGAATACAGATGGATCTCGACACTTGCGGCACGACCATCCTCCAGTTGTGGTGGAGAGGCGCCGCCAGGCATAAACGATTGCGATTGATGTAGTCGGAATGGTTTGCCAGGGCCCGGGTGTGCCTTAATTTAGAGCACATTACAGCACATCGGATCCTGAGCCCGGTGGGGCTGACCCCACGAACGGTTCATCATAGGCCATGTCCGTCGAGGCGGTGAGACATGGGGATTTTGCAGGCCACCATACAATGGACAATCCGAGGGCGGACGAGTAGCGGTAAGCATCGCGGAACGACCACGTATGAAAGAGTGGACAATGCGCGGCACCTGCTGTGACAGGGGTCGAGAAATGCTCTGTTGGACTCTGACTGTATGGACCAAGGACCCGCTGAGCAGCTCGTCTGCAGGTATTTTTAGGGCCTCCATGTGTATGCATCTTCATGCAATCCCCCCCCCCCTTGGGACTCTCTGGAAGCTGATGACGCAATCCGGGAAATTACCACGTAGATCTTGCTTGTAATCGATGCAACAGATGATATGTGGTTGCAAGCTCTATGTACATATATTGTCAGTGCGGGCGAAGGGTGGCCTGCATGTTGGACCAATCTCGACCGTCGTCTTGCCGTCGAGACACTGCGTGATCTCCGCTATGACTGACAGCAATTTGGCCGGGTGCGGATTCCGTGCGGCAACTTGCAGTGCAATCTAATTCTTTACGTTGGGTCATGCAAGACTGGTTTGATATGAAGGGCGAAGTACTCAAGTATTTACTGGCTGTGTTTTGGCTGGTCAATCACTGTGGAGCTAGTTTGTTAGAACAACGATTGGCGGCAAGACCTGCATGCAAGTTTCCCGGTCTCGGAGAAAATGTCTCATTTTTCAAAAACGTCGTCCTATATCGTGCAGATGCAGCGCACATGGTGCGGGATGTCCGACGTTCTAGCCCTGATCAGGTCTAGCCATTCTCATGAGAATACCCTACCCTACTAAGTTGACTTTGAACGTACCTTGGTCGAGGGTCCGCTCTGTCAAGTTGGTCAGCATCCCAGGTGCAGATGTGTCCATGCCCATGTGCTCACAAGCAGCTTATCTACAAACACTATTCACGATGGTGGGGACGACATCTCTTGCACGTTGTTCCTGCCTTTCTCCTGTGCTTGCTGCAGGTTGACCATTGCATGGGGTTGGTAGCCTAGGGAGTTGGCTCTATACGGCTTGTGCCGCTGGCCCGCGCGCCCCCATCCCGCTGTCACTTCTTGTGGGGCGAGTCAGTTGAGGCAACTCTGCCTAGGTCGAGATAAGTCTTGTGAGCTTGCATTGGAGTCCTAGCGGGCACAGTAGAGTGGTGTAATCTTAAAATACGTAGCTGTACATGAAGGGGAAATAAGTATACAATAGACAACTCAGCCCGATGGAACGACAGTCGAGGGTCCTACTTCTTTTTAGCAGTTGCTGATCGAGCCGTTTCCCCCCAAATTATGCTATTGAAGCCATCGCAGCACCCTCAACCTCGACCACCACGACAGGTGTCCGATTTCTCTGTACCGGAGAGACGAGAGCATAGCACATCTTGCACCGCACTTGGGATGTCCTGTCTTGTGGCTGCCGGAGAATCGGCGGGCATCGAGTTGTTCTCGGAGTATATGAGGGATATGCTCGAAGCTGGCTTTGATCCAAGAAGCATCGAATGGCTTGCACCTGCGCGTGCTGTTCTGTGGTTCCAGCGGCCGCAGGACAGCTGAAGAGAGAAAAGTGGAGATTAGTTTATCCATAGAAGCCAAGATCAGGAGATGGGATCTCGCGAGGGGTCGTCAGAGGGCATATGCATGTAGTACTCGATGGCAGCGCTGAACGCTGCAAATCCGCCGCATCCCACTGCCATGGCCTGAGGTCCGCCACCTTTAGCCAGGATGGCGCCGGTCGCACACCCAGCAACGATGGGATTCGCCATTTCGTTCTTCCCTCGATACTGCGCAGGTTTAGTATTTAGGTCTGCTCAAAGGAAAAGGGACCACAATCGCATACCCCTTCGATACCGCACTCGATGCCGCTGTACAACAGTCCGACCTTGCCGAAATTCCGCGCGCTGCTCCAGCTGGCCTTGCCCATGTCTTTGAAGCCCTGTCGCAACTGCTCCTTCATAGGCAGTTTCGAGATCTCGATGCTCTGAGTCGTCATCGACGTATCGTATCGCATCTACGAGACATTGTGTTAGCGACAGATGACAAGAGTTGCGCAGGTACTGTGTGGAGGACATACACTTGACATGAACAAGCCAAAGACGCCACCGAGACCAAAACCCATAACGCCCGACATGATCGATTTGCCAACACACGATTCCATGGCCATGTGCATCTATGGTTCGTCAGTAAGAAGTGTACCACTGCGCCATTGTAGCCGGGGGGCTGACCATCTTGATCATCTGCTGTTCTTTGAGCTTTTCCGGATCCAGGCCAGCAGTGCCTTGACCTGGAATCATGCCGGGAAACGACATTCTAGCGGTCGTGACAAAATCGTCGTGGTTCCTACTGTAGGATTTGCCCTTTTTTTTCGGGAAGGATTTATAAAGATGAGAACGTGTTTACTTGATCCGCTTGAGGCCGAGTTTGATAGATGCCTAAGAGATTTTTGCCGGGCTGCGTTCAACAAACGCCTTGGCGGGACGTCCTTTTGGCGGCCAATAGGAATCCGCCCGCTAGAAAAATAGCAGGCATGGAAGCAATATTTCTTGATCTATTGTCGTATTTCTACCCTAGAAAGATGAAAGAAGGTCGATGCCCAGATCTTTCCGTCATAAATTCGTGAAAGATCAATACGAAGAAAATCGGGTGTCAAAGTGTCGTATCTTCGCTCCCAGCAGAGCTCATAGCAACCCAGCTGGTCACAAGAACACGTTAATGGAATTAGCAAAATATCTGCCTGTTAATGCATCTGGCTAGCTCGCTCAATACGACAATAATGTATGTCACTGAAGATTAAAAAAGATGGTCAAGGTCGTAGAGTGCTGGTCGGCTTCAGCCGGAATCGGAGCGGTCCCTCAGAATTATTTTGAACTACGAATATGATTGATAATCAGCATCGACAACTTCACAACGACAGAAAAATCTTAGACTCTTGGTGCCTTGGAATCGAGCATACGAGCATAAGAATTATTCTCCTAGCAATCGAATACATCCGCTCACCATGTCTCTGTCCAAGATCAAGAAGATCATCCTCGTGCTTTCCGGCAAAGGTGGCGTCGGCAAATCAAGCGTCACCACCCAGCTCGCACTATCGCTATGCCTGAGCGGCGCCTCCGTCGGTGTCCTGGACGTGGATCTGACAGGCCCGTCTATGCCACGCTTCTTCGGCATTGAGTCAGCCAAAGTCAAACAAGCACCTGGCGGCTGGCTGCCTGTGCCAGTCGTTGAACCCTCACAAGGTCAAAATGGGACCACATCCTCCGATACGTCACGGACTGGATCGCTTTACTGCATGTCCCTAGGCTTTCTTCTGCGCACTAAGGGCGATGCTGTCGTCTGGCGCGGACCCAAGAAGACCGCCATGGTGCGACAGTTCCTCTCCGACGTGGCATGGGGCGAGCTAGATTACCTGCTCATCGACACGCCACCGGGTACATCAGACGAGCATATTTCCCTCGTCGAGACACTACTACAGCAATGTACGCCAGAACAGCTATCTGGAGCCGTCATCGTCACCACGCCCCAAGCCATCGCCATCTCCGATGTCAAGAAGGAGATCAACTTCTGCCGCAAGACTGGCGTGAGGGTCATCGGCGTCGTTGAGAACATGGCTGGCTTCGTGTGTCCCAACTGCGCTGAATGCACCAACGTCTTCTCCAAAGGCGGGGGAGAGGTCATGGCGCGCGAGTTCGAGGTGCCGTTCTTGGGCAGCGTGCCGATTGATCCAATGTTTACGGCGCTGATCGAGGAAGGAAGGGTACCCGAATATCCTCAGGGAACTGTCATCGACGGTCAGGATTTGTCCACCAACGCTTCAGCACAGATAGCCGGCAATGCATCGCTTGCCGAGAAGTACCGCGTGTGTTCATTGCATTTGCTTTTCAAGTCAATGGTTCCTCAGATCATCGAATAAGCAGGAATCAACCCATAATTCCCGCGGACACGTATGGATATTTGCTTGCTCGAGCTGCACAGATTGACCACATACATCTGGAACAAAGCAACAACATAAAAGATTTATTCAGATGGGACTTTATATCATCGCCATCTCGGCCAGTCGCCCTCATTCAGGTGTATCATCAACTCATGTCTTTCTAGCTCAATATTTCATCAACCCGCCATCCTCTATTCAAACATGCATTCCCGGAATGAAGTTCTGGAGCATGCGGATCGCCTTGAGGATACCATCCTTCGTAAGCGTCTTGTCCTCCGACACAGCTGCCAGCTTGGCCGCGATGCTGTGCACATTCTTGATCTGGCGACCATTGTAGTCAATCTCAGCCAACTCACCAATGTCCTTGTCCGAGACTCCCACTTTGATCTTCCCATCAGATTTGCTCTTGTCAAGGAAGGTCTGCCAGATGTGGCGGCGTGCGACCCTATCGAGATCTGGGTACTGGTAGCAGAAGTGGATGCGGCTCTGGAATGCTGGATCGATAGTCTCAGCCCGGTTGGTGGTCATGATCAGAATACCCTGGTAGTATTCGAGCTGCTGCAGGAATACCGAGACGATAGCATTGCGCTCCAAATCGTTGTCCTTACGTGCCATGAGGAACACATCGGCCTCATCCAGCAGCAGCACAGCGCGCCAATGTGCCGCCAGATCGAGCATGGTAGTCAGCTTCTCGCTGATCTTGTCGGCTGTGTGGCCAAGAGTTCCTGATGCGATCATGAAGAGTGGGGTCTCGGCCGTCTCAGCAATCGCCTCAGCTGTCAAAGTCTTACCCAGCCCAGGCTTGCCGAAGAGCAGCCCAATGAGGCCCTTTCCCTTACCGCGAACAAAGTCATCGGTCTCGTAGGCAGCCTCGTGCTGCGATTTGATCAAGCGACAGACCAGCTCTTTCAACTCTGGCTCCATGACCAGAGACTGGAAAGCTCCGCGGTTCCACTCTACCTCCTGCACATTGTCCACAGAGAAAGCACCTGAGATAGTGTCAGCAATATGTCCACAGAACCTCTTGAACACGAGAGGCACCTACCCCATCGAGCATCTGCCAAGCTGTATCCGTGGACCAGACCCGAGAACAGTACGCGCTGTACATCAGTCAAGTCCTCGTACGACACCTTGGCCGAGTTCGAGCTCCGCGTATTCTTCTTGACGCTTTGCTCCATGGACCACGCTGAACTGTAGTCGTCGTCCCTCATCGACAAGTAGGACTGCATTTTCCCTCCTGCCATCTTGTCATCAGCACCCGCTGGAGTGTCTGAAATCTTCATGATATCCTCAATGCTCAGGAGCTATTGAGAGTCAGCTGACATTCTCTCGACTTCTGACCCCAGACATGCCTACCTTGCCATTAGGCGCCTCCCTGGCGACTTTCACATCTGACGCTGTTCCCAAGGAGTTCACCTTCGGGATCAACATTTCTGGTTCAGCGTGTGTCATGCGCAAAGGATCGATCATTACACGACCGTTGAACTACAGTATGTCAGTCACTCATATACAGAATAAGGTCGGACCACCTACCTTGAATCTCTGAGGATCAACCCAGTCATAGTCCTGGTCACGAAACTGGACCAAACCCAGACCTTCATGCTCTTGCAGCTGGAATGGACGCTGGAAGAGGCTGAACTGCTTCTTAGTCCGAGTGAGGATAGTCTCCCAAATCTCATCCCGCTGAGAATGCATGTGCAGCGGCGAGAAAGGCAGCTGCTCGATGGGCATAGTACCCGGGAAGTGGGGAATAGTAAGATTATCCTGGGCGAGACCAATAAGGCGACCGTCGTACTCGCCGTAGTCGCTGGTCAAGCTCAGTACGATGGTGCCGTCCTGCTTCTTGTACTTTGTGTGGTGCTTGACGCTGTATACGCGCACATCGTCGAGGACATGACGACCGACAACCAGGACATTGGGAGGAAAGATAGCCCATAAGTAGTCCCAGGAAATGATACCGTTGGTGATCATCTCGTCGGCCTTGTTCCTTGGCCAGTGCTGCTGAATAAATTTGAGCCCAATCTCAACCTCGCGTAATGTCTCGGCCTCGTCGTTTTTGGCAGCATAGTCCCTCGCTTGCCGAAGGTAGTGGCGAGCCCAGAAGAAGTACTCCGCCCCGAGCTGATGATAATACTCAGCAACTGCATCACCACCACAGTCCCGATTAAACTCACCGTCACAAAAGCGCCAGCAAGGTTCACCCCATCAGCATCACGGTAGATATTCCGCATGATACCCGCCAACTTCGGCCCACGGATATCGATCACCGTCTCGCAAGGCGTCATCTTCTCTGTAAACCGCTGGCGCACCACCAGCGTCGAGCCCTCGAGCTTCTTATCGTCATCGTTCTCGTTCTGCTGCTCCAGCCGCCAGCGCCGCTCTTCTTTGTCCCAGCTATAATGAGTCAGTGACCTTTACCATAGTTTGAAACATAGGGAATAGCGCACAATTCATCGCGGTATGCAATGTCCTCCGTCTTCTCCCCCGCGAGCTTCGCGTCGTCGACGTCGTCCTCTTTGGTGGTCTCGGTTTGCTCCGTCAGTGCTCGGTAGAGGTCGCCGGCTGCTTTGACGTCGTCGCCGCACCGCTTACGAAGGATGGAGACTTGAGATTCAGATAGAACTTTGCCCGTCTCCCGCATCAGCTTGATGGCGTAGGCTGAGTCGACGGGCTGCTCGCCAGCGTCGATGGGCGCGGCGCTGTCGTGGGCGTCTGCTGCATCGAAGCCTGCCATTTTAATCAAGAGATGCTGAAGGGAACAAGGAACGAGACTTTTGTACGGAATAGGAAGGCCTGAGTCCGAAGCTGGAAAACAGGCGCGAGACGATGAAGAAAGGAAAGGGAATACTTCCTGTGACGACAAGGAAGTTTATATAGCTTACTTAGCATCAAGCATATTGCCGCAGCTTATCTCAGGCAGCAGCGCATACAGCTGAAGTCAGTTCCAACACGTATCACCGCAATGCCACATTCGTCCTGCACGTGCGGGCTAGGCCGACGTAGCTGTTGGGTTGGGCAGAGTCAAGAAAATTGAGTCACAGCTGAACCACCAGATGCCTTACATCATTGTAACAGTGCAGTCGTCGAAATCCGGTTCGTGTTCGACTCACGTATCTCCATCAGTCTAAGCCCAGCTGCGGTGGCCTGATTGGTGCTAATATGCGTGATTATATCGCATGAGCGGTTGGTCGAGAACACAGCCAGCTGTGGCGCAGCTGCAGAGAGCTTTGGGATGAACGGTTTGACACGGTGGCCGCGTCGGGGTGCCCATGGGCGGGGCTGGTGCCTGGCGGTGCGGGGCAGGGACTATGTGACCCGGGCCTGGATGCAGGGCTTTGTATGACTACGTCGGAGCGGCCGATGCATATCACTGGTCCATTGGTAGTATGTCATTTTACGGCAAAAGCTCAGCTTGCAAAATACTGCAAGATGCTGGGCCACACTATTGTAGGGACGGACCGATGTGTTGGCGTTGGCAGAACAATACTGTCACAAAAATGCCCAGGTGGCGCGGACGGGACAGACAGTGGAGTCTTCACATGTACGAGCCAGCTCCGACCGAAGCGGTCCGTTTCGATAGAGTGTCGGTCTACCTGCGTGTACCCACTACTGGTACTAATGTATTATCTTCATGCTGGTCAAAGAATTGGATGGTATAAGCCACACCAAGGCTTTCTTGCACGTATTTTACTTCGCATCCGTTCGTGATGCTGCGCACCGGATCATGCTACATGCGTGCTGGATCAGGACTCACGTCCATTTTTGGACCACGACTCCACCTCTCTTGAACTCCGCCAAATCTCCAAGTTTCGCGGACTTGTCGCTCAGTTCTTTCGAAGGGAATGTGGTCATGAGCGCATACGAACGACCTTGGCTCGCAGTACTGGCGGCATTCACAAAGCTGTAGACGTCTCCAATGGTATGACTCGTGTTGAAGCGTGATTGTAGACGTGTGCCGTCTCCGAGCCGAATCTGGAGAGCCACGGTTGGCTGCGAGTCATCAACCGGGACCGAGGCGGCAGGTTCAGCGCTCGAGGACGATGGAGATGGTGCTGCCGCAGATTGGGTTGGAGGTGGTGCGATACCACTGGGTCCTGGTGTGGGACTACCAAGTCGTTGTCCTGAACCTCCGAAAGGCTTGTACTTCTTCTTCGGCTGCACATACTTCTCGTCCTTGTGAGGGCTGAGCTGGAGATCCACCTCTTGACCAGGTTCAACACCAAGCAGGGCAAGTGGTGCACGCCCTTGATTGATAAGAGCCAGCGTTGGCCCGTTGGCTGGATCGTCGAAACGATACAGTGGGCCATCGTCAACTGAGAAACCATCGGACCACAGGTGTAATGTGCGAGTGACTCGAGGCAAGCTTGTAGGCCTTGCATCCGCACCAGCCTCTGGATCGTCTATCACTCTTGATGGCGCATCGTCTCCTCCGAGGGTCTGAGCTCTGCCGGTAAAGTTCGAGGAGGAGGTGGGTTCATCGTCGCCGCCAGGACGGGGCCTGTTCCTGTCGGGACTTGTCAGTATGATATGTCGGATATGCTACATGAAACGTACTGTCGGGCCTGGTTGATGATGTTGTTGAAGTGGTCGCCGGAGTTATTGTTGTTGTTGTTTGGATTCTGCACCGCTAGTCCTGACTTCTCACCACCAGCGAAGAAGTCCTGCTTTGTGTCGTCGTCATCCTCGCTGTCATCACCAGCAGCGCCGCCTTGAATGTCTCTCAAAGTACGCATGCGCGGTTGGTTCGGGGGTTGGCGTGAAGTCCGCGATGAGGATGCACCAGACTGTGCAGCTTCGGGAGTGTCCCCCCTCTGTGAGGACTCGTCTTGATCCATCTCTGTTGGTACTCCAGCCTCTTGGGATTCGTAGAAAAGGCGAACGGCGTCTTCGAGTTTCCAGTTGGCAGACTCTAGAATTTTTTGTGCCTGGAAGAGAGTGAGCTGCTGACAGATGCAAGGTGGCTGATGCGGCAAAAGTAAAGTCAAGGGTATAGCTAGCAGGGAAATGTGGGGCTCACCGGCGCATGTTGGATGCCTGTCACACCGCAGAATTGTGAGAGAAGTTCGTCGTGGTTCTGATCATCCATGGTGAACGACAATAAGGAGGAATAGTATGGAGCTTATTGGATGTTATTTGAGAGTTTTTACACAAAGTGAGTGGTGGGGCAACTTGTACGACGATGCTTGTGAACTTTTGGAGTGGACGTCATTTACGGTGAGCTCAGCTGGGCAAAACACCGACACGTCGCTTCCCGAACATGTGGGCGCTGCGGCTTCAGATGCGGCGTGACGGCCCGCTGTGGGACAGGCCTGGCACCACAGCTTCGGATCATTCTTCCTGGTTTAACTTACCACTTTTGTTAATTCACTCTTCAAAGTGACCATAATGCAATACACCCCATCTGCATTCCGATAACGCAATAGAGCAAATACATACTTGAGGACTCATCGATTCACCAAAGCCACACCCACATACACCGCCATCATGTCGAGCCCAGCAGATGCAGGGCCTATTGACCTTTCCGAATCCCAAATGACAATTCCTTCCGACAGCGAGGTCTACGACGCGAGCCATGATCTTTCCGAATCAGATCCGCCTTCCTCCGACAGCTCACCGATGATTTTGTACACTCCCCCGACCATGTGGGGTCTCCTGCGAGGCGCAGCAATCAATTTACTTCTGCCCTTTGTCAATGGTCTAATGCTTGGTTTTGGTGAATTGTTCGCAAATGAGGTGGCTTTCAGGTTGGGTTGGTCGCAGACAAAGGTAAGGGTCCTTGGCAGCGCTCATGCACAGTCCTCTGACATGATACAAGGTCTTTCCATCTCACCGACTAGGATCGCGGCGTGTAGGACCCGGAGTAGAAATGAAAGACGATCCCATCGAAAGGAGACGGAGGTCTGGACGGGAACTGGACGCATATTCGAATCTGGAATGATCCTGATCTGCGGGCAATACACTCGCGTATTCCGAGACGCACGGCGTCCGATCTTTCGCATCCTGCGTGCCTGCATCAGCATGAGGC
The DNA here is from genome assembly GCA_010093895.1 of Myriangium duriaei CBS 260.36. Taxonomy (NCBI): domain Eukaryota; kingdom Fungi; phylum Ascomycota; class Dothideomycetes; order Myriangiales; family Myriangiaceae; genus Myriangium; species Myriangium duriaei. Next base: position 848,789 of record ML996085.1, read on the forward strand.
GTCACAATCATACGACTATGTGCATATGGCGAACGAAGTATAGACAGATGCAAGGCGAAACTACGCCTGGTTTCTTCGATGGTACCACAAAGGTATCGAGCCGCGAGTAGAGGTCATCATGCACGCCTTACTTGCATTCCGAGCCCTGAGCGAATCTAGCACAGACATTCTCAGACATTGGGCAAATAAAAGTCGGAGATTTTATGGTTATTTTGAGGGTGAGAAGCAATGCTGCTCAGATGTACACATAGCCGGCAGGAAGTCAGATATGTTCCACGAAAAATACTCCTCCGGGGAATAGTAGTAGATATTTTTGGGAATACCTCACACATTTTATGCTTAGAATTTGTACTACTTCCACTGTATTGAATCTCACATGAAGATGGCCTAGCGAGGACGGCACGGTGGGCAGCTTCTCACACCTCTATACTGTCCGTCGAACGCCAAGGCCTTTGTCTCCGCCTGCGCGTCGGCCAAAAAAAGTTCGGGGCCGCTAATTCGACTTCAGTCCTACATTATCAGCTATCATCAGGTCAAGATGATGCCCAGTAGGGGAATACAGCTTGGGGGGCGAGCCGTCAAGGCCTCGCAATTCCAGCTTCGATATGGCTCCCGGAATGTGCGCTCTCCAATCTAAAGCGACCATGCCTCCAGCAACTGACTTTCTACCAGTTCTCCTCTGGCCCTTCACGTCCGCTGGTTCTGAATCTCGCCCGACAATCCAAGGCTTTCACACTATCTCAAGAGCAAAGGAGAAACATCTCATGGAACCCCGTCAATTGGGTTAGCAGTGGACACGCCCCTGTTCAACCAGCTGCTGCGCGTGAGGCATACACGCCTGTGGATCCCACACCTGCCGCTGCAGCAGCCACGCCCGTCGCGCCTTTGCCTGTCCAGGAGACACACACTCCAACAGAGACACAAGCGCAGGCTGTCACGACATCGAATTCAGAGTCACCAGTCGCGGCTGATGTGTCCGCTTCTTCGCCCATCGATGTTAATCTCGACACTGTCTCTGTCTTCGAGCCCGCTGCACAGGAGCACATCGGCTATCTGCACTCGCTCGGCCTGGACTATGGCTGGGGTCCAACTTCAATGGTCCAGTGGGCTCTCGAACATATTCACGTCTACTCTGGCATGCCTTGGTGGGGATCTTTAATGGCCACCTCTGTCCTGATCAGGGTATGCATCATTCCCTTGACCATCAAGATGTCCGACAACCAAGCCCGCATGTCTGCCATAAAACCTATGCTGGATCCTCTGCAAAAGCAAATGCAAGTAGCCTTGAAGAACAACGACCAACTGGGAATGCAAAAAGCTAGGCAGGAAATGAATATCATCCGAGCACGAAGCGGCTTCAAGTTCAAATGGATGGGATTTGCCGTGGTCGGTAACATGGTTTTTGCCTACTGCTCTTTCAAACTGCTTCGTGCTATGGCTGCTCTGCCTGTTCCGGGCTTTCTTGACGGTGGCGCTTTTTGGTTTCAGAACCTCACTCTTGCGGATCCCTACTACATCATTCCTGGTGTCATGGCTCTCGGCTTTCACGTTGCCACTAGACTAGGCACTGAGACCGGCGTCGATCCCTACGCAGCCCAGCCAGGGATGCGCACAGTGATGCTTTACGTTCTGCCAGCTGTCATCTGCGTGTCCATGGCATGGTTTAGCGCCGCACTGACTCTTTGGATGGCCACTGGCGGTCTGGTGAGTATCATGGTCGGCCGCGTACTGCAGAATCCCGAAATGCGTGAACGCATGGGCCTGTTCCCAATGCCCACGAAAAACCCGGAGCAGATGAACACTATCGCAAATTTCTTCCGCGAGGAAGCCACCGAAGCCGCGCCTCGCGTCATTGACGTCCAGGGAACCCGCTCCACTTCCGGCTCCTCCTCCAGCAACAACTCCACAGGTCGCATGCACTATCAAGCTCCCCGTGTGAACAATACCAAGGCCCACAACGATGTGGCAACGCACTTCGCCGAAACGGCAAATTTTGAGGCGCCCACAGCTGCAGCCGTTGCACGCGCCGCGCCCTCTCCGCTCCAGGAGCCGAAGAAAGGTCTGCTAGAGCGGTACGTGAATTGGGGCTCCGCACGAATAAACGATCTGGGCGAATCATATTCTCTGATCGGGCGCAAAGCCACGGGCCTGATCAAGAAAGCCCAAGGCATTGCAGGGCAGAAGTCCGATGACGATCTCCCAGAGAGTAAGACGAAGAGCAAGGAGTATCTACGGCAGGCGAGGGAGTATGAGAGGCGGTATGAGGAGGAGAAAAGGCGCGGATGGCGGTAGTGGAGGATATATTGTACATTTTAAAGTCCTTTGGGCTGGTGAGGCTGTGACAATATATGCATTTTTAAAAAGTAAAAACATTGTATGGCACATACTCTCAACTTTCTCGTTACGAAGGCGATATTATTATAACTCTCATTTGCGTTGTATCGATTTACGAATGTCACCGAGATGTAGAGTAATAGCGAAGGGTATTTTGCGCGTCCCAATCGTACCTCGAAGTAAAAGCCCATCGTGAGAGACATTAAGCAGCATATATCGCACCCACATCATCGTCGTAATCATCAATTACCCCCATCCTTCCTCCTACCCCTCTTAGTTCCCATTGCCTCCACCACTCCTCTCCATCCTCTCCAACAGACTCCCTTTGCCATACATTCCCCCCTCACTCAGATCCACCAACGGCTTCCCCGCCTGATGATGACCCTTCGTCGACACACCCCGTCCTTTGTTCGCATCCCCCCACCCACCAGCAGCGTGCTCCAGCAGTCCGCCGGGTACAAACGCCCCGCCCGTATCCCTACTCTCAACCTGCGCCACCAGTCCCCCAGACCCTTGCCGTGACGGCGGCGCCATCGGCTCCGGACCACCAGTCAGCGCAGCGTAGGCCGCAGTGTTCTGGAACCTAGGCTGCGGGACGGATGGCCGGCGAGGCTGGGAGCGTGACCGATCCCTTGCCGCTGAGGACTTTGCGCGTGCGCGTTGCTGGAGCGCAGGGTCAGGAGCGGTGTCGCGGACGGAGTTGCGGCCGCGCCAGTCGGTGGAGGAGGGGATGTTGAGGGGATCGTCGGGGGAGGTGGCGGCGTTGATGAGCCCGCCGGGCTGGGAGGTAGCGGCGTTGTAGCCGCGGCCCTTGCGTTGGTGCTGGGGCGGTTCGCGGTAAGTCGGTGTGAGGTCGACGAGGGGCTTGGGGCCACGTTGGGAGGCGCTGCGTTGGATATCGAGACTTTCGCGTTGGCGGGTGGAGGGTTGGCGGCGGATGTCGGCAGAGGAAGTGCCCGGGCGGCCGCCGGAGTTGCGATTCGAGGCAGTGCGGTGGAGGGTATCGTTGTTTAGGAGAGAAGGGCCGGAGGTGAAGGGCTGCGCTGCTGTTGTAGTGGTGACTGCTTCACGGGCGGCTTGCTCGCGTTGGCGCTGGGAGTAGGTCCTGCCTAGAAGGCCGCCATGAGCGAAGGTGCCGGAGTCGCGGGCTCCGCCGTCGACTGAAATGCGCTTGTCAACAAGGTTGACTAACGGCTCGTTTTCTCGAAGTGTTTGCTTGCGCTGAGGTGATTCTTGTTTGTGTTCTCGTTTGGACATGCTGCGCCTGACCATTGCTTCATCTGTCGGGCCAAAATTCATTGCTTCAGTGTCCACTAGCGGTTTGAATGAGCCCAACTGGTAATGCGATTCCATGGACATGTTGGAGGTATTCCTGGCATGGTGCGCTTGCTTGACACTCAGTGTCCTGTCCGGAAGTCCATTGGCCATATTTGGTGATTTGACTTTCTTCTGACCCTCGCCCATCATGTTGACGAGATACCAGCTGCGCCATCCTTGAACAGCTGTGTAGAAAGCGATCGCCGTGTCTTTCTCGGAAGTGCAGAAGAAGTGGACGAAGTCGGTCGTAGTCTCAAACATGCTCGATTTCTGCTGGCTCTTGATGGCGAAACACAGCTTCTTAGGCGGCCGTATCTTCTTTGATGTCTGGCGGATGGTAGGGGTATAGATGTCGAAGTCGGACAGATGGCACACGTTGACAGCATCCTTGTCTGCGCTATTGGAGTTCTTCTTGGCTACGACCTGACCATCCTGACGGATGGTGATGAAGCGCCGATCCCATTTGCCCACTTTCTGGGAATAATGCAGTGTGAAAGATGTGTCCTCTGGCTTTAGACGTGGCACGTTGTTTGCATGAAGCAGAGCAGGATCTGCGCCTGTCTCGACCGCTGGCATGACGATAATAGAGTTCTGCACATCGTCATCCCAGGAGTTCATAACGTCCCGGACGTGTTCATATCTTCGCAGTGGGCGTTGCACGCCGACCTTTCCGAAGAATTCAATCAAAACAAATGTCTTCGGATCGATGGGTTCGGAGAAGCAGTTGGCGGCGGATTGCAGGAGGTCAGAGGCGGTGGTAGTAGGGTCAACAGGAAATTGCATCGACGAGCGATTGCACTCAATAAGAACACGCTGTCGAAGTCAGCCAAAGGAATACCACGGACTATTTGGGATGAACATACTCTCTCGCCTGAGTTGACGGCAGATTTTGGTGCATCCGTACCTGGTACAATGCCCCCACCTCCTTGTTTGATAAATTGTGCGTCTTTCGAGGACTGACCCATGTTTTTCTCGGGCTGCTGATGAACCATGTCCTTCTTGCGCTTGAATAGTCCACCGAAGCAGGATGCACTCTTCTCCTCTTTAACGTTGACGGTCGTGGCATATATTTGCTGTGGTGCAGCTGAACCAGAAGCCTTTTCTTGGGAGGATCCACTCCCCAACATTGGGCTATCCTGACGGTTATACGAAGTGGGTGGGCGCTGAGTGTCCGAGGACTTGGAAGCCTGTTCCCTGCCTCTTGGTGCGTCAAGATTGGCCTGTCTGCTCGCGCTGTTGTCGTCCAACCGTCGACGCCTCTCGGCTTCGGCACGAGGTGTCAGCACACGCTCTTGAGCAATTGGAGGCGTGGGTGCGGACAGGTATTCGCGACTGTGTTCGGCAAATGCATCTGACGCCTGTCGGACTCGCTGCACACCCCCTTTCAATGGAGAGACATGCGCATCTTGAGGAGGAGAATGGGAGATTTCGGGAGACATGGCGGGGACTGGCGGTGAATTTGGTGCGGCCGAAGGTGCTTTTCTGTGGTATCTTGACCGAGTGCGATTGACGGTGGAGGGGTCCTGCGCTAGATCGGCAGCCGGCATGGGTTCGTGGGGTGGCTCATTGTGAGGTGCGGCAGCTGAAGCACGCACGGAACGATAGCGCGAAGGCCTGGAGGAGTCTGGTGGATCCATTGGGAATATATTGCGACAGCGACAGTGGAGATAGCGAGCGAATTGGCGACTCACAGCATGTCGGGCGCCAGTGCGATGCTAATGGGCGTGGTCGAGTGAAGCCGGGCACGTGAGCTCTGCGCAACGCACTCAAAGTAAGGGATACCGGTGCGCAACGGCGGTGATGCAAGGTGATGTAAATGTTTACTGCGGGCGTTGCGCGGGCAAATATCCAGAATTTTTGGTTGCGGGGGAGGTCGATAAGAAAACCAGAATCCAGTTGCAACAAAGGAGAAGATAGGAAGATGAATGACGAGAAATCGAAAGAGTGAAAAATGGCGACTCTATACTCCCTGACCACGCGGATCGAGCCTTGTTGGTCCACTGGTGATTTGCGCTGTCGACGCCGTCGGAGGGTCAAACACTGTCAAACCAGCACAAGCGCGAGGGTGCGCTTGCGGATTTGCGCCCTTTCTCGTTCCGGGCAAAGTGAAATGAGGGCGGGACCATCCTTGCGCTGGAAGGCTCCGATTGGGTGCCACGGGGCTCCTTCGCAGGGGGCCCAGCCTCAAAGCCCGAGCATCTCCCCGGCCGGCTGTCGTGTCTCTGCCTGTGTCTCTGTGTGACGACAGCGACTCTCTTGGAAACAGCGGCAGAACACACAAATTTGCTGTACCAGTGCCTCCACCATCAGCTACGGTCAACCACAACTATTTGGCAAGGTTCACCACGCACATTCGCTTTCGCCTTGACTCCTGCACTTCGTTCTGCTTCGCGCTGCGCCCTGTTCGATGACACAGCATGCAGGTCCCGACCGTTGCAGACCGCAGCTAAGCCTGGCCATCAGCCATACTGTTGCCAGCGTGATCAGCACTCTGACCTCACATATTTGTCTCTGCGGAGTTTTATTATAACATTGCACGTCATGCGTGTTTCGAAGTCGTTGCAAGTCTAGGACGTCAAGATCGACAGCTCAAATATACTTTGGTGGTACCTTGCTAATTAGCTATTACAAACTAAAGAACGAAGTCGATCGTCTTGTCAACAGAGTATGTGATGGTGATCCTTCCTGCTGGAAAGCTACATGGTCAATTGCTGGGTGGGCACGCAGGAGACGCAGGATCGATTGATTGTAGCCGCAACGCTCCACAAGCGAACAGTCTTTCTGGCAATATAATTATGCCATGCTGGGAACCCACCTCGTATTCATCGTATTTCTCAACATCGCTATAGAATTCTAGGCCCTCTCACCAGGACACTGGCACGAGGATTTGTATCAGGCGAAAGGCTCGTAATGAATTGATACTAGGCGGGCTAAAGACTCCACGATATAGTATACAAGCATGATGGCCGTAAAAGTCTTGGAGATTTTCCGTCTTCTGCAAAATTGCTCAAGTTTAGTAGCATAGCAAATCATAATGGTAACGGACTTTTGATGCGAATAATGCAGCCATGGAATTCCTTATGTTGTCCAGCGGATAACAGTAATGGATGCCTAATACCAGCATCATGTGGGCGGCGGTGCTTGCCTCGGTGCCTAGGGCCGCTGCCCCTCCTCCGCACGCCGAATCGGGCGACGACAGGGCGAGCGGCACCACACCAGAATCGCCGCCAGCTCGACAGGTAAAAAGGTCTTGGCAGCCTGCACCACCCGCAGTGCCGTAAAACGTCACAAGCTTCATGTGAACCAGAATGTCCTTATTCGCCCTGTAATAGATCCTTCTGAGCTTTTTATTCATCATTTCTCGAGGTGGCACTTTCGGCGTCGCTGCTTTACTCGTCACTTCCTGCTTTTTGCACCTTCCTTGCCCCTGCCGAGCTTGACCGCCTACATCCTGACCCTGCAGGTGGAGGTGAGCTCCTTCCTGGCGAAAGCCTGCGCTCTCCCGCGAAATGGATCAAGTACGTGAACACCGCACCAACCAGCATGAACTCTTCATCGCTCACACTAGGCTGCCGCCATGGATCGTCTTCCAGATTCACTGACTGCACTGCAGATCGGCGGCGAGATGCTGGTCGACTCAGATTACGATGAGAAGCAGCAAGACGCTGTCGCTGTGATCTCTACCCCCGATGACTCCATGGACGAACCCGAACAGGAACCCCTCGCCAACGACTTTGAAGCTATGCGAGACAGATTCCTGATCAACCCGGCTGATCTCGAAGTCGAGGCCGAAGCTATTCACACTTGGGACATTGAAAGATGGAGACAGCTGCCCAAGAGAACACATGGACCAATTTTCCACGCTGGCGGACACCCATGGCGCATACTGTTCTTTCCTGCCGGCAACAATGCAAGCGAATCTGTCAGTTTTTACCTTGAGCAGGGATTCGATCAGGAGCCACCTCCGGAGAACTGGTATGCTTGCGTCCAGTTTATGCTCGTTCTGTGGAACGAAAAGGACCCCTCCATATACCTGCATCACGAGGCTAACCACCGCTTTACTGCTGAGGAGGGCGATTGGGGGTTCACGCGCTTCGCCGACAAGAACAGAATTTTCGCCACAAAATTCGATGACAAGGATAGACCATTCATTGAAAACGACTCGGCCAAGATGACTGCCTACGTGCGGATCATGAAGGACCCGACTGGTGTTCTATGGCACAACTTCAACAAGTAAGTTCTTTGTTATACGTCGTACCACCGCAGATCACTCACATTCCCCAGCTATGACTCCAAGAAGGAGACCGGCATGGTTGGGCTTCGCAATCAGGGCGCGACCTGCTACTTGAACTCGCTCCTTCAGTCCCTATATTTCACAAACGCATTCCGCAGAGCTATTTACCAGATACCGACTGAGCAAGAGACCGATGCGAGGAACAGTAGCGCCTGGTCACTGCAACGCTTGTTTTATCGGCTCCAGACAGATCCGACTGCTGTTTCCACCGCCGAGTTGACCCAGTCATTTGGTTGGGAATCAAGGCAAATATTCGAGCAACAAGATGTCCAGGAGCTATCACGAATTCTCATGGAAAAGATGGAGGAGAAGATGAAGGGTACCGAAGCCGAGAAAGCCCTCCCGCATATGTTCGTGGGAAAGATGAAAACCTATCTCAAGTGCATTAACGTCGACTACGAATCATCACGCATCGAAGACTTTTGGGACTTGCAGATGAATGTCTCCGGATGTAAGACCCTTGACGACAGCTTCAAGAATTATGTTGAGGTTGAGACGCTTGAAGGAGACAACAAGTATCAAGCTGAAGGGTATGGCCTGCAAGATGCAAAGAAAGGCGTAATCTTCGAAAGCTTCCCCCAAGTCCTTCATTTGCAGCTCAAACGTTTCGAATATGACTTCCAACGAGACATGATGGTCAAGGTCAACGACCGCTACGAATTTCCCGACGTCTTCGATGCTTCGCCATATCTGTCCGACACTGCGGACAAGTCCGAGCCGTATATTTACCATCTGCACGGGGTTTTGGTACACAGCGGCGACATGAACGCGGGCCATTACTACGCCTTCATTAAACCGACAAAGGATGGCGACTTTTACAAGTTTGATGACGATCGCGTAACTCGCGCCACCAAACGTGAAGCCTTGGATGAAAACTTTGGTGGTGACTACGGTCCGAGTCCGAATGGTGTAGGAGGTGGCTTGAAAATGCAGAACCCATTCTCAAGGACGTGGTCTACGAAACGATCCATGAGCGCCTACATGCTGGTATATATCAGAGAATCACGACTGGATCAGATTCTTTCAGACCCCGAGCAAATCAAGCCCCCGGAACACCTGCGTGAGTAAGGTCCTGGGTTTTGTAAAACCGTAGCTGACATTTTGAACAGCAACAAGATTGACTGAGGAGAAGGCTGCAATCGAGAAGCGGCGAAAGGAGCGCGAAGAAGCCCACCTCTACATGAACGTCCAGGTCTGCACCGATGACAATTTCAGAAAGTGGCAGGGGTTCGACTTGGTACATTGGGAAGCTCAAGATGAGGAAGACCCCGCTACACCTCGGACTATGCGTGTCTTGAGGGCTATGACGGCCGAGGATTTTGTCAAGCACTATGCTGAGCAAACCGGAGAAGAGGCTTCTTTGCTTCGTCCATGGGTCGTTGTCAATCGTCAGAACGGAACCAAACGTCCTGACCAGTTCATCACGCAAATGTCCATGACACTCGAGGAAGCAGCTTTGAAGCACGGTACTAGGCAAGCTCTTTTCAAAATCTGGATGGAGAAAAAAGCGCCTGGTTCTAACGGCATCCACTCGGATCAAGACGCGCCAGCGAAGGATGCTATCGCCGAAAAGAAGCCTATCATCATCTTCCTCAAATATTTCGACGTTGAGGCACAAGAGCTTAAGGGCGTTGGTCACACGTATATGTCGCCAAATGATCGAGTACAAGATTTAGCGGGTCCGATATTGAAGCTCATGGGCTGGGCTGCTGGATCAACAGACCTCAAACTTTTCGAAGAAATCAAACCTAACTTTGTCGAGACAATGAAACCGAAACAGACTTTGAGCCAGTCAGAGCTCCAAGATGGTGACATAGTCTGCTTCCAGAAAGCGCTTTCACCTGAGGATGTTCAAGCTATCCAACAAAAATCTCCTTCGGCATATTTGGAAGCTCCAGCATTCTACGACTATCTACTGAACAGGATTGTCGTTCATTTTGCGCCGAAGCCTGCTGCAATCCAGAACGTCACCATCGACTCCGCTGATGATGCAAAGTTCAGTCTGTACCTCTCCAGAAAGGACTCGTACGACAATCTCGCTATCAAGGTTGCTGAGCATCTCTCGAAAGTTTCCAAGTCTACAATTGATCCCACACATGTACGCTTCACAACAGTGAATGTACAATCACAAAAACCGCGTACTGTTGTCAAACGTTTGCCAAACGCGACACTGACAAGCATCTTGATCGGAACTTCAAGTGGGGGTTACACGGGTTATGGATATGCCAACCAGTCGGCAGACTCGTTGTACTACGAAGTGTTAGAGATGAGCCTTACGGATCTCGAGCAGAGGAAGTTGGTCAAAATCACGTGGCTGTCAGAGGGCATCACAAAAGAGGTAAGTTATTTTAGAGCTTGTGAAGAATGCATCGAGCTAAGCATCCAACAGGAACAGCACGACATTCTCGTGCCAAAACAAGGCACCATGGCTGATGTACTGCCGATCTTACAGAAGAAAGCTGCGATTCCGCCGGAATCTTTGGAAAACATTAGGTTCCTGGAAGCGCATTCGGGCAAGATCTACCGGGTCCTTGACAGCAATTTCCCTGTCGCTAACATCAACGACTTTTGCTCCATCTACGCAGAGGTGACCCCGCCGGACGAGGTGGCAATCCCTGAAGATGCCGCGGATAGGTTGACTTGCTGTTTCCATTACGAGAAAGACCCGTCCAAGACCCACAACATCCCCTTCGTCTTTCTGGTGAAGGACGGTGAAGTGTTTAAGGAGACCAAGGAGAGGTTGTCTAAGCGGACAGGTATCAAGGGCAAAGCGTTCGAAAAGATCAAGTTCGCTGTGATTAGAGGTGGACAGTCTTACGCCAGACCGGTGTATGTGGACGACGAGGACATTCTGAGCGAGAAGCTGGCGAGTGATGATCATTTTGGCCTGGAGCATGCAAACAAGACCAGGAACATTTGGGCCCAGCACGAGAGACTCAACATTCGGTAATAGGCAACCCAGATGGCGAGTGACGATCTCTGACCCCGGCCATTGGGGGCGTCTAGCGCGCGATGTTTCTGCAATGATTTGGCGTGGCGTTCAAAGGCAGACGAGCAAGCATCGTGAATGGTTGGCACTTGGGTGACCAGGATGCTACGTGAGCCGCTGCTTTGGGAAACGGAGTATTCCATTCTTCTCCGTGGATTTATACTACTGGGAGGGCAAATAGTGACGAGGGGGGAGACCGCACTCGAAGCGGAAGACGGCTTTATGAGATAGAAAAAGCATCGAGTATTCAAGTGTCGCGAAGCGGCAGTATATGAACGGGCAGAAATATTCCCTGACTCGTAAGGAAGGGCGGTTTTATGAATGAATGTATAGCGACGCGATTCATGCTTCATAACTTTTATGTGAAGTCAAACACTTTCGTCCGCAAACTCCGCGCTTCACTAATAATCTAATCAACAAGAATTCATTCGCGTGAAGTAGTGCGTCAGAGCACACAACCGGGCAACATGTCATCCCGCCTCCTAAATATGAAGGTACGCGATTCAAATAGCGCATACGGCGCAAAACTTCTAACTTCGCCCATCACAGTTCATGCAGCGCGCTGCAGCCGCCGCATCACCGAACTCGACACCAGCCAGCACGCCCAAACAGGACCCGGACAGCAGCAGACCGAGCAAGCGCGCGCGAACCTCGCTAGGTAGCTCGACCGGCAGTCCTGCGGCAATTGACCAGCATGAAGCCCACGTACGAGCTGCAAACGCTGCACTTGCAGCCGAAGACGCTAAGAGGGAAGAAGCACTGGCGCGTGTGGCAGCGGAGAAGGGTGAGACGAAGTGGGAATTGTCTGTGGTCCCCGTTGCACGATCAAAGAAGGAAGACACGAGACCGGTCGAGGGAGTGAGTCTCGGGACACTGGACCGGATGGATGGCAAGGGGCAGGGGAGGATGAGATTCGGTGCTGCTGCGGTGGCTAAGGCAGTGGGCAATGAGCAAGACAGCGATAGTAGCGAGGAGGACGAGGAGGAGTACGGGCCGGGGGACGTAGACGCGCTGATTGCGAGAGGAGAGAAAGATGCTGGGAGAAGAGAGAGGAGGGAGAGGAAGAGTGAGCGGGAGGTGAAGGGGGCGGAGATGGCGGCCAGGAGGAGGAGTCGGGAGGTCAAGCTGAATAGTCACGGGGGCGGGATTAGTTCTGGTGGAGGAGGGACCGGAAGGCATGGTGGTGACAAGGGAAGGAAGAGGAAAAGCACGGGATGATGAGGTGGGATTGTGAATATAGCATGTGCTATATGATCTGGGCTGCGAGGACGACTGGGCGGGTACAGGATGCCCGTGGGCCGGGTCAGCTTACGCTGAGCACCGGCAGAATATGCCATAGCCCGTGTCCTTGTTATGGATGAAAGGCCCCACGCTGCCTGTCACGGTCTCCGACTGCCGATCAGTACGGAGTATAACATTAATGCTCCCGGGCAGGAGGAAGAATTTAGCCAAGCTCAGACGAGCGGTCTCGGCGTGGGGACGAGGAAAAGGTAGGTGCTCCGCTCGCATATCGTCCCTTGGCCGGTCGAGACCGACAAAATCACGTGCAAGTGGCTGAATTTCTACGCGCAATAGACGAATGTATTTTTCGCGCATAGTCGCTTTGTCTGAGCGACTTTCTTGCTGTTCAAGCGCCGTTAAACAGGAAATGCTAAAGAACTGTAGGGCCATCAGCCAAGCGGAATTGTGGTCCACTTACACGCGTACGACAACGGTTGAGGTGGGTCACGGAGAGTGCTGAAGGATGATGATCAAAGATAGTCGCTGTGCCTGTTTCAGGTGTGCATGTCCCACCTTAGCCGGCCGTGCTTGAAGCATTACTGCATCTTGCGGCTTTTAGTCATGCGGCGCGATGTTCTTGAGGATGACTGTCGCATAATTATTTGTGCTCCAATACTGCTCGGATGTGAGGAGTGGTGGCGGCTCCTGAACGGCGCCACCATGCAAGGGAACCATTACCGAAGGACTTAAGAATTCGACGGCCTAAAAGGTTAAATTCGGTGACGGCACAAGTGCGGATAAGATGCGTGGCCTCCCAGGTGACAAGTTAGCGACATAATATGGCAACTGCATGACTTTTTTGACCTGCACAGCAATTGGAATTTGTAAAGTGATGGTCGCACGCCATGAATGCCTTGGATCCTCGGTGCTCCACAGGGCCATATCCACCTTCTGTCCACGGAGGCGGGATGCGCTACGGCGATTGGAAGGCGTCGGCGCTTCGAAGTGTCACTGCTTAGGAAGATCAGGACCGATTCCGGCAGGAACCAGCAGCAGGGACGTGGGACTGGGACTGGGACTGGGACTTCCGCACCATCACGCCTGTACATCAAATTTTCACCACGAAAAGCAGTGTATAGAACAAGATGGCGATATTGTACTGCTCAATCAGCCGACATACCTGGGCTTGCCTTGAAATTGCGCGTACAAAGTCGAGCAGTATAGCAGTAGAGATGCGCTAAGGCATCGTCCGGCAAAAAAAAGTTCAGGGGCCCCAGGCGCGGCGGCGCTCGAGCTGGACAAGCTTGGCCACAGGAACACATGGCGCCCACCCTGTAACAGCAGTTCCCCCCTTTGAACCACCTCCCACTGTCCTACCCACTTTACTTTCGTACGACGGTTTATCCGTTTGTTCTTCTTTTCTTATTCCCAATTCTTGACTTTCGACTCAACATCCTACCTTCGTCCCGTCGCGCTTGTCGCTCCTCCACCTCTCTCACAGCCATTTTCGCCCTTTGCGCCCACGCCTGCAACCTCTGTAACAAACCCTCCCGTCCTGGCTGTGCCTTTTACACTCATTTACACCCCTCTGGCATCTTCTGCGGCGACCTGGATTTCCTTTGATACCCTTTCAGACATGTTTTGCTGAATTTGCGCCATTTGTTACACTTACACGGCCTACACGACTTTCAATTATAGACATATCTAATGCTATTCACCGCCAGTTCTTCCCCAAGGAGGCTGGGACTGCTGGCAGTGCTGGTCTTCTGCTTTACTCTAGTTCTCTTCAGGCGCTCTCATATTCAGCATGCCGCTTCGTACCAGTTCGCAGGCGTACACCCCGTGGACTCCGATGGTTCTGATCGCAACATCATACATCCAGATGACCAGGACAGAAAGGAGAACACAGGCACTGTCGTCGCTGAGGTTGAGAAGGTGCTTGAGCCTGCGGGTCAACACACAAACGCAAAGCCAGAGAAGATTGTGGTCGACGACTTGCCGGTCTTGCAAGCCTTCAATGGCAGCGACGGTCCTGTGACAGCATTCCCGAAACTGGCCCGCGAAGACGAGCAGAAATTCATCAAAGACATTACCGATTGGGACACTCTCGATACCTCGAACCATTGGCCAACATGGGATGCCTATGATGACCTTGATTACGATCCTAATAGGTGGGAAGGTTTCGACTGGTAGGTTATTTCGCCTTCAAATCCGTTCTTGCGCTTACATAACTTGTAGGGAAACCGGATATTTTGCTCACAATGGCATTGAGCACCTTCGAGCAAAGGATCTCAAACCTCAGCCGTATCTCCCATACCCCAAATACGGCTCGGTCGAGTGGAGTCGGACATGGAGAGGCGAATACTCCTCCTGCCAAGGACCTAGAGGCTTGAACATGAACGAGAGTATACAGGATATGCCCTTTGCTTGGAGGCACCCCGCTCCTAGCTTCCCGCAAGCTTCTGTAGGAAGCTCAAAAGTTGTCGGGTTGCCGGAAAATGTATGCTTCGATCGGTACAGCCGCTACGGAGCATATGGACTTGGGGAGAAAGAAACGAAGGAAGCGGCGGGCTGGGACAAGCCTAAGGATAACCCTGAATGGCAATCCACGCGCTGGGGATACTTGCAGGACTCGTGTCTGTTGCGCAACAAGCGCCGCTACGACAAGAACGCCCGCAATCCTATGGATCTCAAACCTACAAAGGCTCAACCGCTCAATATGGACACCTTTGACGAGGCTGCATATCAGAACAAATTCGCCTCCACCCCAAAGTACCATTCGAGGACTGCGCTTCTCATCCGTACCTGGGAGGGCTACACATACACCGAGAATGACCTACAGGCAATTCGTTCGCTCATTACCGAGTTGTCTCTCCTCACTGGAGGCGAATACCAGGTCTTTCTCTTCGTCAACGTCAAGCAAAAGGACGCTGACATTTACAACGATCCTCAAGTGTATCAAGACATTCTCAAAAAAGTGGTTCCCCAGGAGCTTCGTGACATTTCACTCCTTTGGACCGAGAAAGTGTGCGAGGAATGGTATCCGAAAGTTGGTGACTGGCAGGTCTACTGGCAGCAATTCATGCCTCTCCAGTGGTTCAGCAAAACTCATCCTGAGTTTGACTATGTTTGGAACTGGGAAACTGACGCTCGCTATACCGGCAACCACTACGAATTCCTGGAAAAGATGGTTGAGTTTGCTCGCAACATGCCCCGCAAGAATCTTTGGGAGCGTAATGCTCGCTTCTACTTCCCGAAGTCCCATGGCAACTTTGCTTCTTTCCTCGCGGATACTGACCACGCCATTGCGAACGCGACCGCCGAAGGCAAAATGACGCCAGTGTGGGGTCCTCAACCTTACCCTAAGGACCAGGTGACCTTTGGTCCCCAGCCTCCTACTACATATGAAGCTGATAATTTTGAATGGGGTGTCGGCGAGGAAGCCGACCTGATCACCCTCCAACCAATCTGGGATCCCCACCAGACCGAATGGTCATACCGCTACAAAATCTGGAACTACATCAAGGGTAAGGCTCCCCATTTCACATCTCAAGATCCAGGTGACGATGCATTCTTTCACCCGGATTTTGCCAAGGTGCCTCGTCGTGTGTTCATCAACACCGTCGCTCGTTTCTCCAAAAGGCTGCTACACGCAATGCACACGGAGAATCGTGCCGGCCGCTCCATGCAGGCCGAGATGTGGCCCGCGTCGGTCGCACTACAGCACGGCTTGAAAGCCGTGTACTCGCCACATCCGATCTGGCTCGACCGCAAGTGGTCCGACTGGTACCTGGACGCGACCTTCAACGCAAATGGAGGCGAGACCGCCGCCTGGGGCGCGCGCAAAGACAGCCCATACAACCACGACCGTGAAGCTGCCTTCCGCGGCTACAGCTGGTACTACAGCACCTCCTTCCCCCGCACATTATACCGCCGCTGGCTCGGCTGGCGCGCGAGAGATATTCTAGGCGATGTCGGCGGCGAGGACTACGAGGATCGTGAGGGCAGGATCTCGGACCAGGTGGCGGGCACATCGGATCCGATCATCGGCGGGAAAGGCCGGATGTGTCTTCCTGGCATGCTGCTTCATCCAGTGAAGAAGGTCAAGGAGGACGACGGGGTCGAAGTCGAGGTCGCGAGGGCTACTGAGGATGACCGTCGGAAAGAGAGGGAGGTCGCCAGGGAGGTAAAGCGCGTGCTCGAGGAGCGAGGGTTTTACTGGCCGGGCGAGAAGCCGGTGCGTGTCGCCCAGCCGCCTACAGCCCAACCTGGCGGTCTGAGTGAAGGCCGTGGCAAGGCTGGACAGGGCATTTAGGGTAGTGGCTGGGCACGTATTGGGAAGAGGAAGAATGTACATGTATCGCACACACTGGCAAGAGGAAACCAGGTTAACGCCTCATTTTTTTTATCACCCACCGTTTTCAATACGCTCATACCGGTTAGCATATCTAGCGGCAGGCATCGCATTGTATCTGATATAGCATAACTGTGCATGAAAAACGAAATCAGAAATTTTCACTCTATGTCCATGTTCCCAATAGTAAGGTCTGACGAGGACTAAGTTACCAGTTACATTAGACTTTCGTCTCACTAAATAGATTGAACAGAGGAATAAACGACAAGCAGTAGTGAAAAGTTCCAAAACTCAATTCGTTGGTAAGACTTGTCTTTCTCAGAGCCTGAGTAGAAGTACAATGCTTTAAAGCCCATCACCACCTCTTGCACCATCCATCCCATGCAAAGCCATAATATACACACGTAGTCCATTGACTCCCCCATCCCTATTCCCATTCCCTTTCCCTTTCCCATACCCACCAACAAACTCCGCAACGCAAAGCATCCACCACCTTTCGCCCGACCAGCGGATTCTAAATATCAGATACACTCCCACTCTGCAAAAACGCACCACCTCGCGCTCCGATCCGCCAACACCAAACCCCTCCACACCCCCCTCTCCCCGACCTTGACAACAGTCTCCCAACTACTCGTCCCCCCCTGTTCCTCGTCCACCTCCTCCCGTCCGCCATGGCCCATGTACTCACTCTTCCTCGTCAGGCGGATGATCTTCCCCGCCGGGCTCTGCACCGCGAGTTTCGCCGGCTTGAGTTGGCGCTCCGACTGTCCTTCGCCGCTGCCTGAACCCGATGAGGCGGAGGAGTAAGCGGAGCCGCCGTATTGCGAGGCAGAAGCGGAGACGGTGCTCATGGCCGACGTGGGCCGGATGAAGGGCTCGTTGGCCCCGCCGCCGCGGGGGCGTGAGGAGCCGGCACCGCAGCCGTAGGCGTCCGGGGTGAAGCGGGAGAGGGACGAGGGGTGCTGGCGGACGGAGAAGACGAAGGTGTTGTTGATGACGAGGCGGTGGCATTGCGGCTGGACGACGTAGAGGTCGTGGCGCTGGGCGTGGGGGGTGGGGTGTTTGGTATGGAAGGCGAAAGGGGGATTGGTGCCGGAGTGGGTGATTGGGAGGGCGAGGGTCAGGGGGTGGGGGTTGGAGGTTATTGAGTGCTAAGAGGTTGTTAGCGGGGTGATGGGAGGTACTAGGGAGGAATGGAGACTTACCATCAGGCCGCGCTTGCCGGCGTAGACTTTCAGCACGCCGGTGCCCTCATCGCCGGGGAGAATGGCTTTGATCGTGTACGTCTTGCGCCCGCCGATCCATTGGGGTTGAGCAAAGGCGGGCTTTTTCACTGTATCGCCGGACTCGAAGAGGTCACCGTCAAAGTCTCTAGCGAAAGCTCGTGCTTCGACTTCTGCTACGCACTCGACATCCTCTGGTACTTGAATCTTCAGGTGCGTCATCTCGAGACCGTCGACGTGAAGCATGCTGGTGTCGAAGTCAAACAGCTCCAGATTATGCTTGAAGTAGGGAGGGCAAGCGCAGGGAAGGCTGAGAAGCACTTCTGGTGCCATAGGCGGGCAGATGTGCTGATGCTCCAATCGACACGGAACGTGAGTATAGCAAACTTCCATTGGTCGTGCCAGGAACCACCACGACTCGGCAACGCTGCCGTTGGCACAGCTGAACTGTCCACGCTTGGGGTTGGTCGGCCCAGCCAGGCTGCAATCCATGACTCGCCATTCGCCATCGCAGATTACTGCGTTCCACCAGTGATTAGGATGGTTAAGTGCATCAGCATCGAAGGCTTCGCCCGGGGACTTAAGGTAGCCTCTGACTACTTCTGCGTGTAGACCGACAGCAACGCAAAGATCGCAGACTAGCTTAGCAATCTCCTCTGAGCATCCGCGCTTGGTCTGAATCACCCGGCGTGTATCCACATCACCGACGAAGTCTTCCTCCCAAGTGATACGTTCGCTGACCCACGTGAAGATTGCCCTCAATCGCTGAACGTCGCTCCTGAACGGACGACAAAGGTATGTCGTGGCAAGAGCTGTAGGAGTGCATCCCGGAGGCAGACTGGCGACGAAACGGGTACTCTTATCTACCAAAGCAAGGCTGGGTTGTTGAAAGTCTGTTGGTTCGCTGACAGGAAGACCGTCGAGACTCTCATCACCCTCAGCCTGGTCCATGAGCTCATCAATTGGGTTGAGGACCATGATGTCGAGCATCTGACAACGTTCCGCACGCTCTTGACGCTCGTTCCGGGATAGTGAGTTTGACCTATTGACATCACGGCGCACCTGCATCCAATCGCTACCACCAAGTCCCATATCGCGGTGAGCCGCAGAAGAAAGAATGCTTTCTGACTCATTGCTGATGGCAGTCACACCATCAGGGATCATCGATCTGCTTGACATAGGACGACCGCGAGAGGACGGACGACTGCCGGAGGTAGAGCCAATAGTGGATCTGGCATTGGCAGCGCCAGTCTTTGCCGTGGTCTTTGCTGTAGCAATCATCTTCTTGAAGAAGCCCGACTTCTTCGCTTTGGGCGCAGAGAAACCTCCCAACATGCCTGCCGATTCAATCGGATTGATATTCCAGTCCGCCACCGGGGTAGGGGCGCCCGACTGAGTGGCGTGGCTGGGATGATAGCTAGGACCGGACATGGTACTGTACTCATCGCGCAGATCGCTCTGAGATCGTGAGCTGAGAGCGGACAGCGGTCGACGACCACGCAGGCTGCCCATTCCAAACTTGCGGCGAGACAGACTTCCAGCGCTAGTAGCACTGACGGCACCGGCTGAGCTCTTACTCATGATGCTTTGGCTAGTTGCTTGTGTGCTAGAGCTTTGATGAGTAGCATTGCTCTGCCATCCGGAAGAAGAGGTGGTGACACTGCTTTTGGTAGTCATTGTTCGGCTGAGCCCTGGACGGCCCAACTCATATGCTGATTTTCTGTGCATCAACTTGCGTTGCCTCTCTGTCTCGGAGGTGTTGCTAGTGCGAGACTCGGGGCGTCGGGCTCCAGTCTGCATTATCTGTTGCAGAGGGGGGTGATCTGAAACATCTTGGGAGTCTTCGTCGTTGGTGGTGTAGTCCATACCAGCCGACTTGGTGTGGCGCAGGCGCTGTTCCATCCTTTGCACATAGTTGCTCAGCTGTGGAGGTCCGTCGCGCGACGGGGGAAGTGAGGGTGTGGAATCAGATTCAGCGTTAGAACCGTAGACGTTCCTGGCAGTTCCTATCGCTGAGCGAGTGCGGCCATGAGGCTGTGTTCGAAGTTCCTGGAATGCTTCTGGTGACCAGACACTTGGCGGCTCTCTGGGAGCTGGAGAGGGTTGTCGGACTATCGACATATCATGCAACGAAGACATGACATCGTTCATGGCATCTCTGAGTGGTGAAGGTGTCATGCCAGGGGAGTGTGAGTGTGCGGGTGAATCAGCGCCTTCTGGGTCCTGGTAGTCCGCTGCAGATGAGGGTTCACGCGTAGCTTGGTAGATGGTGCGATGTGGTGGTGGCGCAGGAGGTGGAGGCGAAGAACCTACATCGAATGCCGGAGAAGGCGCCCTGGCATTGTAGTAGTCATCGTCCTGTTTCCATGGCTGAGGTGAAGGCGCCCTCGAGTCGTGATACTGCTGGTGGGGATTGGGAGAACGTGAGCGGAACTCCTGATGTGGATTTGGAGAGTGTGGCCGGTACTGCTGGTCAGGATTGGGAGAGCGGGATCGATATTGCTGGTGAGGGTTGGGTGAGTGTGACCGGTACTGCTGGTGAGGGTTGGGAGAATGTGATCGATATTGTTGATTGGGATTTGGCGAGTGTGAGCGATATTGTTGATAAGGATTTGGGGAATGCGACCGGTGCTGGTCATAACCCATTGAAGGATCCTCCTCGTACATTTGTGGATTGGGGGATTGCGGTCTGTACATCTGCGGGTTGGGCGAGTGTGGTCTGTACATCTGAGGATTCGGTGAATGTGGCCTATACGCTTGTGGGTTGGGAGAGTGTGGGCGATAGTGACTCGGAGCTGGGGAGACTGCGCGAGGAATGGCTGGAGACACTGGCCGATAGTGACTCGGTGCCGGCGATACAGCTCGTGGAATCGCTGGAGACACAGCCCTCATCATGGGATTTGGCGATGCGGCCCTGACCATTGGGTTCGGCGAAGCAGCACGATATGCGCCGGGCGGTGCTGGAGATCTAGAGCGGGCTTGAGGAGGCGCCGGACTGTGTGCCCTTGATTTCATTCGCTCGACCTGTCTCGCCGGTGGCTCTGGGACTCTGAAATTGTTGGACTCGTTGGCGGGCATGACACCGCCATTTTTCTTCAAGGTACTCATGGGAGCCTGTGCGGTCTTCATGCTGGAGTATGGAGCCCATTTGGATTTCTTAGTTTCTTTGTCCGGCGTGCCTTCTCTGGACGAGTTCTCTGATCCCTTGTAGCCGACCTTTTCGTAGGCCTGGAAAGGCTTGCGGAATGTGCCTGCCGACTTTTTGACTGGAGTGTTGTTCTGTAAGGTGAGTGGGGACGCATTGCGAGATACTGGTGCGGGCGTGAAGCTTTCGTCGAGGAGTTGCACAAAGTTGGAAGGGAAGAGTCCGACATTTCTCCTGTCTCTTTGCAAGCGACCTGTCCACCAGGAGCCGTCTCCGGCATTCAAGCATTCAATCAAGTCTCCTTCTATGAAGCCGAGGTCGCGCTTGGTCTAGGCGAGACGTATCAGCAACCACAGTGTCACGATAGAGCACCCAGTCTTGACTCACCTCTCCTCCCCATGAGTATACCGCCTTGCACCAGCAAGGAAAACGGGTGGGCACTTGTTGTGCAGGCCCGCCCATGATGTTGTCGAATTGGGATTGTGTCGCAGCTGATGAGAGCGAAAAGTGTCAATATAAAGTGGCGGATCAATCTTGGAAGTGTGTCGGCATCCCAGCTGGAAGTCTGCGTAGCGATTGTACGAAGTCGGATGTGTGAGTGCGGCAGGAATAATGGACGGTGAGGCACGAGGTGCGGTTGAACGAATGTTGTGTGTGGGTGTGTCCGGCCTCCAACCAATACAAATAGAAACGAGTGAAATGGGGCGTATGCAGGCGGCGTCCGTGATCTGAGATCCGAAATCAAGGTTTGGTTGGTCTTGTCGTGAGCGATGAATGCGCGTTCTGCTGCGGATCCCGAATTGCGTCGGTGGTGTGGAGTTTGGGAAGAGGTCAGCCCTGCACAGGCGTTTGTTTACACAAATCCGTCAACGGAGCAACCCCCATGAACCCACCCAATTCCCCGCAATCCGGCTCTGCCTTTGCACTGTGCCGTTATTGGGTTTAGGGCGCGGGCTTCAGCTGCGGTACAAGATTACACCGCTGAAAGGCGTGACTCATAGCAACACATATATATACTCTCCATCGGCCGCGTTACAATGCATTCGCTTCGCTGTCTTTACGGGTCCAAGGGCCACATAGAGCAATGCAATGGATCCGATTGTCTTCACGCCCCGGTTGAAACTGACTCTGGTCACCCAGGCGGAGAGGGGAAGCCCAGAGCTGGAGTGGCTGCACAGACTACGCAGCGATGAAAAGGTCACGACGTGGAGGTAAGAACGGCTGTTCATTGACCGTGGATATCTGCATGGAGTCTTTCCCACTTAATCTCAAGACTGATCTCAAAAAGCATATGGGGCCAGTCAAAAACACTAGAGGATACGGAAAAGGTCGTTAAGGGAGTCTTGCCCACCGGACAAGCGGGAGACAACACGTACAGAGTCTCCTATGCCGTGCATCAAATCCTTGGGGAGCCGCAAACCATCGTGCAAGGCGACAAGCAGACCGAGTTCATTGGCATGGTGAGTCTGTGGTCATGCGGTGACCGTAGTCTTCCATTGCCGGAGAACCTCACAATACCGGCCGCCGCAGCGACTACGACATTGACGGTCGAACTCGGATACATGTTCTTACCGAACTCATGGGGCAAAGGATACGCCGCTGAGTCATTGACTGCCGTCTTGAACGCCTGCAAGAGAGCGCCAATGTTTTGGTCGCCTTTTTCGAAAGTCTATATGAGAGCCATCGTGAACGATGAGAATCCTGCAAGCTTGCGAGTGATGGCCAAAGCTGGAGTCCCGGAAAAGGGTCTATACGAATGGACTGGCGACAAGATATTCCTTGGGGGACGGTGGCGGGAGCGGGATAATCTGCATATCTTTGGCAAATATCTGTTGGAGTGATCGAGGATGTCAACGAGCAGAGTTCAGATAGATCAGTCTTACCCTATCTTCAAACCCTCGCAACATTGATACAAATATATACCACCTGTGTGACGCAAATCAAGGCCCACTGACCTGCTGGTGGTGGATGGAACGACACATGAAGCACAATTCACATGGCTGCCGGCAAGTCACACTTACGCGACAATGGCGTGCAGCACGGGAGCCTAGTACTGTGGTCTCTCCCCCTCCGAAATGAGCGGGGCAACATCTTCAACTTCTCACAAAGACACGCTCCACGACTGCATGACCTTGATGAAGCCAGCAACTCAAGGATAGTGTAGAGGTCGAGAGACTCGATGAATTCAGGCACCTTTGGCAGATGACGGCCGATTGTGTAACCGAGCACATACACGGAAAAGATAGAGTGCTCCGGTCGCAAGATGACAATATTTCTGAAGTGGCAGTAGATCTATACTCGCTAGCAGTAATCCATGACCGCCGTCACAACCATGTTGAGCACATTCGTCCCCTAGATACCCGCTGCAGGGAGACACTCAGTGACCCACTTCCAGACCCACAAGCACTTTGTCTGATACAGCAACACAAACGACCCTGCATCACGCACTTGTTGCTCGGGACACAATCAAATCGTAAAGAACGAATATTGAAATTCATAAAGTCGCGAAACGTGGTATCTCCAAGCATCCTCATGACGCCCGACCATCAGCGGTAATCCCAGAGAAAATCATAGTCAGAGAAAGCATTACAACACCTCATCATCCTCATCATCTTCCAGACTATCCACCAGACTCTGCATCTCGCTCTCGTCCGGCAACTGGCTGGTATCGTACTCTTCCGCAACCTCTTCCTTCTCGCCTAAAGCAGAGAGCTTACTCTCATCACCCTCGTCCTCCTCTTCGATCCTCGTCGCCTCCAGCTCGCGCTGCAGCTGCATCGTGACTTCATCTTCTTCAGCAGCATCGTCACCCTTGCGGCCCGTTGTCGTCCGTCTGCGACCTGGTGTCGCCATGAGAGCTGTCACGTCTACAGCAGTCTCGTCTGCCCCTCGCTCTGCGCCTGCAGAATCGTGGATCAGCTTTAGCAGTGTGGTTTGGAGCTTGGTGAGGACATTGCGGCTGGTCGCGTCGGTAGCCAGACGTGTCTCTGTCGCTTCGGCTATGAGCTCCAGGACAGTTCGGATTAGCTCAGGGTTTTGATTTGACGATGTAAGATGGAGCTTGTTCAGCATGGAGAATAAGGCTTTGCGTTCGTCCTCTGTGAATCGCGAAGTTAGTCACCGCTCGCCAACTAGAGTTCTTTACACCACTTACTGCTCGTTTGACCAGTGACCATTCGTTCCAGAACCGCCTCAGCCATGAGCATGTGCGTTGATGCCTGCCCGTCCTCGACTTTGTCCTCGACCTCCTTCCCAGCCAGGTAGCCTTGCTCCTTGGGGCTGATGATCTTTCTTGGATCAGTCCAATCGACCAACAGTCCACCCACAAAGCCAGTCGTGACCATCTCGTCCTCCATCGCATCCTCGTCTTCAACGAACGCTTCCCTCAGAGTGCCTAGGCGGTTGATCACGCCAGCACTGACTTGCACCATGCGAGCTGCGTTCTCATATCTTGAATGGCAGTAGACAGGCAAGAAGTAAGAGAGCGCTTGGCGCAGTCCTGCATTAGCCGATGTCTCCGGGTCAAAGAATGTGATCACCAACTGCTTGAGGATGTCTGCATCCGTGATCAGCTGCGACAGCATAAGCTTGCTGAGTGCCGTTGCGCCCGTCGACTGCACTTCGGGGCTCTCAGACTTGAGCGCTTTAGAAAAGGCTTTGAGCACAGGCTTCAGTAATGGAGAAACCGCCTGTCCCGCTACTGAAGCTGATGTTGCGTCGATCTCACTGGCCGAAGGAGCAGGCGCAAGTAGCGAAGGATGCGTTGTCAAGATATCCGTGATGATCTGGAGCGCGATGGTCTGTAATTCTGGGTGACCCTTAGCGAAGCAGTGCAAGAACAGGCTGAGGTTCTCCTGAGCAAGGTTCTAGATGATGTCAATGACAAATGTCATGGATTGCAGTGTCACCAAAACTCACCTTTCCAAGAAGACAGCACAGCCCCAAGCACACCAGTCCACGTTCACGGATCGGGGCTTCCTGGCTCCTTACAGCCGGCACGACGAGGTTGTTCAGCATTGTGACCAGATGAGCGTTCTCTTCAAGATCGCACTGCACATTCTGCAGCATGCACTGCGCGATGTGTAAGCACTTCATGTTGACCATGATCTCGCGAATCGCCTTGTCTTCGTCGACTTCGTCGTCCATCGACATGTCGCCATCGGCATCTTTGGCGGGCTTCTTCTTAGTCCTGCCGGATCCTGAGCTTAGCTCGCTCCTAGCAGAGTGAAAGCTCTCATCGCCGTCCTCCTCGTCTTTCTTCTCGTCATCACCCATGATGGTATCATGGACTTCTGCGATTGCTTCGAGGATAACGCCGCAGAACTCTCTCTCTCCCTTGCCCTGACTGTCGTCTCCGCACACCAATCTTAGCACTTCAGCAACCAGCCGCGTTGCCTCCTCCGGAAGTTCAGGCATGGCGATTGCATCGCGCAGCAGGCCAAACATCTTCCTTCGCCCGACCTCGTCGCTGTAATCGAAAGTTGCCGCCATTGTCAGCATTTGTTCGACCACGAACTCCCTGCTGACGCTCTCTTCCTCTGCCTCCTCGTCTCCGTCTCCATCCGGACCCCCGCTTGCAGCAGCTTTGACGACCTCTACGAGCTTCTTGATTTCCATCTCAAGCAGGAAGCCGAAGCGTGTCACTTCGGGCATTTTCTGTTCGAGCATGTCCATCAATTTACTCGACTCCCGCGCGTCCTTTGTCTTGCTAGTATCGCGACAGAATTCATTGAAGGTTCGGGCAACGAATACACTCTCGGGTGTCAACTCAGCCCAAAAGGCGTCCTTAAATGTGATGTAGGATACGTAGTCCGGTCTGCCATCCCAGAACTCCTTCATCGCCTCGACAGCGATACCATTAGCAGCACTGTTGGTAACGTCGATACGCTCAAGAAGCTCCAGAAGCGCGTCCAGACTAGGATCGGCTGCTCGGTTGGGGTCTTTCTGCTTGCCCTCTCCATCTTCCTCGTCATCCTCACCGGACGCACGAGCTGCTGGCAGCGCAGCGCAGTCCTCGATCCACCTTTCGCGGAAAAGACGTGCGGTCGCCTTGCGCACAGCTTCATCGCGGTCACGCAGACCCCAGCGGAGGAGCTTTTCACGATGTGTGAGTGACAAGTGTCGGAAGTCGCCCAAAGCAGGGAGGAGACGCGCAAATAGTGCTCGCCTTGTCGCGGGATCTTGGTCGCGGGCTCGTTCAAGGAGGTATGGAAGAGTCTTCGGGACGAGCGGTAGGTTCAGTAGTAGTGACCGACGGACTTCTGCGCTTGGGTCGTTCTGCAAGAGAATGAGAAGTTTCTCCAAAACACCAGCGGCACCACTATCAGAGTCGTCCGAGTCTTCAGCCTCTTCTTCATCGACTTCTGCGGCCAGACGGGTAAGACCATAGATTGCGTGCATTCGGACTGTCGCCTCTTTGTCATGGATACGCTTCAGAAGGGCTAGCCGCAGTATATGGAAGAGTTGGTCATCCAATGTGTCCAATGTGTTGATCATGTGCGAGGTGATCTGCACTGCTCGAAATCGGATGACCTTGTCTTTTGCGCCAAGGACTTGAAGGAGGGTGTTGAAGATCGCATTGGACAGTCGTGAAGTTGGCGTCTCTGGGAGGCTGCTCATGTCTGGGTCTTGGCTTGCGATCTGATTATCTATTGGCATTGTCAACTTTGTCTACAATCTGTGCAGGGTCCACAAGCATGTTCTTACCTTTGTCGCTGGCGACTCGAAGAAAAACGCCCAGAAATCTGACGACCCTGTCTCCCACCGTCTCACTCTTCCTGATCGAAAGAATTCTAAGTACACATCGCACTATCTCGCGGTTGAAGTCGTCCTCATCGAATTGGTCGTCCTGCCTGCCCTTCTTGCTTGTTGGCTCATAGCAGCAAGCCTCCTGTATCTTCCGTAGATTGATGACCAGTTTCCGGTGTCCAGCAGTCGATTTCTGTGAGTCAGCGAAGACAGCTGCAACATGCTTGCGCAGCGAAGTGGTCTCCCCCTCGTCTGGAATGTCGGCGACAGGGGAAGACGAAGCACGGTGATCCACAGATGTGCGTGTCGAGCGGAGAGTTTGTGTAGAGGATTTCTGGGAATCTTGTCCCGCAGCAGAGGCGCGAGATGCGCGCGCGCTGACTCTACCTGGCATTGTTGTCGAGTTGTCGATTGAGCAGAAGACGAGGTTACGGGCGCAAATGCCGCTGCGATCTCTAAAGTTTCCGAATCGGGTCGCTGCGCTATCGCCGGTAAACAAACAGTGGGGATGCGCCAAGACAGTGGAGTAAACGCAGAGCCGCCTATTATGAGGTCGTACTCACGTGACGCTTGTCCCTGTACATGACGCCATCCCCGATTTGTCCGAGGTCGGCTCAATGCCGAAGGGAGCTTGGTAATATTTTCCGACTCCAGTTTGACTAGTTTCCTTGCAGTATTTATTATATACTCCAGCCTGTGAATCAATGCTCAGAACCGCCGTACGCCGGTTCGGGACGACCGCAATGCGGGCGGCAGAGGTCACCTCCCACCCCGGTGGCAAAGGCATTGGCATCTCAAAGGCCCAGGGCATTGCTCAAAATGGATTCATTGACGGTAATGCAGAATTCCAGCCTGATACCGTAGACTGTTGCTAATCATAGTACTACAGCAATCGGGAATACGCCACTTATCCGTATGAAGAAACTATCGGACGAGACTGGCTGCGAGATCCTTGGAAAAGCCGAGTTCCAAAACCCTGGAGGTTCCGTCAAGGACCGTGCTGCCCTCTTTGTGGTCAAGGACGCCGAAGATCGTGGTCTCTTGCGTCCGGGTGGAACAGTCGTTGAAGGTACAGCTGGTAACACTGGTATTGGACTGGCCCATGTATGTCGGAGCAAAGGCTATAAGCTGGTCATATATATGCCAAACACACAGTCACAAGGCAAGATCGATCTCCTAAGATTGCTCGGCGCTGAGGTATATCCTGTCCCCGCGGTAGCCTTCGAGAATCCTGAGAACTACAACCACCAAGCGAAGCGCCATGCAGAGCGGCTCGACAATGCCGTATGGACGAACCAGTTTGACAACACGGCTAACCGCCAAGCGCACATCGAGACGACAGGACCTGAGATTTGGGCTCAGACAGACGGCAAGATTGACGCATTCACCTGCGCTAGCGGAACCGCAGGCACGATCGCAGGCGTTACTAGGTATCTCAAGACAGTGAGCGACGGGAAAGTCAAATGCTACCTTGCAGATCCGCCGGGAAGTGTGCTGCATAGCTACATTCAGAGCGGAGGAAAGCTAGTAGAGAGGTCGGGAGGTAGTATCACCGAAGGCATCGGGCAAGGACGCATCACGGACAACCTTCAGCCGGATCTCGATCTGCTTGACGGTTCTCTGCACGTACCAGACGAGCAGAGCATCGAGATGGTGTACAGGTGTCTTGATGAAGAAGGCCTGTACCTCGGTGCGTCGAGCTGCTTGAACGTGGCCGCAGCAAGGAATGTCGCGAATATGCTCGGACCTGGCAACACAGTCGTCACCATTCTTTGTGATGGTGCATACCGCTACGCTGATAGACTTTTCTCGCGCAAGTGGCTTACTGAGAAGAAGCTGCTTGATGCGATACCCAAACACTTGGAAAAGTACATAGTCTTGCCATAGAAAGAAAGTTCATTCAGACCATTCTTGTATCTGCCGTCGCCTACAGTAAAGGCCAACCTTCCGTAATCATCCCATTATCGCTCTGAAGCGTCCGTCCCTATATTTCCCGGTCCCCCATGCACTTTTGGTCCATAAACGCCGCGCTCTAAAAACACAAAAAGACCATTGCCATGCTCATTGCTTGTCAAACTCGTGGACGCCTTCCATCTCAGGTAATTCCCATATGTTCATGCTCCCATGTTAAAAGATTGTCGCTACCAGGGTATCGTAAAAGACAGGCTGCTCATTGGTGAAAACTGAAAAAACCTGGGTATCATTCGCCAGGTGGATCTGGTAATTGTCGCAGTCTGCGTTTACTTGTTGTTGGTGTTGTTGCTAGAGGTGTTGATGTTCATAGAGTTGCCAGTGCTGGCGGTCTTGTTGGCACCGCCGCAGCTCCCGCTCGACGAGGTGCTACGAGACATCGAGATTGGAGTGGAGTCTGCGGAGCGAGTAAAGTTCGAGAAGAAGCCGGACAGGAAACCAAAGCCAGCGGAGGGCGAAGGAAGCGGAGTCTGGCAAGCACTGCTGGTATGGCTAGCCTCACCTGAAGCTTGGCCAAAGGCGCGAGCGCGTGCGGCACGCTCCATTTCAGCCTGGCGAGCAGCCTTGATCTCGGCTTCGCGCTCAGCAATCCAGGCAGCGGGTAGATCGACTGTGTACATGATGAGTGTATCGGTAATTAGGTGAATGTTGTGAGGTTATAGATGAGGTGAAAGTGCAGACAAGAGGTGGTTGTTTTGTGGCGCTGAAAAACGCAAGTGGCAAAGGTGTCAGACGATCAGTCGTCGCAACGGTTGGATGAGGGTTTTTTGTTGTGAAGTCGGTGACCGTCACGGTGTTTCGGATTTGTAAGGTAAACGTGAGAGCAGCTGTCACGCGTTCAGTCATTTCATTTCCACTCTCGTTCTTTGGCGGTCAGCCTTACAAACTCGGAGCCACAGAGTGTTGCGAGCCTTGAAATATTAATCTCAGTTGTAGGTCGAGGAAGAGGGAAGCAGGTGAGCAGGATGACGAAGAAAAGGACGGTTATGTTTGTGAGTGCAGGGGCGGTCGGCAACGGGGACGTTTAAGAGATTGATTTGATGGTGTGGGAGTGAGGGGAGGCAGCGCCGAGAGCGGTGATGCAAGCGCCCCAGGGAAGGCGCGGGTCAGACGGTACAAAAGAACCTGCAAGCTGCAGCCAGGCTCCAAGGTCACAACAGGCGGGATATGGAGGGGGCGTGTGCGTACACGGGCGCAGGTCGCACCGGCCGACGCTGACCGGAATGCAAGGACGGCGACCGGACCGCATGACAGCAAGCAGACGGGATCAGGGTAAATTTGAATTTCATCTGTGCCATGGTCAACGCGACAAATGACAGCCGTGCTACCCTCTCAACAACTTTGTTGGAGCCCAAAGCAAGCCCAATAAGGCAAGAATATGTTATCTCTGGATCCTCGCACAAGAAGGATCTGCGGTGAGAGAACTCAGACGGGGTTGCCAGGCTCCGTAGACTCCGGATAGCCTTGCAGAGCCACGCCTCCCGGGGCTTTAGCTCCTGCTTGTGGGCCCTGCACTCAATCCAGATCTCATTTTGCCGGCTACCCCACATCTTCTTCGCTCGCGTCGCTCGTGTCGCTCGTTCCGGCTTATGCAGACTTTTTCTAGCTTCGTTCTCGGCCCCCTGCCGGATCAACGTTCCTAAGCTCGAGCTGTCCGCCTAGCTGGCATGGGTGATTTGCTCATAAGCACATCTCCGTCTAGATCTTCTGCCAGCTAATGTTATGAACGCGCCCAAGTCCCCTGGAAACTCTTGTCACACAAAAGCAAGCACCCTGAGGACTTGTGTGCTCCGTGTGACCTCGCAACAGCCGACACCCACCGTCGCACAAATGTTTCACCGCCTTGGTGTCATGCGTGGCATCGGCAACTGATCTTTAATTTCATTATCAGGGTCGTACATGCGGGATGTCATGATGCCGTGCTTAGAATACAGCTGGTAGCGCTATGAAATCGTCAGCTCGCAGGAACGTGCAGGAGATATAGGCACCAATAAAAGCAACACCGCGGATTGGTCGCTGCGTCGTAATCGGTGAAAGATCGTCGTGCAGTGAAGTCCCTGACGAAGGAGCTATACGATAGAGTGCGTGTCACACTTGCTCCGTCCTGTGTTGCGTGAAGAATGCAAACAATTTGGAGTAGCCCAACATCAATGCTGAACCTGAAGCTTATAGATCCTGTTTTACCGAGTACTTGTGCAACCATGTTCTCAAGCTCACAATTCAGAAGTCCGCCGACCACGTGACCCCGGTTTTGCAATGCCAAGCCTTAGCAACCTCACCACGGCTGCGCATTATCCGAAGTGTTGCGGACGATGCGACATTATTTGGAGCTGTCGCGTAAGCTATTGAGAGAATTACTGACTGAAGTACGCAATTCAGAGCTTCCACTCTAGAATCAGCTGGACAATAATGCGGTGAATGATTGTCAATTCTGGCCACCAAATATTCTAGAGGGTCGCGATTTCGATATTCTCCCTCTGGCATTGCACAGTAGTCTGCCGCAATCATGTCGGTTTGGAACGCAGACAATATCATCGACGTCGCAGAGTCGGTCGGCATAGGCTCTCTGAACAAAGATGTTGTTGACGAGCTTGCGCGCGATGTGGAGTATCGGATCGGACAAGTCATCGAAGAAGCTCTGAAGTTCATGCGACACGGCAAGCGAACAACTTTGACCACGCAAGACGTCTCACAAGCACTGCGACTTCTCGACGTCGAGCCACTTTACGGATACGAGTCAACGCGACCTCTGAGGTTTGGTGAAGCGTCAATAGGTCCAGGGCAGCAACTGTTCTACATTGAAGATGAAGAGGTGGATTTCGAGAAGCTCATCAATGCGCCACTCCCCAAAGTGCCCAGAGAGATCTCGTTGACCGCACATTGGCTTGCGGTCGAGGGTGTGCAGCCATCTATACCACAGAATCCGACAGCCGCAGACCAAAGACAACAAGAATTGCTCCCTAAAGGACCAGGCGCAAACCAGGTTTTGGCTGCAGTTAGCGGCAACGACAATGTCTCTATCAAGCCCCTGGTCAAGCACATCCTGTCCAAGGAATTGCAGCTGTACTTCGAAAGAGTATGCGCCGCACTATTGGACGAGGCAAACGACGAATACAGAGGAGCTGCTTTGGCCAGCCTGAGGACGGATCCTGGCCTCCACCAACTAGTCCCGTACTTCGTGCAATTTGTTGCAGAGAAAGTCACGCATAACCTCAAGAATCTCTTTGTTCTTACACAAATGCTCCATCTCCTCGCAGCTCTGCTCGACAACCCCAGCCTCCATATCGCGCCATATGTCGCCTCTCTAGTGCCTCCGGTCTTAACCTGCCTCATCGGCAAGCATCTTGGCAACTCCGCCACGGACGGTCCCAACGCACACTTCACCCTCCGAGATCTTGCCGCATCACTGGTCAAGTCTATCGCCAACAAGTACGGCACGAGTGCCTCAACGCTCAAACCACGGATAGCCCGATCCTGTCTCAAGACATTCCTGGACTCTCACAAACCCTTTGGCTCGCATTATGGTGCGGTGCTAGGCCTTGAAGCCGTGTCCGGCGTAGCTGGTATCCGCATGCTGCTCCTCCCGAACTTCAAAGCCTACGATGTGGTGCTGAAGTCCGGCCTCGATGACGAGTCCAAGAAGTCGCAGGCGGAAATGGTGGTGCTTCTGTTGAACAGAGCACTAGAGCTTTTAGAGCGAGATTCAGTCGATACGCTAAATGGGCATCCTGATGGAGAGGAGCTCAAGAGTCGCCTGATAGATGTCATTGGCGAGATTATGGGCACCAAAGTGTTCGAGGCGAACCGGCCGGCTCTAATCGCTGCCGTGCTGGAGAAGGACCCGGAGGTCTGAGCTTTCCTGGCATAAAATTGGATATGGGAAAATTTCCTCGATGCATAGCGCAGGCGTTGGTACGGACTCGGGCGGCAAATTCAGCTGCCTATTCATGATACCTCACGCGGACAGGAATCGGCATAGTCACGCAGAGTAAAGTAGATAGGTATGTCACATTGATTTGACTCGTCCCCACCATGTTTTCGTTGAGCATAATTTGATCGCATCGGGCTGGACAAATAGATACGCTTTGTGCAGTAAAGTCAATTGAAGGCAGTGTTAATGTTGAGAAAATACAAATTGCACCTTTCGAAGTATATGTGGTATCTCCGATCCATTCTGTCCAAATTGATTTCCTGGATAACCTTGCTTCAGTCTTTCGGCGGTTCCTGACCACAAACTGTAGTTCATACTGGTCGAGTTTACCAGCATATTAAGCACCAAGCCGTTTGGTCCGCCAGCGGTACAAAGGTCGTTACCAGCAAAGCGTGTAAATCCTGCGATCAACGCGCTCGTATTAGTTGCTGGTGGGTATCGCGTAGCCACACAAGATCCTGTCTCGTAGGGATCTTCGCTCGGCAGGTTTATTGCGAGCACAGTGATGTGCAAGATTGACCAGGAGAGCATTGAGCCGTGAAAGTAGCGCGGCGCATCCCCAATGAAGTGGGGACTGGAGAGGGTACACACGTGACCTGCATCTCACGTTCCTGGAATTGCGGCTCTAATATACACGGCAAGGTCGCGCCACACCGCCCGAGTAGCCGCGACTTTTTAATTTTTGCGGGGGAGGGTATCGTACCACTTAATCGCAATCTTGTCGCCATTGCCGAGCGCCGACTTCAGCTGGAGTTCCCTGATAGAACATGTCGCCTCGTTGATACTGGTTCACTTTCGGTTCTTAATCTCTTTGCCAAATGGTCAGGCAGAAACAATCCACGGCCAATGGCCCCGCGAATGGTCACGCCAATAGCTACGTGAACGGATCTGCGCCGACCAGCAAATCAACCACAACCACAAGCACACGAGAGCAGAAGACAGACTATTCGCTATGGCGCATGCGCGATGAAAGAGGCCAGCAGATATGGGAATATATTACACCTGAGGAGGCAGCCTCACGCCCACAATCAACGGCGGAGAAATACCATCTTGGCCTCGCGACTGATCTCCCGAAATTACCCAAAGCTCGCACACCTCGCCAATCCGCTCTCAATGGCATCCGATTCTTCTCTAAGCTACAGATGGGTCTTGGCAATTGGACGTGCGAATACGGTGGACCAATGTTCCTACTCCCCGGAATAGTCATCAACTGGTATGTGACCAACACACCTATCCCCGACCACTACAAGATCGAGATCAGGAATTATCTTTTCGCAAGACAGCATCCTGAGGATGGAGGATGGGGTCTGCATATCGAAGGAGAGAGCTCCGTCCTCGGCTGCGCTTTCAGCTACGTTGTTCTGCGCATTTGTGACGCGGACCCTGAAGACCCCAGATTGGTCAAAGCAAGAGCAAAACTACATGAACTGGGAGGGGCCGTTAACGGGCCACATTGGACCAAGTTCTGGCTTAGCGTGATGGGATTGATGAAGTGGGATGTCGTCAACCCAGTGCCTCCAGAACTTTGGCTGCTGCCAGACTGGATGCCCATCGCTCCCTGGAGGTGGTGGATTCACATGCGCCAGGTTTTTCTACCCATGTCATTCGTCTGGTCTCGAAGATGGGTCATGCCCGAAACACAATTGGTCCGGGAACTGCGCCAGGAGATCTTTACCCAGCCGTATGAGCAGATAGACTTCGCAGCCCACCGAAACTCGATATCGCCGACTGACAACTATCATCCAAAGACTTGGATTCTCAATTTGATCAACTGGCTTCTCGTCTTCATCTGGATACCTTTCTTCCGTACTGCGACCCTCGTCCAGAGAGCCGAAGACTGGGTTTGGTGGCTCGTACAGCAGGAAGACGAGAATACGGACTATGCTGATTTGGCTCCCGTCAACTCGCCGATGAACATGCTTGTCTGCTATCTCAAGGAAGGCCCCGACAGCTACTCCTTCCGCATGCATCGCGACCGTATCGATGATTATCTGTGGGTCAAATCAGAAGGCATGCTTGTGAACGGCACGAATGGTGTTCAGACCTGGGACACTGCTTTCACAATTCAAGCCGCCATAGAAGCTGGACTGGACCAGGACGCTGAGTGGCGGCCTATGCTTCTGAAAGCACTCGAGTATCTGGACACGCAACAAATTCGTGAAAATTGCAAAGAACAAAATCGCTGCTACCGCCATCCGAGGAAGGGCGCTTGGGGGTTCAGCACCAAGGCACAAGGCTACACAGTATCGGATTGCACTGCAGAAGGTGCTAAATCTGTCATGATGCTGCAGAACCGACCTGGATACCCTCAAATCATCTCAGACGAACGCATCTTCGAAGCTATCGACATTCTACTCACATGTCAGAATGCTGGGTCGGGAGGCTGTTCCTCTTACGAGCCAGCCCGTGGATCAGAGCTGCTCGAGTGGCTGAATGCCGCCGAAGTTTTCGGGAAAATCATGGTCGAGTATGACTATGTTGAGTGCACAACAGCTGTAGTAATTGCACTGTCATACTTTTCGAAGCTGCACCCAACATATCGTGCAAACGAGATTGCACATTTCAAGGGACGGGCAGTCGAATACATCCGCCGTGCGCAGCGGGATGATGGTTCCTGGTATGGCGCATGGGGCATTTGCTTCACATACGCTGGTATGTTTGCGCTTGAGTCGCTAGCATCTGTCGGCGAGACGTGGAAAACATCCGCACGCGTGCGAAAAGCGGTGGAATTCCTTCTCTCCCATCAGATGGCTGATGGCGGCTGGGGCGAGACATATCGCGCCTGTGAGACCGGTGTTTGGTGCCAACATGAGAACAGCCAGGTCGTCAACACTGCTTGGGCGGTGATTGCGCTTTGTGAAGCGGAGTATCCGGAATGTGAACCGCTGGAGAAGGCCATCAGACTCATTATGAGCCGGCAACAAGCCAACGGCGAGTGGTTGCAAGAAGCGATTGAAGGGGTTTTCAACAAAAGTTGGTAAGTACAACAAACCCGAGAGAGATTGATTATCAGTGAAGGGGTTTAACAATTCGCAGCATGATATCCTATCCGAACTACAAATTTATCTTTCCCATCAAGGCTTTAGGCATGTTCGCAAAGCGCTTTGGCGACATCGAGATACAATGAGAGTTGATAGATGGAGAAATAATGTATGATTTCATTCAACAGGCACCAGACCAATGTGAGATCTTCAGCTTTCCACATGGATATCCGGCAGCTCATTTGAGCCATGAACCATGGCTTACTCGACATGTCACCGTTGGTAAGTAGGCCAGGTCAGTGTTTGCCTTCGCTTCCATGCTTGCTTTGACTTCGAACTTTCCTTTCACTCCCATGTTTGCTTTCGATTTGGCGCTTGTCTTCACTTCTGTATTTGCCTTCACTTCACTACATTCTCCCACACCATATATGTTCTCCGTACCTTGAGCAAAAGTCTACCTTGTTCGTCCTCACCGTTTCCTTCCATGATCTGAGAATACTCATCACTGCAGCTGCTCCGATCTTCACTCCTGTCGATTGTACACCAGTATCTCCTGTGAAACAGTCCACAGCCTCTTCGGTGCCATCCTACTCCACGCTCAACCGAGATGACGAACAGCACAAAGCAAGAAGCCAGCACCGAGGTGAAAGACAACTTTCGTATGAGAAACCCTTCGGCTGAAGCGGAGACTATTGATGACGAGAACGACATCAACGACGAGGATATGACCGACGGGGAATATGATTCTGACGATGAGCACACCATCCAGTATGACTTATGCTCTACCTTTCTCCCGCGAATTATTCAGTAACATTTACAGGGCCTTCACTCGCAAACATCCGTCTGATGTGACCATCATCTTTGGCGGTCGCCGCTTGGCTCTTCACAAAAGCAAGCTTGAGTACCACTCCAGGTATTTCGAAGCGATGTTCAACGGAGCTTTTAAGGTGCGCATTGAAGGGTGATTACATTTCATCATCCCTGACAGGTGTCAGGAGAGCGACGCAAGGGAGGTTGAGCTCTTCGATGACGATGAAGAGTCACTAGTTACGGTTTTCGAATACGTATACGGTTATGATACCGTCAGCTACTGCAGCAACTTCGACGTCTATGCGGGGTCATTGGTTGATGGAGATCCTGCAAACCTACTGGAGGGACTGCAGAAAATTTATGTGGTCTTGGACAAATACGACATGTGGCGACTGCGCGAGGAGATGCTGGGATTCGCAGGCGCTCTGATCGAGTGTACTGACCAGCGTTCTCCAGAGTGGCTAAGTTGGCTTGAATTTATAAGTTCGAGCGTCAAACCACAGCAGCTATGTGACGTCCAATATGAAGTCGCGCACGGGGTCGCCGACGCTCTCACATCGGCACGTTCAGAACAGAGACAGTTCCGGAAGAGATCAATATATTGCTGCTCGAGCACCCGGTCCTAGCCGTCATCGTCGTACAGGACTTGTTCACTTACCTGGAGAATCTCATTTATTGAATGCGACTACCTCAAGGAAAGGCTTTACGCGTCCTCGAGATAGCCAGATGCTCGTGAATTTCCCAAAAGAGCTCAACAGGCGACGATCCAAAGGAAGGGTCTCTAGGGTTCAAAACAGCTATCTCACACGACGACTTTGGGTCCGCATGTCGATTCTTATCACAACGTAGATTATCAGCCGATAAAATACAAATTGACTTCGTTATAAAATTGCAGCTCCTGCTAAAAACCTGGTGTTATACGTTCTGGCATGTCCTTCTTGTGTACTTTGCCTCTATCAAAACTGGTCAATGTGAATTCATGACCTGCTTGTGCAACGTGCTTTGACTGCAGTAATCCACGTGGCGACAACGTTGTTATTCCACATCTCAAGTACAGAAGACTGAGTGCTTGTTGCGCGGCGCATGCTATGCGAGTCGTGCGCATTCGCCACATTCTTGCGTAATTGATACTTCATTCCCATGAGAAGACACATCACACCTTGGCGTACACACGTGGACTGCAAGTTGGACGGTAAGTATTCGAGTACAAAGAGCGCAACACAGAAAGTAATGAGGTCGCAAGATGTGGTCGCTGGCGAAAAGAAGCCTTGAGTTTGTGCTATCACCAGCTTGTGTGGTCGTTGTGTGCCAGGCTTGACGTGGAAGATTCGAGACCGTAATTCGACTCATCTGCAAAAACATTGTCGGCATGTCAGTCTTGTCGTTTTCGGTCCCAATCGAATTTCCACACGCAGAGGGTCGCGCGCGAAGTGAAGTGAACTGTGGCCTTCCCGCTTTCCTGTACTGTGGACAAGTGAGTTGTCCACTTTATGCCATTATGGCTTCCTCTTAGCACCACTCTTCACCTTTTTCCGCTTCATCTCAGTGTTCTCATCTTAAGCAGAGTTCTTGTCTCGCGATAAGTACCCAAAGTATTGTTCTTTCCATTCAAGCGCATTCCCTACATCCTGTTCTTCGCAGTCACCCGTCCCTTTCGACTACTCATTCGCCAACTGGCATTCTACAACCGTCTGTGGGCTGTGTACGCTTCTAATCCAAAGGTCTGTACAAACATCCACTTCCATCACTCCAAATTCCTGCTTTTGTCTCTTTGCCTACTAGATTCGGCGACAAATCGCAACTCATCATACAGCGGATAGAGTGTGGATCTCAATCAGCATGATGTCCAGAGCTACTACAGTGTAAGTCTTCCCGGAGATCTGCAGCTTCATTCTAACC
The DNA here is from genome assembly GCA_010093895.1 of Myriangium duriaei CBS 260.36. NCBI lineage: Eukaryota > Fungi > Ascomycota > Dothideomycetes > Myriangiales > Myriangiaceae > Myriangium > Myriangium duriaei. The sequence continues at coordinate 887,006 of ML996085.1, forward strand.
ACCGACTGCCTCGTCAGCTCCTTCACATTCATCCCCCGCGAGAACCACTTCGAGCACGACACTTCTCCGGACGTTGTCATCAAGTTCACCGGAGTAGAATACCACCTACATCAGAGCGTCCTATGCTCACAGTCCGACTACTTCAACATCCTGCTCAAAGGGCCATACGCTATAAGTCCGGGTTTTTGCAGTCGTTCCTGTTTAGCTGACGGGCCAGGAGGACAAAGACCGACCTGTAATCGAGCTTTTCGGAGATGACAGACAGGCAATGAGATCAGTTCTTGCCCTGATGTGCGCGGAAGAGGGTCCAAAGGTTCTGGGCAAGCACCTGCTGAGTATGAAGAGAGCGCCGGAGCAGCCATAGAACAAGTTCAATACTACAAAGCGCTGGACAAATACTGCATTGAGCGACTGCGTGAGGCAAAGGTGAAGATTGCAGTGGAGAACTTGCATCTGGAATTCGACTTTGCTGGACAGGTCTTGGGACCCTACTTCACCAAGGTGCTCTTGCTAGTGGACGACGCCCGTGAATTGGAGCCGTATCACGAACAGATTAGCGAAGCGATAGGCAATACCTACAATCTGCTCGGGGATGACATTCACATCGAGGTTGACAAGTTGTTGAGTGGCAACCTTCCACTGACCTGTTGCGCGGTTCGAAAGATACTCAAAGAGCAACGATGGCAAAAGCGTTTGGAGCGGGAGGCAAGAGAGGATCTTGAGAAGGAACTCCTTGAGAAGTGGACCTGAGCGCACAAATGGTTGATTACGGTCGAGGTTGCGCATGGAAGGTATGCCATTCTATAGCACGGAATGTCATGTTGACTTGCATCGTCAGGTCCAGGACATATGAGCCGTTATGTCAGAGCCATCACCATATCATCTGTGTCGCTGGTCGTACGGCTGTTTCTGCCGCTTAGAATTCAGCTATCTGGATGCCGTATCGCTCACCTACGAGCCCAAAGATCTGCAGAGCGTTTTGCGCGGCTATTGCTATCCCTTGATGTTCACCTACCTCCGACGCTACTCGCACACACATCAGTCGCAAGATCTCCAGGACGAATCGTCTGGCTGTTCCTGTTCTACGCTGTACAGCTAATCGCCCGCCGGATTGCACAACTGTGAGCACAACAACCTCCACGGCGCTTCGTATGGGTGTTTGCATTCCTTGACATGTACCTATCTGTTGACTCCCATGCACATCTTTTTGTATAGATCTTCGCCCAACGACTTGTTGGGCTGTCTACGCGGCTATGTGTATCCCTTCATGTATACCTATTCGTACCACAGTCCGCACAGCCCTCTGCCCAACGAGCGGCACGGCTGTTCGCATAGCTATTCGCAAGAGCGTTCACTCAGCCGTTCGTCTTTCTCGATATGTACCTACATGCACACGGAACCACCCAGCCCTTCGCCCAAGGATTGGCAGCTTCGTTTGGGGGGGCTGTTCGCACAGCCATCTACCTGACTGTATATCTGCCTTGACGTCGACAAAACCACGCGCTAACCAGTCAATACAACCTTCCCTCAGATGTGGAGACCCAACCACGGCCAGCTCCGAGTCTTGAGTATCAAGGCAGAGGCTAAGCCATGAATCCGCGCAAAGCCACGCGCAGAAAGTGAGGTGGAGGTGAAAAGCAGAAGGGCCGAGATATTAGCGAGATATCTCCCCTGTCATTTTTCGCGAAGGGGTACTTTTCCCCGACGCCGGACGTAAATGAGCTGCCGTAAGCCCGGATGACCCTGGATGTTTTTATTAATTGGATGAGGGACGATACCATTGGCCACGGCAAGTATAGAGTTACTTTTCCGTCGGGAGCAGATTTGCGCTCATGAACAGAATTCCGAGGACCGGTCTTCCGAGCCCGCCGGAAAGTCATAAAGTTATGTTCCCTTCAAGCTGAGAAGCAGGCAACGCAAGTGATTTTCCTTGTGGAAGGTGATTACAAAGGTTTTGGATTCCATGTTTTGATGAGCTACGACCGAATGCGACAGCATCTGATGACGGATCAAACTGTTCATCACGAATCAGACTGGGTAATATGCAGCACGAGTGCTGTGGTGCGCGCTGTCTTAAGAGGTCTTGGGAATGTACTCGCAGTCTATATAAGGGCTGTTCAGGTATTCGTCGTGGCCACTAGTAAGTCATTCACACATCAGGATGCCTTGTCCAGACCTTGTCATTATACCCACCTCTTTTTGCACATCGTCGCTCTACGATGGCCAAGTGGAATATCCCTAGGCGAGAGGCTACTCGGTGCACGTTCTTGACCCACCGTCCTATCCTGCCAACTATAAGCTCAATCCACCTGCCCCGTCGATGTACGATGACGCAAGCTTCTTTAACGACTTTGTAACAAAGCTGGCTGATGAGGGTATGGATGTCGTGATCTTGGCCTACAGCTACGGGGCTTGTACTGCGTCGCAATCCCTCAAGGACCTGACTAAGGATGAGCGTGCTGCGGCAGGCAAGACAGGGGGCGTGTTTCGCATTGCCTATTTGACTGCAGTAGTGCCAGCCGTAGGGGCAGATACAGTCGCGACGGCCAGTGCGTCTTCCGCAGGTGGACCACCACAGGTGAACATCGACGAGTTCGGATGGATGACCGACTTCGATCCTGAACAGACTGGCAAGGTGGTCTTCGACAGTCTATCTTCCGAAGAACGCATCGAGGGATCAGAATCTTTTGGACGTCATGCTGGGCCAGCTTTTGCAGATCCTCTGACTCACCCAGGATATAGAGATGTCGGTCTTCCGTTGAGAGAATCTTGTTCAGTGATCATTGATGCTAAATGGGCTGTTAGCCTCCTGTCAGCTGGTACATCTGTGAAGAGGACTTGAGCGTTGCCCCCGAGGTCCAGGAAATTGCAATCGACATGATAGAAAGAAGTTGGATCGTAACTGTGCGAGCCGGGAGAAAGGTTGATGCTACAAGAAATAAGTGTGAACACATGCCTCTTTTCAGCGCTACCAATCATCCCAATGCATGGATCAAAAAGGTTCTTTAAGCAGCAGTGGATGAGTAAGAGTAAGATGGAATGTGGGATAGCAGAGAGGGCGGAATATCTTGGCTGGGAGATTGCTTCTGTGGTCCTCTGAAATATACCTTACTGATTGTACTATCGCCAATGGGAGAGCAAGGTATATATCAAAACCGAGATGAAATCTCAAAGTCATTTTCCTGACCGCAGTCTGTGAGCGATATTAAGTAATTGAGTCTCAGACTGGGCATGGACAGCAACAAGTCGTGCGAATAATCCTCTCCGGCTTTGGCATTCAGCCACAGCTTGGACTTCGGGCGAGTGTCGGCCGAGTCTGATATCCAAGTCAAGAAATTACATATGGAACTTGTTTGATTGGCTAGGCTGGAATCGAGAACGACAATTTGGGACCATATCGTACGAGTACGGATTTCCCTTGAATCTCCGTGATCAGGTCCCCTCGGACGCAAGGCAGATCACCTGGACATCGGGTTGAAGCCTAGTCATGGCAAGAGAAATATCCGTGGCTGCATACCGTGCCAATAATACACGCACGGTAGACAGTGCGGAAGGAGAGCAGCGGCAACTGGCGAGAGACATGGTCTGAGGCGTAAGTCGGGCTGCAGTGTCGGCACACGCTTTCACGATTCCTTGAATGTTCAGCCGGCGGGATTGCAAAGCGGGCCCTGTAGTTCGCCGGCCCAGACTGCCGAATTAGCAGACCCCTGGCCCAAAATTGTCCCCATGATCCTGCAACGGCCGCGCCCGAAGGCCTCGTGTCTGCAACCGCCGAGGGGCATGATCCGGATTGGTTGACGTGCAATGGCGCAACCCACGCCAGCAGCCCACGCAACAATCCGCGCAACACACCCGCGCAATCCTGATGAGTCTGTTATATATAAAGCAACCCGCTCGATGTCTCGTACTGCTTTTAGCTGAACATATTCTGAACGACGGTATAAGATCATAGGTTCCCCCTCCACGACCTTGGACAATTTACTTGTCTGTCCGACTTTGTTAAACTCCACCGAAGCGAGCCCGGAACTCGCGCCAGCTGCCTTACCCCCACTTTAGGTCACGCTGCAGCATTGTCCTACCTCAGCTCTTCTATAAACACGGCTGCCTGTTGCAACTACCCACTACAAGTAGCACCTTCAACACTCTAGCTGGACTAACCAACTACACAATATTATCCGCATCTATATACTGAGGAGAAAGTAAAGGCTCGAGGCTTTCAGAGCAAGTACTGCAACGCCTGTCAAGGATCAGGGCTTCGAGCCCCACAAACAGGAAGTCTACAGCACAACCGGAAACCTAGTTTGTCCACCATGCAGCCGGCAACATCTTATATCCTGAACGCCATGAGGCATTATTCAAACCCTGCCAGGATGACGACAAGGGGAGATCGAGTACGAGCGAACGCTGTGCTCGTGTATTGCTGTCTAGCCTTCTCAGCCCCTTTTGCGGGTGCAGCAGAGATGAGCAGGAGGACAGCGAAAGACGGAAGATGTGAAAACATGTACGCCATACCTGATCTTGTTATGCTTGTACGTTATCGCTAATAATTCTACAGGAGACCACTGTCCTTCAGAGACTGTATGCGTTCATCACCGCTTGACGACTATGCCGGACTCGGACGATAACTTTTGATACCCTTTGATGTTCCTCCTTATCGAAGCATGAAGCATGAATGTTGATAGTCTGGTGTATGAGAGCTTAAAGCAGGCTTGAGCGGAGATCGACTGCTACTCTTGGAGTCTGGTGCGTGCTGAGCAGGCTCTACGACCAGCGCATATACTGCATGGTCGGAGTTCGCATTATAAATGGGATTTTACCCTCGCGCTAGCTGAATCGATCCCCTTTTGGACTTCGAAAAGGTTTACTGCTCTCGTACTTGCTGTCCGGTGCTTCTCGTGAAGCTGCTGGAGCTACGTCTCCCTCGTGTGCGTCTTGTCCGGGGTTTGCGTGACTGTCACTCTTCTTGGGCGGCGGTGGCGCGCCGTACTGAAGCCTGTAGATAGCTTGTTTCCGCCGCTCTTCGGCCTCTGCGCGCTCCGCTCGGTCCGCATTGATGCTTCGCTTCGCAAAATAATATGCGCCGCCACCTGCGGCAATGAGGACACCCCAGCCGTAGCTTATCTTGTCAGTCGAGGTAATAGAAGATCGTTTCCATCGTTGTCCTTACGCTACTGAAGCTCTCTGATTCAATGTTAGCTCTGCCCGCTTCGCGGCTACTTAAATGGAGACTTACAGTGTTCATGCTTGGTAGGCAGTGCAGATGATTTGCTGAGCTCTGCGAGCGACTTGCAAAAGAACAAGGCGGTGCGATCAAAGTATGTGACCAAGGGAAGAATGTCTTGTTGGGGAGAAAGAACAGACGAAGAAAGTCTAGCATCACAAGCTCGTCCAGACCTCGGACTTACCTCGGACTTCGTCATCATCCCCCAGCTTCAGCCCTGCCAAGACCAGGCAGCACTTCATCACTTCTTCGTGAAGATATCGTTATCCTTCCATCACTGGCGCCGTCTCAAGTGCCAACACGACATGGCGCCGAAACGGAAGGCTCTCGCGCCTGGGAACGAGCGGTCGTCAAAGCGAGTCGCCTCGGGAGTCAGCACCCCCGTTAGTTTAGGCAGCGACAGTGACGATGACTACTCTGACTCTGGCGATGTGGATGATGCGACCAGCCATCGGCTCGACAGTCAGTCTGATATGCTCATCATTAGTTCTCTCATTTAGCTGACTGTGCGTGACTCCAGATGTCGTGAAAAAGTTTCAAGCGTCTTCGTATAGGAAGAACGACCAGTCGAAAAAAGATCGAGATGCTGCTAGTCGCCTCTTTGGAACCAGTCGTGACCTTTCCACTCTTGAACTCAAGGCGGATCATGCATTACGACCGCTATGGTTGGACTCCGACCGCGGACGAGTCGTCCTCGAAACCTTTTGCCCTTCGTTCAAGCAAGCTCAGAACTTTCTGATCAACATCGCCGAACCACAGTCGAGGACGCTGAACGTTCACGAATATACCATCACTGCACACAGTCTTTTCGCTGCAGTCTCCGTGGGTCTCACGACCGAGGACATCATCCGACAGTTGGAGACGTTTTCCAAAACCAAATTACCGGAAGGTCTGAAGGACTTCATCACCGCATCAACACAGTCCTTCGGCAAGGTCAGACTAGTGCTCAAGCACAACAGATACTACATCGAAAGCTCGGACGCCAGTGTATTGCAGAGACTACTTCAGGACCCAGTCATTGGACCGTGCAGAGTGGAGGAGAGTGAAGAGCTCATTCAAGAGGCGGCGCCGCAAATGGGAGGTTTGGTCATTCCCGGTACAAAGGACGCAGCTGGTGTAAGACAGGCACAGACAAGGCAACAAGAATCTACCAAGAACGATGACGAAGAGTCGGACGACGACGAAGATGGAGAAAAGAAGCAGACTGAGCAGGATATGACAAATTATCTCCGGGAAGAAGATGACGAGGATGAAGTCGATCAGGTCCATTCGTTCCAAATCGACGGAGACAAGATTCAGACTGTCCAGGAGCAATGCAACGTCAAATTGGAACTTCCCCTCACAGAAGAGTACGACTTCAGGAATGATGAAGTAAATGCCAACCTGGATATTGACTTGCGGCCATTTGCATCCATTCGATACTACCAGGAACAGGCTTTAAGCAAGATGTTTGGCAATGGACGTGCGAGAAGTGGCATCATTGTCCTTCCCTGCGGCGCCGGTAAGACACTTGTTGGCATTACTGCTGCCTGCACAGTCAAGAAGTCGGCAATCGTGCTCTGCACTTCAGCAATGAGTGTCATTCAGTGGCGCAACGAGTTCTTGAAGTGGAGCAACATCAACCCGGACGATATTGCCATCTTTACTTCCGGCGAGAAGGAACGACTCAACCAGAGAGCTGGTATTATCATTTGTACATACAGTATGGTGACTCAGAACACACGACGTGCGCACGACAGTCAACAAGTCATGAATTTCATCACATCGCGAGAATGGGGAATAATGCTCCTAGACGAAGTCCACGTGGTGCCGGCGGAGATGTTTCGTCGTGTGACCTCCCGCGTCAAGACACACTCTAAGCTCGGACTTACCGCTACACTACTTCGTGAAGACGACAAAATCAAGGATCTCAACTTCCTCATTGGTCCTAAGCTGTATGAGGCCAACTGGCTGCAACTATCCGAAGAAGGACACATTGCAAGGGTACAATGCGCCGAAGTTTGGTGCCCGATGACTACAGAATTTTATAGCGAATACCTCAAGGCGCGTAACACCAACAAGCGGTCATTGTTGTCCACGATGAATCCGCGCAAATTCCAGGCGTGTCAATTCCTGATCGACTTCCACGAGCGTCGAGGAGATAAAGTCATCGTCTTCAGCGATAACGTGTATGCTTTAGTCAGCTACGCCAGGAAGCTAGGCAAGCCCTGCATTTACGGCGAAACCCCTCAACGCGAGCGAGAAATGGTCTTGGCAAACTTCCAACAGAACGAATCCGTGTCGACCATCCTCTTGTCCAAGATCGGGGACACGTCTCTTGACCTACCTGAGGCTACCTGCCTCATTCAGATCTCATCTCACTACGGCTCACGACGTCAAGAAGCTCAACGCCTTGGCCGCATCCTCCGAGCCAAACGCCGTAATGACGAAGGTTTCAATGCATTCTTCTACTCGCTCGTAAGCAAGGACACAAATGAGATGTTTTACTCGTCCAAGCGACAGGCATTCCTGGTCGATCAGGGCTATGCCTTCAAGGTGATCACGCATCTCAACGGCATCGAGCGAATGCCTGGACTTGCATACACATCACAGCAGGAGCGAGTCGAAGTGCTACAGGACGTGTTGCTGCAGGGTGACGAAGCAGCTGGTGTGGAAGACATCAAGGACGACCTCTTCAGTCGCGCTGGCGGGAAGAAAAAGGCTGGAGTGAAGCGAACGGCTGGTACATTGGCTGAATTGGCTGGTGGTAGGGATATGGCGTATATCGAGTATAACAAAAGCAAGAACAAGGAGCTGAGCAAGGGCAAGCCCAAGAGTGCGTTCTTCAAGGGTGTCGGCAGGGCAAATGAGAAGCGGAGAAAAGCGGCGCAGGATGAGTCGTAAGCTAATGGGGCTCGCTGTTATACCAAATTGCCGCCCCGGAGGGACAAATGTAGCATAACGAGTTACGACCAAACAAAGCACAGAATAGAACGAAACATCAGAGTTACATGAGATGAGCATTCCCATGCCACGCAGGCGGGTATCGAACTTTTCTCCTTGTTACAATAATGCATCTGACATGCTCCTGTTGCACCTCTTCCAACATTCAAGAATAAACCTATCCGTTCATCCATCTATCGTCCCCATCTCCCCCTCGCACCACCGTTTCCCCAACCTCTGCCACCCCCGGAGCCTCCCCGGCCCCCTCGTCCACCATAGCCATCACCTCTCCCCCGTCCACCCCAAGGTGCGCCCTGGCCCCGTCCCCGATCCGGCCCATAACCCCCACGGTCCATCCCATACCCTCCCTGATTCATGCCGTAACCCTGCTGCTGCATCGGCGGCGGCGGCGGGGGAGGCGGCGCATACTCCGTCATCGGCGGAGGAGGTGGAGGCGGCACCACTCCACCCCTTGCATTCGGCGGTAGCGGCGGCCACGCGCCCTGCCATCCCTGCGGGCGCGGAGGCATAGCAGGCGGGAACTGTGACGGGGCAGGAGGAGGAGGAGGAGCACTCTGCTGCTGCTGCTGCGGCGGGGGTGGAGGCGGGAAGTTCTCGGCCGGCGTCGGCAAGGGCGCAGTGGGCTTCTTTGTAATAGGAAGAGGGCCGTTCTTCCGGCGCCGCTTGAGGTCGGCTATGAATCGCGGGGACCATCCGTAGTACGTCTCTGCTAGCTTGCGCTTGCCCGTGGCGGGGTCGCGGGTGAGACGGAGGCCGAGGGAGTTGAGGGCTACGTCTTCGTTGGACTCTGTGGGGTTGGGTTGAGGGCCGGCGTAGAGGGTGTTGGCGAAGGTTATGTGGGATTGGACTTGGGTTAGGAGGTCGGGGTCGATTGAAGACGAGAGGGGAAGTGGGCGGAGGAGGGAGATGTCGATTGGGCCGCAGCCAGGGTGGATGTGGGGGAGGAGAACGCCAGCGGGAAGCTGATGCCAGGCGTCGGTCATGGAGCCGTGGTATTGTGGGCGATGCACGAGGGAGGAGGGGGTTTTGCATTGCTTTTGGAGCTGGAGGTGGGAGGTGGGGTGCGTGATGCGTAGCCATGTTTGCCAGGTGGTATAGGCTGCGCGAGCAGGGGCGCGGAGGTGCATGCTGTCCAGGGCGTCGAAGATGCAATCTTCTTTCCATGCGGTGAGGAGGTTGTGGACTGCCCGGTGGAGCTCGAGGGCGGATTTGTGCTGCTCGGGCGAGGCGAGGCGGATGAGCTCGATCAGATGAGGTTTGAGTTCGGTGGCGAAGGACTCCAGATGCGATGTTGAAGCGCTGGGGCCGGAATTGATCGCGTACATGACCAGATCTAGAAGTTGCAGAATGGTCATGGCAAGCATCGATCTTTGAAGGCTTGGTTCCGAATTGGAATCCTGCACCGAATACCAGATCTTCTTATCATCATCGTTGCTTTCCGAACGTCTGGCGCGTCTTGGATCGACAGTGTCGGAGTAGCTGACGTTGGTGGCATTTACAAGAGTCGACTTCGCCTCATTGGTAGCCAGCTTGACCAAATACTTGCCCAGGGCTTGTGAGCGCGCCTCGGACGGGGCAATGTTGATCAGAATCCATTGCAGACATGCTGTTGACTGCCACAACTTTAGCAGGCGAACGACGCGAGTGCCAATGAAGATATCTAGTTAGACCTCTGAAGATGATTTCGATACGCCATCTCGGCGAATAACATCGAAATTGGAGTGGAACTCAGCCAGTGATTCTTTCGTTATTGGGTCGAGGGTGCCGTCAGCTCTTGAGAGCGACACCTGTAAAATGCTCTTCCCGATATCCATGGAGAAAGTCGGTCTTCAACTGCTAGTCTACCTTGATTTATATCGGTGTCCCTTCCGCATGGTAATAGTCGAAACAAGAATATCCCAGCCACTGCAACAGTGTATTAAAGCAGACCACTCAATCGAGGACCCTTGCAAGGCAAGAATTGGGGCCACCTTTGCCGAGTCAGCTGGTGGCGCAACTGTCGTTCGCGCGAGTCAAGGGCAATGACATCGGTGCTGCCTACCTCCGCAGACCGTTTACTTTCGTCGCATGCTGAGCTATTTTGTCGCGTTCTGCATGCGACGTCATCTTCTTGCAGATACTTAATCACAGAGATAGCCCCTGGCACGCTCCAGCGGCTACCATGCAGTGCGGCCCCGCTTGTTCAGACGTGCTAGAAAATGGGCGCGGTTCAAAGCGACCTCAAAGCGAACATTGTCCGAGCATCGTCCGGAGGCAGAGTGATTCCTCCGCACGATGAGGAATACTGGCAGACTGTATGCGAGACAATCTTTGATGCCGTGGACTGCTGCTGACACAGTCTCAGTTCTGGGCGAGGCCCGAGACGGCGGAGCACATCTTCGAGACCATGACAGCGACGGACCTCCGAGCCATGAGAGACGATAATGTCGCATTTGAGAATCTGAAGACACTGGTGCTGCGGACGGTACTTCAGCTGATAAGACTGCGCAAGCAAGTCCCAAGTCTCTCCGAGGAAAATGCTCAGAGCGGTGTTATGGTCCTCAACTGCGTCCGCATACTCACCCGAGTACTGCCATACATCTACGAGTTGGATGAAAGCCGAAGGTGGGAGGAGTCGACAGTCTCCAGGCCACATGACATCGATTTCTATGTGACGTACACTAAAGGGGCTTCGTCATTCATGGATCCTGAGCGAACTTTGATCGAGCAGTTGATCGACGCCTTACTGGACCTTTTGTTCTATACTGGATTCACCCTACCATGGCCAGAATCTGATACACTGGACCGAAGGAAAGGGCAAACATCGTACGGATTATGGCAGAGCGGGATCGCTTGCGATACAACCGTAGTATCGAGCAAAGAGTTCGAAAGTAGGAGGACGGAGATTATGCGACTGCTGTTGACACTGGAAAGCAAATCCATATACGTCAGTCCAGGGGAGTATATTGACTATGAGGTTCACGCTGTGCAGTGCATCGTCCGGCACCACGACAAGAGACGAGTCCAATCACTTCTATGCTCACTCTTCAATACAATTATCAAATATCACCCGGACTCTTGGCTGCCATTTGATCCTCGGAATCCTCAGGGCGACAGTGTGCGCGAGACGCATGTTAAGGTGTGCCTACATTTTCTGCTGATCAACCTTCTCAATCGCGCCCCGTGGGACGAAGGGAAAGAAAAGAACGAGTTCCGCCTACAATTCAGCTATCTGCACAAGCCGAAGCATTTCCAATTTCTCGCTGATGGCATCTTCAAAATCCTGCGTAGGCCGCTGGAGGCATCCGCCAATGTGCTTTCTATGACACAGCGCTCGGTCGGCTGGACTCCAGAGATGATCATTCTTCAGTGGGAAGCGCTTTTTACGAATCGGAAGTACTTACACTACGTGATAGACAGTGGAAGGGCTCTGGATCTGATGGTACTGCTCATCTTCTACGCGAAAGAGTCGCACATGGAAGGGGTAGGCAGAGTTTGCATATTCTGTTTGCAGACTCTGAGCGCAGAACCTCATTTCGGCGAGCTGCTCAACCGACCTTTCGAGGCCCACGATACTCTTCCTATGAGTATCCAAGTCAAGAACTTCCACGGCAAATATGCGGACTATTTCATCACGGTGAGCAATTGAGGCCATACCAACAAACTGCATGAAGCTAACGTGTTCACAGTCAATGTTGTCACTAGTCGAATACAATCCTGCAGAGGCCAACTTCTGGTTAGTGAACCTCACCGCAATTGTGAGGAACGTGTCAGCCCATGTAGTGGGACTGGCAAGAGCGACCAGCTCTAAGCTCGTGCAAACATTCGCTCGGCTGGCGAAACCATCGGTGTTATTGGCGAACGAAGGCAATATCGTACCGCTCACACACCTTCTGGAGGCGATCAACTCTATCATCGAGCTGCATGGCCCCGGACATGAAAACGACACGGTCCTGTATGCTGTGTGGCGCGCACGTCAGAGGTTCAAGGGGCTCCGACAGTTGTCACTAATGGACGAAGACGCGATATCTTCACTAGACCTACCGTCCTCAGGGCGATCATCGGCGGAATTACCGAGAGATGGAAATGGTACGGAGAAGTCGAGAGGCAAAAGGCCATCAGAATACAAGAGCTCGTCGGCGGAGTTTATGGGCAAGCTTGCAGATCTACCCTTGCACACTCCATTAGCACTTATCTCCTTACTGGAGGTAGAGCATAATCCCACGCCCGCAGGAGAAGAAGACACGGCCACGCCGCTGACAAGTAGCGAAAGGCCGTCAATGACAGAGACGCGGCATTCATCAGAGAGAAGCACACCGGACGTGTTACGCCCGATCCGAGAGCTCGGAAAGATGCCAGATCTGGAATCCCACAACGTCTCAACAGAGGGCTTTCGGTTCCATCCGTCGATAGCTGCTCTCTATGCATCGTACTACTGGGGCCTGGTTGTTTCTCACGACGCACAGCGTGTATCTGGAACTGGATCAGGGATCTGGGTGGGCACGGATGTCAAGCTGTTCCGAGTAAAGGCCGGTCAAATCCAAGGCCCGAGCCTGTGGAGCCCGAAAGGCGCGGTAGATGCTGTCGGAGAGAGCCTCGTGGCTGGGGTGAGGGATTTGACATTGCGGGCGAAGAAGGGCATCAGTGGAGAATAAGCAATGCACGGAGCACTTGCCTTGCGGTCAGAAAGATGTGAAACGGATTTGGCCGTACCCGCTAGGCCCCCAGTAAGCATGGATCATTAGAGGACGAATGCGACCGTGAATGCTTTGGTCTATCCAGGTCAACAGATGGTGCCGTGCGACCAGCCATAGTGGATGACGATTCAGTGGAGATGATGGGATTGCTTTCGAAGCCAAGATCCGAGACATGGCTTTGGTGTTATTACCATACTTTGCATAGCTTTGCATGGTTCGGGTGCAAGAGAAGGCCGTTTGGTCGGAATTACTGTACAGTAGATACTTTCCAAACTCGGGTAGACCGGTGTTTATGATACAGGCACAATTGAGCACAGTGATCAATTGCTTCCCGTGTGCCTGGTCAGGGCGGCGGAGATCGGCAAGGACGGCCAGGTGGTGGAACGCAGGAACGTCTGAGATGTCCGAATGGGGCGAGCGTGCGCGTCCATCGCGGTATATATGGGCGAAGAAAAGTTCTATGTTGACATGCGAAACGAGTGGCGGGTGTTTCATCTTCTTGCCCCTGACACGCGGCTCCACACCATGACTTCCACTCTCCTTTCTTCAACACTTCTCAACCGCAGGTACAACCAAGCACCTCAAAGCTTGTCATTGCCCAAGCATCAATGCTTGACTACAACCAGCATTGCCATTGGGCGCCTCTTCCGATGACACACACCACTCCCTCAGTATCCGCCTCCCCTGACGTCCGCGTCCGCTTTTCCCCCACGGCCTCATCTGGAGTTCCCTTCGGCTGGAGGGCTTCCGGCAATCAACATGTCGCGCTACGACCATCTCATGCCATTGTTGAGCTCTGGGATTGGAAGAGACACTCCCCTGGAGGACCCACAGCATCCAGGTACACGCCATATCACGCATAATGCAGGTAGGATGGGATATAAGATCACTGTCTTCTCTGTCCATTCGTAGGCCTTTCCCACAGCATTCTGTCGTTCCCACTCCCCGTCCTTTCCTCCTCCTTTGTGTTCCAACAGACCTGTGCTAGCCACGGTCCATTCCATTCTTTGAAAACAGACCTGGTGTCTGTCCTTTTTCCACATTCACAACCATGAAGTTCTTCACTCTCGCTCTACTCGCCAGTGTGGCACCCTTCTCCCTCGCAGCCCCGGTGGCACAAGGAGACATCACCCCGGCTCAACTCAGTGCTCTGCGCGAGTTGTACATCAGGGCTCTGCCCACCACCTCTGGCGCCGACGCTCCCTTCCCAACTGATGCCGCGAGCGCCGTCCCCGAGGGCGCAGCAAAGCCCTCAGGTCACAGGAAGGGCAAGGGCAAGGGCGCCGCCGCTGCCAGTGGGCATCACCACCACCACAGACCTTCCGGTGCCGTTAAGGGTGTTGCTGCCGCCAGCGGCAAGCATCATCACCACCACAGGCCTTCTGGCTTTGTAGGCACGGGTGCACGCGGTGCTGCAGCTGCGACTGGTGCCCACCACAAGCATAAGACTGCTGCATCAGCCACCGCTGCTTCCGCCGCCGCTACTACCACTTCTGCGGCCGCTGCTGCTGACGTCAAGTTCATCCGTGCCGCTGCTCCCTACCCTACTGGTGAGGCTGATGCAGCTGCTGCCCCTGCCGGTGCGGCTGCTGCCACTGGCAAGAAGGGCAAGGGCAAAGGCAAGGGCAAGGGTAAAGGTGCTAAGGGCGCCAAGGGCGCCAAGGGTGCTGCTGGCGCTGATAACGGGGCTGGGGCCGCGAACGGTGCTGGCAAGGCTGGAAAGGCTGGCAAGGGTGCCGCTGCTGGTGCTGCTACAGGCGCTGGCACTACGACTGCTGCGGCTATAGATCCCACTACTGGGTCGAACTCTACCTCGACCACTGGCCCTGATGGCACTGGCTCCTCTTCGGGTACCGGCACTGATGGTACCGGCGATGGTACTCCTACGGGCACTGGAGCTGGCTCTGCCACCACTGCGGGCTCCGATGGAGGGCTTCTAGGTGGACTCCTGGGCGGTGCCGGTGGTGCCTCAGGCGCGGCTGGCGACGCAGGTGCTCTCGCTGGTCTCCTAGGTGGCCTCTTGGACGGTGCTGGCGGCGACGCTGGGAACGCTGGTGCAGCAGGCGGTGCAGATGGCTTGGCTGGCCTGCTGGGGGGTCTTGGAGGCGCTGCTTAGACGGGCATCTCTACCATGTCGGACGTAGTATGGACCTCCTCTACCAAGTCCCAACAAGGTCGAGCATCTTTATCACCTGCCCCCACACGTCCGCTCACTATTTGGCTTCACTTCATCCGTTTTCGTGGGGGCGGGAAAAGGGGATCAGTCTTGGGCTCTGACTACGAGCATCAACAAAATATACATAGAGCTTTATGATCTTGTTTGCATAGCACGGAATGAATAAATCCACATAAAAAGCCAGACTCAGATGTGTGTACCTTGATGAATCATTTGTTCAGGCGATAGTCCTTAACCGCCCGAGCATTAAGGAGGTTGTGAACAAAGTCATACCTTCATCCGTCCTCGTCGCCTCCTCACGACATCTTGTGATATTGTCCTTCTGTCCTGCTCATACACCCCACGTTGGCGTAGAGCTCATGTCGTCATTCTCGTCATTCGAAGGAAACTCGGAACATTCCGTTCGCCCTGCCAGCTGCGCGATTGATGGAAATCACGACATCATATTCCTGCAGGCTGCGACTGCAAGTCACCGCCGCCGCTTTCCATCCGGACATTTCGAGCTCCGCGTTAGCCCCAGGTGGCTGCGCTTTCTTCAGCCGCACTCTACTACCCACGATTTCCTTCTCGGATTTAGCGCTTCAGCTCCGCAAGGATTTGCATGTGTACTCTATCCCATTGCGTACGTATCTAAGCCCTCTACAACAAATCATTTCGCCACGTTCCGTACATTATCCCCACATGTCCTACCTCGTCCTCCGGCCCCGCTGCCATCGACTCCTCCGTAGGCATCTATCGCCCATCCGTTGCATTCCTACCCAATCAATCATATAGTCGGTCCATCGATTAGAGCTTACTCTTCGGTCCCGGCTGCTGCTGCTGAGCAAGCAGCTTCTCCACCTCGGCGAAGCGGTAGTAGAACTCCAGACTCTCCGGGTTGAGCAGGGTGCCGGACGGAGTGATGCGCTCGCCGGACACGATGCGCTTGACGGGGAGTTCGACTTTCTTCAGGTTGACTGTCGTCTGTGAGGGGTCTCACGTCAGCTGCATTCCACACGGATTTGGCGGACAGGAGGCGCGCGGAGCTGAAAGTGGGGGAAAGCCGATCGTCCAGAGTCCCATCGCTCCGTCACGGATATCGGATAGTAAAAAGGGAAACCATTGTGGTAAGAGAAAGAAAGAAGCCCAAAAAGACTCACCGGAATATCCCACGTCTGGAACACAAACTTCGGAACATGGCGCTTACTGCACTGCTCAGCGATCGTCTGCTTGACCCTCCCCACCAGTTCCCCACTATACGTCTTCCCCTCCTTCATCTTCAAGAACAACATGACACTCTCATCCGCGGCGCCCTTCCGCCTCTGCCCCACGCACAGACTGTCCGCCACCTCATCTGCGAACCACGTCTCAATGACGTTGTAGATCTCGGCCGACCCGAATCGTACACCCGACGGGTTCAATACGCCGTCAGCACGGCCGAGGAAGTATACACCACCCGTGCGTGGGTGCATGTAGATGAAGTCGCCATGGGTCCAGACATTCGCGAAGCGTCCGAAATAAGCCGCGTGATATTTTTTGCCGGAAGGGTCGGCGAAGAAGGACGGGGGCTGGTTCGGGAAGGAGCGCGTGCTGTAGTAGATGACTGTTAGCATACATCCACACGGTAGCAGCTTGTTCCGTGCATAGTATTCGACAGAGTAGAGTAGAAGGAAGGGGGACTTACCACACCAACTCCCCGGGCTCGCCATCCGGTACCGCGCGGCCGGCTACTTCTTCGCCTTCGATCGTCTGGTCGTATACCTCCACCTTCAGCCCTAGCGCCGGACCCGCGCACCCGCCCACGTATACGGGAGAGAGCGGGTTCTCGAGCGCGAAACAAGCTGCCAGATCCGTGCCGCCAGCGATGTTGGCGAGTTGGACTTGCGGCGGGAAGGCGGAATCGTAGAACCACTCGAACAGTGCTTCGGGCAGGACCATGCCTGTTGATGTCACGCGGCTGAGGGCGGAGAGGTCTGTCACTTTGCGCGGGATAACAGGCGGGTTGGCGCTTGCGAGCGTCTGGAGGTATTTCGGGCTGATACCGAGGTCGGTGACCTTCTGGTCGCCTAATAGTCGGACGAAAGTCTTGAGGTCGGGCTGGAAAGGAGAACCGTCGTAGAGGATGGAGCGGGCGCTGTGTTGGAGGGCGAGGACGGAGTTGAGGTACATTATCCAGCCGGTCTGAAGGTGTTAGTGTGAGCTGCATGTTTCCATGAAGTGCCAATATATCTTACTGTCGTATATTGAAGATTCACGGTAGATGGACCAATGTCTCTGTGCAACTTGCCTTCCTTCTGACTGCTGATGAGTACTCCACCGATAGAATGCATGATGCACTTGGGCACGCCTGTGGTCCCGCTAGAGTAGACGATTAAAAATGGGTCGCCAAATTCCAGACGCTCGAAGCGGAGCTTGCTGTCGCCTTTGGCAATTTCGAGATACTGTCGTAGAGTGGTCGACCTTGGAACTGTGCTGACGTCTGCCGGCCGGTCCTGGAAGCGTGGTAGGAAGACGAGTCCTTCAAACTCCTTGATGGCTCTAGCACCTTTCTCGATCTCCTTCATCTTGGATCGTAGATCGACGTCCTTCCCATTGTAGATCGCTAAGTCATCGACGAAGACATATTTAGGCTTGATCTGTAATAGCCGATCGAGCACGCCCTTGGTGCCCATATCGGTCGAGGAGGAGCTGAAGATGCCACCGATGGAGGTCACTGCGAGGAAGACACACAAAGTATCGACACTGTTTGATGCTACGACAGCAACACGGTCTCCCAAGCCAACGCCATGTTTGCGCATAGCATTGGCGAGCAGTCCAACCTCTTCCCTGAGCTGGCCCCAGGTCACGTTGCGAATCTCCTTACAGCCCTCTCGAACCTCGGTGGCGGCGACCTTGCCATCTTCCTTACCTGCTTTGGATTGTCGTGTAGGATCGGCTGGATCTGCATTGAAGAGAATGTTCTCGGCGTAGTTGATATGAACACCCTCAAACCACTTCGGGAGTGTGTCCATGGGGGCTGCTCCATCGCAGACGCGGCGGTATTTGCCATGGTGAATTAGCGGTATAAGATGGAAGAGATCCTCCCAGAAATCGAGGCGTTGCTCGACAGACCACGTGTAGACGTCTTTGAATGTCTGGCGGCGTTTGTCAGAAGATGTGAAGCAGAGATATCGGTCCGACACAGAAGGGTGGGCGAGTGTGAACCCAACATGAGTACAATCAAGGTAGTTGAATTATGCTCCTGAGCTGCTCACCTCTAGTTTGATCCCTCGTCTCTTCTCGACTTGTTTCATAAACCACCAGAGCTTAGTCGACTTGGGATCTGGGTGTTGCCACAGCTTCCTTGGCATTGGTAGATCCATATTTGCGGTGTGAAGATCAGGCGACCTAAGTGCAAATAGTGTGTTTGTCTCCGCGCAACCACTCTGGAAATTAATTGGGCACTATACACCTCAATATACCTGCTCGATCGAGTGCAATCGTCTTGCTACAGCAGCATTCTTTACAGCGGTCTTTCCGGAACCCCAATTGGCCCTCACCTCGGCTGACGATGCGGGGTTCCGGGGAAGCACGGCAGTCCCTTTTGTCGCGCCCTTGCCTCGGGGATAACCCTTGCTTGCGGCGATAGACGCGTTAAACACAGCCAATCACCATCAAAGCGGCGGCAGGCGAAAGATCCCCGAGAATCAGAGTGCGGGGGTGGAGCAAGAAATTCCGTCAGAAGTCAATTGCGCCATGGTGGTTTCATCATGTTAGCAGCCACATAGCGTGGCATTAATACGATACCATGGGCCGGCCCAGCACGGAAGGTGCCTGTTGGGATAGATTGAACGCTGGAATTGAGATCGGCTGCACGTTCCGCAGATCGCCGAGCGACTTGACTGCAATTTGGCAAACCACGGTAGGGACCAGCTCCTGCCGAACAAGCCGTGACCACCGCGCCATGCACGTGGGACGATGAAGGAAAAATATCCATGGTAAAGCAGAACAATCTCAATTTCATGGCCGCTGTTGAGCAGGCTAATGATTGTAACTAGTTGGGGGTATCATAACTTCGGAACATCGTAGACAAAAAAAAATCAATCCGTCCGCGCCATCTTCGTACCCCAGAGGGACCCATCTTTATTGAATCCTGTATACCTTGACCCTAGAACTTAAACCAATTGAACCCAAATTCATAACACTCAATGAGCAGTATTGAGGCCGACACGGCTCTCAACCCGTCGCAGGAAGCGCGGCCTGCCAGCATCCCTCCACAGTGACCGCGAAGGAATGAGCTTCGCGGTTAGTGGCTGATCATTCGAAAGTGCCGGCGATGGCGGTAATTGAGGCGACTTTGTGCCCACATCGGTGAGCCATGGCCGGGGAGTGTTGACTGTGAAGACGTCTCCGGTTGACTTGCTGGCCGACTCCAAGATCATTGGTGGTAGCTGGGGCGTGGCTTTGAGCATTTCGCCCTCGCTGCCGGAATTGATCGAGATGGAACGCTTTGGGAACAAGCGTAGACGGGAAGGTCTCCTGAACTTCTGCTTGATGTCGGTCACAGTGGGCAGGTCGGACATGAGTGATTGCGTGACGAGTGGTTCTGGGCTCTCCTTATACGCCTCGAAGCAGCGGCGGTCCTGTTCGAACGACGAACGAGGAGTTTCCGGCGACGAGGGAGATGCGTCTGAAGTCATGCTTGAGGAGCCTTCGTCGTCGTCCAGGGTAGGTGTGGTGGGAATTGAGCTTCGTGATGTACGGTTGCGCGGGCTGTATGAGGCCTCGCTGCCACTGGCCTCCGACTTGGACTCGGTCGATGACCTCCTCAAGCGCTTGGGCTGTACAGGTGAGATGAATGGTCGTGAAAGAGGCCGGCGCACAACGACCTGGCTGGCGCGCTTAAAGGTGGGCTTTTCCGCCCTCATAAGGTCCACCACAGAAGGTTTACCAGGGTGGAGGAAGCGGACAGCTCGTGCCTGGCAGCACTGCATCTCGAAAATGCTGTCGTTGTCGGAAGAATAGTCGGAGTCGCCATAGGCGGAAGATAGAGAGTCGGGCATGATGATTTTGACAGTAGCAATGTCAATTGATTTTGACGTATCTGGCGATGTAGATTCCGCTGGCGACACCACAGCAGAAGAATATTCAGACGAAGGTGAGGGTAGGGACTCTGGTGTGGGCGACAAGGATTTGGGGGATGCGTCTGCTAGTTGTACTAAAGCTTGCGATGGTAGTAACGTTTCAGGCTCAGGCGATGGCAAGCCCGACGACTCCACCACCATTTCTCCAGATATCAAACCAGCGTCGGTCCGATCGCCCACCGTTTCCAGGCTCGAGTCTGAGGACATTTTCTGTCTTGGTGTCCCAAACGAGATTATGCACAACTATGGATTGCAATGACGCCAATGCTTAGTTGTCCGAAAGACGTGTTCTCAGAAGTCCTGACGTGGGACACGGGCGAGGGAGTGGCACGGTGTGGTAGGCTGAGTAGTAGTGCCGAAGGATCTGGAGTGGGAGCAGGACCAGGCAGAGTGGCACGGAGGGTGTGTCCGGCTGCGGTAGATCAGGTTCACCTCGATGTCGATCGTCACGAGACGTCAAAGGTCCGCCCGTCCCACCGAGCGGAGAAAAGAAAATTCGACGGGTGGGTTGCGAGTTGGTGCCTGGCGGAAGAAAGTGTAGAAGGTTTGTGACGCTGTCGGTAATAGCGAGAGAAGGGCGTTTCACAAGCGGCCAACAGGTGTTGCAAGTGAATTCGACGTGGAGCGACGAGGGGCAGCCACGGAACCAAATATGTTTCTGAAGCAGCCAGCGATGGCACGCGAGGGGGTAGTCGGGAACCGTCAATTGGCAGACAAGCTGCACTCCACAGGGACGCACATCGCTATCTCACGCTCGACCTGGCATAGACCAAACGGCAGCACACGGCCGTTTTGGTTCGCGACCAGCGCGTGGTTGTCAATCGCACATCCTTTGCCCAGAGCGTAAGCCGAGCCCTCGTCGCCGTTGTGCGATGGGGGTAGTGTGGTGGGCGTGCCTGGGGCTAGCTAGCTAGTGGCTAGCCGGGGGGGGGGGCGTACCGTCTCGACACCACCACCATATACGACTGGTCATCCACACGCGCACAGCATGCGATGCAAAACGGTCACAGGCGAGCAACACCATCGCGCGCGGGAGTCGCACAAGCTACAGAGTTCGCGGATGGCGGCGGTTAGCACGCTCGCGGTTTTCTTTGGCTGCACTACAACGTCGCAGGAACACACCAAGCATCATCGGTGATGATAGTAGCCGCCGCGACAGTTAGCTATGATGCTATGCCTGCGCGGACAGTATAGGATGTTGGAGCTTTCATTTATCCTATCACCGACGGGTGGGGTCGACACCATCGGCCCTCCTCAATGTCCCGCCAATCGAGTATTCTCTCTGCAATATGGAAGCACATCGGAGCTGATGACGGCGAAGGACGGGTATGACTGGTTTCCATATTACTCCGGGCGCGGGCCAGCTGTCACGTACTCGATGGTGGTACTGCACTCACCAGGTATCGGAGCCGAGCTGACATGGGCCGGGTAGTAGATGCACTGGTCGTGCAGCTGGCTGATGCGGGAAGCATGAATAAAGCTGCCGACGGAGGTCACAAGTGCAGTCGGTATGGCCGATGCTCGTGGGTCGATAATGGACGCGGACAAGATGCCCAAAACGTTCAATGCACGGAACACATCTGGCGACGTCGAGTCAGTCGCTTGATGTCGGCGCTCTTTGATCCCCTGTTCACTGTGGTGCTGTATGCCAGACGTTTCAGCTGGTGCGCATTGTATGGTAGCGCGCGTGCGTCGTGACATTGGAAGAGTGGAAGCTCGGTGGACTAGGGCCCTAACGCCCGGCGCGCTCAGCAATAAGCTTTCCACCCTCCCAGCAAACACACCGCGACTTACTGTCCTGATGATGCTGGCTCCCCCTCGAAACCGTTCTTTGCTCCATAATGCGATCTGTCTACCTCTTGTCGTTTCAATGTTCGGTCCCGTGGAAATTAGTCCGGGTCCTTCCCGCCGCCTTGGGTCGCAGCTCTCTCACAGCGTTTTGGAAAGCCCGAACACAGAGTTCACCGTCAGCAGCGCCCTTGCGTGCGAGCGTCTGCTACACGGGGTGGAAGGCGAGAAACGGGCTTGCGGTGAAGCTGAGTGCGGCGCAGCAGCCGCAGAGGCAGCATGGACGAGCCCAGTGGTGCAGCCTCCGGGGATGGCAGCCAGCCCCATGAAACGTGCAGCGCACCGGCCAGGAGCTGCACGCACCGCAGCTCATGCACAATGACGGGGCCACAGGGGAGCCCAGAAGGGTCCCAGAAGCACGGCAAGCACCGCAGTAGCGTCGCCCTCGACTGCCCAAAAAAAGATCGCGGTCCCCGCTTTCAGATCGCATGCATGAGAAGCTAAGGCCTTCTGAGATCGCAGGGCCAATGACAGGGTCCATCGCCGCGCACAAGGAGCAAGGATTTCAACCCTCGAGCCACAGGAAACTTTTGCGTTATGCAAGATGCGCCTCACGTAAACCGTTTCCAAGCATAAAGCATCTGTAGCCACGTTGTGTGAGCAAGGATCAGGCCGCCTTTTTCGAAAGCTCTGCTTGCTTCCCCTCGAACCAAAACGTGCGCATCAACACAAGACCATGCTCGGGCGGCGAGCATACCGAAATTCTGTATTTTTAGAGATCCCCTCCCAGGCATCTGGCGATGTTTCTACATAACGTGTCCACATGCACTATTGAATCGTCTCTACATCCCTACCTCCTTTCGAGGCACGTTCGCCGAGGTATTTGTTATGCTCTTCCAGATGGTCCAATAGCTCATCACGCAATGGACAACATCCTGGCAATTCCCGTCACATAAACCCCAGCGACGTTTCCTCAACCGCGCCGATGTGTTTTGGCGTGGTTATAGCCGCCGCGTTTTCGTTTCTCTTTCTTATCCTTATCCAAATTATCCACGGGCCTGAATCGATCGTTCATTGAGCTTAAAGAGCTTTACAACTGCCTATTTGGCCACGCAAACGTCCGCTACGTTTGGCCAATGACATAATTGTGTTGCTGGCTGTGCTGGTGTTGATTCGAGTATCGCAAACATTGTTGCCCGTGAGTCTGGCCGCAAGAAAAACATCAACAGATCGCCGCGATCAGAACTGGCCTTGCGAGGCTGGCCAAGGGACCGCAGCCCACCCGGCGGTTCTCCCTGACTTGACACTCACACAACTTCCCAGCACCCTTTTCTCTCCCACCAGATCCAGAGCTGTCGCGCCCTGCATCTCGGGCGCTGCCCGCACTTCGCTGCCTTGACCCTGCACTACCGTTGCCGCGCTCCTGCAGCAAGGCAGTGGCCTTCTTGGTGAACGTGCATTTACTGGTATTTGCCACGTACGGCTGTGCCCGGACGAGGCACTCCAAGGAGCCATGGTTGACACTAATGGGGCTATTGGCATTTTCGCGTAAAATGTTTGCTCTTCGTTGACTTCGTTAAGATATTTACATCGAGGCACGTGTCGTCCCACTCTTGCCCTCAATCGTTCTATAAATACACGTCGCAGGGTTGCGTGACCCGCGGAGCACATATCTGACTCAAGTTTGACAGCATGTCCACTTTAGGTCATGGATCCATGACGTCGGCACGCCCGAGCCTTCCAGAATGTTTCGGCGTAATGAATGATTCCATCATGAAACACCAATATGACCTCAGATAGAATGAGAGGGTGAGAAGACTTCCTGACGGTTCTCTTCGCAGTCATGGCTGAAGTACCTTTAATCCCTGCTAACCATCGGCCTGAAGTGCGCGTATTACAGCAGCCGCCTGATCGGGACTGTAGCCGATGAACACCGGGCCTGTGAAGGTCATCGTCGGCAGTTCCCTCGGCGGGCTCCCATTCTCAGCTTTAGATATGAATATTGGCGATGATGTCGCTTGTTTCAATAGTGGCGGTGGTGGAGGTGAGGCTTGTCCATTCGCTGCTGCTGCCTTCGACCCGGGTGAAGAATTAGACGTATGGGGGTTGACCATTCCAGGAGGTGCACCGTGGGCGAATGGACATTTGCCTGCTGGTCTCGTGGTCACCGCACCGATAGTGTCCTTCTCTTCGTCCTGTTTTGCTTGTTTGCCTGTGTCTGTGGCTGGCTTCGTTTCCTGTGCCTCGGCCTTTTCCAGGACAGACAACGGGACTTGGATTCCCCAAGGTCGACTCGGACTCTCGCCAACGCGAACATCTTTCAGAGGACGGTCGAAGTGGGGCTTTCTTTCTTGCTCGACCTCCATGTCGTCCTGGATCTGCGCAACATGGCTGACATTATCCGCCCATCGTCGTACTCTGTCCGCACTTTCCGCATCGTGCTCTAGCTCATCGTCCTGGTCGGCCTTCTCATTCAGCATCGGGGCGTGTTTTTGACCCAATCCCTGAATCATGCTGACTAGATTCCCATACTTTGCATCTAGTTGCCTGATGCTCTCGGCGTTGCTTTGATATCGCTTGACACATACTTCGTGACTGCGAGGGATTTCATGCTTGTGTTTTTCAAAGTACTCCGCAACATCTTCTGGCGAGCTTTTCTCCAGGAACCTGATTGGACATACCGGTCCAGAGCCCTGAATAGATGCTTCGAGGTCTGTTGGTGGCTTTTTTGGTGATAGCATGGCTCCGCATTGCTCATTGGAATCCCCGTTCACAACCGAGGTCGAGAGCTTGGAGGCTGGAACTTGGCCATTGATCCTCGACGCAGAGCTTCGTGGGGTCATCATGCCGTTGGGTTTATATCTTGACACTACTGATTTTGCATGTGCACTGAGCCGTCTGGTGGCCATAGAAGCGAAAGGGCAGTCTAGTCGACTGGGTGTGCCAGGAATGGTAAAATCCTGCTCTAATGGAGATTCGACTATAGATGGCATCGCAGATGAGCCGGCGGTCTGAAGCGCTTCTGATGATATCTTGGACGTTGCGTCCTCTGTGGTCGACTTCTCCATCCCAAGACTCTGCACCGCATCCACCGCATACCGAGTCCGCATGAGATGCCTTTTGTTCATGGGCAGATCGCTACGCATCCACCACTTCTCATGCCCAGACGGCCGGCGCAGAGGATTCTCGATATCTCTGGGTGCCTCTTGAATCTCAAAGTGTTTGACATCGTCCGGTGTCACGTTCCCTCGCTGGGTTACAAAGCTTTGGAACTATAGCAAGTCAGCCACGCGCTATTATGGGTGATGAGAAGCTTATTGTATGTAGAACGAATAGATCAGGGTCAATTTGAAGGTCTTCCACGGCTGCGGAGCAGCTACAGATCTAGAGCTAAGTGTTTGTTTCATCAGGAAGGTGGAGTAGGAAATGATGCATATCTCACCTGCGACTTTGCCTCCAGCAAATTCTGTTCGAGTGTGCGTGAGCGAGTTAGAAGAATATTGTACTCATCCATGAGTGCGGTGAATCCCTCTGCCAGGCGAAGAACGCGGGCGTCTGCTTGGTCAGCGCCCATGATGATAGTCTTCGACTACGCAAGCTTTGTATCGTCGATGATCTTTCAAGTCATGAGTGCAAGGGGCGCTGTGCGGATGTTCATCGCAGGCCGAAAGCAAGGAGGCCTTGCGTTGTGCTTCTAAGCAGCTTTGTAAACAGTGGATGCAGGGTAGGAAGCACCAGCAACATATTCAGCAGCCGGCGAAGAAAAGAGCTGCACGCCGAGCTTTTGGGTGGGTCACGGGCGGGAGGTTTCGGCTGAGCCCCCGGTGGTGGTGCTGCGGACCTTGGCTGACGCAGGTTCAAGGGACTCCGCGCCTAAGAATTCGTATACGCGAGCGTGTTACCTTCTGCCTATCATGTCGGCCGCGCAAGCCAATTGCGGCTCCTACATACTATAGATCACTGGATGGGACCCTCTTTATGTCTCTGAAATACACTCCCCAGGCTTTCATTCACTAGACATGTCTTCAGCGCATCTCACCAAGCTGCGCAAGTGGCTCATTCACTCGCCGCCCGGAGAATGGATGCTTCACCGGATTCGAGAGCTCCTTATTGGAGCTATGCGCCAGGGACCTGTTCCTCAGCATGTCGCCTTTGTCATGGATGGCAATCGTCGCTATGCCAGGGAACGCCGAATGGAGACTGTCGAGGGTCATCATCTTGGAGCTGAAGCATTAGCACGGGTGAGCGACTTCTCAGAGGTTGCGTTCCGCATACAGAAGCTAACGCTTGACGATAGATCCTGGAAGTATGCTACAAGTCTGGTGTTAAAGTTGTGACGATATACGCTTTCAGCGTGGAGAATTTCAAGCGCTCCAAATTCGAGGTCGATGCACTCATGGATATGGCCAAGTTCAAGCTGAACCAGGTGGTGCAACACGGCGAATTGCTGCAAAGATACGGAGCAAAAATTCAAGTATTGGGTCAGAAGAGTCGTTTGAGGAAGGATGTGATCGAAGCAATCGACCACGCGGTAGACATGACCAAGGACAATGGAGAGAAGATCCTGAACGTGTGCTTCCCTTACACCTCACGACACGAGATGACCTCGGCGATCCGGGATACAGTACGCGAATACTCTACGCCTGTGCGGCCGAGCCCTAAGCGGCCGTTCTCGGAAACCAGAATATCGCGTTCTATTCATGAGAAGCACATGAACGAGCTTGTCGAAGAGCAGCATGACAGTTATCAGTCCAGCGCGGATCACTCTACGACTGATGGTGATGACACAGAGATGTCTGTCCACAGCGCAGCATCATCAGCGGACCCTACGTCGTCTTCGCAGACATCTGCTTCTTCATCGCCAGCTCACAAATCCGCCAAGAATATCATTCAGTACCCAGACCCAGAAAACATAACAGCCGCTACTCTGGACGACCATACGTGGACTGCCAACGCACCCCCACTCGATCTCCTGATTCGGACATCCGGCGTTCAACGACTGAGTGATTTCATGCTGTGGCAGTGCCACGAAAAAACCGAGATCGTCTTCCTCGACTGCCTTTGGCCGGAGTTCGATCTTTGGCAGTTCTTACCTGTAATGGTGGAGTGGCAGTGGAAGCAGAGGCAGGCAGAAGAGTATCAGACCCCGTACGGTGCTGCCCTTAAAGCCAATTGATAAGCGCGACCAGACGATGTAGCCGTGGTTCAGAAAAATAAAGACAACCAGAACCAAGGGCTCGGTTCGGATCATTGAATACCTAGAATCCATTGAATATCTCCCTTAATCCCTACAAAATATTATTGTTATATATCTTCTGCTTATGGTTGATGCAAGCACTCTCGTTTGTGGTTGGACCCCGACCGAGTTCGCGACTAAGGGCAGCTGCCGCGCCATCCGTCAACAGTGGAACATAGACCTGACAACATTCTGTCCACCCCATTCACTGTGATTTAGGTACGATGGGGTACCGAATAGATTGGTCTGGCAGTGCGTTCAACGACGTAACGACCATCATAAAGCATGTGCTTATACGAGCATAGCTGATCAGGCTGTGATTGGCTGGCTCAGAGTACACCAGCATCCGTATGCATGTATCCGGGCGCTTAAATCCCAGAGCCAGCCTAGGGTCTCACCAATCAGCGTTGACCTCGCATTCCGGTACCACCATGGTCGCCATTCAAGCATGGCACCCAAGAGTCTTTGTGACAGAGTCGTGGCCACTATCATGTCCCACGGCTGTCCTCTTCGTTGCTCTTCCCTTTCCACCAAGTCTGGAGTCGGATGACTCTAAGCAGCAATGATCCCTATTCCGCCAGCAATCATCCATCTTGTTGTACTTACTCTTGCTGGGCTTACACGAGCGGACGGTATCTGGAACATCGACATCGACGAAGAACCCGCTCCTCCCCCGGACCAGGGCCCGCCCTTCTCTGCACATGCAATTCGGGACCCAAGCAGACTCGCTATCGAAGTCATTGGCGTTGTCGTGGCTTACGTTGGCACAACGTTCATCATCGGATCACTCCTTGTCACTATCGGCAGACGATCACGGAGAGAGGCAATGAGCCCTTACAAAGGACCGCCGATCGAAATGCTCAAGCCATCTCGACATGCTTTTGAGTCCCCAGTGAGCCCATCTACGGAACAACGACCATGGTACAGTCCCCGGCGAATCGTTCGCAGGTTGAGCATATCGAACAGCATGCGGTCTGGAAGTAACCCTGGCAGCCCTGGGATAGATAGTCTCGCATCCTTCGATGCCAGAGTCCTAGAAACAGATAAACGTCAAAGGCAAGACGAACTCGAGAGACTATATGCAGCAGTCATGGACCATGAGGAGCATCTGAAGCACGTTGCCCAGACATCTCAGGACGACTTGGCCGAACAACGAAACCGGGAAGATATAGAAGCGAGATACGGCCAAGCTCCCGACAAATGCCTTCCTCGCTTGATGACTGATATAGCGAATCGGCAAGTGAAGGATGACTTCTCTTTTCACCAGAGTCCTGTCAGCCCTGTCAGTCCAAACAGTCAACGCAGTCCTATCAGGGCTATTTATCCCCCGGACTCGTTTATGCCATCGATACGTCCTTCTTCGACCACGACGCCAATCCGAGCGGAGTATCCAAGAGCAGCATCAAAGTCTGATCAGAGACACTTCCAACTGGAGCATGAGAATGTGCTCCCCACGGCTATCCAGCCGGGTTCCCCTATATCACAGTCTCACAGCATGAGAAGCAATGACGGACGGCAAATGAAGCGGTTGAGAAGATCTCTCAAAAAAATTGACGTCGATGTGCTTAACCAGTTTTCTTCTGGAGATAACGAGGCAGACAGCGCAAAGACACCATTGGCGCCACGGCAACTTGCAGATAGCGACCTCGTTGTGACACCCAAGAGCGAAAGGATAGCCACGCCTAGCACTTACCGCTCCGTCCGCTCCATTCCGCCGGGCATCAACGAAGATTCCGAAGAACGTAGCAGCGGTAGGGCCATGCCCGCAACTGCGGTTCAACGTATGGAGCAGTATGACAATGATCCGTACCATCACAGGCTTGCAACGAGCACGCCTACACAAATATCATCACCAAAGATGCTACTGGAGGGTAGGTCAGGGGCGCCAGCACAACCTATACCAAAGCTCAAAGCAAATGCTTCGAATGCCACACTCGGTTCTTTGCCATTCAGAACCATGGCATCCAACAACGAATTAGCCTCACCAGGGCTTGTGACCAAGACAACCTATCTTGAGAGGCGAAATCAGTTTCTGGGCCCACGGACTGGAGTGGCGACACCTTATTCACCCTATATGCCGTTTACACCACTGACACCAGTCACTCCACGTCTCATAAGCAGGCAGGAAAGGAGGCAAATTGAGCGAGAGAAGGGCCGAAGAGTGCTAGCAGAAGGGGATCAAGTCATCGATGAGAATGAGATGTGGGCATGAAAGATTGATGTGTAGTTGCTGGAGTACCTGTCTCAATTCTGTTCTTCGTAGCTATGTACATATTTCCAGTCATCCATGGCTTTATGCGTCCACATGGGGCTTGGTAGATTCGGGTGAGTTCGTCGATCTGCGGGCTAAAAAGCGATGGCTCTCTCAGCCTGGATTTCGGGCCGGGGCCTCCTGCATCTGACGTGGGACAAGCAAACGGTTCGAAAATTTGTGGCACGCGCACTGCCCGCAAAATTTTTGTAATTTACTCCACTTCGCAACCCCACCACCACAGATTGACCATTCCTCGCCGCTCTGATATACTACTCAACTCCTGACAGGACCTGATTCCATCCAATCGCAAGAATTCTTCTCAGAAACATACAGCACAGTGCAGTACCTTCGGCGCGGATTTGCTACATCGTTAATTGTCTCGTCACCAGGCTCAACGACAACATCTCTGCTTCACAATCCAGCAAGAAACACACAAAAGGCAGGCATACAGTATCCGAAGACGTAGTCCAACCTTTCATACCCGCCCTGAAACCTCAAGTCATACTCTTATGGTAGACTGATAGTCAGTCGACTTCCGTTCGCAGACCAAAACCTCTGCACCACCCTGTTAGCAAGACCAGGTCTGCCGGACCCGATACTTGAGCAGAGTATCGGTAGCTGTCAGGCATCGGTCGTCCATATTTTGGACACAATTCCTCCGCAGAAGCTCTTCGTCATCCCTCTGTGCGCCAGACCTCCATAACACGACTTTACGTCGACTCCGCCTGACTGCCAATTGTCGCTGGCGTAAGCCAGCATCCTCGAATCCAGAAAAGCATTGAGCTTGGAATACATCACGAAAGGCCTAGAGTACCAGACATTTGTGTGTAGAGAAGAGATGGTCAACATTGAAATTCCTACACACTATACCGGATCACCATCGTCCTTGTCAGGAACACCATTTCTGACCATCAACAAGGACGCTACGGAATGTCTTGATTCTTCCAACGCCTTTGAGGGACCCGAAAAACTTCTCGAGGTCTGGTTCAGTCCCTCTGCAAACGCTCTCCCCGTCACTGCTCAGCCCAACGGGTTGAAGGCCGTGTCTGGTGAAACATGGAAGGAGATGCTTGATCTGGTCAATTGCCAGGTCTTGTCCACCATTGAGTCCGAACATGTTGACGCCTATCTACTCTCTGAGTCGAGCATGTTCGTCTTCCCGCACAAACTTGTCTTGAAGACTTGCGGGACCACCACTCTCCTCTTAGGCTTGCCTCGCATGCTGGAGATTGCCGCCACCGAAGCTGGGTTTCCCGCGGCACCTGGGAAAGCTACGAATTCAGCCTACCCATACCGAGTCTTTTACAGCCGCAAGAACTTCTTGTTCCCTGACAAGCAGACAGGACCCCACCGCAGCTGGCGCGATGAAGTTCGATACCTGGACAAGCAGTTCCCCGGAGGGAGTGCCTATATGATCGGCAAAATGAATGGGGAGCATTGGTATTTGTACATCACCTCCCCAAACATGGAGCTCACTCCCCCCCTCACCCCTGATGAGGAGAAAAATAACGCTCTCGATCAGCATGCTGCCGAAAATGGGCTGAATCTTGGCGACATGCGGCAGTTGGCAATCGATCCTGTCAGTGACGAGACACTGGAAATCCTCATGACCGATCTCGAAGAAGGGAATGCACGTCAATTCTACGTGGAAGATGCGACTCGCATCCTCCAGGGCGATTCTCAGAGGCAGGCCCATGAAGCTCGATTGAATGGCGTTGACCATCTGGATCAAATTCCTGAAAAGAAGAGAGCTGATTTCCAGGCTGAATCTGACGCTACATTTGATGTATTTGCTAAGCAATCCTTGGAGTTGCCGAGCGATGACGCCTCAGTCAAACCGGTTTCCGACAACAATGTAGACATGTCCGAGGGGCATTTGCTTGGACAGGCTGTCAGTGATAACTGTGGCCTCTCAGATGTCTATCCAGTCTCGAAGTACCCGGATGCACGCATTGACGCCTACCTCTTCACTCCCTGTGGCTTCAGTGCCAACGGGGTCGTCCCCAGCCCCAATGACCCGGCCTCGACCCACTATTTCAATGTCCATGTCACACCGGAACCCGTCTGCAGCTATGCTAGTTTCGAGACCAATGTGCCTGCTCGTCAAAGCGGTCGCGAGACTTCCGACGTTGTCGCTCAGGTTGTTGAGATATTCAAGCCTGGACGTTTCAGCGTCACTCTATTTGAGGCGAAGAGTGAGGAGGACGGAAAGACTAAGCTCAAGAAAAATTCTCGCATGGATGAGTTCCCTGGTTACAAGAGGGTCGACAGAGTTCTGCATGATCTAGAAGGATACGAGCTCGTCTTCCGCCACTTTGAGCGTCACGGATTCAAGGGTGGTCGGCCCAGGATCGGCACGGAGTAAGGCAATCTACACTGGTAGTGAACAGTCGTTGCGGTGGTCTACGGTGGTGGTCATTCATTTGGACATGATCGTTTTTGCGCAAGCACATAATTATCTCGACTCGACGGTACCGTAGCACAGTCTCAATTATCATGATATTTATCACGGGAATAAATATGATGACATGTGAAGTGAATTCTACCAATTGCCTGTCAAACAAGTCGATTACCTGCGGGAGCAGCCGTCAAGCACAGACCACCTCGCTCTCTCAATGGAAAGTTTCCATCCACCTTTTGCACCTCTAGCCAGCATCAATCCCGCAATTCAACCCGCAATTCCCATCAATTGATACGCCATATCGTCACAATGGGTTGGTTCGACTACGTCTCAGACTTCTACTCGTCCATCAGCGTGCAGTCGGCCTCGGCCGACGCATCGGACGACCAGCACAGCGCTTCCGGCGACTTCAACTCGAGCAAGGGCCAGAAGGGCGGCGTCGGAACAGCCCAACATGACCGCGGCGCAAGTGTCAAGGGTGGTGTGAGCACCAATACCCCTCACTCAGGTACCGACGAAGAGAGCGACGAAGAGGCTGAAGTCAACAAGGCCGACGCCAAGAAATCTGAGGGACCGTCAGCGGGTCACAAACAGGGCGGCGAGGGCGGTGCCGAAGCAGCTGGACAGGTGGGTCGCGACAAGGCTGGTCCTCACGGAGGTCCGGTGGGAGCTAAGGGAGACGAGCAGGATGACGAGGACGATGAGGAGGGCGGTGATGATGAGGAGGAAGAGGAGGAGGAGGAAGAGCCGGAAGACCCTTTCCCCAAGCTCCAAGAGCGTATGTTGTCACTCTCGGAATCCTGCTATACTGACTAACTGACGTGTGCTTTCAGAGTGCGAGAAGACCTCCGCCTGCGCCCCTCTCAAGCACCACTATGACGAATGCGTTGAGCGCGTCACCAAACAGCAGGAGGAGAACGACGGCAAGGCCGATGAGGACTGCGTGGAAGAATGTAAGTCTTGATATCTGCAATACTCTGGTACATCTATTGATATGCAGATAGTCTTCCACCTGATGCACTGCACCACGCAGTGCGCCGCGCCGAAGCTCTTCAAGCAGCTGCGATAGACAATAATTTAACATGACGCCCATCCAGTCGTCAACAGGGTTGGATCGATTTGTCGATAAACGGGTAGAGGAGAGTGATCCGGTCCTGGGCAAGTGTAGAGACGAGCGGAGGTCGACATTATGTATGTGCTGTTGCGACTTACTGCGTCTAGCGATTGGGAAATGGACTTGTAGCATAGCAGCAGCGCAGTAAAATGTACTCGACGGTTTTGACAATTTCTCTCGCATGGTATTCCTTCATCCAAGTGCTGTGACCGATTACGGAAAATCTTTTTGGGAATACCATATACAGACCAGCACTCTTATGAACTACAACCATCCTAGCTTCACCACATCTTCGAATACTACCTTTTCAAACAAAAATGACACAGGTACAGCCCCTCGATCGCTTAAGCACCTTCCAACAAGCCTAGTCTCGCCGGCCCTGTGCCGACAATCCCAATTCTCAACACCACCGCTTCTTCTCGATCCCCAACGCCACCACTACCCACCACTCCTCAAACAGATAGTGGCTGTGGATCGGTCGGATCTTTGTCGTAAGCAATCCTCCCGGCAGGCAAGAAGAAAAGCGCGACCAGCGCGCCCTTTCTGACCTGAGGGTAGTGATGCGTGCCCGGCCCAGGGCTAGTCCAGCCCGCGCCCTGCCAGCCTTGCATACCCTTCAGCTCGGCGGTATCGTCGACTTGGACAACGCAGTTGATCTCGCCATAAGGGTGTGCGTGGTACTGCCCCGAATAAACGTCCTTTTCACTCGTCAGAGGGCTGTGGTGGATGCAGGGGTGATGTGGGATGGTATGGAGTGGCAAAGCGGGCTGATATGGGAGAAGCAACGGATTGACAGGATCCAAAACAAGCTACAGGGAGGAACAACAGACCTCAGAGTCCATATAAACCGTGGTAATGCTCAAGAAGCGCGTGTCGGCGCTGGGGAGGCTGATCTTGCCGCGGCGGTACTTGGGACCGTCGAGCTCTACTTTCACGTCAGTCGACTTGGTCTTCCAGAGTACACATATCGAATAGACGGGGGAAAGGACATACCCGTCTGGGCTACCCATCCTTCGTCCAGACCCTGGCGGATGTACCGGCAAAAGTCCTCGTAATACGGATTGCCAGGGCCGTACTGCGAGTTGAGGCGGTGCTCGAGGTCTTTACCTGGAGTGCTGTGGCAATCTTAGTGAGTTGAAGACACAATCTAAAGCAAGGGGGCATCACGGACAAGTCTTTCACCTCATCGAAAAATTCGCTGCATCGCTGAACGAGCTTCTGGGCTGTTGGGTAGCGACCGATGTCTAGGACTTGTGCAGCGTCATTGCTGCTGTACGATGCCATGGTGAAATCCCTTGTTTTATACAGCAGTAATAGCAGCAGCAACGCAATCTAACGAAGGAAGACCACGTTATGTATATTTAATTGTATTACTGTAAGAGGTTCATGTTACACTGCCGTCTTTGTCAGCGGAGAGTTGCCGTAGCCGTGGCTGTTCATCCCCCCCCCCTTCCCCGGCAGACCCCATGCAGCGTGGATCATGGGCATCTGCGGGGCACAATCTCAATCTCCTTTCCTTCCCTTTCGCTCTATTCGCGGCACTTCTTGCCTTGCTTTGCTGTGCATGTAGGTCAGCTGAGACCCATACGCTTGCTGCATGATGCTTGCACAAAGGGTGAGCAGTACCCATCTTGCTGACTGTGGTGTTATTCAACTTTGTTTCTTCATTAAAAGCGGTAGTCTTATTGCACAAGACAAGGAATATCACTCTCCAATGTGCAGGCATTGAAGATATATTCAAACACAACAAAAGATCCACTCGAATCCTTTTCAGAAACCCTTTCTTTCACCTGTCCACCTACTCTGGTAACAAGCTTTTCTTCGGCAGAGAATGGAGAAAGTAATGTATTGCTTTCAAAGTGGCTACCCACTTGACAAGTCAAGACGGAAAGTCATAAAAAAGGCGTCGTCATTCGCCCGGACATGATATATGACTACGTAAAGGGAACGTTATATCTTCGACACAGAAAACACTTTGCGTATTGTGGCCAATCTTAAGGCATTCAAGGTTTGTGGCGTTCTGGGCGGCCTTGAAATGACATCGCTAGTTGGAATTCAGGCAGCTTTGAAGGATAGGGAGCGACACCAATTCACGATAAAAAGAAAAATGAGCTCCAAGTCCTCCTCGATCTAGCCTTGACGCTGAATTAATCGTGCATTCACTCAGTCGAAATGCGTATCTCTCTACTCTTGCTGTGGCTTCTCCCGACCTCCGCGCTCGACCTCTGCCAGTATTCCGACCCGGTACTCCCACACGCAAACGTAACGAATGGCTATTCAATTCCAGGCTTCCTGCCGAACGCAGACGGACAGACAATAGTCTCAAATGCCACCTTCGACGTTTGGAACATCACTGCAGCGGTCTATCGCAACGCCACCACCCTCCAGACCGACCTGAGAACCTATCTCAGCATTCCCGCTACCCAACTCCAGCAGTATGACTTCCGTAATCACACGACGAAGGAAAACGCCACGCAATGGAACTCTTCTCCGATAATATGCGCTCAAGTCATGGAGTACAGTCTCGCAACGCTGCCACTCTCTCGATCTTCACCAGACGGTCGATGCACCTCCCTCGCCAGCGTCCAGTGTCTTGCCGACCTGGAGCAGCAATTTCTCCAACCTGCACTGCAGTTCAGACGCAACCTGGGCTCGGCGGCGCCGCAGGATCCTACTACATTCTGCCAGGAATATCGGTCGAGTATTCCCAATGCAACGAAATGGCCGGATCGCTGTGCTTCGCTCAGCAAGGAATACCCACGAGGAAACTATGGCTCATCTGGTAATATTCTTCCCCCCGAGCACAACTTGACCCGTCCATCTGTCACTTACATCTTTTGTGCAAGGCTTGCTAACGGGAGAGCAGGTTTCGATTTATCGAACCTGGACGCTAAATGCCCATTAACTCTGCCAGCGTACGGTGGTGATCCCTTACCCACTTCGCCGGACGACTATACGGTCTATGATAGAGCGGTGAACGGCATTACGACCTGGATATTCACGAGATTTGGAAATGCTAGTATGAACGATTCGGGCGCGGATGTGCAGATCATGTGTCCTTCTGCGGGCGGAGAAGGCAATCATACCTCTCCGGGGAGCAGGAATGTTGTGATTCCTGATGCTACTGCCGCCGGGCGGGATGCGGGCCCATCGGCTGGTCAGTGTGGTGTTGGTGCTATGAAAGGAGCGCATCCGTTTCGTGGTCAGTCCCCTATTATGGACGACCATGACTGTCGATAGAAGAGCATTGGAGAAAGAAACGACTGAAACGCTCGTAGCCTCTGGAAAATCACATTTGCGTGCATTCCGAAATGGCACTCCAGGTCGGTGGTATGCTCACACTTGCATAATCTTGGCCTGCAACATGAAGCCGAATGCAGTGCGTTCGAGCAGAATCCGACCGGGCCACCCAGTGTTTCGTTTTCGTATGTGATTTTTCTGAAAAGAGCGCAAAATGCCATTGTGCGATTCTGTTAGTAAATTTCTCACAGGGACATGACATTGACGTTTGTAGCATGCCGCTGCTGTATCGGCCGTGTAGCGAATTTTGTGTGCTGTGGTATCGGTTTAGAAACCGGAGAGCGCTGCTGCATTGGTCCACGCACTGCTGGAGACAGACCTGCCAGTAAAGGATTCTGAGACCTTGAACAGTTCAAAAAAATCCACTGTTCAAATGGCCATGGCTATTTTACCAAGGCCGTGCTGGGGCTCGTGTCGCAGTGGACGAAGACTGAGATTGGATCGGCTGACTTTGCCTCGTTTGCCGATTTGCCAGCTCCATTTGACCCCGCTCCGGCATCTTTTGCAGTGTTGTCGTCCATTTGTTTTTGTAGGTAGGTTATTAGGTTTGCTGAGAAAGCAAAACCCCTCTCCCCGCTAGTCTGCACGATGATTAGTACGCAGCATTGACGTTGCTGACACTGCAGCTGCTTAGGGCCGTGACTGGTCTACCAGTGTTATACACAAAGCGATCGCTGCAGCTATAAGTCATGATAGGCATTTGCTGCACTGGTAACAATTCCGTATATATACGTTCAAAATCCGCGATTCGTTTTGATTTGTAGTCTTTCCCTCGATCCAGCATTTCTTGTTCACATTTTAAGTCTTTCCTCACCGCCCATGGAATAGTCTGCAATCAATAATCCACAAGATGAAAGAGGCACACGTCGACGTCAATACAAATGTTACAGTACACGATGTACCAAAGCCACAGATACGTGAGCCAAACGACATTGTAATCAAGGTTGTCGTGGCAGGATGCAACCCCAAAGACTGGAAAATGCAAGCCGGGATACTCAAAACCATTGCCGACTGTCCTAACAGCGGCGACGACATCGCCGGCATAGTCGAAGAAGTGGGCTCAGCAGTGGCCGGCTTCCACAAGGGCGATCGCGTGGCTGCACTGCATCAGCTGGGATCTCCTCATGGTGCATACGCTGAGTATGCCCTCGTCAAGGACTTTGCCACTTTCCATCTGGGAGACGAAGTACCGTTCGAGTCTGCTGCAGCTGTGCCTATGGCAGCATTCATGGCTGCCATCGGCCTATTTGGCAATCTCAGAATAACGAGCGGACTCTGGCACCCACTTACCGAGCCGACACCACT
Source organism: Myriangium duriaei CBS 260.36 (assembly GCA_010093895.1). Taxonomy (NCBI): domain Eukaryota; kingdom Fungi; phylum Ascomycota; class Dothideomycetes; order Myriangiales; family Myriangiaceae; genus Myriangium; species Myriangium duriaei. The sequence goes on from ML996085.1 coordinate 924,522, forward strand.
TGTGATTTACGGCGCGGCGGGAGCTGTAGGGTCTATGGCAGTAAAGATGGGTCAGGTCGTTGGGGCACATCCCATGATCTGCATAGCAGGAAAGGGCGAGGGGTTCGTCCGGGGCTTGATCGATGAGAGTAAGGGAGACACTATTGTCGATTACCGCAAGGGCGACGAAGCGGTGGTGGAAGGCATCAAGGCAGCTCTGAAGGGCAAGCCGCTACTGTATGCGTTCGATGCGGTTAGCGAAAAGGGTAGCTATTTGAACATCGCTAAAGTGCTGGAACCCGATCGTGGCAGGATCACGCTGGCTCTGCCAGGCCATGCGCAGGATTTGCCGGAGCATTTCGAGACCTCGCACATCATGGCTGGTAGTCTGTGGAAGAAGCTCGAAGGCCGGCACGAAGGGGAGACGCTTGGGAATCTGGGTATCAATGAAGGCGGCCCTGATTTCGCCCGAGCATTCTCGACCAATATCGGGTCTATGTTCAGGGACGGCAGGCTCAAGCCCCACACTGCAGTCGTGGTGGACGGCGGACTGGAGAGCGGATTGGAGACTGCGCTGAAGAGATTGAGGGAGGGGAAGGTCAGCGCAGAGAAGTTGGTCATCAAAGTTGCGTGAATAGAGTAGAATGCGGTGTAATGAACACATTGAACATCCCTAATGTTTCGTATGAAGCTCAGGTACGAAAGTGTAGGGGAACTTTGCCCGCCCGCAGTTGTGACGTTTCCCTCGGCCTCGGATGACGTTTTGCCTGCCGAAGCTGGGAGCTGCGGTTGAAGAGCTCGAGCTTGCTGCCGCAAACATCCGATCTCTTCTACTTCAATTGAGCACCTACAACACAACTCTTGAAGTCACCAATTCATCGTCGACTTACGCAATCCACCATGTCTTCAACTCTGATGCGAAACAACGTCCTGAGGTCGGCCCTCCGAGCTGGCGCCTCGTCGACCACCAAGCGTGCCACCCTCGCCAGCACATCCTTTGTCCGCACCAAGGTCACCCTACCGGACCTGCCATGTGAGCCTCTTCGCTCCATATAGATCCACAAACTCCACTAACAGTCCTCCAGACGACTACGGCGCCCTCGAGCCCGCCATCTCCGGCAAAATCATGGAGCTGCACCACAGCAAGCACCACCAAACCTACGTCAACTCGCTTAACACCGCCATGGACAAGCTCGGCGAAGCCCAAGCCGCCGGCGACATCCAGACGCAAATCGCGACTCAGCCGCTGATCAACTTCCACGGCGGCGGCCACGTCAACCACAGCCTGTTCTGGGAGAACCTTGCGCCCCAAAGCCAGGGTGGAGGAGAGCCGCCGTCAGGTGCGCTGGCCAAGTCCATTGATCAGCATTTCGGGTCGCTGGATGCGTTGAAGGAGAAGTTCAATGCTGCGCTCGCCGGGATACAGGGAAGCGGCTGGGCTTGGTTGGTGCAGGATACGCAGACGGGGGCGGTGCAGATCAAGACGTATGCGAATCAGGATCCGGTCGTGGGGCAGTTTAGGCCGATCTTGGGTGTGGATGCTTGGGAGCATGCTTACTAGTGAGTTGTTTCGAAAAGATAAGTGATCGGGAGAGGTGTACTGACGTTGAAACTACAGCTTGCAATACGAGAACCGCAAGGCCGAGTACTTCAAGGCTATCTGGGATGTGATCAACTGGAAGGCGGCCGAGAAGAGGTTCAAGTAGATGTGGGTGAGAGAGATGGAGGGAAGCTTGCTGAACAAAACGGTAGCTGCTGATTGTCGTTGCAATTGAAGCATAATATACCTACTTACCTTCCAAGCGCCATGTTGCTGTGTGCGTTCCTCATCCGCCATTCAAGGTCAGAGTCGATGCCAGATAACGTTGGACAGACGAATTTAGGAGGATGCTCAACTTGACAGTAGTGGTTTTGGCTGAGGTCCTTCTTTGCGGAAAACACTTTTTGTAAATTGATCACATCTATGAAAAGCGGTCCACTACTGGATTTCCGAGAACTGATCCCCTGGGCCGTCCGAGCTGACAATCTGCCAATCACTGTTCCCAGATACGCCGCTCGCAATTGAGACAACCTTCTGCTCCCGATCCCTCGACCTCGCAGAAAGTCCACTAAACGAAGAGCGTGGTCGTTCGATTTGGATCCAGGTATTGCGATTACGGGCATTCTCAATGCGAGGCATGACGTCCTTGTAAACATTGTCGAAATCTTCCTTGCACAGCCGTCCTATTCGCATGATCTCCTCGGAATCCTTTTGGGGATCAAGCTCATAGACTCGACGCAGACCTTCTGCGATTAGTTTGTCCGCGGTGGCGATCTCCCCACGGATTTCGTGTAGGTCGACTCGGTAAGAGTGGCTCAGCCACTCCTTCTGCGTCTTTTCCATCTCCAAGACCATCTCTCTGGCTTTTTCTTCCCTATCATCTGGCATGAGCTCTTCGACATATGTTGGGCAGATATCGATGGACTGCTGTGCGGTTGACTGGTTGAGGAGCTTTGAGGATGTCAGTCTTGAGATGCCAAGATGAATGTGATCTGGGTTGTGGTACTGTCAGAGTTGGGAAAGCGATCTTGTAAGACATTCTGGAGTTGATGCTCTGAGTTGCGCAGGTGCTAACTTGCAAGAGGACTTGAGCCTAGAATCGTACATAGCTTGACGATGGAAAGGCAGATATATAGACACACAAAATCGTAAGCCGTCATGTAGCTCGGTGGCTGAAAATGTAGCATAACGACAATTTCAAATAGAGGCATGCTCTTACCCGTATGTACTACTCACTCATTAGCCATCAACCAACCATTATTTGGGTCGCATTCGCTGGCTTTCGAGAACGCATTGCTGGCACTGGCCACGGGCTTCTATATAAAACAATCCTGTACACAACGCCAGCCCCCTTGTGGTCTCCATTGGTTACATATATTCGGCTAATTCATCACGCTTGTCGTCCGAATAAGATCTGCTTTCGGATTCTCACACGTGAAGCGACGGGATTGCAGTCCGCATCCGAATTTTCCTTTCATGGGCGCCTGCAGGGCGGCGCTGGGCGTCTGCACGGGGTCTGATGTATACACCGTACCTGTGACCAAAATTTTGGACTGCGACTGGTACCACGGCCAAGCCTTGTGTTCCTGATGCTGAGTCTTGTTCTCAAGGCGGTATTCATGGAAGCGGTGAGAGTTGACCTAGCCAAATATACCTGCAGCTTAACTATCTCTTCGTGACGCCGGGCTTTACCTTGTGAACAATTCATATCAAAGTAGCGAAGTCTGATCTGTACTTGGAAGTCCGGCTTGGGCCTGGAGAGAGTGTGTGCTCGCAAATGCCATACTCGAAACAACATAAGCCATAGAACGTCCACGGTCGAAGCATGAAGCATGACTGGGGTGATACAGGCAGGCCGCAGCCCAGCCCAAGTTTCAGAACACGGTAAGAAAACGATACTGTTGCAGTACTTGTCTTCTAGTAGGGCGGAGTAATCAGCTGCAACTGTAAGCTCAAAATCACAAGGCACAATGCCAGTGCGGTAGGTGCAGAAATTGGCCAGCTCGAGATAATGGGCGGAGCACATAATCTTGGGATTCGCTACACGTCGTACCAATTTGACAAGGTTTCAGGCACCTATCTTCACAGCAGCGTTGCTTTCCGCCTGGAGAATGCGGTAGAAGACGCAATTGTGGCTTGGACAGCACGTGGTGCGTTTTGTAAGGCCAGATAGATAGTACCGCAGATGGCGTGAACAGAATAGGAAGCCCGTTTCTTGTCTTGTTCCACCTATAGAATTGGCGTAGAGTAAAAGGTGCTAGAGCACACCGTCAAAAGCCAAGGGCACCATTTGTTCTGCTTTCTCGGTAGATGCTTGCCATATCGAGTTCGAGTAGACTATAGATTTACATACACACACAAATACCCGCGGCTCTGCTAATGAGAGAATAAGGCCCAGAAACGGTCCTCGGCCTACAAACCAGGTAGGCAGGCGTTGAGCCGAGCCGCATACAACCGGCTGCCCCCACCCAACGCCACCGGACCCTCTTTCGCTTGCTCGGAGTAGCAATGTAACCTCGTGGCATCGAGATTCGGCAAACCCATGAACCTGTCACATGGCGCCGCAATGATTGAAGGAAATCAAAGAGAGCCAGCCATGACGCCTTTGCTAGCCTTCCACCCAAAATCCTGTTGCTTTTGATGCCCAAATAGAACGACGCCGTTAAAACTCCTTGCCCTTAGGAGAGGCCAGACCGGCATCTTTCCTCTCCTCACCATGTCCTCGAAAGCTGTAGATAGAGCCGTCGCACTGGTACATGCTTGCGCTATGGCAGCTGCTTGGGGTCCCGCCATTTGGTCGTTTCGCTGCTACCTGTCCATTTCCACGTCTGAGGTTGGTGCTGGTGACGCGCCTGCGGTGGCTGAGCCGTCATTCGTCGAACCGTCTCGCTGAGGTTGCTGGCGGCGGCCAAATGTATTCAGCCATTCTTCGGCGCTTTGCAGCGTGATCTTAATGACTTCATTGACCTGACTCATCATGTCCAAGCCTTCTTGCGCAAACACGATCATCCTATTTGCAGCCTTGCGTGGGGCATCCTCATAGTTGGAATTGGACGACTCAACGCCCGCATCTGATGATTCGGCCCCGTGATCGTGCTGCTCTACGGATTGAGAGGCCATGCGCCAACGCTGGGGAATGGACAGTAGTTGACGTTTGACCAAGCTCTTAGCATTGTCGGGCAATGCGCTTCCGGTATAAGTCGACACCTTGTCAACGACGGTCTTCAAGGTTCCCATTATGTCGTCGCACATCTGTTGTATCCGATCTGCTAACTGGCGGGTAGCGTCTTCATACTCAGCCTGCGAACGTGGGATAATACCAGCTTCGATCTCCTTGGCACGTTGACTTTGCTCCTGATGACGCTGCTCCTGTGCTTTCTCATAGTCTTGTAGCACCAGCTTTAATGCGCCCATAACGAATTCGACATGCTCGGTTGCTTTTGTTAGAAGAGTGACGCAAAACGTCAGGCTTTTGAGCGATGCGTCGCTTAACGCCACTCCGAGACCGGAGGTGCTATACATAATCTTTGTACTCCAGTTGCGACTAGCGGATGGGCGTGTCGCCAGTTGTTGTCGTTCGGCAGTGGAGGGACTGCCTTCTTCGCGATAGCTTGGGGGCTTGCTGTTTTTTTTATACGCCGGCAGGAAGTCGTAGCCGCTCCGAGACGAGGACGAGACAGCATCGTCAACAGCGGACTCATCCGCTTCGTCAATGTCCATATCATCGCCAGTGATGGCTGCTTTTCGTCGTTTGTGATTTTCTCGCGTGTCACCTCGCTCGAGATCACTGGGCCGTCGACTACCAAGATATCGTCGTATCCCGCTTTCCACACCAGTCTTGCGACCAACAACACTTACAGTGTTGACCATGTTGCGCTCAATTATGTTAGCGCTATATTGGACAATGCGGGGAGTGTAGCCTTTCGTAGTAGTATAAGCGGATAAAGAGCCGTTGATAGTGCCTCCGACCCACGGATGCGCTTCAACGAGAAGCTGAAGCAGTGGTCCCTCTTGGGCTTCGCCGTCGCGAGTCACGGTTGATGAGTTACCATTTGTCGTTCTGTGTGACGCCCGAGACGCTGTAGGTGTCCGTACGAAGTCTTTGCAAATTAGCTTGATGAAGTGAAGCAGAATGTAGCCCAATACTGACCAGGGTTCCCTAATCCAGACAGAGCTTCCGCAGCCAATCTGACGTCCGGGTCCTCCAGAGATACCACACTCGTAGACCTTCTCATGTGGTCATCCACGCTCATTACACTGCCAGTCTCGGTAGGACTCATCAAAGCTGTTTCCGTACTATTTCGATACTGCCCTCCGAACGTCGAGTCAAAGCCTGGTGAAGTCCTGGGGTATGCCTGACTTTGTAATTTTGCTAGATGATCCGCCCTCAATGCATACGATTGGTTGTTGCTGTCATATGCTATTGCTGATGTAGGACGCTCAGGTAGACCGGCGACTAACGACTTGAATCCGGGCAGTGTGAGTTCAGCGGGGTGAGGAACGGTGCCAACTTCATGCTGCGGCACAGAAGGCAACCTGAGCTCGTCCGGATTGGTCGAGACATACTCGGGAGGACGTTCACGTGCGAATTCCATTATGTAGGCTGTCGAGCTGTTCGCGACAAGGAGTGTGAAAGACGGCGCGGCGAGGGGCGTCGAAGCCGGGAAAGGGAGGGTTCAGATTATTGAGATTGAGAAAGCATCGGGCCTGCGAAGGTGAAGACCCGGTCGTGCGAAGTGTGAGAGAGCTATGAAGCAGAGGCTGAAAAAGAATGGGGCGCGGTGAAATAACGAGAGAAAATGCGGGCACGAGTGTAAGGTGCAGGTAGCAGTAGCAGGTGATGCAGGATCCTCTGTGCAGGGTATGGTGCGCTGGGGAGGCTGACGAGATTGGTCCACGGGCGGCACGCCCATGTCGCTCTTTCCCTTCGCGTTATCCAACAAATTCAAACGGGCTTGCATGTGAATGCCAAGCCGCACGCTCGCGCACTTTCCCTTGTGTCCGCCAGCCAAATTGTGCCGCTGCTGGCTGGCTGGCGCTTCGAGCATGTGCGGGTTTGGCATGTGCCACTCGTTTCTTCCGTTCACTTGTTTGCCGGTTTTCTGTTCTTCCGCGTCCGTGCAATCCTGACCTGCACCCAGCCGGACCCCGACAGGACACTTCAGGCTATTTTTTCCACTTGTTATCAATTGCTTTTTGTGTCGGAACATGTGCGTGCACACTCGCTCGCGACCCAAGCCCGCCATCGGCTAATTGTCTTAGTCGCGTTATCCTTCCTATTTACACACAATATTGAATTACGGAGATACGCTTGTGAATTCTTGCTCTCTTACGGCTTTCCTGACGAACTTCGCTGTGCACTGTGGTTTGCTCAGAAACGGGCTGTGGCTAGTGTCTGTCTCCTCCGCATAGACAACCAGTCCTTCTTTTCGGAAGCTTTCGACGATCCTCCGTTGAGCTTCAGGCGGGAGCATTCTATCCGCTGTGCAGATCAGGTAGCTGATCGGTATGTTCTTGCAAGGACTGAACATGTCTGGCATGATACAAGTGTGAACTCCGGAAGACCGCGGTTTCAGCAGCTGCATGTACCTAGACGCCTTATCGCCGGGCACATCATGGTACAACCTGTCACGAGGATTGGCCTCCACGGCAATTTCTGTCAGACCGTTTTCTATCTTGTAGAAAGGCGGCATTTTTCCGTTGCTCAAAGAAATGGTCGAAACATTGGCCGGAGATGCCAGACCGGCTATGGATATTACTGCCACGACGCTGTTGCGTTTGCCGATTGCCTCAGTCTTGCGGGACTGACTATCGTACCCAGTACATGCAGCCATCGCCGCGATCGTCCCGTATGAATGGGCGAGCAAAGCAACGTCGTTACCACTATCAAGATGCTTTTCGATCACTTCTCGTACCACTCTCACATCGTCGTGCGTGTCTTTAGCAGCCTTGTCCACCTCTGCATGCGTGGTAGGTAGTCGGACAGCATCAATTTGATAACCACTGTCCCTCAGAAGGCTTGTGAGGTCTTCGTAGTGCTCGGGGCCGTGCCACGAGCCGGGAACGAGGATCAGCACTGGTCTGGACATGTTCCCGTTGCTTGGATGTCGGTCCGTCGGTAAATCAGACAAGCCTCGAACAGTGATTGGTGTTCGATGAAGCAGCAGAAAGAGCAACGAGTGGATAAGGTGGCGATTCTCCTTGTAAGTAGCCCCTGTTCCACGGCTGACGTCTCCCTGTCCATGTGCCCTTTCCACCTTCTGTTTCGGGCGAACTAGTTTGAGATTGAAGATCGTGGCTGTGGGTAAGACATCGCGGCGTCCAACCAAATGCGGCGGCGTCGGGAATTACACGATTCAGGGTCACTTGAATGCCGGCTCTATAGACAAGTGGTAGGCACTAATTGAACGCCTACCGAGTCGTACCTATGTCGCCATATGGCTAGCTATGTGCGGGCCGGGTAACGGCACTGTGATGGAATGATATTGCAGACCGTATTCGTTCTTCGGCGGAATACCGCAAAAAGTCATCAGAATATGTTCCTCAGTATACAAGCATGGCCTTCTTTTGAAATACAAGTGGGAGCAGGTATGGTGAAATCTCCACCTCTTGCGACTATCTTTCTTACGCTCGACCCGTCGCTGCGGCGTCCCACGGCGCAACTCCGTCATTCTCCACACCGAACAGGTTGAGGTACTTCTCCTGTTTGAACATCTTTGCCGAATCGATAGCGTTGGGTTGTCCGAGGCTGATGTCCGCCTTGCGACCATTGACGCCCTCGTACAGTATCTTAACCACCTCTTCATGGTCTTTGAATACCGCCCCAGCGATGATACTCTGGCCTCGGTCATTCAGGACATCCGGGTCGGCCCCCTTGCCTAGTAGCATCCGCGCAGTGTCCGCGTGGCCGTGATATGACGCCAGCATCAACAATGTGTCGCCCTTGTGGTTTGTCAAGTTCGGTGGTATTCCGGCCTCGAGGTATTGGGTCAGGGGTGCAGTCGAGCCATCCCGTGCCAGATCGAACAGCTTCCCCGCCAGATCAAGCGCTGCTGGCGGCAGATCGGACACATTTCGTGACGGAGCGGACGAGGTTGGTTGTGCTGCCGTCGCTGCTTCAGCTTCGGCGGTGATGTGAGGCGCAACAGGTCCGTTCGACGGCACAGTGCCATCTGCAGTCGCTTGCGGAACACCCATGGCGATCTCGTGCGTGTGACCTCGACGAAAAGATTCTGTGAATCGAAAAGGATCTGATTGTCCTGTCGCCTGATGAGGGTAGATAATGTGACCAATTCGCAAATCTTCAATTTGACGTCATGGATGCGGAGATGGATGATGCTGTGGTTGGTGCGCCATGGACCCTGCATCACTCATTCCCACGAACAGGTGTTGGTGGTCATTTGCTAATGAATAGATTTGCATCTCGAATCATTGAACTCACAATTTTCAATGGTCATGTCAAGGGCATTTTGATGCTTTTCGCCGGATAGTATTCTTCAGCGCTAGAGGCTGTCGAGCGCTACTATCATGCTATCATTAAGAACCTCACCAGTCGCTATTGTGTTATCATACAGCAATCACTCGCCGTCACTGTCTTCCTCTACCCGAGCACGTTTCCCTTTGCGACCCTCACCATCATCAAGCCCATACCTTTTCTCCCCTCGAACCTCATCGACCATTTTGCCGATCCCGAATGGGTCATCCTCTTTACCCTTGCCCTTTCCTACTGTATTTAGACCGGTGTCGTCTTTCTCAAACATAACCGGTCCTTCTCTCTTCTCTGCAGTGCTCGCCCCCTTGAAACCTTCCTTAGGCGCCTTTCCAAGGCCCTCGAACCTCTTCGTGCTTTGGATAGCATCTAGCGTTTCTCCGTCGTCTTCGCCGTCCTCATCCTCAACATTAGGGCGATAAATGCTGTTGAGTGCTTCTCGGTCAGCAAAAAGGGGTTTGTCGTACGGTTGATCCTCATTGAACCCGGCAGCAAATCCGCTCGATTGGTTAAAAAGCCGCGAGTCATACATGCTTTCTTTACTCTGCGTAGGTTTCGCAAGACCAAGAGCCACCTTCTCAGAGATGTCTCGGTTTTGCTCTCTGGCCATCATTTGCAGCCTCCGCTCATGGCCCATATTCTTCTGTCGCATCTCCCGCTGATTTTCTCTCCGGCGATCGGCACGCGCCTTCTCTCTTTCTCTCCTGTCACGTTCACCGTCATCTTCGGATTCTGGCGTACGCGACCTCGATGAGTAGCTGGACATGCTACGACTTCGAGACCGAGAGTCGCGCGAAGGCTTGCCCATGGCTTTGGCCCGATCTTCGCGAGCTTTCTGCGCCAGCATTCTCAGATTGTCCTCTTTCTGTTGCTTCTCCTTCTCCGCCAATCGCTGCTGCATCATCGCTCGCTGCTTGACTTCCTCACGAGCATGCTGATCGGCTGTAAATAGTGCCTCCGCGAATTGTGCGAACTTGTCATTGATCGTGACGTCTTGCAGACCTCGCCCGTCCGCTGCGAGACGTTTATCCAATGGTACCGTGTAACCCTTCGGATTCTTCCAGTTTGAGATGGGAGGTGGTATCCGCCATGCTTCCTGATCTTCGGCTGTCAATTTCCGAGGTGGTGAATGCATGACCGGAGGCGGTGGCGATGGAGGACCGCGAGGAATCTTCTTGTGTTTGAATTTGGGGGGCTCCATTGGATCTTGTTGTCTTTCCACAATCTTCATAATCCTGTCCTGTTTCTTCGAGCTATCGCCCATCTGAGCAGCCGGCGTATACCGCACGTATGTAGGATCCTTCCTGCTGATGCCCTTAACATTCTTTGGCTTTTGTGCGGCGACTGCTCCAGACACGAGCTGTGCCAGAGCTTGCTGTGTTCGTTCCTTAGTCGCTGCCACTTCTTCCTCCGATGGCCTCTCTAGCGAAAACTCGCCCGCATCCGCTTGCTGCCTTAGCGGGATTAAATCCTTAAATGACGTGTGGACAATCCTGTTATCGCTATGACCCCTCCTGGCGATCGCATCGTACTTGACTTTCCCTTCGCCATCCACCTGGATTGCCAGAGCGTTTGAGCTAGACGCCTTCTTCTTGCCCATGTCAAGAGGATACTGTGCGATCGGGATCTCCGGAAATGCGCCTCCATCGCCGAAGTCCTCTTGTGCCCGCGGTCTCCATCCTGTCCTTTGGCCATATGGCGGCGGACCAGTCCGCTGCTTGACGTCAGTATGGTCGTAACAACTACTCATAGTACTACTTACCTTCAAGGTTAGTTGTTGTGATTCCACTTCATGGGCACCAACAATTCTCGGTCCCCTTGTTTGCGTGTGCGCCGGAAGCTCTTCTTCCTCGCCTGTGTACTTGGGCTTCGGAAGGGCACCCGACAGCGATAACGACGATCCGGTCGCCGCCATAATGTTTCGCCGGCGCGTAATGGAAATGAAGAACAAGAATTTATAGGAAGGACGAGAGATGTTTGTGAAGCCTAGAGGTTGTCAAAGCCCGCAAACCATAAGACCCATACTAAACGCCCTCCAATCAGCGTTCAGCCCCGTCAAAAATAGCCGCAACCATCACTTGGGAAATGCTTCAAGATACTCACCAATCATCTCGACATGTCACTTGTGAAGCTTTTGGGATAATGGGAAGTCTGTTGGATGAGGAGATCCTCTCGATCAATGCAATTTATGCTGAGGATACACTCTGCCACATTTCGGAGAAACCTGTCATCTGCTCTCTTGCCCTCCCGGGTGAGCATAATATCGCTCTGCGCCTAGAGTTCCCATCGGACTATCCAGATGCTCCTCCATCAATTCTGGGAACTCAAAGCGTGGGCGATCATGTCCCCAAGGGTTTCGGCTCGGGCGTGGTCGATGTGGCCAGAGACGTACTTGGTCAAGTCTATGTCGCCGGCTCGCCTTGCATTTACGACCTTGTGGAGGAACTCTCGACGCAGCTTCAGCAGCTATTGCCACCTCCGGACGAGAACGCACAAATTGCTGGGCAGCCTAAAGAAGAACTCGGACCGCGATCGAATGGTCAGGATTCAGTGAACGCATCAAGCGCAACAATATCTGATCAGGCGCAGGCGTCGCAGCTGCTGCTTGAAGGGGAGCCTTCTTGGATCATGTCGGAAACTTTCACAGAAAAGAAGTCCGTGTTCGTAGCTCGCGCTACCCGTGTAACCTCTAAGGAACAAGCCGAGTCATTCTTGAGGCATCTGCTTGCGACGAACAAGGCTGTGTCGCAAGCCACGCATAACATCACGGCTTGGAGGATGCACGGAGACGGAAATACAGCGATCCAAGACTGTGATGACGATGGGGAGACCGCCGCTGGTGGTCGACTATTGCGTCTTTTGCAGCTCATGGATGCGTGGGATGTTTTGGTCGTGGTGAGCAGGTGGTACGGAGGTGTGCAACTTGGACCTGCCAGGTTTCGCATCATCAATTCGGTGGCTCGAGATGTTATCATTCAAGGCGAATTTGCCAAAGACGACTCGAAGGATACTGACAAGAACTCCTCCAAGACTAAAAAGGGCGGCAAGAAATGAGGTCTGCAGGGGTAAGGCGAAGACAATACTTAGCACGCACAATCTGACGACCTGCTATACTGGAGCAGGTCTAGAGATCGTCCGCAGATTCAAGATTGGACTCGACCAACCTCGCACACATTGGACGAGCTGAAGCCAGCCTTGAGAGGGCCCAAGATGAGCATTTATGTTGCACAGCATACGTGACTAACACCGAGATCACTTCAGTCCATTAAGAGCCAATGATCGTGGCGATCTATACCTATAAGCTTCTCGGGACCCAGGAGCACTATCGTGTGGGCGATGGAAATCTGACACATGAATCGCTCTCCTTGTGCCACAGGTGCCAATAGCACTTCTCCAACTAGAGACTTGTACCTCTGAACGCGGTATCGAAGCATCACCCCTTCCCCGAATGAGACACTCTAAGCTACGACTTGGAACCTTCGAGGGACACGGCCTCCGCCGAGCATCGATGAGGTTGATAAACACTGCGGGCATGATTCTTTCAAAAACATGGGATGCAGCCAGAGTGTTCGAATTGGTGGGCAGATATCTGAATCTCCTTTGGTGTGTAAATGTGAGAGGTGGAGGACTGTGGTCGATACGCCGAACATAATTGTGAAAGGTCAAACCATTCACATCCTATAAGATGTTTTGAGACATATTACTACGCCATGTATGGTAGCCAAACAGATTCTGCATATACTATCAGCAATCATTTTCTCGAATAGAGCCACACGATCTCCGGGTGAATGAAAGACCTCACACATGCGTTGTGGGGCAGATCTTATAGTATGGCTATGTTCTTGGCATTTGGTGCTTCCACTTGGGGGGGTTTTGAGGCTGTGTCCTGACCCCTTTTGCGCTAAGAGCACGCCATATCCAGATGTGAGCACCATGTCGCACAGGATCGGATAGTCGCATATTCTCCGATTATGGGTCCAATCTAACGTCCACGAGCTTGCGTATGCCTTGGGAATAAAGGAATTTTCCTAGCTACAGATACCATTTCGCCGATTTGAAACGATTACAAGCGCTTCTGGTCTCAACTTCTGACCATTGCCGGCCTTTCCTCAGCATTTCACAGAGCGCTCGACTCACATGGGCAGACCAAACTTTTTGGTCATCGTTGCAGATGACTTGGGCTTCTCGGATGTGAGCTGCTTCGGGAGCGAGATCAAGACTCCGAACATTGATCGCCTCGCTGCTTCGGGGGTTCGCTTTACGGACTTCCATGCGGCATCAGCATGTTCCCCCACTCGATCAATGTTGATGAGTGGGACAGACCATCGTAAGTAATATTTTCTTTTAATTTCAGTCGCGTGACCATCATCTTTAGCAACCATAATGACTGAGACGTTCAGACATTGCTGGTGTGGGAGCTATGGCGGAGAATGCCAACGAATTCCAAAGAGGCAAAGCAGGTTACGAAGGCTACCTCCATGATCGAGTGGCGCCACTGCCTGCGCTCCTCCGTAATGCCGGCTACAAGACCTATATGGCTGGGAAGTGGCATCTAGGGTTAGCAAAAGGCCAGTGGCCCGTAGACCGAGGTTTTGATAGGTCGTACTCGCTACTCCCTGTGAGCAGAACCGCCATGCTACAGTGACTATGAGACTAACACACGCAGGGTGCTGCAAATCACTACGGCTACGAACCTCAGCTTCGACCTGGCGACAAGCTACCAAAGCTACTGCATGAAACCAATGTATTTTACGTCGAGGACAATCAGAAGATTGAGCCACACGAACTCGGACCTGATTTCTATTCGACGGACGCATTTGCTTCCAAGATGGTTTCTTTCCTTTCTGAGCGAACATCAGAAGATAAGGAGTCGCCTTTCTTCGCTTACCTGCCTTTCTCCGCTCCTCACTGGCCTCTTCAAGCCCCGGACGAGGATATAGCTGCATATAAAGGCACGTACGATGCTGGACCGGAAGCCTTGCGACAAGCCCGCGTAGCAGCGTTGAAGAAACTGGGGCTTGTTCCTGAGCATACAGTGCCTCACGATGTAATTGCCCCTCACAGCGGGCTCATGTCGAAGAAATGGAGTGATTTATCGCCGAGTGAAAAGCAGTTCTCATCGCGAGCGATGGAAGTCTACGCGGCGATGGTTTCTCATATGGACACGGCAATAGGCAGGGTTCTGACACATCTGGAGTCTACCGGTGAGCTAGACAACACATTCGTGTTGTTCATGTCCGACAATGGCGCCGAGGGTTCGCTGCTCGAGAGCATACCCATTATTAATGAGAACATCTTCGAGCACATCGAGAAGTATTACAACAATTCGATCGAGAATGTCGGACGGCACGACAGCTACGTGTGGTATGGGCCTCATTGGGCGAGTGCAGGGACCGCCCCGGGCAGACTATATAAGTGCTTCACAGCTGAGGGCGGAATAAGAGTGCCCCTCATCGTCAGCTATCCAGGGTTCAAAGAAGGACGGCCTGGTGGAAGTATCGATCACGGTTTTACGACTGTGATGGACGTTTTACCAACTCTACTGCAACTTGCAGGCACAAAGCATCCCGGCACGACGTATGAAGGGCGGGAGGTAGCGCCGGTAAGGGGAAAGTCATGGGTCGAGTATCTCAGCACTCGGGATCCGGTGACTCCTGTGCACGAGGAAGACACAGTGACAGGGTGGGAACTGTTCGGACGGCTGGCGGTGCGAAAAGGCAAGTGGAAGGCTACATTCATCCCGCAGCCATACGGACCCGAGAAATGGCAGCTGTTCGACCTGCATGCGGATAGTGGAGAGACGAATGATCTGGCAGAGCAGCACCGCGACAAGCTAAAGGAGCTGCTCGAAGCGTGGGCTGACTACATGAAGGAGTGCGGTGTAGTGGGCAGTGCGCCCGAGTACGGCACGCTGATTGTAGATTAGTGTCCAGAGTCATCGAAGCAGTGCAAGCATAGACCTTGAATAAAATCCCAGAACATATAGATCTAAGCATCGCCACCAATCTCATATCCCGGTAAAGCTCTGTTTCACCCCCGCGTCATGACCCCTCCAGCCCCATGGAACCGGGCCCAATCCCCCGAAGCCGAACCAAACTTCCCCCACCATCGCTCCGCAGCCACCCATCCGGGACAATGATCTGCACCAACGCACGACACTCGCATATCTCACGCGACATTTCTTCCTCACCACAATCCCCATGCCGTCCTATCACCACCGACGATGCCCGCACACCCGGCTCCTCAAAGCGTCGGCGGCGGCGGCGGCGGCGGCGGCGGCGCCCCTCTCCAGCCCTCCCGCACCCGGTCCTCGCGCCGCACCATCCTCCTCCCGCCGGCCGGCGGGCATGCCACGCTGCGGCGGGACTATGCCATCCCCACCCCGCTGCACAGTCCGGCGGGTAGTCCGCGGCGAGGACGCAGTGTGGCTTCGACGGCGAAGGGGGACGATGAAGCCCAGATCCCGACGAAGCTTTCCTGGCGTGGAAGGGTGAGGCACTTCACCTGGACGTGGTTCTGCATGACTATGGCGACGGGCCAGGTTGCTAATGTGCTTGCTGCTGGTGAGTGTCCCCGCTCTTCTCAACTAGACTGTACTGGTGGAATGGGAGACTGATAGTAGGAACAGTGCCGTTTAGGTTCCGCGGCTTATACGCACTGGGGTTGGTGGTCATGTTACTCAACATTGCTTTGTTCCTCTTCAATGTCACTATGATATCTTTGCGCTTCAGGCTGTATCCTTCGACGTTCTGGTCGAGTATGACGCACCCCACAGAGTCTCTATTTGCGCCTGCCGCGGTGATTAGTCTGGGTACGATACTCATGAACATCACGCAGTACGGGGTCGAGGTTCATGGTGTTGGGACGTGGTTGGAGAGTACGATGATTATCATGTTCTGGATATATTGCGGGCTGGCCATGGCTAGTGCCTGCGGTATCTATCTTGTCATGTATGGACCGATTGTTGCGCACAGATTAAAGGAGTTCGGACATACTGACATATATTTTACAATAGGTGGTCCACTCAAACGTTCACAATCTCGCGCATGACTCCTGTATGGATCTTCCCGGCATATCCTCTTCTCGTCGTCGCCCCTCATGCTTCTATCCTTTCCGCGCGCATCAGCTCTCATCATCAGGCGGTAGCCATTATAGTCGGCGGCTTCACTCTGCAGGGGATCGGTTTCATGGTGTCGCTGATGGTATATGCAGCGTTTATCTATCGCCTCATGACCAATAAATTGCCAGCAGAAAGCCTGCGACCAGGAATGTTCATCTCGGTGGGACCCAGCGGCTTTACCGTCTCCGGGGTTATTGGAATGGGTCAGCAGATTCGGCGGGTGATACCAAGTGACTTCATGGGAGTCGGAGACATAGCGGGTGTTGTGACAATGGTGGCGGCGAATTGGATGGGTATCTGGTTATGGGGACTAGCCATATTCTTCTTCATCGTCAGCGTCGGAGCACATGTCAATTGCGTCGGCAGCAAGCGTATGAGCTTTGCCATGACCTGGTATAGCTTTGTGTTTCCCAACACAGGTTTGACGGTTCGTATGCCCCAATGCTCTGCTCGAGGACCCGCATTCGCTCACAAGCTTCAGACAGGGACGTTCGCCGTGGGGCTGGCACTCCACAGTAAGCCCATCCAGGTGCTTGGATGTGTATTTACAATTCTTCTTGTACTAACCTGGATATCCGTGTTTGTCATGATGATCCGGGCAGTTCACCTGAAACAGATTCTTTGGCCTCAGAAGCAAGAAGATAGGGAAGAGGGAGGCTGGATATTGACCAGAGAAGAAGAAACAGGATCTCTGATGTTTCGGTCCGATATTGAGAGCGTGCTGGACCATCCGCTAGAAACACCCATGACGACTGACGTTGTGGACCATGAAAGACCGGCCGTGACGCTTACAAGAGCTTCCATAGATAACGAAAAAACTTGAGTATCACAAGACGACTTTCAGACCAGATTATGCCTGGATTTGCGTGTGAAGGGGCACTTCTCCATGTTTTGTCCTGCAAAATGTTCAGATGAGTCCGGCTTCAAGTGCTCAGAATTGCGCCGAGTGGACGTGGCCGGGGTCCGGAATCCAGGATATCCAAGGGAATGTCCCAGCCCGCACATGCGAAGAAATCGTCTCGACGGCAGAGAAGGCTTCAGAGATATTTATAGCAGATGATAACGGCCAAAGCAATTACGCCTCCTGCAAGGCCTAGACCTATTGTTAAGCCACAGGTCGCCGCTACGGCCCAGAATAATATTGAAACAAGAGAGGATTGATGGTCGTACAGAGTGTATACGGCGAACAGATGACCAATCGCCAGCCATGCGCTGCATGCAATCCAGGCCTTGTATGCAGCTTCGCTTGTGATGGTAAGATATTTGCGAGCGAGGAGGCCGGCAAGACGTGCCAGGATGATCAGGAAGCCCAAACTAAAGGCGTAGAGCACCAATGTCGTGATTATGGAGAAGAGAAGGGTATGGATGCCATCCTGCTTGTGCCATATTGGCGCCATCTCGTGTCGAGGGGGGGCCTCAATAAGGCCAGGTAGCGTGAAGAGGCCGATTGACGTGTAGACGGCTGAGGAGTCGTCGTTCCGATGTTGACAATATGCCCATCCGTCCGCGATGATAGGTTCTTGTGCAAGCCTACGTGAACAATGGCAGGGACGAGATTACGGAGAGTGAGAGATTGGTATATGAAGTACTTTCCACGCCCCACAAATGGAAGGCGCGCGTTCGAGAAAAAGCCCGCCAAGCTGCAGCGCATCCTTCCATGTCAATTTAATTCCGAAACTCCGGAGCCCGAAGCAATTTGTTGGTTTCCTGGGTCATGCGTTTGTCTTATGAGAAAATGGGCATCTGCGACAAATACCATGGCTGACTATTCGTGATGCTAATCAGTCACGTGCGAACGCGTACTGCAGCACGCGGTTGCCGTCGAAAAAATAGGATGGCTTGGCTGCAGGGTGTATGCTGTACTGTGAGTGGATCGGGAGTGGGGAGCTGCTCCCTCCCCCGTTAGGGTTCGCCAAGCCAGATTTGTTTCGCTCAACCTCGCTCGTACGGAATACGAACCGATCATCATCACACAGAAACACTTTCTTCTCTCCACCCCATCTTCTTTCACCACCCTCGTACCCGCCAACAGAGATCATATCGACTCGCCTCTTCTTCTCGCCCAACAGCCGCCGACACTCTCGGCTTTTCGATCGCTATCTATTCTTTCGTTTGGCTCTTCCACACCCCTAATATACAGATCACAACATTGGCCCTTTTTCGCCGTCCCTTCCGGAAATCTCAACGCGACCACATCTATCTATAAGCTAGATAGAGGCCACAGCCACGCTTTTCCCTTCACACCGGCTTCTCATCACAAATCTGAAGGCCTCAAAATGCGTCCCTTCCAGATCCTCTCCTCGGCGCTGCTCTGCACCTCGGTCGCATCTGCGTGGTCATTGTCCGACAGCCAATTGTTAGAGGTTTTCGGTAGTGGATTACGACTTCCTGCGAAGAGAGGTGAGCACTGACATGGCCTTCAATCTTCTGTACATGCTGACCCTCCATCCTTTTAGCACCAGTCCCTGCGGTCATCTCCCTTGGCAGCAGCAGCGCAGAAAAGCCAAATCCCTCAGAGTCCCTGACAACGCCTGCCGCCACTTCCAGCTCAGCGACCACAGATGCACCGAGCAGCGGGTCATCAGACAGCAGCTCAAGTGGAAAGAGCAGCGGCAGCACCTCTGAATCCTCCAAATCGGGCTCGAAGACATCCTCAGACAACTCCTCCACCACAGTAATCGATCCCCGCTTGCCGCCTGGCGGAATCTCCATGCTGGAACCCAACACGAAACTCAGCACACAATACTACAAGATTGGAGGAGCCACGCCAATTACGTTTGCGTGGAATTACACCTCCTTGTCTGTCACCCCGACCGCCATCGATATTCTAGCCACTTGCACAAAGCTATCGCAGCCTCTTACTCTCGCCTTGAACCAGACTGTTGCGGGTGCCACAGGCAATTTTACCTGGGATACAAACAAATACCAAGCTACCGCTACTACTCAACTGGTCACCGATAAATACACCCTGATCATCTACGATGCTTCCAAATCCCAGTCTGCGGTTCCTTCCTCTGGCTACCTAGCCACCTTCAACCAATTCACATTTGGCATGTACATCCCACAGCCATACACTGAGTTGTCAGACTATGTCTGCGTCACATGCAGTGGTGCACTGGGCAGCTTCGAGAGACAGAGTATGACTGTTGTGGCCATCATGGCCACATTTGCTGTTCTTGGAGGCACGTGGTTCACAGGCGGCCTTGGTGCGTTGTTGTGAAGGATTAAAAAGGTGGAGAAACAGGGAGATTGCATAATAGGTGTGCGGGACATTTTCAAGGATTATCATTGCACTCGGGATGGCGTATGGAGTGACCGGGTGGCAAGGACATGATCCACTTTCTTGCAAAATACTTGGGGAGCTTCCAAAAAGGACGGCGATGGCTTTCCGAGCCATCCATTCATTCATTTATACGACGAATCCATATGACTTGATTTATGCTGTTTGATCATTACGAGGGAGGAGAAGACGGAGGAAGGACAGTGCAGTGTAATCTCACAACTAATAAATACATCTATGACAGTTTTGTATATGTTCATGTGAAGTGGTGATTTCTGACGATGCTGTAAGAGTTTGCAATAAGCACTTGCTCCAGCGTAGTGGTTCGCCGCGAACAATCCCGCAGCTCTCTGGCTTGTATCAGAGCATTACAGATGCTCCCCAAGCAGCAACTCCGCTGCCATGGATTCGATCTTTCGATAAGAGAGTCCGGTAACCTCATCTTCGGATTCCCTTCCCAGGCGTCCTCGTCAGCATGTTCCGTCATTGAGTCATGCCAAATGGCTTAGCTCTATCCGATGCCTCCCACTAAGATTCGCGTTGCCGCGGTAGTGATATAGCCTAACAGCGTATGTTCTCGTCGTGTCAATCGCACCCGTGAGAATCCATGGCCTGATATGCCTTTGTACCGTCCCAACAAAGTCATCGGTGGAAGACCTGCTGCTTCTTTGCGTGCCATGGGCAGATAACCTCCCAGTCAAGCAGATCGCGAGGCTTGCACAGGACGCCGCATTCCTCAGACAAGGCCTTCATGGCCCACGCCACCCAGCATCCGGATACTCGGCGCATATCCTCACCATCTTCCCGCGCACAAGTCTCTTCATTCCTTATGCTCTTGCCCGTCCTCCCCCCCAAAGTGTAGTCATCCATCCCGTGCCAGCCAGCTAGCCGGCCAGCCAGCCAGCCAGCCAGCAGCACCTATCACCACCACCGTCCCTGCGCCTTCTTCTCCTCCTTCAGCTGCTGCATCCAATTCTTCTTGCACTCCCTGTACGCGTCGAAGTAGTCCATGCACATATCCCTCGCCCCGCCGTTGCGCCGGAGGCACTTCAGCGATCTGTCTGCTGCCTCCTGGCACGGGTCCAGGTACTGCGAGTTCTGCTTCGCTTTGAATGCTGAGCCGGAGCGGGCCCACTCTTCCGACTTTGGCGGCTCGGACGGGGAGTCGTTGGAGGACATTCTTGCCAGATCGTGAGCGGTGCGCCAGGTGCTGCTTGAGATACAAGAGTCTGTGGTACTAGGTGGTCGTGGTGAAAGGATGTAGCGAATGACTTGAACTTTAGAGACGGAGCAGTGAATGATGGAAGACATATATGGCCCGTGCGTCATGCACACATTCAGCCTTCAGACGCGCTGTACTATAGCTAATGATGCAACACAGAAGTCAGTAAGTACGAAAAGACGGCGCCGTGCGCTCTGTGAATTATTGAAAGACTACAATGGTATAAGAAAACTCCCAGTGCCGTCCATCTCGAACCTCCCAAAACCCAGGAGGTTTCGAAGTACACCAGTCAAGACACCTCGCTAATGCCCGGAAACAGAACTCCTCCTTTCCTCGCCACGATTTCCTCTCTGACCTCCTCACATCTACCAGAACGAGCACCACCCGATATAATGCTGACACAGATTCTCCAAGTTCGTCGCCTCAGACAGCAATTTCTCCACCTGCTCGTCTGGACTGAGCTCCTGATCCCTCTTGAAGTCGCGACCCGTGAGCTTCTCCTTCACACGGGCCAGCACCTGCAACGCGCGAGCATTCTGCACCTCCCTCGGCGCACCCTGCTGTTCTTCCCTGTCTCTCTGACCGAGTGTACCCGCGCGCGGTCGCGCCGGCATGCGCACCGACGACCCGCCGCTGGTGGAAAGGTCGCCCATGATGCTGGCGCGGCGTTCGGAGCGGAAGCCTGGCTCCGACGGTGCCTCTCGCACGTTGAGACGCCATGTGAGCAGCGGGTCGTGGATGAAGGCCTCGAGCACTGCGATCAAGGACTCTTTGTTGGACCGCAGGACGCGCATTACGTGCTCGCAGGTCGTTCTGAAGGATCCTTCAATGTTACTGACTTCCATTGCAAATGTCAACATGCGGGTCAATCGGAATGGTACTCTCTCGGGGTATTTCTCGCGATGCATGGCGATCTCGAAACAATCGCCGAAATCGATATGGATGATCTTGCCTGTTGTGCGATCTAGCATCAAGTTCGAGGGATGTCTGTCACCGAGACCAAGGATGTATCCAACCATGCTCATGACTGCTAGAGACCGAGTGTAATTTGTACGTCTGTCCAGCCAAGCTTCACTACTCTTGGACTTGAGCCACAATACTCGGTACAAATCCTGACCAGTCGTGTTGTCCAGTGCATAGCCAAATACTTCTACCTTCTGCATTAGCGTAAGGTTGTCGTAGTCCGGTGCCATCTGAAGCATGATGCGATGCTCAATGTTGAGCAAGATCTTCCTCGATTCGCGGTACTCCTTGATCAGAGCGTGGAGGGTATCAGAGTTAGGGACCCAGCCGAGAAGACCAGATTGCGTGGACAATGGAATGGCCGAGAATCTCTGAATATTGAGATGACGTTTGAGACATTCCGGATCATTTGCCAGAAGAGTATTGCACAGACCGAACAGTTGCATGACACGCTCATCCTGTCGAATATCCTCGTGGCCCTTCAGCGCGTACGAGTATTTGACGCCATCGCTTCCAACCAGTGTCAACTTGCGGGGTCGCTGTTTAGATTGGATGACCGCAGCATTTGGATCGAATGAAACGATTCGGACTGGGGTCTTGCCCGACTTGTATGTGCCTGGGACAGCCAGCTCTAGATCGTGCAGATTCTTCAACCGAGGCGAGACGTATTGCAACTCCAAGTTACTTAATTGAGGAAGCTGCTTGGAGATCCTCTTGAAGACTTGGTAGTAAAGATCCCAAGCTTGTTGCAAATCAGCCTTGTCGTTGGAGTTCTTGTATGCATTGCACCAGTCCCGTGCTTCTTGCAGATCACGACCGAAGCTCTGAATGAACGAGATCTCGCGGAGGGTCTGAGCTCCATCGTCTAGCATTTGATGCAGAGGCTCCAATGTGCGGAAGAATCCTTCAACGTTCTCGTCACCGAAGTACAGTCTTGAGGCCTCCTCCAATCCCTCATGCCAAAGTTCGTGCCAAAGCACAGCAATCCGGATGAGTTCGTGGCTGACAACTCCAGCTTGCTCACACAACTCTGGGCTATGCTGCTCGATTGTGGCCATCACTTCCTTCGCAGCCTTGGACCGATCGCGCGAATCAGACTTGACCGCGACCGTAAGAGGGTACACCAGCGCTTGAGGATGCAATCGTCCAATCTCGCAAAGTAGATTGTGCACCGAGTTCCTGACAAGCCTGTTCGACTGGTTGATTCGTGCAATGAGCTGCGGCATGACCTCTAGCCAAGTATCGATACTGACGGTCGACATGCCTTGCGTTACAGCCCCAGTAACCTCTTGGTGATTCCCATGAGCGAACCAAAGAGTCAGCAGACGCAAGGTATCCTGCAGAGCGCTGAAGTTGGAAAGCGCGATTGAACGGAAGAAGCCATGGATAGCAGGAACGATGTGCGAATCTATCGTATGCGATGAAACGTGGGCTGATTCTCGATCCTGGCCAGCAGTGAGCGAAGTTGCAACTTCAAAGTTGGCTAACGCCCAAGCATGCCATGCTTTGTACCACTCATGGTTGTAACGTGTAGCTTGGCGATAGCAATTCAAGATGTCGGTGACATGCTCAGATTGCCAGTCTCCGGCTTGCTGTTTGACGAGCCAATCGCCTTGCTTTAGATACGAACGTGCCAGGAGCTTCTGCCAGTCGAGGAGCTGCTCCAGATCGCGCTCAGTGACGCCGTTTCCGAGTACATTTTGAAGACCATTGACGCTGCCATTGACATGAGCGTGGCCATTGACTCCATTGATTCCATTTACTTGATGGTTGGCAGTCTGGGTCAAGGCCTGACTCTTGACTTCAAAGTCATCCTTGAGGCGGTCGGCGAACTCCCGGAGGCTGACTAGTGCCTGATCTTGAGCCCCGACCGACCACATGAATTTGTACACCGCATACTGAACTGCGTATGGCGCGTTCAAAGTTTTTTGTTGTGCTTCGGAAGTCATCAAGCTACCATTATGATTGATGAGAGAGTTGAGAGCTTTCTCGGCCAGACCGTTCCTTTGGCTCTTTCGGCAGATGCTAGCAAACTTGATATACATGTCCTCGTTCTCAGTGGCTTTGATGACAAGCGCTCGAACTTTGAGCATTCTTTGCCAAACCTCGACATTGCGCTGACAGCCCTGCAGTCGCTTTGACCAGGTGTTACGCATCTGTTCTTGCTTCTCCGGCCGTCCAGTGCTCTGCTTGTAGACGATGATCTCTTCGAGCTCTGCAAGCATTTGAACTCGCACGATTACCGAATAAGCTCTCGTGTACGACTCGCCAAGCAATGCGCTAAGTTCGGTGTCAAGACCTTCTCTTGCTCTTGCAATATAGGCGTGTGCGTCGTTAAACTGGTCTCGGTGTATTGCCAGTATAGCTCCGAAGAAAGAGCGGTCTGGAGAGTTGCTCTTCATGACCTGGAGGTAGTTGTCCATCAACTCCCATTGGCCCATTCCCCAAGCAGCTGCCGTTGCAAGCGCAGCAATATCTCTTCTCTGTTCGGAAGTGGCCTGAATCCACTTCTCCTGTGCAAGTGAAGAAAGGACGTCCCATTCTCCAAGAGCGTGCAGACACCGCATCTTGCCTTGAATGATGTCAAATGAATCGGGGACTTCGCGCTCACGTTTCTGATATGCTTGGAGAGCTTCTTCCCATCTCTGTAGTTTTTCGAACCACGATTCTTTCAAGTCGACATCGTTATATCCCTGCGCCTTACGGAGGATACCAAAAGCGGCATCTGTCTGCTGCAGTTGGTTGTTGATGCTGATGAGGGCTTCTACGGCACTAGCGTTCTGCTCCGCATTGAATTCGAGTTCTTTGTAGTGGAGTGCTTTCGCAAATGCATGGCATTTACCGGCATACATACCAAGCGTCCGGACATCTATCGGGAGTGCCTTGTCGTCGTGTTCCATGAATTCGGCGAGGCTTAGCAAGATTTGGATGATTTCCGGAGGCACCTGTGGAGAGGTCATTGCGGTCTCAATGGCTCGGACAAGTTCTTCCTGGTAGTTTTCGTACAGCTCTGTCCAGCAAGAGACAAAGGCAGAATTGAATAGGGCACGTGCGAGTGGCGCATGGATGTTAGCAATTGTCGAACACGCACGCAAAGCTTGCTGAGGTGATTCTCTGATGAGCTCGGTGCTCAATCTTCTGAACCATTCGATCCAATCCTCGCGAGTCGCTTTGGAGGACGATTCCCAGGCGGCTTTGAGATGTTGCTGATTGACGGCCAATTTCGCCTTTACCATCTCGCCAACTTGTTGCTCTTCGGAGTCGAGCTTTGAGCGCTCATCCGTCCCAAAATCAGGAAGCGATTCGCCTTTCTGGAGCTTCGTCACAAGTAGTGAGTACTGCTGATGAGGCACGCGATGTGTCAGGAGAATCTTTCTTATGGTCGGGACGAAATGCAGATACTCTCGGCCGAGTTGGAAGATCAAAGCACATATCGTATCCAATGCCGTCTGCTTCAAAGTTGCTTCGGGGCCTGCCAGAATCCTGCCGAGTGGATGGATTATGCGGGCAGCAAATTCCGATATGTTGACGCTCCTTGACAACTTGGCGATGGTTTCCATTGCGGTTTTCGCGATCGGCACTGGCTGTCCCGGTCTGTCAAACAGTCCGACCATGACTGGAATAATCAAATGCATGTACTCCTCGGCACTCGACCCGAATATAAGAAAAGCGCGAAGAACGCGTTCCGAAGGAGTTCGTCGCAACGTGGTATCATGCTCAAGGACATCCAGCATCAGTGGTAGTACTCGTGCCAGATACACGTTGAACTCTCCTTCAATAGCATTGGCGATTGATTCTATCAAGGCGAGCATTGTTGCTTGCTGTCCAGATCCTTCTTTCCAATGTTCTTGTATCGCAGTGAGGATTATTTGAAGGTGGGGTCGAATGTGTTGTTTCACGATGCGAACAAGCGTAGCAAGCTGGCTGAAGCATGCCTCACGTCTTTTTTCGTCACCCTCGTTCAGTACGCCAAGGATACCTGGGACCACGTCTTTGAGAAAAGGCACACACTTCAGACCGAGCGTAGTATAGATTGACATAATCGCTTCGATCGTAGTGGTGTGGTGTTGCATCAAAGCTGGCTCTCTGAGCATCGTTACGAGTGTCTGAACCACCATAGTGGCGTAGTAATCGTCGTTAGATGGTGTCATACCGCCCATGATGAGCGTTACGTCCGTCACGTTTTGAGCCTCGGCTATGAGGTTTTTCTCGGGTGATTGCTCCATCACTTGATGCCTGTACGGATCCAGCGCGCCTAGGATTCCCATCAATCTGATGGTTGCAGCTCTCAGTTCGCCTGCAGGCTCAGACTTAACCATGTTGACTAGGATGTCAAGCAACTCAGGATGTTCAATATATGGGTCGATCACATAACCAGAATGGCTAGCCAGTTGTCCCAAAGTCGTTAGAGCTGCTTTTCGTTTCGATATCGAGCTTTGATCTTGCAAGTCGCGAATGACCACATGCATAAGATCTGGTATGAATTTGGACATCTCCTCACCGCCTACTGCGGCAAGGTCTCCAATGGCTCTCAGAGTCGTGGACGCCACTTCGGGATTCGTATCCTGAGTTTTAGGAAGCAAACATGTGACCATCGAATCAACGTAAGGCTTGGTCAATTTCGATGCAGCCGAAGCCAGGCAGCTGACCAATTTGGCGCTTTCCTCCTTGTTCCTAGCGTTGTTGGAGTACTCGATCTCGGTTAGCAATTGGATGAGCACTTTGCGGAGGGACGGGAAGACGTAGGCGGGATTCTTATTGGTAAGTCGTCCAAGGATCCTCATCGCTTCTTCTCTTATAGCAAAGACCTCATCATTGACCGCAATGAATAGCGTCCGGATGTTCTCAGCCTTGGATAGCTGAACGTCGAATCTTCTGTCAAGAGCACTCAGAACGATTTTTCGATTGTCGATATCGGGATCGGCCACGGCGAGCGTGAGTAATTTCTCGACCACATCACCAACGACCTTGATCGCGTGCCGGCTGGACTGGTTGACAATCGGATCTTTGACCAACAATTGGCAACAGGTCAAAGCTGCATTCTTACGAATGATGGCATCATCATCCTCGACGTAGCGAATTGCAACATCGTGTACGAATTCATTGAGGACATGTCCAGAGAAGTCGAAACTGCCCAAAGTCTGCAGAGCAAGTCTCACCTCTAACTCCTTGTGCTCACCGAGCAATGGATCTCGATCTCGCATATCCTTGGTATAGATCGATGGAAGTGAATTTGCATGACCGGGATGGCCGGGGAGTTGGAATGCCCGTCCGCAGAGAACTCTGCTCAGCATATCAAGTAGCTTCTCTTGAATGATACCCTTGACTGGTGGTATGTAGTGCGCCATATCAACGAGAGCTTGAGTCAGAGCTTCGCTGAGGCCGCAAGCAAAAATTGGGTCCAGAAGAGCCTCCATATATTTGCTCAGAGTCTGTCCGACCGCTATTGATATCATGCTCAGACATTCAAAGATAGCAGCATCGTCGCCAGCCTTGCCTCTGTTCTTGACACTGAGGGCTTCCCGTATAAGAAGGATGATGCTGTCCAGGTATGGAGCGATAGCACTTTGAATAGCGTGTGCAATCTTTCCGACCGCTTGGAATGATATATTGCGCTCAAATCCTCTCGATGACTTCATGAGACCTTGCAAATACAACATTGATCTGTGGATGTAGTATGTGCAGAACTCTTTCGGGTTGTAGGCTGCCATGATGGGAATAGTAGTAACGACTTCGCGGCGAATCAAAGGCTCACGGTGGTCCTTGTAGTTGAAGATCTTATCACAAGCATCTCTGTAGCGTTGCCCTTGCATGAACATGCCACCCTTGACTAGCAGTTCGCGTATTGTCAAGAGCGATCCATGCACTGCCTCCATTGAACCGAGCGCGAATCCCTTGTTGATTTCCTCATACGTGCGAGCCAACCACTCGGTCCGGACTTGCGGATCTCTGGCACTCAAGACCTCGAAACAATTACTGACGGTCGACGCGGCAGCCTCGCGGATCATGTTCTTCGTGTCCCGCAGAGCCGACCAGATGACTTCCAAGATTTGGGGTACATAGCCGTAGAATAGTGTCGGCGAGGCATTTGCAAGATGTAGCAGAACCTCTGCAGCAGCGAATCGCTTGAACTCGTTCCGCTCGACCTGAAGCCATTCTAGCGATATCTTGACTTCGGCGTCAACAATGTCAGCGGCTAATGCAGCATTGTGTCGGACCAAAACGCCCAACGTTTCTGCCGCAATGACGGTCGCAGCGGTATCATTCGACTGCAGAGCTCTCTTGATAGCGGTGTGAAAGCGCGTCGTCTTCTGTGCGACATCTTCGCCGCGAAACTCGACCAGTCGTTGTATAGCGATTAAGCCGCCTATTCGTTCATTGATATCATTGTTGGTCTGCACAAGGCTCAGAACCTTGTTGAGTAGATCCTGATAGTAGCTTGAGAAGGTCTGTGGTGGGAGTTCTGACAGTCGTATATTAGCGATCGAGTTACGTGAGATCGAGTTTCTAGGTCTGGCGAACCTCGTTGGGCAGATTGTATGGTCTTGAGAATCTTCAGAGCGGCTTTCCGGCGAGTCTCATCGTGTCTAAGGGTCGTCAGCCTAGGCAAGCACCCGTGAGCCGCAAGATAGTGTATACTTTGATTTAAGCTCCCCGATAAAGCGGTCCCAGGTATTGGGGTGAACTTGCGCCATGCCGCTCTGTAAGCTGTCGCTTCATACCATGGCGGCAGGGATCGGTATAGGGAGTGACTGGCAGGCGCGACAACGCTGCAAATGTTGTCCGACTCGGATATGAGCTGTGCAACAACAACAAGTCAGCGTGCTACGTGAACCGAGCTCGGTGTAGGCAACGAGTCGGAGGTGGACCTCGAAGCCGCGTGCCAAGAAATGGATGCTGTCC
The DNA here is from genome assembly GCA_010093895.1 of Myriangium duriaei CBS 260.36. Taxonomy (NCBI): domain Eukaryota; kingdom Fungi; phylum Ascomycota; class Dothideomycetes; order Myriangiales; family Myriangiaceae; genus Myriangium; species Myriangium duriaei. Next base: position 953,018 of record ML996085.1, read on the forward strand.
CGCCCCAGCGGCTGAACATCGGACAATGTGTAGTTGGAGGGGCACCGCATCCCTCAACACCCAGGTCAAACTAAATTCCCTCTCCACTGATTTGGCATTTAGGGTTCCTTTGAAGCTATCAACAATGATAAGGATATGGTCGAGTCTCGTCCGAATAGTCCAATAAGATCCCATGTACCTCGCCAGAGCGTGATCAGGACCATGTCGAACACAGGTTGGCAGGCTGGACTTCAATGGCATATGGTTGCTTGTGCAAACATGACAAGCTTTGGGCATTGTACCTTATATCGGCAAGTCTCAAATCTTACTCAGTTGCGCACTGCATCAGTGGCTGGACGACAAGCCGGTCGGTAGGGTCATCTTCCGAGTTGCTTTGTACATCTACTCGGTACTTCCCACATGGAGTCTATCCTCGACAGAGCTGGCAAAAGCATTTGCTCCACAAGCCACTTCCTCGCGGAAGAAGCATTGAGGTGGGGTAGGTATTTTTTGGATCCGAGTCAATCGCAGGTTTGTGGTGGTGGTATGCACTACTTTCTTGCCTCAAATTGAATTTGCCAACCACCCTAAAGACATGAGTGCATACTCTGGTCTTCTCGTCCTGTGAGATCTTGGCTGCTCATCACGTCCTGCATGCAGGTGGCTACATGCTCAATTTTCCTGCCTTCCCAAGCAACCTGGTATTCCTTGTGGACTAGAGGCAGGCCAGTCCTGAACTAGGTCATCGTCCACGGAGAGGGATATAAGTAGGTCCTGGCTGCCCTGTTTGCTCTTGCACTTGTATCATCACCTCTCACTGATCTAGGGCGAGGCGAAAGCTTTGGCTGATCACTCTGACTCTCCTATTGAGAGCTCAATCGCTACTTTGATAATGTGTCTTCTTTTATTCTTCTCGCTCTTTGCTACTTTAGCCCTTTCTGTACCTGCGCCTTCAGCGTCCTCGAGCGTTGACTACACCTGTTACACCGAATGGCTGAAGTGCAAGCAGGCTCCAGACCCCAACAATGCTGCTTGCGCAGCCCAGATCGCAGGATGTCTTGGCTATAATCCATTCACTGGCGCCCCTCTGACCGCCACACCCACCCCACTAGCCAAGTACTCGACATCGAACGGCAGGATTGCTAGTAACGTCACTGCTCCGACCACAATCACACAGATGGTCAGCTACTACACGACCTTCTGCGCCTCGGCCACCAGAATCACTGTGAACAGCGTGACCTACACTGTCACAGCTGCGACGACTCTGACCATTACTGATTATTCCTGCTCGACCACAACTAGACCGCAGACAACTTCATGTACCAAATCCAGCAACAAGATAACGACAGTCCCGTCACCTTCTCCGCCACTAGCTCCTCCGTCGTCAACTTATTATAGGAATACCACTAAACCATGCACTTCCAGTTTGAGAAAGCCTACCACTGCGGCCACTTCGACAATACCAAGCACACCTTGTTGGAAGTCAAAGAGCTCTACAGCATCTGCAGTACCACCGCTGCCACCTAGCTCGACATCCATCCTTTCCAGCTCGTTTGTGTCTACCACTTCTCGGAATTCCATTAAGCCATGCACATCACGAACAACCACTGTCTCCTTACCTCCAGTGCCGACTTCCGCATCTCCGCCACCTCCCCCACTAAAGACAACACCAGCGTTCAGAAACATAACCAAGCCTTGCACTTCAAGTTCAAGCAAAGCTACTCCAACACCTCCACCTCCACCGATGTCAACAATAATCTCGACAAGTAGCAAAGCAACCCCTTCGTCTTCCCCATCACAGCTACGCCCTCCTCCTTCATCTTCTACAAAGCCTTGCTCAGCTACAAGTGAAGCAACTCCTCCCTCGCCTCCACCACCATCGCAAGCCCCATCGAGTCCCGCGCTGCAGATTCCAAGTCCGCCATCATCCTCTACAACTCCTTGCAAAACCACAACTTCATCCTTACCAGTCCCACCGCCGCCACCACCACCTCCTCTATCATTGCCTTCGCCCTCCACGTCGACTCCTTGCGCGACAAAGAGCGAAACAGTGGCAATTAACCCACCGTCTCCGCTTCCCCCATCATCATCTACAAGCACGCCTTGTACGACGAAGGGCACCCAAGCGCCACCTCCCCCAGCCCAACCAGCCTCGACTACTCAAGCGCCACCTCCTCCACCACCTCCTCAATCTCTACCGCCCCCGCCACCACCACCACCGGTCACGCCAGGTCCTGTCCCTCCTCCATCCTTCACGACCCCTTGCACAACTAGCACAACGAAGCTACCTCCTATCTCACCTCTGCCACCCCCTCCTCCTCCTCCTTCACCAACACCCCCGCCGAAGACCACATCCGCGCCCCCAACGACCAGCACTACCACCGTTCCAGCACCTGCACAGACATGGAGCATGCCACCACAAAATAACATCGCCGACGCCATGGTCCTGAATTCACGGATGGGTGCGGCATGCGCCTTTGCTGCCGCTGCACTGCTGCTCTAGGTTTTCGATACTTGCCAACCTTGCTCTTTTGTATTCACTTCTTCACGCTCGCTTATGGTGCTCAGCCAGCTGGTTACTTCACTTCTATCTTCAACCTAGGGTTGGTATTTGTTTGAAACGTTGAAAAGGGTTACGAGTGGGTAATTTGATTAATCGTGAAGGTATGAATGCCGGTAGATAGCACTATGTAGCAGATTTTGAAATAATACACTGATTTTCTCGTCTACAAGCCAAGTCTTTGCCCCCGAAGGCCGCCCATGTATGTGCCTACGTGGTCGGCCGCCCACAACTTGTCGATATCAATTTCTTGCAGCGAACAATGACTCCATGTCATCGAGATTCATGCTTCTGATACGTGTTGGTATCACGCGAAGAGTTGCAGGGCAATTGGCTGGGTTTGGTTGTGTCGTCGTGGCGTTCCTCGCCTCTTCGCAGCTTTCAGCGAATCTGTTCCCGCATGGCAGGCTGCGTCTTGATGGGCAGACTTGGTTCCTGAGTGAAGTCAAGAAGATACTAAACACGTGCACAGTATGTTTATCTGAAGCGGGAATTTTCATTCGGCTCCAATATCGAGGCTAACATAGGCGTTGTCTCAATGTCCGGCCGGTCATCAGTGGTCAAAAAAGAAGAGTGGGTATATATAGAGTGGTCCGATCCGGTCCCGTCCAATCCAAATCATGCCGTTCTCCGCTCGTCGTCCAAGTATTCATCCCACGATTTCCCTTAAGGTCTCCTGAAGGTCTACCATCATCACTTGGATTGTCCCACATATGTACAGAGGTCTGGCAGGTCACACTTCATGCCGTGTTCGCGGTGCTTCTGGTCCGCTTCGAGGAAGTCGCCTGTGCTGGTTCTGTGGGAGAGCGCTTGGTGCCAGATGTGCTCCTCGATGCACCGGCTTTTTGCCTTGGCCAGCTGTCGAAGGGACTGGGCTTCTTGGCCTTTCCCTTGCTGGCAGTGGTTGAAGCCGGAGTCTCATCCAAAGTCATCTGCGGTTCGTCACGAGATGCGACCGGACTATCAGGCTCCACCGACTCAAATGAGACAATCTTCGCGCTTGAACGTGCGCTGCGATGCGCGACTTCGTCTTCGATATCGGTGAGAGCTTCTTCATCAGCTTCCTGTGTCGCACCGCGGTGCTCAGCACTAGGGAAAAGCAGGCGTGGCTTGAGAGTGGAGCGCGTGATGGGCCGATGTGCTGACGGGCCAGCCATGTGGCGAATGCGGGCAGTTTGTCCGGCCATGTTGTGCAGATCAGCGTCTTCGACCTCAACTTCAGCGCTAGTGCCATCTGTGAATCGTCTAAACGTTTTGCGTCCGCGGCTGGAATAGTCATTAGTGAACGTTAGTTTGGGTCGATCTCACGCATGGACTTACAAGACGTAAATAAGGCCCTCATCGTTCTGAACTGCTTCGTCCATTTCTGCCTCGTCTTGATTCAGGCGGCGTGACTTTGCCCGGCCATTGTTACGAATGGGTTTGCGAGGTCCGACAAAGGGATTGTCATCGGAGTGCTGCATTTCTGGTACACGATCCTGAGAATCAGTAAAAATCTGGACAGTAGAGCTCGATGGAGATTCTTGCGGGCTGTCGAGGGTGGTTCGTAGTCGCCTTTTGCGAGATGGTGGAAAGATGTCCTCAGGTTGTGTCCTGAAGTGAAGAGCGCGGGTGGAGGAGTTTCGTGAAGCCGAATCCTGTTTCCTCGGCGTCTTCCTTGGCGTCGGGAACATGTGAGCTGCGTCATTGGCGTCTATTACTTCTTCAACAGTGCTGATGTTGTGATGCGATGTGCTGGCATCGCTTGTCACTGCGTTTGTTTGTGCTGACCGCTTGGTGGCGGCGTCTGAAGTCTTGCCGCGCGCATGCGAATCCTCAGGCGAGGATGGAGGTGACAGTGTTTGAGAAGAGATCTGACGCGAGAGGACCCTCTTTTTCGCCGGAGTTGCGGTGACCGTGCCTGGATGTGAGTTGTCTTGCGCGGTGGAAGTGGCGGTAGGAGACAAGTATCTTTGCGTGCGCTTGCCTTCGACACGTGCTGATCTGCGCGGAGGAGAGTATGGTTCCCACTTGTCATATCTAGCTCCATGTAGAGGTGTCGGAGGAGTGTGAATGCGGCGCTCAAGCGCAGACGGCGGTGGTGGTGTAGAAGCCATATCGCGCCGCCAGGTATGCAAATAGCAAAGCCCACTCTTGCTCAATAATTATCCAATTCAATTGCTGGGACCAGATGGCAGCGGTTGTCAAATTTCCCTTGTGAAATGTGTTGTGTTTTCTTTGCGCCGCCCACAATTAGAGTATGTTGTGGAAGATGAAACACAATGCCAGAGGTTGCTTGCCCAATGTGTGCTGCAGAGCGCGAAGTCCTGGTTGTTGGTGACTTCAAGGCGTAGAGATTAATCGCTAGACAACGACCACTTTGCGAACAAAAAAGAATACTGATAGCGATGAATGAGTCCGAGCGCAAAGGTGACGGAGCGAGCGCGGGTGCCCTGAGAGTTGTGCTGATGAAGGAGGTTGGAGATGGAGATTGAGATGGCGGACAGGCTTGGTATTGACGAGATGGAAGTGGCTGGTGCTTTTGCGTGTGGAACCAAAGCAAAGCCGGAAGTGGCAGCAGCAGCCGCCGCCCAGCTGCAGGGCAGAGCCAACCCGACAACGTTCCCCACTTGTCGCGACTAAATTGTTTTCGCGTCATCTACGCGTCGTCCCCTCCCAGAACACGCGTCTTTGGTCTGGATTGGAGCTCAGCTGCAGCTGCTTGGCAGCTTCCTCCACATGGTTGCATCTACTTGCAGAAACCCTGATTCTGCGACACCATCAACAAGTAAACAGCGCCAGCAGATATCGCGTTGACGTTTCAATGTCGCGAAATTTTGCGTCGCTCAAGCTCGACGATTCGGACACCGAGGAAACAGCCACGGCCGGACACCGAAATGCTTCAGACCCGCAGGCCGACGGCCGAACTCCAACATCACAGCAAACACCCTCGAGGATCGCTGGCCAACGACGAGGTGAGGACACAGAACGGGATAATGTATTGCGCAAAGAATTGGAGAAGATCAGGGGGGTGAACCAGGTCGTAGAGAGGGTCATAGAAAGCCTTGAAAGGTCCCGTGGCAACATGAACACGGTTCACACTTCCGTTCGCTCTGCATCAACGCTACTGGACACGTGGACGAGGATTCTCTCACAAACCGAGCACAATCAGCGGCTACTGCTCAATCCTGAATGGCGAGGCGCGACCCAAGACATGGAGGATATGGAGAATGAATCAATGTTGAGGCAACAAGCGGCCGAGCGCAGGGCAGCCGAGGAGGAAACGCGGCGTGAGGCTGCTGCGCGGGCGGCTGAGGAAGAAGACAGGAAGCGGGCTGCAGTATCGAGCAGCTCGCGAGGCACAAGAGCTCGAGGACGTGGGTTATCATCGACAACACGAGGTACGTCCACTCGAGGAGCGACCCTCGCGAGCGCGTCCACTCGCCGGACGACCTCGACGACGAGAGCTGGAAGTGGCATCGGGAGAGGCATCAGCGGGTCGCGAGGACGTGGGAGAGGTGCTTGAAAGTCGTGTTGTGGTGTTTGCATAAATCTGGATTAGGATTTGATCACACTCCTCGCCAGAGCGCCAGATCTCATGGCATGAGCGGGTTCCAAGATCTGCAGCTCCGACCGTCATATTCTCACTACCTGGGCCCCATTCCGGAGCTGACCAGTGTTGCGGTACGTCAGGCTCGCATTGACTAGCCTGGTACTCTCCTGTCTGCCACCCCAAGCAGTGCTCCATAGAAATCCTAATACACCATAGAACAATACCCTTGCGAGGCTCAACCACAGCACAATATCAAGCAACCCATGCAACCAGCCATCACTTCTGGTACTGGCTCGCTCATAAGCGCTCTGCGCTCCATCAAAGAACAGCGTTTCCTGGCCGCGGCCTGCATGAATATGACCAAAGACATGCAGGGTCGGCTTTACCCGCCAAAGCTCCCGCAGCAGGTGCTCGCAACCTCTACCTGTTGGTAGATCGCGATGGAAAATAGGTGGCGTATGCGTCACCAGTACATCTGTGTCCTTTGGAATAGTTTCAGTCCAGGCATCCTGACCTCTGGGATACTGGAAGGCAAATTCGGGACCTCCGCATGCTGGAATCTGTGGAGCTCCGTACACCTCTAATCTGCGACCAGCATGTGTGGGAAAGTAGAGGGAGACTGATGAGTGTTGTAAATATATCACATCCTTCCAATCTAGTGTCTCGGGACCGAAGCCTGACTTTTGAAGACGCTGTCGTGATCTGGGATCAAGCCATGTATCATGGTTCCCAGCAATACATATCTTGAATTTGTGCGGCAGGCCATTCAACCAGTCGATTTGGTGTTGGATGTCCTTTTGCGTGCCAGCGTTGGTAAGATCGCCGGCATGGATGAGAACGTCCCCCTCAGGAATTGCTTTTGTCTGTGCATGCGTATCAGAGATGCAGACCACAACAATCGCCGGGTTGTGTGGTCTTGACGGTCCGCGAAGGTCTGTCAGTAGATTGTGAACCACTTTGATTGAAGTCTTTAGAGGTGAACGGAGGAACAGGACCGGTAACGGGACCGGCTCGAAAGGCTCATCTTTCCAGAACATTGGTCAATCTGGTGATTGATTCGTCTTGCGCTGCGAACATGGATCTCGCAAGCGCATCATGATGCGAGGGACACGTCGTGCGGCTGCAACCTTGCCCCACATGCCCCATGCACATGCAAGTCGCGTGAAGCTTGACCAGACTGCAAGCCGCAATGACGTCGATGCCACAGCTTGCACCAAGTCCGCTCCATAGCAAGGAAACTATCACTTCTTATCCTATTCCGCCAAAAAAATCCCATTTCCCCTCATTTCTCTTGTGAGCCTCTGTGGCAGATATTTCTCGCCCTATTTTGGTCTTCGACAGCTATCCGTCGGCCGTTGTCCGCAACTCAGCTCGTCATGGCTTCCCCCACCCGCGAGAAGGACAGCGAGGCTGCCTTGGGAAACATGGGAGTGGACTACGTAATCAGCTTCCGATTTGTGGATACAGGTGAGCTGATCAATGCATCTGGTTGGCCGATGATCATAATCTGACGGTCGGATAGAGAAAGAGAAAGCACTTGCGCGTTTCAATAAACTTGTCGAGAAGCTGGCTGCTGTTGGACTTACGACTGAGGTTCGTCAAGGTGATTCTCATTCACTTCTGATATTCGTCCGTGTTTCGAGCGAGGATCATATCAATGGTGAAGCATACAGATCAAGGTAGGGGTGCCTGGCAGGTCAAGTTTGACTATGTCCCTGACACGATACAGAGTCAATGACTGGATTCATGGCATTCGAGCAGCTGCGCCAGAGAAGGAAACTCGCCAGTCTCTGGAGTCAGAGCCACTTACTGAAGGTGAGCGGCTGAGAATCATCCACCGACTCATCTCAAATTCGGAAGCTGAGGGCGGAGCTGGAATTACCGTCAAGGATGGCGAGTGGGAGAATGTGGAGTCAATCTTTGCCTTACACGACAATGCTTACAACAAAGCTTGGATCAAGAGAATGAGCTCCAAATACATTTTGACCCCAGAAGATCTTGACGAGATTCGAGATCGCTTGGGCGAGAACGTCAGTATTGTCTTGCTGCTTGTGTCGCAATAACTGATTTTGGCAGATTGCCTTCTATTTTGCCTTTATGCAATCTTACTTCACGTTTTTGATTGCTCCGGCATCCTTTGGAGGCGCAGCCTGGCTTCTCCTTGGAAAGTTCTCTCCACTCTACGCCATCGCTTCGACCTTGTGGACCATTGTTTTTGTGGAGTGGTGGAGGCACCAGGAGTATGATCTGGCCGTCAAGTGGGGCGTCAAAGGCGTTTCGAAGATCCAGACAAAGAGGCGACAATTCGCTCACGAAACCGAAATGACAGATCCTGTGACTGGAGAGACGATCAAAGCCTTTCCAGCTCAGAAGCGTTTGGCACGTCAGCTCCTCACTGTGCCCTTTGCTTTTGCAGCTATCGGACTTCTCGGATCTTTGATCGCCATTGCTTTTGCCATCGAAATATTCATTTCCGAGATCTACTCAGGCCCTCTTAAATGGGTCCTTGTCTTCTTGCCAACGGGGATCCTGACGACAGGCCTTCCAATCCTGACGGGCATTATGACATCCGTGGCATCCCGCTTGACTGACTTCGAGAACTACGAAACTGATGCGGCTCACGAGACTGCCATGACTCAAAAGATCTTCATTCTCAACTTCATCACCTCGTATTTGGGCATCTTCCTCACCGCCTTTGTTTACATCCCTTTCGGCTGCCTGATTGTTCCGTATCTCGACGTCTTCAAGGTCACCGTCTCTGCATTCGCCGAGCACGACGGTCAACTCAAAGCACCAAAGGCCGGCTTCCAGATTGATCCCGACCGCCTACGAAAACAAGTCATCTATTTTACCGTAACAGCGCAGATCGTCAATCAGGGCATGGAGGTTGTCCTTCCCTATGTCAAACGCAAGCTTTTCAACAAGTACAAGAAGTTTCAATCGGAACGTGCAGCGAAGAATGGAGGAGCTCTGCCGGAACCCTCAGAAAATGATCACCCTGAAGAAGCCGCATTTCTGGCCCGCGTGAGAGCTGAAAGCGAGCTGGACATTTACGACGTCACTGATGATCTCCGCGAGATGGTGCTGCAATTTGGTCATCTCGCGCTTCACAGCGTCGTATGGCCCTTGACAGGGATTAGTTTCCTCGTCAACAACTGGATTGAGCTCAGGACCGACGCCATCAAAATCTGCGTGGAGATGCAGCGGCCGACACCCTCGAGGAGAGATACAATCGGACCTTGGCTCGATAGCCTGAGTTTTCTAAGCTGGATAGGTGCTGTGAGTACAAGCGCCCTAGTCTATATGTTCGACGACGAAAAAGGTGGGCCGGACGGAAGACCCGACAAGATTAAAGCATGGGGTCTGCTTTTAACGATCATTTTCAGTGAACACCTCTATCTGCTAACTCGATGGGTGGTTCAGATCGGCATCAGCAAGCTCGATACACCTGGCAGGCAGAAGGAAAGGAAGGACAGATTCTTGGTCCGCAAGATGTACTTCGAAGAAAGCTTGAATGAGCTGAAGCAACGTCCTACTATGAGCGACCTTGGTGCAGAAGCGATCACGCGGCAGAGCTTGGAGGAGGAAGCTAGACAAGCAAGTTTGAAGACTTCAACGCCGGAGAGCAGATTCTGGAACAGGCAGAGAAACTGGAAGGAGACAGCAGAGATCGGCAAGAGGCTGATATCTGCGGCAGCCCCTGAGGCTAAGAAGGAGAAATAAAGATAGTGCGCAGGGACAAGCTCTATGACCGGCATGTCTAGACTTCACGCTTGGGTTCATACAACGAAGCCGTCCGGGAGTGTCTACGCGTCCTACTGCGCCTAGAATATAGCGAGCGCGTTTGGTGGAGAGGCGACTCCGCCAGGAACCTGAAATTCTTAGCAACAAATTCATGATAGCCTACGCAAATAAAAAAAGCCTACATTGCAGGGTTCGCTCGTCAAAAAGAAGCTATACCGCTTGACTTTTGCGCAGTGCTCGGCCAGTTTCTCGAGATCGAACAGCTCACCGATCGGCATACCCCATCCACTGAGGAATACTTCGTGGCAGCTCCACTCCTTTTGCGTGGCTGGAAGATTGTTAAATGTCACGGTCGCAAACTAATGACATGATGGAATAAGACTCACGCCAGCACTCGAAACTTGGGTGGTCGCCAGCAACTGCGCTAAAATGCTCCCATACCCACTGCAAGGTTTCCTCGCTCTGCTCGACGCCGAGAAAGCCAGTCGGCGTCTTCTGCCGCAAGCTCAGCAGCTCATCCCGCGTCATCTGCTGATGAGCATGCATATAGCCAGAGCGAACGAACAACACGTCACCAAAGTGCAACTCTGTACCCTGCCACTCTGCTACGGACTTAAGATCTGCGATCGAGATGCTACCTGTGGTGAACGCATGGAACTTGTCGACTTTGACTTCGGGCTTTGTGGCTGCTCGCCAGCCGTGGTAGTCGAGCAGCACGCCGCGGCCGACAATGCCTTGGGCAGCCCAGGCGCCGATACCGTTGACGTTGGATTTGTGCTCTCCATGAATATCGTCGAGCGTCACACCGTTGTAGAAGCGTGCTTCTTTTTGATAGGCGAAGTGGCGGAGGCCGTCCCCTAACGACAACGGTTAGTTGACCTATGCAGAGGTGGTGAGGCAGGAAATGATGAACATTGTGTGCTACTCTGGGTGTTGAAGGTCCATACATCGTCGTTAACGACTCGCGGAGCTTTGTGAATAATTTTCTTGTGGAATTCCTGGCGGCCGAAGAAGGGAAGATCTCCTTGAGCGTCGAGCGGCCAGTCGAGTCCAATGCGAATGCCGGTCTGGATTTCTGAGGCTGCAGCTTTGACGACTTCTGGAGTAAGGCGATTCAGGGTGCCTAATTCGTCAGATTTACCATAGCTGTCTTTGTCAGTTTTTGAAGATATACTGTGATGTTGGCACGTACAGTCCCCATGCGTTCAGCCGTGGCCCACTTTTGTCAATGGGCAACTCAGAGAAAGCAGGGATGTTGGTGGGAGACATTTTGTTCTGGCACTATTTGTGAAGACAATGAATTGATTCAACAAGGCACACGAAGCGAAATTTAAGGAAAGAAAGACAATCAATATCGGGCATGTTAGGTGGGGCACGACGTCAAGGCTACGCTTGACCTTCCCCTCACCTTTCAACCTACACTCGGCAGACTTCAGCGTCGGCGAACACGTTCCGAACCATCGATTGCCCGGGAAGCGGCATTTGGATAAGCGGCAATGACCGAGCTAGTCCAGATTGGAAAACCGGACAGCTTTGTTGCTTGCTGCCAAGACTTACACAACAACACTTGTGATACATATCCAACAGCCTGTGAGGTTGACAGAGGAATGTGAAAGCAGGAGAATATTCCGGATGGATGCCAAGTCAACCGAACTGCATTCCAGCTTTGTTAAAACATCGGGAGGGAGCTTGGGCCACTCTAGGCAGAGCACCGTAGCCTGAGCAGGGGCCAGGCACCGCGACGTCAACCCGCGCCGCGAAACGCAAACACGACTACAGAGCTTGAGCTCGCAGTTTTTCCCGTCGCTTGCTCACCCGCGCGCAATTCCTGCCCACTTCTATTTAAACTGCCATCTGCGCATCTTAGTGTCCTCTCCCTTTCACTGCCAATTCGCAGCGCATCCAATTTTCGCGTTTATCACATCACATCACACCCGACTCTTGTCGGCAAAACAGGAGCGTCGACGCATCTTCTCTACATCGAGTCTGACGTTACGCCCCAATCGAGCATCATGGCTGGGGTAAAGTACATCAAACGTACTGCGACCGAGAAGGCTGAGGAGGAACAGAGACCCACAAGGAAGGCTGCCGCTGCCGCAACCGAGACCAAGAAGCCTGCGGCCAACACAAAGGCGAAGGTCACCAAAAAGCCTGCGGCCAACGGCACAGCCAAAGCGACCTCCACTAAGGCTGCACCTAAGAAGACTGCGGCTCCTACCAAAGCTGCCGCTACTAAGGCCGCTAGTAAAGCCAAGGGTACTGCTGCAAAGTCCAAAGGTACGAAGATATCACTTCCGCTGTAGTTGTCATTACTGACCAAAAACCAGCTGCGCCAGCGAAAAAGTCGACTGCTAAGGAGGAATCAGAAGAATCGGACGAACAGTCTGAAGTCGAGACAAAGCCCAAGGTGTCACGCAAGCGCAAGGCTTCTGAAGAGCCCGCGAAGGCCGTAGTCAAGAAGGCTAAGGTCATTCCCAAGGGCGCCATCATCAACGAGGCTCCGAAGCAACGACTCAATGTCTATGTATTTGGAGAAGGCTCTTCCGGCGAACTCGGACTCGGCACTGCGAAGAACGCTATCGATGTGAAGCGCCCGCGGCTCAATGCAAATCTTCCTGCGGATAGTGTCGGGGTTGTACAGATTGCCACTGGTGGCATGCACGTCGCTGCTCTTACCCACGACAACAAGATTTTGACTTGGGGTGTCAATGATCAGGGCGCATTGGGTCGCGATACGGCGTGGGAAGGCGGTCTTAAGGATATCGATGACAACAAAAGCGAGAGCAGCGACGACAGCGATGACGATGCTGGACTCAATCCTCGCGAAAGCACGCCTACTGCCATCCCCTCCGATAAATTCCCGGAGGACACCGTTTTTGTCCAGGTCGCGGCTGGAGATTCGACTACGTTCGCTCTGACCGATGACGGTCAAGTCTGGGGCTGGGGAACTTTCAGAGTAAGTGAACATATGCTACCGGCAAAGTCCGTGCAGTACTGACAACTACTCGCAGAGCAATGAGGGCATTTTCGGTTTCACCGCTGATGTAGTAGTTCAGAGGGAGCCTCTGCTCCTCACTACCCTCAAGAAGGTGAAGAAGATTGCTTGCGGAGCCAACCATACCCTAGCTCTTGACGCGAAGGGATCGGTATTTGCCTGGGGCTCCGGCCAGCAGAACCAACTTGGTCGCCGTGTCGTCGAGCGCACTAAGACACAGGGTCTTATTCCCCGAGAATTTGGTCTGCCGAAGAAGGCTATCATCGACGTCGAGTGCGGCCAATACCACTCGTTCGCCATCGACACAAAAGACCGAGTTTGGGCTTGGGGTCTCAACAGCTTCGGTGAGACTGGTATTCCAGAAAAAGCTGGGGAAGACGAGGCAGTCATTCTCAAGCCTGAAGTGGTCGAGACTTTGTCTGGCGAAGGCGTCATGCATATCAGTGGTGGTGCTCATCACTCAATTGCCGTCACGCACGGTGGTGACTGCCTGACTTGGGGTCGTGTGGACGGCTGCCAGATTGGCATCAAACCTTCCGAACTTCCCGAGGAAGACGTTGTCAAGGATGAGCGTAATACTGTGCGCATCCTCAAGGTTCCCACAAAGGTCAATGCCATTCCGGACCCCGTGAAAACTTGTTCGGCCTCGAGCGATCACTGCATCGCCATCACCAAGAAGGGCCAGGCTTATTCATGGGGCTTTTCCGCCAACTACCAGACCGGCCAAGGCACCGAGGATGACATTGAGGTTGCCACTTTGATTGACAACACCGCTGTCAGGGGCAGGCATCTGAACGGTGCATTCACTGGTGGCCAGTTTGGCATTCTCACTGCGCCTGCCGATGAAGATGTCAAGATGACCAACGGGGTCAACTAGGAGACCTTCTTTGTAGCAACAGATCAGACACGCACGTGTCGTCCGACTCCCATCCTGCAGAGGGTTTGGATATTGGCTTTGATATACGGTTGCGATTGCGATCTGCGCTTCTGCAATGATGTGTGTGGACGGTAGAGGAAGTCTCCCTCACGTTCTTTTTGGCTTGCAGCAAAAGCATACATACTTGCCCGTGTTTTAATAGATACTTTGTCCCTTCTGCCTTCTCCATTGCCATTGCCATATATCATCTGTGAAATGCTGGCAATATCATATCAAATCTTAGCATAGTGCTTGCCTGCTCGACCGATGCTCGGAGTTAAAACATGGACTTTACATCTGGAGATCGGAGTCGGGCAAACTTTTTTATTTGGGTCCGATGCGCGTCACCTTCCCCCTCCATATGCAAGTAGCTTTTATGCTGATGCCTCGAGTTCTTTGATGTTTGGAGCCCGCAATTGGCTGCATAATTGCTTCATGCATATCGTTTACCCGCGGCGTTCGGGGGGTCTTGTTTCCATGTATTCATCCGTTCGCATTGGTATAAAGCATAGCCGGCGCTGCCTTTTCCCTACCCCCCATCATGTTGCCATACACTCGCGTCTAACTTCTAGAGCTTTACTGCATACCACTACCAGAATGAGCGGTCCTTTTACGTCGCCTTTGCTCAATGCAATCGTTTCGGCCTCGCCAGCCTCAGCTTCATCAGCTCCAGAGAATGCGAAGGACCTTACCCACCATGCTAAAGGAGGCAAAGGTTTCGTCAATCCTTGGGAGTCATTCCTGGACCGTAGCGCCCCTGCCATCATTTGGGCTATGATCAAGTAAAACATCTTTCGGATACCGGCGGTGGTCTACCACTAATGTTTGCCAGGCGCCGTTTCTCGGGCAAAGGCAACTCTCCTGATACCACCCCACCTACAGTACCCGTACACAAGCCTTCATTCTTACCGACCCGAGAAACTTCCAAACTGCGAGCGACATGGCTGGGCCATGCGTGTTGGCTTGCAGAGTTCCCCGGTGGACTCCGCGTACTCTTCGACCCTGTGTTCACTGAGCGCTGCTCCCCATTCTCGTTCATGGGTCCTAAGCGCTACACTGAGATGCCCTGTCAGATCAAAGACATTCCCTTCATAGACGCCGTGGTAATCAGCCACAACCACTACGATCACCTGTCTCATCCCACGATCAAGGAGATCCAGCGCCTCCACCCCAACTGTCATTTCTTCGCTCCTCTAGGCAACAAGCAGTGGTTTGACAAAAGCGGCGTCACAAACAGCACAGAACTAGACTGGTGGCAGTCAATCCGCCTGACCTTGACGCAAGCTAGCGACAAGGATTCCAAGAGCACGTCCGTCAGCGTTGGCAGCGAGCAGACGAGGACCGGAGACATCGAGGCCACGATCGGCTGCCTGCCATGCCAACATATGTCAGCCCGTACTCCGTTCGACAAGTCCCATACTCTCTGGGCGAGCTGGAGCGTCGAGTCCGGCGGTCAGAAGCTGTGGTTCGGCGGCGACACGGGTTACCGCTCTGTTCCAGAGCTGCCGGAAGGCGAGGACGACTACGGCGAGAAACACAGCAAGCTTCCGCACTGTCCGGCGTTCGCGGAGATTGGAAAGCTGAGAGGTCCGTTCAATTTGGGGCTGATTCCGATCGGGGCGTATGATCCGAGGTATATTATGAGTCCCATGCATGCCAATCCTTTCGACAGTGTGAATATCTTCAAGGATACGAGGTGCAAGAAGGCGTTAGGTATGCATTGGGGTACTTGGGTGCTGACGGAGGAGGATGTCATGGAGCCGCCAAGGTTGTTGAAGGAAGCTATGAAGAGGAAGGGACTACCGGAGCGGGGAATGTTCGATGTCTGCGATATTGGTGACAGTCTGGAGTTCGCGGGCGGAGACTGAGGCGAGGTATGTGGCGCATTCTAAAGCTCATGCAGCCGCATGAACTATGCGTGAGAAACCTCATGAGGCTTCGATATCACGCGGCTGAGTATGCTAACGGCGAAAGTCTGGAGATCATACGACAAGAGCCGTGACTCTGCGTCACGAATGTCAGTCCGGCCAAGACTCGAGGAGATCTCAGCCCGCACGTGACGAACACATTGAACACAAACATCGTTACATCGCTGGGATGGCTGTAATTATACACGGATGGATGTGTGGCCACACGGAGGAGATGAAAATTGCATCGGCAGGTATGTTGGTCGAACTTGTGTATAATCCCTGAGGGGTTGCTGGAGGATATTCGTCTGGCATATCAGGAAACAATGAATGGGCAACCGAGTCGAAGCGCAGGTGCATGTTAGCACTGTATCGGCGAACATAGTAGCTTGCAGAATTGGTGAATGCAGTCACTGTCATTCACATCCCCCTCCTTCGTGCTCCTAACTTCCGAAAATTTCTGATTTATGACCGGAATAGCTTATTCACGACCCAAGAACCAACGTCAACAGCATGATATCAATTACGAGACTACCAAATCGTGCATTCGTCGCTATGACGGCGAAGACTGTAGCTTTATCCAAGATGAGAGAGCACGCAGCGAAGCTATCGCACTGCTCTTCTCTCCTGCCTCTCTCGAAGAACTCCCCACGATTATCAGCAACGATGACGGGACCGATGTGCTCGGCAGCGCGCTGTCCAGTGTTGGCCGAAGTGCTGCTCTGTTGATTGCTGGTATGGCAATATGACTCAACGCTATTCGATCCGCGATTAACTTTCACAACAGGCTCCGTATTCAGAGCAGCCGCGGGCCTCATTCATCACGCACTGCAAGGGCTATTGGCAGCATTATCGACTGATGCCGTTCCTGCAGGGAGCTTTCTTTCCACCGCGGCCGTGTTTGATCTTATGGCTCAATTTTCTAGTAGCTTCGTGTTCGCGGATTTGTTCGATATCGGTCTCGGCTTGCCAATGCCTTGGGTATCGATGTCCCCTACGATGTTTGCACGGTAGGTAATATTGTTGGCGACTTTGGATATGCGTGCTAATGGTCGCAGGGCTTCGCAGGGCTTGTACGTCATCGACGGGGTTTTCTCCATGCTTTTGTCCACGTAGAGATGCTGTGATTGAACATAATGCGCATAAGAAGCCACATCACTCTTCATACGTTCCATGAATAGTTTCTAGAACTTTGGAAATGAAGATTGAGTTTGAAACCGCACAGGAGTGGTCCTACAGTGCTATTAAAAGTCGATGACGGGGTTTAGCCGTGACTTTTTGACTTTAGCAGGGGCGGACGAACCCAACCCCAATCCTAAAAGATTTCATTGTTTGCTGCCCGTCAGTCCCCGATCTTTGCCGTCACCATCAAACCGGCACCTCCTGCAAAACCTACAGCTTCGCGCCCAACTTTTTCCCTTTCTCGCTCAAACATATTTTCTACCAATATCTATTCTCCTTGCACAACATGGGCTGGTTCTGGGCTGAGTCGGAGCAAGCAGCTCCCAAAGCTCCTCATCCGCTTCCAAGATCAGATGCTTCTCCTCCTGTAAGATGAGAATTCTTCCGCAAGCATCGAGTATTAC
The DNA here is from genome assembly GCA_010093895.1 of Myriangium duriaei CBS 260.36. Classification (NCBI taxonomy): domain Eukaryota; kingdom Fungi; phylum Ascomycota; class Dothideomycetes; order Myriangiales; family Myriangiaceae; genus Myriangium; species Myriangium duriaei. The sequence continues at coordinate 970,237 of ML996085.1, forward strand.
TGACATAGCCGCAGCCGTCATGTCCCATGCACAAGAAGCTACCGTCACCCACGACTCCTCCGCCTGAGACCCCATCCGCATGCCCTTATAATCCTCCCGCATCCTCCTCCTCCTCCTCCCCGGCATCATCCTCAACATCCTCTACCCTCTCTAAGCTCAACCCTTTAAATTATATGCCGAAAGTCCTCGACAACACCCGTGCAACAAACCAAACCGTCAGCCTTGACCTCGAGCGCGAGCCCTCCACCATCCCTCGCGGCGACGGCACCGGCACAAACTGGGAGTATCCCAGCCCGCAACAGATGTACAACGCAATGCTGCGCAAAGGCTACACAGACACGCCAGCCGAGGACGTGCCCGCGATGGTGGCGGTGCACAACTTTCTGAACGAAGGCGCATGGGGCGAGATCCTGGGTTGGGAAACACGATTCGCAGGCGGCCTGCAGCGCGGCTGGGAGATCTGCCGACGCGGCGAGGAGAACGCGCTCACGACTGCGGAGATGATGGCGCGGCGGGAGAGGCTAGAGGGAAAGAGTGCGCCAATAAGCATGCAGAACCAACCCAGCTTGGTCAGATTTATGGGAAGGCCGGATGAGCCGACGCCGAAGGCGAGGTTCATGCAGTTCATGGGGTGGATGTGGCCTACTAGGTATGGGTCGGAACCGCCGTTTGACAGGCATGATTGGTTTGTGCGCCGTCATGGAGAGAACGGGGAGAGTAGGGACGTCAGGTATGTCATTGACTACTACAGCGCACCGGAAGATGAGAGTGGCGAGCCGGTGTTCTACTTGGATGTAAGGCCGGCGGTGGATGGACCGACTGCTGCTTGTGAGAGGTTACTGCGTTGGGGAGGCGATGTGTGGTGGAGGGCAAGTGGTGGTAGCGTCAGGGAAGAGTTGGAGAAATCGAAAGGAAAGAGCACGTAGGATGAATGTTGAGCAGCATTGGAGTCGGCGGGTTCTGTTCTTCTTTGTGTATGATTTTTGGCCGCTATGGTCTTTGGAGATCTTGCGGGTGTTCGAAGCTCAGCAGATGTATATTATCATAATGCATGTTCACCCCTCTTCGCCTGCATTTGCTTGAGTACTTTTTCTCTCTCATTAGCACATGCTACCCCGGACTTAGCACGGGAATGGGACGCATCTCCCCGACGGGAGGCGCCGACTTCCGCGAAATTTTAGTGAAGAATGGCGAATTTGGGGTTTGCGTTTGTCAAAGTTTTGCTAAAGTGTGGGGGGCCGCACCTAACCTTTGCTAAAACGGTCTCCAAAATGACGGCGCTGTAATGCTTTGACTTCCTTTCTTCGTCGTCTATTCTTTTCCCTGCATATTTCCTTCTTCTTTCTTTTTTATCTCTTATCTTTTGGAGTACATCACAACAGGTGGTCAGGTGGAATCCAAGATAACCGTGTTCTCAATCCGTCCTGGTTGGCTCTTTTTGCCTGACCCCTGTTTTGGCAAACACTAACCCCGCATTTTCACCGCATGAACATGCAGCGCAACGACGCCCGTGAAGAGGCTGTAGACCAGGCGGAGAAGCCCGCGTCATCCACCGACTCTTCCTCTGTGAATACTCACAATGAGCGGACCAATCAGCACGAGGAAGACATCGAGCATCACCATGCCGAGCTGACCAAGACAAACACGCGACGATCGGTCAAGTCATTTCGCCAATCGCTCAAAACCAGTGCACCCCAGGAAGACTCCAATGACACCGATTCTATCCCGGATGGCGGTCTGGTCGCTTGGTTGCACGTTCTGGGATCGTTCTTCTTGTTTTTCAACAACTGGGGCATCATCAATGCTTTTGGCGTCTACCAGACCTATTACATGACCACACTGTTGACCAACGAAACTCCTGCCTCAATTGCTTGGATTGGCTCGGTCCAGTCCTTCATTCTTGATTTCGTTGGGCCCATGATGGGGCCTATCTATGATGCAGGGTATTTCAGGCCCCTTATTCTTGTCGGCAGCTTCCTCGTTGTCTTCGGCCACATGATGCTGTCCTTGTGCACCACCTACTGGCAGGTCTTCCTCTCGCAGGCCGTCTGCGTTGGTCTGGGTGCAGGGTGCCTGTATGTTCCCGGGGTGGCGATCCTAAGCACATATTTCAAGCGTAACATCGGTGCAGCCACTGGCTTGGCTGCTGCAGGGTCCAGCATGGGCGGTGTCATCTACCCCATCGTGCTTTACAATCTTATCCCCAAGATCGGTTTCGGCTGGGCTACTCGAGTCATCGCCTTCATCTCACTGTCAACGCTCATCGTATCAAACACCGTCATGCGACCCCGCGTCATTCCCTCAGGAAAGCGCAAGATTGTCGACCTGCCGTCATTGAAGGAACCCCCTTACGTGCTTTTCGTGCTCGGCGGCCTTGTCTCCTTCGCTGGTCTCTACCCGCCCTTCGTCTACATTCAGTCATTCGCTCAAGACAAGAAACTGATGGGAGACAACCTTTCCTTCTACACACTTGCCATCATCAACTCCGCCAGCGTCTTCGGCCGTATCATCCCCAACTTGCTAGCCGACCGCGTGGGTCCGATGAACATGATCATGCCTGCAACCTTGTGCTCTGGTATCATTGCGCTGTGCTTGATGGCCGTCCCCAGCGTCGCCCCACTTGTGGTTGTCTGCGCCCTTTATGGCTTCTTCACCGGCTCACTTGTCTCGCTACCTCCGACCATCTTCGTCGCCCTCAGCCAGCACAAGCGCCACATGATCGGCACCCGCATGGGAATGGGCTTCTTCGTCTTTAGCATTGGCCTCCTCCTCGGTACCCCTGGTTCAGGCTGGATCTTGGATGCCTCAGGCTACAACAGCGTCTGGATCTTCTCCGGCGTCCTCCTCATCGCTGCCAGCGCTCTGTTCCTCGGAGCTAGAATGGCCAGGATCGGGTCGCTTCGCTGGCTCGTCAAGGTCTAATCAGCTTCGACCTCATCCTCTTTGTTCTAATCGTATATTGTTTGATCTTCTATCTGGCATTCAACATGTGGTAAACCGGATCTACCGCTATGCTTGTACACACTTACGACATAGCACGGCGCCGGACAGAAGAAACTTATTTCAAAGACCCGCAACGGCACTGAAAAGCATTTTGATTTATTTGAAATTCGTTGGTCGACTAGCATATCGAATCATTTGCGCGAGAGATACCCCGGATCTACCACTATCACGACATATAGCACGGCGCCGGAACATTGATGATATTTTTTATACACGGATCTACCACTATTTACGACATAGCACGGCGCCGAAACTTTTGGATATTATCGTTGTTTCACCGGATCTACCACTATTGTGGCAAGGAGATATATAGCACGGCGCCGGACGAGAAAGAAGAAGACGTCTTGAGAGACTGCTTGAATTGTTTTGTTGTTCATAGACTGAAATGCAACGAGCCGTGCCAGGCAGCTGCCTGCGCAGTCCGCGAGCAAGTGCCCTTCTTTTCCATTTCAAACAGTGCTATTGACCGTATGGCTTTTTTCGTTTCGTGCAACCCATTGCTTCACGCACCAGCCTTCATCGCCTCAAGACTTCCACTTCCCCGGCTCGAAAAGATAGCCATGATTCCGAATCCAACATAGAACAGCGCAAGCGGGTACGCCACCAGCCCACGCATCCCCGTCATCCGCCCAACAGCGCAGAACATGGCACTAGAGCTGTACGTGCACCACGTAATCGCCGCAGACGTAAGCACATACCCGTAAACCGTATCCAGCGGCACCGCGATACCGACGAAACTTGTCAAAACAAGCGGCAGCAGACAGTACCCAAGCACCGAAGCCGAGCGCCAGATCGTCAGCGTCGCGCTGAAGTGTCCTCCCTGCCCGCCCGCCGAGCGAAGGTGCGGATCCGCCGCGCCGCCTGCATCACCGTTTATTGGTGGGGACATGAGCGACAAAATCCAGTGGAGGGAGATGGAGCCCAGCGCTGCCAGGCCGTAGATGTAACCGAAATGTAGCTTGCCCGACTGTGTGTTCCTGTCAGCACTGTCATTGGCAATAGGGGTAGGGAAACACGTACCAGCAGCAAAAACGTCCCGAACAGCAAGAAGAACAGTATGGGTCCGGCGAGGTCCGAGTCGTCCATGATGTGCTGGTCGACGCGCGCGAGCGGGTTGAGCACCGTCATCGTCTGCTACTGTCAGCCTGGCTCCTCACACTCGTCGCCTACTCTTAGGAGTGATGGGAGTTGGTGGGGTGTTGTGTGTACCTTGACTTTGATATGCCCGAAATTCACACCCAGCTCTTCCAGGAGCGGTGGCTCGCCCTCATATCCTTCTGTGCCGAATGCTGCTAGCCAGCCTGTGCGCAGGCCGCCGGACTCGCCCATGCGGCCTGTCACACCCCCGGGTGGGTATGTTGAGGATGCGGCGAAGGCATTGGATGAGGCGCCGGGGTAGGTCGCTTGGAAGGGCGTCGAGTGCCCGGATACAGGTTGCGTGTAGGACGAAGGGAAGAATTGGAGATTTTGCGCGGAGGGTGCGTAGGAGGAGGTTTGGGGTTGATTGTAGTAGGCCATCGTGGCCGCGGGTTTGGAGTGTTGCCTGGGATCAGTCTGACGGTTGACGGAGTCAAGAGGCTAGATGTGTTGTAGTGAGTGGGTTTGTGGTGCAATTGTGGTTTTGACTGCGCATCGGTGGTGATTATTGTTGGAAGCTTGAGGCTCAAAGGCAGCAGGTATACATGCTGATAGCTTCGCTGTTCTTCTTGACGCGATCACGTGACGGGAATTGTTGACCTCCTCCGCGCCTTCTTTCACCTTTAACCGCCAATGGCTATGAATGCATTGTCCTGTACATTTGTCTGCCACTCATGGATCTCCAACAACACGTTTGCTCTGCTTCTTGGACTATGACAGACTTAAATACTATTTCATCAACTTTTTTTTGGAACTCTCCGTTGGCGGCACCTGGACTGCCTGACCCAACATGGTATAGAATGTGCAATCTGGCGATCTGTCGCGACAAGTCTCGAGAATCCCATTGCCAGATGCAAGCTTACAGCCAAAGGATGGCCGACCCAAGGTAGACAGGATGGGTATCTCGAGACATGATGATACACATACCACTTGCCGGTTGGACGATTGTCTGGGGGGGGGGGGTAATTGACCACAAACAATCTCGTCCGCATACGCATTCGACATCGCCCGCGCCACGAGAAGAGCGGAAGCTTCTTGGCCAACTTGACCTTGGGTCATCCTGCGTGTCGCCTTGTTTGTCGCTGCACATCCCGAGTTCGGACATGCTGTCTTATGCTGGCTGGAAATTGCTCGCTAGAAAAGTAGCCGAGTTGCTCTCTGGATTGACTTTTGAAAGGCTTGCCAAACTTGGTCATGGTATGCCCCGCCACAACTTCCCTGGGCAGCATTGCTAGCATATTCCTTTGCAGCACTTTGGCGCGTCTTCCGGGTAACCTTGCGGGCCAGAGCATCTGAAAGTCCAACATCAATCAGTGCGACTGCCATGAAATCCAGATAACCATCGCTGCTTGTCTTGGTTGTAATCTTCGGGCCAATGCTATTGGTGTCGCAACGGGCTCAGTGGGAGGCACGTCCAAGATTGAGAAGTGAACGAGCAGAAAGTCCAGCAGGGTGGCGCAATGGCTTGACCAATAGATGGAAGCAAGAGGTTCCCGAAGAGGTCGGCAAGTGGCCGAGCGATCAGGCAGACAAGCGAGCAAGCGAGTGATCAGCCAGGTAGAAAGGCAGGTCCTCAGGACGACTGGCGGACGATTAGTTGGGCAATCAGCTCGCCTACTGGCCTGACGAAGTATCCTCTTATACTTTCGATTGTTCGTCTACCTACAACTTCGCCTGATCACTGGGCCTTCTGCTGGTCTCTGTCAATATGTTTGCCTGTCAAGTCGCTTGCTAATTGGTTGGCCACACCACTTATTATAATCTTCGACAACCGAGCTTGCCAGCCTTCCGATTAACCCATCCGATGGCTGACTTACGGAGCCCTTCGCTGACTCGTGTGTCCAGCTAGAGTCGTTTCTCGAATCTGTCTCGGCCTACCGCACCGCCTTCTATCATGGTCTCGTGTTGAAAGGTGCGAAATGCTATACAAGCTCTGGTACGTTCAATCTTTTCTTCAATTTGTTGCTTGAAATGCTCGAACCACAATTTCCTTGGTCCGGCGCGACCTTCCATAATTATTGCAGCAGTCTTTTCGTCATCCACTAGAGCCTCATCCAATGCTTTGTGCAAACCTATAAGGATATCGAACACTTCCTTCTGCATCTGACACCACCTGGACAAGGCCCAGTACTGCACCTTAGGGTGGTCGAACGTTCCGTGCGTGATTTGCACCTTCTGATTGCATGCTTCTTTGTCTTTTGAATCCTCTTTCGAGTTTTCTCTCGAATATCGATAAGACAAAAAGTCAAGCGCCTCTATAGAGGCTCCGCTGTCCAAATAATCCGCTTCCGCTAGTCTTCTAACAAGAACCCAACTGTGATATAAGTCAATCATGATTTATGTCACTCCTGGCTAAAACCTTATCTTACTTACTGCCAGTACCGGCATCCGAAGCCGTGTTTTCCGAATTCATAGTCGTCTAGGTGATGCTTCTCGATCAGCTCTCGAATCTCTCGCACTAGTGGACGGGTGCCACCCATTGCGAGATCAATTGTCGCAAGCAAGGTGCCGCTACTGTACTGATTCGGGCCCCTACACTTGAAAGAGAAGTCTCCGCCGTTGCTGTCTGATCGACATTCCATATCAATTTCCACCATATCGTCACCATCAAGCAAGAGATACGCCCTGCAATGGTTGTAGTCTGCCTGTCGGCGACGTCGAAGCGCGCCGCCGGTCTGCTGGAGTATGAGGCGATAGGTGGCAATTGGTTGTCCTAAGGCACGTCTCAATTTGGGATGATCTGGAACCTTGAAATGTCTCCAGACTTCGTGCGGATCGTACGGATAATCCTCTTCTGTGCTCGGCATGATCGACAAGGTTAGCAAATGTGTTCCCACACGCAGAACAAACTTGCGATGGCCTCCAAGAAGGATGTAGCCGTTTTATAGATACGAAGTGTCACATTCACTGGGCTGGTCGCATGGTGATACCACTACCCGCAATACACAAGGATAGAATGCTGGCGGGTACGGTAGTCGACGCAAGGATTTGGAATCTGCACTTTCGGATGAATTAGATCTGCAGTACTACTGCGGGAACGACGTGCAGTGCTACTGAGCAGGCACTTTGCAAGGGCAGCCAAGGAGAGGACAGTGTCGACCGACAAGCGTTTCTGGGCTGTGGGCTCAACGAAACAGCGTCGACGGCGCACCTCTTTGCCCGCTGCCCATACATTATGTCGTCGAACCTGGCTCGGTCTTTCGCTGCACAATCTCTCATATGAAAGCCTTGGAAGTTGAGAACAGCAAGCTCCGCCTTAACGTCCTCCCCCTGGTGTTTGTTCTTCCTCCTCGCTTGCCTGAGGTGAGGTTTTATCTGATCGCATTAACCGCAGCTCCTCCTTTTAGATGAGCTGAGAAGTGGAGCACGAGGCGGCACATTACAGCTGTCTGCCCAAAGACTTGTTGCAAGTTTTGGCTCGGAGTGCCTTGTAGGGTCGAGCTCGACATCCTGCTCACAAGTGTATAGCAGTATCACCATAGGAATAAGCATTCTACACTGAAAGGAAAACGTCCTTCTTATAGGTAACGAGTACTCTTCTGCCACAAAAGAAGATCACCCGATGATGCCGCGTACATTGCGGGCGCCTACGGACACGATACAGAACGCAAGTATTTGTCAAACAGACTGACAAGTCGTTCCGCAGTATCACGTGGAGTACGGGTCGCAAAGCGCAGCGGGAGTGTTTCGTAGATTTCTGAACGCCACCTTGTACTCAGTGCGGATATCGTTTCGCAAGACATCATCTATAGCAGCACGCAGAGCTACTGCAGGAAGAGCACGCAGAGTACATCGCGTGATAGCACGTAGAGTAACAACACGGCTTACAAGAAAACAGGCAGGCCATTGACTAGGGTCCTACGTGTGATCCTATAAGCGGTTTTACGCAACATGCAAGCATTGCAAAAATCGAATCGCAGTCCAGTCACCTTTCAGCCTACGCCATTCTTCTGGTAATTAGCGTTTATGTCCTGACCCGTTGGGCGAGCCAGTTGGTAGGGTAGACTTAGGTTGGCGGAACGTGCAGGCCGCAAGGCATTTGCGGATAAAGAAGTCACGAGAGGCTCATTCTGAATACAAGACGTCATATCACCTTTTATACTGACGTATACTGGTGGCGGCAGAACCTTGAATGTTTGTACTACATCTAGACAAGCGGTCGAGGTTTGTGACGCTTTATCAATACAAAGTGAGGGAGGGATGATCGCTCAAGTACATTGAAGGTCCGTTGAGCTATAGAGCACCAGGAGTTTATCACCATTCCATGTTCCCTTCTATCCTCCATGTTCTCTGCTATCTTCCAATTGAACCTCGTTCGTGACCGAAGCACTATACACATCGTGTGCATCATGCCTTTAATGCATCCCTTAGCTCTCACTGCTCTTAAATTCAATCGTCCCCCCCAAGTCCCTTGCCGTCTCCGGTCTCCTGTCCCATTCAGGACGCCCTCTCAGCCTCAACCACCTTCCACTCCCACCCCTGATAACTCACCTCCTGCCCTAGCCTCAGCCCCTTCTCCCACGCAACAGCACAAGGCAACCACAACCTTCCCACCTTCATGACCCGCCGCCACGACCCATCGTCCCCCTTCTTCCACCTCTCAACGCTGACCTCCGCCTCCTCGCCCCTCACCACCTTCAAAATCCCCTGACACCACCCTCCCACCCTCACCACCATCCCCTTCGCCCCCTCATCCTCCAACATCACCACCACCGCCTCGCCAACCCCAACATCCTCATCCACCCAGCACTCCTCATATTCCTGCCGAATCCCAGTAGCGGGGTTGACCATCGCCCCGCGCTCAAGCGTGCGTCCATCGTTGGAGGGAGAGGGGTACATATCCCCCTCGTCGAGGACGTCGGTATCACGATTCGGGGCCGCGTGGGAGTCGATCCAGTGCGTCCAGGTGCAGTGGGGAATAAGGGGTGTGTCGTTGGTTAGGAGGGTGGGATCGGCGGGGCGCAGGACGGTGGAGGAGGTGCCGGCGAAGGCCCAGGTGAGGCGCGAGAAGGGACCGCCTGGAGAGGATCAGAGATGGGTTGGAGAAGATAAGTAGACAGGTTGGGGGTGTAATGGCAGGTTTACGTATGGGAAGGGGCAAGATATTATAGTCACGAGGCAAAGAGAAGAGGTGAGTTACCTTCGTTCGGCAGCTCTGGCTCGTCGGGGGACGTGGGCTTTGCGAGGCGGATGTCGACGAAGCGGCGTGAGGGGGAAGTGAGAACTAGGGTCGAGGTTGGCTCGGACGGTGGATCGGGCAGCTGTGCTGTGTCAGATGGTAGTGGTCTCTCTTATGTGCATGTCACTTACCCATTGGATGTATTCACGCCAGGATATGCTTGCTTGGGCGGGCGCCTTTGGAGGCTGTTCGTGCGACATCTTGCTGATGTCGCGTCTTCGGTGTAGAAACCTGTGTCTTTGGTTGTAAAGAAGGAGTATTTCACAAGCGGGGATTTTTTGTTATTGGTGTAACTGGGCTCCGTGAAGTATGGTTGTGAAGCTGCGGCGACCAACAGGTTGCAATGCAGCTTGCCGGCTTGCACAACACTAACACAAATGTTCATGTACAGGCTTGGAGCGTAACACGTGCGACAAGGTGCAAATCAAGAATGGGCTGTAGTTAGGATACACGGGAGTTTTTGGTCGCTGAAAAATACATATACTGCCAGACAGCTTCTACATGAAGTCTATGCCGACCCCGAAGCTAAGTCCTTTCCTCCCCTCTTCGCCCTTACGTATTACCAGCGGCAGCGAGAAGTTAAGCTCGAATCTGGCTACAGGGTGTGCGTAGACAAGTCCCAGACCTGCAGCACAGCTGGGCAGCCCGTTCTGTAATTCCTTCAGAGTTGACTTGACGCTGCTTGCCACCTCCTGGCTGTTCATACCCCGATCCTTCTCCTTTGCTAGATCCTTGAGCGCCAGCAGTCGTCCACCATTGATGAAAGCCTGAATGCGCAGTGGTGTCTCCTTACCCATGGTCGGTACGGGAAACAAAATACTGGCGCCTCCAGCTGCGAAAACATCGCCACCCACAGCATCCTGCCCGTCTCTCGGTCCAAGCCCAGACAGTCTGAAGCCACGGACGTCAGTTGGTCCACCCAATTGAAAGCGGTCGTTCAGGCGCGATGCGACTGGAGAATTGTTTCCTGAAAGTGCAAGAGGATAGAGGAGACCACCACGTAGGCCAGCGGTCACTGAGATGCCGCTGTCCCCCTCGACGCCAGGGATAGGAATTGGCAGAGCAACTTGTGACTCGGCCTGAAACTTGCCGAATGCCACGTCGCCTTGCAGAGGACCAAAACCTGCCATCTCTGAGATGGTCTTAAGCAGGAAACCTCGCGATGGCAGCATAGGAGTGTCACGCTGATCGTTCGTCCAGGTATGTGTGATGCTGGACTTGAAACTGTCGCCCGCGTCTGCCCTCACAGAAGGGGACGCTTTCTCCGCCAATCCAGTGATCTGCCTCCACATGCCGGAATATCCAAGTTCATGGCGGCTCCCCCATGAGCTACCCCACTTCAGCCTTGTGCTGGCTCCTTTCAAGACTTCTTCGTGGCTAGCCCAGTGCTTAAGCGTCGAGCTTGCCAGTCCACCAATCTCCCATCGCAGATCAGGATTGCTGAGGAGCGGAGTATCGAAGAAGGCTGAGTAGGCAGATCGTGTTCGAGTTCCAAGTGAAGCGTGGACGTTGAGAGATTCGCCGCCGCCGAAGAGGTTGCGAAGGACACCGTCAAGAAATGCGGATCCTTCAGCCGAGCCGGCTTCGGTACCAGTCTTGATCGTGTAGCGACCCCGCTCCTGGGCAGCTATAATGACTGCGAGGTCCGTAGGTGAAGTGTTCGCATCGCTCTTGTCGGGCATGTCTAGGTATGTGGAGATGGGAGATTTGAATATGCCGAAGCGATTCAGCTTGTCAACCGAGGTGCCAATCTCGTTGAGAGCCTCTTGAAAGGTGTAGGGGCCATCTTGATTGCTGCTGAGGATAGGATCGAATATGCGCTGCAGGAAACCATGCCGAGTGTGTGTCGCGTGGAGCACTCGGATCGAGGAAATGGTCACCGGCTTTGTAGCATTGAAACCAACCTATTGCGAGATTGGTGAGCGAGTCGGCAGCTATATAGGGACAACATACTCACAAGTTCTGCTTGTCTTGCCTGCGACTTCTCTTGGTGAGCATGGACCCGAGCGGCGACATCAAGCTCTTTCTGCTCTGTAATTTTTGGATCGAGCTTCTGTTGTAGGCGCGCGAAGATCTGGAAGCTCAGTCAGTGACGGGGAGAGAATCACAGGGTGGAGACCAACATCGCCCTCGTCGGAGGTGGCCATTGAGCCTCAGGAGTGGACAATGGCGGTCGAGATGCGGTGGATGTAAAGCAGCTTGAGGTGAAGCCGAGCCGAATTCTATATCGATAACCCTAACGCTACAGACGGACTGGCCGACGGTGGCACAGACCCTCCGGCTCACCCGCCACTTCGCCGCATCATCGGTGACAGTCTTGCCGCATGTAATCTTGTACTGTTGTCCGTAACACTCTTCACTTTCACAACACCACTCTCTCCTTCCTACACCAACCTGTCTCTGACCACCTTCTAGCATATGGTGATTTAACATACATCGGCAATTCGCAACACGTCGGCTTCTCTTATTGCCCCAAACACTCCTTCAGCATCACCGACATTGCCGCCCACCCTTTTGTTATCTCGGACTCGTCTGCCTGCGTCACCTAAAAACCCGTCTGACCAGTAGCCGACATGGCTACTCGAGGTGCTCACAAGCGTCTTGCACGCGAATACCAGAATATCTCCGCCAACCCTCCGCCCTTCATCGTCGCTCATCCCTCGGAGTCGAACATCCTAGAATGGCACTACATTCTCACTGGTCCACCCGGCACACCCTACGCTGGTGGTCAATACTGGGGCACATTAATGTTTCCACCTGACTATCCCTTTGCGCCACCAGCGATTCGCATGCACACCCCCTCAGGCCGCTTCCAGCCCTCGACACGGCTGTGTCTGTCCATCTCCGACTTTCACCCCAAGTCCTTTAACCCGGCCTGGGAGGTCAGTACCATCTTACTGGGCCTACAGAGCTTCATGACCAGCGACGAGATGACGACTGGCAGCATCTCTGCCTCTGAAATGGACCGAAAGGTATTCGCCTCACGGTCGCGCTGGTGGAATAGCACCGGCGGCGGGTCGTCGCAACGCACTATTCCTAACGTTTCTACCGCGGGCAGCAATGCCAAAGGCGTGGGGGCAATCAAGGCTGGAGACGGCGGGAAGAAGTTCAAGGAAGAGTGGCCAGAATTGGACGAGGAGAACTGGAAGTGGATGGAGCAGGGCAAGATTGACCCTGCTACTGGTAGGTGCGTGAGCGCCAACCCGACGTGCTCGCCGGGAGCGACCGCACTTGGTAGACGACCCCAAGGAAGCGGTACTGGGGTCGGAGCAGTCGTGCAGGGTGGTCAGGCCGCCAGGGAAGAAGCTCAAACCTGGCTTGGGAGGTACAAGTGGCATATGGTCGCCGTTTCCTTCTTCACCTACATCATTGTCGCGAGGATCCTGGGGGAGACTCGATAACCTTGATAGACATGTACTGCTTGCATTGGTCGGTCAGATTTCGTTAGCGAGGAGTAATGGTTTGGTTATTGGGGACAGGCATCTCATACAGTGAATAATGCTCGCCGAGTCGAGCGTTAGCATGCGTTCATTTACGATGGTCATGAGTCACAGCATCTTAGAATTCAATCGTTGAGCAAACATCAATTGGGGATAACAGCCATTTCGAAATTTGATTTTGAATTGAGATTCTGCAGACCAGGCGTATGCCGTTCTGCGCGACTGTGTATCCTCCACCATGTGCCTTTTGATTTCTCGCACATAACTACAGACGACGACCACGGCGACCACCCTTCCTGCGAGTAGAGTCGGAAGGAGTAGGGGTAACGTCCTCAATACGGCCAATCTTCATGCCGGCACGAGCCAGGGCACGGAGAGCGGACTGAGCGCCGGGACCGGGGGTCTTGGTGCCGTTGCCACCGGTGGCCCGGATCTTGACGTGCAGAGCGGTGATGCCGAGCTCCTTGCAGCGGGCAGCGACGTCCTGAGCAGCCAACATGGCGGCGTAGGGGGAGGACTCGTCACGGTCAGCCTTGACCTTCATGCCACCAGTGACACGGGCGATGGTTTCGCGACCACTGTGCTTCAGGTTAGAATTGGCGCTTCCCGCAGAAGATTTGAAGGCGCGACATACGTGAGATCAGTGACGTGGACGAAGGTATCGTTGAAAGAAGCGAAGATGCGGGCGACGCCGAAGACGAGTTCACCTTTGGTCGAGGGTTAGTATGTCGATTTTTGATGTGCGATCAGCGAAATGGACGTACCCTCGCGGACCTGAGGGCCCAGCGAGATGTTCTCGGTGGCGGCGCGGTTGACAGTCTTCTTGGGAGGCATGTTGGCGGCTTGATGTGGGCGATTGACCTTGAAGCTGAAAGGAGGATTGGTCTCGTGGTGAAGTCGAAATTTTGAAGGTCGGTGGTGGAGCCGCACAAATTCCCGGGTTGGCCGAAGTTTTGCCGGTGATGCGGCGTCAAAGCTCAAGTGCACGCCCGCCCATCTTTTTTCTTCGCGCTCATTTGGACTTCAACTTCCATCTTTCTTCCTTTGTCTTTCTTTTGAGCGGAAATTTGTTTGCTGCAGTCGTTGATCATCTGTTGACTTGTCTATATCATCGTCGAGCGACGGAATCGTTGTCCTTGCGTTCGGCTGCAAATATGGCGGACACTGTGGTTGGCATCATCGGCATGGGTGATATGGGGAAGATGTATACCCGTCGCCTCAGTGATGCCGGATACAGGTGAGCATCGCTGAACTGGCGAGTTCTTGTCTCCAGCTACCCAGCTTGGCGCCATTTGCTCTCTAATCTGATGCTTGATATATTGGTGAGTCTCACTACATCTCATTTCTTATCTTAACCCCCTGCACAAAGCACCTGATGACTTGAGTGCATTTGGCTCGAGTATGGTCTGTTCGATGTTCTAGTCGCCATATCGGTGGCCGGGATGTCGGATGGGCTGTCACTGATGTAACTTCTCAGCTACCTTACTTCTTTTGTCTGAAAGCTTTTCAATCCTATCCACTATATTTGTCATTCACAGATATCTTTGGACTGTCGCTGACGTCTCAATAGGTGTTTTCATGATGGTTTCGCCGTCTTGCTCGTGAACGTGACCGCTGATCCTTGATGTTTCAGGATTCATGCCTGCGATATGCCCCAGAAGTTCGATGCTCTTACTGAGGAGTTCAAGGACAGGGTATGAGTCGACCTATGATATCTAGACATGTCTATAGATCATCCTGGCTGAGCATTTCTCCAGGACAATGTAATCATCATGACGAATGGCCACCTTGTATCCCGAAGCAGTGACTACATCATCTATTCTGTGGAGGCTGAGAACATTGACCGCGTCGTCGCCCTCTACGGTCCTTGTATGTCTACATCACCGACTCTACTACATGCATCGTGATAAGAGTGTGGAAAACTAACATGGCTGTAGCAACCAAATTGGGAGCCATCGTGGGTGGTCAGACCTCCTGTAAAGCTCCTGAGATTGCAGCATTCGAGCGCCACCTTCCCGTCGACGTCTCAATCGTCAGCATCCACTCGCTCCATGGCCCAGGTGTCTCGCCCGTCAACCAACCATTGGTCTTCATCCCTCATCGATCCTCCGACTCATCACTGCAACTTGTGCAGTCCATCTTCTCCAGCTTCCAGAGCAAGGCTGTTATCTTGTCAGCTGAGCAGCACGACCGTATCACTGCAGATACCCAGGCCGTCACGCATGCCGCTTTCTTGTCCATGGGTGCTGCCTGGGCCGCTAACAAGCAGTTCCCTTGGGAGATACCGAGATACCTGGGCGGTATCGAGAATGTCAAGATCAACATCACGCTCCGCATCTACTCGAACAAGTGGCACGTCTACGCTGGTCTTGCCATACTCAACCCCTCGGCCAAAAGACAAATCCGACAATACGCCGAGAGCGTCACGGAGCTGTACAAGCTCATGCTTGCTGGCCACAGAGAGGAGCTGCGAGACCGTATCTGGACCGCAGGCAAAGCTGTGTTCGGCACAGTCGGAGAGACCAAGGTCGGCGATCTACTGCTTGAGGATGAATTGCTGGACAGGTTCAGCCTGGGCACCAAGCCGAAAGAAAGAGTGAGGAACAATCATCTAAGTTTGCTTGCAATGGTGGACTGTTGGTGGAAGCTTGGTATCGTGCCTTACGACCACATGATCTGCTCGACGCCGGTAAGACTACTTGGTTCTGGTAAATGGTCAGTATCATCCTAATATGACTACAGTTGTTCAGGCTATGGCTCGGTATTACCGAGTATCTATTTCGCAACAAAGAGCTTCTCGACGAGGTGGTTGACACGGCTATCGAAGACAATACATTCAGAGCGGACGATTTAGAGTTCACGTTCGCAGCAAGGGTGAGTAGGGAATTGTCATGAATTCGTGACTGGTCATAAAAAGAACATCATCTAACCGCTTATTGCAGGACTGGAGCGACCGCGTCAGTTTCGGCAACATGGATGGTTATCGAGAGAAGTTCGAGTCCATCCAGGACTACTTCGCCCCTCGCTTCCCCGAAGCCACCAAGCTCGGCAACCAAATGATCACCACGATCGAAGAGAACTTGAAGTCCAGGCGGAAAATGGTCTCGAATACCGCTTGATTTGAGCGCAGAGGGTGAGAGTGCCTCGATCACTGGTACCATAAAACGAAAGCGATGCGTGGCCGCAAAGCTATGGCCGTGTAGACTTCATGGAGAGGCGCGGTTGGGCAGTGTTGATGACCAACGGAGAAAGTCCATTGTCAGCACTAGTAGAGCTCTCTGGTTCTTCTGCCGCTGGAACCACACCAGTCACACTACAGTCTGTCAGCAAAAGACCAAAAGCCATACTTCCTGGTCAGACGCTTACCTCGTCTGGTTTCTTCCCTCTATTGTGCAACAGGCAGAACTCCGACTGGCAGATGCGACAGGTCTTAATGTCTCGCAAGATACATGCGGCGCATGTCAGCCCGCACTCCCAGCATTCGCGCCGGACGCCCATCTGCTGCAATAAAAGTCAGCCAGTGCTTTCCACGAGACTTGACAAATTCAAATGAAGGACGTTGCAGCACAAGCCAGATCGCGGTCGGCATACATTTCTGCGGGCAGGGACACCATTCATCCCCACATGCCGTCCGCGCCGGGCAGCATCACATTTCGAAGGCAATTGTCCACACACGCCATGAGATATACCTTTGGTTGCGCGTTGTTCTCGTACTGGACGGAGCCATCCGCCCTGATGTTGGCAGCCTTTGGAGGTTGGTAGCAGGCTTCACACCACCACTTGTTGCAAGTGCTGCAGCGTCTGTTGCGCACGCACTCTGGACACCGCAGAATGAGTGGTGGGTATTGCGTTCTGCCGTCTCTGACAACGCAGCCATACGGTCGTTGGGCTTCCTTCACTGTCTGTGAATGCAGAGGCGGCGGAGCAAGAAGAGGAAAGGCGGTCTCGTCGTGCTGCCCAAAAATCGCAGGTTCTTCTGGACAAGAACCGCAGCTCGCGCAGCCTCCTAGCGATATTGTCGCCATTGCTGGCCCGAGAAACTCACTTCCTGCCTTCGTGATGTCGTGCCTTGGCACCTGCAGAGCACCGCATCGAAATGGATGATCCCTTGACATGCATCCAGCGTCTCAGCCCAGTCTGACAGTGGAATACTCATGACAACCCCCTGCCGCCGATACCAGGGGTCCAGCGCCATATCCGCCCCTCCCACAACCTCATGCGCCCCAATCATGGCCCCAATCTGCGCGCCCTCGACCTCTGTCACTCCCCCTCCTCTGGTCCCTACCTCCACCTCTCCGCTCCCCACATCCCCATCCCTCGGCCCAAAAACATACAACGCCCTCAACCTAGGCGTCCCCTCGGCCCTGCCCGGCCGGACAGCATACTTCAAAACCTGACACAACTTCCTCTCATTCAAATGCTCACACCTCCTCAGACTCAACACCCTCAACGCCTTGAACCTCTCCGTATCCGCCACAATCTCCCTGACCAAATCCGCCGGCACGCACAGCCCATCCAGCACCATCGTCCCCACCCCCGCCAACGCCCCTATCCGCGTCAACCGGGAGAAGATCCCGCGCAACGGCCCGCAGTAGAACTCGTCTTCGGTGAGGGCTTCGTCCATGCGCTCTGCGCGGAATGATTGGCCGCCGCGGTCGAGGGGGGCGGTGAGGGAGGCGGGAAGGCGGGCTGAGGGGACGGGGGAGAGGTCGAGGTGAGAAAAGGTGGAGGGGTGGGTGAGGAGGAGGGAGCGGAGGGAGGTGGAGGTGGAGCTTAGGGAGAGAAGGGAGGGGAGGGGGAGGTACGGGGTCAGTTGGAGGAGGATGAGGTGGTTGGCAAGGAGGTCGGGGAGGGTAGTGTGGGTGGTGTCCATGGTTGAGGTCAGCCGGCGGGTACTGTAAGGTGGTGCTGGACTGGGGATGAGTGTGGGGATGGAGTCCGGGGTTGGTATTATAGCTGTGTAGGGTTCGGTCCGACTCCAGGGATGTAGATGAGCGGGTTACAGGAATATATAAATATGCCCGTGCTGGGCGTGTATAGTGTCGATACCAAGACTGCATCCAAGACTCCGCACGGCCGAGACGTAGGTATGTCAAGGGCGCTCAGTCCGTCATTCGGCTCGGCGCTGCTGCCCGAGTGCCTGTTTCATTGGGTGTGGAGGTGCATTGCCGATGACACGGGATAGCAAGGCTGTGAATGGGACCGGCTGAGATACTGTGGGTTCTGTTTGCTGTAGTGAGAGCTAGCGTAGGAATGGAAGTCGGTGGCAATGGTACGATGGTGCTTGTCTGCACTTGTAGTCGGATGCTCCCGATACTTTGCTGCTCCGGCTTCGGGGTGGGGTGGAGCGCCAGCAGCCACGCAGGCAGGGTAATTGCGAGCTTCTAACACCGAGCAGGCTGATCAAACTGAATGTATCTGTCCACGTATGTTGCGTCTAGGATGTCGCCAGTCCCCGCAGGAAGGGAATAAATGTACGATATCGCTGTCTGAAGATGCAATTGTGTGACTTTGCTTTAAGTGCAGCCGACCAAAACTGAAGACAATACAACACGATGACCCACAGCGTTTTCTCACAGCATAAAAATATGCTGGACTGTACGTCGTGAATTCATGGGCAACTCAGTACCCAATAGTCTATTAATCTACACACGCTCCTCATCCTTCCTGGGCGCAAAATTCTCCAACCAAGTCCTCGCCTTCTCCAGGTCCCCATTTTCCGCCTCACATGCCGCCAAGCACCAAACAAACCCATACCCTTTCGCTCCCAACCTCTGCTCTGCCTCAGCCTCCAGCATCAATGCCCTCTCCCTCCTCCTCTGACCCGCCTCGTCTACGCAGAAGTGCAACGGCACCATCTGATCCACTACCACCGCGTCCACAAACGGCTTGACGAGGGGAATCGCTGTCTTCGCCGTCGTGCCCTCTTCTGACTTTCCTTGGTGCACTCGCCCGGACCGGCAAAACTCGTTCTGGCACCACGATTTGCCGCAGCCCGTCATCAGCTGCTGCAGGTAGCGGCGCTCGATGCGGCGCTTGAGAGCCTTGCCCTCGGGATCATACATGGAGACGTAGAGAGGTCCGAAGCACGAGCTGCACAGCCCGATGTCGTTGCCTGGCTCTTTGCCAGCGCGAGTACTGCCGCTACGTGCGGCACCGTCAAGCGTGTTGCCGCAATTCACGTTGCGGCAGACACGGGGTCGGGGACGAGATTTGCGCTCGAGGTTGTGGTGCGCGAGGTGTGTGGGCATGTCTCGCATGCGTGTGATCTTGCCGCATAAATGACATTCGGTAGTCCGTGACCCGTCCGCTAGCTCGTGTACTGTGAGACCTGAAAGGAGAGCTTCAGGGTTTGGTTCATCGGCGTCGCCTTCTTGGGGTACTGTCAGGTGGCAGAAGCGGCATAGGATGATCTTTGCGGGACATGTAGTGACATGATGTTGGGCAAGTAGCGGAACAGAGGAGAATGTTTGCTTCGTGGAGCATCGCGCGCATCTCAGGGGTTCTGGTGGATGGTATAAGGTGTCATGCTTAACACGTGAAAGATGTGAGTCCCCGAAGAAGGTGTCGTGGGGACAATGCCAATGCTTCTCGAAGGCTTCGGACCGCTTCTGAAATACTTGACCACATCCTTGAGGACAGAGAAGATTGTTCCTGAGGCAGAAGTTCTCATGCAAAATTAAAGTTCTTTGTGGTACCCACTGGCCACAATTCTTGCAACGAACATCGCCCTCGGTGGGCAAGTGATCATTGTCGGCCAGTTTGACATCTTCCACCTCCAGCTCTGTTCTTGAATCCGATATTCGTGCTTTGATTGAGAATTTCTGCGGCGTGGCAGCGGCTTTGGAATTGATTCCTGTTGTTTCTGGGGGTTTGAATGCATAGACCGAAACGTACAGAGCCTCCGCATCCTCAAGCTCGATGTTGGAAGGCTGGATTTTCACTCTTTTCGTGGGCCGTTCCTCCCAGTCTGCGAAGACATAGTTGTCCGCGCGCGGACGGGCTCTCTGCCGCGAGGAAAGTGGACTGACAAGAAGATCCACGTTGTCCTCCTCGGACGCTGGGAGGAGCTGTATCTCGATTGTCTGATCACGTGGCCAGGACGGTAGTTGATAGTCGACGTATTCTCCTGGCAACACCTGACCAGCTTGCTCCTTGAACACATCCAGATCACCCCCAGCAGAAGAACCCGACGAAGCAATGCTCCCGTTCTGATGCTTGTTCACTATTTTCTTGACAGTCTCTCTGGCTTGTTCTTCATTTAGAGCCTCGATGTCTACTTCAAGATCGGTGTCGACGACACAGATAGCGTCGCCCTCAGGCTTGAACTCGTCCACCAGGAAGCGGAAAAGCCCTGCATTCTGACCAAAGGTAGCCTCGCCAGGTACCTCCAAGACTTCCCCTTTAGTCAGGGTAGTGAATTTAGATCGCAGATGCTGTTCCAGCAACGCTTTCCAATCTTCGACATCGTAGCCTGCCTCGAGTGGCCTGAGTTTCACGTAAGACCCCTTGTGAACCTGCTGATAATGTACCGTGACTCTTTCTCGCACTTGACTGCCGTTTTCTGCTGACTCCGCATCAGGTATCTCTAAGTCCTCCTCACCAGTCTGTGCCAGACCAAGTGCGTTGTGGAGGAAAGTGCTCAGCACGATCTCGTCATCTTCAGCTGAGAATTCTTGTATACCAGCGAATATCACACGACCGTTATTTGGGTTGACGAGGCGGAAGGTCAAAGGTTGGGGTAGGTTTTGCTGGCGTTCCTCTAGATCATTGCGATAAGACGCATACTCTCGGGCGTTGAAAGGGTCGTAGACAGGAGCTGGTCCGGCGGAAGCTGCCTCAGCGCTTGCGGAGGCTGATAGGAGTTGTTCGAGAGCAGAGGCTGGCAGAATGATCTTGTCACCGGGCAGTCGGCTGCTTCGAGGCGATGAGGCGAGAGCCAGTTGCGCCGACCACTGCAGGACGGCGGGATTCGTAGCCATCTAGGGGCTGAGTGAAGGGCGGACGGGCAGACAAACAGTCACAGATATAAATCATCGTGAGAAACGAGTGACATTAGGTGAAATCATTATATTCAAGATGGTATGATACAGCGTAGTTTACGTGATCGAGATTCTCGAAGTTGCGATTCGAAAACCGCCGAAGCCGCGCAAATGACGTGCAGCTCGAGCCGCACAGAACGCAAACAGTGCAAACATGCTTGCTTGTCTAGCCATAAAGTACAACGACATCTCTGCCAGTATCCAGACTTCCGGGTGATCCCTGGATTCCCTCGTATTTCTCTAGAAATGTAGTTCAGCTGCTTTGGAGGTGTCGGTGAACCTTATTGGAGTGCTCTGAGGTCCAAGCTGTCCATCAAATGCCAGCCGTGTCCGATCTGAGGCACAGCATTTGAAGATGTATTATTTACACAAGCAGCCCTGTGCAAAGGTTTCGAGAGTGGAGCGAGTATTGCCAGATATGGCATGTAAAAAGTGTCCCAAACGCCGCGCTATGCATCTGCAGCGTGGGTGCTGCTCGCTAAAAGTCATGTTCTCAAGATAGGTGGATTGAGTGCTGGGTCGGAGGTAGTCACCGCTGCTGTGATCCTGCGAGCGGAATCAGAGACATGTTTTCATCGATCTTTGTAGAGCTTGGGGTTCCAACCCTCTTTAAGCTCCGACTCCCTCGCCGCCGCCTGCTCCGCTCGCCGCACCTCCATCTCTATGCGCTCTCTTGCGCGCAGGACTTTGCTCTGCAGATAGAAACTGCCACCCTTCTTCGGGTCGTTGAGGTCATATAGCCTTTTAAACCGCTCCATGACCTGCTCCATATTTGCTTGGCCACCCTTAGGCGGACCGACATTGAGGATCTTACACGCCTCCTCCAGTGTCAGACCGGACATGGACCCGCTGCCTCCAACGGCGTTGGGACCCATGGCAGCCTGGTATTTCTGAGTCGCTGAGGCATGGCGGTACGCCTCTGCGAACGCGCGGCCAAAGACGCGAGCGCCAGTGACAAAGACCTGGGTGATGATGCGGTGAGCCTGCACATATGCTTAGCCAGAAGTATAGTGTCCGGTGTGCTCGAGCGAGGTCTTACCATAATTGATGAAGCGCCGGAGATGAGGAATGAGCAGTCTCCCAGGTGCGATGCTCTTCCGCAAAAAGTTGGTGATGTCTTGTTAAGATGGTGCTTGAAGTAGGGTATGCAGATCGGCATGGACAAAATTTCTGGCGGCGCATCGGCGTTCCAGTCCCCGCCAAGACCCCCGAAAGATCTCCCTCGGCGATTCACCCCGATCAGAGCGCCCTCGTCAAAAGTCTCTTGACAATACATTGTTCAGAAATATCTGTTTCCTATTCTTGAGTAGCGAACGTGTTGCGACTTTGACCAAGCTTACGGAGCAGATGGACTTGAATTGTAATCTGCCAATCATCGCATAACTTGATCAGTACAGCACAAACATATACTCGGCATGGGGTTGAGTCTGAGCAGATAGTTGTATGAGGTACGTCTATTCACACATTGTACAAGCATTCATATTTTGCTTCAGTCGAACATTTTGCGTTTCGAATTTAGAAATTCTTCACTCCCTTGCACCACTTACTCTATTGTACGAGAGAAAATGGACATCCCTGAAGACTGCAACAGCTACCTGGGTCGCTTGTAGTGGGGTCCTAGCTGCTGTGATAAGTGCATTTGTACAGCAGTGATAGTCGGTTCTATGGCATGCCGACGATGTCTAGACCTTGACCTCTGTTCCTTTGTTTGCTTCCCGTTCGGACTGGGCTTTTGACTTGTCCCCAGCTGGTGCGCATCACGCGTACTCGTAGTAGTGGTGTCAGGACTTGTCTATGTTCCCATTTCCTATGTTTAGCATTGACCGCGTGGATCATCCAGGCCAGCAAGTGGATACGTCCATGGCAAATAAGGCACCAACCGTCAAGAATTCAATCAACTTCCGCACGAAGCTTTTCTCGTCGTTGAAATGCTCAACCCATCTCTCAGGCACAGCATCGGGAGAAAAGATCTGGGCAGCATCAAAATCGAGCCATATTGCCCATTTTAATGCCATGTTGGACCAGCAGATGGCGGGAATATGTGTCGCAATGGATCACGCCAGACGCACAGAAGCAGTTCAGGGCTTGTTGGAACTGCTCACCTAGCTCATGCGTGAAGTTGACTGGCGTGAACACTAGCAAGTCTGGTTAATCCTCAAGCAGGATCGCCGCCGGGGGAAGAGTGCCCGAGACGTAGTCAATTAGATAGGGTAGTGCGCGCCTGGAGTCAATGATGGCGCTGGCCCATAGAAGTACGGTACCATATTTTGATCGCAGACTTCACTTGCACTCCACCTGCACGAAGTGCCGCATAAGTATTGCTCTCGCAGTTGAACCAGTCGATTTCGCGGTACGTGACGGACAGCGCTGCTGGATGTGGCGGTGATACTGCCGGGGTTTGCACTCAGCATCGTTTGGCAGCTGGACAAGGTCCCCAGTCGCTTTCCACTTTCAGGAGATTTTCGTGCTTGTCGAGGATGACGAAGAAGATCTGAAAAGTCAGCGACTCGTGCAGCTTCTGCTTGAAAGTCATATCCTCAAGCAGATCAGCGGGGCGTAGGGAGACAGTGCGGCTCACGTTGGGAATGTCATGTGCACGACCGAATCCTATCAGCCAAGCTGGCAGGGAAACCGCACTTGCGTCGGTAGAAAAACTTGCGTCGGTAGAGAAGAGCAAGGTGGAGAAGAACAATGAATAAAGAGTACAATGCAGCAATGGAAGCAAACAGGTTTGGAGATAGGATTGAGGTACGAAACACTCCTAGGCAACAAGCGCTGCCATGTATTTTCCTGTACTACCTTCGCAAATCAGTCATGCTGCAAACCGTGAGACTCAGCTTACCTGTGCTCCGTTTGCGGCGCGAAATAAAGTCCAGTCTGATTCCGGCAATGTGTGATGTAGAGTCGATTTCAGGTGAGGTCTTTGTTTCCATAAATTCCGGCAAGCTCAGGACTCTTGCCCGAACAGGCTGTCCATTCGGGCACCACCACCTCTGCTTCTTAACCATCCAATTCCCATCGGCATAACCTTGTCTTTCGCACAACCTTACAAATAATCCGAATCCTGTCTGTGCCAAACGAACTTAACTCCACACTGCCACAATGTCTGCAAATAAACGTATATCGAGCGTTAGCCTTCCCTCTTCCACCCATACCTAACCCCCACTAACCTCCTACAGGAGCTACGTCAACTCTCCGAGAACCCGGTCGAGGGCACCAAAGTCTCGCTCGTGGACGAGTCAAACCTCAATATCTGGCGTGTAGATATGGATGGACCGCTCAACTCTGTCTACGCTGTAAAACTCGCCTCTCCCACCCATAATCGCCTACTGACTCAATGTTCCAGGGCGGCACCTTCCACATTGAAGTCAACCTCCCTTCGCAATACCCCTTCAAGCAGCCCGTACTCTCCTTCAAGACCAAGATCTACCATCCCAACGTGACCAACGACAACCAAGGCTCTATCTGCCTCGGTATCCTGCGCAGCGACACCTGGAAGCCCATCCACAAGATCGCTGAAGTACTACGGCTTGTACGCACAGTGTTGGAGGCCCCTCAACCAGACGATGCAGTCGAAGCATCTATCGCCGATCAATTCAAGCGCGACAGGGCAGCATTCGACAAGACGGCGCGGGAATGGGTGGAGAAGTACGCTAAAGGATCATCGTAATAGGAGGCCGATGATGGGGGAGAGGGACACATGATGTTACGAGTTGATATTGCATGGCATTAGCGAGGCGTCGTAAAGAGCGGGCATTGGACCTGCACGACTGGTCGAAAGTGCGAGGTTTCATGGAGGACGAAAGTCAAAGGGGGAGCACTGGAAGCTCTTCTTGGAGCACAAAGATCGATAAAAGCACCCTCTCCTTTTTTTAATACTCAAGAATCTTTACAAAACACACCTTCGCTATGTCCAGAAGCGCCATGGCCTTGAAAGCTGAATAACAACAGCACAGCGTCGTCCTGCTAATATGAAAGATGGAAAAGGCAAATCTATAACTCTGCCCGATAGGCGATACCGCTTGTGGTCCGCCCAATGGTCTTGAAGGTTTCGATCCTATTTCCGATGGCCAGCGTGTCGAAGCGATTGACGCCCATGATCTATGTAAACGTCAGCAATTTGTAAAGAGTGCATATTTAGGGTAGGGAAACTTACATCAAGGTCGTTGTATCCCGTAAACCAGAATCCAACCAGGACCACAAGGTAGCTAAGCACGAGCATACTGCCTTTGAAGTAGTTGCTCTTTCCTTCGCCGACAACGTAGTTCATCAGGAACAACCCAAGAATCACAGTGACCATATCCCACTGCGGAAAGATGAGACTGAAAGCGTGTGCAGCTGCATCGTCAGGGTTGGGCCAGATGTTGCGCACACTCTGCACCGCCGTGAATAGGACTAGAGCAGGGACTTGCAACAGCATTACCTGCAGCGCATAGGCGGATCCAATCTCCATGGAAAGCGCAATGTTGCCGTTCATGGCGAAGCTGATGGCATTCAGGAACTCGGTCGTGTTGGGCACGAGCGCAAACAGCGTGATGCCGACGAACTTCTCGTCAATATCCACGTTGTCCAGGACCGAATCCACAGTGTCGACCAGGATCTCCGCGATTATTGCATATGCCACAGTTGCAGTCAGCAGAATCACAATCGACTTGGTGCGCGACCAATTGGGTGCGTCGTGTCCGCCGGCATGATCATCCTCGTGCTCCTCGTGGCCTGGAGCTGTTGGCATAACGAGACCAGATGCTGCCGCCGCTGTGGTGTGGTCATGCTTGGTGCTGATATGTGAGGCTTTACGCTGCGGTCGAGCAACATCCCGGGCTGCCACAGTGGCTGCAGTCGCAGCAAGTTCGGCGACCTGTCGTACCAGGTTGTTGTTATCTTCTGCGGATAATCCAGGAATGCGAACCGATGACTTCCGTTTGTCGGGCGATGGTTCCTCCTCAGGTGGTACGAGATAAGGCGTACGCGGTGTTGCTGGGGCACTAGCCTCGACACTTAGAATGCCTTCTCTTCTTGACTTCACCGAATCTGGAATTCCAGCTGACTTCAAAGATTGCCCCAAGATTCGTTTGTAAAGCTGAGAGTCTCGAATGTCGCGAGGGCTGATGGAGGTGGAGGTGTTCTGACGAGTCATGGTGCTGTGAGGATCATGCGGAGTAGCTGGGTGCCGTTGTTCAGCGCCGTGGCGATCGGACTTTTCGTACTTCTTTTCTTCCGGCTCATTGTTCCAGATGATCGCTGCATGGGTTCTGAGCGTGAACATAAGGCCAATCACGTACGACAGAAAAAGCATGGACGCCGAGAACCAGATGAAGGGACGGACGGCGTTCAAGTAGAAGCGATCATTGAGAGCCACACTCTGACTGAAATAACACCGTCTGCAATCATTCTCGACGTCATCGTCAGATCCAGAATTCTTGCATTGAAAGCAATTCAGCTCATGGCTGCCGTAGATCTGATAGAATAAAGTCGGGCCGAAAGATCCAATAATGGCGAACATGAGCATAGTTGACGAGACACCTGCTGACTTGACGTTGAAACGCTGAGTCTTGCGCTTGATGGCACCGAAGCACATCGAGATTCCCGGCAAGAGTAAGATGCCAGCAAATATACTGCCAATGATACTTCCTTCGACCAGCTGTGCCTTGCCTTGCTGTAATGCAACGCAGTACAAGAAAACTTCGATGACAGTAGAGAAGAAGGCGTTGACTGTAGCACCAACTCCCATGGTACTTTGTGCGGAGATGGAGGCAACTGCTTGCCCAATGAAGTATGCGAGCGGGATAATCGACAGTAACGCTAGGACAAAGATCAATCCAGAAGAGGTAAGTCCGCTTTCTATTTCAAGGGTTTCTTTCAAGACAAAGAAATCAAAGATGGTGAAGCCGACAAGGGCGAGCAGGTTGATGAGGAATATGTTTGTCCCATCAACAGTGTACTTCCAGTATTTAATGCCCACGGCCCTGTATGTGCAAAGCAGAATGCTAGACGAATGAAGCTCTGGTTGACGTGAATAGTGACTGTCAGAGTGGAAAGACAGAGCCAGTGGATGCCGACGTAGATGATATAAGAGTAGAGCAGTGACCCTACCCATAGGGATAGAGAAGACGAGGAACCAGCAGACACCCGAAACGAGGATCAACAGGGGTGTTAAGATGACATAGAAAAAGGCAAAGTAGACGACTCTTCCAAGGTTCCATTGACCGCGACCGAATGGTCGCTTCTTGGTTCGATTGGCGTTTCCGTTTTCATCAGATCCGCTTCGATCATTTCGACTTGGTCGTCCAAGCAGGGCGTCCGTTTCTTCAGCCGAATCAAGACTCTCCCTCCGCTGTCCGACCAGACCCCTACGTGGACCAAAGAAAAGAGCGCCTTCCTCAAGGTCACCAGTCTGCCATCGCTCGTACTCGGAAATGCTACGCCCCTCGCCTTCGTCTTCTTCCAAGTACGCCTCATCGTGCTCAAGACGTACAAATTTACCGAACGGGTAGAAGATGTATCTCGCAAGCTGAAACAGAACAGAGCCATAATTGGAACCTCCTGAGAAAAATCCTAGGACTGAGCACAGGATAGCACCTGCAATCGCGACGACTGCCAGAAACCAGCCAAATGTCAGTGTCCAGAGAATATTGAATATTGTGAGCCATCGACTGACGTAGCCCCCAGGCGCGGAATGAATATCGCCTTCCGCTGTGGCTTGCACAGATCTGTCTTTCTTGTACAAGGCAGGTTTCCATATCCTGATACCGAAAGGATGTGTTTCATTTATAGCCTCTTGCCGGTCCTTGAGAGTAAAGTCTTCTGCTTCCTCGTCTGCTTCTTCGCTTTCTTCTGCGTCATCGGCACCGGGGCCACTAGAGTCATCATCCTCCTCTCCAGGCCGAAGTGTCTGATCGGAATCGTCTGAGGACGCGTGCCTGTCACCAGCAATAGTTGCTCGTCTAGAGGATTCGGACTCTTCGGCTTCATCCTCTCTCTCTTCTGATTCAACTCTTGCCAGAGTGGGAGGCACCATAGACTTCCGTCTGATAGTAGAAGCTTGACGACGAAGGGGTCCTGCGGATGACTTCGCTAGTCGATTGTCTTGATTTACCTCCTCTTGACTATCATCGACCGAGAACTCTTTCCGGGTATGCGCAGTGTAGGAGGAAGACGCCTTGCGAGGCAAGGTGGGTTTCTTGGGCGTTGCTGCTCCAGGTGGTCTTCCTGGAGTTGCGGTGATTGAGCCTAAGAGACAGGGTAAGCACAAAGGGGCAAGTACAATAAGGTGGCAGAGAGCATACCATAACTCCTCGACAGATCGGTTGGCCGAGTACGGATAGTCTCATACTGAACACCATCGTCGGCCTCCACTGAAGCTTGATCGGTGTCGTTGATGCTCGCTCGTTCGGTACTTCTAGCGCGGTGCTCCTCCTGAGCTTCACGCGAGTTAGAGTTGTCGGCCATGGTGACTTCCTAGTTCCTGCGAGCGCTCAGAGCGCGGTGGGAGGTTGTAAACGAGGTCATCCAGTAATGCACCGACGCATACGCGGAAGGACGTGGGTCAAGGACAGCGAGAAACAACGCAGGACAGGAAACAAGTGAAGCAGATAAGGCTGCACGTGCTGTTGTCGGATGAACGCACGAGGGCCCGGATGGCGCAGATCAGCGGAAGCGCGGAGTGGGTCTGGGATGTCCGGGTGATTTCTTTTATTGCGGTCAGCAACCTTGTTCCGAGCAATACCAATACGACGCGTTTGAGGTCGCGATGCAGACAAAAGTGATCAGAAACGAGGGCGGTCAAGACGATGAGAGGCGTGCACAAAAAAGACGAGTGATAGGCAGAGACCGCTTTTTGGCGCAGAGGGATTGTTGATCAGCCCGCGGCGACTCCTGAATGTGTCGGGTCCTCAAGGCGCGCCAAAGCAAGTCAAACTATCCAAGCCCTGGGCAATGCCGGTCTTGCTGGCCCCCATTCGCCATCTCTTGTGCCCAGCTTTTTTTTTGTGCACAATCGAAGAATAGTATACAACTAGCTATAAAGACATACCATGTACTGTTGTGCGACTACACCGAACAGTTCTTCCAAGATCTCCCCGACCACACGTTTTTCGGAGTATATTTTGACATCCGTCATGGCCGGCCAATCGTAAATTTTAGCTTACTCTCAAGAGTAATTCACGTGGCAAGTAGAGAGGCCCTTTGAGGCAAGCTGCAGGTATGGTAGGACAGGGCGCAACTCGTGAGCGTCTTCGTACTTGGGTATCGAAAGCAAAGGCCAATACAGTAAATGATCAACCAAGACGCATCCTGGCACAAAGCAAGCAAACAATGTCATTAACTCTTGGCAGGGCACGGCATGATGGGCGGTCGGAGCCACGGGCCGAGAGAGCCGCGCGCTCTCCTTTGAGCGGCTTGAGCTTGAAGCTCGATATGGAGAACATCACGGCTTGCCTTCACACACTTCATCGCATCCCAGCCCTTGTCGCCATCATTCATCTTACATCATCGCGCAGGTCGGGTCACACCTGTGCTCCGACTGCCCGTCTCCTCTCTTCCATCTCGTCTTGCAGCGGACCATCTCTACACAGCCTGTTGTCAGCACCTTGCCATTGCAGGCGTAAGCCAAGATGGCGCTCGACAAGTTCTTCCACGACAAGATTGAGAGCATGAAGCTCGAGATCATTCAGCGTCAAGCTGTTTTGCGAAGATTAGAAGCACAGCGAAATGACTATAACTCGCGGGTTCGTCTCCTGCGCGAAGAGCTCGGTTTGTTACAGCAGCCCGGATCGTACGTTGGTGAGGTGGTCAAAGTTATGGGTACCAAAAAGGTTCTGGTCAAGGTGCATCCTGAAGGCAAATATGGTCAGTCCTTTCGTGAGATCTTTGGATGAACAAGATGCTGATCTTTGCACAGTCGTCGACGTGGCAGACAACATAGACATCTCAAAGCTCACCCCCGGCAAGCGCGTCACCCTCCTATCAGACTCATACAAACTTTCATCCCTGCTACCATCCTCGGTAGATCCTCTGGTCTCGCTCATGATGGTCGAAAAGGTCCCCGACAGCACATATGACATGATTGGTGGTCTTGATGAGCAAATCAAGCAGATCAAAGAAGTCATCGAACTCGGTCTGAAGCATCCGGAACTATTCGAATCGCTCGGCATCGCACAGCCCAAAGGAGTGTTGTTATACGGGCCTCCAGGAACTGGAAAGACTCTGCTTGCAAGAGCTGTTGCGCATCATACCGACTGCAAATTCATCAGGGTGTCTGGTTCAGAGCTGGTCCAGAAGTACATTGGCGAGGGGTCGCGCATGGTGCGAGAATTATTCGTCATGGCTCGAGAACACGCACCGAGTATCATATTCATGGACGAAATCGACAGTATAGGTTCATCTCGTGTGGAAGGCTCGAGTGGGGGCGACAGTGAAGTACAACGAACCATGTTGGAACTCCTCAACCAGCTTGACGGCTTTGAACCTACCAAAAACATCAAGATCATCATGGCCACCAACCGTCTCGACATCCTAGACCCGGCGCTGTTGCGACCAGGTCGCATTGACCGGAAGATTGAGTTCCCGCCGCCCACTGTCGAAGCCAGAGCCGACATTCTACGCATTCACAGCCGGTCCATGAACCTCACCAGAGGCATCAATTTGACCAAGATCGCAGAGAAGATGAATGGATGCTCGGGGGCTGAACTGAAGGGTGTGTGCACAGAAGCTGGCATGTTTGCTTTGAGGGAAAGGCGAGTGCATGTGACGCAGGAGGACTTTGATCTGGCTACGGCCAAGGTCCTGAACCGGCATGACGACAAGCAGACTTCGGTACAGAAGCTGTTCAAGTAGACAAGAACCTGCAAACGAACATACACCTTCAGAACCGCGCAATTGTTGCCATCTGTCATACGAGACGCATTCTACAACGCCGCGAAAAGCAGCTTACGATGCTCGGCCGTATCAATTACTTTGAACAAGTGATAGCCGACATGCCCCGCAGTCCATACTCATCATGTGCAGGCGAGCGTGGCGCTATCTCCACCGTTAGAAAGTCCAGAAGTTTCCCGGTCATGTCCGAACCTATTGAATGAAACTTCCAAAGTCTCTGTAGCTAGGTCTTGTATGTTAGTGAACAACCCTGTTGCAAGAATATTACTCTCAGATGGCGTCATGATATTTGTTTCAAAAAGGATCACCGATATATCATGTTTCGAGTGGTGCGCTGTGACATGAGTACGAACCTGGCCGGGAAGCACAGAGCAAATTGTGGCGGTGACAACAACAACGTTGGCACCCGTTGCTTATTCGCAGGCGTAAGCCACTTCTGGGTTGCGAGGGAAATATCTCTCAACTGCCGCCATGTATAACGTCTTCACCTTACCGAAGTTATTCGCGGCACATAACGCGAAGTGCCTGGAGCTAGATAGTATCAACAATGCTTCTCACACTAACGTCGCTCTCCGCGTGCTTAGCCCTTTCGGAGGACGAATGACCAGCACATCAGGTCTTGAGCGTCGTTGCGGAATCAGAGTTCGGCGGCTCTGATTCGTTTGGGCTGGGAACATTCCCCACGGCGCCAACGAAAAACAACCGTATGGACACAGATATGCAGGGAGAACGGGACTGGCACATGGCAATGATGAGCGGAGTGCGTGCATGTGAACGTCTTGCTTGGCGCACCACGGCGTTTGTTTCGCTAGGGGGGTTAACAACGAAGGAAGGTCTGAAAATTGACGGTCACAAGACATCAATCATATTTTTGTCGGCCCCATTTGCTCCATCACAATTAGGCGTGCCAGCTGCAGTCCTGACACTCGTCGTGGACGCAGGGTCCGACTCCTCCCGCCCTTGCCTGGTTCTGGGCGAAAAGACGCCATCATTTGACTCGCCCGACCCGTGAATGGGCCACGCCGCCCGAGCCGCTCTCCACACCAGGGTCTACGCCAGTGCTAGATTTGCTGTCTCCCGTCACTTGCAACATGCCAGATCTGCCATTCCTTCCACCCTGATCGTGGACCCTGTCCACCGACTTCACCGTCCCCTGCAGCGTTTCTAACGTGCATGTGCGGCTCCCTTGACCTTCTCGCTCCATGCTGCATGCCACTACCAACGGGCCTGCGCTGCACTCGTCATGCGCGCTGTGTACGGGGCACTGCTGTCGTGCTGACCAGCTGAGGGGCACTCCTTTCCAGGAATTTCCACCTGACGTCCGTGTGTCGGCATAGAAGCTGCGGGCGATGCAGCCCTCGTGCCTCGACCGGTGGAGTGCCGCCAATCACAACGCGGGCTGCGTGCTGCCTGCCGAAAACAATGATGGAGGTGATCGCCATTTTTGGGGTGGTCCGGCCGCTCTGACATCATGTGTGCGCCACCGACCAGACCCGTAATGCGCTTAATTGGGCGCGGCCTCATTTTCGCTGGCTTTGCCGACTCAAAACAACATCCGCCAGAAAACGACACACCGTAATCCCTCCCTATCGCCGTGCTCGTGCTTGGAATCTTCGCCTCCGACCGAGAGCGCTGACGCTTGCAACTTCTAGCGCCAACTGATCCACCACCTGTTGCTGGACCCTGGCCCGCACCTGCTCCCATCTTCTTGCATTTCAAACCCACACTAGCCTGTTCCTCGTCCGGTAATCTTGATTAGACAGCATCATGGACCTGGATCTGCACCACCGCTGAGCACGATCCTCCGACTGGTTCCTTCGTCTTTTGTTCTTGTTCTTCTCTGTTTCTGCTGCCCCCGCCACTGCACACCGGCTCGTGATCCGGGGAGGCCCTGCATCGTTCTCGACCACCTCATCCCATCTGATCTCTCGATCATTATTCCACCTTCACACTACCGCTTCGCGACACGCTTCACTCCTAGGCAGGCAGATATGCTGATCTTCTAGCCGCCACTCTTCTCGATTGATGTATTGCCTGTTCCCAGCAACGACGTTGCCGTCGCCCCGCTCACCTTCGTCCTGCTGCTGAGGCTTGGTCATATACATCCCGGTCGACTTCGTGCCTAGCCATGTCCATCACAGCATCCGCCACATCTCCAACAACACATACGCCATCCCACCAGTCGCGCTCTTCAGTATCTTCCGTCCGCACCCCAAGACCTGGGTCGATTGGACAGAATATGGCTCCTCTGTTGACTCAAACCCATATGTCACCTCATGGTCAGACGCCGACTGCGTCGTCCAAAGTCCGATCTCCCAGTCCAAATTATTTTGGATTTCAAACCTCTTCGTCAACTCTGCCAGTTTCCACGTACAATGGACAACATGCTCGTCAGAACTGGAGTCCTCCGTCCTCGACAGTCCGATCGACTGCCGCTTTTTCTCCCACCTACGTTCCTGTTGACCAGAATCCGGACTTTGCTGCGTTCAGAAGACAATCGGAAGGCATGAGCCGAGCATTCAACCTTTCCACATTTCCTTCATTCTCGCAAGACTCATCGCCGGTCTCTCCAAAGTCGGACAAAGACAAATTTCCGAAAGATCTGGCGGGTACACCTGTAAGGTCGAAAGTGGATGCGCAGGTTTTGCGATCACCGCCTATGAGACCAGGACCACACGTCCTTGGCGAGACGGACAGCTTCGCTTTGGGTAGATCGCCGAAGCGGCATCTATCTTCAGATTCCACCAATTTTCCAAATCCAGTGCGCAAAGCCTCTCCTGCGACTAGCGGCGAGGGTTTGACGTTGGGCTCTGGATCAGCAAGCGTGCCACCAGAAGAAGCTCAAGCTCCACTCTTTGCACTACCTCCCCCACCGCTCTCACTGCCTAAAGCTCGCGCAGAGACTCTACCTCCTTCAAATCTGAATGATCAGTCATTAGTCACGCCTCAGCACGTTGTCAACTTATTAGAAGCCAACACCGAAGAAATCCTCATACTGGATCTGCGTATATCTACACAATACGCAAAGTCGAGGATACCTGGAGCTCTCAATCTGTGTATCCCGACGACCCTAATAAAACGTCCATCTTTCAACGTGAATAAACTTGCCGAAACATTCAAGAGCAACGAGCAGAGGACGAAATTCGAGAAATGGCGCAATAGCAAGTACATTATCGTGTACGATGCTTCGGCATCGCAACTCAAAGACGCTGCTGTTTGTCTGAACACCATCAAGAAGTTCGAAAGTGAAGGATATGACGGCATCGCGTACATTATCAAAGGAGGCTTTGCGGAATTTGCCAAGAGCTTTCCAAGTCGCATTGACAAACAGTCGGACTTCTCGACCAAGAGTAATGCACCCGGCAAAATAACAATGCCAGGCTCTGACGCTCCTCTTCCTGTTATCGGGGGCTGCCCTATGCCTGCGACGAAATCTGCTGCTAATCCATTCTTCGGAAACATTCGTCAGAACATGGATTTAATCGGAGGAGTCGGTCAAATGCCCGTGAAGCGACCAGCAGACATCACTGAAGAGACGCTCACCAACGTTCCGGACTGGCTTCGGAGGGCATCAAAAGTATCAGACAACGGTGCACAGGTTTCAGACAAGTTCTTGCAGATCGAGAAACGTGAGCAAAAGCGGATGCAAGATGCTCTATCTGGAGAAGTCCATTACGGTTCCCCTTCTGTTGATCAATCCGAGTCGGTTCAGATTGCTGGAATTGAAAAGGGTGCCAAGAACAGATACAACAATATCTGGCCGTTCGAACATTCAAGAGTTAAGCTTGAGGATGTTCCTAACAATGGATGCGACTACGTCAATGCCAACCATATTCAATCGAGTCTGTCTCATAAGCGGTACATTGCCACCCAAGGGCCTATACCCGCTACTTTTGCAGTATGCCTCAAAAAAATAACATTGTGCTTGAATATTCTACTAACTAAGTCCAGGACTTTTGGAACGTTGTTTGGCAACAAGATGTTAGGGTCATTGTCATGCTGACAGCGGAGCAAGAAGGCGGTCAGGTCAAAGCTCACGACTACTGGTCCGGCCGTCAGTATGGACCATTCCGTCTTGAGCTTATTTCGTCTCGCAAAGCCACGCTTGATCCTGCAAAGATCCACCGTCATCGTCTACGGCAACCAAGCACAAGAAAATCATCAATTGACAAACCCAACATTATTAGGAACGATTCTGGGCAGGAAGCTAGCGCTTCCAGGACTGGCACGGTCTCAATTCCACCATCAAACGACGAACCCTACATAACTGTTCGCAGATTGACGCTATCGCATGATGGATTCCCCTTCCAACCTATTCGAGAAATTACACAGATTCAGTACGCTTCCTGGCCTGATTTTGGCGCACCCGCTCATCCATCACACCTCCTCGGATTAGTGGAACAATGCGATGCCGTCGTTCGCAGCCTCACGCACGCCAAACATACGGATCCAGACTCGGCATCGTCTCGGCCGGTTCTGGTACACTGCTCAGCTGGATGCGGCCGAACGGGAACTTTCTGCACCGTCGACAGTGTGATCGATATGTTAAAGCGCCAGCGCAACGCATCACGAGCCAGGGAGACGCGAATGTCTATCGATGCGAGTGACGCGTCGTCGAGATCACCCAAGACACCGAAGACCCCCAGCAGATTCTTTAATGACGTTCCTGACTCGAATCCGTTCTTCTCACCTATGCAGCTTTCTAGTTCACCAGTCAAGGCCTCGATGGATGATGTCCTGAGCAGCTCGCCGGACCCTATAGAGGAAGGTTCATGGGTACAGGAAAATGGCACCGACCTCATTGAGAAGAGCGTGGAAGATTTCCGGCGTCAGCGTCTCAGCATGGTACAGAGCTTGAGACAATTTGTTCTTTGCTACGAGACGGTCTTGGAATGGGTAGTCGAAGAGGAGAGACGTGCGGCAGACCTTTGAGAGGTCTGGTATCTGGTTGGTCTTTACACCGGTAATGACCAGGAAACATGGGAGACACGGAAGACAACCATGGTTTTTTACGACACGAGACATATTATATATCACGAACGGCGTTCCTGATTGAGGGAGGCGATTATTAGACGGAGTGAGCCTAATTTTACCAGGCACTACAACAAGACGCAAACCGGGAGGCGGGGTGGTCAGCTTTAGGGTTGGATGTCACGCATTATACGGGAATCCGACCTAGTCGCAAGCATCAGCGTCATTTTAACTATCATGCAACATACATAGCGAGAGGATTGATTGCTAGTGTCGGCGTGCACTAGAAGATTTTAAAGCTAGGAGATCACAGCTCTGCATGCATGCAAGCACCAGCGATAAATCGAACGAATCCATTCTTACACAAAGTCTAGAACGTGTCGCGCCAGCCTGCTAATAGTGAACATGAAGGACGAAGAGTGAACGCAGCCCATCGCACATGCGGCCCTTCCCATACCAAGGACACCCCCAAACCATGCATACCCCCGTCGATCACAAAAGGAAGCCATCTATCACCGCCTCCCTCCCCTCCCCTCCCTAAGCCTAGCCCCCTTCACCGCCTCCCTCCGCCTCGTCTTCCAGCTACTATTCAGCTCCGACCGCCGCTTGTAGAACTCGTCTACCATCGCGCTCCGTCCGCTGCCCTTCTCCTTCTTCCCGCCCTCATCACCTTCCTCCTCCACGTCTTCATCGTCCCCGCGTCCGAAGCCAAAGAACCTCTTCCCCGCCACCGCGGTGTCGGGTGTTGGGGCCGCACTTCGTAAACCTCGTAGGCGCAGGTCCGTGGCGGTAAAGGGCGTGTGCGGCGCGGCACCGGTGGGTTGAGGCGCTCGGATGATGGGGTCGGGATCCTCGGCGTCGTCGGCGTCTTCGGAGGTGGTGAAGAAGTTGAATGTTGTTTGGATGGGGGCGGGGCGCGGGGTGCGTTTGTAGAGGGCTTCTAATGGGTGGATCTTGGTTGGGGAGGTTGGGGTTGGGTCGGCTGTTGGTGGAGGTGGAGGCGGGGGAAGAGTGGATGTTGGTGGAGGCGTAGGAGGCTCGGCGGTGGGTTGGGGGATGGAGACGGGAGCGAGAGCAAGAGTGGTGGTTGAGGTGGTGTTGGGGGCAAGAGTTGGGTTTGAGTCCGAGTCTGAGGCTGAATCTGGATCTAGATCTGGATCTGGATCTGATGCTGATGCTGGGTCATTAGGGATTGAGACGGTGGCAGAAAAAGAGGGGATCGATGATATCGATTCTTCGTCGGAGGAGGAGGAGTCCGAGACAGAGTTGGGGGCGGACGACTCGGATGATACTGAAGATGAGTCGGAGGCGGAGCTCTCGTCCTTGACCAAAGTCTCGTTGACCGGCTTCTCCGAGGTATCCTCTACGCTGGGCGTTGACTTGACAGGACGGTCGGCTGGTACAGGTCCAGCGGGCTTGGGTTTTGGGCGATTCGATTTGAACTCCTCCACCACATGGCCTGCCTCGTCAACCCACCCTTGACCATCTACGTAAGTCAGAGGACCGCCTTTACGCTCGCTCTGCGCTTGCTTAAGGAAGGTCGGGAACTTGGACGTCGTCTCAAATTCGTGTATGATCTGTTTTTCTGACTTGTTGGACTTGGTCTTTGCCTTGGCTCTCGAATCAAGCTTTTCTGCAGACTTGACAGACTTGGGCTTGGTGCCGGTGGTGCGGAATAACAGCTCATCCTTGTCTGTATAGCGGGACTTCTCTCTTGACGAACTGTGCTTCCTCTTGTCCTTGTCCGGTTTGGCTGTCGCGTCTGTCCAGCCCCGCTTCACTTTCCTATCCGCGGGGAGTTCTACACCAGCAATCTCATCCTTGGATTTGGCTTTCTTGCTGCTCTTCTTCTTCCTAGGCGGCTCTTCTTCGACGATTGCGCCGTCCCCGTGCGGAGCCTTGCGTTTCTCTGGTCGAGCCTTTTCAATGCTCATCTTGTGACCTCTGAGTATGGCTCCGTTAAGCTTCTTTCTCAGATTGTCGGCCTCGTCGGCAGGGAGCTCCAAATAGCCAAATCCGCGGTCGGGGTCTGATTGTGTTTTGTGGTAAGTTACGCAGGAGGCAAGCGATTGCTTCGCCTTGGGTAATATTGAGTCGAAAATTGCTGGTGTGAATGGGGAGAGG
This sequence comes from Myriangium duriaei CBS 260.36, assembly GCA_010093895.1. Lineage (NCBI taxonomy): Eukaryota > Fungi > Ascomycota > Dothideomycetes > Myriangiales > Myriangiaceae > Myriangium > Myriangium duriaei. Next base: position 1,008,006 of record ML996085.1, read on the forward strand.
TGAAGCCGCACCCGGGCTGCGGCAGAGGCGGCTACAGCCTTGCTCATCTAGGCCCTTGCAGAAGGATGCTCGTTGTTTCGCTGGGTTAGGTCTCCCGTTGGGCGATCTCTCGGAGGTTGCCGAGTTCCTTCAGCCGCAATAAAGTTCAGCCTCGCCGTCTCCAAAGAATAAAATGGAATGTGTGATGAGCAGATGGTTAGAGAAGGGAAAAGTGCGGCGTACGGCGGCTATAAAAAGACGAAGCCATGGATTGATGCGCGGACGTCGGCCCGCCACTCCGGCTGCGGCGTATCTCAACCCTGCGGCGACGAATGGACCCCGACCAGGTCCGCGGCTATCTCCCAGCACTCTACACATCAATCGTGCCCGATCATCTAACTTGCCCAGCATGTCCAGGAGACTGCTGATTGGTCTCCTCCTCTTACTGGGAATATTGACGGTCGCTCGCGCTGCGTGCAAGTCCCCATCTGTGCGCTGCCTGGTACATCACTCGCTAACACATTAGCCCAGCTCCGACCTCGTTCTGCAAATGCACATGCTTCTCCAACAGCACCCTTATTCAGCTCACTGGTAGCAAAGATCTTGATAGCACAACTCCGAATGGCAAAGGATCACATCTCATGGTGAAAGCGGGCACATGCGACGACTGCAATCGCCAGTTCTGCCTGAAGCATGATCTCCCAATCTGCCAAGGCGCAGAGGAAGAGGATGTCTTCACAACCTGCTTCCAGCGCGACTCGGCCAAGGACGAGGCTGTCGTCTTTATCTTCATCTTCGCAACCGTGGGATTGCTGATATGGGCTGCTATCCGGCCATATGTCATGAAATGGTTCGAGGTAGGTACACCACATGACTGGTCTTATAGGCCGATTGCGCAGGCACTAAAGTACATCGCAGTCAACTCGCCGTAAGGATTTTGTCCGGATAGACAACGATGATCACGATAACCAATAACGAACTTGCAAATGCATATATGATGGTGTACATTTAGAGATTTGATACCCGATACTGTACAGTAGAACTTACACGGGATTATATGCTTTTCGTCCATTGTCCAAGTATGCTGTCGTTCGTGGCGCTTTGCTACCGGCCTGATCCCCACGAGAACCAACTCTTCGTTTGTTGCGAGATAGCGTTCGCTGTGGCTGCTGCTTGCCTGTCCAGGGGTCCGCCAACAACGCCTCCTTTGACGAACTCGATATTCGACTTCACTGACTCCTTCGTTTTCGTCACGGCTTTCTCAACTCCCGAGTTGACATCTTCCAAGAATCCTGAAGGTTGGGCCGATTTGGTCCTTTGCTCCTGAGCTGACCGCACCTCTGACATGATCTTCCCTCCCTTCTCTTCTACATCCGAAGCCCCGCTGAACATAGCATCTCTTGCCTTGCTGAGAATGCCAGTCTTAGCCTTCCTTTCCGTCTCTGCTTCAGCAGCCGCCCTCTCGCGATTGAGGAGCAAGATCTGATCTTCATTGGCAGTTCCCCGTGCAGCAGCTGTCCTTGCCTCTTCCAACGCGACGGAGCTCTTCTGCTGCTGCTCCTCTAACCACTCCTTCCGCTTCCGTCGGTTGTGAATAAGCATATCCCCTATCGCAAAAGTCGCAAACACTCCACACACCACTTTGAATTCTGTCAGTACCAGATTCACATTCCCTCTATATGTGATTGTGATCACCCACCTGTAAGTCCAATTAAACCCCAAGCCGTCGTCCTATGTGCCCGATCTGCCCATACACGACCCACTCTGACCACCTTGTCGAATTGCGATTCCTTGCCTAGCTTTGCCCGAGCTGCTGCCGCCCTCAGCCGGGCAATTTTTTGTTGCGGCGTCTCATTTGCAGGAGCGCTCTGGCCTATCGATATTGAAGAAGCGGATGAGGATGGTTTCGCTGTGGCGGAGGGGCCTGTGGCCGTGAACCGGGTCGCGTCTGATGCCGAGCGCGGCATATCTTTATTTGTGGAGGGACTTCAGGGCGTTTCAGATCAGTGGTCCACAAGCTTCCGGGGCTTGATTAGCCTGTGAAATCGCAATTCGCTTGCTGAATATGTGGCTAGAGATTATCGAGGTGTCGCAATTTCGAGAAACTTTCTCTGTCCATGATGTCCTGAAAAGTGGCCCGAGCGTGGGATTGGTGAAGCTCCACTCCCGCTTCCGCCGACTTTCGGATCTGGTTCGGGGACTCTTGTTCACCTACTCGACTTCATCTCTGCAGCCACAAACCTAGCAAACCGCTTTTGTGCGCTAAGGTCTTGCGGGAAATACCCCAAGTCTTGGTCAATGCATCGGACAGTCTCTCATCGGCTCAATGAACGGTGGTCAAGGAAACCTCCCTCCTAATCTCGCCGATATCCTTTCAACACTCTCTCGCTTTGCCCCTCAAGACCATTCAGCTTCATCGCCTGGCGAGGCAGGGCCTGCTGCCACTCAGCCCACACCACCATCTGCTGTAGCAGATCCAGGATCCTATGATCCGGCCGCACCTCATGTCGATTCGAGGATAACCAGACGGGATGTGCTCCCGCAGCCTCAGGGACAGATAATTGACCCAGCGACAATCACAGAATGGTCGGCTGGACTGCGTTGTGTCAGTAAGACTTCTGTGCAGAATGTCAATTTTGCAAATGCCATCAAGAACGTGAGCCGAGGCTTGGGCTGTATGGCATTGGACTACTGCTCATACTTCACAGATGATGAGCAATCAACGACGAAACGAGTTTGATTGGTGCTTTGAACCCATCTCGAGTATCTAGGACCTGGGTCTAATGCTTTTTCACAGGTACTCTAGGAGACAAGAGCTGAAGAAGCTCCAGGCACAGCGAGGCATAGGTTCCAACGAGCTCAGTTCGATCATGTAAGCACTCTGGGAAATCCTTCTCGCCCTTTTGATTCAAGCTTGCTTACGCGAATTGCAGGAAAACCATTGGTGCTTCGACAGATGCAGATGCTCACAAGGAGCAATCGCCGGCCGAGAAGCAGGCGGAACTGGATGCTTTTGACCAAAAGATCTACCGCGCTCAATGTCAGATGAATGAGGCGATGGCTGCACAGCTGAAGATGCTCGGCGTTCCTTTCTTCGGGACCTCGCCGGACAGACTTGTAGCCGACGATGACGATGTCAATCCGGACGTTGACCGATCTGTAGACCCCAAATGGTCTCCACGTATTAGGCACAGTGAGTTGCACGCTCTTCAGCGTCGCATGATTTCTTACCTCGAAGACATGTACAAAGATTAAATGTTGGTCTTTCGGTGGCGCAGTAATGCGTCTTCAGCGATTTGAAATTGTACCTCGTTTATGTGTTACCTGGTCGGGTCTGCACTTTACACAGGTGGTCCATGCACGCATAATTGGTCGCCACAGCATATGCGCGCATGGTGAGACGCCACGGCGGCCCTTAATACCCGGCCACAATACACGCTCGTCGCCGTGCAACAATAAATCTGTGCGTCCAAATGAATACAATAAATACATGGCCATGTAATGCCTCTTACCAAATTATCGCTGAGTTCCTTTTTCCATGCGTCCTATCGAGCACCTTGCACAAACATCATTGACTTCCATTGATATCGTGAGAAAACAACACCTCGTTCGAATGGACACAGTGAGTTCATCCTTGAGCAGCGCGTATTTTAGAGACAAAACTAACGATCCATAGAACACCGCTTCGTCGGCTGCAGCGGCTACGATGGAGCAGCAACTGGCCACGGTTGAGAATGCAGACTGTACTGAGATCCGGACCACCATCACCATCACTCATACAGAAACAACTACTGTGCCGGCCAATGTCAACGATGCCCCCGCCTCCACTGAAACAACCACGCTCTCGACTTCGTCCGATTCAACAGAACTCAAATCTCAGTCTACCACAACTTTGACCTTGACCTTGACTACAACCGGCGCAACTCTCACAGTGTATCCTAGCGCAAATAACACCCTGACCCCGGCCGAACCGACAACCACTATGGGCCTCACCTCCTCGGACACCCCCTCCCCGGTTGGCCCTTCATCGTTGCTGTCCGCAAACGCCACTGCCTACGCTACGGGCAATTCAGTTGCCTTATCTTATAGCGCTAGCTCCACCGCGCTCGCGACGTCCGGCAGCGTCGCGCCAATCTTGACAACTCCATTCCCCTCAACCTCATTCACCTCTTCCACAGGACCCCAGGCGTCTGTCCTAACACTCGGCTCGTCTGCACACATGGTCAGCAGCCCACTTGGCCTAGTATTGGTGTTGGTCGCACTCTTTGGTATATGACACGAAGTATATGACACGAAGGCACGAAGGGTGGTGGAGGAAAGCCGATGGCGAAAGTGGCCGTTGGGGGTTTCGATTCTGTGGCGAAGCATGATCCTGGATTACCCAGCTGATCTTAAAAAGTAGTTTTTGAAAGAAATCACAAGCAGAGTCCCAGTCTCGAAACGAATGAATTCGCGTTTGAGCCTTGACCAAGTTGCCCTAGTTCTCTTAAGGCAGCTATTACGAAGTTCATCCCCCGATCCGTAGCAAAAGGATCAAAAGTGGTCCGCTTTCAAACAGATCAATGGTGAACAGACTGGCCACGCAAATCACTTCACCAGCATCAGGATGTAACACACTCATCCCTCGGCATTTCTGGCACCACTGACTGTAGCAATGTCGCGTCAAATGCCGCTGAGATTACAAAATGCCATTATTCACCACTTATTTTCATACTGTAATTTGTCCCTTCCTCTCGACACCAAATGAGATTGATTTCATGCCTCACGGAATCCCCGAGCTATGCTTTGTGTTGTTCACATGTGGCTTACCATACTCGACCCTGAGTTTCTCGACTCATTGTCACATGCGACCTTTCACATCCCCAGCTCATTCCAACTGACCTCGTCCGCCACTATTCCTCAGCCTACATCGTTCTTCTTCTCCTGAACATCCGCGTCTACCGTCGCTCGGGATTGAATCATTACCTGCAAACGAACAGCGACTTGCCGGCCAGCGGTATCGCCCCTGGTGCCAAGGACCACGATAGCCCTCTAATCAAGACAACTCGGAGAACAATGACGTGGTCGCCAACTGACGAGTTGACTACGCTCGATAGACCGCGTGGATCGGATCGAGGACGTATGTATCGCTAGTGTATACTTCGGGTGCGATTACTCACGACGCTACAGCACAGGTTGAAGACAATGGGTTTGACGAAGACTTTGAACACGAGGCTGCCGATACCGTTGAAGATGATGGTAGTGAAGCAGATATGGAGGACGAAGAGTCGCTCCACGAAGGCTCTCCAAGCCGGCCTCGACGTCGCGCACGCAATCGAATTGGTGCGGTACATGGAAAGAGAGTTTCGTTGGACATGGACGACGAAGATCGGATTATCTTTGACATGAAGCGGAAAGGCTTTCAGGATGCTGAGATTGTGAACCGACTCAGGGACGAAGGGCTCGCGGACTACAAGCCTGCTTCGATTGCCTCGAGATACAATCGTATCTGTAAAAAGATGCAGGAAGCGAACGACGAGCTGCTTGATGCGGAGCTTACATTCTGGCATGAAGGAGAGGTTTGTATTCCACTTCGTTAGAACCCTCACCTGTTTGATCATATCTCCTGACAATCGACTTCCGCAGGATGAAGTTTTGGCATTGGCCTATGCCAAGGCAGACGAGAGGATACTGCAAGAAATTGAAGAGATTCGCGCCAGAAGATTTCAATACGTCGCACTGGAGGTCAACCGCAACGTGGCAGACCCGCGCTTCACCGCTAAGTCTTGCAAGGATCGTTACGAAGCTCTACAAGAAGGGACCGCACTACCACCTCCAGAGCTTGATGACGATTCGGAGACGAGGGGGCTAGACTTGGCCCAGAGGCAAGAAGTGTACCAGGAGCGCAAACTAGCAGAAGCTCAGCAAACGGCCAGAGATCAAGAGCATTACAGATTGCACAACAGCTCCGCGGCTCAAGCAAGAGCGGCTTCACAAGCGGCCAAAGAAGCTCGAGTGGTCGCAGCTGAGCGATGCAAGCAACGTCAGCAAGAGGAGCAGCAGCGTCGAGCTGAGCTGAAAGAACACGTGAATGCTCAGAAGCAAAGAGTGATTGATATATACAGGCGGGAGTGCTCAATGCCAATGGAAACTCGAAAGAAAGAACTGGAGATTCTGAATCGACTGAAAAAGGAATATGACACGAACATGTTTAACAAAGAAGCACAAGAAGCTGAAAGGAACGCTGACGAGCGGCGTCGTGCAGCTGATCTTGCCAGAGCGGCTCGCATAGAAGCACTTGGCATGCGTGAGACTTCGAGGACTGATACAAGGGGCACCATCATGCGTTTCGCACCTATTGATCAAGCAGAGGGCATGGACTTAGACTCCCAAGCAATGCCGCCGCCACCATTGCCAACGTCAGGCCGATCACAAGCGAATCTCCGACCTGCAGGGTTTCAGCTTTCTCGCGCTCCAGCTGCCTCTGGCGCGATGCCCCAACGGAATGGCGGTCCATTTCGGCCTTCGGGGCCGCTTCCATCATATGCCCCAAATCCCGCATACATGATGGCGGACGACCCGAACACTGATCCGCGTGAGATCATGTCTAGATCTGAGCTACTTTCTCTAATCGTGGAGCGCGGTATGACCAAGAATCGGGAGAAGGAGACCAAGACGTTACTCAACCGCCGCATTCGACAATCTGACCACAATGCATCTATGGTTGAGATCCAGAATTGGTTATTCAAGCGCGGGCTCTCCACTGCAGGAAACAGAGCCGAGAAGTTGTGGAGATTGGTAGAATACGATGCGACGCGAAGTCGAAGCTGGAGGCCGAAGCACATGGCGACCTTAACCAGAGGGAGACAGGCAGTACAACATCTCTTCTCAGGGGCAGGTGATAGCCAGCGTCAAGGATCAGTTATGCTGCCCAGGCCTTCATCGGTAATTGGCGCTGATGTAGCCGCTGGGAGGCTACAGGGAGTGGATCCTGCGATGCTTGGTTTTGCTCATGATGGCGAGCATGACGGTGGACATGGAGGAGGTATTGGACAAGAAGATTTTGGACTAGCAGGTGACAGTCAGGTGGGAGCGGACAGAGTATAAGCGATGAGCTTTCTTCGCCACTCATTCGTTGGTGAGGTTGATGGTTTAATGACCGATATAGGAGTATAGCTGGAACATTGGTAATTGCTTTCCTTTGGGCGCGGTCCTGCCAAATGTAGCAATCCGAGTGTGATGATGTGAAGTTTTACAAATTCTTGATGGAGACGACGGACGAACGCCTCGGCCGACTTGCCCAAAACGAGACTCTCGGCTCCCGGGTCTTTCTCCGCCACCACAACCCCGCGCTCCACAGCTTTGACAGTGCGGGGTAATTTGTTGCTGTCTGGCACTCTCGCTCCAATGTTCCCCAAGCCACATCGCCATGGCTTGTTCTGGATCTTCGAGGGAGAGATGAAGATTTTATATCCGGTCTCTGTCCGATAGTGCGGACCTCGGACCGACTACTGCACTACGGACGCATGGGCTCTTGTACCACCCGAGAAGAATTATATGCACCATCATGCGGTTGGTGCAGGGAAGGTTTTCCGCACCCGTGCACACGGGTTTCCTGTCTGGACTCAATTAGAAAATACCCCATGCGTCAACGTCACTGCCGATCAATAGCATACTTTCATCGTCTGCGGCGCCTCTCTATCTGCGGCTGCATTGCTTGCATCGGGCGAATGGCAACACTGCCGGCTCTACGGCGATGCATGCACGCACTCGACGGTCTCGACACAGAACCCACCCTGCTGATGATCGACGGCCTGCATGTTTCCCGAGCCCGCCAAGATGCGGCCATGATGATTATAGTGGGGGCTGCGAGACTCCAAATGAGGGGCATGCGAGACTATATCTCTACCCCGTGTCCCCGATCCCCCATCTCGCAATTCACTCCCACCTACCCATAACAGAACTCACCGGACGACCTCCACACAAAATGGTGCACTTTCGTACAGATATCGGGGCACAGAATCCCCATGCAAGTCCCTCGAACGACAGCTATGACGACAACCTCACCACAGATGTGCTCATAGTAGGCGCCGGCTTCGGTGGCGTTTACCTCCTCCACCGCCTGCGCGACGAACTGGGCATGAAGTGCAAGATCTACGAAGCAGGTACCGACCTTGGTGGCATCTGGCATTGGAATTGCTACCCTGGCGCACGTGTCGACACTGAAGTCCCCATCTACGAGTACAGCTTACCCCAGGTTTGGAAGGATTGGTATTGGACTGAGAAGTACCCTGGCTTCCAGGAGCTCAGAGATTATTTTGAGCACGTCGAAAAAGTCCTGGATATCAAGAAGGATGTTGCGTTCAACACACGTGTTGTTGGTGCTCAATTCAACAAGAACACTAAGGTCTGGGATGTTAAGACTGAGGATGGACGTACTGCCCACTCGAGATTTTTCATCAATGCTATCGGATTTGCGGCAAAGCGCCACTTCCCGGACTGGAAGGGTCTGGACACCTTCAAGGGAGAGATGTTCCATAGCAGCTTCTGGCCTGACCAGGGCGTAGACGTGAAGGGCAAGCGTGTTGCTGTCATCGGCACGGGCAGCACGGGTATACAGATTGCCCAAGAAACATCCAAAGAGGCTGCCAGTGTCACTGTCTTTCAACGCACTCCCAATCTCTGTCTGCCCATGAGGCAACGCAAGCTGACCCGAGAGGAGCAAGAGAAAGCAAAGGCCAAGTATCCTGAGCTCTACCGCTACCGTCTCACCACCTTCGCCGGCTTCCCCTTCGACTTCGACAAGCGGCTGACTCTCGACCAGTCGCCGGAGGACCGCGAGGCTTTCTACCAAGACCTTTGGGACAAGGGCGGCTTCCACTTCTGGCTGGCCACCTACGACGACATGCTGTTCGACAAAGCCGCTAATGACGAAGCCTACAAATTCTGGGTGAAGAAGACGCGGGAACGCATCTCGGATCCGGAGAAGCGTGACATCTTGGCCCCACTGAAGGCCCCTCATGCGTGGGGAACCAAACGTCCTTCGCTCGAGCAGGACTTCTATGAGCAGCTGGACAAGCCGAACAACTTTATCGTCGATATCAAGAAGAATCCGGTCGTTGAGGTCAAGGAGAATGGTATCGTTACTGCTGACGGACAGCTGAGGGAGTTTGACATCATTGCTTTGGCCACCGGATTTGACTCTGTCACTGGCGGCATGAAGAACATGGGCCTGCGCGACGAGAACGGCATCTTGTTGTCGGAGAAGTGGGCGCAAGGCACATGGTCGTATCTCGGCATGACGTGCAATGACTACCCTGTTTGTCCCTCCCTCCTTTCACTTCCGTTCAATCTATGATACTGACCTTGCATGATAGAATATGTTCTTCCTCTACGGCGCCCAAGGGCCCACAGCTTTCTCCAACGGCCCGACTTGCGTCGAAGTCCAAGGTGATTGGATCATCGATGCCATTGCCAAGTGCAAGAACGAGGGCATCGTGTATCTCAACGCCACCAAGCAGGCAGAGGAGGAATGGCGCGAACTCGTCACCGAGCTGAGTGAGAAGACGCTGTTCCCGACCACGGACTCGTGGTACATGGGTGCTAATATTCCTGGTATGTGAACAAGTCTGACTCAAATTGGGAATGGTGGCTAATTATCTCTACTACAGGCAAGCCGAGAGAGCAGTTGAACTTTGCTGGTGGATTCCCAAGGTATGAGAAGGAGATTCGGGCAAGTTTGGATAACAACTTCAAGGGGTTCGTGGCGCAGAAAGCTTAAGGCTCGATTTGTTGTAAAAGTGTGAGTGTAAAGTTATGAATGGGGATATGATTGATGATACAGGAACACTCAGACGAGGGTGAAATAGTTTGTGTAAATACAATGCTAGTATTTCTTTTTGATTCTATATTTCAACAAGCATCAATCTTGTGGTTGCAATCTGTATTACTGAAGTCACTTTTTTACATCATATCTTATCTATGTATCGTTCTTCTTCATCGCGTTTACAGCTCAAGCGGGTACTCGGTGCTCTCAATCTTCTCCGGATATTTCATATCGTTCTGCCTCCTCACCTCGTCCATAACCTTCATGATCGTCAAACTCTCCTCCAAGCTCTCATACCGCCCCTCCTTCCGTCCATCTCTCAGCGCCGACCCCGCTTCGTCCGCTTCCCAAAACATTCCATGTCCCTCACCCTCGGCATTGTTGTCTCCGTTAAAACCATTGTACCATTTGCTTCCAGCACCTGGCCCCGGCTGCTCCCAGTTCTTCTCCTCCACAGTCCCGTCCTTCAACACCAGCCGTGTCTTCGTCGGTCGGAACGTAGGCCACCAAACCTGCACCTCGCCCTTATCACCATAGATCCTGATACATGGCCCTGCGGAACCCTTTCCATCGGGATCAGACGCCAACCGAATACAAGTCGTAGCGTACCCCACCGCATCACCACCCTGCTCCTTCGACCTCGGGAAGGTCAGCAGCACATGCGACGCCTCGTCAACACCAGTATGGTACTTCGTGATCGTCGACGACACCCTGGGGGCTTGACGAGACGACGCCGGCTGTGTAGTGTACAGGCACTGGAATACCCACGTCAAGCTGTAGATACCAAGATCGAGCAGCGCGCCGCCCGCCAGTGAGGGATTCACCATGCGGTGCGAGTCGGGGAAGCTCTCCTCGGGGTTGTCGCCGGTCGAGTTGTCCGCTTGAACGTGGCGGACGACACCCAACTTTCCGGAGGTGATGAGGTCTCGGACGTAGATGGACAGAGGGAAGTACCGCGTCCACACCGCCTCCATGAGGAAGAGGTTCTTCTCTTTGGCCTTCTTGATGAGGACCTCTGTCTGCGCGGCGTTGGTCGTGAACGCCTTCTCGCACAGCACATTCTTGCCGGCTTCAAGACACAGCATGGCGTTTTGGAAGTGGTGGCTGTGCGGGGTGGCGATGTAGATGATGTCGATGTTGGGGTCGGCGACGAGCTCTTTGTACGAGCCGTAAGCTTTGGCGGAGTCCGGGGCGCCGACTTTAGACAGGAACTCCTTTGCCCGAGAGGCGCTGCTGGAGCTCGCGGCTGCGACGACGGTGTGGACTAGGTCATTGACGCCGCGGGTGGAGGGGTCGACAAGCAGGTCCCGGGTGAAGGTCTCGGCGATACCGCCGGTGGCGAGGATACCCCATCTGACCGTGTGTTTCTCAGGCATGATGAGGAGCTGTATATGGTAACAATTGATGAATTGAAATTTGTTTGAGGAGTCAATTGAAAAGAAACTTGAGGACTGGTTGGAAGCAGATTTTTGTACGACCTATGTACGCCATGACGCCAGGCCATCAACCCCCACTATTCAACGGCCAATGAGTCGGCAATTGGGACTGCCCCGCCACGATGATGATGATCACTAGGATTTAGCCGGCCCCGCCTTCCTGAAAGCGTAATCCCGACATCATAGTATACAAAAAATGATATGTGCTTTCAAATCGGTCCATTACTTTCAGAATTCGCAAAAGTTGATTAGTAAGATGTTCTCTACATAGATTGGATCTCGTCATGTTTCAAGGCGTTGTGCCATTCAAGCTGTGGTTTGGTCCTTCCTTGGCTTCGTCGTAGATGGCGTCCAGCTCAGCCTCCCACACAAACTTCATCTGATTGGAGATGATCTTGGCTGCGATAGGTACACATTCTTCGTAGGGCCTGGGGAGCAACTCATCCGTTTTCATATCGTATGTGGCACCCGCCTCACGCGATTTGTTTTGCACCTTCTGTGCTCGTGGTAGCCTCACCTTCTGGTAGAATGCGGCACACGCTTCCAGGCTACCGCAGTGTTTTGCATCCGTTCCATTGACCAGCTCGCCCAGTGTACGGCCAAGAACCCACCCGTCCTCAATGGCCTGCCCTGCGCCAGCACCAAGGTGAGGAAGCACTACATATGTCAGCTTTCTGGTTATAAAATTGGCGTTCACCGCAAATGCTACTTACTCGCGTGGGCAGCATCGCCGAGCAGGATGACCTTGCCTTGCAGGTAATGCCATTGATTGAGAGGTTCGCGATCATTGATCTTCCATCTTCCAGGCTCCTTGGGCATCAGCGCAATGAGCCTTTGGACTGTTGGATCAAACTCCTTGTACGCGTCCTCGACCTCTTTCCTGTCGCATGTCGTCACCCACGACTCGACCATGTCCTTTGCTTCTTCTGATTTGGTATCACTGAAGGCAACAACATTGAGGCTCTGGTTCCTTGAGATAGGAAATACAAGGAAATGTCGATACTTTCCACACCACATGGCAGAGTAGGAGTGAAGAGGCCACCAGTCTTCGACGTCTTTTGTCGATATCACTCCTCGATACGCCACTTGCCCAGAGTACACTGGCTCGGTTTGTGTAAATTGATTCCGTACGGCCGAGTGAATGCCGTCTGCGCCAATGACGACGTCCGCTTCAGCTGTTGTTTCGTCTTCGAAATGTATTGTTACAGAGTTGCCTTGATCAGCAATCTTGGAGATGCGTTTCTTGGTGTGTAGTGTAGCTGCTTTTCGCTTCTCGACCGCGAAACGTAGCAGATCCAGCAGATCCGATCTCGCACATGGTGCTTGCCTGATATGCTTGGTATCGTCCAGGGTGATAGTGGTGATTTCGCCGCCATCGTCAAAGCGACGGAAGGCGATCCAGATACCTTTACGATGACCAGCGATTTCGTTCAGATTGTCGCCGAGGCCAATCTTGTGCACTAACTTCGCAGCATTGACACCAAGGCCAACACCCGCGCCTATCTCCTTGTACTGCGACGCTTGCTCATACACGTTGATCTCAACTTTGTCGAGGCAGTGATAGTGGATAGCAAGGGTGGCGAAGAGTCCACCAATTCCACCGCCCGCGATGGCAACTCGGAGCGGACGCTGGTTCTCTCTTGCCATGGTTGTGGAAGATAGATAGGAGAAGATAAGCCCCCGGTGGAAGTCACACGAAGTTCGGCCACCATCTCATCTTTGTGTAACCAGCGCAATGCCGGTCCTGCTCCCCGATGCACGACAAGCTTCTACAGAGGCCGGTAGTTCGGCAATGCATACCCATGTCCCTACTGATTGGGGCTGCGGGGGTCCGGGGAAACCCCCCGAGCCCTTGAGAAGCGGGGTGCTCGGGCTGAACCTTACCTTCATAGTCAATCAACCACCTTCCCTAAACTATACCGTACCCAAAGTCAATCACCCTTTTGTGGCTGACTGCCATGAGCAGGGAGAATACAACATCCAGTTCGTCCCTCATTCAAAGATTGGGTCGCCTTTGATGGCGCCATTTGCTGTGGTGAAAACCAAGCTCTTTCGACTTTCAGAACTGTGTAAGCAGAATGGCATGAATCACGAACTGCCTAGGCTTTTCACTCAGGGTTGTCGTGGACTCGATTACCATGGTCTTTAGGAGAGCAGCAAACATCTACCATGGGCCACAGTCAGCAGATCCTAACAATAATACTCTCGAATTTAGCGGGCAAACTCGGTTTGATTCAATATGTACTCTGACTAGTGGATTTGGTATGTACACTGACACTTGTCGACAGCACAATGACCATAATCAATACTTATAGGTTGGCGTTGATGAAGCTGAGAAGGTTGCCAACCCTGGCGTAGACGCCTGGCTTACCAGCCTCCGCGCATCCGTCACCCCACGAGACGGTACCAACAAGGGTCTTGCTAGAGTCAACGATGGGCCCACCGCTATCGCCTTGGCAGGAGTCCTTGCCACCCTGGGTGAGGCCAGCGCAGAACATGTTGTTGGTGATCTGCGAGGTGCTGTAATCGGCACGGCAGGTGCTGCGAGATACAACGGGAACAGCCACTTTTCGGAGCGTGCTTGGAAGCGAGCTAGCACCCTCGGTGGTGGTACCCCTGAAGAGACTTGTTAGGCTTAGTCCTTCTTTCAGAGTCGCTATCAACATACCAGCCAGCAACTGTCAAGCTCGAGCCAGCCGCAGGGTCGAAACCTGACGAGGGAAGCTTGGCGTAGGAGATGGTGGAGCTGGTCGCAATGGGAGTGGCGAGTTTGAAAATGGCAACATCGCCATCGAGGGTCTGCAAACCGGAGAAACCAGGGTTGACGATGATATCAGATACCCCGACCAGTTTACCGCCGGACCTGTAGTTCTATCGTGGCACGATCAGTAATGGAAACCCAAGGCCCGTTCATGGATGAAGACTTACCAGGCTCCCGGCACGGACGGTGATTGCAGACGCATCCTGATCAACAGCACAGTGAGCTGCAGTAAGGACGGTGTCGGCATTCAGGAGCGATCCACCACAGAAGTGCGAGCCACTCTGCTGCAGTGACACGATGAAAGGAAAGTCGCCAGCAGAAGCGGTAGTACCTCCGACAATGCCAGGGCTTGGGACGACCTGAGGAACAACCCCAGCGATGGCAACCCCTGGTACCACGAGAGCGGCGGCCTTCAAATGCATGTCGAAGTGTCGAGTGAAGATTGGTATGTACAGAAGAAGAAGAAGAGGTGAATGGCTGTGATGACCTACTGAATGGCAGAAGACCTACGGGCTTATATAGACTATACCGCCGCGCTGGAATACGAGCTCCTCCAGTATGCTTCCAATCAATCCATGCTACGATATCGAATGCCTTCCTTAACCGAGGACCATGGGTGGTCAGGTGTTCGTGGACACAGTGACATGCTTCTTTTTCGCGAGAGCCAAGCGCATGAGTGATCAGGAGACCCGCCAAACAGACGATCACAATTGAAGCGAAGAGGGGCAGAAGGAAAGGAAGATAGATTATAAGCTGGAACCTGCCGCAAGAAGTTTACTCTCCTCGTCTCCAAGATCCTGCGTATCCTGCGCCAAGCACGCGGACAACTTGGCGGTGCAGCAGCACCGCCTTGTCTTCGAGATAAAAACGCTTTGCGCGGGCTTTGACGGCTTGATTGGGAAGGTGTCATCTTTATCCCATTGAAGCTCAAATTTAACCCTATCGCTCATGCGGGCAGCAACTTGGCATTTTGAAGGTAGATAAAGCATAGTGGGACCTATCATTCGTCTGAAAATGTAGCAATTCGCTGGCATAAACACCCGATGCTTTTCAATTGCCGAGATATTCTCTGCGGACTGTTGCCCCTCCCTGTGTTCGCCAGCATGGCCCCGGCAGACTCCACGTTCACCATCACGATTGATGGCAGGCCAATTGCCCCTGTCGATGAACATGCGGTCGACCGGACGCAAGCCAAACTTGGGTCTGGTGCGGCTGTTTTTTCGCTAAAGAACGACCGACTTTACAGCGGGGATTGGATACTCGGCCGGGCAACGAGAGAGAATCGAAGTTTCCTACCTAAGCAAGTTCTCTGGTTTAAGGTCGGGGAGGGTGCGGAAAATCAGGTCCAGCCTGTGAAGGTGGAGGAAAATGGCGGTACGCTACGAGTCAGCTTTGGCAGTAAGTCAGGTCCAAGCTCTTTCTTTATGTTTTAAAGGACGACACTAAACAGAATTGGAAGATGCACGACTCACGTCGCAGGAAGACCATGTCTTCGCCAGCCATGGTGGAGGTACGGACCTGAAATTCGACTCGTATGATGTTGCTGCTGACACTTGGCAGAGGAGGAAGACAAATATGTCACGGTAGAAATGAAATAGCTGAGGCTTGGGAACTCAGCATGGTGTCCGAATGCAAGCAGTTTTTGGCACTCTCTTGGAATGTGTGTTTGTTAGTAGAACATTGTGACTATATTCGTACTTAGAAATGCGAAGGTTTGAATCTCCATAGCCTTGTGAGCCCGTCAATATAATTGCAATCCTTCACTTCATAGTAACACTTGTCTAAAGCACACAGAGAATGAATTGAAATGCACGGGAGATTATACTTGGCATAGTGATTTCGCAGGACAGGTCGTGGTGTGGATCTAAATGCCCGTTATTCTGGCGTTTTCTTGAGGGAGAAGCTGGCCTTGGAATCGTCCGGTCACCAGTCCTACTATACGGCATGGAGGTGTGTAAGCTGCCGATTTTGTGAAGTATATGCACTACCGTTATGGATCTGCGAAGACGTTCAAACGAAGGCAGAGCTTGCGAAGCCAGACGCCAGCGGTTGGCGACCCTGGCACCGCGTGGTATATAGCGATGATTTCTACAGAATGCATATCTTTCCCTTGATTTTCAGCCTGATTTTCTATTTGCTTAGAACATCACATCACAAGGTGAGGGGTCGAATCAGGTCCGAGGGACTCGACGGGTTTCTCCGCAGAAGCTCCGTCTCGAGTGGACTTGCCTCGTACAATCTTTTGGCAAAGATTAGTCAGAACCAAGCACGTGACACACCACATAGCTACGGCTTAAGCTGGTACATGGTGTCTGGCTGAGTAGGCCTTCTTCGAATTCATGACTTGCGATGGGCACGGTCAAGAGGCATTCCAGAATGGCGAATTTGGCTGGCTGAGATCTTCGCCAATAAGCCACAGACCCTTAGGAAGCTACAGCCGGATCCGGGGCCACGAACCGAAAAAGTTATGTCATGGCTGGCAGCCTTACCAGCAGAATCACGTGCATTAGGCTTCTGCCAATCGGCGGGGCAAAGTCAAAGCGGAAGCATCAAAGCACAACCCACATGTCGCCAGCGACTTCTGATCGTCGTATCTTCTTCCCGTCTCTTTGCCCTATCATTATCCTTCCTCCTGTCCTCTGTCATTCTGCTGATGTGGCTTGCTTTTTCTGTCACGCGGGTGAGACGTTGAAAGCAGGATCAGCCCTGTCCTCGCCTCTGATCGTCCTCTTCTCGTCTTATTGTCACCTACATTCCGCACTCGGCTTAATTTGTGCCAGCGATTTCAGGTTCGCCTTGTACAATGGCACATAGAATCTGACGTGGCTTGTGCTACCAACCCCTCTCTCAAAGCCAGGACTCGAAACCGAAACTTTCACACATCCTCCTCATCGACCTAATCACAAGGCTTGATTGTCACCAGTGAACCTGCACTCATCATGGAGGAGGGCAACCGTACCTTCTATTCAGGTCCGGGGGAGAGCCTTTTTCTCGATGGCGCGTCAGAGTCTAGCCAGAGCACTGCCGCCATCGACCCTTCCGCCACTACACCACGGCCTTCTTTGTTCTCAAATGGTGCTCCTTCCTCTCGCAATTCAATTGCTACACTCTCGCCTCCCATGGCTGGTCATAACAGGCCCCCAGTTCTCAGTGAGGATCCACGCGAGCTAGACCGCTCTTCACCTCTTTCTATGCTGGCCACTATGCCCTCACCGCCCCAGTATCCGCCCTCAGCAGAGGCATCAGACAGTCATCGGCCTACCCCTCATCGACCACGTATTCCCAGAGTCGAGAAAGAATCAGACGACCCATCTACCCCAGTGCAATCTCGAGGCTCTCTCGCTCGTCAACAAACCAGCACGCCAACCACGCTCACCAGGCTTTTCGCTGCTAACGCTCCTGTACAGGATTCACGCTCGCCGTCCTTTAGTGCTGCAGTCGAATTCCAACCTCGGGCTTTGATCAAAGAACCCACCTCCATGACAGGGCATCTGCACACTGAAGGCCTACTTGCTGGAAAATTCTCAGACATCACCGTCAATGCCTTCTCAACAGGATACAGACTGCATAGATTGTTACTTGCAAGGGCTCCTTTCTTCGACAAGGCCTTTTCCGGAGGTTGGCTCGAAAGTTCATCCAAAGAGATATCCTTGCACCCAGCTGACGTCGACTCTAACATCAACCGCTATTGCTTTGAGCTGGCTCTCAAACGACTTTATGGCGTACCCGATGAACGGGCAGAAGCTGCCAACGCCGCGGGTCTTTTCGCCACCGGATGTTGGCTGGAAATGTCCGACCTCATCGATTCTAGTATCGAAAACATGCTGCGCCAGATGGCTCCAGAGAATTTGACTCCACTGATCAAGCTTGTTACCAAAAATTATTATGGGAGGGCTGGGGACAAGATTTTAGCGTCTTCTAAGGCCATGCTTTGTCGCCATGGCTGGAAGATGCCTATCAGCAATTGGGACAGGGTCCCAGCCGATATAATTCGCGAAATAGTTGGCGGTGACGGATTCTATGTCAGCGGCGAATGGGAGCGGTGGGTCTTAGCCACACGTATCCTCAATCGACGGCTGAAGAAGATGGCTGTCGAGACAGGACTGGTGCAACCTGGCACGAGGAAGGCATTCGAGGCTCCTGACGTGGTGAAGTTGATGGCAGTCCGCTTCGACAACGTCTACCGTCGAAACTATATCCGGACAGCGACTGGATTGCCGGAAAACGTTCACCGCTGGATCTCTGTCTACACTCACCATGACGTGGAGCCACTGCTGGTACTCCTCGATGAAGGAATATATTACATGCACCTCGATTACGAACACTTACAATACATCCGCAAGGCTACTGATATTTTCGGACTGCCAGTGATGCCAGACAAGGTAGTTTCCGATGCGTTATGGATGCAACTAGAACTACGGCAAAAGGTCATCAATGCTTCGGAGGACAGTCTAGAGTTAGGTCTGAGCCAAGAGACCGAGGATCCTGAACCGCAGTCGTCGGCAGTACATGGATCACCAGTGAGTACCCACGAGTCGTCCTGGAAAGGTAAACAGCGAGACATGGCAATATCGACGTTGGACGAAGGCGAAGAGATGGTGTCAGATTCCTGGGACGGGAACGGCAAGCCTCGAAAGTTCTGGATTCCATCTGCAGACTGCAATATTGTCATGGGGGGCAGCTCTGATCCTGTCATTACTTCTTCCCCAACACCAAGTGCCGCCCGCCACGCAGCACGTCTGTCCGGCACGTTGCAACCAGAGGACGTACAATGGGCAGCCGATTTTGGTGCAGCAGCAGCCGATACGCGTCCAGTGCCGGGCATGCGACCTTCATCTGCAGGAGGTGCAGCGCCGAGCAATCCAATTGGCCCAGTGGCCTTTACGCATTTTCCACCCTTCCGCTTCGCCGTCGAATTTCAGAACCCGCGTCTGCTGAAAGGAAAGAAGCGTTTCTACTCGCGTACCATCTTCTACGCGGGTTCGCTGTGGAACATTTATATCCAGAAACTTCGTCAAGGATCCAAAGCCCCTCAACTGGGCGTTTACCTGCATCGTGCAAAAGAGCAGGAAACGGAAGAAGCATTGGTAAACACCGCGGGTCTGGGTCAGGGCAGCGTGGACGAACGCATCGGCCTCCTAGAGCGAGAGATGCTGTTGCGCCACAGTCGCATCACTACCCAATCTCGACGCCGTATACCAAGGGTTCGTGATGGTGAGACGGTACTCGATGACGATAGCTCTGGTAGCGCCGACGCCGATGCAAGCCTGCTGAGATCCGATGGACGTCATGCGAATGCGCGCTCAAATCCGCTTAGCCGGTTTACTGAGCCGACATACCGCAAGTCACTTTCAGCATCCGACTCGCCTCTGATGGTCATGCACAAACAGCGGTCTTCCTCGTCCCCTACCCGATTTGAGTATGATGAGAACGAGACATCGGACGAAGACGAGATGACGACAGACCCGGAGCTCGCAAGACTGTCTGCGGCACCCCATGTGCACACACTACCGGCTTACGTTGACGTCAGGCCAAAGATCAAGACATACTTCAAGATCTATTCGCCGTCCAAAGGTGGGCGTATGTTATCAGTGTATGAATCAGTTCCCAGCGATTTCAATTTCTCGCAGAGTTGGGGCTGGAAGAGCTCGACACTGATGGTGGACGAAGGTCTAGCTGGTGATGTTTTCCTTGGAACATTGCAAGACGATGCAGGGAACGAGTCGGCAGTGGTGGATAGGGAAGGAGATGATGTGCCCAAACGAACATTGTCCGATGGCAAGTTGAGGTTCATGGTAGTCATTGGAAACGTCTAAGGGCTGGTTTGGTGTGGATATTTATCTTCTTTGCATAGCGATCACGACTCTAATGACGACTCGATTACCACGAGAGAGCAACACCAGTATGAATTAGCCTGACCGTGTAGTATTGACCCTAAGAGCAATGGATGTTTTGCCCCACAAACGCGGTGGCGCGAGCTTCCATAGGGGCTTCGACAAGTGGAATGTGGAAGGCCCGCACCCACCAGTCTTTCTCTTCATATTGCAAGGACAGCAAGATTTCAAATCTAGGCTGCTATGCTATAGGGCAGGTTATCATCACTTTTCGCCACCTTTAATGATCGCCAAATTGCTGTGCAAGCGACGATGCTCACTATAGCTACATATACAATCTCGGGGGCCGTGCCACACACTTTGCCGGCAAGCTTGATTGACTTTCGGCGCCAACCACGGGCTTTTGCAGCTAAAGTGCCGCTATTTTCCGTTCGTAAAATTAATCTTATACTCGGTGTCAACAAAACGCGTCTGCTGCACCACACTGGATTTGCATTGGTTTGGCTGCATCTGCATGCGGAATTGCTCCTTCATTGGTTTCGTCTTTGAGAGTCGCTGCACTGGCTCAAACTGATCGACTTCATATTCAAGATCAACGACCTAACGACTCCCTGGCCCTGGCTAAGCTCGTTCGCAAACTTGGTGCTCTTTTGCATATTGCTGGTCAAAGCAGTGATGGCTACTCTTGCCCCACGACTGCTCGCTCGGGCGACCCGACTGCCGACATACAGGATCGTCAGGGTATACCAATGGCGCCGCATAACGACCGCAACTCAGACGACTTCGACCGCAATACCGCCTGAGGTTGTCATGGCAAGCTCTACCTCCCCAGCTAACCCTGCCGCTACCGCTAGTGCTATTGTGGCGGATTCTGTCGCCCCCACAAATGCGTCAGTGAAGAAGAGTAGGGCGAAGAGCACGAATGGGAAAGCTGCGGCTGCAAAGAGCATGACCACCAAGGCCGCGGCCGCAAGGAAGACATCGCCCACCAAAACTGTAAAGAGCGATTTCTCTACAACATCAGATACCGCAGCCCCCGCTGTCAAGACGAGAACGAGAAGAACAAAAGCGCAGATAGAGGCAGACGCCGCAACGGCAGCGGCGACAGAGAGCAAGACCATAGCGGCAGCGAAGACCACAAGGACGAGGAAGACGACAAAACCCAAGGTGCCGGAGACGGCTGTACCAACGTCTACATTAGCAGCAGCAGTACCGCCGACAACGACGCCATCCAGCCCCACGCCTCTTACCCCGACAGAACTCACAGCCTCGACAACAACAGCTCCTGTATCGCCCACTCCGCCGCCAGCGCCTAAAGCAGTACCAGCCACTGTCCCCATAAAGAAACCTGTCTCATCGCCAAAAGCAGCTCCAGCAAAGCCAGAGACCGTGCACAACCCCGACACAGGATTCACTTTCTCCGACTCCGCTCAATCAGGCTCCGAGTCTCCTGCCGCGCGGCAGGCTCGGGGTCTGGCGGCAGCGCAGCACGTTGCGCAGGGCGGGAAATTGCCGCCTCGATACAAGGGTGCTGCGCGGCGAGTGACGGCATTGATTGTTGCGCTGCCTTTCGTAATTGTGGGCACGCCCTTGGTCTGGGAGCGGGTAGTGGAAGGGAAGGAGCGGAAGGTGTATCCACGGCCTGGACCGCCTGCTGCAGGGGAGACTGTAGGGTCGGTGGAGGGGGACAAGGCAGCAGAGAAGACGCTGGAGGCGTGAGAGCGGAGAGCGACGATAATGAAGGAGAATGTGCATACGATCCGATGATGGACGACTGGCATTGGTGTACATAACACGTACATATTACTAATGTGGCGGTATATACAACGACCACACAACACTACTCTTCTCCATGCTTTTGCAGCTTTACCAAGCTGTGTGCCCTCCATCGATCTTCATATCAGCGCCCGTCATGAAGCTACTGGCCGGACTGAGCAGGAACACGGCTGCCCCTCGGTATTCCTCGGGCTTGCTCAGCTTGCCCAGCATGTTCTGCGTCGGCCACGAGTCTCTACGGTCGGGGAACTTCTCAAACAATGCCTCCACCATTGCAGTCACAATGTACCCCGGGCTAATGGTATTGACGCGGATGCCGTATGGACCCCATTCCGCTGCCAGATTACGGCCCAGCTGGATGACGGCGGCTTTCGAGGCGTTGTAGGCGGGACAAATGAGACCCTGAATTGATATTAGCTTGGCTATCTCTTCCCTGGATCAAAGGAAGACTCACCTTATTAGCCACACTTCCACTCATACTAGCGATTAGCGCCATACTCCCTCCATTCCCATGCCGTATCATCTCCTTCGCTACCGCCTGCGCCGTCATAAACACGCCCGTGACATTGACCTCAAACATCGTATTCGCGTCCTTCGCCGTGTACTCCAACGCCGGCGTCTCCTGCTGTATCCCGGCTGCGGCCAATAGCCCATCCAGTCGTCCTTCGCTGTCCGATATTCCCCGGATCACCTCATTCAGCCCCCGCACGTCCCGCACGTCGATCTGCCGGTAGTGCAGCGTCGTGCCGAGTTCGTTCGCCGCCCGCTCTTGGATGCGCGCGAAGTCCGGGCTGGGCTCTTCAAGGCGGTCGAGCGCGTAGACGGTTGCGCCGGCTTCGAGGAGTGCTTCGGCTTGGGTGAGGCCGAGACCGCGGGCTGCGCCGGTCACGCAGATCACTCGGTCGTGGAGGTTGAATTCGGGAAGACGCTTGGTGGTGCCGAGGTATGAGGCCGGTGCTTCGTTGGAGGAGAGGGCGGAGGATTCTTCTTTTGGAGGTGTGGGAGGGGCACGATTGAGAGTTGAAGGAGGATTTCCTCGGGGAGGATCGCGGACGTCTGCAGGTTCACGTCGAGAGTGAGTCAGGGAAAGAGCGCGGTCGAAGGTGCTTGGAGCTGGTCGAAGGACACGTCTCAGCTGAGGCGTGAGTCGCTGGAATGACTTCATCTTGGGAAGCTGACGATTGGGCCAAGGGAGAGCTGTTCAACCTTATAGAAAGACCTGGTAAAATCCAAAAGGGTCTAATAACCAACGAGGGCAAAGCAGAAGTAAGAAGCTCGAAGTTCGAAGCTCTAGAGTGAAACAGAAGATAAGAGAGGAAGAGAGAGGAAACTCGAGAGAAGAACGAAGCTTGAAAGCTGATTGACTTTCAAAAGTCAATCGACAGACAGAGTACGTCAGATGTCGTCTCACCGCCAGCAACGTACTGAGCTAGGACAACATGCAAGTTCAACGACGGAATGCCAGATTGGTTCTCTACCGCCGTCGGTGTCGGAAGTCCATCGCGGTGTACTTTGTCCTCCTTGGGGGCGGCGTGGGGAATCTGTCCCGCGGCTCGGGGTAGAGGCGGGGGTGGGAAACCTGATTGGGAAATCCGGAGGGACATACTCGCTTTCTGGGGATCTCAGCCGCAGGTATTGCCTGCAGCCTCTATGAGCTTGTTCGTTGAATCGATGGATCAGCTACAAGTCTTATCTGCATAGACCGGATACGTCAGGTTTGTGCTTTGTAGGCAGTAGATAGTACACCCTCATGTGCGACTTCAAAGATTATACGGCTCCGATGACTGCTGGACATTTCTATTCTGCCGACTTCCGTAGTCCATCAGGCATCTTGGAATGCTGTGAGAGTCTCCGAATCCATCGAACGGTCTTTCGATCAGTCTGCGTCTTCGCGAATAAGTCGGCGTAATGCATCATCATGAGATGAAAGATGTGGTATAAAGGCAATGAGGGGTAGCAATTTGGGCCTGGCCCGAGCTTGGCGCTCGCATTTCGGTTTACGCGTCGCCCCCACGTCACGTGTTTTCGTGATTCGATGTGGCGGCAATATCTTCGATCACGTTAAGACACCTCCGCATCACCACAGTCGTGCCAGTGCATTCCGAATTCAGCAAATGGGACCCTGATGAGCGAAGAACAGGAGGATGGCAGGACTTTCACCTCCTCCAACACCGACGACGTCGCGGTGGCCGCCGCTCCAGATGCCACCCAGCATCACACCCTAAAATACCATTTGCTGGGGCCATCTCTGACAAAAGCTGGTCAAGATGCCGTTGACCAAAGCAAAGTGTCGGAGATCATCTATAATGCGTCCAAAGGCAGCAAATACTTCAATAATGAGGAGAACAAGGACAAGAACCTCACGATCAAAATCAACCGCATCTTGGCTAGGAAGAGGCAGCTCGAGAAACTCGATCTCAAGCATGACCTCCGAAAGGCCGACGAGTACATTACTCAGTTGGAGATGAGCCGTGACCTCAGCCAAGCCATCGTCCACATTGATTGCGATGCCTTCTATGCTGCTGTGGAAGAGCTTGATCGTCCAGAGCTCAAGGATGTGCCCTTCGCCGTTGGCAAAGGAGTGCTTACGACCTGCAATTATCACGCTCGGAAGTTCGGATGTCGGAGTGGTATGGCTGGATTTGTGGCGGACAAGCTATGCCCTCAACTAATTCACATACCGCTCAACTTTGAGAAGTACACAGCAAAGGCTACCGAAGTTCGTGCTGTCCTAGCAAAGTATGATCCGCGATTTGAAAGCGCCAGCATAGACGAGGCCTACATGAACATGACTCCGTACTGCGAGGAGCATCATATGAAGCCAGAGGATGCGGTGCAGCAGATGCGAGAGGAGGTGTTTGAGGCATGCAAGATCACTATCTCTGCCGGTATCGCTGCAAACACCAAGTTGGCCAAAATTTGTTCCAACCAGAATAAACCCAACGGACAGTTCAGATTACCTTCGGATAGAACCAGCATCATTGCATTCATGCGGGATCTGCCAACTCGAAAGGTAAATGGCATAGGACGAGTGTTTGAGCGTGAGCTTGACGCCATCGGTGTCAAGACATGTGGCGACATTTATGGGCACCGTCAATTCCTAAGCAAGCTATTTGGTGAAAAGGCATTCGAGTTTCTCATGGGTGTGTATCTAGGTCTTGGCCGGACGATGGTACAGCCGGCCGAAGAGTATGAG
The DNA here is from genome assembly GCA_010093895.1 of Myriangium duriaei CBS 260.36. Taxonomy (NCBI): domain Eukaryota; kingdom Fungi; phylum Ascomycota; class Dothideomycetes; order Myriangiales; family Myriangiaceae; genus Myriangium; species Myriangium duriaei. The sequence continues at coordinate 1,032,793 of ML996085.1, forward strand.
CGCAAGAGTGTGGGCACTGAAAGCACATTTCACGACATGAGTGACCCTAAGGAGCTGAGGGAGAAGCTACGTTGGATTGCTGAGGAATTAGAGAAGGATTGCGACAGGACTCAGTTCAAGGGTCGCACACTGGTGCTTAAGATCAAGCTCCACACCTATGAAGTCTTTACCCGCCAAGTCGCACCACCAAAAGCCGTTCATCAAGCCGACGATTTATACAAATACTCACTGCCAATGCTGGCGAAGCTAGAGTCGGAAACACCTGGCTTCAAACTACGCCTGATGGGCTTACGACTAACACATCTGGTGAGCATGAAAAAGCCCTCCGCCGACTTCTTTGGCAAGCGGGCAGGAACCTCTAGGGCCACGAAAGCGGATGACTCGGAGCAATGGGAGTCCTGGCCAGACGAGGAATTCGAAGACGCAGCACGCCAGGAGCGGCAGGAGGAGCTCGATGAGCTTGAACAGTTGTCACAAGAGCATGATCAAGGTAAGGACGCTGCAGCAGATCAAGAGCGAAAGGCGTTTGAGGCACGGAAGCACGACAATGGGTTTGCATGGCGTGCGCTGTTGGAAGAGGAAAGGGCCAACAATCGGATGCTGTCGAAGGCCAGCCTCAACCAGACTGATCCTACTGCAAGTCCTATGACGGGCCCTCGGGTTACAGAGAAAGAGGAAGAGCTCTGGGACTGTCCGGTTTGTGGTCTAGCACAGAAGGCGGACGAGCGGGCTTTCAATTCCCATATTGATGCATGCCTTTCAAAAGGAGCGATCAAGGAGGTGCTGAAAGATGACAGTGACCCAGGAAAAAGGCCGGTAACGCCTCTCTTTAGCGGCGGTGGTAGCAGTAACAGCAGTACTCGCAAGAGAGGTCGGTCAGCGAAAGGCGCAGGGGAGCAGGACAACAAGCGTCCAAGGAAGCCGTTCTTCGCTTAGTGTCAACTTTTTAAGATTCAGCTTGCACAGTCCGGTCTGTGTTGTAAGAGTACACCTTATGACCTTTGCATATAACATGTGATGCACGAACGCATACAAATTGTACGATGATCCACAATTGCTACTGAAGTAACGAATGAGTGAACCAGTGCTGGCTCCAGAACCGAGTGCCAAGATCTACGTCCCCGTGTTTTTACCCTGGAGCGTTCCCGGCCCCCCAGGTGGCGCCAATCTAGTGGGGCCCCTTCCCTGCCTGGCTTTGAACCACACTTGAGCCCAATATGGGGATTTTAAACGAAAAGAGCAAGAAGGCAAGACGCGACCGTACGTGGCGGGATGCCTTATAATAAAAGACGTCATGCCCTGCTTTCCACAACTCTCCATGTACGAAGATATCATAACCTGACGATACCACAACGATTCCGCCTCAGCGACAGCCAATCTCCCCATAATCTAGGACCTTAAACTACACTCCCACGGCACCAAAACTGCCCTGCCCTATATACCCCGCGTTATTTACCACGACTACCACCACCACCACCATGCCCGAAGACGATACCGCCTCCCTCTCCACCAATGGCCCTCTCCTCGCCGACTCCCTCGCCGACCAAGCCGCGGAATACTCCTTCACCGGGCGGCCGCTCCGCGTCCCCAAGGGCACTGCGCGGGACACCAAGGCCAACTCGGCCCTCTTCGACATGGCCCTCGGGGGGGACGCAGGCTTCGCGGCCGGTGCGGCAGGCGCAGCAGGTGCCAATCTTGCGCCACCCAGATTCGATGGGGGTAGGCTGGTCAGCGTGCCTGTGAAGCTTGCTGATCTCGGGGGGGAGGAGGGTTCGGGGATGCAGGCGGATGCGCGGGGGAGGAGGGGATTCTTTGGGCGGAAGAGGAAGGATGATAAAGGGTTTGTGATGGTGCAGATGAGTAGTGCTGAATATAGGGCGCATTGGGCTAAGGGGGAGGATGGGAAGTGGTTGGAGGGGGTGACGGACCCTCCAGAGGGGAGAGCGGAGTGGGTGAAGCAGAGGACGGAGGGGAAGTAACTGCATGTAGTAGGAATTTAGATTAGCGTTTTGAGGATACAAATGGATTATGGGGTATGTGGACAGATATATGCATGAGGAGGGAAATGTAAAATGAATAACTCGCTCCCACTCGCTTGGTATATGCTATTTGAAGTGACAGAGCGCCAATAATGCCCGGTCGTGTCTGAGATCACGACATGTGCCGGCCTTCGCTGAACCGTAGTCTACCAGTTGTGCGCCAGCAATGCATCAATGTCAACCCGCTTATAAAACGAAACGTGCCCAAAGCCCTTCCAATATTGGGCTAACTGATCGTGTGAAACTAGGATTAATTCGGAGGGGATGTACTCATCTATAACAAAGTCAGCCAGCTCGTCAACTGTATTGGAAGTCTAATAAGATACACTTACCGTGGATGAAGCCGCGGTTAGCAACATGACCCGCGCTGCGGACTACTCTTGCACCACGGAAAATATCCTCCTCGGCCGTCCGGTGGTAGCCTTTTGGCCCCAGGTCGGGTGCTATGAAACTGATCTCGCCTCTAGGCACATGAGGATCACCTGTCAGCTTGAGTGCGACAAGTCTGCCAGTATAGACCTCTTCAGGATCTACACTGTCAACACCGGTTAGACGAGCCAGATCTCCAGTGACACCCTCCGGTTCCTCCCAGTCATCGTCATCGTCCATGTCATCATCGTCATCATCATCCTGCCCCTCCCCAGTCCGGCGACGTAAGCCATCCCGAGCCTCCATGTCAGTCAAGATCTCGTTCATCCGTGTGTATGTCCGAGCGGCCAGATCATTCCTGCCCTCTTCCATGCGACGTCCACCAGTGAGCCATTCCATCAGCCAGTTGAGACCTTTTGGGAGTGGGTCGGCATCTGCTTCGTCTATTTGCAAAACGAGTAAGAATTCGCACCCATGTCCAGAATAGTCCCCGCAATATATACCACGCCATGGTTTGCGCGGGGTTGGCGTGTAGGCTTCCGGATCAATTGTGCCGAATGTAGTTACACGATCGCCTCTTCTGTCTGTGAAAAGTCCGCGCGGGATAGCGCCGGTCATCTGTGCAAAAATATTCATACCCGCAACAGCTGCGAGACGATCCATGGCTTCAGACCGCGATACAGTCGAGCTACTCCGTCGGCCGTGGTATTCGACCCATTTGCGGACGCGGAACGTCGACTGACTGACTTCAGAAAAGCTAGATGGTCGGTGCGCGAGTGATGTGAAATCGGACGCTGACAAGTTGCGTGTGCGAGTAGGAGCCGGGATGGACATCGACGGCCAGACCGCGGAGCCAGAGGTGAGGAGGTGATTCGGATAGTCGCGAGAGAGAACAAACGCGTTGTGTAGACCAGGTGAATTTGGTGTGGAGCAGTCCATCAAAACTTCTTGGGAGCTCTCTATCATGGGACTATCTGCATTAAGCCGTAGCACAGGCGCCTCTAGATGCAGCTTCACCTGAGGTTCGAAGCCTATAATCATCACATCCGAGTCTTGCTCCCATCTTTGCTGTGTCTGTAAGCCGCGTTCGGCGACCACAGTATGCGCTTCAATGGCGCCAGTAGATTGATTATAGCGAGCAATGACGAGCTTGCCGCAGGGATCTTGGTCCGATATCCATATTTGATTACGTGTGAGGAACCAGTATGGATGATGTGCGCAGTAGAGAGCTTTGAAGGATGGCAGAGGTTGAGGTGAAATTAGGGGGAAATGGAGATTTGCATTAACATGTCTCTGCCATAATCCATCGACCGCGGCAGCTTTTGATAATGTGCGACAAGTGGCAGCGACAGTGACAAGATCTTTCGGAGACAGATATTCCAGACAATGCAGTATCAGCTCTGCCGGCAGCTTCAGGAAGACAGAGGCAGCAAGGTCAGGTAAGGTCGCCACCCCAGATGCGGACCACTCTTGGGATGACGTCCCTGTCGAATCCGGGGCGGGGGGCGTCAGCATGGGCGGCGGAGACGGAGGCGGAGACAGCGGCGATGGTGGGCGGTAGCAGTAACAGGTTGGAATCCTCCTATGGCAGAAGGGACTTGGAAAAGGTGAAGAACAGCACGAAGAGGAGATGAATAATTTTTCAACAGATCAGAGTGCAAAGGAGGTGGATCTGGTCAGCGATCCGATGATCCAATGATTCAATGATCCATCCACAGCTGGATGCGGGATTGCGTTACAGCTGCCAAAAGGGCCAAGCGTTGGCGGGCCATGGGCAAGAAAAAAAGGCCCGGGGGGGCTCCCGGGGCTAGTGTAACCGGGAGAGTGCGGCTCAAAAAGGTAGGAGGGTTGGGCCACCTTCTGTTTGCGGACGACTAGGGCTGCCGATAACGGCAAGTCACTGGACCAGACGTCGAGATCTTGAGACCTTGCAATTTCGCCGCGTGTGCATTGAGTTTTAGGCCGGCAGATCGGCTGCCCCGGCGATCCGATCGCTGCCCCAGAATTAGCTGTCAAGCCCGCAGAAGAGGCAGGCACTTGCAGCTTGCGTTGCATCCGCGTTCTCTGAAATGGAAGGAGCCTGTGTTTGTGGTTGTGCTCGCTTCGTCGAGTTTATGCACACTCTACTGTGTGTCGATGCATGCATAAACGCCTACCGCGGACGAGTGCGGATACAGGAGTGCTGGAAAGTACAAAGAGCCATGTATCGACCACGAGACAGTCCCCCATACTTGGCCAAACCAACCAATTCCCGGGGATCAGATCCGCCAGATCACCTCATCGGCCCTGGTGCATCCTTCGTTCGCGCCGCTGTCGGAACGCCCTTCGCTCTACTGTTGTTCTAGGTGGTATTTGATAAGGGGGCCACGTCACGTCCTCAATTCGACCCTGTTCCACCAGCCTCGGCGGAGGATCACGCCAGCATCTAGGCTGGCCGACTTTCGGTATGGAAGAGGTCGCGTGGTACACGACTAAACAAAATTGTTGATAGGGGATACGAGGTCATTAACGCATGCACGTGTCGCCTATCACTTGTGGTCTAATTGTAATTTAAGCGATGTAACTCGCCGGTGTAGCTACTTCCCAAGCAGGGACAGTTGCGGGGGATGGGTAGTATGGTACTCCTCTGGTGATAGCATTCGCTATTGTGTAGCGCCGCCGATGTCGCTGCCCCTCCCTCAGTCCAGAGTCTGGGCTCGCCATCTAATCATCACGCGCTGCTAGCAGCAGCTCGGCGTGCGAGTAGCTTCCCCGCCGTAATGGTGCTATCAAGACGAGCAGCGATAACAACGGCCGACCATCCACGAAGCTCTGGGCAATATGCAGGCGCAAACAGGCATGCAGAACTCCTGATCTAGGACAAAGTCTCTGGCATTCGCATTCGTGGTGCTGGCCGACGGATGTCGCAGCTGTCATGCATCTTCAAGTGGGTCGTCTGGCGATCGCCGTGGTTCGTCAGTCGAGTTTGGAGCTTACTGAACGCCGCAGAGCTTGTCTGCCCGAAGCTTTCGCTGGTTGAGGACACAATAAGTGATCAGCTCCAAGGTTTGGACGCTGCTGATTGTGCAAGTGAGACACTACTCCTGATCGGCCCTTGACTAATAAGAAAGTGCGACATATAAATCAGCGTCAGCCGCCGAAGTCACACAGACATTTTAACAACCTAGCCATTTGACCTCACAACCACACCCCAATGTTTGTGCATGATCTACCACGGGTGTCGGTGCACGCGAGTCGCAAAATCGCTTGCAGATCTTACGTGTCATGTTTGTTTTGTTGACGCAGGAGAATGAGATGACGAAATGCACAAGCAGCATTGAGAGTAAGTCCGGCGAGCTATTCGCCAATCATTCGGCGATGCGGGACGAGGGCTGTCACAGTGCTTGTTGCGTCAAGTCCGCTGAAACCAAGGTAAATTCATTGGATGTCACGACATCGACTGGGGGCCCCGCCCGTTGTCACGAGCAATACGCGCCCACGCGCGTCCAGCTTCGCCCAGCCAAGCTGAAGCACCGAAGGTAGGCGCGTGCTGGCGCTACCGATCGACGGCGCTATAACGTCACTGTCACTTTTATGTGCCACTCGCAAAATTTCCCCAGGCACCAGAGGAGTACATCAAAGTCACCACAACAATAAGTTGCTTTCAGGCAGCAACTTTTTTCACATTCTCGTTCTCTTTGCATTCAACAAAGATCCATTATTCGACTAGGCTTGGCTGGTCTGACCTCATTCGCCGCTTCACAGTAGATTGCGAACCTGCTGTCAAGCTCTCAAGCTTCGAATCACCACTCCATACTTCCACACCGAAACACCCTCCATCTCCTGCTTGACTACAGTGAAACTCTTGGCTCTTTATGCCAACAACTTCACCTCGTCCATAGCCTGACGCCGCAATATGAAGACGAGAGCACAAGATCGGGCCCCGTCGGCAGAGCCGGGAGCTGTCCCCCCTTCAGCGGCACGACAAAGTCGGAAAAGAAGGGCCAGCTCAACCGCGACCGCAATCGACGACCAGCATTCAGTTTCTCAAGATGCATCCCATCAACAGCAGATCAAGAAGCGCAAGAAGACCACGACTGTCACTACAACTACCCGCGATGAAGAATCTCATCCTAAATTATCCACGTTGGACGAAGAGCAAATCCAAGTCGAAACAACAAATGGGGCAGAAACTGAGAAGAGGCGGACATCAACGTTCCATACAATCATATCAAAGATATCCGGTTCAAGTCGACGATCTACACTTCCTCCAGCTGAGACTACGCACGAAATTCGAGCTTCCAAGTCGAGGTCAGCTTCTCGCAAGTCTCTACCGGCTGCATTCGCCAAAGACCGAGAAGCCATGGACATCGACCCCTTCGACCCGCTGACTATGCAGTTGATCCAGCAGCACCGCGAGAAGCGTGACCGTCAAAGCCAGTCCGTCATCCAGCTAGACGGTTCCGACGATCTGCCTGAGGACCCTCACGATGCCAATGAATTGGTCCAGGATGGCGTTGATGAACATTTCACCTCCCCCCAGCAGCTGCGCGATCACCAAAGCCTGAGGTCACTCTTGAATCAAGGAGAAGATTTCGCCATTGAATCAGTGAACGGAGCCAAGACTGATCTACAACGTGTCACATATGAAGCTCACATTGATCGCCTCACTCGCGAGAAGGCCGAAGCGAAAGCAGCTCTGGAAGTCTTGGCATCAGGACTTGAGTCTATGGGCTTTGGTAACCCCGACTCTACTCCTCATGAGGTCCTCGAGTCAATCCTTGACGCCTTTGGTCAATCCCGCTATGCCCTTAACCCGCGCTTTCCCTTGGAGACTTCTGAAGACGTCCCCGAATCTGTTATGTTGGCCAACATCACAGATCTTCTCAACAATAGGGACAGTTCGATCGATTCGTTGATGGACAAGCTCGAGGCTGTCCAACACCATTTCTCAGAATTGCAACATGACAAAGCCACCCTGCAGGCGGCTGCGAAAGAGGATGCAGAGTACATCACCGAGATCGAGCTCAAACTCTCCAACATCGAACACATTCAAGAGAAGTTCTCGTCATTTGCCAGCGAAAAAACCTACCAGATAACCAGTCTCGAGGAGAGAAATGCTTCGCTTATGGAGAGCTTGGGTTCGGTGAATGCAACCCTGGAAGACTCGGAATTGACTGTGAAGGAACTCCGTGACGCTGTCGAACGCATGGAGCATGAGCACGCCAAAGCCGTTCTCGGACTCGAGTCGGACCGCGACGACGCGCAAGCCAAGCTTGGCTCTGCTGAAGAGGACATTGTCATGAAGATAGAAGAAATCAGAGCTCTCAAGGAGACTTGCCAAGAGTCGACAACGATCATCAATACATTGAACGCCGAGGTCCGACGGCTTTCTGATTCCCTGGAGGAGGAAACGACACGCAGAGAAGAAGCAGAGGCGGATGTAGCTCGGAAATTCGATACCATCCGCCAACAAGAAGAAGATCTTGCTGAGCTAACTTCCCGTAACGAGAGCGAAAGGCGTCAGAGGGAAGCAGCAGAGACCGAGCTTGACGAGAGGCAAGTCGAGATCAAGAATCTCAACGACAAATTGCACAAGCAAGGCGTTGAAGCAAACCAGCTTCGTCAGAAGTTGTACGAACAGCAGCTGCACAGCCAGAAGTCCCTCGAACAATTAGAGGCCATTGTGCAAGAGCGCGACCAGCTGCTAAAGAACGAAAAGGAAGAGCGTGCGGATGCTGAGTCTCTAGCAGCCGACCGCATCGCTGCGCTTGAGCAACAACTTACGCACGAGGTGGAAGAGTCAAAGAAGAAGGCATTAGGCTACGGACGTGAATTGGACGAGCTGGAGCAACGAAACCTGGAGCTCGAGAACAGTCTGACTGCAGCTACGTCTGCGCTTGCAGAGAAGATGGCAGAGCTTGCCGAAGCTAGAGAAGACTCGGGCAATAAGATTGCTGACCTTGAGTCTGCTATTGGAGTTCTCGAGGATGATCTTGCTCAGGAGAGGTCAAAACTTGCTACCACCCAGGAGAAAGCCATTCTGCAGCAACAACAGATGGAGGCTACTCTCGCCGAGCGCGACGCTGATATCAAACAACTCTCGACTGACCTCGACAATAGCAACCAGAAGATTGACGACCTAGAGCGCGAGAAAGAGTCTCTCGAACGGCGCATCGAGAATGAAGCTGAAGCCATGCTCATCTTCCAGGGCGAGAAAGCAGATGAGATCTCATCACTGCGAGAGATCATTCAAGCCAAGGACCACGAGATCCACTCACTCGGCGAGAAGGCTGCGGAGGTGGACGCTACATGGCACGAGCTGGACGAGCAGAAGGAAACCATCATCTCCGAGCGCAATGAGGACATCTTATTGCTCAAGAAAGAAAATGCGGAGCTGCGTGCCGAAGTATTGGCTTACATGGCACGGTCAAGGGATGATGCTGCTGCTACGTTCGACAGATTGCAGAAGTTGCCCTCCCATTCTGGTGGTGGGACCGAGGCGAGCGATGTGTTTGCCGATAGCCCAGTCGTGGTGGCGACAGAGCGCAAGAAGATCCGCAAATCTAGGAAGTCGGTGCGTGATAGTGGGGTCGCTATCCCGAGCGATGGGTTGACGGAGCATAGTATTCGCTGAGCTGGCTGAGATGATATTCCCATTCCATGGAGCATTGACATGGACTTCAGCGAAGAACGTGGGTACAAGGGTGGCCTTTTTTTCACGAGAAGATGACAGCGCGCAAGTCGATTTGATTGGTTCATTGTGGAAAGACTTTCATACAGCAGCATTCAGGATAGTATAGCATAGCGGGTAATACAGACTGTATCGGTAATATTGCAAATACCTCTGTGATCGTGTTGTCTATTGCCATAAGAAGAAGCCGCCCGTGTCGTCACGTCGTCAGTCTATACGGATTCGAGATAGAATAGCCCACCCTTTGTGTACCCATCTATCTTTGTAAGTACCATCCGCCTTCGCTGGATGGATCAAACATGATCCGAAGTGAAGATTCGGTGCCTGCCATTGAGTGTAACCCATTCGTTCCCAACTCTATCAATCCAGATCCTCTTCATCATTAGTCGCCTTGCCTTCCGCCGAAGCATCCTTTTCATGCTCAAGCTGCTTCTGCTCCTTCTCCAGATCATCCTTGGGTATAAGCGTAAAGATAACAACAAACAACGGCTCGCCGGTCGCGCGGTTCTTGAGCACGTATCTGATCGCGTGAGAACTTGCATCAATGTCAGGGGTGGGCGCGCTTGACCAAAGAAATTCACAGTGGACGCGAGAAACGTCATCATAAGGGAGAGGAGAGTATAGGGACTTACCGCAGAGGTTGTCCATCCCAGTAACTTATCACCGGTATCGTGATCCCCGGAATTACGCTAAACCCTGGCAGACGTAGTGCAAAGTCGTTGAAGTCGAGGTATGGGTTGAAGAAGTCAAAGTCGTATGTCCGACCCTTCTCGAACGTGAACGCCTTGAGATGCGCCTCTTGGAGGAAGAACTTCTTACGCGCTGCGGCGTCGGCGGGGATTTTGTTGTCCGATCGCACAGCGGCGCCTGACGAGCCGGATGAGCCTTCGCGCACAATCTTAACTTCATGCTCGTCATCTGATTCTGAGTCTGAGGATGTGGACGCTGGGCCATCGGAGTCCTTTCCTCCAACACGGAAGGTGTTGACACTGCTGAGCAATGGCCCAAACAGCCCTGGGTTGTCGCTGTAAACGTCACCTTCGAGCCCAGGGTCGATGAACCACTTTACGATCTTGAAGGCTTGGTCGAAGCCAGGAGGTAGCTTGTCGCGAATTGGGTGGTCGAAGTCGTTGCCCAAGACAATGTCATGTGCGGGAAGGTCTTCCGTTGGGGTGACAGAGAATTGTAGCGAGTAGAGGTCGGATTTGTGTGAAGGGTGTGAGAAGTATGGCGATGTCTTCGGTGAGCCTTCCGGGAGCCCGCGGTAGTTTTGTACACGGAGGGTGACTGAGGAGGAAAGCTTCGGGTGGCGGATAGCGAAGGGCGTCTCGCTGTTGGGATTGATAGGGGTTTGATCGTCGTAGGACGGACCCGCGGTGACTTTGAGGATGTACTTGTCCGCCATTGTTACGGCGGTGGTGGTGGTGGTGTTGGGGAAGAAGGAGTGGCGGAAGACGGGTTAAGGAAACGTAGGGACGGGGGATGTTTATGTGAAGTACTGCGATGAGCACGCAAAAAGTTATTGAAACGTCGGAGCTCGAGGCTGTGACGTCGATTCGCAGGGAGGCACGGAGCGAAAGCCGAAAACTCACTTCGCCGCATGAACTGGCATGTGAGAGGCAAGTCTAAGCGGGAGTACACCGACCCTGCGGGCGGCTAAACCAGCAGCTGGGTTGCTGGAAACATCTTTGTGTAACTGCGCCGCAGACTCGACAGTATCCGGCTCCGTACTACACACCTGTACCACAAACTGTGCGCATATATATAAACCAAAATGCCTGGCTCCCCAACTCCTTCAGAGCGCGAGAGAACCGACAAGGAAGATCGTGCCCGCGAAGCTGAAGAACAAGCCAAGCTGCCGTACAAATGGACGCAGACAACCGCCGATCTTGACGTCTCCATACCCATACCTGGCAACATCAAAGGCCGCGATTTGGACGTCAAGCTCACCAAGACCAGCATCAAGGTGGCGATCAAAGGCCAACCCGCTATCATCGAGGTACGGTCCACCAACATGCCGAGTTGTCGAGTTGCGGAAAGCGCTAACAGCTGATAGGGCGAGTTTCCGCACGCAATCCGCACAGACGAGTCGACGTGGACGCTCGAGACGCTGTCCTCCGGTGGCAAGGAGGTCGCCGTACACCTGGACAAGGCAAATCGTATGGAGTGGTGGGGTCACGTCGTGACGAGTGCACCGAAGCTTGACACGACCAAGATTGTGCCGGAGAACAGCAAGTTGAGCGATCTGGATGGTCAGACGCGCGGGATGGTGGAGAAGATGATGTTCGACCAGCGCCAGAAGGAGATGGGCCTGCCGACCAGCGACGAGAACAAGAAGCAGGAGATGCTCAAGAAGTTCATGAAGGAGCATCCGGAGATGGACTTTAGCAATGCTAAGGTCTCGTGAGGAGGGAATCTGCAATTGAAGCTCGAGTTCTAAGGTCGACGAGTTCTGAAGATTGGCGATGGGGAAAGCGGCATGAGGCTCATGGGCGGAATGTGAGGCACGGCAATAATGACATGCAGGAAGCTAACCACAGGTCAAAGTGGTACAGGTCAAGGATGTAGTGTCGCAATCAAGTGGACACTCATATCGTTGTCCAGATGTTATCACATTAGACTAGCGACCGCCTCGGCCCTCAATAAACCTTGACGAGCACGCCATGCGTCGACGAACCAAAACATACAACATGCTCCCAGCGCCACGCTTTACAAAATGCTCCGTACAGCTCCCGCGTACAGCGGATGTGAAAGTGTCCATCTCAAGGCTGTCAACGACTTATCAGCCTTGTCCTGGCCTTGGGAACACAGGAACCGTCTCCATCTGCTCCAGTCCACCCATTGTGCCTTGGCCGCCAGTTTGCCATCCTCGGCCCGTCTCCTGATTGACGAACATGCTCTGCCTAAAAGGATTCGTGCTACCCGTAACCATAGGCGTAAGTCCTTGGGGCATTGGCGCTTGTCCTGTGGGTTGAGCTTGTTGCTGCTGGGGTTGCTGTCTACTGAAGGGGTTTGTACCGGTACGTTGAGCTTGTAATGGCTGCGTGGAAGCAAATTGGTTAAGTGACTGCTGACCGAATCCTCCTTGAGCGCCAGTCTGTTGCTGCGGTATTTGTTGCTCCGGAATGCCGTTCAATGGCATCTGTGACATGCGGTTGAATGGGTTCGTAGACTGTTGTGCGCCTGTAGGCACAGCGTTTTGTGGGTATACTACAGATTGACGGAAAGGATTGGTCGATTGAGGCACCAGTTGCCTAGGCTGGCCAATAGGTTGCGCAGTTTGTTGTGGATCCATCTGCTGCATACTCGGCTGTTGCATGCCTGTCTGCTGCTGTTGCAAGCCTTGATATTGTCCATTAGCTTGTACAAATTGTTGGGGAGGTTGAGGTCCGTAGCCGCCAAAGCCCATGCCTGTGTACTGTGCATTCATTGGTGCCGCAGGAGTCATGTACTGTCCAAACGGGTTGCTTCCCGTTGCCGACTGATCAAATCCATTGCCCATCTGGGGGTATCCCGTCTGCGCCGGAGCCATGCCAGTAGCCATTGGTTGTTGTTGTTGCTGGAAAGGCTCAGGCGCGGATTGTGCCATAGGCTGCTGTTGTTGCTCAATCGAATCGAAGAAGTCGATCAGATCAGGCGCAGGACCTTTTGCTGGTGCTGAGTTAGCTGTCGCTGATTGCGCCGGCTGTTCAGCTTCTGATCGGTTCGTGGAGCCTGCGGCCGGCGTGTCTCTGACGCCGGATTCCGAAGTGCTGAAAGGTTTGCTTTCGAACTTAGTGCCTTTCCTTCCTTGTTGGGCGGCTAGGTATTGCCGCCTGTTGATGTCAAAGTCTTTATCATTAAGGTATTCCTCGAGCGATTTGGTGAGGCTCGTAGGTGCATGTTTAATTTTGGGTATTTCGAGACGAGTGACATTCTCATATGAACGGGCAACGCTCAGAAAACCGACTACCGCATCGGTCTGTTTGGTGAACGTCTTATAGAGCGTGATGGCGCGCTCAGCGTCAACGCGAGACAACTCAAAGTAGCGACCTAGCATCTGTCAGGTTGGTAGTTGCTACAAAATCGGCACACTCACTCAGCACGTTCATGACCGCTTGGTTCATAGCTGCGTAGAGGTCGAGCAGATCTTGCGTGATGAGCCGGAATGCCATGAGTGCGATATCGTTCTCCGTCTCTTGAGAAAAGAACTATGGACAGTCAGCATATTCGAAACCATACATTCGACGAGGACACATACGTCGCACTTCAGCAGAGCTCGTATTTGATCCTGAATCGCCCCAGTCTCTCTGAGCAACCCCTTATCAATCGACAGGCTCTTCATGCGCTCCATGGCGCCAACCTTGCAGTAATCGACCTTTGTGTCGGCAAACGCTAACGTCCTTGATAATAAGTAATCATAGTAATGCCGGATATTTGAACCTTGCGTTTGCACTGTGAATCGGAGTCAGCTAATTCGTACATTAAGCAGCTCGCATATGTGATAATCATGCAATCCTCGGGAGCGGAGTGATACCATCTGTGAAACTATTGAGAGCAAGCCTGCTTCTCGGCGAGGCCGCCAAATATGCCAATGTAACGTCTTTTGCGCCGTCCTTGATCATGAGGTGGACGATTATGAGGGATTTGAATACTATGGTCCATGTCGAGTCTCGAAGTCTGTTCTGTAGGGTACGGAAGACCTCGGCGACACCAGCTTCGCCAGAATGGGTGGCCAGGAGGATGTGTTCGACATACTTTGCTTTGGGCGGAGCAAGCTAAAACCGACTGTCAATTGCATGGACGGTGAGGCGAATGTGAGGCAATCTCACCTTTATCTTGGTCCCGCCCTTGACCGACTTCTCAAAGGTGCTCGCCATGGCGGCGGTGTAGTATGAGGTGCTGGCTCCCGGGTTCTAGGTTGTGCCAGCTTGGACGGAACGGATTGGGTGAAGTCAGGGCGCGCCGATGGTTCGGAATTGGGTCGGCGTGTCCATGGGGAATCTACGAGCGCGGCATGACGGTTGCAGGGTGGTATGTCGCGACAATATACGTGCCAGGATGCGGCTGATGATAGTGACAGACAGCAAGCTGGAGGGACGGCGGGCGATGATGGAATGCGCGGCCGGCAATGGTCACTCGGAGTCCCGCCGGCCACCAGCTCCGACCACGAAACCATGTGGCGGTGCAACGTCCAATCAACAACCCAAAAATCACGCCAATGATGATCACTTCATGTCGCAGACGCGTTACGGTCGGGTGGCCATGGTCAGTGACAGCCCAACCTGTTGACGATGCTTTGTTTTCACTATTCGCCGAGTCGTTGGAGGGGCAGACATCGATTGGTATATTCGTGCTCCTCCATGAGGTGACCGGCAAGGTTCATCACATATCACATGAATTGAGCTGGTAAAAACAGTGCAAATGACTTTGATTGTTGTGCTATATTGTGGAGATACCTTTCCATGTTCTGGGTCAGAGATGTCATCTTCGCGTCCGTTGTTGTAACAAGGAGGTGTGCCGAACGCAGATATCACGTCGCTCCAGGTCCGATGGGTGAGCCACTTGAGCCCCGAAGGGAGAGCCCATCCACCGCCTGGAGTAGACTCATCTGGTACACGCTGAGCATTCATCATCTGAGATATTGTCAGCTGGAGGTTCGTACACGAAGATGAGCCTGTAACGTACTAAGTAAGAACTTGGAAGGTCATAAGAGAGAAAAGAGGAAGCCGCGGGATGACCAGAAAATTTATATCAGCGAAGGCGGACTGGAGGCAAGTCTTGCCGAGGATTCGCCGCAATGAAAGATGGTTGATGATGGTCAAGTGAACAGGAGTAATCAATTGATGAGCCAATTCATTCGTTAATGATAATTGATGTTCCGTCGGGCGTGTACAGCCTCTCTCACGCTTGCAAGGGCTGGTCCCTATCGCCAGCATTCGGCGCGCCGTGTACGACCGAGATGGGACTCGAGATGGGAAGTGCGAGCTTTTCACAACACAGCTTCGTTTCGTGAGGACAGCGAGCATGTCACCGAGTACCAAGACATCATTGACAATTTCAGCTCGTCAAGTCAGTTCAAAATATTCGGGAATGTCATGGCAAGGTACTGATTCAATATAGTAAAATTTCCACCCGCCACACATCATATCAAGGATCTCGCGACTGCCGAGGCCTCAGCTGCCGGCAAAGTCACATTACATGGCTATCTGAATAACCAGCGCAATGCCTCATCGAAACTACTTTTCGTCGAGCTGACAAGCCCCGATGGTCTACATTCAGTTCAATTGAAACTTTTCTCGTCAAGTCCAGAAGGGGTAGCTCTTCGCGATACACTCAAGCTGGTCAGGCCCTATGCTCCAGTCGCTATCACTGGAGTGGTCGAGTCGCGGACCGCTGGATCGACCAAGTCCAAAATCGATGACGACGCTCCCATCAAGCTCACCAACATTGAGATCAATATCGAGCATCTTCAACCACTCAATGACTTCCCTAAGGACATTATTGTCGCCGAAGGGACCGTGATTCCACCAGAACAGCGCCATCTCCAACTCCGTACCACTAAGGCTCTTCGGGAGGCCATCATCTTCAGGAGTCGTGCATGCGAATTGATCCGCTCGCATCTAAGCTCCAAGCATGGCTTCACGGATATCGAGACTCCTCTTCTCTTCAAATCCACACCTGAAGGCGCCCACGAATTCCTCGTCCCTACCCGGAACCCAGGTCACGCATATGCTCTACCGCAAAGCCCACAGCAATACAAGCAGATCCTCATGGCATCTGGCATACCGCGGTATGTACAGATTGCAAAATGCTTCCGTGACGAAGACCTGCGCGCAGACCGGCAGCCCGAGTTCACACAGATCGACCTGGAGATGGCATTTGCGGGTGAGGAACAGGTAATGGTTATGATCGAGGATCTGGTCAAAACGATGTGGACAGAGCTAATCGGCGTTGATCTCTGGCAATCACCTTTTCCGCGCATGACCTACGAAGAAGCCATGTCAACCTACGGCTCCGACAAGCCTGACACACGTCTGGGGGCCCCCATATCTCGCATCGACTACATGATTCCCATCGATTTAATTCGCAAGATCACATCAATCCTTGACCCTGCTGTCGATGTCTTCAAGCTCAGCATATCTGACGACCCAGAGATCACCCGATCCTTCGTTAACACCTTCATGTCCTCCCCCAATGCTCGTCCCTTCAATGCCAATCCAGATGGTCAACCTGGCATTTTCATTTATGACTCGCGCAAGCCTCTCGGCGGCCTTCAGCCTTTCGGCTTCGAAGCCGTAGAGCACCTAGAGACCCAGCTCGAGCTAGAAGAAGGCGACCTCATCGTGCTCCAAGCCCGGCCCTCCGCCCCCTTCGCGGGCGGCGCCACCGCAACAGGCAACCTACGCCTGGCTCTGCATCGCGCTGCCGTAGCCGCCAACCATCTCCCCAAACCTATGGGATGGTCCTTCCTGTGGATAACCGACTTCCCGCTCTTCACGCCCGCCGACGCCCCCGAAGCGCCTTCCAGCAGCAGCACCCCCGCCGCGCCCGCCCACCAGGCGTCCCTCAACGTCACACCAACGGAAGCACTCACTGACCATCCGGTGCTGGAGTCGACGCACCACCCTTTCACAGCGCCAAAGCCGGACTCGGCACACCTCCTGCTCTCCTCGCCCCTTGATGTAAAAGCAGCACATTACGATCTCGTGCTGAACGGCGTCGAGCTAGGCGGAGGCAGTCGCCGAATCCACAAGGCGGACATGCAGCGACTAGTGCTGGAGAAAGTCCTTCGTCTGCCACCAGCGCGTGTGGCAGAGTTCGAGCACCTCCTGGGCGTGTTGAGGGCGGGATGTCCGCCGCACGCAGGGATGGCGCTGGGGCTGGATAGAGTGCTGATGCTGATGCTGGGGCGGGAGAGCATTCGGGATGTGGTTGCCTTTCCGAAGGGTGGAGGAGGGTGGGATGGGCTTGTTTGTGCGCCGTCGAAGGTCACAAAGGAGGCGTGGGAGAGGTATCATTTGGCTCCTGTTGCGGAGAAGGACAAGTAGGGGAAGATGTGGGAGTGTTGAATATGTATATCATTGGTATGGGTATCTGCTGATGGGACTTTACCGACCATGGGCGCGATATAGCGCCGCTTTGTCTTTTCTCTCTCCTCCATCATGTGGGCTGAGTCAGGCGTGACTCACCATTATATCCATCTGTCGTATTATATAAACAAGGTTCTCGTCCTCCATCTTTTACTCTTGGTTCGACTCTCTTTAGAGCCGTAGCAGGAGCATTGTGTCCATTATCGACGAGCAGAAGACAGCTGAGCCACCTCACTCCACCATGAGGTGGGAATCCATACAATTCGCTCGATGAAGCGGTGATGAAGCGTTAGATATGCAAGGAAATTCGTTCGAGTAGCGTCAATGTCATTTATGAGGTCAGCAGAGCGATGTTGAGTCCCTGCTGAACACCAAGAGCACCAGGATCACTGCTGATGTTGGCAAATCCCACATAGCAATTGGCTGGTCTTGCGGCTCCGTAGACGAAAGCCGCCACGTTGCAGGTGGTGTTGCCGCCCCAGTAGTTCATACCGGCGCAGACATCAACGCAGTCGTCGAAGCTGTACACGAAAGCTTGAGACAAGGTCTTGGAGCCCTGGTTGGCAAGCGGCGATGCCATGTTGCAGTACTTTGTGAACAGTGACCGTTCTGATGATGAAGATGCTGCCGATGCGGTATATACGGTGTTGTTCGATTGAGGACAGTCATTGAGGACTGAATACGTAGGCACTGGAGCTGCATACGTGGAAGTAGCACCGGATGATTGCGCAGTTGCCGATGTTGACGAGGCAGAGGACGCCATAGCAGTAAGAGTGGTAGAAGATCTACGAGGATTAGTCGCGGAATTTTGGAACAAAGATTTAGAGCAGTACTCACCCCTGAGATGTGACTGCCGTAGCTTGCTTTGGACGGCCGAGCGCACCACCAACGGACGCGCCGATGATGATGCAGATTACAACGACAGTGACCACCAAGAATGTGCGCAGCTTCATGCCGAAAATAATGAGAGGAGGTTTATGGTTGATGATCTCGGCCTCCTTGGTGGCAGTAGAGCCTGGGGACCATCGCTGATATGGCGAGGATTGGACGACCGGGTATTTATCTGACCAAGGATGGATGCTGTCATCGTATTCGAGACCTGCAGCCGGGGCGACCTCTGGTGCATTGTGATACTGGTAAAGATTGGAGAGACGCTGTGGGGAATGGTGGCTTGAGACTGGGGAGTCGATTATGCTGTGCTGAAAGTGAAATCATGTCAGCACGCTTCACCGCAATATTGCAGAGCCGATAAAAAATCCTCGATGCAGAGAATTGCAAACCCATACGCGAGCACATAGCAATTCGTTGCAACGAAAGACAATTAATGAGAGGATCGCTAATTACCTGTGTTGTTGGTGAAGACATGTTGGCATTAAGTTTGAGGATCCGTCAATTGAGTTGCGGCCGCGGTGGCTGCGGCGGTGGCCTCACGAGGCTCCAGGAAGTCAAGCAATGTCGGATCGAGAGGTGAGCAGAATGGTTCTCGAGATGGACGTTTGCTGTCAGGCAGCAGGAGAGAAAACGGCGATGAGGAGAAGAGCTGCAAACGGGCGCGAAATGGCGAAGGGTGAGGAGGTGGTACAAAAGCGAATGGAAGTCGACATCCGCTTCCCCCCTCCGATAATCCGACACGGATATAATGAAAGCGCTTTGGAATTGTCCCGGACAAGCATCTGCTAGATTCTCAGGCCGATTCGCCATGGGGCGGCCACCATGCCTAGAGAAGGATCGCATGGCGGGGTTTAGACTCGCGACGGATCGTCCCAAGCTTCTCAGCACTGTTCGCCGCCTCCACTTGTGGCCAGTCTCGCCTGTATCAACGCGACGCAGGAGGCCAAAAAGCAATGCAATCCATGCCCATTTCATTCGCAGCTGCCGTGTGTGGCCTACGCTCGCTTCAAACATCCTTGGACAAAACGTCACGCCTGTACTCGACGCGACTTGGACGACGGAAAAAAACCGCCATGCAGATGCCCCAGAGGCCCAAAAGCCCAAAGCAGCACCGGAGGCGTCCCCTTGCGGCGAACGGCACAAGCATCGCGCAGACGCCACACGCCCCCAACCACGCCCTTTTCGCCTGCTAGCGCACCCCCGTCCAGACGTGCCTGGTCTTGCCCGAACACCCCACCCCGAGTCGACCTGATTGTGACAAACGGGGATCGACGGCAGGCTCTGAGCTTCCAGACATGGCTGCTGTCACTTCCCTTCCTCCCAGATGCGGCGGATCGGCACTCGATTCGATAGCATTGGACGCGGCCAGGTTGCTGGTGACACAGAGCCGAGACATCTGGGCACAGCAACGCACAGCACTCGCCGGTTTGCGCGGCGTGGAATCCCTGTATTTGTAAAGTTGATGCGGCGCGCGGTCGCGTGGGAAGACTACTCGGTATAGTGTACGACCAGGGTGTGTCCACCGTGCCGGTGTCTCAGACGCTGGGCTGCCGTTGCGACTGGCTCGGCACCACTGCTCCCTGCCTCCGCCAAATCTCTGCACTGCAGCCGCCTGTGGCCCATTGGACGAGGTACCTCAGTAGCACAGACTCATGCTGCGAGCACGTTTGGACCTGGCGCATCAGCTCCGTCCAACTCCCGCTGACAGAAGTCAATCGTTGGAGCTGCACATGCAAACACGTCTGACACGAGCCTGGCGCTTGGTTCTCGTTCGACGATGTATGAGTCTGTTCGCGCTGACAAGGACGGTACAATTCGACAAACAAACGACGCGGTCCGAGATGTGGCTTTCGCATCCCCCGCGCTGGAAGGCAAAGTATCGAGTACGCTTGACAGCCACAGACCCATCGCTGTGGGATTCGCAAGCCTTCCTTGCTCAGATCGGCCGGACTGCCCGGGGTGGCACTGACTCGTTGTCCCCTCTTGGTGCCCCCCGACATTTCCACCACTCACACCATGGCCCGATTCGTCTACGAAAAAGGGGCGAGGTTTGAGACTGGACAAGGATATCAGATGCCAGCAGTCTGGTAACACGGCTTTAGTCCAGCACTTTCGGCCGCCCCCTGGCGCATCCACGACGTGGCAGCGTGCTGCAGCGGTCTGGTGACTTCCCCAACCTGCCTCATTTCAGACAGTATCGCAATTCACCGACGTCAGTCCGGGATGAAGAAGCATTGCACTAACACCAATTCAACCATGAAGCTCTGACCTCCACTTGCGAATGCAGCAACAAAAACAGGTTCAGGAGCAATGTCATTATCCCCATTCGCGCAATTCTGCCAGAAAAATCTCAGAAAAATTCATAACAATTCATCATTGATCCTCGTCAATCAGCTCTTCCGCCCGGTCTTCTCCAACCGCGTCCTGAGCTCGCGAACCGCGGTTTCCGCGCCCTCCATCGCCTTCCCCACCCGCTGCCCGAGGAACTCGCCCATCTTGCCCTCCTTGTACTGCTCTCCGTAGATCACTCTGCCGCTTGTCGCTGTGCAAGTCTCCAGCTTCATTTCGGGACCGTCTTCTGCGACGCATGCCTGTACTTCAAACGCAAGGGACACCTTGGTCTGGACCTCTGCCAGAAGCATCGACACCTCTACACCCAGATTTTCGTCCGACAGGATCTTGACATCAACCGGATGCTCAAGTTGTACCTTGCGTACCGTCTCGGCTACTGCCTCGGCTGTGTCCCATCCTCCACTAACGAAAGCTAGGAGCGAACGCGCGGATGTGCTGGACTGGTCGATCATGTGCAATTGTGCCCTCAAAAGCTGCAGGAAGAAACGCTTCTCTGTAGTCAGCGGTTCGTTGTCGGCGATGTAAGTCAGACTGATCGGTGCATTCGTCGCTGCCTGCTTTGACGGTGACCGAGACAGTGTTGCTGTTGTAGATGTACCAGGCAGGAAAGCAGAGGGGTTGAAGTACAACTGCAATGCTGAACGGTAGGTCATTGTGAGTGAGGATCCGGTCGCGGCCGCGACACTCCATTTCGTTGACTTTTCCAATGCCGTGACAGAAGCTGTAAACCAGTCAGTACGGACAAGCCAAGATACACCACTGTCTAGTAACGTACCTTGATACGCAGCGACCTCTTCTTTCGAGATACCCCGACTCGCCTCCCTGACGCGAATCGCCTCTTCAGTCGCAGCCACGGCCTCAGCCTTGGTATCAATCAGCATCTCAGCAACGCGTTCCTGCTCCTCAAGCTCCTCGCGCAACTTCCTGAGCACTTCTCTCTGCTCCACGACCACCGCATCAGTCTCCACCAGCTCCTCCCTCGCCGCATCCAACGCCTCCTTATCCTCAGCCTCAGACATCCTCGCCCTCTCGAGCAATCCCTCTAATTCCATCCTCAACCTCTCCCTCTCATTCAAAGCCTCAGGCAACGCCCCATCCACCACCTCCTTCCTCCGCCTCAACTCCTTCTCATCCCCCTCAAGTCCCCTCTCAATCCCCGCCAACCCCTCCTGCAACCCAAGCAACAACTGCGTCCGCCATCCATACCACAACTCCCTACTCGTCGCCCTAGCCCTCGCCTTGACCCCCGACACCATAACATCCCACAGCGCCCTCTGCCCCGCCGTGCCGCGGACATAAGCCCTCATGAATGGCGGCGGATCAGCCGCAACCTCCTCCTCCAGCTGCGCGAGGAACTCCTTCCCCTCGGACATGTACTTCTTCAACTCCCGGCAGGAGTGCGCGTACAGGTCCAGCTCGGGGAGGGTACTGCATCCCGCCGCGACTTCGTCTGCGAACGTAGCGTCCGCTGCTGGGGTAGATTTGCCTGGCGTTGGCGCGACGGTGTGGCGCCGCTTGGAGGCGGTGATGTCCATGAACTTGACGCCGGCTGCGTCGAGGAAGGACCCTAGCGTCACGGGCGGGCCCGGGGTAGCTGCGGCTGCTAGCTCGGCGTGGAGCTGCTGCGTTGCTTCGTCTTGCTGGGGCTCCTCGGGAATGGAGGAGAATTGGACTTTTTGCGTGGCGGTAGCGCGGGGGGTGCGTTTCTGTGCAAGAGGGGTTCGGAGAGGTGTTTTGCGGGGTGTCATTTCTTTGAGTCGCTTGAGTGGAGTGGTCGCGGGGGCGGAGGTCTCCTTGCGTGGAGTGGACATGGCGCGGATGCTGTCTAGCATGTTTGGTGTGGGGTGGCTCGTGACTTTCTTGGGAGAGACGCGAACGGGGCTTCGGATGGGCTCAGCCTTGACGGCTGGGCTGGTTGAGGCTTTGAAGGGCGAGGAGAGCGGCTTGACTGGGCTGGATTTGCGCTCCGGTGTACTTGGAATGTTGCGTGGGGTGGTGTGGGTGGAGGCACTGGGTGTCTTGCGTGGGGATGGAGTGGGTGTCAAAGTCGACTTCGCCTCTGGCAGCTCAGGGTAAAAGCTTCTCTGTGGCGAGGCGCTGGGTGTTCGGATGCCTGGGCTCTTCGGTGGTGGCAACTGAAGTGGAGTGCGGGTAGGTGAGATTGATGCTTTGACTGGCGAAGGTGGTGCAGCTTTCTTCGCTGATCTAATAGGGCTCTGTTCGGTCTGCGTAGATGCAGCCTGTGGTGACACCTCGGCTTCTCTGACAAAGATGGGTGTAAGAAGCTTCTTGGCTGACAAGTCGTTGGCTTCCTTGAAGCGGTCCTGGTCCTTGGGTGTGGTCGGAGGGTCGGCTTGCACGGGTGACGAGAGGTGCTTCGGCGTAGTCGGCCGAGAGGGAAGTGGAGCTTCTTCAGCAATATTTCCAAGTGCAGTCGTCAGCTCCATGGACAGCTCTTCGTTGGAATCTTCCTCAGGAATTGACTTGGCAGGAGATAGCTGTGATTGTCTGATGGCGCCGACTGCTGTGGTAAAGTCCATAGTCTGGTCCATGGACAGTACTGATTGCACTGACGATCTCCGCCGTCTTACGCTCTGTCGTCGGCTGACCTTAAGTGGCGACTGGCTCCGGACAATGTTGCCGATGGCTGTAGTAAATTCCATCGTCGCATCTGCAACCTCTTCCTGCTGCGATGGTCTGATCGCACCAAATGCAGAAGTGAAGTCCATGGTCCCATCACCCAGCGACGACCGTACTCCTGACGAGCGTCGGCGCTTAGCTGCTCTGCCCATGTCTTCGTTCTCGTTAACAGACTTGTTGCCAAAGGTCATAGGTGACCCAGCTTCCGTAGTGGAACGGCGTCGTTTCGCTGCGCTCTTGATAGGAGACGGGTCGTAGATCTTTCCGCCGACTTGCGTGAAGTCCATGGTCATGTCCTCGGCCGATGTCTCGGCCTCCCTAGAGCCGCGCATTCCACCAACTGCACAGGTCATGTCCATGTCCATGCTCATGTCTTCCTCATCCTCTTCCTCCTCAGCGATGGTTGATGGCCGACCTGCGTGTGCTCTAAAAGCCGGAGAGAAAGGATTGACATTCTCTTGATCCTGAACAGCGATCAAGTTCTTAGCCATTGGTGTGAGCATACCTTGCTGCTCCGTCCAGCTTCGTTGTTCCTGTTGCTGCTGCTGTTGCTCCTCCGACCACTCGGGTAGCTCGTCATAGCCGTCACCAAACTCGTCATACTCGGGTCCACGCGTGCCCGCTTGCTGAGCCGCTTGCCTAAGCGATGCTAGTAAGAGCGCGCTGGAATCACTGGCGACGCTAGCGACGCTGGAGGCGCTGTTGGACTGCATTGATTGCGACGTAATGTCTGCCGTATTATCGGCTGAGACCAAGCTCATTGCACCCGTATTCTCGTCTACTATCTCGTCTTCACCTTCTTCCTCGGATTCCTCAACATCGCTTCCCTCTTCGCTTCCGCTGAGGGGGCTGCTACCACTGACAGGACTCGATGAGTAGATATCGTCGGGGTCGTTGAAATTCAAGGGCGGGATGACGGAGCTCCGCCGGCGCTTCTTTTGTTGTGCACGAGCTTGATCTTCTGGAGTGGCAGGTACACTCTCATCGTCACTCTCGTCGTCGCCGTCCTCTGATGTTCTGCTCGTGCGCCGCGAGTCTCCAGAGCTTGTGGACGAGGTCGTGGCTTCGCGCATATATTCAATGACATCCCATGTGTGTAGCGTCGCTTCAGGTGCGAATGAGACTCTGCGGTTGGCTGAATTATCGTCAGTGAAGCTCGTTGCTAGGTGTGCTATTGAAAATACCGAGCGACTTGCGCCGCGCTTCGCGACGCTTTGCTTCATCTTCTTTGGATGGGAGAATTGACTTGACAGGCGGCGCAAAAGATGACTTGCGCCTGTCTTTGTCGGGTGATGTGGTCTTCTGCGACCCCAGAATTCCATCGGGCCCAATGCTCTTGCTGCGGGCACCTTTTCTCGAGCTCTTGGTCGGTGAGGTCGAAGCTGACTTCACAGGACTGGATGAATGCAGACTAGGCGACACATTTTCTTTGTTGAGTAATTCTGCCATCGTAAGTATGCCTGTGCTATTCAATGTCGCTGCAGCTGCAGAATAGATAGCAGTGGGTGGGGGATGGAGCAAGAAGATATGACGCGCCCACAAAACATTGGAGTAAACATCGGTTAGGCGGGTGTTCCCGCACCTAGCCCCAATCGCGGCGAATGTCGCGCACGGGCCTTCCACACTGAAGCCCGAAATTCGAGAGTGTGCGAATTCGAGATTTTACCCACACACACGAAGTCTGAGTGACTCTCTTCTCAACCGCAACCACCACCACCAAATCACAACACCGTCAATTCATCACCCCGAGTCGACAACATGGCGACCGAATTGACTGTCCAGAGCGAGCGCGCTTACCAGAAGCAACCGCACATCTTCACCAACGCGAAGCGACAGGGTGGAAAGGTCAAGCGTACCGGCAAGGCCACTGGCCGTCGGTGGTTCAAGGATGTCGGTCTCGGATTCAGGACGCCCAAGACCGCCATCGAGGGTACTTACATCGGTACGTCGACGATCTGTCGATAGTCGCTGTTGCGATATCCGCAAGAGCTGGACCTATGAATGGGACACGACCATCGAGCAAACAACCAGGGATATCGAGGACGGCTGCAGACATTTTTCGCAAGTGGATGAGCATATCCCACTAACATGTTTTCTGCAGACAAGAAGTGCCCCTTCACTGGTCTCGTCTCCATCCGTGGCCGTATCCTGACTGGCACCGTTGTGTCCACCAAGATGCACCGTACCCTGGTCATCCGGAGAGAATACCTCCACTACGTCCCCAAGTACGACCGTTATGAGAGGCGCCACAAGAACCTGTCTGCCCACGTCTCCCCGGCTTTCCGTGTTGAGGAGGGTGACCAGGTCACTGTCGGCCAGTGCCGTCCTCTCAGCAAGACCGTATGTCGAATCGCGCATAACGCACTCCACTCACGACTAACGTTTTACTAGGTCCGCTTCAACGTCCTCCGCGTTCTGCCCAGGACGGGATCGACCAAGGTCAAGCAGTTCACCAAGTTCTAAGCGTCTTTCAGGTCTGGAATGGCATCCTAAATGGGGAGTTTGACATTGTGGTTTCCGTAGCAGAACCCCTGCACTCGGAGAGGTGATGGACGGTGATTTATGTCTGCATCCTCTGAGGTTGCAGTGGGGAAATGGAGCAGGCAAAAAGCAAGAATGGTGGTTTTGCAAGCTCGCTTGACTGGGTCAACCACGTATCTAGTCTGGCAAATGATCACGCATTGAATCACGGCTGGGTTTTAATCGTGTGGTTTGTGACCTTTTTGCGAAAGTGTCCAGTGAACCCTCGTCGTACTATCGAACTAGCCACCCTGGTCGAGTGAAACTAGTTCCTGTGCTACGGCCAGGGAGGCATTTTGCGACTAGCTTGGCGGGTGTCCATTGGCCGCCCTTGTTGTGTGCCTGAGCCTGAGCTCCGCGACCGCGACCGTTAGCCATCATACATCACAGCTGTTCCCTCCGGACATCTCGTCCTACTGCCATCACAACGTCTTTATTCAATTCAAGAATATTCGTGATCATGGCGTATTGACGAGACCCGCTTACTGCATCGCAATTGTACGTATCAGCCTTGCCATTCCTCTTCTGGAGAGCCCGAGACCCATCCAATTAAATCCTGTTTCATCTTGTCCGGCCCCCGACCTGCTTGGTAGCCGTCTGTCCTACAATTGCTGGCGATTGCACTTTCAATCCTATGAACAATAATACTAATACACTTTCGCAACACAGTCATGTCGACCAATCGTTCGAGCAGCACCGTAAGAAATCTCCGGGCTATGTTCGAGGGGAACGACGTGAACGCCGAACGTCCGTCATCCACCACGAGCGATCGCACTTCGCAAGGCGAAGGAGAGTCGAGATCAAGAGTGTCCAAGATCAGAGCCAGCTTTGTCTCCGTCGACCGACCTGGTGATCTTCAGTCAATGAACGGGGAGAACGCGCCAACAATCATGGAGGGGTCAACAAATGGTACTCAGCCGCCTCAAGATATTCAATCAACTTTAGTGGAGAATGGAGATGGTCAACACGACTCCAAACCCGTAGCAGGTGTGGAAGCGGAAGCCACGGGAGCAACAGAATTGGCCAATGCAAATGGACCATCCACCGAGGCCGCTTCGACCTTGGAGATTGAAGAGCCACAAGAATCCATTACTCAGGAAGTTGTCAAGGGCGAAGAGAAAGTAGAATCTGAAGCTATGACACTCCCCGAGAAAGACACACCGGCAGCAAACCCGGACAAGCCAACAACAGCAGTGGAAGAGGAGCCTGGTCCTCTGAGGCCAGCCAATCCCGCAGACGTGGACACTGCTAACGCGATTCCATCGTCACCTAATAAGAACGTCTCCAAGAAGCAGTCCAGAACATCGCTATCGCGTACTGCAGCCCAAGCGGACTCTACTGCAGGAACACCGGCAACAGTCAGCAAGGACGAAAGCCCATCGAAGGCCAAAGCAGTGGCGTCTAAGCCATCCCTCAACTTCCGCCAGAGTAAGCTTGGCGATTCTCCTGCGACCAAGATTTCTAGCCCAAAGAGTCCGAGGAGACCGACCACATCAGACTCAAAGTCATCAGAAACTTCGCACAAACCTACAACACCGTCCAAAACGTCTTCCAAGCCAGCTCGAAGCTCTCTTACAGCACAAACTGCAGCATCAGCTGCTAGATCCAAAGGCGCTTCGGAAGCGACCAATGGCACGAGTGCTGCCAGTAAAGGGTAAGTAGTAATAGGGTCTTCTAAGATGGCCGTGCGGACACTCGTTGACAATGTCGCGTATAGATTGCCAATTCGTACCAAGCCGAAGTCGCCCACGAAGCCTGTCAAGCTCTCGTCGCATCTGACAGCGCCGACGGCTTCCTCTTCGGCTAGACATGAGGCCGCTAAGCCTGCACCGAAACCCACAGTTGCTATTAAGTCAGCCACCACGACTAGAGCATCACTCGGGGAGGCAAAGCCCTTGTCCCATTCCACGAGAGCCAACATCGTCAGATCCAACTCTACAGCCACGAAGCCAGCACCGAGGACTTCGAAACCAATTCAGGCAGATGAAGGTTTCCTTGCTCGCATGACGCGCCCAACAGCCAGCTCTGCCAGTCGAGCACAGGGACATGATAAGCCCGAACCGAAAGTGGCTGCGACCAAGCCACCAGCAGCCCGTCCGCGTGCAGGTACGGACAGTAAATCAAAGATGCCCGTCAGGAAGTCGGACAAGGAGAAGGAGAAGAAGCCGACAGTGAATGGGCACGTTAAGAGGTCGAATGAAGCTAAAGAAGCAGCTCCGGTCACAAACGGGGAGAAAGAGAGCACACCAGTTCCAGAAGGAGGGGATGGGGAGGCAACAGTACTGGACTCGTCGATGGCGGGCATCGCCACACCCGCGGGCGCGGAGGATATATTGAGGTAGGCCTAACCCTCACGTATAGGGCTCAAAATAGAGGACGAGGCTGTACATTCTACACCGGAAGGACTTTTCTTTGCGTTTCTGTTCAATGGATAGCGAGTAAAGAGAAAACGTGAGGGAGGTTTGAGCATTTAGCGTAGCATTTTAGGTTGTTATTGAAATTTCTCCCCTTCTAGCCAGGATTTTATAGTGGGGTTCAGTTGATGAACAGGTCTTGTAAAGCGGCTATCGAGTCCGAATGCATCAGATACAAAACTTCCAAGGTAGCTTGGATATGTATGTAGTTTGTATGCTTCATGTCAATCAAGGATAGGCAAGAGACAAGCCCGATGTCGGTCACGTATACGATACTTCATCCGCCAAATCCTCTTCTCCAATTCGTTCCCCACACAATTGCTCAATTATGAGCAGTATAGTGCGGCGGGGCGGTGAGTACGCCGCAGGCCAGGGTTTTATCTTTGTCTATTCGCAGTGATGCATGCCCTGTGCCAGCTCATCAGCTTTAAGGAAGAGTGGGTCGCGAGGCTGCAGCGTACCAGGCCTTGCGTAGCCCATGGAGAAGGAGGTTGTCTCTGCGGGGATGACTGGGGAGGACCTTAGGACGCCTGGCGCATGGACAATATGAGACGAATACATTACGGTTCGCAGAGGACTTGCAATATCGGCCACGAATGTCACGACGTGAAAATTCAGTAAGAACTACTGGTGTAACCGATCTCGGAGCGTGATGGACTTACAGTACATCATCTGCGGAAGGTGAGCCGTAAGCGATGCTGTCACACACGATCGTCACATTTCACCGCCCGCATCGGGATGCAGAAAAGCACATCTCAGGTCAGTGGTGCGGTGTAGACAAAGCACAGCATCTCCGCCGCCGGCAGACTCATACTTAGACTCAGCCTTCAATGAAAGATCACCTATGCGTGCACTCACGCGTGACTTGGTACGGGGCCTCAAGCCGATCGAGCGAGTTAGATGCTTCGAGAGTTTTTGCAGTAGGATAAGGAATGCAGTAGCGGTAGGTTTAAGAGAGACCTTTAAAGTCGGCCCGACAATTTCTGCATTTAGTAGTGCGGCGTGAATAGTGTAC
The DNA here is from genome assembly GCA_010093895.1 of Myriangium duriaei CBS 260.36. NCBI lineage: Eukaryota > Fungi > Ascomycota > Dothideomycetes > Myriangiales > Myriangiaceae > Myriangium > Myriangium duriaei. The sequence goes on from ML996085.1 coordinate 1,061,778, forward strand.
TGTAGTGCGCAGACGCCATGAACCTTTTGGGCTGAATTGCGGTCAGAGACAAAGATCTAGAGGGTTGGTCGGGACTTTCACATGTTCCGCCCCTGAATGGGGGAGGGGCCGAAGGAAGGCAGATCATGTGCGATTGATGCAGGGGAATCTAGCATTTACATGTGCCCGAAGTGGGAACGGTAAGAACGGTAGGACTGGAAGAGTGGGGGCGGCAGGAAGTGGACATGTGCTTGAACGAGCTTTTGAGAGCATGAACTTGGTGTACATGCGACCTTTGCTTCTGCACTATGCGCCGGCGAGGTCTGCTGCTGGTCTCAGGCGGACTTGGGTCGATCAGTTGGAGGGTTTGGGAAATGCAAACTACGTAGGTACACGGCGCATCACTGCATGTGCATGAAGCCAGCCCAGGGGAAATTCCGCTCGATCGAAAAAAAAAAGGTCATAGAAGTGACTAGGCTGCAGCGACCTTCGAGTTCGTCCCGCTGGCTTCAAGTCGTCAGTCCTGTCGCAGATCCTTTGGTAGTGGATCCTTGTGCGACGACATGCGACGGGCGGCCTCGACCGTCGTCGACGAGCGGACCTGCCACGAAAGGATTACCTTCTTTGGCATGACGTGCACAGAGAGCTTGTTAGCGACAAAGGCGTCCAGCGTGACCACATCGGCTCCACCAAGCGCGCTGAGCCACTCTTACTCCAACTTCCGCCAGCCCCGGCCACGTGCCAATCATCCGTCGGATTCCAACGTCGCCGGGTCGATTGGCGGCCATCTTCGATTGACATGGGCGACGGTGTGACGGGTGAGCGTGGTGCCGGGCCGGACACAGCAATCAGCTGAGCACAAATATAACAATCATGACGGGAATGTGATACGAAGGCCCGCAATTCCGCGGAATGAAAGACAAAAGACATAAGGCAAAGGCAAAGCCTAGTGCGCTCTGACCTCAAACCGCCTTTGTTCGAATGTCGATTCCGTTCCCACTTGACCCTGCGGAGGGCCTTGTCCCTGTGCCCTGTTCGGCGGTCACGGGGGGCTGCCTCCCCCGTGTGTTCGCGGTCACGATGATGATGATGCTTGTGGTGGAGGCCCGGCTCGAGGTCCGCCAGCCCTCAGGCCTTAGCCCTTTGGTGGTCTCACCTTGCCCCGGGGCCTTACCCTCACACGCACACCGGCTTCCCACGCGTTCGTCTTTGGTATCCATCAACCAAGTTTTTTGTGTCTGCCTGTCTCTCCTTTCTCTCACTTCTCTCCTCGCCTTGTTCGCTCCTACATACTCGGCCCGGCACAACATTCGTGAGCAAAAAGCCCCGATTGCACCTGTTGACCGACTGCTGTACTCCGTCAACAAATCCGGCCGAATTCAGCAAACGCACACCACCTGCATCCGCATATGCTTTGCTGACCGTCCAGCTGGGTCCACAAGATCCAACAAAGATCTATATTGTTATCACGAACTGCACACAGACGCAGTTTTGTGCACGACTGTTGAACACGTCTGCCTGCCTTGCCCACCCTTTTCAGCCCCGGACCTTGCGGAACTCGTTAGGCTCTGCGTCGTGCCTTCCGTTAGCCATTTTCACCGGCGCCATAAACGATCAACAAACGTCCTTTGTCCGCCACAACTGTCAAGCCGGGCCCGCACCACTGACCTCTGCCTTTCAAATCCTTAAATTCTCTCTGCAATAACAACAACCTACGTACAACTCGTTTCAACCCTGACATACTCAGACCTACGGCGCCCACAAAATCCTCGACTCGGGTCCATGGCTTCAATCCATGGACATGTTAAGTGATGTCTTTGCCTTGCCTGGCAGCCTCGGTGCTGGTCTGTCCAGGTCCCATGCTCGGATCGACTCCACTGCCTCAGATGCCTCCTCAAGCACTGTCGGCCAGGCACCCGGCATCCTCAGTCCATTACGAAGATTTCTGAGGCAATCACGCGATCCTAACGACAAGTCTGCTTCAAATGGCCTCTTTCAAACACCCGAGATGAACTCGGGCGACAAGTTCGACTCGTTCGATGAGACCTCCATCCGCATACCATCCCTGAAGCTCCAACTTGAGCAGGCACAAACGTACTCGGAATGGCACGCTGCCGCCGCCGGACTCGACGAAATCGAGGGACATGATGCCTGGAAGTTGGAAGACGAGTGCTCTGAGTATGACGTCAGCCTCATCCGAGCGAAATTGAGGGAGATGGACGATATCAGGCTCGAACGGGACCAGCGCAAGATGCTTTCTGTTATGCGTGAGGGCCTGGCCCGAAACCTTGGTGGCATGGGTAGTCTCCGCCTCTACAAGCACAGCCGAGTAGGCACAAAGGCTCTCATCGAACGCTACATCCAATCTGTCCTGGACACAGTTGATGTCCTAGTCGACATCACCAAAACTGGCCACGGAAACGTTGACTCTGCTGTCGCACTGCAAGAGCTGCTGTACGCCCGCCAAGCCTTCGGCAGATCTGCTTTACTTCTTTCTGGTGGTGGAACATTCGGTATGAACCATATCGGTGTCGTCAAGGCCTTGTTCGAAGCCAAATTGCTCCCTCGCATCATCTCTGGCGCATCTGCCGGCAGTATTGTGTCTGCTGTGCTCTGTTCCAAGACCGACGACGAGATCCCAGCTGTGCTCAACGACTTCTGTCACGGAGATCTTGCTGTCTTTGAGAAGGAAGGCCAGGAGACCGGCATCTTCAAGAAAGCCTACCGCTTTATGACGCAAGGTAGTCTTTTCGATATTGCCAATCTTTCCGCCGTTATGAGGGATCTTCTCGGCGATCTCACCTTTGCTGAGGCATACAATCGCACTAGGAGAATCTTGAACATCTGCGTATCCGCGGCCAACCATTTCGAAATGCCTCGTCTTCTCAATTACCTCACCGCCCCCGACGTTATGATCTGGTCTGCTGTTGCAGCCTCATGTTCTGTCCCGTTCATCTTCTCACCTGGCCAGCTCCTAGTCAAAGATCGAAGGACCGGTAAACATGTCCCATGGAACTCTTCTGCCAGACGATGGATTGACGGCTCGGTCGAGAATGATATTCCGACCCAGCGACTTGCCGAGATGTTCAACGTCAATCACTTTATTGTTTCCCAAGTTAACCCTCATGTGGTACCCTTCCTCGACAAAGATGAGAAGGATCTTGAAAAGGAAGCCGAGAGGAAGCACGCTGCTTATGTTGTGAAACCAACACTGGCACACAAATTGAGCACCGTGGCGCGGGACGAGGCCATGCACCGCCTACATGTGATCGAGGAACTCGGCATATTCCCTAACCTCTTCTCCAAGGTCCGGGCGGTGGTTGGCCAAAGATACGCTGGCGACATCACAATCTTCCCTCAAATCTCCTATGCCAACTTCCCGTATGTCCTAAGCAATCCGGACACGGCATTCATGATTCAAGCCACACTGAGCGGAGAAAAGGCAACCTGGCCAAAGTTGTCGGAGATCCGCAATCATTGCTCCATTGAGCTTGCCATCGATGACGCCGTTCATGAACTTATACCACATCACGTTTTCGGACCCGTACAGCTGGACAACCACTCACTTCAAGCACTCGGTTACCCGCTCACAATGTCGGCAATGCGTGCCCGTCAACTTAAGAAGAGGGCGACCATGAGATCTCTTCGGACCAGTCTTGACCTTCCCCGTTTGTCCCTCAGGGCTCCTGTTCGTCCTTTCAAAGACTCGCCGCTCAAGACGGCGGCGTGTGACGACAGACCTAGCCGGGGCAAGAAAATTGCAGAACCAGATCTCCACGCGTTTTCGGACTCGGAGCCTGACTCAGATGGAGACAATGGTAATTGGAAGCTATCCGCTGATGAGTCATCTGACGATGAATCAGGGGACTCATTGCCTTCGAGTCAACCGCCTGCTCGGCCTACGGCTCGACAGCTCTTCCCCTGGGCGTCACAACCCGCTACGCCAAACCTTGGTAGCATGCCCTTTGGTATCATGCCCATGACCAAGGCTGACACGCCGATGGATCTTGCAGATTCCGAGCACATAGCCGCAGCGCCAAGCTCGCCCGAGCTGCAATATAAGAAGCTGTTCCATCAAGGCGTTATTCGTGACCAAGAAGTGCCGTATGACGAGGAGGCAGATCTATCACTCCGGCGGCGCAGTGTGAGCAGCATTGCCCTCGACCCATCAGGGACCAGAGGCATGATGAGGCGGCGCAAGTTGAGTCTAGGCGCTAACATGTCGCAAGCACAACAGCAGCAACAGGAACTACTGCTACAGGGAACGGATGCGGAGAACGCGATCCTATCGCCCTTGTAGTCAACTAATTGTACATACGATATTTCATTTGTCATCATTACGTCGGCATCAACATGTTCGAGAGGAAAGATTAGCTAGCATAGACGCAGCAAGAGGAGCAGCATAGCCCTTGATATTTCAATACGAGGAACGAAAACTAAGCATCGGGCTTCGACCCTGGGAACGGAGCAATTTTGAGAAGTTTTTGAATTGAAAGCGAACATGGATACCCCTCGAGAACAAAACGCGAGCAAGTAGATAGCTCCAGCACGATACGTAACGCTTCTATGCGATTTCATAAAACAATCATTCTACCTCGTCGCTCATGCCGACCAGTTGTCGAGATTAACGACATCCGCCTTGCTACCACTCCGGTGAATGACCCACACTACCTCCTCGTCGGTATCATTTTGCTCCAAGTGTTCAACGCCTGCGGGAATGAGACAAAAGTCTCCGGGTGCGAGCCTGGTGGTCGTGTTGCCTTGATCTGTGACTACGCTGCCAGTACCCCGTAAAGCATAGATGATAGTATCCTGATCGCCATGGTGGTGGATGTCGGACTTTGTGTGCGGCTTCGCTGTCATGATGCTCGCATTGATCTTTGCTTCGCCGCTGATTGCGTTTGCCCGGAGCATGCCGCCTGTCTGAGCGCCACTGGCTTTGGAGGGGTCGGGGGAGCGGACGTGGGTCACCGAAGGCATCGTGGTGGATCGAGGGCAGAGTTGTTATTTGACGCTGACTGTAGCTTGGATATTGTATTTCGAGGGTTTAAGAGCAATCAGATGAGAGAATTAAGGCTTGCTGCAGCCAGGATATCCCCGCATCGGATGTAGGGGATACGATGCTTCGAGATGTTGTCATAGTCAGGAACAGTCACGTGATGTTGCTTTATGTTCGGAAGATATGGCTCTGTACCAGAACACATCCCTTGTCCGCACGAAGACCTGACTATGAGATTTGGTGATTCCACCTTGTTGCCGTTAGCTTTCCCCGGACCTTCCCCATTCTTCGCCCCAGGAGATTGCCCCGGAATGATCAATGATCCGGTGTTGGCTTTGATTTCTACCACACTCGGCGGGTCGAAACAGCCTCGGCACGCAAGCGGTAAAACTTTCGCGGACTTTTCCACGCTCTGGAATATGGCAGATGGGCGAATCAGCGGCGGCGTTATTACCAGTCTCCAAGAGTCTCAGATGTGGTCCGATCCCCACGCCGACCGTTTGCAGCATCTTGGTCTGGCTACGTGTGTGTACTGTGTAAACGCTGGAGTGTCTTTGTGGCGTGTAGGGCAATGGAAAGGGATGCATGCGGCTCTGCGTTAAGCGCGGCATGCGGTGGCATGAGATCAGAGGGATGGCTGCATGCGATCTGACAGCACCACTGCCGGAGTCTTGTGTCGTCTGATCAAATCGTTTTTCGCTGGAATTGCGGGTTGGCTGTGGGGACTCCGCGAATTGGTTGCCGACGGATGTTTGTATTACTTGACATGTGAAAGGGACCGAGGTAGCCAGCCCTGTGTGAGCTGCACAGCTTCAAACCGTTCATCCATCCACTCAGCGCCCGCCGATTATTTTCCCCTGCTCCCTTTCTCCGTCAAAGCCATCCTTACTTCCTTCTCTCCACGATCCGCCTCATCACGACTATTCTTTCTACCACTTTAATTCTTCCCCTTCAAGTACAAAATGTCCGGCACATACTCCGCCGACGACGTCAAGTCGCATTCCAAGCCAGACAGCTTGTGGATTATCGTCGATGAGGATGTCTACGACCTCACCAAGTTCCAGGTTCGTGTCTGCCGCATTGACCATATTGGATAGCCCGACTGACCGCGACCAGGATGAGCACCCCGGTGGAAAGAAGATCCTGCAGCGTGTTGCTGGCAAGGACGCGTCCAAGCAGTTCTGGAAGTACCACAACGAGGGCATCCTGAAGAAATACCAGAAGACTCTGCAAATCGGTTCGCTTGACTCCAAGCAGAAGGCCGCCCCTCCCACTCCTCCTGCCACCCCTCCCCCCGCCGAGAAGAAGGAGGCTGCTAAGCCCAAGGCCGAGTCCGGCACTGTATCGGCTGCTCCCGGTCCCGCCGCTCGCGAGGAGCTTGAGTTGCTTGACCAGTTCGGTGACATGGTCCCCGGTGCGGATCCCAACTGGTACCAGGCTGTAAGATCATGAGAACAATCAAGAGTTGGAATCACAAACACTAACAAATTTCAGTACCACTCCCCGTATGTTAACCAGAGCCACGCCGACCTCCGTGAGGAAGTTCGTGCCTGGATGGAGGAAGAGATCATTCCCAACGTTGGCGAGTGGGACGAAGCCAAGAAGACTCCCGACTCAATCTACAAGGCCATGGGCGAACGCGGTTACCTTGCCGGTCTCATGGGTGTCCATTACCCCACCCACCTCACACAAAATCGCATCAAGGCTGTTGCTCCAGAAAAGTGGGATCTGTTCCACGAGCTTGTGTTGACCGACGAGCTTTGCCGTTCTGCTTCTGGTGGTTTCGTCTGGAGCCAGATCGGTGGTTTCGGCATCGGTGCTCCTCCTGTTGTCAAGTACGGCAAGAAGGAGCTTGTTGAGCGCATCATGCCTGGTATCCTAAACGGTGACAAGCGCATCTGTCTTGCCATCACCGAGCCCGATGCCGGTTCCGACGTCGCCAACCTGACTTGCGAGGCTAAGCTGTCCGAGGATGGCAAGCACTACATTGTCAATGGTGAGAAGAAGTGGATCACCAACGGTATCTGGTCCGACTACTTCACTACCGCTGTCAGGACGGGTGGCGAGGGCATGAACGGTGTGTCCGTCCTCCTCATCGAGCGCAGCTTCGGCGGTGTCAGCACCCGTAAGATGGATTGTCAGGGTGTGTGGTCTTCAGGTACCACCTATGTTACTTTCGAAGACGTCAAGGTTCCCGTTGAGAACTTGATTGGCAAGGAGAACCAGGGTTTCAAGGTCATCATGACCAACTTCAAGTGAGTCTTGCATTCATACTTAGAAAGAACTATTGCTAACAGTTCCTCCAGCCACGAGCGTATCGGTATCATCATTCAGTGTCTGCGCTTCTCGCGAGTATGCTACGAAGAGTCGGTCAAGTACGCCCACAAGCGTCGCACCTTTGGCAAGAAGCTCATCGACCACCCCGTCATTCGTCTCAAGCTCGCACATATGTACCGCCAGATCGAGGCTTCGTGGTCATGGCTTGAGAACCTGATCTTCCAGTGCAGCGCTATGGGCGAAGTCGAGGCTATGCTCAAGCTTGGTGGTGCCATCGCCGGTCTCAAGGCCCAATCCACCGTCACCTTTGAGTTCTGCGCGAGGGAAGCATCGCAGATCTTCGGTGGTCTCTCTTACTCACGCGGCGGCCAAGGAGGTAAGGTCGAGAGACTTTACAGGGACGTCAGGGCTTATGCCATCCCCGGTGGTAGCGAGGAGATCATGCTTGACCTCAGCATCAGGCAGTCACTGAAGGTCAACCAGGCGCTTGGCATGAAGTTGTAGACTTTTTTCCTGTATAACCTTTTCTACATAATTTTTGGCGGCAACTGCATTCACGGCGGAGCCTGTTCGACTCGGGTATGTCTTTGATACTGTTATTATCATACCACGAAATTTGAATGCCTTGCAGTATTCTCGCTTCAAAGAGCATGTTCCCTTTGAGTTTTTCCTTACTGTGTACTGTCTTCTCGGCAAAGCCACATTTCTGTTTCGCATCATGGGCTTTTCGAATCTGCTCACCAATGCTCGACAACATCAATATTGAGCATGTTCTTTGGTGTTGACGATCTTATGTCACTTCTGCTTTGTTCAGCGGGCCATTTCAATTTACCCGCCTGATACATGCTCATAGCTTCTACTTGCCGTTGCCTTCTTTTTACAGCCTCCATCCGGGTCTCATGCCTATATGCTCATGTCCCTAGCTTCCTGGTATCCGACGCCCCACGAGTCTCCTGCCTACATATCTAAAGGTCTTGCTATGCACTTGCCGGTCTTTCTGCTTGTCAGTACGCGATTGTATTGAGATTATCCCGCCCTTCCAGTGTCCCTCGAACTTCGACTGGAAAGTTTCCGCATCGCGCATCGTCGAACAAGCTTTTTGAGTCTTGCCATTAGCCTCTGTCTCTTTCGTTACTCAATCTGCACTGCTTCGTCCAAGAAACTACTCCAAGCTCATACACCAGATACCAACCTTTCGTGAACCTCCCCCAAGATGAGGGCGTCCTGCACTCCGTCTTGCTAGCAGGCCTCGCCTTAGCAGATGTTAGAGACGGTTGGTCATGGTCGATTAAGGACGTCAACAAGTGGTTCTGCTACTTCCCAGGTGGTTCCGTAACCAGACAGGCGAAGCCCGCCTCGGATCCAAACAGACGTCTGGGGGTTGTCTGATGTTTATGAAAAGTTGTACAAGAATTGCTGTTTTGATGCAGTTGTCCGACCAGCTTGTGCCCAATACAAGAAAAAATATTCCCGCTTCTTGACTACAGCCTGGATGCTTGCGGGTGGCTGAAGTTGGAAAAGCCGTACGGGCCACTCGCTATCCACGATGACGGCGTGGTGGTTTTGAAAGAGTTTCTAAGACCACCAGAAGCAAAGAAGTACGAAAAGCAGAGATTGTGTTACGACAGTCACTTTTTGTTCACCAGGGATGGGCGCGGATGCCGGATAGACGACTCGAGGGACGGGATGTTGACATGCAACCACACCTACGCTGGAGGAAGATTCAAATGGTGGGATGACTATAAGAGTCATCTCAATGTCATAGGAGGGGATCTTCCATGGGGCAAGGAGGGCAAGGAGAGCAAGGCGGTCCAGGAACGGTGGCGCTATCCGGGCGGGGCCTGGTCGAGAGAGAGCACTTTACATTTGACGTTGAATGCCCCGAATGCAAGATGTAATTCGGTCTGGGTCGACACGCGGATCGGGCTTGAGCCGGTGGAGAAATGTCCTTCGCAGCCGGATAAGACGTACGAGAGGGAGCCGGGAGCAGCGACGCCGTCGCAGAGCGCAGTCGTTCCTAAAATCATGGTACCTGCTTTTGACCCTCCCACCGAGAGCGACGACTGAGTAATTGGCAAATCTTACGGACAAGATTGAGAGAGAATGACTTGTCGGGCTTGGCGTTGCTTGTCGATCTGGGTATTCTGATAGCTTACCAGAGTCGAATCCGGAGAGCACGATCGAACAAGAGGCAGCAGTGATGCTGGTGGAAGGAGCTGGTATATTGGATATGGGATGTGATGGTAATGGGATGCAAGTCGTTCATTCGTTCGACGTAATAACTAGTGATGCTAGTCTGTGTCGGTTTCGACATTATCTTGCGATTGAATGACGGCACTGATCAACTTCAAGTGTTGTGGTCGGACTGGGTTGGGGAGCGGCGTTCTTGGTGTTTTACATTCGTTTCGCTTTGATACATCGTACAACCAGAATTGATGACTTTTGAATCTCCCTCCTGCGTTCTCCGGGGTATATGGTAGAATTTCCAGCAAGCCGCCTTCCACTACCTGAGGGGTTCCTCATCGGCTTATCAAAATTCCTTCGTGTTAAGGACATTCCAGCAGCAACTCCTCCTTTGAATTTCTGGAGCTCATCATGCAGGTCCTCAGCTCAACGCTCGCTTCACTGCAATAGAGACCTTAGACTTCTCCACTGGCTTCCCATCCAAGTCGCCACCCGGGGCAAGCAATTTCTTGATCACGTCACCCATTCCTAACTTGTCGCCGGCAGCCTTCATCTGCTCCACGGCAGCCGTCACGACCTGCCCGATCTTGTCATCGGACCATGTTTCCACATTCGCCGCATACTCGTCCAGCAGCTTGATCTGCGACTCTTCCTTGTCTGCTAGATCCTGCCTACCTGCAGCCGCCGCTTCGTCCTTGGCTGTTCGCGCGGCGGCAATACGTTTCCGCACCACGCCCAGCAGCTGAAGGTCGGATGTGATCGGGGTGGATGTCTTCCCGGCATTGGCGACTTCATTGAGTAGGCCTCGGACAACGGCGAGGCGATTGGCGTCTTTCGCCCTCATCGAGGTTTTCAGATCCTCGCGGAGCTTTGACAGTAGCGCAGGCGGAGTGCTGGCAGTGCTATTGAATCTTGAAAGAATCCAGCGGGTGGAATACATTGGCCGAGGAATGCCCCGGATGCATCGTAGTGGACGTATGGCTTGCATTGTTTGTACTGATATCAAATTCCAGCTTTATATATGGAATGGAACAGCGACCGAGGAATGTTGGAGAAGCTCTGCCACATATAAAAAAAGTCGCGTTCGTTGACGTCGAGCTCGAAATGGTCCGTGCGTTGCGCGTCAAGTTGTGAAGTTACAAAGTTGAAGCTCTTGCGGCCTCCTTCTCCAACATCCATTCCCATCAACGCGGTTCGCTTTAAACGGCCTCTACAACATATCAATTGCAACGACACTCGCCGTGATGAATTTCTGGAGCTGCATGGGCGCGTGACAGGTGGACTGCGTTCACACTCGCATTCTTTCGCTGGGTTTGTCGTCCCTCGTCCTTCGTCCTCCGCCTCGCCATTCAGCAGTTTTCGCATCATCCTTGCACGATGTCGTTCACGAACACCCAAACAGCGACTCCCCAGCGCAAGCTGCCTGGTGGTTTCATTCAGACTCCCGCGCCTTCGCAGCGACCCTCACAGCCATCAATATTTCGCTCCAACTCGTCATCAACTTTAGGGCGCGGACGTCAAGCATCCTCCGGCGGTGCCTTGCAACCACCTGCACAGAACGTATCTCAGCAACAAGCGGAGCTACCAGCCCCGAGTCTGTCGCCTGTCGCAATCGGCGCAAAAACGGTAGGAGAGGCATTGGCTGGCGAAGGCAGATACCCTGAGCTTGAAAGTTATGTTGGACAGGGCTACTCAGCCGAGTACGACTTGCTAGACAACTCAGCATGGGCGCCGTTCCAAAAAGTAAAGAACTACGATATTCCCGAGCAAATCTTCGAGCAGGCAAATCAATCTCAAGTTGCGACTGCGCTGGGGCTGTTCGCCGAGATCAACCACGCATTCATAACGATCGACAGTTCACTGTATTTGTGGGATTACACGCATCCCAACCCAGAGTTGATTGGCTACGAGGACAACAATTATCTCATCACCTCCGTCGCCCTCGTCAAACCACGACCGGGTGTGTTTGTACCTGCCATCACCCATCTTCTGGTTGTTGCGACCCAGGTTGAAATCCTTTTAATCGGAGTCGCTACGACGGCAAACCCCGCCGGCGGAAAGGATGTCGAGCTCTACTCGACCCGTATGTCCGTCCCGATCAAGGGGATCAGCTGCTCCCAGATCACATACTCGCCAAAGACAGGACGTATCTTCTTCGGCGGCCGCTCGAATGAAGATGTTTGGGAGCTCACCTACCAGCAGGAGGAGCGGTGGTTCAAGAGCAGATGCGACAAAGTCAATCATACCAGGACTGGGAACGCCATCACCGACGTTGTTTCGTATTTCAGCGCCAGCCCAAATTCAGAGCATATCAAGCAGATGGTAATTGATGACACGAGAGATCTGCTCTACACATTATCCAACAAGTCCACCATTCGCGTCTACCATATGAAGAGCGGTTCAGCGTTTGCTTTTGCTCTTCAACGACCGTTCTCTTCTCTACTCAGCAATATTGGCCACATGGTCCCGCGTACCGATCTTCTCACACCGACCACTCAAGTCATCTCAATAAGTCCGATCACTGCGACGGAAAGTAGTAGACTAAGCCTCCAGTTACTCACATCGACCGGATGTCGACTCTTCCTATCTGCGACTTCGGGCTCCTACTATCCTACCAACAGCTCAACCGCCCCTACTAGCATGCAAGTACATCACGTTAAATTTCCGCCAAAAGATCCATCCGCACCATCGACAGCTCCGTCTAACCAATCAGGCGCTGTTGTACCGTATAATTCTGGATCTGGCATCGTGGACACGAACTCCCGGGCCCTGACTCCTACAGTTCTTGGCTCACGCTTCGCGCCTGGCTCATTGATCATCGTGATGAAGTACCCCAACGATTCTCAAGGCGAGCGTCTGTTCCTTTGTGCACCGGATTCTGGACAGATCAAATTGCCTAAAGACCCGTCTTTGCCAACTAAATTCCCCGAAACCGCGCAATGGATACATTTTGGAATGCCAGTCCAAGATATAGGTCTCGCGACAGAGCCCTTCGCAGCTGCCAAGACGCCTCTGGGTTTCGCCAATGAGCTTGCCGTGCAATTTGACAGTACGACAACTGAGATTGCTATCCTTAGCAGCAGTGGCATCCATACAATCCGCAGACGGAGACTAGTGGATATTCTCGCAGCAGCCATACGGTATGGTGGCGATAACGACGGACGTGAGGCCGAGATGAAAAAGTTTATCAGATTGTATGGTCGATCTGAAGCGGCGGCAGCGGCTCTGGCAGTGGCTTGTGGTCAAGGGTCGGACGTCACTAGCGACGAGAGAATAGCCCAGGTCACCGAGCCGGAAGTCGTCGAATTTGCTCGCGAAATGTTTGTCCAGCACGGTGGAAGGCCTACATTCAACGAGAATTCTGCGCTCGACAATGCGGTGCCAAGTGTGGACAATGTACGTACCTCACCACGCCACGATGGCATCTCATTGTATCTTGCAAGACTGGTACGGTCAATCTGGCAGGCGCCAGTGTGCATCGAACTAGCCACTCCTGGGGGCGGATTGCAAATCAATTCGACCTTTCCGCTCATCAAGCTTCAAAACATCCAGCGATCCTTGACCTCGCTTCAAGAATTCCTTGACAAGAACAAGAACTCCATTGAGGGTCTGGGAGGTCCTGAGGCGCTTGGCCGCGTGTCTAGCAAACAGGAAGAAGTTACGCTGCAAGCTGAACATCGAGCTATGAACTCGATGGTGCAGCTAATTGCCAACATCATCGAAGGTATTGCCTTTGTACTAGTGCTGTTCGACGAAAAGGTGAATGAGATAATCCTGTCGTTGCCAGAACAATCGCGGCAGCGCGTCAAGCAACTTACTTTCGAACAATTATTCTCCGCCTCGGATGCCAGAGACCTGGCTAAAGAGCTAGTCAAGGCCATCGTCAACCGTAATATCGCCAGCGGATCCAATGTTGATACCGTGGCAGATGCGCTGCGAAGGAGATGCGGAAGCTTCTGCAGTGCGGATGACGTGGTCATCTTCAAGGCACAGGAGCAAGTCAAGCGAGCTTCAGAAGCTGGCTCTAATTCAGAGCACGGAAGAGTATTGCTCAACGAAAGTTTGCGTCTCTTCAAGCGAGTTGCAGGCTCGCTGTCCACGGAGCACCTGCAATGGGCTGTAGAGCAGTACAACCAGTTGCAATTTTATGCCGGAGCCATTCAGCTCTGCCTGGATGTTGCACAAGAGTCAGATAGGGCCAACCGTGCTCTTTCGTGGCTTCGAGACAATTCGCCCGCGGACGACCCACGCAAGGAAGCGTTTGAAAAACGACGGGCTACCTACGATCTCATCTTCGCGATTATGGGGCAAATGGATGCTGTCTTGGCTGATGCAGAAGGGACGCCGGAAGGTCCTTCTCATCTCCTGGCAACACGCAATGCAGAAGCCTACAGCGTTATAAACTCGTCCCCAGACGAGGTGTTCCAGACAACCTTGTACGACCATTATCTTGAGAATGCTCAAGCCTCACGTCTGCTCGATTTGTCATCGCCTTTCGTTGTGCCGTATCTGCGGCGGCGCATGACACACTCACCTGAAGCTGCAGATCTTCTCTGGCGCTACTATGCACATCAATCTGCCCATCTTGATGCGGCATCTGTTCAGCTATTGCTTGCTAAATCAAGCTTCGACTTGCCTTTGACAACAAGAATCGAATACCTCTCCCGCGCGAGAACATCTGCCTCAATCCGCTCCACTTCAAGCCTCATCTCGACTTCGACCCAATCTCGACATTCATTACTCCGTGAAATTTCTGACCTTCTCGACGTTGCAACGATCCAGGATGATATCCTACAGCGCATGAAATCCGAACCGCGGTTGTCGGAAACTCGCCGTCCGCAAGTGCTGAAGCACCTCGATGGCGGAATCCTTGGAGTCGATGACCTGTTCAATCAGTACGCCGACCAGGCCGGGTACTACGACATTTGCATTTGCATCTACGCCGTTGCCGATCACCGCAATGCCTCAGATATTGCATCTACATGGAAGGCGATGATCGAACAGACGCATGGGCAAGCTGAAGCCAGTGGCGATATCGCGCCTTGGGAAGCTGTGGCGTCCAAAGTTCGTACTCTCGGTACGCGGCTACGACTTGGTGAGGCTGTCTTCCCTGTTCCAGTACTGCTACCAATGCTGGAACGCTACGCCTTAGAATATCAACGTGGAACTGGACCCCGCAATTGGGTATCGGATCTGTTCGTCGAGCTCGAGGTGCCATTTGAGACCCTCGTGGCGGTAGTGGAATCGCTTTGGCACTCAGCTGAGGCGCCATTTACCGGGCGCAAACGAGCACCACTTGCCGTGGAGCTTCTACATCTGATCACTGGCTGGGCAAAGGAAAGCGAGCGGAGGGGTGAGAGGAGGCTTTTCGGCGGAGATGAGACGGCGGACAGTGTGGAGGAGCTATTGGGGCTATTGGCGAGAAGTGGGGAATTGGAGGCAGATCAAAGAAGGGCGCTGGAACAGCTGAGAGCACGGGTGTCAGTCGCGCGGAGATGATAGCTAGAAATGGACACAGTGGAGACCTGGTGTCTGGATAGGACTCCGCAAATGCCGGATAATACAGTGTTGACATAATTCAGATATGGCTCAACAACGGCTGTAGTAGATCAACCGAACGGATGGTCTATACTCTCGGCACGCGTGTGCCACAGAAGATCTGCGAGGTAAATCCATGAATTTGTAAAGTGACGATTCAAACGCTGCTATATCGAGCAGAACTCTGATTTGCAATAAGTTATAAGGTTGAGTTACCGACGGTTTATCAATGTAAATAAGCCGGCATCTTCCTTTTCCCTTCTGCCCTTGACACCTCTAACTCTACTGATCCATCTTTGATCTTCGATTTCCCGAGGATCCCGTGGACCGATGGATACCTCAACATCATTCGATCTGGATGTGTTGCGAGGCCCATTGTGTCACCCGTACAAGTATTCTTCAGAGGACCGTTGCGAGTCTGGCGTTCGTTACCATGGGTGAGCTTACTGTAAGGGGATCAAACAGCTTCCTTTGCCGCCCGTTTTGCGGGCCCGTTCGATCAATAGACTTCCCTGCCTGGATTGACGTCGGGTTCAGATGGGCACAATCGCTGTGACACTAGGTCAGATGTCTAGGTTTCATGAGAAAGTATGTCGAATTCTCGAAAGTTGGATCACTTCATACTCGGATATCAACTTCAACGATTCCTCCAGCCTTTTTACGTCGACTGCATCTAGTATTTTCTGCTGACCATGTCGACGATTGAAGTACCATCGCCGACGACGACTTACGATCCGGCAGCCCAGGACACTGCGGGAGACTTGGGCCCGACAGTCTCTCCTGAAGTCATAACATTCGAGAATAGGCACAATGATCTACTTGTTCCATATCTTGTTGTCGGGCTTGTCCTATGTACTGTCTTTTTCAGTCTTCGAATACACGTCCGACGCACAATGATCAAATACATGGGATTGGATGATTATGTCCTCATAGCCGCTTATGTGAGTATACGCTCCTCGAAATATCAACCCAGCTAACAGCATTTGAACCAGACTGTATATGTCTGTTTGTCATTCCTCTTCATTGCAGAAGTCATTATCGTCAAGCTGTACGGTGCGGAACCCGAGTATATTCCATTCACAGGAGTAAGCGTGCTTAACGAAGGATCCACAAAACGAAACCTGATCAGCTATTCCAGATGGCTCAATTCTGGATGTTCTTTTCCCTGAATCTGACAGTTCTGCTGAGGAGCGCCATCGCCACTTTCTTCCTCAGGATCATGCCGCATCAGGCATACTACAAGCCACATCGCATCGCCATCATGGTTGTCACAAGTGTCTTTGCCGTCTACGTCGTTGCGTCGGCTTTCATCATCCTATTCCAGTGCGGAACTTCCATCGACAACATCGACTTCGACGTCGAAAACGTCTGCGTCTCCATAAACATTCTTTCCCGCATCGGCCTCAGTATAATGGTCCTCACCATCATGGCTGACTGGTCCATGGTGCTTATTCCAATCATCGTAGTCGCTAGGAGCCGTCTGCCATACTCGACCAAAGTCAGCTCGCTTCTGGTCATTGCTCTCGGTGCTCTCGGAGGTATCGTCTCGATCGTCAGGATACCCTACAACGACTTGGCGGAAGTCTGGGGTCCGCAAGACTTGCACAGGTACTTGATATGGCAGATACTTGCGCTCACAGAAAACACTATCGGTATAATGGCTATTTCACTGGCGGCACTGAGACCGCTGCTGCAGAAGATCTACTCGGCTGGCTCGAGGAATGCTACCATTGATCCGGAGTCGTCGAGGGAGTCTGGTCCGGAAGATGCTGAGGAGGCGGGAAAGAATGTAGTATTCCTGACGGAGTTTCAGGTCAACGGGGTTCTCGACCAACAGAAGGTGTGAAATATAGAGTTGTCAGCATATGTTTGTACTTCACGGCTTTTGATGATACCACGACCTCATTCAGCGCTTCGTCTTCACACAATGTATTCAAACTTTGTTCATTCTACTATGCCTCTTGTCAGAAGTGCCGTGAAACTATTCTCTGGATTAGGTCCAGATGACTAAGCTCTTCAATCTTCAACTTCACGCTATTCCTATACCATCTCGTGCTGGAATGCTCCAGATAAATTGTCACATCCCACAAAATGCAAGAAAAGTGTCTCGATCTTACTCCAAGCCAATGCTTTTAGCATCCACTTAAATGCCGACCCTTGTGACCCAACCGCACGTCTTCGTCCGACGTCTGGCATATCCACTGCGGCCATAATGTCTCGTCGCATTCGGATGCCAAAGCTCCCCTCTATCGGCACGGATATAGTCAAAATTTCCCGCTTCGCCAAATACGGGGACGCAAACGCGGCATTGCCCCTGGTCCGCCGCTTTTTGACGCCACGAGAGATTGGCGCATATGAGTACGCAGACATCACGCCGGAGCGAAGGGTTCAATTTCTGGCCTCGAGGTAAATCATCGTATATCAAGTTCGTAATCGTGGCTAATTGCCTGGTTAGATGGGCTGCAAAAGAAGCAGTTATCAAGACCGTCCATCATCGCCGGGTATACCACAGAGACATCGAGATCTGGAAGCGTGAAAATGGAACCCCCTATGCGATTCTTCTCAGAGTTCGCACGGGGGACGACACTGGAGACCCCAAAGACCCATACTCCGCTGTGGATTTCGTGGACGAGCATTTGATGGATCCGGCAGCGGGTGACAATATACGTCAACAACGTGGCGATGACTCCGCTTATGCTTTTCACCCAGACAGTTGGCCATTCAAATTCTCGAAGTCCTCCCCGACTCTTACCGCCGATGTGTGGGACGAAATGTACGGAATCGACGGCACTGTGGTCAACCTAAGCATCTCCCATGAAGAAGACTATGCCACTGCTACGGCCATCGCGCAATACGGGCTGCACGAAGTCGTTAGTGCTCAAGGACGACCCGAGCAATGGGATACTGGGAAGGGCGTACCCAGAGACCACATTAACGATAGGCGGAGGATGCCTAAACCAAGAGCTGAGGTCAACGAATCTATGGTCGACCAATGTGCAGCTGACGAATCCACGATCGACGAATCTACGGCCGATGAATCTGAGGTCAAAGCATCCGCAGAGTCGGAAGTTATTCCTGACCGTCCTGAAGAAAGCCGTCCGTATGAGCCAGCTACCAAGCTACTCGGATCGTCGAATTTCCAAGCACTAGGCGAGCATCAGCCTTCTGAGGACTCCTCTGCTGATCCACAACAGCACGACACGAGTGCTGTCACGCCTGACCATAACCCTCTAGCAGATGTTGGACAGGACCGCGCAAGAGAGCCAAGTAGCACTGTGCCTGCAAAAGCTCGATACACTGAGATGGAAGAAGCCGACCGCGGTCGCTTGGCTAGGCAAGGCCTGCCAGACTTCGAGCGAGAGAATGCCTGGTCGGATGAGGAAGTCGATTCCGATCCCTCCACCGGGCCTGTCAATGTCGCCCGTACAAGCACCAGAAAGCCCCGTGCATCGATCACGGACCAGGAGGAGTTACTGAATTCTGCACTCAACTCGGAAGCAAATGAGGAAGCGTGGAAGGACGACGATACCAAATTGCTCCCGACCAAGGATACAACAAAAGAGGAATCGAAGTCCTCGAGGTTTTGGGATCAATATCACGGTAAACGTTAAGTGGGGGGGATGGATTCCTGGCGGCTTTTAGCCGACCAGATTGCTATTTAGTTGTCATGTTGAGCATAAGTCTATCATCGTGGGATACACCACGATATGAGCAGCTCATCTCGTACTCGAGCTCTAACACTAAAGCTCCTTCTCCACTTCAAGATCACCGCTCATAACTGATCATGCTGTAGTTCGTGGCGATATGTGAATACGTATGGACAGGAAGTCAAAAGGGGTCATGCTCCCCTAGTCAGCGACCGTCTTGGTTGCATCTTCCGCTTCGCCCGCGGCTGACGTCTGCGGATTCATAGGTTCTTCTTTCGGTGGAGCCTCCTCCTTCGTTTCTGTCGTGCTGCTCGGCTCTTCTGGTGCCGGCACGGGTTCTGACTCCTCAGCCTCGCTCGAGGCGGTGATGACGGTCTCTGTCTTGGGCTCCACAGTCGACTCTCCGCCTTCTTCTTCCGCGGGACTCGCATCCACTGTTACTTCCTTTTGCACGAACAGTTTGTCCGCCGCCTCGATCTGATTCGGAGAATGCTGCAGCGTGATCTCCTCACCTTCAGTCTGAGGCATGACCGGCCCATCATCCGAAGGCAGCAGCTCTTCAACCGCGCCTCTTCCCACCGGCTCTTCCGTCTCCACATCCTCATCATCCTCCTCGACCTCCTCATGTATAACCGTACTGACACTATTCTGCCTCTCCGCCATCGTCCTATGATGTCTCTTCTGCGTATCCTTCCCACTCATAGCCTCCTCATCTTCATCCTCCAACAACCCCCTCTTCTCCTCCCTCTCCACCGGCTGCTGCCCCTCATCCCCTTCCTCCCCCTCCACACCCCCTTCCGCCTCCGCCGGCACCGTGTAGCTATCCTCGGGAATCAACCTGAACTCATCACACACCGTCTTGAAAAAAACATACAGCCCTGTCCGCCCCTCCACCCTCCAGAACACATCCCGGTGCTGAAACCACGCATGCGCAAAGATCCTGTACACCCGTCTGAATATCTCCGTCATCTTCCTCAGCTGCTGCGCGGAGCTGACGTTCTCCGTCCCCAGCGCCAGTCTACTCGGGAAGAGCTTCGACGAGGTCAGTTGTGTAGCGGACCAGTCCAGCGTGTGGCAGCAGTAGTCGATCGCGCAGCAGGATTTGGGTGGGTCGTGCGCGGCGCAGAGGTATTGCCATTCGGAGGCGCGCATCTCGGGGCAGGTGGCGGCGGAGCATGCTGGCGAGTCGGAGAAGAGAGATATGAGGATCGTGTTGGCGCGCGCGACGAGGAGACGGCAGAGTTCGTAGAGCCAGATGCCGCGGTCGACGCCTGGGGGTGGGGTGGATAGTTGGAGAGCAGTGGAGCGAGTGATGGGGGTGCTAGTGGTGGAGTCGGGGGAGGAAGTCAGGTGTGCGAAAAGGGCTTTGAGGTGCTCGGTGAGTTGGAAGGCGGAGTCAATCTGTAGGCGTGTTAGTGGGGTTGGAGGAGCGAGGGAGGAACGGGGAAGACAGACGTCGATAGGATCGATGAGGGGAGGACCTTCGTGCATATCCTCTGCTTTGGTCCCGGGGCGGATGCGTCTGCCTGCACCTTGGTCGAGCGTTGCTGCTTGGCCTATTTTGTCGAGGTCTTCGAGTCCAAGGGCGCCGGGGGAGGTGGGCCCGACTTGGTCTTCGGCCATGGGCGGCGGGCTGGGCAGCCGCGGAGAGCTCGCGGGAGATTGTGCCATGGCGGGAGGAGTGATACGGGTCAGCGGATTGAGCTCAAGGGTTGTGCGCCATGAGGAGACGTAGATGCGTGATCAATTGCTCCGTGAATACGAAATAACGGTGGAAGTGCCACGAGTCGAAGGTGTGAGGTCAGCGGAGGAAAGAAGCACGCGCCACAAATTGTGGCGCAGGTAGGGCCAGCGACATATTTTCACCTCCTCTGCAAGCAGTTTACATCAGCAATAATTACTGATCTCGCAGATATGGACATTGACGACGAAGAAGTTCCCGATCTTGTTGGAGTTGACAGCAAAGATGGAGAAGTGCAGCACATTACTGACGAGGTGGACGACCTCAAGGTGGCAAGAGTTCCGATTAGCATTATTACAGGTACGTCTATGTGACGAGTATTCCTTAAGACGAACCATATGCTTCTTGCAGGAGAAGAACAAATGATTCAACATGCAATATAAGACTTCCAAGAATGATCCTCACAATCAACAGGCTATCTTGGAGCAGGAAAGACCACTCTGATGAACTACATTTTGAACGAACGTCATGGCAAGAAAATCGCAGTAATTCTGAATGGTAATCGGCCTAAAATAAGAATTTAATGCAGCATGACTAAGTTCCTTCAGAATTCGGAGATTCAGCAGATATCGAAAAGTCCCTTACCGTCAGCCAGGAAGGTCAACAGGTGGAAGAATGGCTCGAACTGGCTAACGGCTGTCTCTGCTGCACAGTGAAGTAGGCTCGATTCGAACATCCTTCTCGCAAGTCCGGAAATAGCTTTGCTGACCTGTCACAGAGACTCAGGGGTTCAAGCTATTGAATCTCTCATGTCCAAGCGCGGCAACTTTGACTACATTCTGCTGGAGACCACCGGTCTTGCGGACCCAGGCAACCTTGCGCCTCTCTTCTGGGTCGATGACGGTCTAGGCTCCTCTATCTATCTCGACGGCGTTGTCACCCTCGTCGATGCGAAGAACATCCTCCGCTGCTTGGACGACCCGTTGACCACCGAGCTTCCAGAGAACGGTGATGGGCACGCCCACCAAGGCCCACTGCTCAGCACTGCTCACCTCCAAATCAGCCATGCGGATGTCATTGTGCTAAACAAGGCTGACCTTGTGGATGAGGTACAGCTTCAGCGTGTCAAAGATCGGGTGGCGTCGATTAACGGCATGGCGAGAATATATGTCACGCGGCAGTCACGAATCGAGCAGCTCGAGGGAGTGGTGCTGGACTTGCACGCTTACGATGACGTTGACGAGAGCCAGCTGGACTTTGCGGCCAAGGGACACAGTCATCTGGATCCGACTATCGGGACTTCGGCATTGACGGTACCTGTGCTGAATGAGGAAAGGCTAAACAAATTGGAGCTGTGGCTAAGGAGGCTGCTCTGGCAGAGTTTAGACTTGGCGCATCCCGATGCTGCGGAGGAGGCAGGGGAGAAGGGCACGAAAGCAAGGTCGGATATTCATAGAGTCAAGGGGCGGCTGCCGTTGGTAGACGGACAGGTCAAATTATTGCAGGGGGTTCGGGAGGTCTTTGAGTTTATAGATGCGGACGTCAATGTGGCGGCGAATGGCGGGAAGGGCGGCAAGATCATTTTAATCGGACGCCATATTGACAAGCCAAAGCTTCAGGCCAGTTTGGATGAGGCCTTGGCGTAAAGATATACCATTTCACGAAATAAAAAGTTGCAAAATGCCGTACAATAGGGCATTGCCTAGTGGATTGAAGAGGGTGGTTCATTTGTAGCTGACAGCTCATGATATGCTGTATATACACTCGGCGATTTTCAATCGTGCGCCGCAGCTTCTCCTCAGCCGGTATGATCCATCATCTTCTCCTCCCGACATGCTCGTACAATACCTCGTCTAGTGTTTCGCCGGCTTAGCATCTGCTTCCTTCAAAAACTCCCTGCACAGCTTTGATTAGAAAACTTGTCGATATTGTGCGAACCTTCAGAATAGATACGCACTGGATGAAATTCTCCTCGTCCTTGCTTGACGCTTGAATAGGAGGGGTCTGCTGTGCCTGCTTGCTGCTACCGCCGCGCGTGCCGATGTACACACCACCGAAGATCGATCCGAGGACAGCCATGGCCAACTGTGTGCAATACAATGTCAGCGATTGTCAATTGGGACCCCGCCAACTATCCGGAGAGGCTTCATTTGCGCGTATGCGATAGCGAATACAGCGGATTTATGGCCTCAATTGTTGCAGAAAGAATTTCAAGTCCATTCTCTGCGACAACGGTACGTACCTGGTGCGAGCCAATCTTGCGGCCGAGGAGATCGTATTTGACAACCATTGTGATTTGAGGTAGAGATCGAAGTCGCGATGTGGGGTTTAGAAGTGGTATATATGAGCGGGCGAGGAACTGAGCTGATGGGTTCGCGGTCGATTCTGCCCTTGGAGACGAACTGAAGTTGGAGTTTGAGAAAGCTCGGACCCCTTCTGGCCTGTGGCTGGTGCAGTCAGCGTCCGTGCAAACACTGCAAACAATGACGTTTGGTTCTGGCCGTGGAGCTACCCAGACATGCGACTTCCAAATCACTTTCCTATTCATTCCCTTCCACACCATCGCTATTAACCGGACCACATACCCATACTTGAAGAGCCTTTTTGTTTGGATATTTAGGATATATACCTCTTCTTATAATGGCTGGCAAGGACGACAGATCCGATCCCTCGCACCTCGAGGACATTCCCCACGAACGTACCGAGCCGCGGCCCGACTTCTCGAAGCCTTTACCCAGGCAAAAGCTCAATAAAGCCCTGTCGGATAGTCTGGAAAAGAATGAGAAAGAATCATGGTCAGGTCTATACGAGGGGACCGCACCCGAATCCACCGAGAGCAATGTCCGTTACGCTGCTTATGCATCTCGGATAAGGACTATCCTGCTCAGCGCACACCGTTACGTCGCATATACTAGTGATATAGGCGAGTCATTTCGACCTGTTGCGCATCCGTATATGGTCAAAGGAGCGTATGCGGTGAGCTGGCTGTATCTCGTAGGCGATGTTGGTCACGAGGGATACAAGGCGTGGGTGCGGAATCAACGGGTGCTACACCCCGAGAAGTACGCAGAGGAGGAGAAGAACACGACTCATGCGGAGGGAGTCGGAGGCAAAATCAAGGGCGCGGCTCACGAGCTTCAGACTGCACTAGTTCCGAGCTCATCAGCGGCCACTAGCACAGATTCTCTAACCCCGGGAAAGGTAGTGCCGATCGAGGACTATAGAGCAGTCATGGTGCAGCGAGGAGTGTTCCAGGCCATTGCTAGCATGGGACTACCTGCTTTCACCATTCACAGTATCGTGAAGTACTCTGGTAGGGCGATGAAGAACGTGAAGGCACCCAAGATCCGGACATGGGGTCCGATCGGCGTAAGTCCGCATTTCTGGCTATGTTCTGCGGTTGCTGACAAAATTACAGCTTGGTCTGGCAGCTGTGCCCGCACTCCCTTACATGTTTGACGAGCCAGTCGAAAAGGCCACCGAGTTTGTCTTCCACAAAGCCTTTGAGCTCGTCGGTGGGCCTAGTGCTGTGGGGCACACTCCGGAAACCGGCAGAGAAGCTTTACTGCAGTCAGAAAACAAGTCAGGAGCGATAAGGGACAAAGAGCTGTAGATCGACTTGGATTGACCCCGTGCTTTGCGTATTCCCATTCTTGAAGTAGATCAGATTTCCACTCTAGACGTATATGATATCCGCAATATGGCGATTTTGCAAACTCATTGACAGCAGATGTGACTTTTAAGGTTTTAATGCTCGGTATCTAGATCGTGGTTTTCAGATGCTATGGTATTGACTGCAGGAGCCGTGCCCTGTACAGTGGCTCTCGGGCAGTTTCCCATGCGAGCCAGTCACTCGTTGTTGTCCTGTATATCATTAGCCCTTATTCAGACAACCGTAAGGTAAGGATAATCCACGTACGGTAGTAGACCCATCCCGTTGACTTTCCATATGCCCAGTGCCAGAGATAGCAGATTTGTGGCGATGAAGACCAGCTTCGCTCCCAGCAGCTTGGTATTATTGGCTTCCGACTCGAACTTCGCAAATTGGCTCTGAATACCCATGATGGCGGTGACGGGCGTTTTGAATAGCATAAAGACCATCATGATACTGAAGATTTGAAGGCTGTTGCCAGTCATGTACATGCCAATGGCGCTCATTGGCAGTGCCTTCGCCGGTGCGATTGCGACTTCCCAAGCTTTCTTCATCTTCAAGGTATCCATCTCGTCTGTTGACGGTGCTTTGCGCTCCTTCGCTACAGCCTGGTTCTTTGCTTTGCTTCCGCCCTTCGATGCAGTGGGGCCGCTGTAGCCTGGCGGATCAGGCAAGCTTGCGTTTTTTGCTTTTGGTGGGGTTCCATTGAGGTCCAAAACCCACTGGGGCGGCTGTGGAGGGAGAGCTCTAGACATTGTTGGCGATAATCGGGGTTTAGGCTGTATAGCAAGGAGTTGGCACCGACTACTCTGGATGCTGAAGTAACCCGAAGGTCCAGCTGCACGCCAAGAAAAATGCGGCTCTGTACCGCATCCTATAGTCAGCGAGCTGGAGCAGAAAGCCAAAACGCACAGACTTCCATGTTCCCCAGACGCAATCTGGGACTTGATACTGCCCGAGGACTTCCACATCACTGATCATTGGCAAAAGTCCGCCCGCACCCCTGCCTGCATATCTCTGCACCTCTACGCCTATAGTAGCCACCCACGCATCTGCACGATCCCGATCCAGCTACCCCTGTTGTACAATATTGAGCGTTTGTCACGCGCTCCATAACTTTCCCAATCAGGCCCCTCCATCGTCCGGAGGGGTCGAGATAGCTGACCCTTTCACATCACTGGCTGTATTTGCGCAAATACCACCACGATGAGCAACCAAGATGCGAAGCTCTTCGCCCGAGTACGTCTACATTCTATTCTCCTCTTGCTGTTGGGCTGGACATCTCCGCCGTCATGCTTATGCTTTACTTCGCTTATTGCGCCAATGCACATCCTCTCGCAGCCCAGCATAGCTTACACAGGCCACGCGCCTCACAGGGCAAAGTTGCGGAGCTGCGACAAGAGTTACTCCAAGGTGGAGGCAAAAAGGACAAGACCCACCTCTCCAAGAAGATTGCCCTCAAGAAGATTGTCGCGAACATGACTATGAGCAACAATGACATGATTGCCCTATTTCCAGACATAATAGGATGCATGGAAATTCAGAACCTGGAGATCAAGAAGATGTGAGCATTGAAAGAGCAAGACAACACATTGTAGCTGAACAGAGTCCAGGTGTTTTCTCTTCCTGGTCAATTACGCAAGACTCAAACCGGAAATCGCAATCAAGGCACTACCAATCGTCGTGAGGGATATGGAGGATACCAATCCACTGATGCGTGCTCTCGCGTTGAGGACTATGTCATACATCCATGTACGAGAGTTTGTCGAGGCGGCAGTAAGACCGGTCAGGCGCCTGCTCAAGGATCCTGATCCGTATGTTCGGAAGACTGCGTGCTTCGCAGTCGCAAAGCTCTACGACCACGACAAGGAGATTGTTGAGAATACAGATCTAATTAGCGGGCTTAACAGCATGCTCAGAGATGAGAATCAGACTGTCGTTTCGAGCGCCCTAGCAAGCCTTGTCGATATCTGGGAACGGAGCGAGGCTATCAAACTCACCATTGACTATGCGAGCGCATCGAAAATTGTGTCCATCTTGCCCGACTGTTCGGAGTAAGCCGTGTGTCGAGTTTTGACTGTGGAGGAAAGCTGACTCGATTAGATGGGGTCAAACATATATCTTGGAGGCCATGATGAATTTCATCCCCCAGGATTCACAGGAAGCAACATTTCTGGCCGAGAGAATAGCGCCGCGGCTATCACACACTAACTCTGCAGTCGTTCTCGGTTGCATCAGAGTAATCCTCTACCTTGTAAACTACGTCAAAGACGAGAGGACTGTCACCTCACTCTGTAGCAAGCTTTCACCGCCACTGGTAACTCTTTTATCTAAGGGACATGAAATTCAGTATCTGGCCCTACGAAATGCACTCCTAATCCTCCAAAGGCGACCTGAGATTCTCCGTAACGACATTCGCGTTTTCTTCTGTAAATATAACGACCCAATTTACGTTAAAGTCACGAAGCTTGAACTTATCTTCATGTTGGCCAGCCCAGATAATATCAAGGAGGTGCTGGCAGAATTGCGAGAATATGCGACGGAAATCGATATCCACTTTGTTAGAAAATCGGTTAGAGCTATCGGGAAGCTAGCAATCAAGATCGAACCGGCGGCAAGGCTATGTATCAGCACTTTGCTCGAGCTTGTGGCCACGAAGGTTTCGTACATCGTGCAAGAAGCGACTGTGGTCATCCGGAACATTTTCAGAAAATATCCGAATCAGTACGAGTCCATCATCAGCACACTTTGCGAAAACCTGGACTCTTTGGACGAGGCAGAAGCCAAGGCAGCCATGATCTGGATTATCGGGCAGTACGCCGACCGCATCGAAAACAGTGATGAACTTCTGGACGATTTCCTGTATACATTTATGGAAGAATCGCATGAGGTGCAGCTAGCGCTCTTAACAGCGACTGTCAAATTGTTCATCCTCCGGCCATCAAAAGGACAAGAATTGGTGCCAAAGGTTTTGAAATGGGCAACGGAGGATACAGACAATCCCGATCTCCGTGATCGAGGATATATGTACTGGCGGTTGTTGTCGACGGATCCGGCAGCAGCAAAGACTATTGTCATGGGCGAGAAACCACCCATCACGGCCGAGAGCGAGAAGTTGGACCCTTTTACACTTCAAGAGATGTGTCTGGCCGTCGGATCTTTGGCAACTATTTATCTCAAGCCGATAAAGGCAGTGTTCCGCACCGCGAGACCTCGTGTGCTACAGGATAGCCCTGCTTTGCAGAGACATCGACTACCGAAAAAGGAGGACATGCTCAATGCGCAGTATGCCGACCAACCAGAAACGAACGGGACTACCAGACTCAACAGTGGTGCGTCAGCTGGGGACCTCACTGCTGCGGTCGATGCAGCAGATCTCTACTTTGCCAGCGTCGGTAGTCAGCAGATGGCGCATTTGTCGGTCGCCGATGGTGACGGGTATGGTGACGAGCAAGCAACCCCCAACGCAGCGCAGACGAGTTTCGTCGTAAATCAGTATGAGCCCCAGCAGGTCTATCAGCCAGCAGTGGGCAGGGGAAACGGCGACCTGCTTGACCTGTAGGATAGCAGAATTGTCTTGTGCAGTGGACGTGTTTAGGCCATAGAAATAAGTTCCAGATACTCAGTGCCCTATCGAAAGAACCGCCAATCAGCTGTGCTTCTGTGCCAGGCAATCAAAAGTAAGATGAGGGCCGCCCAGCCCCCCGCTTAGCGCTGGACCACGCCGCGGCCTTTTGTCCATCTCGATCCAGTATCTGCCCGTATTTTTGCCCCAAATAATGTCCTGGGAATACAATCTGCAGATTGAATAACCACTTGCAATATTTCTTCGTATACGAATCGCCTTATCTCCAACATGCCTGCAAAGTCTATCTTGACCCGCAAGGTCGACCTCGTTTACCTAATCTTCTTCATGGTGCATCTGGTGGTCATGTTCAGTACGTACACTTGTCTGCAGCTGCGCTGTCTTCTTTTAAACAATCATAAAGATTAAAGGACGATCTACATGCTTCCGGTTCATGCATATCAGTAAAGAACAACAAACTAACACAGACCAGACGTTGATCTCTATCCTCTTTATCCCGAGTGGCTACGACCAAAGTACATGACTGACCTACGACACTGGTATGTGGCAACGTACGCAGACCAGTTTTTTGTGTCGCCACCGTAAGCTCCTATTTGGGTAACCAACACTTCGCCAACTTTCAATACTAACCTCAGGCAGAGCGTGGTTCAACACCTATATCTGGCTAGAGTTCTTATATCACGTTCCATTGTGCGTATGGAGCATTCCCGCACTTTTGAAGGGTGAGTTCTGCCTGGAGCCCTACTGTTTCCACGGTGCTGAAACTTTTGGTCAGCTGATCCGCGTGTTCCCGTGCAGCTGCTTGTATACTCGGTGTTCACCGGGGTCACGACTCTGACTTGCATTGCCGACTTTTTTGCTTGGACGACCGTGGCTAGCCAGACTAAGACCCAGCTGGCAGGACTTTATGTGCCGTACCTGGCTGTTTGTGAGTGGTCAACCACTGCTCGAGTCTCATATGGCTAGGATCGCTAACGTGATGTAGCCGTGTTCATGGGTCTTGATATGGTGGCCAGACTCAATGCTAAGCTGGCAGGCAGTACACCACCTCCCACCGTTGGAACGAAGAAGACGAGGTAGAAATTCATATTGTGTTGTTGAATGGCAAACGATGCTATGCGATTGGTTTATGGCAGGAGCAGGTACCATCTGCCCGTCGTTTGGAGAACAGTTGGTCCCGGACCCAAGATGGCTTCCATATTGACTTTAGGCTGTCGAACATTCTCTAGAGGGTGTTCATCTTGGGCACGCACGTATATCATTACCACCATGCGGAATCCCGAAATTTTGTTGCTCGCCGAAAGAATTGTCATGTTGTAAACTCGTGCTCACATGCTCAAAAGCCCTATAAATAGGTGCTAAGAAAGCTGGTAAATCTTCCGCTAGCCAATTGATAAACCCCGCAAGCGTAAGGGAATATTCAAACCCCTGCACTACAGTCGGCATGTGGTGGTCACAAGTAGAGGTTGAAAAATGCAGATCATCTGCGTAAACCGCACCCAGATCAATCTGCCATCGATGACTTGGTTTTGCACCTTGGAGATGGTTCGTAGCATCCATCGACAATACGTGAACCCCTCCTTTTCGGCAAAAAGACCGTTGCTAGATCCCCATTCGCTGTAGACCTCTGCCGAAGTGGGGTGGCACTACCGTAGCGTATACAATTCAGCACGTAGTGGGATCTTGGAATTCTAGAGAGTTTTCAGATAGAGTGACCGTGTTTACACATGGCCTCTAGATGAAGAAGGATGTCCCACATTTCATCTGTGCTCAGGCTTGCAAGACTGCCCCTATGACCCTCCCCACTCCAACCTCCGACTCCGGGTTGTGGTGCAGTGTCTGGTAAAAGGCATCCGGCGGCTCCCAGAGGCCGAGGCCCTGAAACGGTGGGGCACAGGAATTCAATTTCCCGCACCAAGGGATCGACCGTTTGGGCCCAGTCACGTGGAATGGTGTTGGCGGTTATACCGTGTGCTCCTTGTCGCGACTTGCTAACGGCGCCGCGCGCGAGGAAGAAAAATCCAGACCTCCTATGTTACTTTCGTGATTCACCAAAATTTATCGAATTCGTGCAGCAAGGGCCAAAAGAAAGAAGGGCGACTTCGGCGGGTAGTGATCGGCCAGCAGCTGCAGGCACCGCACAGCCAAGGATTCTGTGTGTCAATTCCACGAGTCGAGTCCCACTTCCACATCCACTCGACTCGACCGTGGCCAATACCCACATTCGTCCGCCTCAAGTCTGTCCTCGACTTCCAGACTATACCTACAATTCAATCTCAGCCGCAAGCTACGACTTTAGAGCTGGGAATTCGACGACCAGTCCGCTCTGCTGGCGATTCTGGACACGCCTTTGCATACCGCCGAGGTCCTGCCAGACACTTATTGGAAAGCCGTCGCAGCTATCTTGATCATTTTCATAGCGCGCCGTCAATTGTCTTGGACATTACGAAGGTGAGCCAGTTTTCTCTCTGAATGTGTTTCGGGGACCACGGCGCTGCCACGTCTGTTGGTCCCGAGGTGCTGCTGCACGAGGCGGTGTTTGACCGACTCGGCCTTGTCACTTAACAATGTCGCCAAACCTCCCGACATAGAGCATTCTAACACCCTGCATTTCCTTCCAATGATGCGGAACAACCATCGCTTTCACGGTTCCGATATGGAAGGGCTGTCGACGTCTTCTTGGTGGTCGCAAGAAAGCGCTGTTGCTTCTCCCACCAACTTCACCTCACTTCACCCGACTTTCTCGCAATGCCAACTCTCGAGCAGCTCCTGTGTCTGCCCAACGATTGCGACTGCCAGTGACCAGGTTTTCATTTGCCATTCATCTAGCTAACATGCCGGCCAACCTAGGTCTTTTCCCTCAGGTGACTGGATTGCCACCTCAACATCCGAGCAGAAATAGTGCTCCTCAGACCGCACCTTCGCGAGATACATCTGAAGCATTCAAGGATAGCCAGGAGTCTTCAGTCTCACGCAGACACAGTATCTTTAGCATCTTACCGCTGAATCGGAGACTGTCTAGTATATTCAGGCCCCGCCCGCTGTCTGTGGTATCAGAGACTTCTACCACAGCAGAAACATCGTCAACAAGGCCCTCTTCTTCATCACATCAGTCCACTTCACCCGTTCCGAGTCCTGTTCCAGCTAGTAAGGACTGTTCTTTGGAAAGTCCTTCCCATATTCCAAGAATCCTGGATCCCAAGTATAATTCTGTCCTTTCCCCCCTGCATCCGACCAATTCTAGCAACGCAGGCGGTAAACAGGATGCAAAAGTGAACGCGCCTTCGCCGGCGCTCTCATCAACCGACGCTAGGATATCTTCACCACAGGACACTCCAACACCTGCCCAGTACAGGGAGGCTTTTCACAAGACCAGGGTTGGGAGGCAGACAGAGATGTCAAGACCAACTTTGGCCACGAGCCGCTCGAGCACTCTCGATTCTACTACTTTGGCGCCTTCGCCAGATCAATTCGGTCCCAAAGATGGGCTCGGCGGAAAGTTTTCCAGTGTCAACAGCAGTTCCACCAGCCTAGGGAAAAGGGTTGTGCAAGATTCATCTTCGTCCTCTCAGGACCATGATCACCCTCATGCTGTCCCAAGATCTGACCCTAATTCTGCACATGCAAGAACACAGTCACCTCCACCACCGCTCCCTAATCAACCAGCTTCGGCCGCCAACTCTTCGGCCAATTCGTCCTCGCACCTTTCTGGTCTCGTCTGTAATGTGCACAGGACAACTGGCAAAGAACCCCACGCTTTAGTCGGGGCGACTACCACCATACTAGGTGACAAATTGTATGTGTTTGGCGGACGGCGAATTTCGAGGAGTCGCCCAGCGCTCACTTCGGACTTATACGAATTGGATCTGTTACGACGGCACTGGACAAGACTTGAAGCCAAAGGCGATATTCCTTCACCGAGATACTTTCACAGTGTTTGCGCTCTGGGTGACTCCAAATTAGTGTGCTACGGTGGAATGTCACCTGACGTAACCACAACCCAAACACCTGGAGGGCAAGGAGAGTTGCCTGAAGGTCAAGTCAGTGTAATGTCTGATGTACACATCTACAATGTGTCGACTCAGACGTGGACCAAGGTTCACACGCCAGAGACTCCGCAGGGACGATATGCGCATTGTGCTGCCATTCTGCCATCGTCGGCCATATTCGCATCTGCTAACGCGCCACTGTCGGCCTTGCATAACAATGCGTCTGGAGACCAACCAAACTCAGGTACCATCGGCGTCTCAATCGATGGTACCGGCGGTGCCGAGATGATCATTATAGGTGGACAAGACAGCAACAATAACTATATCGAGCAAATCAGCATCTTCAATTTGCGCAGTCTGAAATGGACCTCGACTAATCCAACTACGTGGCGTAGCTGTGGCGCATATCGCAGCGTGGTTACACCGTTGACCTCGTTGAAGGCCAGCGAGGTCGGAGCTGGCGTTGGCAAGGCTGCTACCGCAGACGATGGAGAGGATGATAATCCATCGCACTCAGGAAGTCCAATGCTCGTTTACACGAACTACAATTTTCTCGACGTCAAGCTGGAGCTACAGATTCGGCTCGTGGATGGGACGGTTGTTGACAAGCCAATGCAAACAGCAGTTTCACCGCCAGGACTGCGCTTCCCGAGTGGTGGAATTTTGGCCAATCACTTTGTAGTGTCGGGTACGTTCTTGACATCATCAAAGCAGGAATTTGCACTCTGGGCGCTGAACCTTCGGACTATGACCTGGGCAAAAATTGATGTAGCCAGCAGCATTTTCAGCTCAGGCAGTTGGAATAGGGGAATCCTGTGGTCAAGGAGGAACGCCTTCGTCATTCTTGGAAACAGAAAGAGAAACCTTGTGGATGATTACAACAACCGGCGGCTGAACTTTTCCAACATGTGTCTTGTGCAGCTGGAGGCGTTTGGATTATATGACAATCCCCGAAAAATGTCGCCTACTTCTGATTACCTCTCAGTTAGCGCACCATTCGAGGGACAAGCTATGGATCATCTTTACCGTGGAGGGGCCGTGCTGAAGCAGCCGGCTGTCAATCTTGGTGAATTGGCCATGGATGCTCGGGAGCTTGCAGATATGGAGATACTGACCATGGATGGAACGAGAATCCCGATCAACTCACGTGTGGTGGCTCGTCGGTGGGGCTCATCTTTCAACATGTTGATGCAGGACGCAAACCCGGCGTTGGCTGGCATCGATACGCAGACCCTTCGGCCAAGTGGAGGCAGTATTATTTCACGCAACTCGAGCGTTACGATCACGCCAAGCTTTGATACCGGTCTATCTGGAGGCAGCACACTTGCGCCTCATGGTGGTAGCAGCATTGGCGGGGATGACTCGGCCATTACCAATCTAGCGGATGCAGCTGATGTCGGTAACTTCCCCGCAAGCACGAGACCCAGGATCATTTTCCTGCCGCACACCGTACCTACGATCAATGCTCTGTTACACTTCTTGTATACTTCTTCACTGCCACCAATCACATCACCTTTGTCAACACCGCAGATCTTATGTTCGTTGCTGCAATTGGCACGGCCGTACAGGGTAGATGGGTTGCTAGAAGCTGTTGTGGAGCGGTTGCATGAGAGTTTGGATGGCCGAAACGCGGCGGCAATATTCAATGCTGCGGCTATGGGAGCTGGCGGAGGTGATGGTATAGATCTGGCAGGTACAGACCAACCCGCCCATCCTCCTAGGACGGCTAGCCTGGTGGGAATGCACCTGGAAGCCCTGAGACTGGAGAATGGAGGCGACAAAGCCAATCTTCGAATCGACACGGACATGGCGAACGGAATGAAGAGACCAAATGCAACCCGAAATGGATCGGTGGACGGCACAACGACCGAGTCAGAAGACGAGGTCCAACCGGACTCGGCCAATAGTAACGCAAGCATGGCATCACAGATGAGCGGTAGCAGACCACAAAGCAGACGACAGCATGATGAGGTGTGGAATGGCGGATGGAGTGCCGTGATCGGGCTACAAAAGAGAGGACTGAGGGGGTTGATGGAGGGCCGACGCATGAGAGAACGTGGCAAGGGTGCGGAGGGGGCTGGAGGGGCAGAGGGGTCACGAGTCGGGCTTGGAATAGCGTGAACGTGAACGTAAACGTGAACGTGGACGATTCATGGCGAGACGTATGGCTCCACAGCGATCGGAATCAGATGACTAGGACTGAAATTGCAATTTCAACGACATCGAATATCACTCGTGTGTTGAAAGAAAATTAATGACGCGGGAACATGTGGTGATACGCGGGGAAGATGACGGAGGTGGGCTGGCTAAAGTCGGGAGCGGGGTGGTTGGCCGTACCATCGGCATAAGGCGGCAGAGATTGAAATTGTCCTGCACGACAATACTCGTAGCATGCCAATTTCGTGTCGATAGACGAGAAAAAATCTGCATGACTGCATTTCGCTAGGGATCACGTGTGCAGTGTGCAATTACCGTGCATGCAGCAGGTAATGGGCACCAGGTGGACGGTGGGTGGTGCCCGCATGGTTGGGAGAGATCCTAGTGCTTGGTGCTCTTGGGCGCTTGGTGTGCTTGGGTGAGGGGAAGAGGCCCCCCTGCTTTGCAGTCGTGTGCTCGTCTGAAGACGTCTCACTCTCTAGCCATGGACTGAATGAACTAGCCGCTTCCCCCGGAGACATGGCATTATGGGCTCCCAGATGATGCTGCCGGCACTGCGACTGAAGATCCCCGCACCCGTCCTTGCCAGGTCCAGAACGTCGAGCAGGACGGCAGTGGGATGCGGAGCTGGAGCAGTTGGAGCAACTGGAGCTTCGCGAGGGGCACTTCTCATTACGCGGGCATCTCGATCGCGAGCAACAGCAATAAGTAGCGCAGGCCGCCAAAACACTCTTCCCGCATCCGCATCCGCTTCCACCCCCGTGCAACCCGAACTTCTGGAGAAGACGTCGAACACCAGCACGAGCACGAGAATTGCGCTGAGACAAGCTCTGGTCGCCCGGCCAGAATCCGATCCAATACAGTGTACCGTTGCACAGGCCTTCGCCGCATTGTCCCGACCGCCTCCGAGCCTCAGCCTCTCTCCCGGACGGTTTTCGTGCCGCACCCTTGTCCTCCGACACTCCAGACAGCTGAGCTCCGTTGCGGCCAATCACACGGCCCGATTACCATCGTCCACAACTTCGAGCAGCCCCACGGTCAACGGCCTCGGTAGATCTGTACGCAACGCTGGATCACTAGCAGCAGGCACCAAGGCATCCCGGGCCCGGATCGAAATGTCCTCGCCTTCACAAACTACAAATACCCAGGTCGGCCCCCTACCCGACTCCCTTTCATCCCGCTCCGACCCCAAGAAGCGTGACGTCTCCCCCTCTCCACTCCTCGAGCAAGACTTTGTCCGCCAGCAGATTGAGAAGCAGCACAACAGCAATTTCAATTCTACCGCTCTTAGGACCTTCACAACCATGACTTCTGTCAACAAGACCAATCTGCACCCTGGCGGTGTCCAGTGAGTTGTCTCGTGTCACTGTTATTGCATTGCCATGTTCTGATCACCTTTGGAATAGACCCCAGCGCGAGCACACCGAGATCGAGGAGGAGCTCCACGAGAAGGCCCACATCGACTACGACCGTGTCGCCATTGTGAGTCTATGACCCACGAGTCGTGGTCAGTGTGAGCCAATGAATGACTAACAGCCGCCACCAGGTCGCCAACCCTTCCGCTGCTGCCCTTTACGAAGATGCCCTCGTCTACGAGACTGGCTCAGCTATCACCTCGTCCGGTGCCCTGTCCGCCTACTCTGGCGCGAAGACCGGCCGCTCACCCTCGGACAAGCGTATCGTCAAGGAGGAGAGCTCAGAAAAGGACATCTGGTGGGGACCTGTGAACAAACCCATGGAACCGGCGGTACGTATCTCAATTCCGTTTGCATCTGTTTGCATTGCACATGTCCGCCGACGCAGCGCGGGGCAGGCACGGGGCTGCGCGTGCCTGGATGGCGGGAGCCACACATGTCGCCGCAGCCCCGCCTCCGCTGATTGGCCTCGGCCACCATCGGCCTTACCCCGAACCAACACCAAACTCAATTTGACCTGTGCTTCCGATTTATTTTCATACTGACAACCCCGCTAGGTCTGGAAGATCAACCGTGAGCGTGCTGTCGACTACCTCAACACTCGCAACCGAATCTATGTCATCGACGGTTATGCAGGCTGGGACGAGCGCTACCGCATTCGCGTGCGTGTCGTCTGCGCCCGTGCCTACCATGCTCTGTTCATGCGCAACATGTTGATCCGCCCTTCGCGCGCCGAGCTGGAGCACTTCCACCCGGACTATGTCATCTACAACGCTGGTGCTTTCCCTGCCAACAGGTTCACCACCGGTATGACCTCGTCCACCTCCGTCGCCATCAACTTTGCCGAGAAGGAGATGGTCATCCTCGGTACCGAGTACGCTGGTGAGATGAAGAAGGGTGTCTTCACCGTCCTCTTCTACGAGATGCCTGTCAAGCACAACGTCTTGACTCTTCACTCCTCTGCCAACGAGGGCAAGAATGGCGATGTCACCGTCTTCTTCGGTCTGTCCGGAACTGGCAAGACAACCCTCTCTGCTGATCCCAAGCGTGCCCTGATCGGTGACGACGAGCACTGCTGGTCCGACAAGGGTGTCTTCAACATCGAGGGTGGTTGTTACGCCAAGTGCATCGGCCTGTCCGCGGAGAAGGAGCCCGATATTTTCAACGCCATCCGCTTTGGATCCATCCTTGAGAACGTCGTTTTCGACCCCGTCACCCGTGAGGTCGACTACGATGACTCCACTCTGACCGAGAACACCCGTTGGTGAGTATTATCACGCGTACTTGTCCCATCCTTACTGACCTCTTGTGCAGCGCCTACCCCATCGAGTACATCGAGAACACCAAGATCCCCTGCATTAGCTCCCAGCACCCTTCGAACATCATCCTCCTCACCTGCGACGCCCGCGGTGTCCTGCCTCCCATCTCCAAGCTCACCCCCGAGCAGACCATGTTCCACTTCATCTCCGGTTACACTAGCAAGATGGCTGGTACTGAGGTTGGCGTCACTGAGCCCCAGGCTACCTTCTCGTCTTGCTTCGCTCAACCCTTCTTGGCTCTGCACCCCATGCGCTACGCCAAGATGTTGGCAGACAAGATCAAGGAGCACAGCGCCAATGCATGGCTCCTGAACACCGGCTGGGTCGGTGCCGGCGCGAGCACAGGAGGAAAGAGATGTCCATTGTTCGTGGCTAGAATCCTTGTTTTGAAACGACTAGATGCTGACAGTAACCAGGAAATACACTCGTGCCATCCTCGACGCCATCCACTCCGGCGAACTCGCCAAGGTCGAGTTCGAGACCTACGAGACCTTCAACCTCCACGTTCCCAAGACCTGCCCCGGCGTTCCCGACGAGCTCCTCAACCCGGCCAAAAGCTGGACTGGCACCGCCGACTTCAAGGGCGAAGTCACCAAGCTCGGCCAGCTGTTCGTCGAGAACTTCAAGAAGTACGAGAGCGAAGCTACCGACGACGTCATTGCCGCTGGGCCCAAGGTCTAAATGTCATGTGAAAGAGTTGGACAGCAGTTGTTGTCGTCGTCGAGGAATTCGACAACTGGGGAGGACAAAGGTGAACAAAACTTGCAGCAGCCCGCGCTGCCGGCCGTGGGACAAAGGAGAGCAATCGTGGTCGATAACACAGAATGTGTGTGTGCATAGCGTGATTTATTTTTAGATACGTTCTGAATGCGATTTCCTTGATAACGATATCTCGAATTCCGAAACTGGAAATGAACATGAAGTGAAGCGTCGTCGAGACTGCGCGGCAGAGTGCTCGCTGCAACGATATTCCACCTCACCTCCACTTCTCTCAGTACTCGTACACTGGCTCGGGTGATATCGTACTCAAGCCGTGCCTCATAAAGACTTTTTAGAGCTGGCACTCGTTCTTTACCAGGCTGACTGATACCGCCGCTATCAGTATTGTGGAAATGGTATCTCAAGGCGCCAGCCCATCTGCGTCCAAGTCCGGGGGCTTTGACCCGGATATCGTGAGGGAATTCCTCCGCTGTATGCAGCCTCGATGAGCTACCATCTGAACATGTCCACGTCCAGTGGCTCATCCGGCCCGGCTTTCGCAAACCTGACGAGTTGCTGCATGGTTTTCTCGATGTTTCTAGGCTCGTTTCTACAAGACTGAGATTCATCTGATCATGAAAGGTGAAGCCAGTTTTTTACTTATTTGGCCCTATTAGCTGAGCGTTCGGCTTTCGTTACTTCAGCTTTGCCTTTGGTAACCACATCGAAAGGCGCGTTTGTCTCTTTCTGTACTTATCAAAAGTCTGCTTCCTATCCTCGGGAGTTTGCGACTGGCTAGCGGCCGGTGTAGGTAAAGTTGATGTCTCGTCATGTTGAGTCATGCCGCAATTCTGGGCGTATCATTGCAATTGCTATCTTGATTCGATTGGTGAAACTTATGATGCCATCAGTGAGGATCGTTGCTCCAATCTGCTTAAAATACTTTCAGACCAGTGCATCATATGGCATGACCACGACCACCGCAATATGCACAAAGGAATGCCCGCCAACCTACATGAAGACTCCTTGCGCGGGACGCCGGCCATGAAGCACACCATCCTGCACGACTTGCTGCATAGCAGGGTGCGCAGAGAATTGCATCACGAGATGCCCGAAAGGTGGTCAAGCGAGATGTCGAGCTATTGGCGCACCATCTGGAAGGCCTAGC
Source organism: Myriangium duriaei CBS 260.36 (assembly GCA_010093895.1). Lineage (NCBI taxonomy): Eukaryota > Fungi > Ascomycota > Dothideomycetes > Myriangiales > Myriangiaceae > Myriangium > Myriangium duriaei. Next base: position 1,100,068 of record ML996085.1, read on the forward strand.
CACGACGCAGCATACACGGCGTAGTCCCCCCCGACCTACCTGGCGAAACCTATCGCTGACTGCAAGCCGGAATGTTGACCATCTAGCACCTGCAGCTGGACACCAGATTGGACCGAGAAGTGCCACGAGAAGTGCCACGAGAAGTGCCCCTCGATCTGCCCCGCGAGTCTCTAGGCCAGAAGCCGACCATATCGCGGGCCAGGTTGCATGGCCTGCCACGCAGCATCTTGCTGCGCACACTGCGTAACATCCCGTACACCTCTCAGCGTAGCCTAGTGCTGCCCAGCGATAACCCCAGGATTGTTCCGGGCGACATGTCCGCCGACATGCCCATCGACTCGCTCGCCGGACCCATATACTCGCAGCGAGCCAAGCAGCATACCACAGTGCATGCCACCGAGCATCGCTAGTAGCGTCGCAGAATGCTCAAGTCAGACCATACCAGCCTGCCTCATAGGAAGCTGGGCTGATCGCTGGCTGACGAACGCGTCGTATCGCGCAGGGAAGTGCCCCACTATCCGCCCCTCAGATCTTCGGGCTTGTTGTCAGGCAGTTCGCATAGTGCACTTCATGCCACAACCCACAGCCGGAGGGTTCGCAGGATGCCGGCGGATGTACTCACCCATTTGCTGCGCGGAATGTTGGGCATATCACTGGCCGATGTGTACGGCTGTCGGCGCAGGGTTGTGCCCTCCGATCCGCCTGGCGCAGGGTTTGGACCGGTAGGCGGTCGACTCGCACACCCTTCTTCGTAGCTAGCAGCTTAGCCGTACGCATAGCAATGTGCGTGCCGATGTCTCATGCGAGTCTCGAGAGAATAGGCGCGACGGCGGATACGACGGAGAGGGTTCATCTTCCTTGTGATTCTTGTAGAAGCCCTTGGACCTACTAGTGGCCTCGGTGGAGGTCGTTGAAGGACCACGGAGACATGGCCGTTCGCCGCAGGGTTTCTGTCGGAGTTTGTTTCAGCCTGCGAAAAACCCTGTGAACCAGTCCCACAGCATCAATACTTAAAAGACAGACCTCCACCTAACCATACGAGTGACTTCGATACATACTTTGCAAAAACCTACGCCATGTTTATTTTTTGCTCCCTTAACGCCCGAGCGATGCGCTGCGATCGACTGCGCACAGCTAGAAGTTGCCTTCACACCGTCGGCTGCGAAAGAAAAAATGTAAAAAAAAAAGCGAAGCTTTAAATGCCCCCATCCCGAGTCGAACGAGAGATCTTCGCATATCAGTACGATGTACAAGTGCGACGCGGTAGCCACTGCGCCATAGGGGCATTAATTGGAATTGGAGACGAAGATAATGCAGTATATATTGTGTATACAATTTTCGTTCTTGATTTTTTTTCACGGTCATCAGACTCAAAATCTCTCGCTGATGTCTGATGGACGAATAACAACACTACACACATCTACGATCAGTCCAATTGCTTATGGCTTCTCCGCAGCCCAGCTACGAGTACTAGTCCTGGAGCGAGTCCGTGTTCATCCGTTGGCCGATATCACTCAGCAGCAGAGTCCGTTTTTCCAGCAGCCATTCGCAACGAGATATCGATCGAGCAAATGGTCGAGCTCAAATGGTTTGGGAAATTTATGCTCGCATTTTGCATCTGCTCATTGGGAACTGATAGTCAAAAAAGTTCCCGCACATCAGACTTATGATCTGAAAAACCATGGAAATTTTCCACCTGTGACTGACAAATGTAACGATAGTGGAAAGGGTCACGTGATGTCTGGAGCTTGCTTCACTTCACTAATAAATTCAATCGGCTTCGACATCCAATAGAATATCTCTTTGTGCTTCAAGAAGCTGTGCCCATAGTCTTCCACTCTAGGCTAATACTAGTAGCTGAAGCTCCCACCGCCTGGCAAGCACTATGTAAGTCTACACTGGGGCTTAAATAGCTACCTTCCGCTGTTATTATAAGCAAATGGCTTCCTTGTACCGCCCGGTGTCGCCACAGTATCTCCAATGGCCACTTTCAAAATGTATTCCTTCGTAGTTTTAGCACTTGGTAGGCTTTTAAGTTTCTTGAAATAAACCGCCAGTCCAGCTACATAGGCAGCAGCTTGTGCCGTGCCTGATTTCTGCTGGAATCGCAACGGGTTTTTGATGTCTTTGTGGTGTATCGTTGACATTATCAGCACTCCTGGTGCATAGATGTCGACATTCGTACCATAGTTGGAGAAGGGCGCTCGCTTTCGTTCTCTGTAAAGCATTAGCAAATATCGCGGTCATGGTCCGGTGGACAACGCACTTATCAGTAGCTCCTACAGTCAAAGCGTTCTGAGCCGACTCCCGCGTTCTAGCGGTATTCTTATTGTCATTCCCAGCACAAACGACTGTCAGAATGCCGCGACTCGCGGCTTGGTCTACAGCTTTGTTGAACGCTGGCGAAATTGCGCCATATACAGTGACAGCGATGACTCCCATACGTATTCGACGTTTCGAAACAATATCATTCACTGCCCATCGATAACCATCAATGATTTTCGACAATTGAGCCGAATCTCTTTGGAAAACCTTTACAGCGATCATTCTGGTCTTTTTGGCGACACCGAAATTAGTGCTACCCATTATGCCAGCGACGTGTGTCCCACTACCATAGGTGTCGTTAAACATTTTGGCCCCAGGAGCCAGTGCAGTGTAACCCCGGTAAGCACGGTTCTCAAAATAGGGATGATAGACATCGATACCACTGTCAACAACGTATGCAAATGTTCCAGCTCCTGCAGAGTCGTCATAAATATACTTCTCGTCCCCTGGTTGTGGTCTGGACGGTTGTTTCCCAGGTTGCTTTGGAGGTTGTTTTCCGGGTTGCTTCGGAGGCTGCCTCGGAGGCTCAGGATCCTCGGGGTCATCAGGATCATCAGGAGGTGCAGGTGGTGGAAATCCACCAATGTGACGATGCGAAATCAATACGAGGCCATAGCCAGCATTGCCCTGCTCAACCAGGGCATCGGGAGTCCAGACTTTGTCATTCTCGACGAAGTCGACATCGTCGTGGTGCTTTAGTTGTTCGATAACAGCTTCGTCAAAATGACCAGCATAGCCGTTGTATCCAGTAATGTTATAGTTGTGAGTGACGCCCTCAAAACCATGACCATCTTGCCTCTTAGCTAGCGCCGCCTTGTGGATGTCCTGAACATAAGTCATGTGCTTCTCAACATCGACGCTTGGCTTGAGCGTTACGATATATCTATCGGTGACGTCTACCACATATTGACCATGTTCCTCAAGAGAGTTGTCGTCAAAAGCATACACAATGGTGAGAAAGGTAGCAGCTAGTGCAAGAGGGCACCATGGAAAGAGCATTTTGCTTCAGTCGTGAGCCCGTGATCAGCGCTCAAGACCGGCACTAGAGGAAAAACATAACCAAGAAGTCGTCTTGCTTTTATGTTCAAGACAGCCGCAGGCCGGAGCCATATCGGAGATTGCAGTACCAGATCATGTGTGGTTCCTCGAACTACTGACGATGGATGCTCTTGATTCCCTACAATGTTTTATTAGATAGAAGTGGGGAGAGCATTGTGGCGGTAGAGAGCAGGTTTCACGAAGAACGACCGAAAGTCATGCGAATGGCGAATGATTAGCGAATCATCAGTCAGAAAAGAGGAGAGCTTGGTCGGACCATCAGACCGAGATTTTGGTGCACTGCATACCGTTTACGGTGTATATCCAGTGCTCTCAACACCGAAATTTGCGATTATAAGTCTTCAGTCTGGACGATAGCGAGTCGAGCTCCCTGGTGAAAGTACTGTTACGATCTTGATCTGGTCTCAAGCTTGGCAAATGGTATGCATTATTGGCGCTGCCCAACCACAAGATATATCGACAAAGCGCATGATTGTCCACAGGTGTGCGGGCTTATGCTGTCAAGACAAGCTTAAAATTAAATCCCCGCTGCCAAGGGTCATGGTAGTGGCGAATCGCACTCCAAGCTTAAGATGCATGGTTCCAGTGCTGTGTGTGATGTATTCGTACTCGTACCCTTGCGGTAGCTCGGCTAAGTTCGAACTTTTTGTTCGATGCCCGATTTAGATAACTCGCTTGATTTGCCAGATATAGAGACTGTGACATAGATGGTCTAGCCGGAGACACGATACACACAGATTGGTGGTGATCTTCGGCATTGGAGTAGGGCTGGAATCGATGCATGTACAATCGCCGCGAAGGGCGCCATATTTTCGACAAGACATCGTAATAACACGGCTTGGCTGGTTCCGAGTAGAATCCAGACCTGCCTAGGAAAAATTTCGGAAATATGTCGCGATGGTGAAGCATATAAGGATCGCTTGTCCGTCGGCGTTCATCATGATCAAGACCGATAGGGCTGATGTGGGGCCCTTCAGGCAATGGTCCCGAGCCTCTTTTTCAACCAGGTTTGCCCGCGCCGAAATGAATTCCACCATCCTCCAACGGAGATTCATCTGAGCAGTTCGGCGCTCATGATACCACCTGCACTGCTTATTAAGTTCGCAATCTCCATGCGGGTGTCAGGGATGGTGCAAGTGAGATGAGGAATGCATTAATTGAGGATTACTGCATGATTCCTTAGGGTAGGATAACGCCCGTTCGAGCCGACACAGCGGCTGTTGCGATACTTGCTTCCTCCGTACCCGCCGCCTTAAAGCCTGTCATTATACATCATAGCTATTTGCAGCAATTACCGGCCGTTAAACAAAGCCTAGAAGCCCCGTCGTCCCAACCATTCGACATTGATCATGCATCATCCGCAAGCTGTTCCACCAGGTCGTCCATCAAATTACCGTCATTAGGTACGCGGTCCTTCCACACCGCACCCAAGATACGCCACGCCCTTCGGAACTCGTCTCTGATGGCTACTACACCATTGTGGGTGACAGTACGAGCCACATTATGAGTCAACTCGAAGGGGTCCTCGACTGCAAAGAGGTATCGATGACGAATTTCTTTCTGAATACTTGTCAGCATGAAAACCGCGTCGCGGGTGGGACAAAGCTCACCGTATCCACAGTCTCAGTCTTCGCTCCAGTCCAACCCTTTTCCTCCTTGGTCAATATCCCTCCAGGGGTGCGAAGACTGAGGACACTCTTCATCCAGATAAATCCCCAGCCAGACAGAGAAGTGGCGTAGTACTGAAAAAACCCAGTCAGCAGAGCTCCCAGTGGCTCGTTGTTCCTTGAGAGGCGACCCATCATCGCCGCTTCCCGAATGGCAGCGTCATCATTCCAGAAATGGACTTCCCATCCTTCCACAGTCTTGACCGGAAGATTCATTTTGTTGGCTTCCGTTTGCAGATTTGGGAGCACTGGAGGTTTTGCAACATTGACCAGATAATGCAACACCATGAGAACATAGCCATATGAAGAAAGTGTTCCGCTGTAGGGACTGTTGATCTTCCTCTTCTTTGCCCATGCTTTGATAAACATGATCATTGGCTGTACACGACGGTCACAAAGCGAGTAGCAGTATAGCATTTGGGTATTATGCAGTCCAAGAGGGTTGAAAAAGTTGATGTCACATTGTATGCCCACACCATCCTTGGGAAAATCAAGCGGACCTTGCTTCTTCTCCCGCAGCCAGCGTTTTTGAGAATGGTTGGTGCTGGTTGTTGCTTTTGGCTCTGGTTGGGAGCCGTTCTCAGCCAGTAATGCTTTGTCGCCTTCAAGAATATTGTTCAAATGAGGTGTCTCGGACAAGTTCGTCTTGGCGATACCAGATGTGAGCTCCTGCATCGGCTGATCATTAGAGTGGCTTGGCGATGTTGACGCATCATCTTTGGTCTGATCACGATTTTCCAAGGGCTTTCTATTGCCCGACTCGTCATATTTCTCCTCCTCAGGTAGTTCGTCCCATTTAGCACGAGCGTCCTTGAGCGCCTGGAGGAGGTCCGATGGTGGGCTTTCGCACACCTTGATTATGGGTACACGAGCCCTGGTCAAAAGTCGAGCGCCGATGCCACGATCGAGCAGATACTTCTCCAGCCTTCGAGGAAGCCCATCTTGACGCATTGAGATATGTGCCGAACCATCACTGCCCGTATCGTCAACGATGACAAGATCCATATCAGAACCCTTAGTGGCGAAACCTGATCGGAGACTGCCAAAGGTCTGTACAGTCATTGGGTTCTGTACAACGGTCCCCCCCTCGGCCTGGACGGCTTGGAAAGCGGCTTCCAAGTGCAGGCGAAAAGCCATTTTCGATTCGAATTCTTCAGACGTTATTCCGATTTCGGGAATCACACGATTTGCTATTTCCTCGAGGTAGTCCCAGCGCTGATCTGGTCTGAAACGTGATGGATCTGGTATTGCGTGAGCCACCTGCGGGTGTCCATGAGGTGCGCTGGGTCGTGAGTGTTCGGCTTGTGGGTTGGAACTCGACCATAGCTTGGCCCCTGGTGCTGGCTGATTCCGAGCATTGCTATCATACTGGGAATTGGATACATTGGCAGATGATGCGTTGGTCGTTCCTCCGTGATGATGTCCTCTAAAGAACCCTTGGTGCGTAACGTAATTAAGCCTTCCTCTGCCTCGCGGGCTACTGGGCTGGAAATTCTGATGGCCGCTCCAGGAAGTCTGTTGTGCTTGATTCAAGTGCTGGACATTGTAGGGTTGATTCCCATGTACAGCAGGCGCATGTATGCTGTTGACTTGTCTGAAAGTGCCACGTTCGTTAGGTTGCTGAATGCCGTTCTGTTGCCCCACTACATAGCCTTGTCTACCACCACGGGAGTTCCATTGGTGGCGATTGCCCGGAGAATTTGTGTTTTGGGCAACAGTATCTGTACTTTGACCTTGGTTGCCTCCATGAATGCCTTGTTGTTGCCTCGGTGCATAACCTTGTCTACCACCACGAAAGCTGGATTGGTGGCGATTGCCCAAAGGATTATTAGGTCGACTAGCAGCATCTGTGTCTTCCTGAGCGTGACCAATACGGACATTGCCCAAGATCATTTGCCGGAGGGTGTCCTCCAAATTCGGATTCTGTGATTGCTGATCCATTTTTGAATACCGCACTATCGATAATGTTGGAAAGTACTTGTCTTTATAGTTCTTTGCTGCAGCATCGGCGCATCCCGAACAGCGCTAATATGTTGATTTGACGATCCTTCACAAGCCATGTGGATTAAGACGAATTAAGGGTGAAAAGAAGACCTGAGTGAAGTGTGGCTCGTGGGTGGTCGGCTGTAGGTGAAGCGAGTGAAGTGCGGCGGCTTGTGATGCCAAGCATTGTCATGGACGCGAATAGGCTGTAGGCAGCTCCCTGCGCTGTCATTCCATCCCTTCCTCACATAATTGCCATTTGCTTCGCTTTCGTTGTTTATTCCTCTTTCTTTCTTTTGTCATAGACAAATGACTTGTAACCTCATGACCAGCCGAAATTAAGAATTACAAAGCCATTCTTGCTTGGCTCGATGAGTGCTTCACCCGCGGGCGGAGCGCCTTCGGGGCCCGCATCGACCACGCCCAATGCAAGCACCGCAGGAGCCGTGCAAAGGAGACGCCCGCAATCAAATCCCTTCGTAGTCAAGAAGAAACCGGTCAAGAAGGCTCCGGAAGCCACAAATGGCGCTGCTAAACCAGCTCCAAAGCCGACAACGACTGCTGCCCCTAAGCCTGCCACCCAAGCTCAAGCTCCTGATCCCGATGACGATCCCTCAACGTATACCGCATATCCCCTCGTTGCTAGCAAGAAAGCCATCCTTCAGGGATTCCGGTACCATGCCATGCGCTTGATCTCCGAGCAGGAAGCCAACCCATACGATGAGACGCAGTTCACTCGTCCTTTGCGCTTGCACCGTCGCTTCGCGCGAGACCAGAGGCTGGAGCCTGTGGCTCTTGAAAACGGCGTAGATGACAAGGAGCGCGAGAAGGAGGAGATACGCAAGGCTGAGCGGCAGGCTCAGAAGGAGGCAAACCAAGCTCAGATTGCGCCGACCGAGAAACCGAATCAAAAGAAGAAGCTTCCCCAATTTAAGAAGAAGGTTGAAGATGTCTTCTATCCTCAGGATACGCCCGAAGCGCAAAAACGAGCGAAACTACGCTACGAAGAAGGACGACCGTGGCACTTGGAAGACTTTGACGGAAAGAACACTTGGATAGGCACATACGAGGAGCCACTATCGGAAACACACGCTATGCTTGTCTTGGATGGTAACGGAAATTTCAGGATGGTACCTTTGGAGAAGTGGTATCGGTTCATTCCGACCAACAGATACAAGACGATGAATCTTGACGAAGCGGAGAAACACATGGCGAAGAAGATCAAAGGCTCGCGCTGGCTTGCAGAAAATACAATGACTGAGGACCAGCGACAAAAGTTGGCTATCGAGCAGCAGCGGCGCGCACAGGGACGCGCCAGGGTGGGCATGCGAGGCGAGCGCTCAGGTGGTCACAGGGACGACGATGATGAGGTGCCCGAGGCTGTCCACGACGCGGACGAAATTGACTACAATGCAGAAGACGAGTTCCAAGATGACGATGAGGGCGGGCTTTTCCTCGGCGACGAAGAAGATGTCAAAGAGTCCGAGCGAAAGATCCGCAAGGAGATGCTGGAAGCTAATATATTCGCCGGAAATATCAAAGAAGAGAAAGACTGGGACGCAGAAGAAGAAGCCGAGAAGAAGAAGGAGCGCGAGGAACGGAAGAAGCAGAAGAAATTACGTCGCGCGCTTGTCAAGAACGAACGCAAATTCGAGTACGAGTCCGAAAGCGATAATCCCTGGACGGAAGACGATGAGACGAGCTCTGACGATGATCTTTTCAAGGACCCTGACATCAAGAAAGAAGACGAGAAGACCGCCTCGGTGAATGGCGAGAAGCTCGTTTCCGGTGCGTCTAGCGTAGGCACCAACACTCCCTCAGGCCGCACAGAGAAGCATGGCGACCCTCTCCGCGCTAGTCAATTGGCTGGCAGCAGCCTCAAGCGACCTGGTAGTCCCAATTTATCTGAGGCTTCAGGAAGCGAGTCGTCCCGCAAGCGCATCAAGAAGGAAGCTAACGGGCAGTTGTCGCGTCCGATGTCTCCATCTATACCAGGCGGCAAAGGTCCCATGTCCCGTACGTATTACCTTCTTTACATGAACCACTCGTGCTTACAATCACCAGCGTCGTCTCTAAACCGCCGCCGCGGCGCAGGATCCGGCTCCGACACCGAAGCATCCGGCACCGAGCGCTCACGGCCCAAGATCCGCATCACCTCGTCGCGCGACGCATCGCCTGGAGGCTCGACGCCCGTATCGCGAGCAGGCAGTCCACCACCCCGGTCCGCAGGCGCAGCGACACCCACATCAGCAGGTGGACTGGCAGCAGTTCCGCCGGGCTTCCCCTCTGCGGACGAGGTGCGAGCCGCCATTCCCCCGAATGGCATCTCGATCACCGATCTTATCAGGCGGTTCAGAGGGCAAATTCCGCGGACTACGGAGGCGAATGCGGCATTCATCACGTTGGTCAAGAAGGTCGGCAGGAACGCGCCGAATGATCGGAAGCTCATTGTGCAGAAGTAGACGCATCTGATGGGGTGGCCAGCGATTGCCGGTTTCATACAAAAAATCAGATAGCGCTGATGAATGGTATAGTACTGAAATGCTATGCTGTGTATCCTTTCATGAGGGCCGTAACTCATCCTCCACCTATCTTATAATATTCAACATTTGATGGATCCCAACAGCCACCCCAGCCCTACGCCTTCTGGTCCCAAGGATTCGGCCCCTCACCCTCGCGAGGATCAACGCGATCCAACCACCCCATGATCCGCGCCGACCGTCCCCCTACCGCTTTGCCTCCGTTCTGCGCGATCCGCACAAAGCTGCCTGATGCTCTGCGCCTGCCGGTGGTCACAGTTGCGGCTATGCCGGCTTCGTTAAGCGCTTGGTTGGAGACCAAGGTCTCTTCTGCAGCAGTCAATGTATGATTGAGGCGGTCGCTGGAAGGAGAGCGGCTAAGGGGGGCCATGTCTATGTACTGCTCTCCTACAAGCGGCGGGTGGGTTCCGGAGCCACGCACGGGGAGCGGAAAGGGCATCGATTGTGCGTCGGCCTGGATGGGGGGTGCGTTGTGGAGCTCGCGAGGCGTAGGCTGGACTGCAGGAGCAGGAATATGCGCCCGGGCGGGTGCGGGTCGAACTGCAGGTATGTGTGCGGGGGGCTCGACAGGTGCGCGCTGGACTACATGGACTTCGACAGCGGGTTCGGGTAGAATGGGAGCGGCGGCGTTGTGACGCTGGATAGGGATTTGGCGAGCAGCAGGCCTGGCAGGAGACGGCTCGCGTACCTCATGTACTACTTCGCGGATGATGCGGTGCGCGTGCTGAGGATCGAATCGTCTATGTTGAGGCCGGACAGGGAAGCCAGGATTCAAGGCTTCCAGAATCAGCTCTAGCTCTAGCTGTCGAGCGACAGCTTCATCGTCCATCTCCTGCCTCATGCGTGACTCTAACTCTTCGCCATAGGTGCGGGGACGGCGTACTGGCGGTTCTACCGGTACGCGCATGTGATTAAGGCGGTCATGCTCAAGAACCGCTTCGTAGCTGAACCATGGACACTCGCATGTCTTCCATGGGCTGCCGCATACGATACAGAACTCGGCAGTGCAACGGCAGGTCATATGGTTGCAGCCTTCTCTCAGCTCGACCATGGCCTTGCAACTGTAGCAGCGCTGCCAGCCTTGTTCCTTGGCTGAGGCAATGAAATGAGCAGTCTCGGGATCGTCGGGACATTCGGACCTTTTATGGTATTTGTTGTTACAAGTGCCGCAAACCTTCGTTTTGCAGCGTCTGCACACACCATACTTCCGGTCTGGGTGGCGAGGGTCGGTATGTATGGAAGACGGTCTGATCCATTCGCCACACTTCTTGGACGGGCAGTAGAGTCTGTCCTGGGTCGTGAATTCACGGTATTTCCTGTTCCAGAGGCTTTTGAAGCGATTATCGAAGATTGTCTCGACATGCTCGAGTGGGATATGGTGGGACGTGCAGCATTTGGGAGGCATGTGCGCAGGATCGGTTGTGGACATAACAAACAACTGACGAAGGCACGAGTGACACATGCGATGGCCGCAAGCAAGTTTGGCAGATTCGGTGGAGGGGACATCGTCTGACGCACAGATCAGACACTCCACAAGACGAACAGTCTTCTTTTTCCGTGGTCTCGCAGGGGCCGCAGAGTTTCCGCGAAACCATGATGAAAAGATACTGGACTGCCTGCTAGTGGTTGTGGAAGGCGCAGTATCGGATCGAAATTTGAGAGGATGAATTGTCTGATCCGAGTCGCTTTGTTGATCAGGCTTCTCAGTGATAGTCTCGATAATCGTACGACTGTCCCGCTTGGCCGAGGATGGCGCCTTAGATGCGCGTCGCGACGACCTGGTGGAACCTCGTCTTGAGGACTTTGAGTTCCCAGACTCGTCTGAAGGCTTCTCTATTGAGTGATGGTACACGACTTGACCGTCTCTGGCCTCGCTGGAATCCCCCGAGTCGTTTTTAGAGGCATGTCTAATGTCTTGCGGTGAGCGATCGCGCCGGACGTGTACGTAGGCTTTGTTGCGCGGAGGATCTCGCTCAGAGAACCATGAATTCGTTGGTGGGCGTGACGTGCGAGAAGAAGGACGAGCTCTGACTTCTAGGATGCGGCCACCAGATTGGGTGTAGTAGCGGTATCTCCGATCCCTGCTATCGTCTTTGCCTGACCGGGAGAAGGTTGACCCCGTTCTTCTGGAAGAGTGGCGGCAAGGCTCCAGCTCCATAATTTTCAACGCCTGCTAGATCCTCGAAGACATGGTCGTCCACCACTGCTATGAGCCAGCTGGGGGAGAGAGGGCGAGAAAGAAAAAATCCATCAGTCGAGTACGCGAGTACGGGGAGGAGCAACCGAGAAAATCTGTGATTGCGAGCACTTGCAAAATGATTGGGCTGGGGAAGGAAGAAGAAAGATACAGGATGCATGCATCATGCTGTACAATAGTACTAAAGGACCCCGTTTCAAGATCTGGATTGGCTAGCGGACGGGGGCGTTTTTGCCGAGCCCCGGGCCAAAGGGGGGCCAACCCTGTTATGGTTTTGGTTTGAAAGGGCCCGAGGAGGCGGAACTTCCATTTCAGGTTAGTTTTCTGAGTGAATTCATGCACCTTATCTGTCAAGCTACTTTATTTTGGAGCAGTATAAAAAAATGGATGCTCAAGTAATTTCTTCGTATCTGGACGTTTCTCAGGCTCCCACTGCATCATCTGCGATATCAGATCGACGAAGGCTTCAAGTTCGATGTCCGTCATGTCCTCGGGTCCATCTCGGCGGGCTGCTAATCGCATATCGCCATAATCAAGGTCTCCTTCATCAACCGGTTCGTCATTCCAATTATATAGGGAAGGAGGAGGAACAATGTTCTCAAAATGTTTTGGCATCGGACCCAGTTTCGTTTCAAGGTCTTTCAGGTACTTATTATTGTCCAGAGTAGACCTATCGTCGTCATGCTTGTGTCGATTCCAATGAGACCAGACGATATTACGAGATATGACAACCTCGTAGAACATGATCCCAGTAGTGAATATGTCCGCCTTGTACGTCACTGGAATAGGCAAGATCGCCTCGGGAGCTCGATAGTTGCTAGGCCCAACCAGCTTCTCATTGCACTCTTCAAACGGTAGCGAGAAGCCTAGATCAATGAGGACAGCACGGAAAGGAGGCAACTCGTCGAAGACCAATCGATCATGAAGAGGAGCTTCACAGACGGAATACTTGACTTCTTTCGGCTTCAGCAGCTTTCCATTCACCGGCCGATTCCAAAAGATGTCGTGCTCACAAAGCTCAAGATTCTTTGCGTCCCAGTCATCATAGCCCACCGGCATTCCTTTCCATTTCACACTCCAAGCGCCGTCTTGCTGTATCTCATCTATCGTCCTTGAGTCGATGGCGTACGACAGAGCAAAAGCAACGTTACCGGGATGGATGTCCCGATGAGCTATTCCTTTTGAATGCAGGGAATCTATTCCAGCCAATACTTGTCGACAGATCTCTCGGGTCATATTAAGAGACCACTTATGTGGTTGGAATCTGTCATTTTCATCTACACTCGGCGGACGCCGATATTCACGTTCGCATGATCTAGGCTTGTTGAACAGCCATTCATCGATGGTGTCCCTGAGACTCCTGCCAAGAGGTTCGAGAACAGTACACAAATGTTTGCCTTTCGCGCTTTCGATCAGGAAACGGTCCAGGAGAAATTCCACGTTTGGATGGTGAGTCACTTGCAACACGCGCGGGTCGTCTTTTGTAGTGTGGACTTTGACAGCCACGTAACCGCCGGCCACGAGGTCCTTAGCGAGCCAAATGGTCGCTTGAGAGCCAGAACCAAGCTTGCGGAAGATTTTGTAGCGGTGGTTGAGCACATCGCCAAGGTGGAGTATGCAGTGGCTGTTGGAGCAATCCATACGAGAATCCTCCTTGAATGCTGAGTCAGCATGAGAGCTGGTGGTAGATGCAAAGGCGTACTGACAGTCAGTGTTCTCGGGGACTCGTGGACCTTGTCAATCTGGTCGGCCATTCTCATGTGTATCGATGTGTGGTCACGACCAAGTGCCGCTGCTATGCATGAAATATGAAATGAAGCTCGAGAAAAAGGATAACTTTTTGGATTGATGTTTGTATTTTGTGCATATCGGAACATATATCTCAACAACTGGTGGCCTTGAAACACAGCCTTGCTAAGCCCTGTGTCCGCAAATTGTGCCGCAGTCAAGCAATCTTTTGCGCATCATTGGCGGTACAGGCAATTTCCACCACGAAATCAATCCACTAACACCGTCTGTCAGCCGACCAGATGTCAGAGAATAGTACAGAGCTTGAGAAGGAGCATTTATTGGTCCTCCAAAGGGTATACCGTTATTGTATTGGCGCATGCAATATCCCCTTCAAAAACTGATAATGACTTGATCAATTGATCAACGTATAGCTATGGAAATTCACTCACAGTTCTGGAGCAATCATTGCTACCGATGTTCTCAAAGGCCAAATGTTACACGCAAGAGCATAGAGCTGCCGTGCCGCCCCGCGGATCCCGGTCGCCGATCGCGGGGCTAGGAAAAGCATGGATCCTGCATTCTTCTTGTCGGAGTCATTGGAATTTCGATATCAAGAAGCACGCACACTATTTCCATTGACTACAGCTGCCAATTCCCAACTTGACAGCATTCTACCACGCGACTCCATCTGTCGACCTAGTGATTGACAAAAGATCCCCCATTAGCTTCTTTGCCGCTGGGCTCGCCTCGTCCGATTTTCGGAGTTCACTTCAGCCTTAGCTTCATTCGGCTATGAGGCATTGAGAAAGTGCCCATATATATTCATTGCTGGTTCTATCTCGATCTGATTCAGAACTGGTCATCATGGCATCTGACCCCAGGCCTGACCCTACGTCTGACCTCCACTGGGGCGACTTCAAGGGGCCAATTCACGAAATTTTTGCAGCAAATGCACAGAGGCATCCAGACCGCCCCTGTGTCGTAGAAACCGCTTCGAGCACATCCAAAGAGAGGGTGAGCGCCGCTATATGCCTTCATGTTCACAGGACTTCATGACTCATCGAAACAGGTCTTCACTTATCAGCACATCAATGAGGCTAGTAATGTCCTCGCCCACCACTTAGTACAAAATGGCGTCCAACGAGGCGAGGTCGTCATGGTCTATGCCCACCGCGGCGTCGACCTCGTGGTTGCCGTTATGGGTGTTTTGAAAGCAGGAGCGACCTTCTCCGTTATTGATCCTCAATATCCTCCAGATCGGCAGATCATCTACCTGGATGTCGCCAAGCCGAAAGCGCTCGTAGTCATTGAGAAAGCGTCCAGGGAAGCCGGACCCCTTGCCGACAGTGTCCGCGAGTACATTACTGATAACTTGAAGCTGCGTACTGAGGTCCCCGGTTTGATGCTGCGCGATGATGGTAAAATCTCCGGCGGCATCGTCCATGCCAGGGGCGATTGCTTGGAGGCCCAACAGACTAGGGCATCTTGCCTTCCAGGTGTTCTTGTTGGACCTGACTCAACCCCGACCCTTTCATTTACATCAGGGTCTGAAGGCAGACCGAAGGGTGTCAAAGGGCGTCATTTCTCCCTGACATACTACTTCCCTTGGATGGCTCAGCGTTTTGGTCTGTCAGAAAAGGACAAATTTTCAATGCTTAGCGGTATTGCACACGACCCCATCCAACGAGACATATTCACCCCTCTCTTCCTTGGCGCTCAATTGATCGTCCCTCCCGCTGAAGATATCACATTCGACAGGCTAGCCAAGTGGGCCGGTGACAACGGCATCACTGTCACTCATCTCACTCCCGCAATGGGTCAGATCCTACTTGGGAGCCTGGAGCCGAAGATACACTCCCTGCACTCGGCTTTCTTTGTCGGAGATATTCTCCTAAAGCGAGATTGCCGAAGACTACGGGACCTTGCACCCAATGTTCGGATCAAGAACATGTACGGAACTACGGAAACGCAGCGGGCAGTCAGCTATTACGAGATTCCAAGTTCGGCTGAAGACGCTGGGTTCCTGGACCAGATGGGTGACGTGATACCTGCTGGCAAGGGTATGGTGGATGTCCAACTCCTTGTCGTAGACCGTAATGATCGAATGCGTCAGTGTCCTGTTGGAGAAATTGGCGAGATCTACGTCAGAGCTGGCGGTTTGGCTGAAGGCTACCTTGGCCCTGAGCTGAAGGATCTGACAAACACAAAGTTCGTCCAGAATTGGTTCGTGGACAACCAGAAATGGATCGACCTCGACAAAAAATTAGCCAAAGCTAGCGGTCAGGAACAACCCTGGAGAGAACTATACCAAGGTCCTCGTGATCGTATGTACCGGTCCGGTGACCTTGGTCGATATACGGCAGATGGCAATGTCGAGTGCACAGGTAGGGCTGATGACCAGGTCAAAATCCGCGGCTTCCGTATCGAATTAGGAGAGATTGACACTCATCTGTCGCAACACCCCTTGATCAGGGAGAACGTCACTCTGGTCAAACGTGATCACGAAGAGGAACAAATCTTGGTCAGCTATTATGTGCCTGATATCAAGAAATGGCAGGCCTGGCAGCAGGAACAAAAGCAAACGGACACGAATGATGTTGCAGATGATCTTGGAATATCAGAACGTCTAAAGGTTTTCCGCGACCTGACGGAAGACGCGCGAGAGCGGCTGAAGAAGAAGCTCCCTATCTACGCCATACCAACCCTCTTCATTCCCATGATACGACTTCCTCTCACACCTAATGGCAAGGTCGACAAGCGTGCTCTTCCTTTCCCTGGCAGGACCGAGCTCCTTGCAGCTAACGCGGACCTCCAGCAAGAGCAGATTGACCGCACCAAGACCGAGGCTACTCTCGCTGACATCTGGTCCAAGTATCTGAAGACGTTCAGCGCCGAGACTATTCCATCTGATGTACCATTCTTCGACCTTGGTGGCAACAGTATAGCTGCTGTACAGATTCCAGGGCAAATTCGCAAGGTGTTCCCCGATGTTACTGTACCCATCAGTGCTATCTCTAAGAATCCAACACTTGCTCAATTGGCTGCTGATATCGACCGATCTCTGGATCCTGTTGGGCTTCGATTCGATGTCAATGCTGCTTCAGTGTCAGAACAGGACGAATATTACTCAAATGCTCTGCCTGAGCTGGTTGAAAAAATGTCGGCCAAATTTGAAGCAGCCAAGCAGATGGACCCCAAGAAGCAAACGGTGTTCCTCACCGGAGCTACGGGATTCCTGGGTGCTTTCATCCTCCACGATCTTGCGTCTCATGGCAGCAAGGTCATAGCACATGTACGAGCAACCGACACATCAAGTGCGCTCGAGCGGGTCCGTCAGACGTGCACGGCATATGGCATCTGGGACGATTCGTGGGCTCAGAACCTCGAATGCGTGATTGGAGACTTGCAGAAGGAGGATCTGGGTATGTCAGCCGAGGCTGTCAAAAAGGTAGCAGAAGAGGCCGACACTATCATCCACAACGGTGCCACGGTGCATTGGATCAAGCCGTTCTCGAGTTTGAAAGCAGCAAATGTGCTCAGCACACTCGCTGCGATCAAGCTCTGTGGCCAAGGCAAGCCGAAGCGACTCGCGTTTGTCAGCTCGACCAGTGCACTGGACAACGATCACTATGTGCAGGTGTCGGAGAAGAGCGTAGGGAGTGGTGGAAATGGTGTAAGCGAGTCTGACGATATGGAAGGCAGTAGACAGGGTCTTGCTACAGGCTATGGCCAGACCAAGTGGGTATCTGAGCAGCTTGTTTTTGAAGCCAGACGTCGTGGCTTGACCGCGTCTGTGGTGCGGGCTGGTTATGTGCTTGGTGATCCCAAGACGGGAAGTGAGTGTACCCGAATGATTTTTCATGGTCCGTCACTGATAGCCCTGCAGCTACCAACACCGACGACTTCCTGCTTCGCATGCTAAAGGGCTGCATCCAGGTCTCGTCACGCCCAGACATCACCAACAGCATCAACATGGTTCCAGTCGATCACGTGGCGAGACTTGTGGTCGCCGCAGCGTTCTATCCCCCGGAACAGAGACCCGGAGTGGTGCATCTGACCAGCCATCCAAGGCTGACATTCAACGATTATCTGAGCTCGCTCCAGCAATATGGATATGACGTGCCAGAAGTACCTTACAAGCAATGGCGAGACTCGGTCGAGGCTTTTGTTGAGAAAGGAGAAGAAGAGCATGCTCTGTAAGCCGTAATCGACTATGAGCTGCCAAGCAAGGAGACTGACACTATTCCAGACTGGGTTTGTACCACATGGTTACAGGCGATCTGCCCGCAAATACCAAGGCGCCCGAGCTGGACGACCGCAACGCTGCAGCTGCCCTGAAAGCTGATCAGGCTCGTACAGGCCAAGATTTGTCGGGTGGCAGTGCTGTGACAGTTGAGAAGGTGGGCGTGTACATGTCCTACCTGATAGCCCGCGGGTTCATGCCTAAGCCGCCAAAGGAGGGGCATTTAACACTGCCTACCATCAAGCTCAGCTCTGAGCAGGTTAGTGCGCTGGAGAAGATCGGCGGACGTGGAGGTGCTGCATAAGGCAGGCCACAGCGTTACACTGTCACAAAGGTTAGCAAGATAGAGAAAGGATAGACACTGGTAGGCTGGGGATGGTGGAGGAGG
Organism: Myriangium duriaei CBS 260.36; assembly: GCA_010093895.1. Taxonomy (NCBI): domain Eukaryota; kingdom Fungi; phylum Ascomycota; class Dothideomycetes; order Myriangiales; family Myriangiaceae; genus Myriangium; species Myriangium duriaei. Next base: position 1,118,201 of record ML996085.1, read on the forward strand.
ACGGAAGTCTGGGGTCAGGCAGGTCATCGGCCATCTCCGACCGGGCAGCGAAAAACGGGGGTGAGCCGCGGCCAATCGGGGCCCTGCGACACCCCCAGACACATCGATTCCCCATATCTAGAGGGCCAAGAGGCAAATAAATATCTCGATTCACCCGCGATCGCGGTGCTATTGATTCTTTTCCTTTTCTTGGAGCGTAGTGTGATTTGGGTGTAGCCTGTATATCGATACCGACAATAATTCCCGTGATACCTACAACAATCGACACGATGCCGCAAAAGACAGTCTATCTCGGGCCTTTTGTCCACACCACTCCCAACCGGGATCTGGACATCTGCGAGTCCGGTGCCGTCGGCGTAGACGAGCAGGGCAAGATCGCTTTCATCGAACGCAGCGTCTCCCAAGATGGATCATACTCGCCAAAGCAGGGCTGGGAATCAGCCAAAGTCGTCAAAATCCGCGGCCAGGGGTTCTTCTTCCCCGGCTTCATAGGTCCGTATCCACCGTCTTTCACATCTCCTCCATACCCCTCCTTTAACACCTCGAGCAGACACGCACACCCACGCCCCCCAATTCCCCAACGCCGGCCTCTTCGGCTCCACCACCCTCCTCTCCTGGCTCGAGACCTACACCTTCCCCACCGAATCTCGCTTCTCCTCCACCTCCTTCGCGCACCGCGTCTACTCCCGCGTCATCTCCCGCCTGCTTTCCCACGGCACCACAACCGCTGCCTACTACGCCACCGTGCACGTCCCCGCCACCACCCTCCTCGCCGAGCTCTGCCTCAAAGCCGGCCAACGCGCGTTCGTGGGTAGAGTATGCATGGACACGCTTTCGCCGGACTACTACCGCGACGCCTCCGCCGACGCAGGCATCGCCGCCTCCGCCGAGTCCGTGTCCGCCATCCGCGCTCTAGACCCTAAAGGTGACTTGGTAGCACCGATCGTCACCCCCCGCTTTGCGCCCAGCTGCACTTCCCCCGCCATGCATGGCCTCGCGGAGTTGGCCAAGCGCGAGAACGTCCGCATCCAGACGCACGTGTCGGAGAACGACGGGGAGATCGCGCTCGTGAAGAAGCTCTTCCCCGACAGCGAGGACTATGTGGATGTCTACGCCACGCACGGACTGCTGGGCGATACGACGGTTCTGGCACACGCTATCCATCTGTCGGACAGAGAGGTGAAGGTGCTTACGGAGACCAAGACGAAGGTCGCGCACTGCCCGTGCAGCAACTCGTGTTTGACATCCGGCGCGGCGGGCGTGAGGAGGTTGATGGACGCTGGGGTTGACGTTGGGCTTGGCACGGATGTCAGTGGCGGGTACAGTCCGAGCATACTGGAGGAGGCGAGGCAGGCGCTGCTTGTGAGTCGGCATGTGGCCCACAATAGTGGCGGGGAGAGGGCGAAGCTGCATGTTGGTGAGGCGTTGTATTTGGCTACGAGGGGAGGGGCGAAGGTGTTGGGTCTGGAGGAGAGGGTGGGTGCGTTTGAGGTCGGAATGGAGTGGGATGCGATCAGGGTGGGTCTGGATGAGGTGCCTGAGGAAGGAGAGGGGGAGAGAGAGTTGGAGGGACCAGTGGATATTTATGGCCATGAGAGCTGGGAGGATAAGGTTGCGAAGTGGGTGTATTGTGGTGATGATAGGAATACGCTTGCTGTTTGGGTTAAGGGACGGTTGGTGCATGAGAGGGATGGGAAGACGTCGAATGGAGTGAACGGGACTTCGTAATGGAGGTTTTGTCATTAACGATGATGAGGAGGGCGGATATGCACGACTTTGGGAGAAACATAAATCATTTAGAGGAGAGCGTAGCATAGACGGGCTGACCTGGAAAGTACACAGCCCTCAAGGGTCATACAAACACACATCAATAATTGACGTGAGGAGAAGAGGTTCTTAGGACTGAAGAGAAATACTTGTGACCCAAGGACTCCACAAGTCTAGAAAGTATCAGCCTGGACCACAGTAACAATCCAGTTGTCGACAATTTGAAAGTCCCGGGAACTAGCACGAGCACATGTCGCCTATTGCCATCCTTCCTCAACTCCTTGCAAACCAAAACGATATCTTCTGTGTCTTGTGTTCGGCCGCTCGACATCTACAGACCCCTTGCCATGACCTCGCTGATCATGATACACAGTCTCCTTGCTCGTTATGGTAGCTCCTGAGTCGGGTCCCAAGAAGTTCAAACGCGGCGCTGCCTTCTCCGGTAGCGCCGTTTCGAGGTCCAAGACGATCACGGAACCCTGGCTGGCAGATGTTGTCTTGTCTGACTCTTCCTCGACTTCGTCACTTCGTCGTGGCTGCTCGTTCACCTGCTGTGCCTGGGTCCGAGAAACGATCAATTCTCTTTGCGCACGGAGTGACTCAATTACAGCCATGCGATCGTTGGCTCTTTTCTCAAGGCGGGAACTGAATTCCTTTGGTCGATTGCGGAGTCTTTTTGAGTCTTGATTGCCAAAGTTAGCCCTTCTATGGTCGACTGTGGACCATCATTAACCTACAGTGCTGCATTCGAGGAATCTTGATGGGATCGATAAGTGGTACTCGACCCTCTTTCGGAGCTGGGCTGCGGACTCGAGCAATAGTGATCCGAGCTCTGTGCGCCGCCCGTTCTGGAGTCATCGGTCTTCTCAGTGGGCCCTTGAGAACGCGCATCCATGGAAGTGGCTTGCGCTTGGGATGAACGAAAGTGTCGTTGAACATAGGGCCCGGTAGATCGAAGCCCACACAGAGACCTTTGGGACCGAAAAAAGTCTTGTTCCACGCCGCAGTCCAAACTGGAATAAGTCCACTGTTGACCGCGTGTCGGAGCTTCCGCCGCTTGGAGGCGAGGTACATAGGGAGCACTACCGCTCCGCATGGAGCGAAAAGCTTGAAAGGTAACAAAGGGAGGAAGAAGAAGACCTCACAGGCGATTGCTATGGCGAAAAGGAGGGCAGATTGCCCGGGGGTAATGCGATTTGCCTGGCGTATACGAGAAATGAACGCCGACCATTCTTCCCGTGTTATGCCGTACTCCACGAACCAGTCAGGGTAGGGATATCCAGATGACGCATGTCGGCGATTGGGCACGAGTTGTACAGTAGGGACCTTCTTTCGCCTTCGAGCAAGTAAAGGATAGCAGATTCCCAGTTGTCGCAACGCGGCAGGTCTGGCCATGCGACGTGAGCGTTCTTTGAGACGAATGTCGATGTCGCGAATGATGTTAAGGATTAGAGTGTCTCCGTCTGTTGGTTTACCTTTCCATGCCTTCCTTCTCCGGCCCAGTATGGCGACGTCTGCTTCCGATCTGTGACCATGGACGTATTTTTGAATCGCTTTTGTAACTTCATGATCCTCCTGAAGGTTGATTCTTTGTGCCTCACAGTCCTTGCGACGGTTGAAGAACCTTGTCATGAAGTCTGGCATATTCGAATGAGCGTGCACGCGGAAGACAGTTCTCTGTGATGTCTTTGAGCCTGGAGATTAATAGAACTCACTATCGCAGAGTTGTTGTACGGGGACAAACTCAAGGGAGAGTTTGGCGATTTGAAGTGCCCGAGATGCACATGTGATGCGGAGCAAGAATTGGAAGGAGCGACCCATAACCATGAGACCACACAAAATGATGCATAAAATTCGTGTATCTCCTGCTACAACTCCATCGTTGCTACCCGCCCTCCAGCATCGCCCTGGTGACTCCATGGTCCTCTAGTCACAGATCTGTTCAGAGTGAACAAGATCTGCTCATAACCTGGCTCAGGGTCTGTTGCGGCAACATCTTGTAGACGATCGTGAAGCGATTTCAAGGCATCAAATTTTGCAATGGCGACTTTGTAAGCGACGCTCTCGACATCACCCCTTCCACCAACGATATTAGCAAAGGATCGGGCCGGCTTGATAAGGTATGGGAGAGTGTGTTCCATCGACGGAGGGGCGATAATGGCTTCTGGTCCGGAATTTGGTGTTGCTGGAGGCGGATTTGGAAGTTGTGAGAGAAGGTCGGCCTCGGAAATCATTCTTCGTACTGGGCTTGGTGGTAGGGGAGCCCAGTTCGAATTAATGACGGCATGAATGACATTGATGGCAGCGAGGGCAGTGTCTGTGAGGGCGATGCTGTCCGCGTGACTCACCAAGTCAGAGAAGATGTTAGGGTTATATTTGGCAATGTATAGATAATACAATGCTCTCGCAGCCTGAGCCTCAGCCAGTCCCTTCTCATCAATAGAACTCATCATGGGGGACTCTTCTGGGTAAGTCAACGACTCAACTGATGAGGGGCCCTTGAAAATGGTTGCCAGGGTATTGAGCACATCAGAATTGGTCTGCTTGGTAGGAAGTCGAGATAAGACACTATCCCCTGGAAGCCTGGTACTTCCAATGTTTGGCTCGGTAATAGATCGCAAGAGCACAGCCCGAGGCAGACTTGCCAGAACATTCAAATCATGCCTGGGCGACTCTTGATGTGCCCATTGGCTTGGGGATAGGTTGAGAGCTTTTTGCAATCGAACAAGGACCTCGTAATTGTAATCGAGCTTACTAAAGTGATCGGAATAGTTTGATGCATACGTAGCAACGTATCTCGCCACAGATGAGTACAAAAATTGGACCTCCAGAACTCCATGACGACTTTCACTAGGATCGACATAGAAGTCAGCCAAGCGGACATGGACGCCTGTAGAGATCAGGAAGTCAAGTGAGACAGAGCTATCACGATGCGTGTCTGGTCCGCTTGTGGTTACTGTCTCGATGAGGTCGGAGAAAAATTCGATCAGGCACTTGTGCATAAGGACATCGTCTTCCGTATTGACCATATCGATAGCTGCGAAGCCGAGTAAACCGTTCGACGGATGTGAAGCGTATGATCGCTCAACCTGTTCCATGTGCGATCTTGTTAGAGCTGTCCAGTCAAGAAGGCAAAGTTTGGGAAGCAGTTCCAGCAATCTAGACTGAGCTAGAGTCCTTTGATTTCGAGAGACGTCATGCTGTGACCGTTTCGGGTCTGATATACATATAGAGTAGATGAGCGAGTATACGTCTTTGTCCTGGAACACACGTTTCCAAACAAGCCCTTGTCCAGAAGTGCTACTGAATCCATCGGACTGGTAATCGACTTTGAGCAAGCCATACAATACTTCACCAGCTTCATGACCGATACCTGGCTCTGATGTGGTCAACCAGAGTGTAATCAGCGCAGAAATCACCTCAGGACGGCCAGCGATGGTAGCTGCATCCGAAGGCGAGAGAGTTGCTTTGCTCAAGATGGCGAGCAGTAATCGGTTGTACGGAACAGCTCGGACGGACAGGCCAGTGACAAAGTCGATGTTGTCGGACAATCCAAGAATATCAGAGAAAGAATAAGGCTCCAGTAAGGTAATAAGTAGCTTGTTTAGCGGTGTCGGATCTAGTGGCAGAGTAGGCGCGAGTTTAGAGATGTTCGTGATCAGGGATACCGATTCGGCTTGAGAGAGCTGCCGCGGGAGGACCTGACAGCAAGAGTCGATAAGCCTTTCGTCAATTTGAGAGCTTGATCCATCTCGGAGAAGGTCGAGATGAGCTTGCAGCTCAGTTGCCAGATTGCTCATCATTCGTTGATCCAAATTACGGATGGACTGGATGAGAGGCAAGCTTCGGAAATTATGGGCTTCCGCGAAGGTTCCCGACACAAATCACCGAGCCTGAGGCTGTAGTTGAAGTCGCACAATTTTTGTCTCCGCAGCATTCTAGGTCAAATACAAGCGTCAAATGGGAAACAGGAAATGTTCTAAGAGTCATGATATTCATAAATCGTAAACGAAGGGTCGTCTGTGCATCAATTCCCCTCTAGGATAAGCTGCGTCGACACCTCCCACTTGAGTCCCCCACTTCCATACTCGCCACCAAGTCGATTGCGAATCAGACGTGCCAACTTCTCCCTCATTTTCGAGAGCTCATCACCGTACCCGCTGCCCTTGTAGCGTAGTTTCAGGTTGGCCATACCAACTCCATAGTGAACCTGCCAGAACCGAGCTTCCTCAACCTCGCTAACCAAGGGATCGGCCTCGATTTCTGCAATGACCTCCTTCACGCCTTGCACTCCACCAGGACCCGAATAAGACATTAGCAACATAGACGCGAGGCTCATACCCAGGCGTGCACCGAATGCGACCATGAGCAGCGCGATAATGCCAGAGAGAGCGGTGTCAAACCATGTGTAAGTCTGGATGCTCATGAGAGGGAGCAACAGTAGCAGAGTCGAGCATGACAGTGTCATGAAATGGCTAGGATTACCAAGGATCTTTCCCCAGCCAGCAATCAGCTCGAAGCGCATAGCCTTGCCGATGCGGGCATGGTTCTTGAGAAGAACAGCGGATACAATAGTCGATACTATCGCCAGAAGTGCCGCGAGGTCTACAGATCCCGGAGACACCCTGCCGTGGCCGTGATTGGTGTGCGGAACGTGGCCGCCTTGATTTTCGAGCGAATGTTCAATACCGTGAGACAGGACGTCAAGACCCATGAAAGCGATGAAGACAGCAAGCCCAAACCCAGCAAGCACGTCGGCACGTTCAAGACTAGACAGCTATTAGCTCAAGTAAAATCCTAAAATGAAGAAAAGGACTTCGCTTACCCGAAGGGATGGCGCAGGCTGGATCGCTTCCAGACTTCGAAATTACCCATCAGATCCACAAAGACGCAGATGACAGCTCCACTAGCGTCGAAGAAAAGCAATCGAGACAGTGCAGTCATAGCTAAAGACCCACGCGCACTCCATTGAACGTAAGCAGCGACGGCAAAATGGCACAGGCACCAGGCCAGGCGCGACTTTTGCTCGCCGGTCATGCTGCTCCTGACTTCAGCCCGCGTGGGCATTGGCAGAACTGTGGGTAGTTGAAGAGCCGGACGTGGTGCAGGAGCCTGGAAGATCTGGTGGGAGATACTACTGTGCTTGTACTTGTGTCCTTTTCGTCTTCCCAGATCAGCTCTTGCGGCGACAGGTCGATTGGCAGTGTATTGCTGCGTGGTGAAGTTGAAGGGATTCTCGGCGGCGATAGTGTTTTCGTCAGGTCGTGCGGTGGCGCTAAAGGGAGTCATGGGCGAGTCGATCGTAGTCTCCATGGTCTTGGTCGGACTGATTACTGGAGTGAACTCAGGCGAAAGCATATTGGCATTGACGGCCGGACGAGGGGCCATGGGCTCGGAAGGGGAGAGATCGAAGGTAAAGGCAGCCTGCTGCCTCTTGGACGGGGACAAATCAATGCCCAAGCCAACATCCGAGTCGCCATCGTAAGGTGAGGTAGGCGAGGGTGTACGCGGCGGGACCGGGATGGGCATAGTATTAGCGGCCATGATGCAGTATTAAAGATGCGGCCTCTGCGTTCCAGCGCAGGCTCGGTCGTGTGGTTGTGAGAGGGTGGGGCGAAAAGGGAGAGAGCTCCGCGATTGCTTTGAGACTGACAGGAGCCGGCAGGTCGTGTTATAGCAATTCGACTTTCAGTCAATGTCTTGAAGTTTGGTTTCGAGGATTCGCGATGTCTCTCAGAACGCGTTTGTCTCTCGCTGCAGCTCTGTAACCCCAATGGGCAAGGGGGGAACTTGGCCGTCTGATTGGCTCTCGGGTGTTGCTCCGTACGTCACGCTTGGCGGTCGCGGCTCTTGCACCTGCAGTCTCCGACGCTCCAGCATGAGACTTTGCCAGGTCGGCCAGCTTCAGTCTGAGTCGCGCTCAACGTCCAGCTCCGCGTCGCAGCAATTTCCTCATGGCGACCGTTATGCTCGCGGATTGAGTATCCTTTATACTACGTATGGGTTTCCAAGCGGCTACAGAACATGGAAAATGGCCTAGCCATTCCCCAACAGCCCAACGGCAAAGACGATGACCAGGATGAGGCACATTCGCACAAAGAGTCTACCGACCATGCTAACGCCACACGAAATCGGCGGCCGAGTAACAACAACCGCACCCTATCCAACTCGATCCTCGCCAAGCTGAGCTTCCTGCGCACTTCCACGGAAGATTCGCGACCAACACCGGAAGATTTGCAATCTGCAGTCAGCGATGAGCTGAGCCCCGAACACCCGTCGGGTCACGATGGAGCATCGACCGGGTACTTCCAAAAATCTGCCAAACCGCGCCGACGGACCGGGTCTTTGAGAAAGACGGCCATCTTAGGCCCCGGACGGATCAGAGCCGAAGGGCGAGAGCGCCGCAACTCTCTCCGCCGGACATCAGACACCCCCGCGCCTATGACCGACGGTGTCGACGACCACACAATTGTCAATCAAGGTAGCGACCACATCCTTCCGAGCGCGGCAGTGCTCACCCTCCAGCGGCGCGTCAGCAACGACGCATCTGCTTCGTCCTCGCCTGCAACATCCGCTGAATGGTCGTCCCCAACCCCACCTTTATCCCTGGACACGTCTCCCCGCCAGGAGACTTCTTCCACCGATGCTCCGCTTGCCGGCCTGAGCTCGCCAGTCAAGTCCCCTACGGACGCGAGCAACGCCTCGACTACCGACGACGACGACGGGCTGTCCTTCTCGCGGCCTGCCGGCTTAGGTCCTACGGCCTCTGTCTCGCACAAACCTTCCGCTTCCAGCAGTGGAAGCAGCTCGTGCTTTCTATCACCCGACGTGCCGGTGCGTCGTCGCTCGACGGCCGCTAAGACGCCTCTGTCACCGCTGTCGGCATTGCCGATGGATTATGGTGCGCCACTAGAGCATTCATACTCGGAGACTGAGTGGTGGGGCTGGGTAGTGCTGGTGGTGACGTGGTTGGTATTCGTCGTAGGTATGGGTTCGTGTTTGGGCGTATGGTCATGGGCTTGGGATGTGGGACAAACGCCGTATGCGCCGCCGGAGCTTGAGGACGATCCCACTCTGCCAATTGTCGGCTACTACCCAGCACTGATCATTCTGACTGCTGTTATGGCTTGGGTATGGGTAGTAAGCGCCTGGGTGGGGATGAAGTACTTCAAGCACGCCAAGATTCCGGGCGATGATTGATCTCAAGATGTACAACATTCGTGTATATTTATAACGAATCCAGAACATATCACCCTCATACTCAGATCACGGACCTGTCCCTCCTCTAAGATACTCCACCGCTTTCTCCCCCCAAACAATGCCCCTCTTATAAACCCTCATCGCAGGCACACTGCCCTTCCCCAACCCCTCAATAGCATCAGCCAGTGCCTCACCCGCCCCCTCCCTCCTCACCTCCTCCAGCGGATAAAGATACGTCTTGAAAGCAAAACACAACCCCGCCGTCTCCTCCAGCCTATGCAACGTCTGCCGTTCCACCCTAACCCTACATTTCTCCACCTCTACCTCCGCCCTCTGCCTCTCAACCTCCTCCTCGCCTCCCTCCCCTTCCTTGAAATGATTCCCCCTCAAATTAAACAGCTCATCATCAGTCGTGACGCTCCAGTTCGCCCTTTTCACTATCTTGCCTTTTGGTAGAGATGCAAAGTAGCGATCCATACTTTTCTCCAGCTTCGCCGCGTACCCCGGCACCGGCGCGTGGATGTCCGCCAGCACTTTGCCGAGCTTTTCGCGCGGGGAGAAGCCCGAGGGCGTGCAGGCGGCGAAGGCGACCAGGTGGTACTTCTGCTCTTCGTCGGGAGAGGTAGAGAGGAGCGGTGAGAGGAGGAGGACATCGGTGTCGATGTGTGCGGAGATGGTGTAGAGGGCTTTGATGGGGTCCGAGGGCGGGGAGATGGGGATGGACTCGGCGGTCACGCGGTTGCGGAGGTAGAGGGGGAGGGTGGTTTTGGGGTCGGCGTCGGGGGAGGGAGGTGGCGCGATGAGGATGTACATGCTTGGGTAGCGGCGGGGGAGGTAGGTGGCGAAGAGGTAGGTGTAGAGCTCGTTGATGAGTGGCTCAGAGCCGGGGAGGGCGAGAACCGTTTCGGAAAGGTTGGTATCCATAGTATGGCGGCGCCATTGAATGCGCGAGAGGTAGGTCTTGTCTACGGCGAAGAGGTCGTTGAAGGTGATTTGTTCCAGGGCCATGGTAAGGTGATACCTGGGTTTGAAGGGCCAGATGCGGAGTGGTTCGACTTTGGTCCAGTCAAAGTCGGGAATGGGTTGGAGGTCTTGGTATGGATCATGTTGTTCTTGGGATACGTCTTGGTCGATTTTCTAGGCAAGTCAGGTTTCGGTAAGAAGACGAGATTTAGGGCGAAGATGTTCCTTGTCTAGTGATGCACCTACTTTGGACGCCTGCCGCCATATCAATGGTGTAGATAGCAGGAAGGCGCAGAAGAGGGCAGTGATAAGTTGTACATTCACGCCGATACCGTCACGCAGACCTATGGCGGCCAGTAGACGTTCCATACTGTCGTCACAGGAGACTCAGAGGACATCAAAAAGAAATACAACCAATTGAGACGGGAATCTAAGATACCAAAGAACATTCATGACTTTTCCGAGACAATGCGGAACTCACCCCCAAGGCCGGAATGCCCCGCACAGCGGGGTCCTGTCGGGGGAGTTGCGGTACGGAGTTCAGCACTGCCCCGCGGGTTCTTCTCAAGGGAAGCAACCAAACATGAAACGACCCTTTTGAAACCATCAGTAGACATTTCTGCAGAGTCCATCCTTTAGCATTTCCGTCACTTCGGATTTGACTGTATGCGCTGTGACTTCCCTGCAGATGATGGCTATCATCTAACCACGATTTGGAGTATAGCGTGTAGAGATTGGAACATTGAGCAACGTCTGGTCGCTACCCAAGACTACTCTCAACATTCTTAGGTATTACGGTCGCCAATTTGCTCTTTACCTTGATCACGTTGGAGTTCAAGTTGTCGTGTTCGGGATCCAATATGTCTGCGTCCGGGACGAACTCCAATTCGACGCCTGGTCCGAAGACAAGGCAACAAGTGCTGCCTCCATAATGGAACCTGCCAATCTCATCACCTTTGTCGAAATGCGACAGAACATCAAAATCTATGCTCGACACCTCACACATGCCGATCATAACCAGCCCTATGACGCCCAGTCTAGGATCATCGGGCTTGATTAATGCTATCCCACGCTGAGCCACAGCCGAAATATAGCCCTGGCTGCGTGTGGTTGTGGCGATGCCAACGTCACCGCTGTGGTGAGTGTTCAATTTGGGGATTGATCCGCCGGGCAATGGCTCAGAGAAATAAGCGCCTGGGATGATGGTCGGCTTGTCGACATAGGAACCTGAGACTGGAGCATGCCAGTTGTGGTAGTTGTCCGCGGAGAGATAGGCCTGGTAGACTGTCCCGCCAACGAATTGCTGCGCTACTTCAGTCGAGCCGAGCATATCTTCGAGAGAATAACGTTGATCTTTGGCCCAGAAGGTATCACGCATACGGACGCTCCTTTGAACAGCGAATGGTGTGGACTCGGTGGCGGAGCAGATCACGAGTGAATCGTTTGGGCATTCAACATTGCGTTTCCCCGGTAGAAATCTGCGGGTGAAAAACTGGTCCCAGGAGGTGAAGCCGTAGTGAATAGGATCATTGGGGTTGGGCACCGCATATGTCTCCAAGAACTTGTGAAGCCCAGGCGAGTCAGTCGTAGCTTTGGTAGAGAGCCATCCTCCTTCAGCTGTTGTGACAGTAGAGGCCGACTCCTGAGACATAAGGAACTTAGCCCAGTATTTTAGTATCTGCCCGAATGCGGCGTTCACGTCGGGGCGTATGAAGGCAGCAAATCCAGCCTTAGTACCCAACGGCCGGTCAAGGATGGCATTGAGGGGACAGCCGATCTGTTCGCCTTCGAAGTAAGCGATGGGCCGTTGGATCTGGTAGTTCAATGTGTCAAGGAGTTGGTCCAGCTCCCTGATATCGAGATTCTCGCTGTCGTCCTCGCTGTAGTGGTAACTGTCAGGGAATTCTGTGAGCATTTCGGTAAATAACATGAAGAGAGTAGGGTCCTTGGTGATCAGTTCCTTGAGTGCTATGATAGGAGCGACATATGGTAGATTTGCCCGTTGTGCTCGCTCACAGACATCTTTGACATGGCTACGGATGCTTTTCTTGCTTGTTGGCAACCAACCGCCAATACTTTTGCCGATTCCATTTGGAGGGCCAGGAGCGTGTCGAGCTTCCCTGATAGTGACACTGATGTTGGTTTCCCTGCAAGCCTCAATGTATGTCATCGTGTATATTGAAGCTGTTAATGCATCTCAGAATTTTGAGGTGAAGGAGAGAACTTATATAATTAAAGGTCGGGGACTACGACGCAGGCCTGGTGTCCCTCAGACCTCAGCTGCTCATATCAGTAGTGCGAGTGCACTATTGATTCTCGGAAAGTGCAAAGGCGCCATGGAGTTCCACAAGATTGAGGCCACTCGTTGCCTTGACTTGAGCGAAGAAGGTATATGCAGCTGCACCTGAAAGAAAGCCGACGCAAGACTACTGCTGTGTAACCGGGGCTCCACTACGCCATGATCCTCGTTTCATTGGTATATCTCCCAAAAAAAAACATTGATCGACCGCGCAGGATGAACGCAATTGTTGTTGCGGTTCAATTGTACTCAAAACGGACTGTCGCCTGCACAGTGCGAATGATGTATTGCTCAGCATTGACCTAAAGATGACGAAATGATGCAGAAGAAAAGCCTCTTGCAGTGAAGAAAAGCGCCGTGAAGGTTAGTGCGTGTGCAGCTATAAGCGAATGTGGAGAACCGCAATGTGAAGCTGCGGACTTCCGCATCAATTCACGTGATTGAGCAGCGATCGAGCTCTTCCCGGGATGCACTCCCCATCGTCCTCCGCTGTGATCCACCAGATTCCGAGCCCTATCGTCCACTGCGTTTCATCGAGACGGAATTCTACACGCTGAGAAGACCTTCCGTGCTATTATTAAGAGTGTCCATCATTCGCGCGAAGAACCTGGAGTTACGCACCATCAATAGAGCACGACACTTGGATCACTAAATGACCGAGAAAAATGGAGAATAGTAGAGATGTCATCTTCATTAAAGCGTCACGGACGCATGAGGTCAAGTATATTCTTGACGGGAAGAGTCATATAGTCTCATGGCAGTACAGTTCCCCCGTCGTCAGTATCCCCTTGGCGCTCTGCCATTATTTTTGACGCGGCATCATGCCCATTTTTGTCATGCTCGTCATCCCTTTCCTGATAACCAATGCTTTGTCTCTCAAACGATCGACTATAGAAACCCTTCTCCATGGAACGCCCGATACTCCAAGCGGCGTGTGACACATCGCTAACCCGAGACCCAGACAGCGCAAGAGCGCTAGAACCCGAAGTGGTGAGACCCGTCGCAGCGAGAAAATGCCGCGCCAAAGTCAACCAGTTGGGTTGAGGGATCGGGGAGCGAATAGTCGACGGCCGTGGAGCTGTCGAAGTCGAACCAGGAGCTAAAGTCGCTAATAGACGGTTCATTTGAGTTGGTGAATGGCTCCACAAGACAAGTAGGCTGGTCTTGTAGAAATTCATAATGCTTGTTTGCATCAGGAAGAGAATAGTGTGAGTCCAGAACCAAGTTTGGAGTGTTAACGGAAGCGATGGTAGGCTGGTGACTTCGCTCGACCGACACTGCAGGTCGCACAACATTGCAGCAGAATGTTGTGTCGGGTCGAGCGAGTCAAACAGCGCAGCTTCGTTCTGGAACGGCTCACACATGTTATCTTCGAGCTTGATGTATGGAGTTGAGTCCGGAGAGGTCGCTGGGGTACTGCACGCGAGAGATGCACGCGGATCTATGGTTGATGAGGATGCAGCGGGAGAGGCCGATGAGCTAAGGATTATGTCAGTAAGGATCTGTGATAATGGAAATTGTTGACGAACCTTTGCGCTGATGGCCGACGCTTGAAGATGGCGGCCTCGTCGAAGTCGACTTCGGGGAGGGTACCGCCGAGTTGTTCCCTGCACTTGGCAAGTTGTGCGTCTTGTTGAGCGACGCGTTGGCGGAGGTATTGGAGTTGCTTGTGGAGGCCGTCGTTGGCGGTGGCCAGTTGTTCGGCTTCAAGTCGCTTCCGCTCGCGAGAGTTGTGTGCCGCGGCGCGGTTGCGCTTGATCCTTTCAATCCGCCTCTGCTCCTTCTCGTCGTCGGTCTTTGCCCGCTTTCGGGGAGGTAGTGAAGTTTTTGGTTCGGGAAGCTCCTGGCCCCATGATTTCCGCTTCTTGACAGGCTTTGTGACACTCAGAGAGCCTGTTGGGGGGCACATAAAGTCGTCCATGGGGAACATTGGGTCGGGAGAGACTGAAGTGTGCGTGTTCATGGTCATAAGAGACTGTGGTGAGATGTGCTCCATGTTTGGCGGATGTTGGACGATAATATCGTCATGGGGTGGGTGGTGGCACAAAGGACAGGTGTTGCTTTGGCTGTCGGAGATAGGCAGCCAGATTATTCGATGGGTGGTTGATGACTGTGTGTGACTGAGACTTGGGATTGGACTGGACTGGAACGGAACCGGCGGGAACGGGGGCCATTTATTATACGAGTCACGGGGAAGGTGCTGACCCTATTTCCCACGGTCTAAACCAGAATCGGGTTAGTGCCGCGTGCAAGGGGCGCATCAGCCTCGCTACTCGCTGGACCGTGCAGCCCCTGAGAATCGGCTCAAAAAGGCTCCAATCCTGCAATCCTCGTCCGGCCGTCGTGGAGCACCGTCATTCGATATCCACTCTTGACGCAAGGCAGAAGCTATTCCTCGCGATCGCCTTGCGCTTTACCAACACTGGGCTGCGGGTGGCTCAGCGATGAACCGCGATCGCACGCAACAGGGTTGCCGTCGTCGTCTTGGAGTGTCGGGTTCGTAACGAGGAATTAACGAGTGCCTGCCGTTTGTGACTCGGTCAGCCCCCACCGTCTCCGATGCGATATTGATTGCGAAGCTTCTCGAATTGCTGGCTTTCCTTCGTCGCTGCTAGTCACTCGGTCCGGCTCATGAAGCACATCCACTACGATGGAATATTTCCCCGAGCTGCCTGTTACAGTCCCACAGGGTCACGATCGTCGGGAATGGCGGGTTTCACCCCAGTAGGAGATTCCGTTCATCATCGCACTTGTTGCACCGATATGCGTCTAGAAGGGCCAAGCGAAACCAAAATCGCACCGAGCGTAGGTAAGCACTGCGCGCACGGTCGGTGTGCTGTGATAGGCTGGAGCTAGGTGATGCCCTTGCGTGCCGCGGCCTCTCGCTCGGCCTCTGCCCAGCCTGCACCTGTGAAACATCAGCCTGGAGTGCAGAAATACCTCAGGCATGGTACCATTCTAGCCGGGAAGAGCGAACAACAACAACAACAAACTACTCGCAGCCTCGAGCTTTCGATTTTAATGAAAACTATAATCTGTCAAGATCTGTAAATCCCACGTTTCCATCTCATGCTAAGGTTGAAGCCTCATTCGAGCATCCGGCCTCGTGGGCGGCCACCTCAAACAACCAAAGCCTCGGGAGGCTTGCTATATCCATCCCATGCGTGCGGCTCTCACATGCCCTTAATGATCCTTCCGGCTCTGCATCTCTTGAGAAGCTTGTATACCCTAGCTATGGCCTAGCCTTGGAGCCATTGACAGCCTCTCCAGCATATCTGTACCATGGTTAAAGGACACCGTACTCCTGCCTTGTCTAATTCCGTCTCCGAAATGCCCTTCGCCCGCAGCATCGCACACTCGAATCCATTATAGACTGCCTTCTCAAGGGTTTGTTTATGGCTTTGCTGAGCATGTACCATGTACGGCCAGCAGGTCACAACGAGGCCGGGTATATTTGGAGATGTTCCGGACTGCCTTGCATGTCAATTGCAAGTGCCAAAAATGTGCTTCTGCTCAACGCAGTGCAAGCCGGTCAATGTTTGCTGAGGGTTTCTGGTCCAACAATAGCTCCGCCATGACCTTCCCGGTCCCCAGGGAGAGTGCGATTCCCCACGGCCCATGACCGGCCGCGACGAACACTCCTTCCTGAACGGCTGGAGATGCCACTGTGTCAACAGTAAAATACTTCCCCGGTATTCGTGACAAAAGAGGCTGGCCGTGGGGAGTCGCAGGCCGAAAGCACAACCCCTCTCTGGTCACTTCCAGGTCGTCGATGTCGGTCCCTGAACCGATAAGCTTCTGCGAAATATTCAAGAGCTCTGTAATACTCGTGTCGTCTATGACTGCATCCGTTGGAAGGTCTGGCAGTGGTATGGTCGTTGAGTTGAGGCCTGCCACATAGATCTCGCCACCAATACGGCTAAACATTTCTGGTGACAGTCCCGTTCTCATTGTACTGAAGATGGCATGGCAGCCTTTCGCCTCATGCTCTGTCGACCATCTTGGGCTCCTCAGCACCAAGCTGTGGCCAGCTATATGGGTGATGGGTAACTTCCTGGTCGAAGAAGGGAAGAGCTGCATGAACACACGCCCTGTCCATGCACCAGCGGCAAGTAAAAGTCTATTGCAAGGTACTTCCACCTCGTGGCCACCGCCCTGTGCGATCTTCACACCGGTCATGTGCTCCTTTTCGTCCAGAGTAACTGCCATGGCTTTGGCAGGTTGATGAACATGCACCCCTCTTCGACGGCATTCTTGCAACAAGAACTCTGAAAGTCGAAGTGGGTCCACTTGTGCTACCGTCTCGTGGCTTCCTATCACTTCGATGCGGTCACCCTCACGTCGAGCAAGCCATGCAGGGCCGTCTCCTTGACGGAATTCATGGCCGCCTGCAGCTTCTGCCCGACTCTGTCCTTGCTCAAGCCAGGAGTGCCTACCCTTTCTAGGTTTAGGTGGCTCATATCTTGGCTCCACATACGAAGTTCCTGTGCTCCGGCTATATCCCCAATTTGATTTGCCGTCGTATCTCTCCGCCAATTCCTTGTGTAGCTTGAATGAAAGCTTCCCGAGAGGCAGCGATTCCGGCGCAAACCCTATATTTTTGTTAGATGAGGATCTTGAGGATTCTTAATGTTGCACCTTCCGCTTACAGTCAGCCGCTAGGAAGCCTCCGGCTTTTCCTGATGCAGAAGCAAAGAATTCAGGTGATGCCTCCACCAAGTGGATCGAGGAGGCGTTGACGCTTGCCGTCTCAGTGAGGTAGAATGCCGTAGAGCATCCAACAATCCCAGCACCAATGATCACTATAGATGACATCTTCGTTCAACCAGAAAAAATGGGCGTAGATGTATATTCCGCTTGTGGTAATGTTGCAGAAGAACACTATGTTGAAGGAATACGGACTCGTGAGGTCAGAGAGCCGGCGAAGACAAGAAAATGTGTGAACGCAATGATCTGAGTATGTTTCTCGGACTTTCTGTATTGATTTTTTACTCGAATTGTATTAAAATGACTTACCAGTCTCTCTCTCAAGCCGCAGGCCCCTGACACATCATCGTCCACTACTGTGAGTGTCAAGACGTAGGCGAGATCAGTGACGTCCATGAGGGGAAGGTGGGGGATCCGCACCACACGGAATTTGCTCGCGGAGTCGGAGTTCTATTGCCTTATATACACTCTACATCCTGAATTCCACCAAATCAATTTGGCACGGAATAGGATCGAGAGCACCACTTGAAATGGCACAATCCAAGACAATCATCTTGACAGGCGCCTCTCGGGGTGAGATCCCTTAGCTCGTTGGAATTGCTCCTCACTAACCTTATCAGGCATCGGCCTTGCCATTGCGCATTTCCTGTTGAAACGGCAGCACAACCTGGTTGTCGTAGCACGCAGTCAAGGGCCACTCGACGAATTGCAGCGCCAGTACGATGGGCAAGTGAAAGTTCTTGCCGGCGATCTGGCGGACTTCAGCCTTGGAGCCAAAGCCCTTGATCTTGCCACCAATGCCTTTGGCGGGCTCGATGGTGTGGTGCTCAACCACGGCATACTCGACCCTGTAGCTCGTGTGGCCGATACCAAGGTCGGCGATTGGCAAACGGCATTCAACATCAATTACTTCTCATGTGTTGCCATTGTGAGTGGCTAGCCAAAAAATTGTTCATAATGTTTTATGCTAATGTAAAGCTACATAGATCCAGACATGTCTCCCTGCATTACGCCAGAGCAAAGGGAAGATCATCCTGACTTCTTCAGGAGCTGCTCAGTCCACATACTCGACTTGGGGTGCATACGGTGCCACCAAAGCGGCTCTGAATCATCTCGCCGCAACACTGGCAACCGAAGAACCTGACATTACTACCGTATCCGTTCGTCCAGGAGTCGTGGACACAGACATGCAAAAGGCGATCCGCGAACAACACGCCTCCGTCATGGACAAGCACAATGCGGACAACTTTCTAAACCTCAAGGCGACAGGAAAATTGTTGCGTCCAGAGCAACCTGGCCACGTCATGGCTCAACTGGCCTTAGAGGCACCAAAGGAACTAAGTGGGGCGTTCATCACGTACGTTGTGAGTTGCTACATTGAGTCGGGTCACATAACTAATCTCTTGTCAGCTGGAACGACGAAAAGCTGAAGGAATTTCAAGAATCGTGAAAGTTGTCGAGGGTCAGATGAAAGATGAAAAGCAATACATTTTAACAGCATAAGACGAATAATCTTCAGGCTTAGCATGGAATGTTTGTGTTGCATCATAGAAGGTGCAAGGATATATAGGATGAACTCACCATATTCATCAAAGCACAAAGCTTGCACATAGACCTGTATATAACAACGCTCAGAGATAAAACGTGCAGTGCATTGCCAAGTAGTGGCGAAGCCGCCATAAGAGAGAATGATATTCCTGGAGCACGATCCTCGTCCAGCAGACTTGACCAGTCAACATGGTATCTAATCACTTGTCAGCTTTCGTCTCTCTGAGTACAACTTGGACATGTGAGGATAGATCGCAAAGTAAAGATCAGAAGAGTCCGTTTGGCTTGGACAGGACAATCACCACGATTTTTAAGATAGGGGCGACACGAATGTTCATCTTGAAAACGAAGACGGAATACTGAGGAGTGGATAACGTACCATTTACGTAGCTGGGCTATCGAGACGAGCGGTGTCGACAGCCCTGGTGACTTGATGTGGGAGGAAGAAAAGATTCAGAGGTCGCCGAAAAGAATTCTGCTTTTGACACGCCTGACGACGGATGTCGGTCCGGCGCAGCCGTCGCAAACGGATATAAGTGACGCGCCCTGCCACCCAAAGTCCGCCTTGATTGCTATTCGATTTTAACCTGCTCCACTCCTTTGGCAGGCGGCTTTCAACATGTCGGACAAGGAATTTGGGAGTGAGTAAAGCGAAAATTCAGGCCGCGTTCAGCAAATACTGACGAAATCAGGCAACGATGATCTCTCCTTACCCAAAGGTACGAAGAACGCAATAGCAGAATCGATTCACACCCGATCGCCAGAGAACCTTGTGTCTAACACAGCCCAGCGACGGTACAAAAGATCATCAACGAAGTCCTCGCTAGCGATGGAGGCATGTCTTTTGCCAAAGAGACGCGCGATTTGCTGATCGAGTGCTGCGTCGAGTTCATTACTATGATATCATCTGAAGCAAACGAGATCGCGGAAAAGGACGCCAAAAAGACCATCGCATGCGAGCATATAACAAAGGCGCTCGAAGAACTGGGATTTGCGGAATACGTACCAGATCTGCTAGAAGTGGCTCAGCAGTTCAAGACACAGCAAGTGGTACGTCCATCTCTCGATCCTAAACTATGTATCAGGAGCCAAGGCTGACGAGATGAACAGTCGCGCGAGAAGAAGCAGAGCAAGATAGAACAGAGCGGTCTTTCCGAGGCGGAACTGTTGAGGCAACAAGAGGAGCTGTTCCGATCAGCTACTGAGAAATTCAACGCTGGTCCTGGCGAGTAAAAGCTTTTTTCCTGAGATTCAAGGCGTTCGTGGCGCATTTATGAGAGATAGCCTTAGGAGAAGGGCCCGGAGATGATACCCCTGTACATACAGAAGCGCAAGCATACTTGGGCCGAAAAAGCATCACTGTTTGAATTTCTCATCCTGTGAGTTTCCCATTTGCGTGTTGTTAATCTGGTCGATGTTCTGGACGATTATGATAGCAGATGCGGCCTAGGAATGTCTTGTGTATATCGCAACGAAAGAGACTACTGGATGAAGCAGCCACTGACGGGGGCCTGCGGAGTGCTTTGGGAGGCTGGCACGCTGCTATGGCTTTCGTATGCGAGACCTCAATGTACGATCCGGAGCACCAGCAGCTTCCGTGGGCCCTCAACAGCTGACACTTGCAAAGCGCTGCTTGGTACCCCCGACATCGAGATCAAATGTGGTCAGAGCGGATACAAGTCGCTGTGAGGTCTTCTGGACAATGGTTTCCATCTCCGACTCTCCCAACTCCGTCTCAAGCTTCCACGCCAGTCACTTCACTTCACTTCATTTCGCTTGCAAGCATGGGCTTCATCGTCTGCCTTCAGGTAATTTGCCATTTGGCGTTTGATCATTCGGATTTTTACCTCTCCTCGTTCAATTTCGTTCCTTTTACCTCTACTCACCGGCCCTCACATCTCAAATCCTCTTCATAGGACTGACCAACCAGAGTTCCACTTCACAGGATAAAGGCTTATCCTCATCTCGCCGAATCGCTACCTAAAGTCTCAAGATGCCGGTGAGTCATGCCATAGCTTCACCGATGAAGCTCTCAACCTAACAACCCTACAGTCCCTCAAGGATCTGCTAGTCCCTCAGGTTTTTCGCTCTGTCACCGTCGCAAAGACCGTCAACGGCCACCTGGAGAAGGATCTGATTGAATTGTATGGCTATGCTAAGAGACTCGGCTCCCCATTTGACGAACGACACCGAGCCTTGGTCAACTCGTTCCCCGGATGTCCCAACAAAGTCAAAGATGGCAATGGTTTCAAGAAGGCATCGCTCGAATGGGGACGGCGTCTTTTCGATCTCACTCAGTACATGATCACCCACCTCAGAATCACTGCCGGCGACAACTCCGCTGGGGACGACGATGCTGTGCCCGGGCTCGCTGCTGTGACCACGGACGCTGCGCTCAACGCAGTCGGAATGTTGGGTGACGACATCAAGAGCTGGGTCGAGAGTCTCGAGCGCATCTGTCCGAAGCACGAGCGCACTCGTTGAATTCCGTTGCTGTGAACATGGTTCCACTCTCACATTCTCGATACCACTCATGCGCTCTCTATCGCACTCTCTTACTCTTGATTTACCTCATACGCCTGAGTCCTTGCCGTCGGTGGAAACGACTCTTGGGGAGATTTGCCTGTTATATTCGTTGGCTTGATTTGCCAGACTCTACATCAGTAGATACTCTCTACAAAACATCACTTCTACATCTTCGTGACATGTGGTTCCGCGTGTAAGACCTCCTGCTTCCTGTACATGTCATGTATCTCATGCTTGCTTCATTGATCGGATAGACTGGAGGAATTATGTTCATCGCTGACAACACTGATGACGCCCAGAGCATGATGCGAGGAGACGGGATGTGAAAATACCGAGGATGTGGAGATTGGTCCTATGTTCCTCAGCTATAGCCCTCGTACTGCGGCTTGTGGTCAATGGTCAGATTGCATGTACCGCGCAATGCTGCACAGCGAATGGTAGATAATTGATCCGGTCCCTTCGTGAAATCACATGGTCTGCTAATTCTGCCCAACGTGCACATGTGCCACATCGTACTACGTGCTGTGTGACATTGGTTTCTAAGCCCGTTTGTGGTTGGTCAGAATCATCACAACACAATGGAGCAGGCGCTTCACTGGCCTATCTTCACATGCCGCCGTGACACCGTGTGTGGCTTTGTTCCTACGCTTGATATATCGACCCCCAACCCGTCATCTGCCACTCCTCTCTGTTTGCTGACCTCTCCTCAATATTAAAACCCGTTTTCGATAGCCTCACAACACTGAATTCACTGTTCACACGTCAACATGCCGGTAAGTTATGATTCATTACTTGTCCTATAGAGATGGCCAGCAGACTGACATATGGTTTTAGACAATTCACTCGGTCAAAGAACACATAAAAGGATCAATCAAAGACCTGGTCATACCTGATGTCCTACGTATTGACACATGGTTGATCGAATACAACACCGAAATGGAAAGGAAGCTCAAAGATCGTCTGCATGGACACTGTCAGAAGTTGGGACCCGCGATCCTCGAACAGTACCAGGACCTGGAGCGGTCATTGACCGGAGAAACCCAATACCGCGACGAGCACAAGAAAGGCAGCTTTGCCTTCAGGAACGCGACACTAGAGCGCGCGAAGCGTCTCTACGATTTGACCCAAACAATGCTCCCAATCATGGGAGCAAATTCCCGGAAGGCTGCCGAAGAAGAATTCCAAAAGCAACTTGCTACCAGACCTTACACGGAAACCCATGATCAATTCACTGGTCGCCTGAAGATTAGGGCCGCGATATCCGATGAGAACTCGGCTGCTACGGGCGACGTCGTAGTGATTGGCGTCAAGACTAAGAATGCAATCGAGCCTCTGGAACAACTCTGTCGGGAACCAAATGCACGACACAGGATCGAGGCATTGCTGGAGTTTGTCAATTGCTGACCTTGAATGGGAGAATGATTGGCTGCTCGTTGCTCGTTCGCTTGAGTCAACAGACGTCACCAATAGACGTCTGCTGAGACATTTTGTTACAGTTTAGTGTGCTGTTTTTCCTTTGTGAGCTTTATGTTAACTTGCTTCGTGCAGGAAACACTCTCTCTTCTTCTGTTTGCTGCTTTTGTTCTCAGATTAGTTGCGCCCGTTGATTCATTCGAACTCTGCAAACATTTGCTTGGGCTTGTATATTTTGCTTCCTCAGGCTACGAGATTTGTCGACGGCTGTTTTAAGGGCAATCACATTCTGCTTGATGGCCGCTTGTGGCGTTTATTTCAAGAGAATATCTTGTTGCCGCAAGCATCACTGACAATCATCCCCACTTTGATATGAAACATTACTCAATGTTTAAAGTCACATCACAGAGCAGGAATGTGTTCACCAGCCTCACTCCCAAATGGGCCGTCAGTGACCTAGTCTCTGTCCACTTACATTTCTGCATATCCCTCTCTGTTTGATCTCGTCTTGTTTCTTGCTGTCCTCACAATCTTCATCCTGATCTTAGGCGCTTACATATTCCCGTAAAGTGCTTACATCTCAGAATGCCGGTAAGTCAATTTGTCTTCAGGGTATAATTTTTGAATTAACGATCGCCTAGTCATTCAAGTCGATTAAAGAGTCAATCAAGAATCGGGTTCTCCCTGATCTTCTTCGCGTTGACATATGGCTGATAGTGTACAATGCCCAAATGGAAGCGAAATTGGAGGAATTTCTGAGCGATCCTTGTCGCAAACTAGGACAGCCTGCTATTTCTGAGCAGTATCAGAAGCTGGTCCAATCATTCAACTTCGACACCCAATATGTGGACGAAAATGTTGAAGACAGCCATGCTTTCAGGAAAGCAACAGTCAAGCGTGCAAAGCGTTTATATAAGTTGGCCAAAGCAATCCTCGCTACCGTGGAGGACAATGACCGAGGGGAAACTGCCCAAGGTGATCCTACCCAGGATGGATTTGTGCAAGATTCTGTCCAGAGTCCTGTTCAAAGTCAGTCTGGCCAGGGTGAACCTGCACAGGACGAGCCTGTTGTAAGCGAGACTGCTCAAGGTCAGTCTTCCCAAGGTGAGCCTATCCAGAGCCAGTCGACCGTACATATCGATGACCTAACCGGTGATCTTCTTGGTGGTTCACAAGAAATCATCATTTCGAGTAGGACCTTGGGACGGATAAGGAAAGTGGCAGAGGATACCAAGCCACATATCGACGGTCTAAAACGCCTCTGTGACGAACCCGGTGCTCGAGAATCCGTTAATATATTGCTGGGAGTTTTGGCGATTTACAAAGAAGATTGAGTCTAGTGTTCATGTGTTGACTGTAGTAGGAAGGGGCTGGTAGGAGTATCTGGCAGATGCATTGACACTAGAGACTTGCGTAGCTGTACTTAAATTATTTACCTATGTCGTCAGGCTTTATTGACAGATGTCTTCTACACTATACCGCGGTGCTGCCACGCCGTGTTTAGCAAAAGCAGGGAGCAGCTAGTCGCTGCCGTTGGCCACGGCTGAGAGTAGAGCTCGTGGCTGGCATTGATGAATGTAACCGGCACAAAATACAAAGGGCAAACACAGAGGCCGGTCGGAATGTAGCCTATTCAAGCATTGTCAGGTTTGGAAGCGCTATAGTGCAAGAATGTTGTTGAGTTACATTCCTCTGGGCTTTGTGTGGGATCAATGATGACACTATCCGGCACTGTGATCAAGCCTGTTCGTTGTGTATATAGGACAGCCTTTCTGTCGACTTCTCATATGGCTCTGATCTGTTACCCGCTTTGCCGATATAGAAAGGATTACTTACTGCTAGTGTTTCAAGATGCGTGTAAGTCAATTCGCCGTCGCTGTTCGGGTAAAGGCCAGACTCTAACGTTTCTTTTGTAGTCGCTGAAGGACCTCCTAATTCCTCGTGCTTTACGTACCAGCTACCGTACTGACGCAGACTTATTAAAGTTTAACGACCAGATGGAGAAGAATCTAAACCGGGTGCGTCCAGCTGCGCGAGCAATGGGCTCCCCGATCACTGACCACCACCATGCTCTGGTCCAATCATTCTACACAGATCGCCAATTCATGACCAGTAGTATCACAGACAGCGTCGCATTTCGCAGAGCAACGCTTGAGCGTGCAAAAGGTCTGCTCGATTTAACCAAGGAGATGCACGCACGCTTGCAGGATATTATGGCGGCTGACATGGCCGCACTCGTCAATGCTGAAGGCAGTGTGATAGTTGTAGGCGCGTGTGCTGACCTGACGACGATTGAGATAGTGGCCAACGATATCGAAGAGTGGATTCCGTATTTGGAGAGTCTTTGTCCAGCAACACCTCATGCTGGCTGATCTCGCGCGCGGCCTCTAGTCTTCGGCTTGGTAAGTCGGATATGGAGTATTCTCAGTCTATTGACTTGTGTTGCCAGACTCCGTCGAAAGGAGCTGTGCTGTATTCATATCTGATCGTTGGAGAGGAGTCGGAGCAGTGGTATGGCAGCCAATATATCTGAGATCAGTGATCGCAGCCATCTTTGTCCCAGAGTGTCTCTGATATTAGCTCCAAACCAATCTAGATGAATTCGTAAAATTATGCCATTGCTGACTTTTCTCTATCATATATGAACAAAAAAGATGTTTGAGCATGTGCCGCCGCACGGAGGTGCTCGCCAAGAATCGCCGCTGGTGACGTTGCGGCGGTTGCGACCTGCCCGCCCTCCTCCGTCCCACCTCGACCATCCCAGCCCGATCTCAAGCGCTTCATTTGTCTCCTCTACATAAGCTCACAGTATATGCCTTCATAACCGACCATGTCCGGCCTCGAGAAGGCACTCTTCAACCTCAAAGTGCGCACCTTCCGCCTACCTTGTCTCCACCGCCAGAGCTAACCCCCGCAGTTTACAGCCAAGCAGCTGAACCGCCAGGCAGCCAAAGCAGGCAAAGATGAAACAACAGAGAAAGCCAAGCTGAAGAAGGCGGTTCAGCAAGGTCACAGCGATATCGCCCGTATCTATGCGCAGAATGCGATCCGTAAACAGAACGAGAAAGTCAATCTGCTTCGCCTAGCGTCGCGCATCGATGCTGTCAGCTCCCGCGTGCAGACCGCCGTCACCATGCGGTCGGTGACGGGCAGTATGGCGAATGTGGTAAAAGGAATGGACTCGGCCATGAAGAGCATGGATTTGGAGAAGGTGGGCTTGGGCTACCTTGAGTGTACTATGGCCTTTACTGACTGGTACAGATATCGGCCGTAATGGATCGGTTCGAAACGCAGTTTGAGGACCTGGATGTTGCGACAGGCTACTACGAGAACGCTACTTCGTCGGCGACGGCAGTCGGGACGCCGCAGGAGGATGTGGATCGCCTGATGAACCAAGTCGCGGACGAGGCGGGCGTCGAGCTGAACCAAGAGATGGCTAACGCAACTCCGGCAAAGGCTATCCAGACGGGACCGACGCAGGTTGAGGAGGATGGGTTGGGCGAGCGATTGAGAGCTTTGAGGAATTAGGCGGCTCACACGGTGCTACTCGAGTGGAAGTCAAGATGCGATCGAGCAAACGACGGCGTTCTGGTGGTATTTTCATGACTGGTAGAAGCGATTCTAACATGGCCGCATTATGCTGCTTTCTCTTGGACTATATTCTGTCGGATCCAATGCGCCAGATCAGACACGGGGATCTTACTCTGCTCATTGTATGTGCGAGCCTTTTCCCATGACACTCCTCGTGCATGTGCAAACGCAACCCGGTACTTTTTGATGGTGTCTTCGGGATCTTTGTTCAGGTCTGCTTCGAGCTGCTCCAGGGTCCACAGCTCCTCGTCGACAGGCTTCTGCAAGCAATCTCCGACTACCTTAGCCAACTCGGCATAAGTGAACGTGTCACCGGATGTGTAAACGATCTGCTGCTTGACTGTTGTGTCAAATAAAATTGCAGCAGTAAGTGAACCAATATCCTCCACAGCTGTCACACTCAGCCCATTATCCCAAGACCCCAAGGCGCGTACAGTGGGTCGACTCCCTATCGTATGATCCTTTGCGCCTTCAACTACACCGAAATAGTCCTCAAAGACAAAAGACATAAACACTCCAGTTGACACAATGACCCAATCGACATCGTTTTGAGCTCGCAAAAGCTCTCTTACATCAAGTTGCTCATCGAATAATGTCTGACCCGAGTTTCGTCCAATTGCATCGTAGTCGACACCAAACTGCCAGGGAAAGAAGCGCTTGATCCGAGCCGCCAAAGCCGCTCTCGTGATCTTTATCTGTACCCCAGGACCAGCGGCGAACCCCAGACAAGACACGACAGCATCGTACGAGCCAAGAATGCGTCTCAGTTCAGTGTTATCAAGAGTGGCAATGTCGTGACGAATGATGGAGCAACCGAGTGCTTCTATGGCGCTTGCATCCTTGGATGCAGATGAAGCGGTCGGTCGAAGAGCGACGGTCAAAGAGACATGCTTCTTTCGGACCGCTTGCTTGTTGGAGATTGCTCGAACCACTTCGATGCCTAGCTCGCCGGCACCAAGAATCAAAATGGACTTGAACGGGATTGAGGTCATATCGGTAACAGCGGAAAGGAGCGGAGAGGGACAACGTGATGGAACAGTTGTCAATAGTCTACCTTTTGTACTCTTCTTGGAAATATCTGCATCTTAGGTTCGCGAGATACAGGATCCGAGGACTTGCTGACAGACCCTTGCTTACAAACGAGGATTGTAGATGGGAGAGAGCTTGACTCTATTTTGACGGAGATACCGATATAAATCCGTCAGGCATGCATCTTGTCACGATCGCGGTTATGTCGGTGTGCCAAGCAACTACGGTGGAAATTGCGCGTGCGAAGTTGGCAAGCTTCGCAAGCTTTGGTATCTCTTAGCGTCATGCCGAGGATGATCGCACGCATTGTCGCACCACCACGGACGTGTCATGGTGTAATATTGGGAAGTTGTGGCTGCCCCCTTCGCTGTGGAGTCCGATGGCGGTGCATGGTGGCGCTATGTGTGACGGTGGCGCAGCAGGCGACGACAAAGGTCCGACATCTGGTGTCGTTGTGGTGGATTCTTGCGCCATCTGCGCCCATGGAAATCGCCGCTTCATGCCTTCTCAGATCCAGTACTGTATCAAGGCAATCTGGATGCATTCTGCGTGATGCTGTAATGACACACAGTGCAGATAGTGTGCTGACCAGTAATGCGCCACCAAGACAAACGCACGGGTGGGGACTGGAGATGTCCCTACCCGAAGGGGCCAAGTCGCTTGTCAATGCCCTGCTTCCTGCGTCGATTGTTGTCGGGATGCCCTCCCCCGTCGACTAGATGCAGCACATTGATATCAAGTGAACGAACGATTCTCGCCGATAAGAACTTGCCACTCTTTCTGCCGCCACCATTCCTCCTTCTACTTCCATGCCACCTCATCAAAAACAGTACCAGAGTTGGACGATACGTGCACCTTCGATTCACCTTCGATTTGCATCGCCACAGTCTAGTCCAGAGTTCGCAGGGTTCACCAATCCACCGGTTCCTTGGCGCCACGCTTGGCCTGCATTCCCGCCCACCCTTCAGTCGTCATCCGCGGAGCCGCTACCAGCTTGTGGTTCATTCTCACGAGACTCCGCTTCGATAAACATTCCCCTTTGTCTTCCATCCTTCGTTCTCCGTTCCTCACACTTCACACACCCGTTGTGACCACCTTCTACCGATGGGAGGAGCTTCTGATGAGCCTGATATATCGAAGCGAAAGCGATTTTGGCCTGACAAGAGCCCTTTCGGACGCTCCGCTAAAATACCCACTGGTGGTCCCCTCCCCACCTATGATCAGCCCGCCTCAAATCTAAATTCCTCCGAGAAGACCATCACAAATAATGGACTACAGGCTGGATCCTCAGCCAACTCAGACAATGAGAAGCGCAATGTGCTGCCCGACGGCGCCGCAGATGCGACCCAGACTGTCACATCGCCTCCTGCCTCACCTCCCCAGCAGTCCGAGCAAGATACATCTTCAGATTCCCCCGTGAACAAGCCCAAGACTAAAGGCTCACTCAATTCACGACTCTTTGCCGGTATCAAGAGATTCGGCGTACACACCAAAGACGCTTTGTTCCATAGTTGGGTCAACGTCCTCCTCGTCTTTGTTCCAGTCGGCATCGTTGTCAAGGTCGTCAACCTCTCTCCTGGCCTTGTTTTCGGCATCAACTGTATTGCCATCATTCCTCTGGCAGGCTTGTTGGTGTATGCGACCGAGAGTGTAGCGAGCAGACTTGGGGATACTCTCGGGGCTCTCCTCAACGTCTCCTTTGGCAACGCCGTCGAACTGATCCTATTCATAATCGCCTTGACTAAGAATGAGATCCGCATCGTTCAGGCATCCCTTCTGGGATCCATTTTGTCCAATCTGCTGCTCATCCTTGGAATGGCCTTCCTGCTTGGTGGTCTCCGTTTCCAGGAACAAGTCTACAACAACACTGTCACCCAGATGAGTGCTTGTCTGCTCAGTCTGAGTGTCATCAGTCTCCTGCTGCCTACCGCATTTCACGCCTCCTTCTCCGATACCAAAGATGCCGATGTGAACACGCTCAAGATCAGTCGTGCCACCAGTGTCGTACTTCTGATCATTTACGTGTTGTACTTGCTGTTCCAGCTCAAGTCGCACTCGTACCTATACGAGAGCACACCGCAGCACATTATCGATGAGGAATCACATCCTGGAATTCTTGCCGATGTTCTGGACACCTCGACCTCTTCAGACACTTCTGATTCGTCATCGAGCGACACTGATACTTCTGGCTCTCACATTACAGCCAAGCGTATCAAGCGGGCTTTTCGCCACCGTCGCCACCGCAAGTCGAGCGCTAGTTCCACTCACACGACTTCTGTACCTTCTATAGTCAGCTCTCCCTCCGTCGAACGCGTGCCTACTCTCAACGATAATTCTGCACTGACCTTTAGCATTCCATCTCGTCGCCCATCTACTATGGGCGGTGTGACGAGTGGCGACGAGGCTGACATCGAACATGTTGGCGGTCGGCCCCGCATTAGGGACTTTGTGGACTCGATCAATACTGATGATGCTTCAAGGGAAAGAATTCGGAAGATGAAGAAGAAGCAACGCAAGAAACACCACAAACACCATCTCGACAAAAGCGTCCCAGAAGAAGGCCAATCGAGTCGAAAGGTTGTTCGGATGGCAGCCGAAGAAACTTCGCCCGCCGAGAACTTGACAGTGGCAAATCAGACCGAAAACCAGTCCTCAGGCGTAGTTCGTCAGGCAGCTCCTAAGAGAGGCATCAGTTTCCGACAGCTTCAGGGCCCAAGTTTACGTCCTGCACTCCCCAAGATGTTGACTCAGAACGTCTTTGTTGGTGGCAATCCTGCTGCGGCAGCGGCGCAGGCTGCACCACCTCCTCAGCCCCAAGCTGCGCCTACTGCTACTCGCACTGGAGCATATGTGCTTCGACGCACCAATTCGCTACCTGATCGTTTGAACCGCCAGCAGAACGGACAGACCGTCTCTCGTCAACCCTCCGGCCTGCCCAACGTGGCTGATGCAAACGCAGGAACCACGGACGAAAATGATGGAGAAGCAGCCGAAGAAGAGGTCATGTCTCGTACTGCCGCCACCGTCTTGCTGCTGGTCAGTACCGCCCTGGTCGCTGTCTGCGCCGAATTTCTGGTCGGAGCTATCCCCGGTATGCTGGACAACAGTCCTGTCAGCGAAGAGTTCATTGGTCTCATCGTCCTGCCCATCGTCTCCAATGCAGCTGAACATCTTACTGCTGTGACTGTCGCAGCCAAGAACAAGATGGATTTGGCCATTGGCGTGTCAGTCGGCAGCAGTATTCAGATTTCGCTGTTCGTAACACCACTGGTTGTCATCCTCGGATGGATCATTGGACGGGACATGACACTCTACTTTAGCTTGTTCGAGACTGTGTGTCTTTTCGTCACAGTGTTTGTCGTCAACTTCCTGGTCCTCGATGGACGAAGCAATTACCTCGAAGGCAGCCTTCTCATGGCTGCCTATATGATCATTGCGTAAGTACTCTGCTGTATTCATTGGATGTGAGCAAGCTTACTGACCGTCTTGAAGTGTTTCGGCTTACTACTTCCCCGATGTCGACAGCCAGAGCCCGATCAGTGGCGGTTAGGATTGCACGTGGGGGTCTGAAGGACGCGAGCATGCTCCGTCTTGTCATGGAGGAGGAAGAGGAAGGTGGTGGAGCTAACGACTTGGACATGAGAAGCATCTATTTTGACGAATCAAGGTATTGAGCGAATCGCCGTTCACCTGGGAAATCGAAATTGTTCACGCCCATGGTATACGTGGCGTTGTATTTTCTTTTTATACGCTCGCCGAGAAGTCCAGCTTTGCTGTGACCATGGCTCTAAGCCGACCCAACTGCATGGCTCAATACACACTAACTTGACTATCCTTTCCTGTGTGAGATGTTTTCAGCAATGTGCTCAATTCGTGACAGCAGTCTATGCGATGCGCCGAATATGATATTTTTGTTACATGCCTATTTCCATATCTCTCACAACTCATCCCTCACCGGCACTCCCTCCACAGCAGCCGTCTCCTCAAACCCACAAGCAGCAGGCGTCCCCACCTCCATACGATAAACACACTTCTCCTCCTCGGTGATCTTGAAAATCTTATTGTCCTCCGCACAAGCCAAGACAACCAGGGTGCTCCTCGAAGGACCATTCCAGCAGTGCTGCCCATTATCGTACTTCATCGCCAACCTCCTCCCACTGCCAATCTCAGCCGACCCGTGATCCACATCCACCGTCTCGAATTTTGCGAAGTTGCCAAGGCTCGTGTGTCCGCCACCCTTTTTGGACTTTTGCACCGTCTTATCCATGAAGCACAGCTCGTACGTGTACTCCCCGCTGTCGGTCGAGATGCACTGGCCCTTGAGTGGGCGGAAGACATCGTCTTTGCCGTAGTCCTTGCCGAGGTCATCGGTGTGCGAGGTGCGGTCGTTTTGCATGTTGCGCAGGTCGTTTTCGGCGCTGTTTACGGCGGTGCGCGCGTCTTGGAGGGCTTTGGATTCATGCGTGCTGCCGGACGAGGAGGATGGGGTGTCGTTGTTGGCGAGGATACCGTTGTCGATTAGGGATTGGCGAAGAGCGCGGAGGCGGGTGTCAACCCAGGTGCGGAGGGAGAGAGGCAGGTAGGCCTCGAAAGAGTAGACTGGGAGATTTATTAGTGGGGGTTTAGGGACAGACGTGGAGAAGAAGGGCATACGGAGTTCTAGCTCGGGGTCGCTGGTCTGCTCGGTGGAAGTGAATGCCTCCCAGTCGAGGCCGGACTCCTCATCTGTCTTGGTGATCTCGTCGAGGTCTGTGTCTTGGCCAGCGTCAGGCTCGGGACCCTTGTCTCGTGCGGCATAGTCTTCCCAAGCTCGGACAGCACGCTTGACACCCTCGTCGTTGAAGTTGGGGTTGTATTCCTCCTTGAATGTTGTCAAGAGGCTCTCGAGCTCCTGCAACCGTGTCCGAGCAGAGTCCCGCTCGCCCCGAACGCGGATCAACGAGTCTCGCAGCTCACTCGACCTAGTGCGGGCTTGCTCAACCAGGCTGCCCAAAGGTCCATCGGCGCCACGCACAACACGGTTGCGCTCGCGCTTCTCCGTCTCAGCCAGGGCTTCTTTAGTGTTCTGGACCTGCAATTCGGCACCTTGAATTTGTGTGTGTAGGTCGGCAATTCTGTCCTCGATCTCTTTACGAAGCCTGGCAGCGTCCGTTACCAATTCCTTTCGTTTGCGTGTCGCTGCTGACAATGTCTTCTGGCGTGCTTCGGCATCTTTCCTAGCCTGTTGACCAATTGGGCCGCACTTGTCCTCACATTTGACCAGACCGCCATATTCTTCGGAGCCGTCACAACAGAGATCGTAGTCGCAGATTCCGTCGTTGACAGCAGTGAAGGGAACATACGTTGGGGTGTGACCTTTGTTTTTGCAGTAGAATCCGGGCAACGCTAGGGTGGCATTGATTGTGTCCGTGATACCAGTATCGCCGGGCGACGAGGGGGACAAAGGCGAGAGATAGGAGCATGCGGCTGTGCCAGGCTCATCGGAGCCGTCGGGGCAATCGCAGAAATCGTCATTGACTCGTGAAAACGGGATCTTGATTGAAGGATTGGAGATGCAAGTGAATGTCTCCGAGTCCTTGTAAAACTTTGCAACTGTCCAAAGTTATCAGTCGAGCTCTTGAGGGTTTGGTAGGCCAAGGGAGCAAGAAGCCGTCCATGGAGACTTACATTCTGGGCCTACGCCGCGAGGACGAGATGGCTCTGAGGCAGCGGTAGCGATTGAGGCTGCTAGACACAGCAGATGCCCACTGTGCCTCATTTTGTCCAGCTCAAGATAATTGGTGAGGGTAAGAACTCCTGAGGCAGAGGTCAAGGATGGAAGTTGGAACTCCAGCTTGCGGACAACTGGCCGACCCCCGTCAAGTCCCACCGACCGGGGGACCCTCAAACATTTCTACATGGTCAGGCACCACGAACGACTTGACGAGGTAAATTAACCATTCACCCCGACATGTAACAGCTGCAATGGCTTCCCATTATGAGATGAGAACTATTGGACCGACAGCATCTTCCGGGTAAGTCGCAATAAGGCAAGAACTGCTCTGCTCTTTCCAAAGTATATGTGTATTCCTAAGCTTTCTTTGTTGGCAGCATACTCTATCCCGAAGCATCAGATATCACTCTTTTATTTTCCTTCATCACTTGCATGCATTGTTCAAGATCTTCTATTCATTATGCATACCCGGCGTCCGCATGCTGCTGCCACACTGAGCCTCAGAAGTAGTGACAATGCCAACGCTTCCGAAGACTCTCGCACGGCGTCTCTTACTCCCAGCCCATCGAGACCGGTTGCACAGCAGCAGTCTCCCGTTGGTGAGTAGCCTATATTCCATATCGACGAATGTGTCTGATGGAGCTAGAGTCAACTGGCGAGCGCAAATCCGCATTGTCCAAGAGCGCCCCGACCACGCCCGGTGGGACAAAAAAGCATGCTCATTTCGACAACGATTATCTTGAGAGGCGATTCAGTCTACAGAGAAGGACTACTGCCCCGTCATCGTTCGACAGCTCCTCAAATCTGCCTTTGCAGGAATATTCAGAGTCTCAAGGCCATCACGGCAACACTATGGGAAATGACTTGAGCGACTCCGATCAAGACTCTCTTCACACCGCTATCGATCATCTGTCATACGGCTCCGATGACCCGATGGACGACAATTTTGATCACGTAATCGCTTCAGGTGAAGCATCAGATAGCCAGTCAGAGAACAATGCGCTGTTGGGTGCCTCTAGGAAACATATATCAGACAGAGATAGTGACGATACCGCCTTGTTCCGCTCTCATTCAGAGGACAAAGATCATACTGAGTTGGAAAGGGCTTCTTCCCCTCGTCCGCTTTCCACGAGATCAAATGCCTCTCACGTCAGCAAACCACCCGCGCAGACTCCACGCCCAGTGAGAGCTGCAGACTGCGCAATCACACATGTCAATGTCATCGCCCAAGTGCGTTCGAGCCCGGACATGACCCACCTGCGACAGCAGCCTGCATTTCATTTGCTCGACGCTCGCCCCACAGGGAAGTACTCACAATCGGTGCTCTCATCCACTGGCAATTTCCAGGCCACGTAGGACGATGGTGCGGATGCAGAGAGTACCATCAGCTCTGATGACGAAGGCGAGACCAACCAGCATGCATCCAGTTCCCGAGGACCATCGCATCCTAGTGGTACTCTGCGGACCGAGAAGGTACAATCAAAGCTGGCAAAATGGTCTCGGAACAATGATGGCCACGAAATCGCATCGTCGCCACCTATAAGATTACACGGCCCAGGCTCGCGACACCCGAGCGGTGAAGAGGGGGTTCCTGCACCTCCAAATACAGGAAGTTCCAGCCAAGTACAATCGCAGTCAGAGTCTACATCTGACAGTCAATTGACGACTCCTGCAACTCCTCCTTCGGACTCGCAACCGCGCATAGCTATACATGTGCAAACCGCACGCCCCTTGGCTACAACCACGGTCACAGAAGAAGCACTTGGTCAGCACCACTCCACACCAGTGAGAAGGAATTCTTTACCACTGACCTATCCTACTACCTTGGCCCACCGAGATTCGCTGGAAATTCATCGGCATCACCTCTCAGAAGAGAAAGAACACAAGACCAATGAGCTTCTGGCCAGCACCAGGGACTCCTTTGTGTTGACCAAAGGCAGGTTCGAAAGGTATCCCAAAGGGGCCATGCTTTCACAACCTACCTTCAGCAGACTCACCATCGGGGGACTTTCGCCCATTATGGATGCATCCCCACCAGATCCTCGACACACACCTCCTCGAAATCAGATCACCACAAAGGAGAAGCGAGAAGTACCCGAGTTTGTACCGGAGAAGAAAATAGCATCTACGCCCAAGGTCGAGATGAGGTCTGCTGAAGTACGGGGACATCCTGACAACGACGACGATTGCCCTATTTGCGCTGTGGAAAAGCCAAGGACTATTTTTATGGAGGCTTAAAGATCGGAGGCGGAAGCTGACTGAGTAGTATGTCTCCTGAGATTTTGGCTAACAACCTAAATCCTATCGATGTTGTAGCGCGGCCATCAAGCACTATTCCCAGCACGACCGGTGCTGGCTTTTGATGACACCCATGCCTTGACTGTTGACTCCCTTAATTTCCTCCTTCCCTGGCTTGGACTGCCCACATCTTACAAAACCATTACTCAATCCACCTCCACGCCCTTCTTCCTCAGATCCACCTTGGCCTGCTCAATCTGTTGCGACAACTCTTTGTACGCCTCCGGCACGTCGTTGAAGGTGAAGACACCCCAGCCCAGCTTGAAGAGTAGATATGCGCCAAAGGAAACGACGGCCCAGAGGGGCAGCTGAAATAGTGTCAATCGCATTGCACCGTAAATGCTGTTTGGTGGGAATGTGGACTGACTACTGGTATTATCTCATCTTGAATCGTAGATGATACAGGGACTAGACCAAGGAAGAGCGCGGTGTATATCTGTATCTCTTGTCAGGATAATGGCAGTCGGGAGCTCAGTGGTCAGAGTATTGGCATACCGAGGAGAGGAGGACGATGAAGGAGATGGATTGGGTTGCTTTCGTCATTGTGACTGGTACCGACTGGTCTGCGGAAGAGTCTTAGAGGAATGCGTGAAATGTGAGGTGGTGACTGCTCGTCAATGGTAATGCGGAAGTAGATTGTCTACGTCGGAGCTCCGAGGACAGCTTCGTCTTTCGCATTCAGGGAGGCCCTGTGGCTGGTGCATTTGTGGCGGTACATGTGGCGCAGCAGGTTCCTTCTTACATGTGCTTGTATAACTGAGCACATTCACGCCCAAACACGAATTGAGAAGGACTAACTCATTATTCTCCTATGCAGTCCAAGTCTCAGTCGATTGAATATGAGCGTCTCATCTGTGGATGGGAATACTTCCCTCCGCCAATGCATTGAAACTATCATTTCTCAAGGACCTGCAGTCACGAACCAGCCTCCGAACGACACCGCTGCGCTAGTGTCGGCCATTAAACCTATTGTGGATGCTTCACGAGTTCCAGAGAGGCGACAAGAACTGGGCCATCCGGATTTGTTTGGTAGTATAGTATCTATATTCGTTGGTGTGACCCCATCGGCAGATCAGCATAACATCCAGGCGGACAGCCTCATATCCTTGAGACTACAGGTTCTGAGATGTCTAGGCAATCTCCTTGCCGATAACAGTAGGCCCAGTTCATCTTTTTTCGTGCGTTTCATCCCCTCTGACAGCTTAGCAAGATCAGAATCGCGATCTGTTCATTGAGCATTCCGGCGCTTTCCAGTCATTAAAAAACTGTATCATCTTCGAATCCGCGGGACAGGACGATACTATATATGTGCAAGCAGCTACTGCACTAAAGGTTGCATTCAATCTTTGTAATGAACATGGTAAGGTCGTTGCGTGGCTTAGTAAAAGACGATATTAAATCCTACAGCCCCGGCCCAAGTTGCTTCGCTCAAGGCTGGCCTTGACCGCGCGATCTTGCAACATGTACATACGTCCCTATTCATATCCAAGGACGACACAGTCGAACTAGCGCTCGAACTGCTAGGGGACATCAGCTCCCACCTGAAAGACATCACAGAGGATATCGACTTCGACCAAGACTTTATCTCACAACTGCTCCGCCTACCATGCAACGAGGACGTCGACCCAGATTTATTCGTCGACATGGCAGCAGCCTTCAGCCTCTATCTCGCAGACAGCAGATTCCAAGAAGCCATTCTCTCCGCGAACCAAATCATCCTCGCCTTCAACCTCCTCGAACGCACCATCTTCCTCCTTGCAAACTCCCCCAAAGCAGAAGAAGGTATATCCCTCCCCCACCTCCTGCACCTCTTCAACCCCCACTAATCAACCAAGGCAAAACCATCTCCTCCCTCCTCCTCCGTACCCTAACCTCCCTCTCCACCCTCCCGGCCTTCCCCTCCTCCTTTCCCCACAATCCCCTCCTGATCACCACCCTCGCGACCCGCTGCATCCTCACCGAATCCAACACCGACACCGTTCTCCCCGCCATAGCCGCTTGCATACTACTAGGCAACTACTCCACCCCCTCCACCGCGGCCCCCATCCTCTCCGCTATAGACCTCGACTCCCTCTACGCCTTCCTCTCCCTCAAAGCCTACGGCCGCTCCCGCTCCTCTTCCTCGGACGAGGAATTGGCAGACTACCTCCACTCCGCGGCGGGCATGCTGCGGCTGCTTGCACTGCATGCTCCTCTGGACACGGCAGCGACGAGGACAGCGGCCGTGGCGCTGCTCCACTTTCCCCATGCCGAGGTGCAGGTCTCGGCGCTGAGACTGCTGAGGCAGCTTGTCCTTGCTGACGCCGCGGCGTTAGTCGATGGGGTCAGCGCGGGTCATGCGACGGCGTTGGGCCAGGTGTTTGCCAGCCCGGAGGCGACGGATCGGTTGAGGTTGGAGCTGGCGAGGACGTTGGTTGCGGTGCTGAGGTCCGCGGCGACGGCGGCAACGAAAGGGGCGGTGGTGCAGGCGTTTTTGGGGGATGCGAAGGTGTTGGATGCGTTGACGTTTGCGGTTGGAGTCAAGGAGATGCCGCTTGCGAATGCGGAGGGGTATTTGGGGTTGGTGCTGGTTTGTGGGCTTGCGGCGGAAGGCAGGATGGCTGTTTGTGGGCGCTTTAGGAGCGATGAGACTTTACGGAGGGCTATTAGGGAGGCTATTGTGAGGCCGAAGCCGGATATCGCAGAGGTGGAGGCTGAAGGAGGGGAAGAATTGCCTATTCAGCGGCCGGGAGAAGCGGATAAGGGCATGGTGGAGGAAAGGCGGAGAGACAATGCCGTGGTTCTGCTCAGTGAAGTGCTCAAAGCGGATGAGTTGGATAACGATATTAGGGATGAATTAGATGGCATTGCGGCGGAGGCGGGCATAACTCTGAGGCTATGAGGGAGCTTGGAAGGGATAATGCAGATATCAGGTCCATTTGTCAGGCTAAATTTCTTGCGGCATTTACATTGGCCTGGCTCTTCATGTATGTCATGTTGTGGAGAGACATATCAGATGAAGGAACTCGGAAGGCTACTTGAAAAGCCCGATCGCGCGGCTGATCGTGGAGCGATTCACGGAGCAAGTTGCTGTTCGAATGGCGAGGCGAGAACCAGAGGTACTAATAGGGCTGATTGCCGGGCTTACCGCATGGCCGCACGTAGGATTAGCAGCATGGCTTGCGCCAGGTCCAGCTCCGAGCCTCATAGTATAGTCGAAAGCTGGGTCGTTATGTCTCTTTGCTCACAGGGATACGGCGAAGCAATGCCCGTCAAAGTGCCGGCTCAAGCCGAATGTGTTTGGCTTGGTCATTCGAAACCACATACCTTACCTTAGTGCAGCCAGTGACAGTATTCTCTCTCCAAGTCCACAGCTTCTAATACCCTGCGTTGCTCCATATCACTGAGAAGTGGCGCGCAAAAAGGACACTTGGAGCCTCAGAAATGGAGATTTCTTTGTTTATCATTCGTATAAGGGTTTCTATATTGATTCGTAGCATTTCGAACGTCTAGACTGTTTAGACAGCAGCGCTGGTCTCATTTTTCGGCAGAGGCGTAAACCTGAGGTAGGGTTTAACGACGACGTGCTTGGGGAACAGCTTGTTGACCTCCTCGCCCTGGACGCTGGGGTGGACGATCACATCATCACCTGAGAGAAAAGACATGTCAGCTTTCTGCGGGTGGGGATAGTTTGCCACGTGACTAGCTTACCTGGAACCCAGTTGATCGGGGTAGTGACGCGGTGCTTGTCCCCAGTCTGGAGAGAGTCGACAATGCGCAGCACCTCAGCGGTGTTGCGGCCAGTGGAGGCGGGGTATGAAAGAATGGTACGGATGGTCTTCTTGGGGTCGATGACGAAGACAGAGCGGATGGTGAAAGCAATGCCCTTCTTGTCGACGTTGGTAGTGTCTTGGTGATCCAGCATGTCATAGGCATAGGCGACCTTCCTCTCCTTGTCACCAATGATAGGGAACTTCAGGTTCGTCTGGCTGATCTCGTTGATGTCCTTGATCCATCCACCGTGGCTCTCGACGGTGTTGGCCGACAGACCAATCAGCTTGACGCCGCGTTTGGTGAACTCAGGCTCGAGCTTAGCGAAGGCGCCCAACTCGGTGGTACAGACGGGAGTGTAGTCCTCGGGGTGGGAGAACAGAACCACCCACTTGTCGCCAATGTACTCGTGGAAGTCAATGGGACCGGCCGTCGTCTCGGCCTTGAAGTTGGGGGCAATGCTGCCCAAGCGGAGAGGTTCAGCGCGTTCGGTAGACATTTTGAAGCTGTGGGAAAGAGATTGGAGGTTTGTGCAAGAGAGACAAAGTGATTGGAAAGAGACTGACGAGGCGGGAACAAATCAATCACGAAATCCAACCCGTCGTTGAGAGAAGGGCATGGAATTTATTTGTGAGCGGCGGGGCAATTGCACCGCGGGGCGAGTCCCTGGAACATTTGGGGAAGAGCTGCTGCCAAATCCGCGGAGCCGCATCCTATTCCGGCTAGCTCCAATCGCGTCATTGATGGCGACAGAGAGAAACGGGCTGCGATGTCGGGCATTGTCCATCCGAAGAAGAAGAAGAAGGGACGAAAGCAATCGCATGATATGCATTGAGTTTCGTGCCATGCATGTGATCAATCTATCAGATCAGGGTGTCACAGAGAAGATGCAGGTCAAAGTACCTCGTACACGGCAGGTTATTTTACTACATAAATTCCCCGGCTTCGGGAATTGTTCTTGGAAACTCTAACCCGCGTGCGTCGAGCACCACACCACAGTATCCTCCCTCTTGTGCTTGCGGTGTCGCCGTGACCACATCTTCTTTATTTTGCTCTCGTCTCTACGCCCTCATATTCGCGCGATGCAATGTACTCGAGCGTGCGCTGGAAGTGCTTGCGCGGGTTGTCAAGTCCGGCTGGGTTATCATTTGTGTTGAGGTTCGAATGAATGAGCTCAATGAGACCATTCAAGTACTTCGTCGTAACCTGAAAAGTTCGACACTTAGCATGTAATCTCTTTGATTGTGCAGATTTCACTTACCGCATCATTCTCTTGGTCAAAGTAGTACACATATCGGTTCAGTATCTCAACAAACAGCTCGACCGATACAGCCGTGTCCATGCATGCATCCGCTACTCTCAATGCACGCTGAAGGCACTCGAGAACGCGCTTGCCGTCGCGGTAAAGCTAGATGAATTGTCAGTACGAGGTTCGTCAAGGTCGCGGTGACCTGGGTGAGCAAGAAAGGGCGACATACCTCTTTGCCGTCCTTCCCTTGCTGCTCCTCCACCTCGCGTCCCTGTTCCGTCGCCCACCACAGATGGCTTGCAAGGTACACGCTGCGGCACTGATCAGGCTTCTTGAGCAGCTTACTTCCGTGCAGCGCGCATTTAGTGATAAGAGTATCGAAGTTCTCTCTTCCAAATCCACGCGTGCGGCTTAGCGCTTGAGCGATGCAGCATACGGCCTGGAATTGAGCACGTGAATCCGAGATGGAATCTTCATAGACCGTGAAAGCTTGTGCGAAAAACTCGTAGCTGACCTCTTCGTGGCCCGTCTGGTTGCTCACGAGTCCTGCAGAAAGGAAGAGGCGTAGAGCGAGATCGGAGATCTGTGGAGTAGACACACGAGTGTATAGAGTGCTGATGAGTGTGTGGATGAATTTGTACACGGCCGATGACTGACTGGCATAGTCGTCCAGCAGGTGCTGACGTGCCTTGTAACGTCGTGCAAGTTTCAAAGCCGCCGTCAGCAGCGCCGGTGTTGTGTATTTTATGCGCTCATTGCCCTGTGCAAAAGCATCGCGGGCCGCTTGGAGCAGCGAGAACTGTGTGCTGGCATCCGCTCCTTTGATGAGATGTACAATCCGAGCGAGCCAGCCTTGCTCCTCAATCGTCTCATCTGTTTCGAGAGCTGCTCTACGTGCCGGACCACCCTGGTACCCTGACGGACCAGGCGCACCTTCTTTGATCAACACCCTGATGATTTCAAGTACGGACTTCAATTGGTCCGGAGTAGTTATGGATGTCTCATGTCGGAGAATGGAGCGGGCAACTTCCCCTGCCACGGCCCGTCTTGTGGGGTATGGCTGGAGATTAAGAAGTGGAACGAAGTGTGGTAATGCCAGAGCAGTGAATAGGGATGCATACGCCTTGACCGGCGCAAGCAATAATGAAAGAACATGTTTCTGGCAATCTTGGGAGTGAAAATCAGCCGTGTTGGCGAAGCGTCCAATTTCCTCCACAGCATATCCGAGGACTTGATCGGCGTATTCAAGTTGATGAGGATAAATATTACTGCATTTGTTAGTATCACTTCAAAGCATGAATCACAGGAAAACTTACAGGGCGAGATTAATTAGAGAGTTCAACAGTGCCGTGCTATCCTGAACGGGCAATCTTTGCATGCTGACCAGGTTCAAGACTTGCTCGTAGAAAACCTCAAAAAGCTTGATGTCGCCTGGGATGCCTTGTGCCTTTGCAGCGGTACCATTAGTATCCGAGGATTCCTTTGGTGCTTCTCCTGCGGCAGGTTGC
The DNA here is from genome assembly GCA_010093895.1 of Myriangium duriaei CBS 260.36. Lineage (NCBI taxonomy): Eukaryota > Fungi > Ascomycota > Dothideomycetes > Myriangiales > Myriangiaceae > Myriangium > Myriangium duriaei. The sequence continues at coordinate 1,159,762 of ML996085.1, forward strand.
TCGTGGGATGCATTTTCATCGCCGTTGGTAGCGGCTCCATTCTCTTGTGCCGTGTCTGCCTCTGGCGTGGGTGCAGGTTTCGAATCTTTTGCGATCTTCAGTTTCTCCAGCAATTGGCGTGTTGCTTCCTCTTCGTTTTCCCTTTTCGTCTCATCTGACTCCGGTTCTGTCTCGCGCGAGGCATACGCTGATAGCCGATCCATCATACCTATGACAATGGCTTTGATGTTAACCTGAGGATTTAGCCGTGCCGTCGCAGCCAGAAATTGATCCAAGGTGTGCAGGTGGTATTCATCCGGGAAGACTTGGGTGATTACCTCGAGTAAATATTCTTGCGCCAGGACATCTCTGCATTGCACGACCTGCTCCAGAAGTGGCGACAAGATGACCGTTTTGTAAGACTCCAGATCAACCAGCTGGCTGAGTCTGACGAGGTTACTACCAACAAGCAATTGCAACTCTTGCCTCTCCTTGGTTCGCTGTTCACGATCCCTCGAATGTCCTTGGTGCTGTAATCTAACCCAAAGCTTGTTCATTTCAACGAAGTTGGTCAAAATGAAGCTGATAGAGTCTTGCAGATTCCCTTCGGGGCCCTGTCCGTTACCAGAAGGAAGGTAATCTCGGGCCTGGCCACTCAGGTAGTACCTCAAGAAGAGACCGCGAACCGGATGTTGGACGCCACGACTCATCTCCATCATGTCCTTCATAATCTCTTTTACAGGCGCATCTTCTATGCCCATGTATACGGTGCCTACCGTAATCATGAGGTACAGACGAGGAACAATGTTGCCGGCATACTGAACAAGCTCGTAGAGGTCCGCCAGGTGGTTTTGGGGATGTGAGTCGCGTAGAAAGACAGAGAGGTGTCGCAATGCATCAAACACTGCCATATAGAGCTCGTAGTACTGCTTGGGGCCCAAGGTAGATGTGCGCAATTCCGATACCAAAGTAGAGCTAAGGCGTAGCTGGTCAGCAGGCACCAGCTTGAAGGTGTTTGTTCTTGTGGCCTTACCTGCACTTGAGTGCATCCATAAGCTTGCCGGGAGTCTCGAGACAGCGTCGCATTAAGCTTGTCTGCTGCCGCACGACGACGAGGGCATCTTCGAGGAGACGCGCCTGGTCCTCGACCGAAGGCGGCGGGGAGGTCGCCATGGCCTGCTATTTCCGATGCGCACCACTATCGACGGGGGTTGTTCTCATTCATTGGCTTGCATGTGACAAACGACTAAGACTCGAGTCTTCCGATGAAGGAATTGTTGCCGGGGCAGTAGTTGGTGCGCGGTGGTGTGGCAGAGCAATTGTTGGCGGAGCTCGACGGGAGACCTGCAATGTTCATACCGTTCAGCAGCCAGCGGCCAGCGACACCTCGATCAACGACGACAGCAAACGCACGGCCCACTGGGGTCGCGAGCCGGCAAGCCGCCATCGGCACCAATGCAACAGGGCGGAGCCAGCCGGTCAATTATCGTTTTGCATGAGTACCTAGATTTGCGCATTTTTCGATACAAGATCAGCGTTCATGGTGAACTAGATGGGATGCAGCCTACAGCGCTTGCGTGTTCTTTGATTTTTCCAGGGTTGCTGTTTTCCGGGGTAAACTTGTTGGAACTTGTCTTTAACGAGCATCTCCTATCTGCCATTGGAAGATACAACATCCTGAACTCGAATATCACATAGCATTCCACGACTCGTTGCATCTGATTGCCCAACATGCCGACCATGTGGCTCACTGACACCCAGAGTAAGCCACGAAATATACTGTCTTCGTACGGTGCGACGGAACTGACCAGGATTCAGAGATTGGTATCGCCTTCTGCTCGGGAGGGGGTTTCTTCCTCATTGGCGGCGTGCTGCTCTTCTTTGATAGAGCGATGCTGGCTATGGGCAACATCCTGTTCTTGGCCGGCATCACGTTACTCCTCGGACCTCAGCGCACGTTCGCCTTCTTTGCCCGGCGGCAGAAATGGCGAGGCTCAGCGGCCTTCCTTCTAGGCATAGTACTCATTTTGATGCGCTGGACATTCTTTGGCTTCATCGCCGAGCTGTATGGTATCTTCATTCTATTTGGAGAATTCTTCAAGACGATAGCCGGATTCGCATACAACGTACCTGTTATCGGACCGTATCTGGCGAAAGGGCTTCAAACGGCTGGCGAGAAGGCAGGTGAAGGGACGAAGAATAAGGACCTTCCGGTGTGATCAGTATAACACCTGGCGCCGACATCACATGATGCTGCCCTCGCTACATCGTAGCTGCTGTCAAAGAGTCAGCCGATACCATACGACGTCACTTCCGAGTACAATATATGATGATACGAATGGCAAGAAATCAGAGTATATGATAGCTCTGGCGAACAGAACTGTCTACGACCGTGCGTCGCTATGATGCCCAATGAGCGCTGTCTCGCGCCCAATAACCCCTCCAAATGCTTTTGACGGCCCGCGGCATATTCGCTTTCAATCCCAAACTCCGAAATAATCATGAGAAACGTCTTTGGTCTTGATCTAGTGAGTACCATTGACGGTACCATTGGTTGCGGTGCCCTTCTTGGCACGTCTCTCGCGGACGGCAGCGGCCAGATCTTCGAGGACTGTAACGGTGTTCTCCCAATCAATGCAAGCATCAGTTATGCTGACACCCTTCTTCAACCCTGCAGGGCCTTCAGCCGGCACCTTCTGGTTGCCCTCGTTGATGTGCGACTCTATCATCACGCCGATGATGCCATCTTCGCCCTCACGGAGCTGGTCTGCTACCACCTTAGCCACCTTGGGCTGGTTGCGGTGGTCTTTGAGAGAATTGCCTATGGGAGTATTAGCGTCAGAGGATTACAGGATATATTGTGTTAGACTCACCATGCGAGCAATCTACCATCATGACCTCCTTTTGGTTCTTCTTCCTCAGTGCCTCTCTGGTTTCTTTGATGCTCTTAGCATCATAGTTTGTGCCTTTCGAGCCACCGCGCAGGATGACAAAACAGTGCTCGTTACCACTGGTCCTCGTGATTGCGGCGAGACCTTGCTTTGTGACACCCATGAAGTGATGCTTAGCTGCTGCAGCGCCGATAGCATCAACCGCAACACCGAGGCTACCGTCAGTGCCGTTCTTGAAACCCATGGGGAAGGACAGGCCAGATGCAAGCTCACGGTGAAGCTGCGACTCTGTAGTGCGAGCTCCAATGGCGCCGAGCGAGATCAAATCAGCAAGGAACTGAGGTGAAATGGTGTCGAGCATTTCACTGGCAATGGGCATGCCCTGGCTGGTAAGGTCAACGAAGAGCTGACGGCTGACGCGCAGACCCTTGTTGATCTTGAAGCTCTCGTCGATGTCTGGATCGTTGATCAACCCTTTCCATCCGACTGTAGTGCGAGGCTTCTCCAGGTAGGCGCGCATTATGACGCAGAGGTCTTCATTGAGCTTATCGGCCAGAGCTTTAAGGCGGGCGCAGTACTCAATGGCGACGGCAGGGTCATGCAGGGAGCAGGGTCCAACCATGACCAACAAGCGGTCGTCTTCCTTAGTGATGATCTTGATCGCATCGTGACGACCACGGAGTACGGTTTCTTGGGCATTCTGAGGAACAGGGACCTCTGCGGTTAGAAGTGCAGGTGGGATGAGAGGATCCTGGCCCAAGACTAAAAGGTGTTAGCACAACCTAGGAGCTGTTGTGAAGTGCAGAGCCTACTTCGGACGTCGTCGCTCACAACCTCGCGAATCTCCTTGATGGAGGGGGGTGAGGAAGGCATGACGGGTAAATGGATGTGGTAAGTTTGTATGCAAATCCCAGAGCGCAAGGAGATCAAGCTCAAGAGAGTGTGTCGCTATGAGTGGATGAGGAGGGTAAGGAGTGAGTTGTGGGAAAGAGAGAGGTAGAGCTGGGCAATGGCAAGATATAGGTGAAGTCGTTGGTTCCGCGGGCTGGATGACTCTGGTGCACAAAAAATAATCCAGACGAGGACAGGGTCCACCATCGGCGCACATGTGGCCGAACATCGGCACGCCACCTCGCTCGTGGCTCATCACAAATAAAAGTATTGGTCCTCCACAAACGATCGATTACGATACCCATGCCAACTTCCATAACAGAACAATGACCAGAGTGACTTTGCATTTACTGGATCGGTGTGGTGCAAGAACAAACGAGCTTCGTAGATACATTCGTAGCAGCCGACTTTATTGGAACAGCAAGGCGGAGCTGTCAATTGCCTTTGGCTAAACTCCTGGCCTCTATCACGTGAAGAGTTCGCGAAAGAACCAGCGTTCCCGAATTGACTCCTGAGCTTTATTTGAACAGCATGACGAGCTGCGGCGTCCCGGACGCTCGACCTTCGTATGGTCGCTGCCCCTGCGTGCCAAGACCGCGTCACTCGACCACCCCACACTCACGCTTCACGGCCCACGGCCCGATTTGCATTGTTAAGGGGAAAGGCGCGGCCTTATTACCTCTGACTTCGACTGAATAGCATATGAAACACGCATCCTTGGACACCTGAGGCTTCCCGTTTCCTCTATCCTAGTTCACGTCACAGACCAGACCTTCGTTCTCACTTCCTCCTCACCTTTTTGTCGCCCTCAACGCTGGTCTGGGTCCATGTGATCAACCCATCCTGACCAATTGATGCACCACTAACAGGCTGGCCCTGAGATGTAGAGCTGGACTCCATACCCCACCGCGCCAACGTGACGTTTCAAACGACCAATGATGATCTTTTCTTCCACTCGAAAGCGTTCTCGCGATGTCGAGGACGACTTTGATCTCGGCTCTGCGCCTCTTGGCAAGGTCAGCCACTCATCGCAGCCCCCGTGAAGTCATTGAACTGACAGCTATACTTCTGATAGCGATCCCGAGCAGCCACAGACAATACCCAATCCTTCCCTTCCGCCGCGACTCGACCATGGGCAATACCCCGCAGCCCGCTCAGAATCTCCAACACCGCCGATATGACAGACTCAGACTTCAACTCCACAGCCTCAGAAGCCGGCAGCACAACCGACGACGGCATGGATCTCGACCTGGCTCCGTCCCGTACCTACTCCCCTCAACCCACCCCGCTAAGCTCAAGCTGGTCCGGCCCCAGCACATGGGCACCTCACGACCGACCTCCCCGTCGCGCAGATAGCCTTCTCTCACGCCCCGTCCGCCCCAAACCTTATCCCCTCCAATCCTCTCACGACCCACGCGGCCCATCCACAGCGGTTCGTCTCCACGCCCGAAATAGCGGGATGAGCATGAGCATTACCCCCACGCTCACCACGACAAGTCTCGAGCGCCAGAACTCCCCCCAAGACACTGACGAACCCCATACCCCTACTACCGTAGCAGGGAGCCAGCTCTCACTCCTTTCCGTAAACGATATGGAGATCGACTCAGAGCCCTCGACACCCAGTATCGCACCTCTTTCTATCCCACACCGCGGCGCTTCAACGCCCACCGAGTCTGACTCCGGCAGCTTCATTCGTAAGCAGCGACAGCGCAGTGGTGCATTCATATCATCCCCCTCGGACGCAGCCAAGCGGTTTCAGATGGGCTACCGCGAGGATTGCGAGAAGTGCCGCGATAGAGTGCCGGGGCATATGAACCACTTCCTGGGAGCATGATCGCAGGAGAAGAGAAGAGAAAGACCAGGACAGTCTACGACGTTTGACCTTTCGCTCTGGAGCGAAATGATACACCTCCTTTCCTTACAACTTCTGTATTTGATGTTTTTAGATGGCAGTGACGACTTGTGCATTTCTATTCGCTCTTTAGTTCGGTTGTTTGAATTGGTTGGGCGAGGACTTTTGGCGTTTCGTATATCCTGTTGAGCATTTTCTCATGGTTGGCTCGGAGATTACCTTACCGCTCATCAGGCTTCAAGATGAAGCGGGAATGGTGTTCCTGTCTCTACTGTATGTCTACACGAATGTATCAATCTTACGTTGAACACAGCTAGGTGAATCACTAGGTGAATAGAGGTCCTCGTAGCTTCATTCCAAACGTGCTCCTGTAAACTACCTAAAAAAGCTAACAACGATACACCCTTCGTTAATCCCCATTCCTTTTTCCATCTCTCATCTGATCCTCTCTCCGAAAAGAAACATCGAAACTTTGTGGGGAATCAAGCTGATTCTGTCTTGCATAGCATCCCGCCATTGTAACGTTTTGAGAGGAGTCTACAACTCATTCTTGATGCTGGAAGTGATAGACTTGGCAGAAGCGGCGTAACCCTTCGAAGCGCTAGCGGCGGACTTCGATAGAGACTTTGACGCGCTTGAGGCGGACTTGGATACTTCAGCCCTGGCGGAGTTGGCAGCGGCAGCGGCATCACCAGAAGTCTTAGCAGCTTGACTGGAAGCAGACGAGGCAGACCTCTCAGCGACGCTGGACACAGACGACGCGAAGGAAGAGGCAGCAGAAGAGATCGACGAGATAGAGACCTTGGCTTCCTCGGAACCGAGACCAATCTGAACCTTGGCCCAGTCAAACCACTGCTTGCCCTGGTCGTAGAGGTCGTTGGTGGCTTGGGCATAGGCATTGCCAGCGCTGGTAGTAGCGGCACCAAAACCAGAGGTAGCAGAAGCCGAAGCGCGGGCGCGGTGCTTGCGAACAAGAGCGACGAGCTCATTCTTCTTACTTCCCTGAGGAACCTTGATGCCGTTCTCATCGGCCCACTGCTTGAGCTGGGATTCAGACCAAGAGTTGATGAGCTCGTCAGTCAAAGTCTGCTGAGCGTTGGCAGCAGATGAGGAGAGGGACGAGGCTGCGGCAGCGGCTTTGTTAGAGGCGGAACGAGAGTTGCGGCGCACCGAAGCGATCAGCTTGTCACGAGTGCTTGGCTGAGGTACGGGGATGCCACGCTCGTCAGCCCACGCCTTGAGGTCGGACTCGGACCACGATTGGTACAGCCAGTCACCGGGGTAAGCGGCGGTCTCACCAGCCTTGTTAGCGATGGATTGATAGTTGCTGCGGGCGGTCTGGAGAAGAGAGTCGCGAGTGCGGGGCGTGGGGTTGGGGATTCCATGGTAGTCAAGGAAAGCCTTGACCTGCGACTCAGTCCAGCTACAAGATTCATTAGCACTAGTCAAACCATGCCACACAATTTGACACATACCTGTCGAATATCCAGTTTTGGACGCTGTCATAGGCGCTGGAAGCTTGCTCTGAAGTCTCGGTCCAGCCCTGCTGAACCTGGTTGAGCAGACTGTCCTTGTTCTTCTCAGCACCCTTCTTAGCCTGCTTTCCTTGCGAGGTGAGGTAAGCTGAAAGCTGATTGGTATCCCAGGAATTGTAGGGACGAGCCACGTTCTCCTCCCAATTGTTCTTCACCAGATCGGCCAGATCCTTTCGATCCGCTGGTGTGGGGTAGGGGATGTTGTGGTCAGAGAGCCAGCGCTCAAGCTCAGTCTCATGCCACTTGTTGTAGGCTTGATCTAATTAGCGACCGAAAGATAAGTATTTGCGAGAACGAATAGACTCACCAGCTTTTGAAAACCAGGTGCTGGCGACAACACCGTCGGCGGCAAGGGCGACCACGGCCGCAGTAAGCAATGTGAACTTCATGCTTATGAGGAACAACTGATGTGTTTAGGAGGATGTGAGAGTAATGCCGAAAGCAGAGTGTGATGAAGAAAGCTGCAATGTGGCTGTTTGTTAGGAAAGGAGGCGAAGTTGTGTTTGTGCAAGGTGGAAAGATATTTGGCAGCAGTCGTCAGTGCCAGCTGTTGGAGCTCGAGCTCTGGCGTGCCGCTTTCTGCCTGTGGCTGTCGCTTCTGCATCAGATCGAGCTTGTTGGTGACACGCGCATACGTCATAAGCTCAAATCTTGCCAATCGCACGCGCCACGCCAGGCGATCGCACACCAAATGGCGGGACGCGCTGTGGCGTCCAAATCGATGGCTACATGGTCACATGCTTGCAATCGAGAAATCTGAATTATTACGCAATGCAGGGAGCAAATGATGATGCTGATGTGCCTCGGTCGAACCCGAGTTTCGTCTCTCCGCAACCCCAGAAGTCTTCTGTCAGAAGCCAAAATGTGGAGAGCTTGTTTTCTGCAGCCTTCCCCGCAATATCGATGGGTTCGGCCAAACTGTCGATCAGCCGCAATCAGTCATATCTTGATCCTCCAGCGATAGTCCTCTCGTTGAACGACCTTCCACACCAGGAGTTTCAGTGTTTCCTCATATTGTATCGTGGCTCACCGTCCGAACGATAAAGTCCTCAGACTCTTCATGATGTTGAGATATCCATACAAAATTAGGAAGGGCAGCAAAGATACTTCTTCCAGATGGTCAACTAGCTACTCTCGACGAGCTCGTCTCAGGTTATTATCAGAAGTCAGGGCGACATTGTAGCCGCTTGCATGTTACATGGGGCAGGTTCAAGGTTCGTCTGATTTCAATTGAGTTCTACTGCTTTTATATCATGGTGTCATCTCTGGAAAACCGTCTCAAAAGTCGACTATCAGTGAACCCGAATATCTTCGTGGCAAAACCGAAGTAGACGTCGAACAAGCAGCTTCAGTGAGTGCCACCGGCTTTGAAGAGTCTCGCTGGTCCAATCTGGGTGATCCAATGAGGTACCTCCGGTATCAGTACGTCCGGCCATCGCTCGATAGGTCTATTCATACCGTTCGCCTGTCTGACATGACCCGAACGATACTACCAGGGCCTGCTAATTCGACGAGCTAGAAGATCAGATCAGCAATCTTCTCCCTCTCCGCCTGTCTATTGATACACAAACCTTCTCATGCCAACTGAGCAGCACACTCATCGCGTGACCTTGACCTTCGCCTGCACCTACCCTCGATCCAATCTGTGAGAAGCCAGATTGTTGTGGCGCGGCAGCGCGAGCGGGCTGGACTGGTGGTGGTTGTGCCATGCCTTTGTATAGGTACTTCATGAGGGTGTCGCATAGCTCAGTCCCATTCGGTGCTTGCTGCAGCCTTTGCAAAATTGGTGTCATTTCCGACTGCCGTATCGATTGCAATATTTCTGTGATTGTCGCCAAATGTATGTCCTTCAAAACCAGATATGTCAGCCTTCCGTCCAGGTCGTCGGGTCGGCATTTCACGAACCTTGCCCTGTGTGTCCGCTCCGTAAGGAACATTCTCCAGCGCTCCAACGAGAGCACCCTCTTGATCACCGCCTCTCAGTAATTGCTTGACCTGGCCTGCCAATGTCTGTACATCCGCGGTCGAGACAGGTTGAACATTGGGCGTGAAAGTGGTGAGGTCGAAATTGTACGCCGAGTCAGGGTCGAGCGCATCGATATTGATTGTGCGCCAGTTTACTTCCGCCATGGTTGATTAAGTATCGAAAAGTAGCAGTGGCTGATTGTAGCAGTCAAAGTGGGAGATGACGGTGGGGGTGTGATGCTTGATGCCTGCGGTCTGAGAGCCCGACGTTCGGCCACAGCCCGCAACGCTCGGACCACATTGCACTTCGGCGAGCTTCACGTCCCACGCGACTGAGGCGCGCGATTCCGAATGTTCCTACTTTCCGGTGATGATATCGGCGAATTGATTCTTTATTGTCTAATCCTCCACGACATCCGGTCTCCAACATGCAGTTATCCAGCCCATGAAGTCTTGACTTCTCTCATTTTTGCACGACATGCTTCATGACGCGTATAAATCGCCCCACATCAATAACTTATAGCCTTGGCCTGCTTTCTTGACCAGCACCGGGATGGCAGTGGATGCGGATTGGGCGCGTGATGGCAGAACACACGACTCTGGCTCGCTCATCTCCGGGCTCACTTCACTGGACGATGATACGGACGAGTTCGGTCGAATAGTTGTTCAGCACGTTCGAGATGAGCAACGATTAAATTCGGCGCTTAACAGAAACGGACAGGCATTCCGGAAAGCGAGGCCGAACCTGCGCATAGCCAATGCACTTGATCATCTTGAAATGACTCCAGAAAGACGCTCCATTTCTTCCGTCGGGAGCGATCCAGGAATTGCTGAACACACCTTGACAAAAGGTTCTCCCCCATTGAATGTACCACGGGATTGGGGTCGGAAAGCCAGGCACAACAACGATTGGCTAAGAAGATTAGGCTTAGAGGATGATGAACAACACCCACCACGGCCAGCGAGTGCCAATGCTATCGACACACACAAAGAATTACCACAGAGCGTGGGACATGACTTTGTGGATTGGGCAGCAGTTGCGGATCGACCTGTACGCTCAATCGAAGCAGAGACTCCTCTGCCGTCTAAGGATCGGCAAAATATCCACTCTCCAGAAGCTAGCTCCCGCTCGAACACTTCAATAGATCGTATAAGACAATGGGAGTTGGAACAGGACTTTACGGCGGGCTCGATACTACAATCTACGCCAGCCATGTACCCCCGAAGTGCTAGAATGCAAGAGTTGGAGCGCATACAGAGCCGTGCGATTGCTACCGACAGACTCAGCCGCATTTCGGAACGAGAGACTCCCGAATCGATTAAGGAGCGACTTGAGTCAAGATTGTCAAGGACTGCTGCGCAGCCTGTAAGAAGGCGACGGAGAACGTCGCCTGATACTAAATTGGTGAATGGTACAGCGACTATGGCAAATGGAAAGGAAAATATGCCCGCTATCGGAGTCAAACAAGAACCCAGAACATCTCATGACGTTGGAGGCATAGATGGAGCATCGCCACAAGCTGTACGCGAGACAAAGTCTCGGCCCACGAATGCACGAAACGACTCACTTCAATTGCTAAAAAGATTAGCAAGAGTTACCAGTCAATCACCAAGCCCCGACGTGGCCGACAAAGCAGTTCACACTACTCACACGACACAAGCACAGTCAACAGCAGATAAATCACGTCCACGCCAGTCTTCAGCTCATGCACCAGAAGCCGTCCCTATCGCGCAAGGAGTTGAATTCATACAAGAAACACCGCGAATCTCCGCGACTCTGCCTGCAAAGACTCCGAAAGTGATGGGTGCATGGGTCGACACCCCCTTCACAACCAGACACGAATCCGCTCAGCCCTCTCTGCCCAAGCCCGAGACTCTGCCATCTCAACTCCCTTCCACGATTGAACCATTCACCGCCACAAGCGCCAACGCTCCCGAGCCCGTCCTTCTCGAGCGTGCTGCTTCTGCTCCTCCATCAGCACTACACAACCTGCTCCACCCTTCAGGCCCCGCAAATCCTGCGCTAAACCTAGGCGACGAAACCCTCGCCTCTCTAGAGGGCCTCCTCGATCCCACGGCGACGCTGAACGAGCTCAGTGCCACCCTCCAGCTCGACTCCCTACACGCCGAGCTCGCCGAGCTGCACGCCGTTGGACGACCCTTGACGCAGGCCGATACAGAGCGTAAGGACGAGCTGCTCGCACTCGAGAGCATGGGAGCGCGGCTGAGGGCGGCGAGAAAGGGGGTGAGAGAGGTCGGACGCGGGTTGAGAGATGTGGAACGGCGAGTGGATGGGTTCGTTGAGCTAGAGGGTAAGACTGGTGGGGCGACGACGTGTGAGGTGTGTCGTCGGGGCGTGTGGCGGGCTGCTGCAAACGAGACCTGGGCGCTGTTTGTCCGACCGGGACGCGGGATGACTTGGCTTGGTACCCTCACGCTGGCGGGGATGGCGTGGTGGGTGCTGGAATTTACCGCGTGGTAAGTCCTTCTCAACCTTTCTGCCGGCCCAAACACTGATGAAATCCAGTGAGATGTACTGCCGGCAAGAGTACGCCACTACTATGATAGGCTACGGTGTCGACCCCTTTGCACCTGAATTTCCTTTTGTCTTGCCCACGCTGCTCTTCCGCCCGTTCGAGTGGGCTTGGGGCCCCTTGCTATGGATAATATCGACTTTTGCACAAGCGGCGTGGTCCTATCTCTCAATACCATTCGAGGACGACCCACTTCCTTCATCGAGCCCCGCTCCATTCGCAAAAGTCAATCCCTCGTTTGTCCCACCAGTCCGTGAACAATGGAGCGAACCACGACGCTCGGCGGAGCATCCACCCCCAAGCGAGGATTTCCAGCTGCGCCAACTGCGCGAGCAATTCGGCGGCGACACGATGGAGGAAGATAGCGTCATCGACACCCCCGCCCGTAAATCAGGACGCTTTGGATTCGCCAAACTGTGGTCGTGGACGAAGAGCCCCGCTGAGTCCGCCGATGAGGTACGGAGGGAGACAGTAGCAACGCGTGATGACTGGGCCGAAGCAGAGGCGTCCCGGCGGGACTACTGGTCTCGCGAAGACGACGTCAAAATCGTCGACACGGCCGGGCTATGGGAGACAGGCGAGGGCATGAGCGCAGATGAAGTACTGTAATCTAGACATTTGTACCCGCTAGTATTCACGACTGTTCATGACATTCACGAGGCAAGCGCAAGCAAGAAGCAAGAATTGGGTAGGCTTATTTTTCAACCAATACAAAAGATGCGCTATAGTTGCAGTGATCGGTCTCGAGCAAGGTCCATGCGTAATCATCATCTCCCTGTCTCTTTTTCATGCCTTATGACAGACTATGCTTCAGCCCTGGCTGGGCTTCCCATCACTATCCTTGCCCCAAAACCCTTTCCCCACCTTCTCGTCCTTGCCGTCGCTACTGTCATCCCGCACCTTCTCGATAGGCTTGTCCGCGCGCTTCGCAAACTCCTCGTTGTGCCGCTTCACATCCTCCGACTGCTGCTCGCCGCTGGGCGCCGCGTCAGATAGGATCTTCGGCTGTGCGCCTTTGGTGTCCTTACTCTTCTCTGCCCAGGCGGTGGCGGATGTGTGGAAGCCCCGCTTCTGCTGCTGCTGGGTGGGTTGCTTGGGATCCTGCTTTGTGGAGGTGTTGTGGCCGTCTTTGCTGGCTTTCGTGGGGCCACCGCCCGTGCCTTGGCCTACTTCCGGTGCTGGAGGGCCAGGATGCTCCTTGTCCGCTGATGGGTTGGAGCCTTGTTTCTGAGGGTCAGCTGCCGGGTCGTCCTTGTGGCCCGGTGAGCCATAGTCGCCTGAGGCGAGGCGGATCTGCTGAGTGCGGAGAGAAGTGGGGGCGAGGCGTAGGCGCTGCGAGAGCAGGGTGCGGCGGATCGTGAGCGACATGATGATTGCTGATCTTCTTCAATTTGCTTGCTGTCTCTCGCGGAAGAGAGAGAGAGAGAGAAAGAGAGTAATTGGATTTGCGAAAGGTATTAGGTTTATTCAGGATGATGAGTTTGTGCCTGAGGGTTCGACAGCTGCTATCGATGTCGAGATGAATTGGAGCTTGAGCTCCCCCTGCACAATCGACGTCATCAACCGATCATCCTGGGGTGCGTCGCGGGGATCGACAGAGCAAACCAACCACCAAGCACGACATTTGACGTTCAAGCACAATTTGTGACGGCGCCGAGATCTGAGTTTAAAAAATACACGGAGTACGTGACAGATCGAACGAATGAGCTGTTGGTGCCAAAAAGTTCGTTGTCGTGCATGATGGCTGAAGTCTTACAGGACTTGGTTTGCCATGACCGACAGTCTGACCCCGACCAGAAGCCCTGCCACTCTTCCTCTGATACCATAATGTAACAATACACGTGTGCTGAGTTGCCATAGACTTTTTTTCTGGTGCTAGGTTTTGATATCAGCATTTATAGAGCACAGACCTGATGGGCATCTCTCGGGGCATCTCTCGGGCTATCTCTCGGAGCATCTCTCGGACCACAACCGACCATGACATTCGAATTCCTTCGCATATTTCCTTGCGTTAGCAAATAGAATCTCAAAGCATAAAGAGTACCCGAGTAAATTCATGCGGTCTAGCTGTAATCCCATCCTGAGTTGGCCGCCTAATTGCTAGGTAATTGGCCTTTTTCTGAAAGCTATTCTTCACCGAATCTAAACGCTGCTTATTTGCGGACTGATTGTACCTGACGCTCGATCATAGCGTCACGACCCGGGCCCGTGCCGATCCACTTGATGGGAACGCCAGTGAACTCCTCTACAAACTCGATGTACTTGCGGGCATTCTCAGGCAGGGCTGAGTAGCTATTGATGCCCGTAGTCTTCGACTTCCAGCCCGGGAATGTCTTGTACTCGACTTCGACTTGTTCGAGCACCGCGATAGTCGCAGGGAACGCTGGCAACTCCTGGCCGTTGTGTCTGTAACTGACCGCGATCTTGAGCTCCTCAAAGTCGTCCAGCACATCGAGCTTGGTGAAGTTGAATGTGGTGTAGTGGTTGATGAGTGCAGAGTACTTGAGCAGGACCAGGTCCAGCCAGCCGCATCGCCTCTTGCGACCAGTGGTGACGCCGAATTCCCGCCCGACTTGCTGCAGTTTCTCACCAGTGGCGTCTGTGAGTTCGGTGGGGAAAGGTCCGCCGCCCACGCGCGTCTGGTAGGCTTTCACCACACCGATCACCTCCTTGAGCTTGAACGGGCTGATACCCAATCCCGTGAAGACTCCACCAATGCCAGTGTTGGAGCTGGTGACCATGGGATAGGTGCCCCAGTCAATGTCCAGCATGAGAGCGTTGGCACCCTCCACCAGCATCTCTTGCCCACTGGCTTCGGCGCCGGCAATGAGAGGCACCTGGTCGACCACGTATTCGGCCAACTTGGGACGCCATTCGTCAAAGCGCTTGATCTCGGCTTCAACATCGTACTGCAGCAAGTCGCCGTAGCGCTTCTTGTAGCTCTGCGCCATGGTGCGTAATCGGCTGTCCATGCCCTCTTTGTCGAAAATCTCACCAATTCTCACTCCAGACCGTCCATGCTTGTTTTGGTAGCATGGGCCAATACCCTTCTTGGTGGTGCCAACCTTAGCATCACCTAGCTCGACCTCCTCCAGCCCGTCGACCAATTGGTGCAGCTCGAACAAGACCTGGGCGCGATCCGAAATGAAGATGCGATCCTTGCTGTCGAGGCCATGCTTGTGCAGGGAATCAAGCTCGTGGAAGAACTGAGGCACGCTGACGACACAGGCGGAACCGATCAAGTTCGTTGAAGTGGGGTTGATCAAGCCGGAGGGGAGAATGTGAAAGTCGTATGTCTTGTCCTGGACGACAATCGTGTGACCAGCATTGTGTCCACCTGCGCTTCGGCAAATGAGAGGAAATTTGTAGGCAAGAATGTCTACCAACTTGCCCTTCCCTGTATGATGCGCTTAGCAAGTTTCCCAACAAATTGCGATTGTCGCACATACCCTCATCGCCGAATTGCGAACCAAGAACGACCGTCGTCATGGTTGACCGGGAGAAAGAATTGACGCTGAGCTCGATACTGGTATCGAGCGACCTCGGTGTCAAAACGAGGTAAAAAGAACGATCAATCCCGCCAGGAAAATTTCACGGTTTTGATGACTGGAAATGGATCCGAGTTCGGGTCAGATCCACGGCCAAAATGCGGGGCAGAACGGAAGGAGGGGCAACGCAACACAGAAACACGGATAGGGATAACACATGGGTAAGTAATCATTGATTCTAATTGCATTTCATGACCCTAAATTCTCTGCATAGCACCCGAATCAGTATATGCCCATCCGATGATGCACTCTCCTGTCGATCGCGCGTGGACGGCCTCCGATAACGCCGTCTCGGTCCTTCACTCGTGCCTTACTCCCAGAATTTGAATCATCGTCTCATTCGTAAGTTTCCGCCCTCTACTCTGCTATCGTGCTTGTGACTTGAACGTCATGTATGGGCTTCTTGTCACTGCTAAGGTTTCCGTTCAGCGCTTCAGCTTCCTTGAGAGCAGCGCTGGAAGAGCTTTCCCCGCTGTCTTCCTGGTCGCTACCATTGATGCCGTGAATCACTTGTGCACTCGAAGAGCTGGTGTCCTCTAGCTTGCGTTCGACGGTTGGAGTCTCAACGTTGTCCGAGTTTTCGTTGTGTTCAGCGTGGTGGTCTTCCTTCTCCTCGCCAATCATAGCCGCAAGGCTGCGGAAATTGAACATTGGTTCCACGGTCGAGGCCTGTCCTTGTTGAGGCGTGCTTGACCCAGAGTTCTTTGTCCCGGGAGATTCTACTGCACTCGTGGCCAGAGGGGGCGTTCCGAATCCAGACTCGTTCTTGTAGCTTCCGGTCCCAGATTCAAGCATAGACGAACCAATAGACGATGCCCCAGAGAATTGCCTATGATGGCCTCGTTGCGAGCCATTGCCTGCATTTGGGAGGGGAATGGGTTGCGAGGGCTGAGAAAGATTTGCCCGACTTTCCTCTAAATACCTTTGCGCTTCGTCTGTTGACTTGATGCCGTCGTCCGACTTACCACCAGCATCTCGATTCAGTGTTGATGTTGGCTCGTTGAGAGGATTGAATCCCAGCATCCCTGCCGCAGGAGCTTTGCCCTTGCCCTGTATCTGAGGACTTGAAGTACCAGAAGTGAAGCCCAAGTTACTTGTCGATCTGGTCATAGATGTCGAAGCCCAAGTCGAAGTACTCTGGTTAGTGCTAGCAGTGTACAGACTTCCTGCCTTTTCCGCCTTCTTAGCTGCTTTCTCTGCCTTCTTCGCATCTTTGGCGTCCTGTTTGGCTCTCTTTTTGGCTTCCTTGGCTGCGTCCTTTTCCTCCTTTTTCTTGCGTTCTTCCTCAGCAGCGAGTGACAAGCGGATTGCTTCCATCATCATGAGCTCTTCCAGGTCCTCAACCCTGCTTCTCCTACCAGCGCCACCACGTTGAGGAGTGGAAGCACCCTCGTCACCACTCTGTTGACCATCTTGTTGCCTGAACAGCGCACCGAGTCCCATACCTTCGGGCGTACCTATACCGCCAGAAGAGCCTTCACCAAACAGCCTCCGGCGTCTACCAAGATTGAATGCTCGGAGGTCAATATTCTGCGTATTGCCCAAGACATATGCCGCATTGTGGAGTGCGGTCGCAGCGGCCGATCGTCGTAGTGCGTGAGCTCTAGCATCAGCCAATTTCTTGGCCCAGTCCGGCCGCACCTTGTCAGTGGTGATTACGGACTTGTCTGTGGCTGATAGCGATGTAGTCCTGCGCCTGGAAACCATCGAGCCTAGTGAAGTTGAGGAAGACATTGCAGAAGTCGCCGACGCCAGTGGGTGAGGCGAGCTGGCTCCCACGTAGGTCAGACCGCGTCTGAAACTTGGAGGTTCGTACGTCACGCCAAACTCTGGAGTCACACAGAACGGGCATGCCGATGGTTCCGAAACAAGCTGGCCGTCTTCTTCAGTCTTCGGTTGTTCGGGCGGATTAGGGTTGGAAGAATCTTCATGATGCTCTGGCGGATGTGGATCGGGACGTTTGATCTGGACAAAGCACTCTGAGCAGATTGGCTGGTCGCAGCAACGAGTCTTGTTGAGATATGGCGGATAATACATGAAACAAATGGGGCATTCCTGAGCGTCTTTGTAGAGGTAAGCTTCGATGGGCTGTCCATTAACACAAGGGTCTTTGGGCAGCTGAACTTCCAGCAGCGCAGGTTGGGCGGCGGAACCGGATCGCGAGGCAGACGTCAACGACGCGAGTGTCCTGGCACGACCACGGAAAAGACCCATGCCGGAAGGGGAGACGGGGCTGGTAGATGAGAAAGCAGGGTGTGAAGCGGAAAGATTTGCAGATAGGTCTGACTGATTCGAGGTTGAACGGGATGTTATGGGAAGAGTAAGTTTGTGGACTTCGGCCTCTGACGGTGGGCTCTCCGGACCGTCAGTGATATCTGTTGCGGTCCTCTCAAGTTCCGGAGGAACTTCATCGGGAGCGGGAATGGGAAGGCCTCTTGCGGCTGCGACTAGTTGATGCTCTGTCCATGAATCTTTGTGGTCATTCAGCCCCTTCCAAAAAGGCGCAAGCCGACGTTCAATCTGCGTGTCACTTGATTAGTTCAAGGTTGTCTATGCTCTTGAGCTCTGACATACCTGCAGCTGCCTTACGATGGGCTTGTTGAAATCCTCAGGGCCTGTATAGGTGCCTAAGGTTACCAGGTATCCTCCGTCAACGTGTTCCTCCTTCAAACTCCTTTCCCGTTCTTTTTCCCTCTCGATCCTCTCCTTCTCGAGCTTCCTCGCTTCGCGCTCTTGTTTTGTCTCCCTTCTCTGTTCGTGAGGTTGTGCATCCCTATCCCCAGATCCAAACATGAAGCCCAAGTCTGAGCGACTGCCAGTCCTCGCCGCTCTCCCCGGAGGGTTGTACAAGCCATGCACAAAGCTGTTAGAGGAGCTCTGGCGTTGAGGACCTGGTGGCTCAGCAACGCTTGCATTTCGTATGCTTGCCGGCCTCGACCGGGTGGGTCGGGCCTCTTTAGTAGAGCTGTTTCCCATGTCGTGCGTAGGCTTTCGATGTGATTATTCCATATTGTTAATGCTGACAACCATGCCGAAGGTAGGCAGCTTCACGGGTTTGTCAAGAACCGTGTTGAGCAGCGGCGTGGGGGGGGGAAAATGCGATCCGTACCGACCCCCGACTGTCGCGTGGACTGCACCGTATGCGCTCGCTCACTCACTCAGCTTGGCCGCCGACGGGCAAATGACGCTTGAACCTTGGCCCGCAAACGAACGACAATGGTGAGAGCGTCAGATCGGGGCGGTAATACTTGGTCGATGGGTCAGCAATGAGCCAGATATGCGAGGTGTGCACGATGAATGGGCTTGTGAGGTACTACTGTTAACAACAAGAGCGCAAGGTATTGGAATTAACCGGACCGGCCGTCGCTGTCCAAGCTTGTCTGGGGACAAGTCCTGCTTTGGCAGTGGAGGGGCAAGCAAGCCAATGGTTGACTGACGTTCGGACCCGACACCCAACCGCCGCTCCAAACCTTATGACCGGCTTGTCATTTCTCTGGTTGTTCATTCTTTAAAATACCGCACAATCCTCCGGCTAGATCGGCTCACAGGATTCAAGTTCGCAATGATCTGATCCACATCCCGTAGAAGTGTTCTCGATGCCATTTGACTTGGTGGAAAATTCCATGAGGATACCTGGGGCTGAAATCCTAGCGACGGTGAAGCCCAACGCCCGCGCAATAGCTCCGTTTGGAGCTCCTTATCACCTGGCCACTTCGTTATGACTTCTTGGGAGGATTTTGCCGCAATGCTCACCGGCTGTTGACCACCGAAGAAATTGAAAGTAGCATGCACTGGACACTTCACAACACGAAACGAAACGAAACGAAACGTGAGCCAGTTGGGTCTCGCCTACAAAAAGATTGACCATGGCTACGATCGCGTGACAATTGTACAAGCGACAGACACCGCAGCTCGAGGCCTACCTTTATGACTGTCTCGATTAATCTTCGTCGCTATCATCCTCAACTTCTGCAGCTTCACTAGGCAACATTTCGGGAAACCAACCGTACATTTCGAAGTCGACGGTCAACTCCCCCATGGTCCCTGTTTCGATAGTGACTCCCTCCCTCCTCAAGGCAGATGCTTGTCGGGATGCGCCGTTCGGACCTCTGCCTAAGTGAGAATTATATTCGTCTACAACAGATGGCCATGCGATCGTACCTGGGACTGATACTCCCCCTTGAATTTATGACCCGCTGCCACGGCACCGTATTGTTGTTGAATGGGTTGTTCGGCTGCTTGGAAGCGTCAGGCAGATGCTTCAGACAGACACCAACTTGTCTGTAGGTTTTTGTGAGACGGGACGCAGTCCGATAGACCATCATGTTCAATACCTTGGACGTTCCGCTGTCGACAGATAATTAGATGTCTGTGCCGTGGAACTGTACTAGCACGTCGAGTACTCACGTCGGCCTACAAGGCGTGCAATGTGCCCGTACGATGTCACCCGTCCGTGTGGAATTTCCTGCACAGCTGTGTATACAGCATGGAACCATGCAGCAGCCTCTTCTGACTGCGGCATATCCTTCGATCTTCCAGAGAAGCAATTCATATGACGACTCAGTATTGGTCGTGAATGGTTTATTATTAATCACCTTGAACGACTGTGGCTCGTCATACCTTGAAGTATTTGGCCAACCGTAGATTCTTCCGCCAACCACTTTTGAAAGGTCGACCAAGGCCGAAAACACCAACCAATTCCACAGCCGATGGTCCAAGTCACGACGGCCCTGCGACTCGATTGATGCGACGCATACTTTCGCATCCTCAGCGACATCCCTTACGATGCTCTAATCCCACACATCAATGGGCGCATTCTCTGCCCTCAAGCAGCGTCAGCGTGATCCAGCGTAGACCCAAGTCCGGCGACAGCAATGGATCAAAGATCGAGCTGTACAGATTGCTGTTCCCTGAGGATAGCGTGGGTGAGCGCCAGAAGGAGGAGCAACAGCGTCGGCTGGATGAGCTAGGTCTGAGGATGAGGCAGTCTCAGGCACAGGAATCAATCACAGGAATGGACGACAGTGATACACCAGCCTCCAAAAAGAAGAAAAGGATTGCTGCAGCCAAAAGAGTGCTTGTTATGCGAGGTGCGGGGAGAAATCTGGTTCGCGAAGACTTTCTGCGGATCGTTCCTCAGGCAAAGAACCTCGAAGGGTGGATTACGGCCCGGTCGTTCATTCAGAAGGTCGTGCAGGACAGAGACCTCGAAACTCTTGAGCGACGAGGCACTTACTATCTAATATTCAAGACTGCTGCAGCTACTGCAGAGTACCAGAAGCGTGCGAATCGCGTCTCGAAGCTTGTCAATTTCCATGGTTCACCGTCCCAAGTCAGCGAACGACCCACCCCTCCAGACTTGATGTTCCCTGGAGAAGATGTCAACACGCTGATCCGATCCTACACCCTCATGCCCTACGGATCGACACTCAGGCTGTATCAACCACCCAACGAGTTACCGGACTGGATGGCTGCCATTGCAGACTGTGGAGGTCTGCCTGATATCGTCAATAGACCCAGCAAAATGCCCTTCGAGGTCGCAGTTCGGCTGCCGATGTCCCCCATCTCAAGAAGAGAACTTGAGATGGCTGTTGCCCGGGCAGAAATAGAGAGGAATCTTCCCTGGACTGCATCCTCGTACTCAGCATTCAAATGCGAGGAGTGGATATCCCCAGCGTCTCCCAAACCGCGACCGCAGAGAGGGATTAGGCAGATCATGAAAGGCGATAGAATTATCAGCGACTCTGCCGCTCAAAGGCCTTCGAGTGGACCACAGGGTGTTGGCAGGGACACTGAGAATGAGAGAAAGCATTCGGTCTTCGTTATCGGGTTGACATCCCAAGCTGACGCTGAGGCGTTCGTGCGATATTGGCATCGTCGCATCATCCCTGATCCTCGGGGTGACCCCTCCAAACCCCCAGTAATCGTCAATGCGGATATGTTATGAGATCAATAGAAGCGGAATACCTCATTCATCCATTTCCCAAGCATACTCCAGTTCCTTTCGACTTTGCTGCTTATTTCGTGCCGCAAACCATTTTCTCTCGAACCCTGTGCTGCGATCGACACCATCCCATCTGTAGCCAGGCTTGATCCCGTAACGATTGGGCTCCGATGCACCCTCGTAGACTTTCCGCTTCGACTTGTTTGATCGTCCTCCGACCCCAGCATCGGCCAGAAGCTGTGCCATAGGATCATTCCATCTCTCCTTCGCTTTCATCTCTCGGTTCATCTCCTCGTCGTCAGCATATCTTGCGACCGTGAGGAATTTAGCTTCCTCGAGACGCTCCCTTCTCTCTTCCTTCTCACGCCGCTGAACATCGCCGCGCTTGGCCTCGTCATCCTCGATTTTCTTCTTCTCCGCCTCCTCTGCTTTCCGCCGCATCTCAGCCCTCTTCATCGCGACATCGATTCTACGACCGCTTGCGTCACGGTAAACCGTCTCCTGTGCCATACCTCCCGCGTCCAGACCCGCTTCCTCCATTGCCTTCTTCTCTTCCTTCTCCTTGCGCTTCAGCGCTGCCGTGACCTGAGCCGCTGTCTGCAGCCCCGCCATGGCACCCGACGCCATGGTTGGTCCAGAGTAGTCGGGCTCAACGTCGTCCACGATAGCAGGCGCGTCGCCGTCCGCTTCTCGCGCTCGCGCTTGTTTTTCTGCAACAGCATCGGCCAAAATAGCGTCTGCGGCGGACTGCTCGGCGTTGGACGGTGCTGCTACACCAACTGTTTTCCACGAGGCTGCTTGATCTGTGAAGCGAGATTCACCAGGCACGACCACAGGACCGAAGTCATCGTCATCGTCGCCGTGCCGGCTTTTGGAGGACTTTCCGAAGTCGTCGCCGTCATCAGTGATGGTGAGGCCGTTCTCCGCGGCGTGCTTGCGCTTTCGTTTTTTGGAAGATTTGTCGGCCGTCAAATAGTTTTTCGCGAGATAGTCGGCGAGCGGCATGACTGAGATCTCAAGGCTGCAGTGAAGAGCTCGAGAAGCAACCGTCGGACTCTGTGCTTTTTCTGAGCAGTAGAGATGGTTGTTGTGTTACGCCATGAAGTCGGGAACTGGAGGTGCCGCGACTTTCGAAGATCTTGGCAAACTCTATGGTTGTCACGCTATATATCGGCCTACAGTGTGTGGCGGATGACAATGAGTCACTCATTCGCACGAACAGTGAATTGATTATGTGCTCAATAAATATCTTTTTACACAGTCACCGACATCAGGCTTTATTTAGTCATAATTAGGTTGATCTTATGTGAAAGATTAGCCAATAGGAGCGACCTCGTTTTCCATAGTTGATCATGGCATCACAATATACTGTCTCGTATGCTCCTAACAGGATATGCCTGTGATACTCGTCCATTTTTTCGACGATAGGCAGTTGAACTCACGCTAAAAATAAAGAATTAAGATGGGTGAATTCATAGCGGATTTTCTACTTTTTCCGATACTCGTGTGATACAAGGACTTGCAGGCTTATAAGTCGGCTTCTGATGGCCATTGATAGCGGAGAAGATTGGTTGAGTAGTGGCCACAATTTCCTGCCGCCCGTGACTATGAATACCAAAATCTAGTATCAACAGATGAATGTGATGGCAGCGACATCGCTGGTACGTTCTGCCGTGTCATGCTTCGATAGCATGCAAAGAGTTGCATGGCTACTAGTGGGAGACGGACGATTGGTCATGGCGGACCGAATAAGGTCCCTGTTCAGCTTCTAGGATAGCCAATCAGAATCTGTTATTTTATTACATAAGCTCTATCACATGGCGACTCTTCCTTTGTCCACATTCGATACGGATTTTCAGGTCTCCAACGGTGCGAGACGTTAGTTGCTTTCCCCGGCTTCATAACCCTCTCAAACTGGATCGAGAGACGGTAGACTATGAGCCTGCGTACTGGCTCCCGTTGAGACATGGGGTATAGAACTATCGCAGCATAGGCAAGCTCCACGAATCTTTCGCTCCTGCCATACACTCATACTCCACGAAAAATCCTCTCCTACTTGCCCTCCGCAACCTCCCACCACAAAAACAGCTTTCTTTTCCTCCTTTTCGTCCTCTTCTAGGAAAATATCAAAACAGAATGGCTCCGGACGAAGCTGTCGATTTTACTGTAAGGCCACTGCCTAGAACCAACACTCTAGACGGTGCTTTCAGAATTCACCTTACCACTAAAGACTTGGATAGTTTAGGCGTCAAACCTGGCGAGCTCTGTAGCCTTCGAACAGCTGAAGGCACTACTGGTACTGGCATTGCGTGGAGGTCTACTGATGCCAATACCAAGACAAACACACCCCATGTCAAGCTTACCGATACTTATCGAGACGCTTTCAACTTAAAGCTTGGTAATCAAGTCTCGATCTCTAAGTCCGGCGGAAAGATCTTTCACGCTGATCGTGTCATTATCACCGACGTGTCTGAGCTTGCCGCTTCCGAAGAAGCCAAAGACGACGACTGCTGGGCTATTCGCTGTGCTCATATTCTAGGCAACGTCGAGGCGATTGCCAACGGCATTGCTTTCGAAGCTACATCCAGAAAGGGGCTGAGGAAGCGTTTCCTCATTGAGAGCATCAACTCGAGTACCAGGGAAAGCAGCTCTCTCTTCTTCGTTGATGATCACACTAAGCTCATCATGCAAGATGAGTCGGCGGGCCCTACACCGGGACTGCGAGTTTCATCTCTGACGATCATATCTGACGGCATCAAGGGCCTCGACAACGAGCTCGCTGTGCTAAACAAAATACTGAGCCGCCTCATGGGAGAGATCGGTGGCCATCGACTGTCAGAACGTCATCGCCGCCAAGGTGGCGTTTTACTCTGCGGCCCTTCAGGTACCGGCAAAAGTCTTATCGTCGATCGCATTGCTTCTGCACCATGGAGAAAGGTCCTTCGTATCGACCGCGGCACCCTGTCAGGGACATCTACACGCATGCAAGCCACGATCGCCAGTGCATTCACGGAAGCATTAGCACAGCAGCCTAGCGTTATCATCATGGATGACTTGCACTCCATTGCTGGCTCACAGCGCGATGGTGCGGATGTCAACGTCGCAGACATGCTCGTACAAGAGCTTGATAGGCTCAAGCGTTCGCGAGTGTTGGTTATCGCGACAGCACCACACCCTAGCGCGGTCAACAGTATCCTCAGGCGTCCTCGCAGGCTCGGCAAAGAATTGGAGATTCCGATTCCGGACCAGAAAGCCAGAGTCGAGATACTCAAAGCTATTCATAGTGGAATCACAGGCTCAAGCTCCGACCCCGACTTCGACCTTGTTGCGGAATCAATCGGTGCTCGTACTCACGGCTACGTTGGGGCTGATCTCGAGAAGTTGTACGAAGCTGCCGACGATCATGCGCTCGATGCTCTCGAGGAGTTGGAGGGCGCGAATGGCGTCAATGGCAACGATGGGGAAAGCTTCATTACGCTCGTCGATGGGTCAATTCGTGGCTCAATTCGTTCTCGGCCTTCAATTTCGACTATCGCAAGCACTGAGCGGGTGCCTGGCCGACAATTCCCCGAGATAATCCTGACTATCGAGGATTTCGAACATGCTATGCTCGAAACCAGGCCGACAGCCATGAATGAGATATTTGTCAGCCCTCCGAAAATGTCGTGGGTGCAAATTGGTGGATGCGAGGATATTAAGCAACTGTTGTCTGAAGGCTTCGAGTGGTCTTTGAAACACCAGGATGTGTTGGATGTCTTCAAACTACCGGGCGACAGGGGTGTCTTGCTGTATGGTCCCCCAGGCTGCTCCAAGACCATGACCGCTCAAGCGATAGCAGCCGAGTCAGGCATGAATTTCTTGGCAGTCAAGGGTGGTGAATTGATTTCCATGTACGTTGGCGAATCTGAGCGCGCCATCCGCGAGGTCTTCCGCAAGGCACGTGCTGCTGCACCCAGCATCATCTTCTTCGATGAAATTGATGCCATCGCTGGTGAGCGCGGGTCTGGTCAGTCTGGACTCAACACCGTCACTACCTTGCTGAACGAAATGGATGGTATTGAAGGTCTCAAAGGTGTCCTTGTCCTCGCCGCAACGAACAAGCCAGAGACCCTCGATCCGGCACTTCTCAGACCAGGTCGTTTCGACAACATTCGCTACATTGGTCCACCTAATACTGCTGCTCGCCGTGATATCTTCAAAGTCAAGACGGCGGGACTGCCTATTGCTGCTGATGTGGATTTTGACGCCCTCGGTGCGGCCACTGACGGCTTTTCTGGAGCCGATATCGCTGCTGTGTGCATCGATGCTACGAAGCGCGCAGTCAGAAATACTGTGAGCCGGAAAAAGTCCGTTGGATTTGTCCAGGATGCAATTGTTCCAGTATCGGCAGCAGACTTTGAGGCTGTTTTGCAGACAGCGCGGAGTAGCATTCCGGCCGACATGGTGGAGGACTTCGAGCGCTGGAGCGCAGGGGTCAGTCGCAGGCGTTGATTTGATACCCAATGGCCTTCTTTCGCGGGTGTTTGATGCATTGATTTAGTCCACTATTAATCGATTTGTTCTCTACTCCGTCGCAACGACTTTGACGCATATGGGTACGCTCTTTCGTGCGATGTCTGGGGCTGTCGATTGGCTGCGACGCTCGCCACCATGGTAAAGTCGGTGGGCAGGTGATTATCCCGCAAACACCCCTGCAGGTAGCCCTGCGAGTTCGGGGGCACTGAGGTGTCCAAGGTGATTCGCGACTAGTGGCGCCGAGAATCGCGCGAGTGATTAGAGAAGTGGTCGAGCGAGACAGTCACGTTTGTGGGAAGTTATTGGGTGTGTAGGTAGCCTTGCATGCAGCCCTGCGAGTCCTGCGGCGAATAGTCGCCCAAGTAGGTCTGCAATAGGTGTGGCAAACGATTGTGCGAGTTGGCCAGTAAGTGCTCCGGCCAGAAGTCCGGGAAACCGTCTGCCAAATAGCCCACCTGATCACTCCGTTGGTAGCGGTGGCCATGCTAGAAAGCGTGGAGATGCTCTTTTTGGTGTTTCGTGCATGATGACTTGCCTCGCATTGCTAACAGGAGAGAGCAGATCGACTTTGCGCGACTGGGCGTCCAATACCTGACCACAGGCGCACCAGCTGACATGAGAGTAGCCGCGCCGCATATTGACGATCCTCGTGGTTACACAACCTCCTATGCACGGTATGGTTCGAGAACAATACCGAATGACCTGACATCTACTGGTAATTCCTACAATTTGCATGAATCAGGTACACCATAATGGCATGAATGTACTGTCCCGTTTTTTCCCTCTACAAGATGAGAACAATTGAAGGCTTGATTACAGGCCGCATGCGAATCGAATCACCTGTCCCATCCGACTATCTCCATCGTTATCTCCCGCTTCCTTGTTTGCTTGTGCAGCAAAGTCAACGATACAGCTGTCAAGGTAACAGATTGATGGAGCGCAGAGAATCGCCGTGGTTGTGAGATATTTGCGTGCTTTTCGCCATACCAGCCAGCGTAATGAATTGACCCTACCACTGACTGTCTCCTGATTAGGATAACACACAACTCGTGCTGCTTGGCGTTGTAGCAGTGTGCAGATATTTCATGAGCAACTCCGGCTTGCCAGACTATTGCCAGACCATTGAAGAAGCGATAGGAGTCCTCCACAACGCGTACAGATCTGTCAGCAGGCGTTCGGCGGCTGCCAGATGCAACGCAATGCATGGGGCATGGCACGGGCATGTCATGGCTGACCTGAACATACAAGTAGAGCCTTACGCCGCAGGCTATAGACCTTAGTGGCTCAAGATTGGGTGACAAGCACGCACTTCAAGGTCCGGGCACTGGGCCAAGGCTTGGACAAAGTCCCGCTTTCGTGCACCCGCAGCCTGGGCCCGGGTCAGCCGGAGTGCAATCATTAGATGAAGAGATACGCCGGAAGACATTGAACTCCGTCGCCGGTCGTCTATCGTCAAAGATGGATCCATGATCCTAAGGCTCAGTAGAAAAGTACATGGTACATCTGGTACACGGAACCACTCCGGCTCTCGCTGGCAACCAAAGTGTCATGCTGCAGGGCGCCCGACCCGCACAGCCCCTCCGAATGCAGACAGGCGCCTTCTCGGCCACAACTCGTGAAGTCACACGAAGCCGATCGATCGTTGGCAAGTCACAGCAAACTACTGGCCACGCGCATGCAGACGGGACAATTTAGTGGCGTTTCTTGTACGACGCCAGCGAGATGACGGCATTGAACGGATACGCAGCAGTGCATCGTCATGTCGGGTTCTGTTTCCTTTTCTTCTCTTGTGGAGATGAGCGGGTAAATGACAGGGGGAAGGTGGAGAGACATGTAGATAGCAAGACATGGATACAAGATTGTTTAATGGCATTGCGGACGCTGGAAGAGAGTGTGGCTAGGTCTTTAAGCCATGCAGCCAATCCTCGTACGACGTGGCGGAGGCACACACGAAGATTAGGCATTGACTTTCGGGCAGCGGCCGCTATTGCAGCAACGTCCGGCTGACAGCTGGGGAGCATATGAGTGATCACGTCCGACGTACAGAGAACCCCGTATACCGCGCTATCGCGTATTCTGACAGTGCACGAATACGACGCAATGCACAGAAGGAGGGACGGAAGAGCTCAAGATCATTTTCTCGATGCAGCTGAAGCGTGTAACCGCCGTAAATTTCCAGCCCTGACCGCACCGCGCATGCCCCGTTCGGCGCTTGCCGAAAGGGGAAGTCGACGCAGCCGCCGAAGCCCGATCACGTGTCTCGCGGCCTGGCCCTGCAGGTCTGCTGATGCGTCCTGATGCTTGCGGTCTGGGATCAGCGCTGTTGGTCGTCGAAGCGCTGGAGGATGAGGGACAGCCAGCTAGCAGCTGCGGTTGAAAAAATCGCCCGGCCTTGCGAGCTGACCGCCAGAGCGCAGAGTGCAGAGCGCAGAGCCCGAAGCCCAAGGCCCCTGATCCCCTCCCTAGCCTGATGCTGCTTGCTACATATGACTGAGGTTTGTATGCTGACTTTTGCCCAGCGACGTGTCAGGCTAGGTGTGCACCGAAAATGGATGTCGCATACATAGTCGGCCGAAGATGTATGTCACAGCTGACTTGTTGGTGCTCGCATACAAAAGATATGACGGTACATTCCCTCACTCGCCCGCCCTGCCCGCTGGTTTCTGCACGCCAGTTCCTGTACCACCCGTGCTGGGTGACGGGCAAGCAGGGAATCGCTGGACGCACAGACTCGCCATACGCACGCGCCCTCCTCTAGGCGCACGCACGCTCGCACAAAGCGGCCGAGCGCAGCTGAGAGGAGGAGAAGAGATATCAGTGGCGGTGGCCGGGTCGACTGGGCCTCTGTGGTTTGTGGTCTGTCCTGCCCTGTCTGCTCGACACTCTCGAGTAGGATTTCTCCCTTGCAGTTTCCTCGCGCGGCTTGGCCCGCTCCCGGTCCCGGTCTTACTTAATCAGCCTGTCGGCCGCTTGCCTTCCCACCACGCGTCCAATAATAAGACGCTCTCCCCTCGCTCCCACAACCGTCCTCCAATCATCGCCCATCGCGCCCTCTTTCGCCTTCTACCAAAAGGTTCAGAACACATCGCTCCCGAGTCGTCTGTGCGGCACGCGCGCGTCACGTCCCGTCGCCTTCTGACTCTGAGACCTTGACACGCCAAAATACTGGCTGTCCATATCGCAACAATCCCGAGCAGCTAGAAGCTGTTTTCGCACGGTCGCGCGTCTCGCTCATCGTCGACCCCGGGTGGCTGGGCATTGCCCCGGCGCCGCATTAACAGACCCTGTCGACACCGCCAATTCTCTCGCTCGCACATAGACACGCAGTCGCCCGCGCCAACGCGCCATTGTCGACTGTGGTCCACTTGCAATGGACTACAGCCACTACCCTCAGCAGCATGCGCATCCCGGCCATGCGCCCGGCGCACAACAATTGCATGCGTCGCACAATCAGGTCTCGCCTGTCATGAACCAACAGCACCAATTCCCGCCCGCTCAGGCGCCAATGGGCTATCCTCAGAGCTACCCAGTCCACGGCATACAGGGCGCCTACATGAATCCCAGTCACGCCGCTTCCATGGCTGCTGCCGCCGCCTCGGGGTATCCTAACTATGCCTCCATTCCCGGCACCCTCGCACAAGACCCGAGCGCATCGCCGCGCGCAAAGGTGGACGCTCGACAAACACCTCGATCTCCTTCACAAGCTCAGATGGGTGCACCTGGCGCCTTACCATCGCAGCTGAGCATGCCGCCTGGGACCATGCCACCAACGGTACCTGGTCGCCGGATGAGCTCAGTCAGCAGTCCAATGGCCAACCAAGCTCCCGTCATGGCTGCCATGGGGCGTCCCTCAGCCACACCCCAGGTCGCTCGTCCTTCAGTACCGCCAGCAGCTCCTCAGGCAGCTCCAGAGCCTGCTACTGCTGGCGCTGACGATGCGCCCCTCTATGTCAATGCCAAACAATTCCACCGAATTCTCAAGCGGCGCATGGCGCGTCAAAAACTCGAGGAAGCTCTGCGTCTGACCTCCAAGCAGAGGAAACCATATCTGCACGAGTCGCGACACAACCATGCGATGCGTAGACCCCGGGGTCCTGGCGGCCGTTTCCTTACCGCCGACGAGGTGGCAGAAATGCAGAGGAAAGAAGGAGAGGCATCAAGCCAACCAGATGGGACCAAGGAAACAGAAGGCGCAGGCGCAAAGCGACGCGCTGACGACAGCGAAGAGGTCAACGGATCGGCCAAGAGGTCGAAAACGACAAACAGCGATGAAGGCGACGACGAAGAAGATGGAGCTGGCGAGGATGAGTAAAGGCATACACCCGCATAATCCGACGACACGCATTGGACCTGCAAACAATATACCCCAACTCGGTTTTCTTTCTACTGCTATTCTCTTGTGTCTATTCCCCTTTCCTAACGACATGACATGTTCGGAGTCCAGTACTACTACCTACAACAGCATGGCAACAGCGCCGGCACGCGCACAAGCGAATGAGGAATTGGGTGTCTTGTATTTTATAGCAAATAGGCCGACGGCGATCATGGCAGTTGCCGTGTGCCACGAATTGCAACAATGTTATTTCCCCTTTAACCTATCCATTATCGTGACGTGACGCGTGGTGGTTTGAGCTGCAGGAGTCCAACGCGCAAGCTTGCGACCCTGAATCTCCCTCCAGACAAATTCGTCACGCGGATTTATCTCCAACCGCATCCTATTCGTCAATTCTTCCTGGATTCGATCCATTGCCCCGATTTCAATTCTGACCGTGTATACTTTGGATCTGCTACAACATTCAACCCCGTCTTGTGACTGAACTTATCACTCATCCACAATCTGCCCGCATTGACAGGCTTGTCGCATCTCCACATCCGCTGGGTCAGGGAGAGCGAACCTTATTCGATCACGACCACGAATGACCCATTGATCTTCTTCTGTCGTATACCCAAGACCCGGACTCGAGCGCGCACGATCAACCAATATGCGAGTACGACGAAACGGCAGGCCGCTGCTGTGGCTGCTGCTCCCCACCCTCATTGCTCAAGGAGTACTGGCCACATCGTCAGACAGTCATCCAAGTCTTGGAGCTCTCGCGCGAAGGGGAGCCGAAGCAGCAGACCCTGAGGACTTGGCTATCGCGTCTTCATCTAAGTTGTCGGACGCAAATAAGGATATCGGCACAAAAGATGCTCCGGTGGACGGCCGGGACGGCAAACCGCACGCAGGACCCTGGGTGGGCAAGGATACTGACTCCAAAAAGTCATCTACCGACACGAAGAAGAAGGTATCAGATGGAGTGTCACGCCTGGAAAAGGCGGGTGACGGCAGCGCAATTCCCGACAAGAATGACGGTGTAATGGATGATCCAAATCGAAAAGCTCCCGAAAAGGGCACGACAGGCACAGAGGGGGGTGTATCAGAAAGAAGCAAGAAGGAGAAGATAACGGAATCTAGTGCTGATGACACCGCTGCAAAGAAGCCAAAGGCGCCAAAGGAAGCCCCACCTCTCCCGCATAGTGAGCAGGAGAAGATCAAAGAGTCCGCTGCGAAGAGCGGCAAGGATACGGAAAAAGGCGACGATTCAGCGTCAAAGGAGAAACCCCGGGGCGCCCAGGGACTGGAGGTCAGTATCCTGGCGTAAGATTCGCAACGAGATGATAACTGACAAATCACAACAGAAACCCGCCGACTTGCCAGACAAGCCCAAGACAAATTCAGCAGCCGACATACCAAAGAAGGGCAACTATCTGGTCGACACTTTACCCTATACCGAGGGTCAAAAGCGCCCGCCTCCCAAGACAGCCCCCAAAACGTCTGATGGCGAAAGCAAGTCAGGCGCGGCTCCTATTACCTCTGGCGAGCCCGACGAAGGCTTGATTCAACCACTCCACTCATTCGTCCTGGCTCTGGTGATGATTCTTTTCTCCGAAGTAGGCGACAAAACTTTCCTCGTTGCGGCATTGATGGCCATGCGCCATGACCGCCTCGTCGTCTTCTCCGCTGCTTTCTCCGCCCTGATTGCCATGACCGTCCTCTCCGCCGTCCTTGGCCACGCTGTACCCTCACTTCTGCCCCGTCGCTTCGTCGCTCTTGCAGCAGCAGGTCTGTTCTTCGTCTTCGGCGCCAAGTTGCTCCGTGAAGGCCTAGCTATGCCACGCGACTCTGGCGTGGGCGAGGAGATGCGCGAGGTCGAAGCTGAACTCGAGGAGAAGGAGCAGCACATCGCGCGCCGCCGGAGTCGCGGCGCGAGTCTCAGTGTCGCTGCCCTCGAGGCTGGCCGTGGACGTAGCGGCACCATTGGTCGTGGCTCCAATCTCCCTCCTCGTGCCGACAGCCCTGCAAGCGAGGGCTCAAGATCTCCTAGCCCGTCTGGAGTGGCAGCGTCTACTTCATCGACCATCTTCAACGGTCTGAATAACCTTTTTTCACTTGTGCTTAGTCCGGCCTGGGTGCAGACTTTCGTCATGACTTTCCTCGGCGAGTGGGGTGATCGCTCACAGATTGCGACCATCGCCATGGCTGCGGGACAGGACTACTGGTGGGTCACTGGAGGCGCTGTGTGTGGTCACGCAGTGTGTACTGGTGTTGCGGTTATTGGAGGCAGAGCATTGGCTGGTAGAGTCAGCATGCGTGTTGGTATGTGCATTCCCTCCTTCCTCCGACAAACGGAGATTCTAACACATTGCAGTCACGATTGGAGGTGCAGTTGCGTTCCTTGTCTTTGGCGTCGTTTACTTCGGAGAGTCGTTCTACACCTGATGGTAGAGTCTAGACCGCCACCCTAACCACAAGGGCTAGTTCATGCTACGGTCGTGGGATTGGAAGTATGGACTTGCTTGATACTCTTGAGCATAGTTGGACAGTCCAATTCAGTTGCCCGTCGACGGATGGAGAGGAAGACGAGAAATAAGGCATGCATAAGAGAGCACAGGGGCGCCTCGAAGTCCAGATGGCTAAGGTACCGTATCACGCTCCTTTTTCAGACGTGAGGTGCTCTTCCCTGTAACATAGTCTGGTGGTATGGTAACAGTGTGGCTATCGTGAAGGGAGGACCATGAAGACTCGAGTATCTATATATTTGTATAATGGGGCTCGCGGCACAATGAGATACATTCCTATCTACGTACAAATTGAACCTTGAGCACATGCACATATTGTTGGATATGTAATAGGCGGACTACAGACAAAGTCAAAACATCACCGGCTTGCAGTAATCAATTATCAGAAGCTCGAAACACTGATGCTCATAAGCCGGTCGCCAAAAGAAGGAGATCACGTGACCTTTCTTGCATTTCCAATGCTTAGCTGATGCAAGACTTCCCGCGCGGTTTTGTCTCCGCGCTTGCCACGCAGATGTGCCGAACACCGTCCAGGCTGGTGCTCTGTCACCCTTATGCAAGCATCAAATAATATAGTTGCGTGACTACTAACGACATTTCCTGATGCTCCTTCCTTAATCTCGTACATTCCTCCCAAGTCCGCTCCCTTCACCAGCCAGTGGGTATAATAATTGTCTCTGTCCCATCCTCATGCGCTCCTATCTTCATCCAATTTTAAACCTTACGATTGCCATTATCGCATTCTACGCAAAAGACCAACTCCAACACCGTTTCTCAACCCTGCTATCCCCAGTCTTCCACCCCAAGAACACATCCTCCACAATGGTGACCGCCGCCCCCAAATCAACCCCCTTCCATGGCCTCCCCGTCATCCCCCCCAGTCTATCCTCCCCCTCCACCACTCCCCGCAAGATCCACAAAGTCTTCGAAGCCGTCGAGCAGGCCGAAGGCGCCGGCGCCCGCGTCCGTCGCTCAGTGGGCTCGCCGCAGCTGCGCCGCCTCAGCCCATTCCTGATGCTGGACCACTTCTCCATCGCCCCAGGGGCTGGGTTCCCGGACCACCCGCACCGCGGGCAGGAGACGATCACGTACCTCTTGTCCGGCGGCGTGGAGCACGAGGACTTTGCTGGCCACCGGGGGATCATCGGGCCCGGGGATCTGCAGTTCATGACGGCGGGAAGGGGGATCGTGCATGCGGAGATGCCGGTCGAGAATAAGGACGGGAGCAGCAATGTCGGACTGCAGCTGTGGGTCGATCTCCCGGAGAAGCTGAAGGATTGCGAGCCGAGGTATAGGGATTTGAAGGGCGAGGAGGTGCCGCTGGCAAGGAGTGAGGATGGGAAGGTCGAGGTCAAGGTCATTTCTGGACGGGCTTATGGCACGGATAGTGTCGCTGAT
Source organism: Myriangium duriaei CBS 260.36 (assembly GCA_010093895.1). NCBI lineage: Eukaryota > Fungi > Ascomycota > Dothideomycetes > Myriangiales > Myriangiaceae > Myriangium > Myriangium duriaei. The sequence continues at coordinate 1,193,654 of ML996085.1, forward strand.
CTGGCGTATACACCGGTGTGGTTGCTGGATGTTACGGTGAGGCCGGGTGGGACGTTTGCCCAACCTATCCCGTATAGGTGGAATGGGTTCATCTACACACTGTCTGGGACTGCGACGTTTGGCTCGAGCCCGGACGCTCGTGTCGTGGGACCTTATCACAACGTTGTGCTGGAGCAGGAGGGCGATGCTGTGGTAGTGGGCGTCGATGCTGGCGCTGACGAGGAGGCGAGGTTCGTGCTTGTCGCAGGGTCGCCGCTGGACCAGGAGATTGTGCAGTATGGCCCATTTGTCGGGACTAAGCGCGAGGATATACACAAGGCTATCTTCGACTATCAAAGTTTTGCGAATGGGTTTGAGCGTGCGAAGGGATGGGAGAGCGAGATTGGGAAGAGGATGGTGATGTGATGTGGTGCTTTCGTACAAGTTGGTAATAAAGGGGAACGATAGGGTGAGAACGAAATCAGCGTTATTCACCATGGATTGTATTTTAGCATGTAGCGTTAGAAATGGGCTGAAGTATAGAGCATGTATCGTCACGATTCCACGAGTACCAATTCAAATGAATTTCTGTTCGTAAACGCTTTCACTCTGAGTATGATCCCCCTGTGCAAACCCCTTCCTTTCGTGATTTGTAGCATATTCAGTAACCACTTCTTGGGTCGATTGTAGCGGGTGAAACTTAGCGCACAATACACAGAAGCAAAGCATAGTGCGTCAGAGAGCCCGCCATGGTCAATCTTGGACTACAGCAAGCAGTATGTCAAGCGGTGATGTTGGTCCAAAGAACCCCGCCTACACCATTCGTTCTCCGCAAGGGAGAAACGTGCTCAGTCCGCATGTCACAGCATAGCAAAGCACTTCGACTTGAGAACGAACAAAGTCTTCACCAGTTTTTACAAGACCTAATGCTTCATTCTCGCAGCCTTGAATCGACTCACTTTCCTCACCCTTCCATCCGCCCCTTCCTCCATGAGCGGACCTTCGCCATCGTCTTCCTCTTCCTCAGGCGCCTTGAAGCCGCCCTCTTGACGGATGACCTTGTTGCGTAACTCGTAATATCGCGCCGCTAGCTGATGGCGCTGCAGCTCCGGGTCGAAGTCGTCCTCATCTTCGGTAGGGGGATTCGGCGGCGCTTGGCTCTCGCGTTCAAGAACGTTATTGGACAATATAGGTCTATCTTCTTGTGCGCGTTCGGTGTGCTGGGGGTCATTTGATTGGGACGACGCACGGGCTTGCTTGAAACGGGATACCTTGCCGGGCTTTGTGGGAGCGGCTGTGGTTGCTGTGTCGCGTTCGAGCACTGTACTGGCCAGAGTGTTTTTGTCGCTTTGACCTGCCGTAGTGGGTGCTTGCTGTAGTCGTTCGGGCGCCGGAGATATATCGAGCTCTTCAGCGAATCTGACGCTTTTTGGTGCGTTGGCGCTGGAGCCAGCCGATTTTGGTTTCGATATCGTCCTGTCCGACAGTCTCTGCTGGATTGGTTCTGGTGTAGAACTAACACCGGGCTGTCCATCGACCGGGAAGTTGGGGCCGGCATTTGTCATCAACCGACCATTCAGCTTCTTCTCTAGGTCCTTCATCTCTCTCCGATAATCCTCCGTGATGACGGAACCAAGATTTCTGCCATGCTCGTCTTCGTCCTCGGAAAGATCACTATTGACCGATACATCATCCATATCTGCCAGCTCGTCGGTAAAATCATCGTCGGAATCTCCTTCCAGAAGGTCTATTTCAGCAACCACGTTCCCAACTTCATTCAGGTGGTACTGGAGCATTTCGCGGCGCAATTGAGCATCCTCCGGCGATTCGTCTTGTGGTAAAATGGCGCCTGATGCAAGGATTTCGTCATCGTCGTCGATTTCAATTACTCGTTGACCAGGACGAAAAGTTCCGTTGATGAGCGATTCAGTCAAAGGCCGTGATCCTTCAGGATTTGACTGTCTGACGGATGTGGGCACGGCTTCAGATCTGGGTCTGTGCGGTTCCTCTGGTGTTGAAGCATTGATTCGCTTGTCAGAAGCAGGAGACGTTCCAGCAACTGGCGACGAAATGTCTCCATTCACAGCGCTCTCACCAGGACCATCGTTTTCCGCAACCGTGATAGTACCCTTTGCAGGTGACACTTCGGCAGTATTACTTGGGGGTCGTTTGGGAGGCTGTTCATTTGGTGTGCCATTCTCGAGATTCGTGACGCCGGCTTGCCTCAAAGTTTCGACAAGTTTTGCCGTAACTTCTTCGGGATGCTGTATCTTACTTGCTACATCCCAGTTAGCTTAGTTTAGCGTGCTCTTTATGAAAAAGAATGACTGACAGACAACATTGTCCTCATCATCTAACTCCTCAATGATCTCAGATATTGGTAGCGGAGGCTCCGCTTTTGGGTCAGCAGGCTTCACGGTGTCGTCCAGTCCTTCAAGGTTATGATCCAAAGAAGTGATCTGCTTTGTGATAGTATTTATGTTTTGCTGCACATCTGGTGACGTTAGGCCAAGCATTCCCAGAGGATGCCCGAAGACTCACAATCTTGTCGCTTTTCAATGAGTCGTACGATATATTGAGGTTTTCGGACATCCCTTTTGTCGATACCAGTAATCTCGTCAATCTCTGTCTTCGTTAATAAGAGGCCTTGAAACGCACGTGAATACGAGCAACACCTTTCTTGGTCAATAATTCGCCACCAAAGTCATCCGCTATCCGTATCTTGTCCAGTCAGCAACATACCACAAGATTGTTGAGTGCAGGTCCCACTTACAATCTCGTCAGATCCAGCGGATTCGTCCAGTTCCCCAAGCTCTTCTTTGAGGCCTTCGTACTCGACGTCCCATGTCCGCCAATGCTGCAGAGCTGTCTGTAGTTTAGTGAGGCTGGCCTCAAGTTGTGCACGCCTGGCCTCCACAGAAGCGACTATATCCGTCGCCATCTCATCCGCTCCACGGCAGAACTTCGACCTAATACAAGAATTGCGTGAGGAGGAGTAAAATCTGGTGAAGAGAAAACGATAGTGAGGTGATGAACCCGAGGCAAGTTTTGCCGAGCACCGACGTCGAAGCTCTTTGACATGCATGACTAAAGGTGAAGCAGCCCTCTAGAACTATCCGCCTATATATCGCCCTTCTCTCAATTTCCAGGACTTCACAGCTCATCATCTCGTCCGCTATCATGTCACGCACAATGCAGGCCCGCTCGGGCCCCGCCGTGACGCGGTCGAGCGACCAAGATGGTGAGCTGCACCGACACTTTTCCAATATGAACATCGACCATTCTGACCCGTTCGCAACAGACATATGCCCCGTATGCAAGTCGTCGCGGTATCTCAACAAGTCCATGCGATTTCTGGTCAATCCAGAATGCTACCATAAGATGTGCGAGTCCTGCGTGGATCGGATATTCTCACATGGACCAAACAAATGTCCTATTGCTGGCTGCAATCGAACTCTACGCAAACACCGCTTTCGAGAGCAAACATTCGAGGATATCCAGGTGGAGCGCGAGGTAGACATCCGCAAGCGAGTGGCAGCGATCTTCAATCGGCGAGAAGACGAGTTTGATAGTCTGATGGACTACAACAACTACTTGAACGACGTAGAGGACATCACATACAATCTGATTAACAAGGTCCACGTCGAGGAAACAGAGCGCAAGTTGCAAGCATATGCATCGCAGAACTCCGAATCAATATCTCAGAACGCTACTCTGGCATCGCGAGAGGCGCAAGACTTCACAGCCCTACAAGCAGCAGAACGGGAGCAGGCACGATTACGAAGAGAAGCAGCTCGGCGCGAAGAAGAGGAAGAACGGAAGGAGAAACGGGAAGGAAGGCAGAATATCCTCGACCGTTTGGCTTCAGGGGTAGATGCTAAGGAGCTCGAAAAGGAGCAGCAAATCGCCCTCAGGAAGAAGACGGAGAAGAAAGAGCAAGCAGAGCGGCTGGCGCAAATGACGAATGGTGCTGCAGGCAATGGAGGTTTTACGATCAAGGGCCTCAGGACGAAGAAAGAGCCCGAGCCGGAGAAGCCTTTCGATCCATTTGGCGGTTTCAGCATCAAACCGCAGTACTATGCTGTGCAGGAGCGGTATGAGTGGCCATGGCTGAATGGCCTTCGGGACGATGTTATCATTGATGCCGGGGGTTTCAAAATTCAGGAATTTCACACGCGGGCACTATGCGAAGCTTTCTCCGGACTTGGTGTATTTGTCGGAAAAGAGCAGCGTGACTCGACCGTGGGTAAGGAGGTATTCGGAGAGCCAGGTGTTGGCACGGTAGCAGCAGCTGAGGTAGCCGGTGGGGATGTGAAGATGGAAGATCCATTCTAAGCATGTGATCTTGGGCCAGAACTTCAGGGCAATTCGCCACGGAATGACTTTGATACAACTTTAGCGTGGCGTTGGGGCAAATGAGTATTACGACAACTAGTCGTTATATGCTCGGTCATATCATGAGCATGAACATGTAACCTTACTACTGCATAAGACATATTTCACGAATCAATCAATCAAATCAAGTAAAAGTAGCCTCACCAAGGCAGCTCGTAGCCCTCGCGATGCCAAAATTTGCCCGTGTCGTTAATCGTCTTTTCTTTCATGACTCCCCACAATTTGGTCGCGGCCTCCTCGGGCTCGACAGCCTCCTTTAGCTTGTGTGTTTTGCCGGTGGTGTCCAGGGCAGTCTTGACGAAGCCGGGATGTAACAAGCTTACCACCACGCCTCGATCCTTCAGGTCCACAGCCAGATTACGCCCGATGGAGTTGACTGCAGCTTTGGACGCACGATAGGCATAGCTGCCGCCAGAGGAGTTGTCACCCATCGAGCCTACGCGTGACGACACGATGCCGACTCGCGGCTGTGAGGATGCCAGCAGGTTTGGCAGCAGAGCTTGGGTCAACAGAAATGGTCCAATGGTATTGGTCTCAAGGGTACGGGCCATGATATCCTTTGTTGATGTCTCAAGAGCGTCATCAGCAGCTGGCGACATGATCCCCGCAACGTTGAGCAGAATGTCTACTGGTTGCTTGTTCAAGGAGGAAACGAAAGCTGAGATGGATTGCGGATCACGGACGTCCAGTGTATCCGTCTTGCATTTGAGTGACGTAAGTTTTGAAGAGGACTTGACGTCCGTCGCGTAGACAGTGTATCCCTTTGACGGTGAGAAATTGTCCAGACGAGTAATGGAATCTAAGACATACGTCGTCGATAAGAGCCTGGGCAAAAGAGTGCCCAATGCCGCTTCCACATCCAGTCAATACCGCGGTCGGCATGCTAGGTGTCTAGTGAGATATCTTCTCTATCTCGAGAAGCGCTGTATACACCGATTCTTGCTGTGTATGAAAGGTCCAATCGGAGGTCACGTACGCAAGAGTGAGAAGATAGTACAAGGGGAAAATTGAGAACAACAGAGACGTATACCTTCGGAGGGTTTACTTACAACATATATGGTGCTTCGTGATATGTCAGCCATCTCTCGAACCTTGAGTGTCTTCCGCCATGACGATAGTATTGCAGAGATCGGCGAATGACCCCTCACCTGTTCGCGCCATCTACCCCGATCTGTGGGGCAATCCGAACCGTCCGACCTGTCCAACAGTCGTGCAGAACATCAAAGTGCCATTTGCGGGCAGGCATCACGAAGCTCTTGCTTGGTGGAAGTTGATGCGGGTCGAGTCCAAAATTAGACCGGGCTGAGACTCGACAGCATCCTCCTCCGAGTATTTTCTATATCTCGACTCGAACTCCAACACCGCCAACCACCACAACAATCAATCAAGAGGACTCAACCACGAAGAGCGATCCCTTTCCGCTGGATCATGCTGTTGGCCATGTGTATCTGTTCCAAAGCATCCTCGAGACACCGATAGCGCACCAATCCACGCCAAGACAGCCGTCGCCTATCGACATGGCCAGTCCAGGCCACCATGGTCATATGTCTTTGATACCGTATCCTTCAAATAATGGCGAGGTCGTCCTTCGCCATGGCACCGCTGTGGTCACGGTGGACCCACAATCTCAACAGATGACGCTGCGAGAGAATAGTGCCGACCACCTCGACTATGGCGCATGCCCTTACTGCCATCGCCCATATCACGACAATCAGGATCCTTTCCCAGATCGGCATGAGCGCACTTCACCGCCTCCAGATGCCAGCTTCGTGAACCCAGACTACTTTCGCATGCTGGCCGAGAAGGGCTCAGTAGGTAGGGACTCGAATGAGCCCCCTGCGTCGCCTACCCGTCGTCTGCGAGCTCTACGCTCTGGCCAGTCGCGGAATGTGAGCTCATCTAGCCCGCCTTCGGGTGCAGAGTTTATTGGAAGCTCTCCCGCGCCCGCGGAAAATGTCCAGAGCTCTCACAGCATCAAGAACTCGAGTTTCTTACCTGGCTATTTCAAACGCTTCTTCGTGGAGCGTCGCACTTTGGGTCGAGGTGGGAGGGGTGTCGTGCTTCTCGTCGAGCACGTTCTGGACGGTGTGAGTCTGGGCGAATTCGCCTGCAAACGAATACCTGTTGGAAACGATCATGACTGGCTTGCCAAAGTGTTGGTGGAGGTACAGCTGCTACAACGCCTGAATCATCCCAATCTTGTGGCATACCGGCATGTCTGGCTCGAGGATGCGCAGACAACAAAGTTCGGCCCCAGCGTGCCGTGTGTTTTCATACTGCAACAGTACTGCAACGCCGGCGATCTGCACCAATATGTCCAAAGCGCCACTGCAATGCCACCTCCTGGCCGGGGCAAGACCCGCAAACCTTCCCTGGCGGATGCGATGCGGGCTGGACAATTGAGTCTTGACGAGATCCTCGCCTTCTTCAAAGACATCACTTCCGGCCTGCATCACCTTCATGCAAATGGGTACATCCATCGGGACCTCAAGCCCTCCAATTGTCTTCTGCACAGCGACGGGCGGAAGATCTCCGTCCATGTTTCCGACTTTGGGGAGGTACAAGTCGCCACCACAGAACGCGCTTCCACCGGCGCCACCGGCACGATATCCTATTGCGCCCCCGAAGTCCTCCAACGCGAAACCCCCGACGGCGCATACGGCAACTTCACCACCAAATCCGACATCTTCTCTCTCGGCATGATCCTGTTCTACATGTGCTTCGCCTCCCTCCCCTACACCCACGCCGATATCAACGAAGAAAACGAAGACCTCGACCTCCTCCGCGCGGAAATCACTGCCTGGACCGGCTTCACCAACGCGGCTCGCATCCGCCCCGACCTCCCAGACAAGCTCTACGACGTCCTCCGCCGCCTCCTCAGCATCTCTCCCCACGACCGCCCCAGCACAGCAGAAATCCTCGCCTCTGCCCAAGCCGACGAGCCCTCCAACCCCCGCACCACCCGGTTCAGTACCCCCGACGCCCCACCTCCAGCAGACGCCCTCCAGCGCCGCCCCTCGTGGCAACCTCCCCTTCGCCCCCGCCATGCCCGCTGGTCCAGCTCCTCCTCCGACGTCCGTCTCGGCGCAGAGGATAATGCCCTGCATAAGACGCGCTCCGATCCACAGCCTGTGACCCGCCCGTCGGGGACGGAGAGTCCCCCGCTCCATCAGGGAGATACCACCGATGACGAGAAGTTTCCCTCGCGCGGGTCGTCGGTCTCGCCTGGTGGAGGGCGGCTGCTCCTCCCTCCCCCGCCCGCGGCGCCAGTTGTGGTGCCGTCGAGAGCGTCGACGCTGCTGGTGGTCAAGACGTTGCTGTTCTTGGCCAAGCTGTTGAGTCTCACATGGCCTTGTCTGCCGTATGCGACGCGGCCGGGGGTGCTGTATCCGCTTTTGGGGCTGGCAGTGTGGGAGCTTCTTGCGCCTTCGCACTCGGTGGCTGGGACGATGGTGGGGGTGGGGGTGCATGGGGTTGTGCTGTGGGCTGCGGCGGGGAGGGGTGGGGTTTGTGCTTCTTTTCAAGGGGGAAGGGTAGGCGATTGACAGAGGAGAGGACAGAAAGAGGAGAAAAGTTGGGGATTCATTCGTGGAGTAGTGGTACAGGTGTATATACAGTTCTATTACTCGCCGCGGCCTGGAGGATTTGATCCTCGCCGCGGGCCGGGTTTTCCGGGAGCGATTTTTGGTTCATTCATCATCCTCGGCATCCTCAGGGGCCTTCTGACTTGAGGCTTGGGTGGCTGGTATACAGGACCTGAAGCGGGACTCGGGGATGTTGTTGCAGGAGTGCCTTTGTTTACTAGCTTAAAAAGCCGGTCCAGACGGTTGGGTGGCGTCGGCTGAGTCTCGTGACGCGGTGCGGTCGGCGGCAGAGTAATGCGACCTTTCTGATGCTGCCGTGAGGCCATCACTTGCATCTCTGTTACTCGAGCAATCAGGCGCTTGGGAATCCACACATGGCGACCGAGGTACATTGTGGCAGTGAGAAGAGCAAGGGCACCAGCTTGATGAGCGGAAGCGAGTGGAAGAGGGACCAAGTAGATCAGTGTCGTTATGCCTAGGGTAGCCTGGGCCCATACCAGGGCAAAGACAAGATTTGTTCCGCGTTTAGCCCTCCTGGTCATAGTGTTTCTGACCGATGGGACGAATCGTGCGTAAGCCCAGAGTGCGCAAACGGCAGTGAACGTGGTAGTAGCCAGAACGCGGTGATCGAGCTGAACCAAAGAAGGATTCTCAAGCATGTTCCGCCACCAAAGGTCGGACTGATCTGAAGTATGGCTGTAGAAGGGATCAAAGAGTTCTTTCTTGGGTGGGGTCAATCCAAGGCCCATGAATGGGAATTCGTTGTAGATCAAGCCTGCATCGAGCCCTGCGACCAAGCCACCAGACATAGCAGTGATGAAAACGAGCACCAGGAGTGCGCCGACGCTACGCCTCAATGTCTTGAGCTTGGGGTGTGCCATTCGGGAAAGCTGTCCCATGGAGTCTTTCGGACGGTGTTGGTTCACTATTTTCTCTTGCAAGATAGTGATACCGTTCCAAAACATAGCCAAGTAGCAAATGAAGGCGGTGCCGAGATGAGCTGTAAGGCGGTACTGGCTCACACGAGGGTGGCTTCCCGGTGCGAAAAGGTCGTCCTTCAGCCCACTCTTGACCATCCACCAGCCGATGAAGCCTTGAAAGCCTATCAAGCCACAAATTGCCGTAAGGTTTAATGCCATTCGTGCCGTGACTCGCCTTCTGGCGATGAAGTAGATCGTGGGAACGACAAAGGTGACGCCCACGATGCGCCCCCAAAGCCTGTGTATCCATTCCATCCAGTAAATCTGCTTGAATTCTTCCAATGTCATCCTAGAGTTGAGCTGCTTGAACTCCGGTGATGCCTTATAGAGCTCAAATTCTGCCTCCCACATCTCTTGATTTGTTGGAGGGACAGATCCCGTCACCGGCTTCCACTCTGTGATGCTCAGGCCAGACTCCGTTAGTCTGGTCAGGCCGCCAAAAATAACAATTCCAAACACGCTCGCAGCGCTTCCGAGGAGCCAATATGCGACATTCTTGTGATTGGTAGTGGGAAAGAAGCCTGCGAGCTTGGCCGGGGATCGTCGCACTCCTATACTTCTGCCTAAGCTGGCCAGAGGAGAATTGAGCGTAGCCGGAGCACTCGCAGATGAGGCCTGACGGATCGAGTTCTGCAGCGGTGACTTGAATGCTCTAAGGAATGCTGTGTCGCGGCATGCTAAGGACGGCGTTTGGGGAACGCCCTGATTGTGCAGACATCGGCGGCAGATGAACGATTTTGTCGATGGATCAAGAGCTGATCTGCGCAGAATACCCAGCACTGCGGTCGACACCCGCGTGGCCATAGAGGCAGGCATTGCTCGTAGTCCGAGTCGAGGCCGGACAACAAGATCGAGATCCTAGGCTGAGCAAGAGTGGTCGATTGAGACCGGTCGTGACGAGAAAATTAAAAGAGGGTCATTGGACAAGAAGCACTGACCAGCTTTGGCGAGCCCTGTGCCCTGCGCCGGCATGCGGCGTAAGACCACCGAAACTCCAGAGTGTCCCGGCCTTGTATGTAGCTTGTTAGTGCCTGTAGGACCAGCCTACACGATTTTCCCGTATATGGTAAGAATTGAACTGAGGGTCAAAGCTAGGTTCAGGCCAATGCAGTCTTCAAGGCTTCGCCGCTGTCGCTTATGAAAGGCGCCCTCTACTCGTTTTGTTGAAAAGCTCGTTTAAAAATGGTGGTCGAATGGGGAAAGCCCGCAACATGATACATCCACTTCCACGACCTCACCCCGCGTTAGATGTAAACATTGCACCCTATGACCTCGCGAACGATGGGATAATAGGATAACACTCACGCTCTGGACAAAAAACATTACCTCAAAATGGACAGACCAATTCCTGCATTCTACTGCTGCTACCTTCTTCGATCCTCCGTGCGCCATCAGAGCTTGTACGTGGGAAGCACGCCACACGCAGTCCGTCGGCTGCGACAACACAATGGAGACACCAAAGGAGGCGCGGTTCGCACTTCGAGGGCTTCGCTGCGACCCTGGGAGATGGCATGCATCGTAGTCGGCTTCCCATCAAAGATTGCCGCGTTACAATTCGAGTGAGACTTTGAATCGTTTCTTATATGCTTACAGGACAAGACTGATCTTGGAATCAGGTGGGCATGGCAGAACACGCATCTCACCCGACACATTGCCCCAGACGAGAGGATCACTCGAATGAACACCAAGACCCGATACTCACCTCGCACGGGCCGGAAGATCACCAAGGTCACAAGACCGCGTATGTCACTTACCGATCGTCTTGTCAACCTACACATCCTCCTGTCTGCTCAGAGCTTCCGTCGCTGGCCATTGCGTGTCCGCTTCTTCTGCTCCGACGTGTTCAGAGCATGGCAGAGAATAGCCGTACAGCGCCAAGGACTGCCTCTACGACCAGCGGACATTACTCTCGATGTTGCAGATGACAAAGGTCAGATCGAGCCGACTCAGGAGAGCGGACGGTTCGGTGTTCATTCGCTCGAATTTACTTATCAACAGTACAAGCCCGTCCTCGAACACAGTCTCCAAATTCTATCGCACAGCAGGCTGTCCTGCCATAGCTGCAAATCAGGCCTCGACAAGGTATCAGATCTGATACTCGTTTGTCCGCATGAAGGCTGCAGCAGTACCTATCACATGGATTGCTTGAGCAAGGTTTTTCTAGGTCCGGATTCGCTCGATGTGCTTCCAACCAACCACACTTGCCCCAAATGCTCGAAACCTCTTACATGGGCTGAACTCGTGAAGGACCTCAGCTTGCGGACCAGAGGTGTCAAGGAGCAGGCAGACTTGTTTAAAGTGAAGGGTCGCAAGAAGCGTGCTGCGACTGCCGAGGAGACTGCGGCAGACCTTATCGATTCGCTGTCTGCGGACGATGATGCTAGTGATGCAGAAAGTGGAGATGAAGATGCAGACGAGGCTACACCTGCTTCACCAACCCGAGGCCGACCACGCAAATTGAAAGCTGCGTCAATAGCATATGAGGACGGGTGGAACGAGTTGGTGGACGAGCCGGCGTTTGGAGATGCAATTATAGATGCTCGAGGGTTGGCAGCGGAGACCGGCATGATTGCCGTGTCGTCAGGTGTCTCAGCCCGTGTAGTGGAGGACAGTGACTGGGACGACGCTGAAGTACTGGATTGAGATATTCAAGTCCTTTGCCCTCACCAAGGAATCACCACGCGAAGTGGAGAATTCTCATCGTCAACGCGTTCGAACACAGCTTGCACAGCCTTCCAGATAAGCTTTTCGACATCCTCAATAGATCCGCCAGCATTGATAGTAACAAAATCTTCGCCATCGGGAGACGCCTTGATCTCGTGGAAGAGCTCTCGCACTCGATCCTGCATCTCTTTCTTCTCATAGCGTTCTTCACCCCAGCCACCGCGCTTTGCAGCTTCTGATGGAGACAGCTCGAGAAAGACACAGACATCCGGCCGGGGTAGACCTTCGTCCGGTTGGCGAGCCCAGCGGAGATCCAGCCGCGGGTTCTGTTTGGCGGCCGAGTACACGCAACCGGAGTAGATGTATCTGTCGACCACCACGTTGGTGCCCGAGGCAATCGCTTGCTCTATCTTCGATCTATGATACCGTGAGCATGGCTCAGCAGTGGAGGCGGATTACTTACGCAGCTTCCCAGCGATTCGCGGAGAAGAGGAGATGCATAGCATGATCATCCTGATCTGTCTCACCCCGTAGATATTGATCAATTAGCTTCCCGATAGTCGTTGTACGATCTGTATGCATGAATGAATGAATCAGAAAATATTTTTGTTTTCCAACTGATTGCTATTTACCTGGGAAGCGAACGTGTGTAACTTTCTGCCCCTGTCTCTGCAGTGCTTCGACCAGCTTCACACACTGAGTCGACTTTCCTGCCCGGTCGAGACCTTCAAAGACGATTAATTTGCCACGGGTCATCTTAAACAATCGACTCCGATGCGTCGAATATTGAAAAAGCAGAAGTTGGTAGAGAGACAGGTTGGATCGAAAGGAACACTCGTCGGACCACAAACGGGGCGCGGACTTGACGCTTGGCGGACACGAGGCAAAAATTGCGGTCTGAAGTGAATATGTCTACCACCTCAGTTAAACATGACGGATCAGCAAAATGGCGACGAATCACCAGACGATGGTTTCATGTTCGCATTGAGAGCAGTCCGTTCACAATGTAGTGGGCGACTGGGCACCCTCAACCTTCCTGGTCGAGCCTTGATACCGACTCCCAACTACATCGCTATAACATCTCGTGGTGCTGTTCCACACATTACGCAAGATGTTTACAAGAATAGCACGGACATCAAGGGTGTCTATGCGGCGGTCGAGGACTGTAAGTCTCTCTCTTCTCAATGGTTGCCCCCAGCTGACCGCTGGCTTACAAGAACCCAAAGTCATAGAAAAAGCCCCCAAGGAGATACCACCAGTGTTCAGCTACAAATCCCCAGACGGTTCCACAGGCCTGCGCCCGTTTGTTGCGCTCCCCGATGAGTCCACTCTCATTCTTGGTCCCAGGAGGGTTCCGCCAGTCGCATGTCCCGTCAGCAACACTCCCACATCAATGGCGATCTTCACATCTGTCGGATTCACACAACTTTCCACCTCAGACTATACCGACGCCGTAGTCAAACTCCAACCCGACATCGTCGTCGGAATGGCGGACATCCCCTTCGGCGCCGAGAAGTACTCGCAAAAGCGCTCCGAGGCCATGACAGACCGCACCACGCACTGGATCTCCCGCCAAATCTCGGCCCTAACATCCGCCGTCACCCCCCAAACCCGTCCAGCATTCTTCGTCCCCATCCTCCCTCTACCCGCCGAGACCCAACGATGGTACCTCGAAGATCTATGCGGGGACCTCCATCCCTCCCTTTCCGGCCTCGCAATCTACGATCCGTCCAATCTCCCTACTCTCCCCGCACCACTCCAGCAGCTCCCGCGCCTCGCCTTCACCAATCCCGCTACTCCCGTCGACCTCCTCCGCCAGATTTCCCTAGGAATAGACGTCTTCACCGTTCCCTTCATCGGCGCAGCAACCGACGCCGGCATCGCGCTGGACTTCCGCTTCCCGGCCCCAGCGCACGACGATGCAGCACTCCGGCCGCTGGGGATTGATATGTGGCTTGAGGAGCACGCAACGGATGTTACGCCGCTGAGCGAGGGGTGTACGTGTTACGCCTGCACGGATCATCATCGGGCATTCCTGAGGCATTTGCTGGTGGCGAAGGAGATGCTGGGGTGGGTGTTGCTGCAGATACATAATCATCACGTTTTGGATGAGTTTTTTGCGGGAGTAAGGAGGAGTGTTGAGGATGGCAGGTTTGATGAGGATGTTGCTGGGTTTGAGAGGGTGTATGAGTCGCTGTTGCCTGCTAAGACGGGGCAGGGGCCTAGGTATGTCGCCTCATGTGGAACTTCGATGGCCTTGATACTGACCAGGACAGGGTTCGCGGGTACCAGTATCGCTCGCAAGGACCGGGAGAAAGCAAGCGCAACCCGGCTGGGTTCAAGACGCTTGACGATGCCGCAGAGAAAGTCGCAGAGTCGGCCGGAAACAATCCTGTTAATGATGTCAAAGACGTGGAAGGAGCAGGCCTAGCAGAAAAAGTCGAATGAACAATGGCAATTAGATAAGTCCTTTGCAATATACATGATTATATATCATACAATTCCCCTGTGCCGAGCGAGTAATTGCCCAAACATGATCCCATCAATTACGCCCATCCCTTATGCAGGCTCCCCGCGGCCTCAACATAATCACAAATATCACTCGAATCCGTCGCCAGCTTCCTCCATGTGATCTTCCCCTGCCCATCGACCGCAAAACCCGCACTATTCTGCCACCGATAATTGCTCCAATCCCCCTTCGTGATATCCAGCCCCTCCTCCAGCTTCTGCTTATGCAACTTCCGCGCCACATCTCCATTCACCATCTGCGTCCATCCCAGCTGCCCCACGCCCCACGCCGCATACTTCTCCCTTGTGGGGTCAGCGACAAGCGTCACCCGGCCCGGGTCAGGGAACAAGTTATGCCCGCCGATGCGCTCGAACCAGTCTTTCGTCTGCTCTTCGGGCGAGTGCTGCACGATCACTACGTGCAAGCCGGGGTTCTGCTGGGAAGCTTCGGCGAGGAGGCGGACTTCTTTCTCCGCAAAGGGGCAGCCGCAGTGTCGGACGAAGGCGACGAGGCAGGGGGAGGTGGAGGTAGAGAAGGAGACGGGCCCTAGAGCGCTGGGAGCGGCGTCCCCTAGCTCCGGGAAGGCGGCGACTGTGGGACCCCAGAAGCGTGGGCGGATGGAGGCCAGGCCTTGGATCCAGTCGGTCCAGGTGTTGGGGCGGTTAGAGACGAATTGCTCGGGGACGGTGGTCATGGTTGCGGTTGTGGAGGAGAAGTCGTGTGAAGGAGAGGTGTGAGCTGTAGCTGGTAGTGGAGTGAGTGTAGTAGGTGGTGTTAGAGAGATGACGGAGGAGAGGTGAGTAGACAGGATGAAAGAGAAGATAGAACAAACGGCGTGACGGATTGCGGGCACGTGAATGAGACTTTTAACGGCGTCCGAGGAGGGTCTGGACTTAGCTTGAGGGGAGGGGTTCGCTAGGTAAGCGGCGGCGCATAATCGTAACTGTGCTCAGCTTCTCGTGCAATGCAATAGATAACGCAGTCGCTACACTGACGCATTTGTGTTGGAAAGCCTTTGACGTGGCGCAAGTGCTGTTAAGTTCAAACTCACTGCTGTTGTGCGAGTGTGTTGTGCTGAGACACAAAGTGGCCGTGATGTCATGTAGGCGACTTTGCCACGTGACTTACATGCTAAATAGAGATTATGGGCAACTCTGCCGACAATATCTTTGGTATGGACTACAGATTGGAATTAAACATATGTCATTCATATCGTACAAAGACATTCCAAATTAGCACAGGTATCATCTATCACCCTCCCAACGCCCTGCATATGCACAACCGCACACCCCAACCCGCTGCCTATACGCCACTGCGATACACCTGTGCTCCTCCTCTCCTGAATTGGATACTCTCTCGCCTTTGCAGTGCCCATAGTGCCCGATGCAGACCTTGCTCAGAGTATCCCTTTCGTTCCACGAACTCCCTTTGCAAACTTGACAGACTAGTGCTCCAGCCAATCGGCAGTCTCCTCCTCAACTCCTCTTCAACCTTGCTGATCTCGTCCATCAGCTCCCTGTTCCCTGACAAGCCTGCGCTAGGATTGCGGCCAGTGGCATCACCGCCTTGTGACAATACTGCATCCATTGTGCTGCCCAAGAACAGACGAATGGCCTCGTCAACGTGTGATTCGGTAGCAATAGGTGACAGTGTGAGCTTTGCCAGCGACTCAGTGATACGCACTAGCGACTCCAGCTGTCTGACGGTGATGGGAATGCTGCTCCTTTGGTTTGCACTGGCTTCGGCCTGTGCGACCTGCCGTCGGATGCTGACAAAGTGGCTCGAAAGCTTCTCTGCGGCCTCGGCAGATAGTCTAGGTGCACAGCGAGTCTTGCAGTAAGAGATGTATCGCTTCATCTTCTCGACTGGTATCGAACCCGCTGGTGCGTTCTGGTCGTCTTGGAGACCTGGACCGCCCATGTGAATGCCCATGACGTGCTTCGCTATACGCTCGTCCCGTGCGCGATCGTGCTCGTCCCGGACAATGAAAATGAGATCGAAACGTGACAGAATCGTGGTTTGGAAATCGATGTTCTCCCCAGGCGATTTCATCTCGTCATAGCGACCAAAGATGGGATTTGCCGCCGCAAGAACAGATGTTCGTGCATTGAGGATTGTGGTAATACCAGCCTTGGCGATAGAGATTGTCTGCTGTTCCATGGCTTCGTGAATCGCGACTCGGTCTTCGTCTCGCATCTTGTCGAACTCGTCGATACAGACAACACCACCATCTGCGAGAACCATAGCTCCACCTTCAAGATAAAATTCGCGTGAGGAAGCGTCGCGCTGCACGGAGGCTGTGAGACCTGCAGCAGAAGAACCTTTACCAGATGTGTAAATAGCGATAGGAGCGGCTTTCTCCACGAATTTGAGGAGTTGCGATTTTGCTGTTCCTGGATCACCAAGCATCAGAACGTTGATGTCACCTCTTAGCTTCATGCCATCCGGTAGAATTTTCTTGCTGCCACCCATCAACAAACATGTGATGGCTTTCTTGATATCCTTGTTTCCGTAGATGGAAGGAGCAATGCAATCTGCGAACCGTTCGTACAGATCCGGTCGCCTGCTCATCTCCAAGAATTCTTGCTCTTCCTCTTCGCTGAAAATTGCACCACCTTTAGTGGTTTGGTCGACATCGGTCTGAATGCCCACTGCGCGAAGGTAGGGGTTCCTAATGGCCACAGCTGCGGCGTTCTTCTTGTTGGAGGACTGGTAAATAGAGAAAACGCCCATGATTGTGCATCTCGATCCGGGAACCACGCGGTTAGTGAGGTAACGATCAGCTGAAATCAGAATGTGACGGGGCAGTTCTCCCACCGGTACATCATCTGGAGCCTCTTGGAGCTTGATAACCTGTTGGTCGATGAATTGACATTTTTCGTGAACGACAAAGTATGGGTCTAGAGGACATTTGGCGGACTCCTCTCCAGGAAGCTGCACTCTGGCGCAAGTCCGTGGTAAGGAGACGCCGGTAAACCCTCCATTCACAGGAATGTTCTGAGTGTGCTGACAGTTGCGACATTGGATGCGGAGCACAGTCGATTTGGATGATAATGTCGAAGCGCCAATGACAATGCCGGGAATGCGGACTAGATGCGACACGTGTGTAGCCGTGAGACCGCGAATCAGAGTCTGGCTGACTGAAGAGTGCAGCAACAGTTGGTGTTCGGGAAGATGAATGTCTCTTTGCGACGGATACACGATCTTCTGAGTGCATTGCTTGATGGCAGACTCGAAAAGCGGTATGATTTCGCCTGGCTCGTTGTTCAGCTGGTGAGCGACTTGCTCGTCGTATGCGATGAGATCTGCAATGTCAATGTCGCAGTAGTATTGTTTCGAGAGGACGTTCTCGCGGATTTGGTCGCTAGATGCTGTTTAGCAGATTAATCACCAAGCACATCTTGACATTGCCTACCGATATTTGAATGTGTTGTCGACGTGGAATTCGAGGATGAAAGAGACAAGCTTTTGTAGGATCTTGCGCCGTGAAGCATCTTCGTTTGCCTCGGGCTGTTCAGGGAAGACACTCGCGGTATATATCGACTGGCGATCCATCTGGAAGTGTGTAGTATGTTTGGGCTTATCGTCAAGGAAGGATAGCTGAGGAGATGCGCAAGAGTAACCTTTGAACTTTGAAGCGCTTGCACACGAAAAGGGGACGCGCCGCGGGACTGACGCGTTACGCGCAGAATCAATTTGAGCTGGATGCGGTTAGCTTCTGTGGGGTCGATGGAGGACCCAAGCTCCAGAACTTCTGGGGCGGCGATTTGACTGCATGCGACGAATGCGACCGCGGCCAAGCCAGGGACGACGTGGTCATTCAATGCATCCATAATATTTACCCCCACGGCCATACCACGACACGCTATGATTCTCATATAGGACCACTACACACCGAGCCTGGATGCGACCTCCCACATGTCGTCGGAAATCCATCCAGCGCTTTTCCTGCTTGGACAATGTCGTCAAATCGGAGGTCATTCGACAGCCTCGACCAGGCATTGTCGCCCACATCTTCGACCCATGCATCATATCCCTTCCCCCGGCAGGACCCGAACCCGCGGGCGTATGCATCTGGTAGGACGTCCAGTAACAGGAGGACTTCCAATGCCAGTGTGTCTTCCTTCGGCTCGACGACAAACTCAATTGGAGGCACACTCGACATACGACCCCTGCGCGCAGATAATTCGGTAAAAGAGCTGTCGCATAATGGTGAGCTGGGTTAGCCGATGGCTTGCTAGACCTCAAGCTAATTGACTAGCCATTTCAAACCTACTACAGCCGCCAATCGTACGCACGGGGTTGTTACCTCACTCGGCAAATGTCACGCCAGGCTACAAAGCTCCATCCACTAGAGATATACCACCGGTCACACTGACGAATATCCCGCATGTAGACCCTTCTGCATTTAAAGACTATCTGACTCGGGTCACGCCTCTCTTCGATACAATCAGCCGTCGACGGGAAGAGGCGGAGAGGGCTTCCAAGGCGGAGGCAGGGGACGAGGCTGCCAGCACACCCGGCACGCCGGTACCTGGCACACCTGTTCTCGACAAATTCAAAAGACCAGGAATATCAAGACAAGGATCAACTGCCACTTTGTCTCCTGTGATCGAAGCATCACAACAACGGCGGCGCTCAAGTGGTAACATCCGGCGAAAAGCAAACGAACCTTCACCTCTGTCGACCGTACCCAATGTGTATTTCGACGAAGACTTCCATCTTGAGAACCCTCGAACTTTCGATGTCGTCAGCGAGCGGGCAGAGATTGTACGACCAGCACCCGGAACGCCAGGAGAAGAGCATGGGTCCAACGGAACAGCCTTGCCTCCGCGAAAAGCACTTGCGACCAACGCAATCCTACAAGAAAAGCTGTCCTGGTATATGGACACTGTAGAGGTGCATCTTATCAACTCTATATCTACCGCATCTACCTCCTTTTTTGCCGCCCTAGGATCACTTCGAGACTTGCAAAGGGAAGCCGAAGAATCCGCGGCGCAAATTCAGAAACTTCGAAGCGACCTTGTCGAGCTCGACAGGGGTATGGCTTTAGGCGGTCTTGAAATATCTCAGATGCGGCACCGCAGAAGAAACATTGGGAGGTTGTGCAAGGCGACCGAGCAGGTACACCGCATCATTGACCAAGTCGTCAAATGCGAAGAACTGGTGGATGAAGGCAATTACGAAGCTGCTGCAGATGGCATAGAAGCCACCG